>CM057449.1:588348750-589695000 GCA_016271365.2 Neoceratodus forsteri | reverse complement strand
TGGCATGCGAGTGCCCCAGAGCATGTGGAACTGGGAATGGACATTAATGATTTTAGGACCAAAGTGAATTTATGGTTACAATCTGAAGGTAAAATGTATAATGACTAGAAAAACATGTATGAGACTAACATTGCAGAGTTAAGTGAAAAGCCCCCTGCCTGGGTCACTGCATGGACCTTGGGCTGTGGGAAGGAATCCTACACCTGATTAAAAACATTTTCGGGGTGAAAACCCATGCACCTAGGGGAGGATGAGTTTGACTTATGGGTGGATCAAGCGACCTCAGTGGTCAAGACTCCCAACTTCCCTGAGGCTGAAAAGAAGAGATGAGTATGGGAAAGTCTGAGGGGTCCCACTATGGTGGCATTGCCACTTTGTAGGCCACCTATCCAGAGGCTAATGCCTGAATGTACCTGAGCACTTTGGAAGGGATATTAGAGAGTACTGATAGTGGGGCTAGGGTAATAAGAAAATTACAAACCATGGTACAAAACAAGGGAGAGAAACTGAGTAATGAGGCTGGAGCAATTAATTCAAAAAGCATATAGGAAAGGGGCTATTTTAGCCAAAGACATGAATAGAGTCTGATCTTGAGCAGATCCTGTAGAGGGCAGGTCAGTCTGAAATGTTACTGTTGAAGCTAAGATTAGAGGAGAAACTCCAGACCCCTCCCTCCTATGGATACCTGAAGTTGGAAGTCACGAAAAAGGAGGACTGGCCTCCCAAACCCACTAAAATAATTTCCCCAGCTCGCATGATAGAGACTGCCATAGACTGTCCCCGTGATGACAAAGAACCAAAAAAGGTTGACTTGTTGCAGCAGCAGATGCAGATGTTGAGTGAACAGGTGTCTAAACTGCAAATCTCTCAAGTTAGTGGACCTGAACAAGGGCACCCCACATGTGGAGGGACAATTCCCCTGTTCAAACTGAGGCCAGAGTTAACTTCTTTTGCCACCACTGTGGTGAGGAAGGGCACATAAAGAGATACTTCAGATCCCCTGAGATCTTCCCTCTGGTAGTACAGAAACTTGTGAAAAGATAAAATGTGTCGGGAAACGCCAGTGGGACCCAAAAAAGGAGCGAATTGGGCCCCTGAAACAAGAATGCTCCACAAAGTCTACAAACGTATTTACCCATGGGTCCCCTGAGATTCCCCCTGGCCTGGTTGGCCCCCCCAACTAAGGTCTGGGCCGAAGTTGAGGAGGTGGCCTGTGAGGTGTTGCTTGACAGTGGCTTCCAAGTGACTGTGATATTTGAGTCCTGGTACAGGCAACACCTCAAGCATCTCCCTGTGCGGCCACTTGAATGGCTGGTTGTGTGGGGGGGTGCATAATCAGCCGTATCCTTATTGGGGGTATATAGTAGTACAAATTGAGTTTCTCCAAAATGCAGCAGGGATACAAGCCCCCTAGACACCCTGGCTCTAGTATGCCCAGATAAGGGAATGGAAGGGGAGACTCCGGTGGTGATGGGCATGAATACCCACGTTTCAAAGATTAACTGAACTATGTCAAGAGTTGGGGGGCCCTCAATGCATTGACAAGGCTCCAATGCACCCCATGGTTAGAACAGCCTACTTAAAGAAACTGTCCACTCTGACCCCCAGGGTGGAGGAAGACCCAGTCGGCATTATTGAACATGCAGATGTGATGCCCTTAAAGTGCCCTGGGAACTGAGGTCACTGTCTCTGGAGTCTTAGAGCTACACATAACCCCTGAGAGCCAAGCCTTGCTGACTGATAGTCTTTGGAGCAATGAACTGTCTTATCCCTTACTCCAGGCAGGGTGATTCCCACCCCTAGTGCTTCGGTGAAGGCCCAAAATATTACAGTACTGGTAAAGAATGAGAGTAACAAATGAGTGGTGATCAGGAAAGAGAGAACCCTCACCCACATGTACACTAGAGAGATGGTCCAAATCATGTCCTCCAGACGCCCACCTACCACCCAACTGGACCCCAGTGTGTTCCAATTTGGTGATTCCCCACTGTCTAAGGAGTACCAACAACAACTATGTCAGAAGCTCGAACAGCGTAGAAAGGTTTTCTCCCTAAGTGAACTCGATGTGGGGTGTCTGAAGGGGGAATGAGCATCACATAAGGATGATGGATGAGAGGCCTTTCTGAGAAAGATCAAGGTGCCTCACACCCGCTGAGATAGAAGATGTATGAAATCACCCACAAGAGCTCTTGGCTGCCAGCATTATCTCTGAGTCCAGGAGTCAGTACTCCTCACCCATTGTGGTGATACGGAAGAAGAATGGGGCGGTGAGGCTGTGCATCGACTACCAGATGCTCAACAAGAGAACCGTATCAGATCAATACACCATGACACATATAGAAGATGCCCTGGCTTATCAAACAGGGAGCAGATGGTTCTCAGTCCTGGATCTCAGAAGTGGGTACTAGTAAATATTGATGGCAGAGAAAAACAAAGAAAAAACTGCTTTCATCTGCCCACTGGAGTTCTATCAATTTGAGAGGATGCCCGAGGAAGTCACAGGGGTTCTTGCCACCTTTCAATGATTAATAGAGTGGGTAGTCAGAGATAGGAATCTTCAGCAAGTATTGGTTTACCTTGATGACTTCATAGTGTTTGGCCACACCATCAAAGAGCATGAAGTGAGGCTGATGAAGGTTCTAGATTAATTGGAGGAAGCTGGGCTGAAAGTGTCGGTGGACAAATGTCAGTTCTATCAACTATCCTTTAAATATGTGGGACATATCATACTGGCAGAGAAAGTGAGCATGGATCCTGCTAAGGTGTGAGCCCTGACAACCTGGCCAAGGCCACACAACTTAAAAACTCTGCAATCATCTGGCCCGGTGGTGCTGAGGGATGAGACACTGGATGCCACACCTCACGACATGCCAGCGACCCGGGTTTGGGAGTGAGCCTGGGCCATTGGGGGTCAGCAGGGGAGGGAGATGATTGAGCATCTGGAGAACAGCTCTCTTCTCCTCTCCCGGGAGGGAGGGGGGTTTGTGCATGGCACTTGACTGGTCTCTGGCAGAGGCCAGTGGCACAGAAAGCACAGAGCAAACGTAGAGGGATGGGGGAGTGGTGATCCTGGCAGTGATGCCTTAGTGTAGGGTGCATGCCATCCCCCCACACAGAAAAGGGAAAAAACATCTGCAGATCCCAGGAAGAAGGAGCGCCCAGAGTGTGCCTGCAATGTGCCCTTGCCTGCCTGACTACGTCTGGTCTGATGAGATATAAGTTTTGAGGTGCTTGCCTGCCCACCTCAGTCCCACTTGGTTGGGGGGGGGGGACCATAGCTACATGGGGACAGTGAGATAAGTCTGGGTAGGGCAAGTGAGGCAGGAGAATGACTCCCTGGCAGTCCCGAAGGGTCAGGTCTGCAGGTCATAGGAGGAGGAGGTAAAATGTGATTTATAAAACAAAAAAACTCTCCAATCCTTCCAAGGGTTCTGTGCTTACTATTGAAGGTTTATTCAAGATTTTTCTAAAGTCATTTGCCCATTGATTAATCTGCTGCAGGGCTGTCCTCCCACGAACTACAATTCACAATTCACTCCTCAATCTGGATATCAGAAAAAGTGCAGGGGGTGATGGTCTAGAACCTTTCTTCCTAAGACTAGGACATACTCATCTCACTGCCCCCATTCTTCATATCCTCAATCTCTCCATTACTTCTGCTACAGTTCTGTCCTGTTGGAAATCCTCCCATATTTCCCCCCTATTCAAATTGGGGGACCCATGCGATATAAATAACTATAGGCCTATCTCCATCTTGCCTATCCTTTCTAAAGTCTTAGAAAAACTGATCTATAACCAACTAAAAACTCATATTGAAACCTTTTCACTCCTTAACCCTGCATAATCCAATTTCTGGGCAAATCACAGCACAATCACTGCTCTGGCTAAAGTAACTAATGACTGGGTCTCTGCTGTGGATGCTAAGAAGATCACTGGAGCAGTCTTCTTACATCTTAGTTAAGCATTTGACAGTGTTGACCACAACCTCTTAGTCACTTGCCTCACTAACTTAGGTGCTACTTCCTCCACTACCCAGTGGTTCACCGGTTATCTAACAGGGAGAACACAGAAAGTCAAAGCTGATGGTCTATTCTCTGCCTCTGCCAATTGTCAGAGGAGTCCTCCAAGGCTCCATTCTAGGCCCTATCTTGTTCTTGCTGAACATTAATGACCTTGATTCTAACATAACTAGCTCCAACCTGCACTTCTTTGTGGATGACACTGTACTGTATTCTTCTGGCTCAACCTTATCTGAAGTTAGGGGTGTGCTTCAAGCTGACTTTGCTCAGCTCCAAAATAATCTAATAAAGGTCAAGCTTCTCCTTAATACTAAGAAAACTAAAGCAATGATTTTCTCTCGTACTACCTCCTCTGGTACCTCCCCTGCCCTGCCAAAAGACTTTATTGTTACTTCCCTAAGTGAACCATTGGAAGTCGTTATCAAAATTTAAATACCTGGGTATCTGAACAGACAATAAGCTCTCTTTTAATGACCACATTGAGGACTTATCCAGAAGGCTCAAAGCTAGGCTCGGATTCTTTTTCAGAAATAGGCCTCTTTTCCCCCTCGAGACTCGAACCAGGCTTGTCCAAGCCACATTCCTTCCCTTAATTGATTTTGGTGATTTAATTTACACTTCTGCCACTCTCTCAAGCCACTCTCTCAAGCCTAAACAAACTCTTTTGCCACGTGACATGGTTCATTACCAACTCCCCTTACCGTTCACACCAGTGTGACCTGTATGCAACTATTGGCTGGACATCTCTCACCACCAGACGCCTGCTCCACGCTGGTCTCTGGACCCTTAAGTTGCTTCTGCATAAACCATCGAGTTACCTAACATCTCTTATCTGCACTTCACACAGTGCTTACTCTCTCAGGAAATCAGACTACATCCTGCTGGACGTACTCAGGACTCGTACCTCCTTTGGTAAACGAGCTATCGCACATGCACTTCCTACTATTTGGAACCAACTCCAATCCATACTGAAATGAACTAGTATTGTCTCAGTTAACTTCTATAAAGCGCTAAGTGCATCTAAAATGAAAGATATTTATTTATTTATTTATTAGCTTTTGGTAACCGGGTAAGTGCGCTAGGCAACAGACCTGCCTATTTTCAGGCACGACCCGGGAGAGCACAGGACATTGGTTACAATATGCAGAAATGCACAGACATAATATAGGTGTACAGGAGCAAAACAAGATATAAATTGGGTAGCACAGTAATAGTTACATAAGGGTACATTTTAGGCATAGATTATAATAAGGATGTAAAATAAAGCAATTAGGGTAACCATAAGACAGCTGAGGGCAGTAAAGACATCAAGGTTCATAGCCACCTAGACAAGCATATTGCATGGGAGAACATTAATGTAGTACTCAGGGTCAGACCTGACAGCCTGCAGTGAGACAAAGCAAATTAAGAGCATTTGCATTGGCCAGAGGCTAGAAGGTGGGTGAACAGCGAGTTTTTGAATTCTCGATGGGAGGCTGATGTTTTCACCATAAGGGGGAGTGAGTTCCAGAGTTTGGGAGCAAAATGGGCAAATGCCTGTTCACCCATTTTTGTCATGAAAGGTCTAGTGGAGAGCATGGGGACAGAGGAAGACCTGAGGGTACGGGTGTGTGAGGCAGGAGTCAGGAGGTTGGCAAGATAGACAGGGCAGGGAGGTCTAGACAGGGAGTCGATAAAGCAGCCCAGGGAGTAGGCTCGAATATCCTTAGATGACAGCCAATTTAAGCCAGCGTAAAGGAGACAATGATGGGTAAGATGTGGGGCAGTTAAGGCGAATCTACAGATGTTGTTGTAGACAGTGTCCCATTTGTGGAGTGTAGCAGAGTTTGCAGCAAAGAGGAGGGGCAGAGCATATTGGAGCTGGGGTAAGAGAATACCTCTTGCAACAGAAAGTCTAGCGGAAGGAGTGAGGGAGTGGCGCACGTGATAAGTATTTGCAACTGTTATTAAGCCACTATCAACCCTTATGTGTGCCCCTTACTTATTGTTCCTAATAGCACTAGTCATAGTCTTAACTGTAATCTCTTATCCTAAAATTTGCTCTCCATGGCTAAAACTTCAAGAATTCCATACCTACTCCTCTACCCTTTCCCCACTCTTGGCTTCCTATCTATGTATCACTCCTCTTTACTCTTGTTAATCATCCCCCTCTCCCTCAACCCTGCCTACCCTTTTTATCCTAGCTCTCCTGTCTTTGCACAATATATCAAGAGTATTTATTGCATATACCAGTATTATGTTTATAAATCCTACCTTGTAATGCTTGCACACTATAAACCACATGTTCCTTTACTGTTCACTTTTTTTACTATGTTGTATCTTACTGTGTAACATCTTTTTTTGAACTAGGTGTGCACTTTGTATACTTGTAATCAGTGTTGCTTTGTTAAGTGTTGCTTTATTATGTAATGTCTTTTTGTATGTGTACATGCTACAGGACATCCTTGTGAATGAGCTTGCTCAATGGAGTCTTCCTGCAACAAACTTGAACTTGAACTTGAACAAGCAGAAATGCAAGAACCGACAGGACTCCAAAGTCTTACTACAAAGTGAATTAATTCTTTGGTGCCAGGTGGTCACCAGAGTGTGAGGAGGCATTCAGAGAGATCATCCATTGCCTTACAGAAGCACCAGTACTGGCTTTTGTGGATCCCATCCAACCCTATTTTCTCCACACTGATGCTAATATGGATGGGCTGGGGGCAGTGCTGTATCAAGAGCACCCAGGGGGTCTGCGTCCCATGGCCTTTGCCAGTCAGAGCCTCACTGCAGGCAAGAAAAAATGTCCGGTAAACAAATTGGAGTTGCTGGTCCTTAAGTGGGCTGTGGTACACTAATTTTAAAAATATCTATATGGGGCAAAATTCACTGTAAGAACAGATAACAACCCCCTCACTTACACCAACACCACGGCAAAGCTGGATGTGGCTGGACGTCGATGGCTCTCTGCTCTCTCCACATATGACTATAAATTGAAATACAGGCAAGGACTGAACAACATTAATGCTGATGCATTGTCCTGCAGACCAAATCTGGAGCCCCCCACCAGGACACAGGAATTGCTACCAGAGGCAGTGCAAGCAGTATGCTGTAAGTTTTTGCTTGGGAACCCAGAGACAGTTGTGCTACTCTGTGGAGTTATTGATTCCTTGGGTCCCCTCCGGATGTTATACTAGATGCTTATTACAACCATACCGGGAAACGCAAAGAAGTCCACTGCCTGTCTGCCACTCCCCCAAAAAAAAAAAAAAAAGCAGAATTTTTTAAACTAACTGAAGAAATTAAAGGAGGAAGGGATTGGGAAGTTGGGAAAGTTGGGAGTGGGGATTAGGGGACTGGGAGTCGGGGACTTGGGAGGGATTGCCAGCAAGGACTTGATGTGAGACTAGGGAGGGAGTTGGGGATTGGAGTGAGGACTGTTCTGCCAAGACTGCCAGCCAGTCATCAGTGCACCAGTGCCACTTCTTGCATACTTCACAGCATGAGATTAGAGGGAGGCCAATTAAGGGGTAATGTGAGGAAGTTCTTTTTCACAGAAAAGATGGTGGATGCATGGAATGGTCTACCTTAGAAAGTGGTGGATATGAATTACAGTACAGGGCTTCAAACAGGCATGGAATAGGCATAAGGGAGCGATACAGATGAGTATGAATAGATAGGCCACTGACAGAGTAAAGGCCAATGGCACATTCATAAGGTAGAAAAAAAATGGGCAGACTGGATGGGCCTTGCAGTCCTTATCTGCCATCTGCTTCTATGTTTCTATATTTCTATGTTTCTATGGACTGGGGACCGGGGAGTATATTGTATGGGAGAGGAGACTTAGACAAGGGATCTTCATGAACATGAACATGATCATTGAATAATGAGACAGGATAGAACCTGGAGTGAGAAACTGTGGCCAACTTGTGATAACTGGAATGCTGTGTGTATAAAATCTGCCAGCCACTCATTAGGGCACTAGTGCCACTTCTTGAATAATGTCGGTTTGACCCCCTCCTCCTGTGTCAGACAGAGTTGGGTCAGGCAGTGTCCCCCAGAATCTCTGTGAGTATACTAGCAGCAGTGCCTGCAGCATCACCCTTAGTTTAGGTGGTATGTGAAATAAAATCTGCCAAGACTGCCAGCCAGTCATCAGTGCACCACTGCCACTTCTTGCATACTGTGTGTGTGACCACCCCCCCTCCAAGAAGTCAGTTATCAGTCATCTTCCTCCCTGTGTTCGCTAAGCGGGATATACTGTATAGTTTGGCTCAGTGGTCAGGGCACTCTGTCACATCATGTGGAATAAAGAAAAAAAAGGAAAAAAATGTCCTTGAAGGGGAAAAGTAATGTGTCAGAGAGGGTTAGGCCAGACAAGGTCCCCCAGAATCTCTGTGGGTACACTAGCAGCAGTGCCTGCAGCATTGCCCTTGGTGTAGGTGGTGTGTGAAGTAAATTCTGTGTGTGAAATAAAATATGCTAACCATTCATCAGTGCACCAGTGCCACTTCTTGCATACTGTCTGTGCGACCCCCCCCCACCAAGAAGTAAGTCATCTGTTATCTTCCTCCCTGTGCTCATTTAGCAGGGTATAAGCTTTGGCTCACTGGGCAGGGCATTCTGTTACATCATGTAGAATAAAGAAAAAAAATGTAAAAAAATCCTTGAAGAGGAAAAGTACTGTGTCAGAGATGATTAGGCCAGGCAGGGTCCCCCAGGATCTATGCGGGTATACTAGCAGCATTGCCTGCAGCATCGCTCTTATTGTAGGCGGTGTATGAAAAAAATTCTGTGTGTGACATAAAATCTGCCAGTCAGTCATCAGTCACCAGTGCCACTTTTTGCATACTGCCTGTTGCCTGTGAGACCCCCCCCAAAAAAGTCAGTCATCTGTCATCTTCCTCCCTGTGCTCTCTCAGTTGGGTATAAGCTTTGGCTCAGTGGGCAGGGCATTCCGTCACATCAGGTGAAATAAAGAAAAAAATAATTATCACTTTTTGACCCTGAACAAGTGACAGACTGACATGATGAGTACTCCAGAAAATAGTAAAGCAAAAGCTGGGAGCAAAGAAAGTAATAAACGTAAAAAAAAGTTTATTCAAGAGCCCAGAAAGAAGTGGCCCAAAAAATAGAGTACAACAACAACAAGCACCACAGTCTGTTGAAGGGGCTGAACTAAATGCTAATATCCATGTGCAGGCTAGCTCTCAGAATACTGAAAACCCAGCAAGGGTTGATGGAATGTCTGTCAGAAGGGCTCAGTAATATAGCCGACAAAGTGCCTAAAGACAGTGGCAATAGCAAGTCATCTGAGAAAAGAAATGCAAAAACAGAGTAATCCAAATCCTATTGTACATCAAGTTAAAGCACTTACAGGTACAACTCACAGTGGAGTTGCTTGATTTGCAACACATGCATATCAAATAACTCAATCTGTGACTGCAAATGTTAGCTCTACTGAATCTGATGATGATGGTGATGATATGGTCATGGTGAGACTGATGATGATGAGCTTGAGACTTTACCTTTAGCTATGTCTCATTCGGGAGCAGGTCAGTTCACTCCCGCAGATTCATTTCTGGACAACCTGCTCCCAACAATTTATTTATTTATTTGCTTTTGTTAACCGGGTAAGTCACACTAGACAGCCAAGTGCCTATTTTCAGGTGAGACCCGGGAGGGTTACAAGCTAGGTCATAGAAGAACAGTGAGAAAGTCGAGTTTACATACAATCAGGTAATATCAGAGTTTGACATCTAGAAACATGACAAGCTTAACAGGGCTAGAGTAGGTAGCTAACAGCAATAGAAATGATTTAGCAAAGGATAAGTACAGTGCATAAAAATTTTAAGACAGGTTCAGTCAGTAATGATTTAGCATAAGATAAGTACAGTGCACAAAAGATTTTTAGGACAGGTTCAGTCGGTGCAAACAGAAGTAGGTGCCAGCAGGTAGGATGAGCCAAGCGGGGGGGGGGGGTAGGACAGATGCAAGGGCGACATGTGACAGTTACTGGCCCAGTTACCAGGAGGTTAAGTACAGTCCCTGCCCTTCTCGCTCCCTGTTAATTCACCCCCGGTCAACTCACAACCTCGCAAACAGTACAGTGAGGGATGTATCCTTATGTCAAATGTTTTTTTTTTTAATGTTTTGTAGATGACCACAGCAGGGAGATGAACAAGGCAGGCTTGAGCAACCTCAAATGACAGAGAGAGAGGACACTGCAAACACTGTGCTTTACATGCCGCGTGTACAGGGATTGCCTCCTGGTCTCTCACGGCCTGTCTCACTAGTACACAGGGAAGCATTCCTCCTACAGCCCTCCCATCACCTCCCACCGTCTCCACCAGTACCTGCTCATCCCGGTGCATCTCTGTCACTGTGCATGAGGTTGGGACCTGCCATCACATAGGAGCACCATGACTCCAGCAGGCAAGGGCTGCAGATGCTGACAGAGACCCGGACAATGAGAGACACCTATAGGGAGCCGGGGAGAGTGAGGGATGCCCAGAGCATGGACAGGTGGTACAGAGTTGCAGAAAGTGAGAGAGACATAGATATACACATGGAGTGACATTGAGCTCGGTACACACAGTGGAGCATTGAGAGTGTGTGTGTGCATCTCTCTCTCTCTTTGTTTGTGCTCTGCTGCCTGCGATGTCCTGCCATACCCCGCCACTCACCAGGAGAGAGAGAGTGTATACACAGTGTGCTACGGAGCACCAGAGAGTGAGAGCGTGCACCAAGAAGGTAGACAGAGAGAGAGATCAGCTCTCCCCTACTAAAGGAGGGACAGCGAGACACAGATGGGGAGTAAGAATGAACAGGAGTGAGTCAGCCAGTGGGAGATAGCTGGCAGCCCGTTATGCGCCCCCAGAGGTCCCTCTACAAAATGGTAAAAGCACACACCAGGTACAGTGACATGTCTCCCTGTTGTTACAAGGAAGTGAGGAAGCAAAGGAGCGAGTTGACCAGGGATGAATTAAAAGGGAGCGAGAAGTGCAGGGCACGCATTGTCGGGAGATGGTTGTCCAGGGATGAATTTGCAAGAGCAAACTGTTATGTACCCATCTCATTCTTGTTCTGACAGTGACAATGTAGATAAAAATAATGACAGTAATAGAGTGTCAAAAGGGAAAAAGAAAAAGTCAAAGGCACAAGCCACACAAAGTGAAACAAAGTCTGACAGTAGTGATGATGATGATGACAATGGAGCTGCACAGGATTCTATGATTCTGTCACCTGATGAACCTGAATCCTCCGTTGATATGTCTTCCCACAAAAACCCAACCACTCAACTCCTAGTCCTACTGAGGTCGTTACTAGACATAGTCCACCTCTACTGTTTAGAACCATTTTTACGTAAACCCCAAGGATGGTTGCCAATCTATATGTGTTCATTTCAACACGTGTGATAGTAGGGGAAAAAATGAAGGGCATCTTGGAACCACAACAATGATGCCACTTCTTTCACGAATTCACCCTATCATTATATATGGTTAAAAAAAAAACAGTCTAACATTGGCTGGAAATCTAGCAGGGCCATCATTGGGCAGGAACATTCCACTGAAACAGTGGGAGATGAGCACCAGGCAAGACCCAAAAGTCCTCTTTGCTTCATGGTCATGGTCACGATAATTCTGTAAGATCCTATGTTTTACCAGGCACGGCATGTAGTTGTACAACACCCCTAGACACATGTAACTTTACCCTCCTGATAAGAGGCAGTTAGAGTTAAAAGAAGTTTTTGAAAGAATGTGTAAATATTCATGAAACCATCCCACAGCACTGGCAATAAATTGTAAAATAGCAGAAATGATTGTACTTGATTTACAGCCATACTGTATTGTGGAAGATATGAGTTTCAGAAGGCTTATGGAATACTTAGAGCCACAATATTTAATGCCTAGTAGAAAATACTTTTCAGTAACTGCTGTGCCCAGGATGTACAACAGCTTAGTAGTTCAAGTAAGATGTACTCTTCGAAAGGCTGAGGACAAGGTAGTTCACTTCACTACTGATAATGCGGACCAGCAGCCAAACCTTTGCCTATCTTTCTCTTACTGCACACTGGGTCAGTTTTGGAAGTAACTCATCATCATCCTCACATACTACTAGTCTGTCTGCTAACACTTCAACCAGTACTACTACTACCATTACTATTTCCCAGAGCTCAAAAAAAATTGTCACATTTCAGAAAATGGCAGTTCTCCATGTATGTCACTTTCAAAACTGACACACAGCACAGCACATTCATCAAGAACTGGAAAGATTACTTACTGCTTGGGTCACTTCACAGGGTTTGAAAGTTCTTGTTTTTTGTTGCCGACAATGGTTCAAATATTAAAAAGCTCTTCACGATGGCAACTATGTACATATAGACTGTTTTGCCCATTGTCTTAACCTAATCATTCGAAGTTTCCTGGATAATGACCGGCAAGTATCAACCTCTGTGGATATAGTGCACAAAGTGTGTGGCCACTTCAACCATTCAGTAAAAGCCCGTGACATCCTTGCTGATATCCAGAAGGACAAAGATCTTTCTCATCTCCAGCCTGTTTAGAATGTAGCAACAAGGTGGAATTCAACTTACTTTATGATTGAATGCATCCTTGAACAAAAGGTAGCTATCATTGAGTATATCATGTACAATGATATTGTGGAGGTCATTGTACTCCATTCTACTCAACGGTCTCTGCTGGAACAGTTCTGAAACCATTCCTGAGTGCTACAAAAGAGGTCAGTGCAGAAAAGGCATCCCTTAGCCAAATTATTCCACTCATTCTACTTCTCACAAAAAGGTTGGAGAAAATGAGGAGCAACTTAGATATGAAACAACCTCTACTCAATAACATGCTTACCAAACTTATCAATGATTAGAAATTATCAGCCATGACAAGTAGCAAGGAGTATCTCCTAGCAACTTTGCTAGATCCACATTTCTGGAACAGACACCTTCCTGATGTGGTTTCTGACGATATGGAGGAGTTAAACTACAGGCAACTTTTGATTGATTCAGTAGATGAGGTTTCATTAGGAGGATTGGCAAGCAGTACTACAATGACACCACCTCAAATTCAAAAGACCGTTCCAAAAACTGGTACAGAAGTAGACAATGAGGAGGGTGACATTTGGGGCCAGCTGCAGGACAATGAAATTCCACAAGGAGAAAATGCATGCTCAGTAGTAAGCATCGTAGATGCATATCTGTCTGAACCCAAAATCAATATTAAGAATGACCCTTTAGCTTACTGGCAAAAGAAAAAATCATGCTGGCCACTGCTGGCTGCCCTGACTTGTAAGTATATTGGATGTCCACCCTCCAGTGCATGTTCTGAATGTTTATTTAGCTCAGTTTGGGATGTTGTGACTGATAAATGAACAAGATTAAACATCAGACAATGTGGAGAAACTAATGTTCTTGAAGATTAACTTGCCAAACTTAGGCTACATATGCGATGCTGATCTTGAAGAAGATGACCCTGATAGCAGTACCTGTGCTGCAGCTGTGGAGTGACACATCAGTTTTCTATTTTGAGACTCACTGGACTGCTTAAAAGTAGAGATCTGGGACTTGCATGCCTTTCAACTACATCATCATCATCATCCTGGGGATGGGTGGGAGGTGCAGCCAGTATATAACATTCATGTCATCACATACTGGTAGCACCTGCGGCAGACAAGTCCCTGATCTCACACAGTCACTTTCTCATTCTAACAAGATAATTTATTTTATTACCTAATGCACCTAAGAATAATTATTTCTTATATAACCATAGCTCTGTTTCCCCCCCTGATAGTAATGGTAGTAGCAGCAGTGGTAAAGTTGTCATTTTGGTCTGCCTGGTGCTCTTGTTCTTTTACATTCTTTGTGCTGCGTTCCATACCGGGATCCATTGCTATGCTAAAATATTTGGTGACATACAAAAAAAACACACTGACCCCTTCTACAAAAAGTCAGATTGAGGAGACTGTTTTAAAAAAAATAGAGATCTGGGACTTGCCTGCTTTTTGATCACATCATCATCAATCTAGGGGTGGGTGGGAGGTACAGCCAGTACATTACTTTCACGTCACCATGTACTGGAAGCAACTGTCTCAGACAAGTCCCTGTTCTTACACACACAGTTGCTTTGTCTTTCTAAGGAGATCATTTACCTGAATGTGCACAATTAAATAACCACATTGAGAAATGTTGCTAGCTCTGTTTTTTTTTCCCCAGTAGTAGTGGTAGTACTAGTACAAACTACAATTATTCAAACACATTGTTATCCACTTCCAAAAAACCAGACTTAGGAGGAGTCCATTTATTTACAAACTAGAGATCTGGTCAGGGACATTCTTGTCATTACAGTCCCTTTTTTAATTTTTTTCTAAGCAGTCATTTTTGGTAAATGGATTCAGACACCCTGGAAGCCCGCCCTGTCTCAGCTCCTCCCCACTCCCCGTCACTCTGTATAAATTAATTAATTCTTTCCTCTCCCCTTAGGCTCTCACTGCAGGTGCAGCTAGGAAGCAGCCCTTGACTGGGCTCACATCTCCATGGCAGACCACCTTGTTGCAGCTACACACCTCCCTGAGAAAGGTAATTGTGCGCAAAGCCAACCCACAGGACTATTGGGCTTTTACTTCTCCTGATTTGAACTGTGGCACCATCTCAGTGCATAGTCGCTCCAGCCAATCAGATGCTAGTTCACCAGCTATATACTCCTAGACCCTGCATTTAATTATCAGGTCTCAGCTACCACCAAGAGGAAATTTGTCCCACCATCACTGCCCAACCCCGGCCTCTAGTAAATACAACTGAGCTCCTCCTTTCCCTCTCTTCCATCTCTCATTGGCTTTTCCTGAGTTCTGCCCTCTTATCTTATTGATCCGATCTACCACACACTCTGCCCTCTCCTACAACCTCTCTGCCCGTCACTCTCACTGTGTCCCTCACCCACAATTACTGCTCTGCTCTGCTAGTAAAAACTTACTTTTTGCTTATTGTGACTTTCTGCCATATGCCTCCCATACTTCAATATTTACCAACCCCTGTTCAGACCTAGTTATTTCCTACATATTGTAATAGCACCCCCTTTTCCTTCCCTGTAAATTCTCTCATATGTATTTGTCTTTTTCTTGGCTCCCCAATCTACACTTTCACTTACCCTCTCCAGCTACCCTACACTCCCCCTAAATCTATCTTTCTCTCCCATTCTCTTACATGAACCAACCACTATAACATACTCCCCCTACTCCACTCACCTAAATCTATTTCCCTTTCTCTCCCTTACACAATCCTTCTCAACATGCTCCCCATCCTCCTTGTCTGCCTCCCCCCTTCCCACTGACATCCCTTCCCCCTACTTCAATCCTATCAAATCCATCCTTCTGCTCCCTCTTTGTGCCCCTTCCACCTCCCCTACCCTCCCTTCCTCTTCTCAGCCTCCTATGCTCCACTTCCCCTGGTGTTCTTCAGCCTGCATCCTAGCATGAATTGAGTCCCATCTTCCCTCCCTGGGTACCCTTGCTTTCCTTTTCAGTAGCACAAATACCATGCCCAATTCAGCCCACAGCCATCCTCACACCCCGTCTAAAAGATGGCTGACTATCCTTACACGTTTACCTATCTTGCTCTTTCTACTGACATCTGGTGACATCGAGCCTAACCCCAGGCTCCCCCTACACCCCATCAACTGATTTGCTTAAAGGATTAAGCCTTCTTCATCAAAATATTAGAAGCCTACTCCTCAAACTTGACCTCTTGCAGCCACTTCTGACACAACTCAAACCCTCTGTCCTCATCATAACAGAGTCATGGCTCACTCCCTGACTCAGCCATTCTCATCAATGGTTATTCCATCATCCACCAGGATCACAATTCTAGAGGAGGGGGATTCGCCATGTACATATCCACATCCATCAATTTCTCTATCTGCCTCTCCACAACATCTTGCTCTGCCTATGAAATGTTAATAGTAAAAATATAAAAAAGTAAAAATATGTTTGTAGGTGGTGCCTACTGCTACCCTAACCTCTCTGCCTCCTCCCTCGAATCCATCACAGATCTTCTCTCCACCATCTCCTCCCTTGCCACACCTGGTGAACTCTTTATGCTAGGGGACTTCAACATAAATTGGCTGTCCAACACACACTCAAAAATCTGCAACTATGTCTCTTCACTCAACTTAAAACAACTCATTTTTGACCCAATGCGTTTAAATCACAAATCAGGGAAACATACCCTCCTTGACTGGGTGGTCTCCTTTCACCCCTACCGTGTCATAAAATCTGGTATCCTCCCCGACACACTCAGCAATCATCATATGGTCTACTGTGTGTGCAAAATGCACCATCCCAAGTCCCCTCCAGTCATTCTCAACTACCATTCCTTTCGCTCCCTAGATCTATCATTACTACAATATCACCTGTCCAAAATCGACTGGACCCCAATTACATATGCATCTTCTGTCAAATTAGACTTGTCCTTCTTTAGCACACAGTTTCTGAAAGTATGGGACTAGCATGCACCTTTTAGAAATGTGAGAGTGCACGGGAATCACATTCCCTGGGTCACTGCAGCACTCATAGCATGCCAACATGCAAGAGACCAAGCTTGGGCTGTGTATAAAACTTCCGGTATCGTCCTTGATCTTCAATGGTATTGCTGCCTCCACAATGCCTGTACCAAGGCCATTCACCTCACCAAGGTATAGTACTTCCACTCCTCCTTCCAGGCAAACATCAATAATCCATCCAAATTCTGGAAGGTTATCCATACTGTGTTCACTCCCCCTACCCATTCACCTTCTCCTGTCCTAAAAATTGGCACTCAGAACACTAATGACCCTCCCTCCATGGCCACAGAATTCAACTATTATTTCATTACCTGCACCTCCTCCTTCCTTGCACTCCTTCCCTCACCTACATCCAGAGTATCTACTGCTCCCTCCATTGACTCTTCTTCCTCCCCCCCCAAGTGACCTTCTGCACCACTATTTTCTGTCAAGCCCATTCAAGTGGATGACACCCTGCATTTATTACTTGTCCTAAATCCAGTTATGGGCAAAAGTCCTGACAGTCTACACCCCATCCTACTTCACCTCTCTGCCTACTCTACAGCTTATCTACTAACTATTCTTCTAAACCTATCCTTTCAGTACTCTACAGTTCCTGATGCACAGAAGTCTGCCACCATGATTCATCTCCCTAAAGGTGAGGACACCTCTGACCCCTGCAACTTCTGCCCTATCTCTCTCCTTCCCACTCTGGCTAAACTTCAGGAGCAACTGACCCTGGAACAACTCTCCCTTTTTCTTGAATCCTCCTCCTTTTTCACCCCTTTCCAGTCTGGATTCTGCAAACACCACTCTACCACCACCTCCCTCACTTGCACCATTCTCTCAGGCATGGATCAGGGAGGCATCACCTCTGCTATCTTTGTCAACTTGGCCAAAGCCTTTGACACAGCCTCCCACTTCCTACTCCTCAGCAAGCTAACTCCGGTCAGCCTCTCTGATTCAGCCACCAACTGGTTCTGGTTCTACCTAGTAGGCCATTCTCAGTCTGTCAGAATAGGCAACTCCCTCTCTCCACCCCTCACAATCAATACAAGTGTCCCCCAAGGCTCAGTGCTTGGTCCTATACTATTTTCAATCTTCCCAAATGACCTCCCAAAGATCTACACATCTTCATGTATCCACATGCATGCACATGAAACCGTGCTGTTCTTCTCTGGGATTTCCCACTCAGAGGTGGCTACCAGCCTTCAGCTGGACTTTAACAATGTCCAATGCTGGTTTAATGCAAATCAACTCATTATGAATGTAAACAAAAACAGTTTCTATGACCTTCGGCTACAGACAAAAACTGGCTAGGCTCAATTTCACCCCCACCTTCCATACCCTCTCTGGCTCAACACTCGACGATGTAGCCTCATTCAAATACCTTGGCCTATGGCTAGACAAACATCTAGACTTCAGGGTACACATTGACACCATCCACAAAAAAATGCTCCCTAGACTGGGTGCTCTGTACAGACACCACAGCTGCCTGCCACAGCAAGCCAGGAGAGATATTATCCAAAAGAAGATTCTCCCAGTCCTTGACTTTGGGGATTTTGTCTGCTGCTCTGCCCTATCAAAACCACCCTATCAAGACTGGACAATCTCTTCAATTCTTTCTATTGCTTCATATTTGGTTGCCCCCCCCATACTCATCACTGTGACCTTTATTCCTCTCTCTCCTTCCCTTCACTCCATGCCAGGTGTCTTTCACACATCGCCAACTTAGTTAAGAAGTTCTAGTATGGTTCTTTGTTGCCCTATCTCTCCTCCCTCCTATTGACCCCCCTCCACTCCTGCTATCTCCTCCATGTCTCCACACAAAAAACACTTGCTCTCCCATCAAGGCACACCTTCTCTGGCTGTGCCACCTTCTCATATAGGTTTCCCAATATCTGGAACTCCCTCCTGCTAGAAATTTGCTCTGCTCCTTCCCATTTCTCACTCTCACTCCTCCTCCACAAGCATACAGTCCACTGCTGTAACTGCACCTAATACCCTCCTCATCGCTACCCCCACCCCCATGCCTTCTAAAAGGTGAGCCTTTCATCTCCAGCTCTAGACTACCACCTGGTGATCCCTCTGCCCATGTCTCCCCTCTGTTCCCCCAGGTCTATCATGCTCTGTTACTGTCCAAACTCACCCAAGCTGGACTGACTGAGCCTGCTACCAATTGGTTCCAGTCATACTTGGCAGGCAGGTCTCAGTCAGTCCGTATTGGCTCGGCTATCTTCACCTCACTCCCTGTTATGATCAGGGTCCCCCAAGGATCTGTCCTAGGCTCTTTGTTGTTTTCTATTTTCCTCAATGATCTGCCTACAGCCTGCCCTCATACATCATCCACATGTATGCAGACGACACTGTGCTGTTTGCCTCTGGGTCATCCCCCACTGCCATGGTAGCCTGCCTGCAGCAGGACTTTGACTCCGTCCAATGCTGGTTCTGTTCAAATCAGCTATTTCTAAACCCAAAAAAACCTGTCTCCCTAACATTCGGCACTTGGGCCAAACTGTCCCGTCTCCCAGCCTCCCAAATTTTCCACACATTAAAAGGCTCCCCCCTTGAGGTTTGCACTTCCTACAGATACCTTGGGGTCTGGTTAGAGCAGCATCTTTTTTATTTTTTTATTTATTTATTGAAATAATCAGTTTTACAACCTTTGAGTCAGGGACTCGTTTACAAAGGTACCTCATCATGTGGGGGGGGAGACAACAATTAAGTGAGGTTTAGGACAGTGGTTACATACAGGTGAGATACATAAATACACACGTAGAGTTACAGGCAGCATTATACAGGTACATACTTCACTGTGCATATTGATGCTATACATAAGAAGCTACACGCCATGTTAAGTGCGTTATACCGTAATAAAAGTTGCATCCCCCTACCCACACGACTGGCTATCGTTCAAAAGATGATCCTCCTAATAATGGACTACGGGGATGTAGTCTACTGTGCAGCCCCTAAATCCTCCCTGACCAGACTAGACCCTCTCTTCAATTTCTTCTACTGGTTCTCCCTGGACTGCCCTCCCAGTACACATCACTGTGACCTTAACCATTCCTTAGAGCTCCCTTCTCTCCACAATAGGAGATTGGTACACTGTGCTAGAACCGCTGCAAAATTCTGGTCGCAGTCACTCCCCTCCTACCTGGCGACCACCCTGAATGTTCTTCCCTTTCCAGCCTACTCACTCAGGAACATTGATTCTCAGCTACTTCACAGCCCTCACTGGTCCACCAGATCTGGATAGGCTGCTTTCAGCTTCAGGATGCCCAAATTATGGAACTTCCTGTCGGCCAATATTAGACACAACACCAGCACTCCACACCGCAATGCTCTGCTTAAGACTCAGTCCTCTACTACTTGCTCTTGCATCCTGCCCCGCTGAAGTCCTTGCAGCCTTGATGTCAGCTGTTTATTTGTCTTCACTGTTTTTACTCTGTTGTTGACAACTCTGCTTATTGTGATGTTGGTTGCTGTGTATATATATGTAATTCTGTGCATGTTGCTACGTTGCCTATACTACCCTGTCTGTATATTGCTATTTATATATAAGGATTTTTGACTACTCTAATATGATTGTACTGAATCATGTACATAAGTAACTTCTACTATTACTGTATCCTGCCTATCCCATATTCCCCTAGGGCATATCTGGAATCGAGTGGTACACTGCTCAATATGCCTTCCTGGTGAAACTCTTAAATACATAAATAAATAAATTTGCCAGGTCCTAACCCCTTGCAGTGTTCTCACCATCCTGAAGAGGTATAGTACCTGACTTGCCTCTCTTCCTCCCTCCCCCTTTACTCCCCCTCTCCTGCTAGCTTCTGGTCCAATCCCCTTGCAGAATTCTCAGCATCCTGAAGAGATATAGCTCTTGCATACTACTCTTCCTTCCTCCTTTCCTCCCTCCTTCCTCCCTCCCCCTCCCTATACTATCCCTGTGCCCTTCCCCTTTCTATTTGCCTTCTAATCCTACTAAGTCCTGCCCTCTTTTAGGGTTAAACAACACTTAAAGTATGATGGGAAATGGAGCAATGTTCTTCGTAGAATGTCTTCAGCCCCCCCGAAGCACTATCAACATGTACATGAAATGGGGGTGGGGGGCCCTTTTGAAATAACACCAGAAAGACTTCTAGTTAGTTTCAATATCTTATTTATTCTTTTCCCGTATGTTTCACCCCGTATCAGGGGCTTCTTCTCAGGGTATATATTCTTAATTCTCTTCAATATTCTTGTTTATATCTGTTAATATACAACTTAAATTTTAGTTGTCATTTTATTGCTTTAAAAGCTAAACATACAAAATGTTTTTTGGTACTAGTTGTCCTACCTCACTAGGCTGTACAATATTTATAATGGCTCATAAGAGTTCTTTCAACTATTGTGCCAGCATTTGTGATATAAATTTCATTCTCTGAGATACACCTGCAATGACATAAAGATAGGCACCATAGGAACAAGCACTGTTATAATCCATCATTTTCCACAGCATATAATACTGTTTAACTGAAGCAATGTCCTACCTGGTATGTCTCACAAATGGCCTCACAGATCTTAGGTTCTGTAAATATATAACAATGGGGTTATGTTTTAGGGTTGGTTTTCAAAATTCCATCCACTGTTTCAAAAAGGTTTAAAATTTCTATGTAAAGAAGTACTTACAAGGTCCACATTCACTGAAATCCTGAAAGGCGATCAATACAAACACCACACGAAATGGCTGAATGGTTCTGTTACCAGGTATGAGGTGCTTCCACAACCTCTTGTGCCTGTCTTGCTGATTCTCATGATAGGACGTCAAGGATTGATGATGTCACAGTCGATCTACTGAGAATATGCGGGCAGACTGCCTGGGACAGGGAACCAGGTTTGCAAGACAGGCACATATTGGATTAGAGCAGTTTGTTCCTAGCATTCTAACTATTCCAAATTATCTATTCACAATGACTGATATTGTTAGTAATAAGCTATATACACATAAGGAGAACACTATGTTTACAATAAAGAAAACTAATCACCACTCAAAACAAAATCTGTAATGGGAAAAAGAAGAAACAAAGTAGTGGTGCTTGAATAAGCCCATAACATGTCACAGACCATTAAAAAGAAGCTATAGGTTACATATAGAATGCAAGACCATGACAATTTATTAATTTATATTAAAGAAAGACAAAAAATAAACATTTAATTATATCCCAACGTTGACAGCTAGTGCTATTTCTATTTTATACGGTGGGAGGTCAGGAGGTCAAAGTGTGGACACTAGAGAAGACCAATATATCTTATTTACTACTCTTCAAAATATAATAGTTCTTATGTTACTAAAAGGAGAGCTAAGTGTCTGTTGGTTCTAGGATTTTAAAAAAATGATGTAACTAAATGTTTAATAATGCTGATACGTGTGTTGATGGTTCCTCAAAGGGAGGTCATAAGGTCACTAAAGATGATAAGTGTTTGCCATTTCTAATAGATGGTAAATAGTTTTTGACATGTTTAAACATTATATTTATACAGGAAGCAGTACATATGAACTACTCCCCATACATTTAATAGTGTGCATGAATATATTTTCAGTTGCTCAAAGGGGAGGTCAAAATGTCACCCATAAAAAAATATGTGTTGGATTGTAATTTGCTTATATCCTCTAAAAAGCACATTTCTGTGATGTGATGTATGAAAATATATAAACTTATTATCCTCCTTGTTCCTCAGTGGGAGGTCAAAAGGTCACATGAAGTGACTGTATGTTTTTTATAGTTATTAGCTTGTTTTTTTTTTTAGAAAGAACCAAGCAATTCCTAATACTCATGTATATATTCCTACCGATATGTCTATTTAGCACTGCCTCATATTCTCTAATTACAGTGGGAGGTCAAAAGGTCATGTACAAGGTGACCAAGTGTGCTTATTAAAAACTGTCTATTTTCACTAAGAACTAAGCTATTTTTGATATTTGTGTACATGTTAACACCACTAAGTTTGTTAGGGATGCCTCAATGGGAGGTCACAAGGTCACAAAAAGTGACCAAAATAAATATATATATATAGATATATTCATGCATGAAAGGTCAAAAAGATCTATATCTATAAATAATATGATGAGGTCTCCTCTGGTGCTACTCCCGTCCCACCAGATTCTGCCACCTGAAGTTCTGAATTATTGGGAATAGTTTTTAGAACGATAACTAAAACGTGTAGTATAGAAAAACTGACATTGTATCCTCAATGCATATTTTAACTTATAAATATCATGAAAATATAATAATACATTTTTATCTATGGTCAATCTTTTTTTTGTGTGTAATGTATTTATTCCTCTCACTCCTGCTCAGATGCCCCCCTCTCCTTCAGGTACTCCTGCGACCTTCTCTGCCATACCTCCCTACTGCCCCACTCAAGTCCTGACTGCCCCACAAGCCCCATATCACAGCCCTTCCAACGGTATCCCAGCATTTCCCTTCGATGGGTGGGTCCCCCCCTTTGGGAGGAATGCACCGGTGGAGGGGGACACTAGCACCTACCTTATAGGCCGTAAGATGCTGCTGAGGCCTGCAGAAAGTGGCTCCCTGGAGGGTTCGGAGGCACAGCGCATCTGGAGGACGTCATCTTGTGAGCACCTAGCCATTTTTTCTCTTTTCTGTTCGGGGTGGAATTGTGACATAATGGCTGATGCCGACGTTCGCTCCTCCCGAGAGAGCGTGCTCTTGATCCGGTGTCCTGTATTCTCTCAGCCTCCGCTAGGAGCCATCAGGCACAGGAGCATTCCTTCACCTTCCCCCCAGAAAAGGAGAGCTGTCCTTGGGATGCTCCATCCTTCTCCCCCCCTCTGGCCCTCCTGCAATCTGGGTCGCTCCTGAACCCAGGTCGCTGGCGTCGCAAGTAGAAATCCAACCACTGTGCCAATGGGCCAGCCCTATGGTCAATCTTAAACATAAAGACAATACAGAAGACCAATACAATAAATGTTTC
Source organism: Neoceratodus forsteri (assembly GCA_016271365.2). Taxonomy (NCBI): domain Eukaryota; kingdom Metazoa; phylum Chordata; order Ceratodontiformes; family Ceratodontidae; genus Neoceratodus; species Neoceratodus forsteri. The sequence continues at coordinate 589,671,473 of CM057449.1, read as the reverse complement.
TGAATCTCATAAGTATGTTTTAGATCAACTCTGTTATAATGGAGTACATCATATAGACATGGACACTTCCGAAGGGAAGCAAAATGAAGTGCTATGAAAACTGTTAAACAAGGTAATTTCAATAAAAAAAACAAGACTAAAAACGTCTTCATGTGTACTTTTAACTTCATATAGAAAATAAGTAGTCTAAAATGTCCATATGTTCATTGAGTAATTTTAACTGCATATATGCCAATTGGTTTCAATGTTCATATCAATATCGCTATCTAATGTATGCATATGAAAAATCCATCTCGTCACAGCAGCTAACAATGCATCTCTCAGACACCCGCCTCTGGGGAAACCGTAATTTTTTCCAATTCCCAAAATCTAAATGAGGCGCCATTGTGAGATGTGTCATTAAAATATTTGGCTACTGGAGAGTTTTCGTCATGATTCCTAATGTCTCCCTTGTGTTCCCCCCTGCCCGGCCCCCTTTCTATTTGCCATCTAATTCTACCAGGTCCTGTCCTCTTTCAGGGTTCTCTGCATTCTGAAGGGGTTTAGTTTAGTGGCACTGTATATGTTTTTTTTTTTGCCTACTCTGCACTTTAGGTATCTAAATTGTATCAAAACTGCACTGTGTTGTATTTTATATTCTCATATTTGTTTTGCCTGCTCCCTCTACTGTTTGTAACACCTCCTCCCAGGATGCTTCTGGAAACAAGCTGTTCTCAGTTCATGTTGTCTTTCCTGGTGAAACCTTTTCAAATAAATAAAAATAAATAGATGTGCCTTAACCACATTGATTTCAGCGCTGGTGTACTACTTCTGGTTTTCTCCTGGTTGTCGTAGGTGGCGGTAGTAGCAGACTGCAGCCTTGAAGTTGTACAGTAGCTGGCTGACTGGCTGTCTGACTGGCTGCCCTCTGCTCTGGTCTGGTGTTGTTTTTGTGTTCCTGGCTTCTCCTTCATCACTTAACTTTCTAAAACATGGTGGCTGCCTGTACCTGTTAGGAAATAGAAATCACTACTGTTAATAGTATAACTTATACACAGTATTAGTATTACTTTCTTAAATGTCAGAAACAGAAGAGTGATTAGAGAGCATTCTCTACTACTAAACAGTGGTTTAATTATTTGTTTTCTACAGATATGCTGATTAAATGCAGTTTAAAATGATTTTTTAACATATGGTTACCATAAAACAATAAAAGTCATGAAAGGTTCGGAGACGGTTCAGATAAGGATCCAAACCTTTTTTTACTTATCAGAACCTTTTACATCCTTACAACCTGTTGAAGTTCTCCTTTCCCTACTTTAAATACCTCATAGTGTTAAATATGGCACAGGAGGGAAGTATTTTTTTCAGAAAAAAGGGAGCTCAAGAACAAGGGAACATGCTAATAAGCTGGAGGGTGGTTACACTCAGAACAGATGTGATGAAGTACTTCATCACAAAAATTGTTGTGGATTCCAGGAGCAGCCTTCCCATGGAGGCGGTGGGGGTGAAAACAGTATTGGGATTTAAGAATGCATGGGCTAGGCATAAAGGAATGTTAATGGAAAGGAAGGGGGAGGAAGAAAGAGCCGGAGACCAAGTTAAGGTCTGTGGTGACACTGTAGTTAGGAAAAATGGGGCAGACTGGGTGGGCCAAGCAGTCCCTATCTGCCATCCAGTTCTATGCTTCTGATTTCTAAAGCAGTTGGTGATGAGAATGTCATCAGCATTCGCTGTTTTCATCACACCTTGCATCTCATGGTCACATCTGTGCTACATGACAGTTCTGAAGCTAGCAATACTGTCTCCACAGCATGCTCCATCTGTGCTCATTTTCATCGATCGGTAAATGTGACTAACCAACTAAGAGAAGTTTAACAATGTCCTGGTCTTTCTCAACATTGTTTGATACAGGATGTGAGTACCAGTTGGAATTAATCATACCTGATGCTGTCTAGACTGCTAGAACAGAAGTGCACATTTTATGACATGTCAATGGAGTGCAGCACTTGGGGAGTCTGAGGTCACCATGAGTGGTCACTGATTAATGCCATAGGGAGAGTACTTGGGCCATTTGGAGGTTACAGGACTCCACTAATCTTTTTCAGAATAAGTACTTCATCACTTCTTTTCTGAATCTACCCCTCCAGCTTCATAGTGTGTCCCTGTATTTTTGAGCACCTTTTTTTTCTGAACAATATTTCCCTCCTTTACCTTATTTAACCCTGTGAGGTATTTAAAGGCCTCAGTCATATCCTCCATCCCTCCTCTCTATAGGTTGTACATATTGAGGTCCAGTAGTCTCTTGTCATTGGGCTTTTGGTGCAGACCATGCACCATTTTAGTTGCCTCCTCTGGACTGTCTCCACTTTGTCTTTTTATTTTCATAGATGTGGGACTCAATTTTCAAAGGATCTGGACTGAAGCAAGGGACTTCCATTGTGGAGACATGGTGTAAAGAGCTCCCTGCACTGTACCTTGCGCTAGTCCTGATTTTCAGTTTTGTACTCTGCTCCTCAATTTCTGTGGCCTATGAGCATTATTTTGCACTTACTTTTCCTCACTGAAACCCAGCTACCACACCCTTGACCACTCCATGAGTTTTGCCAGGTTTCTGTTCATCCGTTCCACCCTTCTGGAGTGACCACTCTACTGCCAATGTTTGTGTCATCTGCAAAGAGGCAGACCTTCTCTTCCAGGTACTCTCAAATGGGGGAAGGAGAAAGGATCTCAGATTTAGAAATGGGTAGCCATGTGGGAACAAGTGACCACCAAACAGTGTGGTTCACAATAAACACAGCCATAGAGTCAAGCCATACAGAAACAAGAGTATTGGACTTTAGGAAGGCTGACTTTGGGAAAATGAGAAAGTGCCTCAGAAAAGCACTAGCAAACAGGCAAGAAGGAGGGGTGGAGGAACAATGGAGAATAATCAAAACAGCCATCACAGAGGCAACAAGCCTTTGTGTGAAGCAAATCAACAAAACAAAATGAAGGAAAAAAACACTATGGTTCTCAAAAGAGGTGGCAGGGATGGTTAAGGAGAAAAGGACAGCATTCAGGAAATATAAGGAAACATAGACGGAGCAGGACATATAATTTTATCAGTTAAAGCAGAAAGAGGCAGGGAAGGTAATCAGAATAGCAAAGGCACAAACTGAGGAAAAAATAGCCAACTCTGTTAAGAAGGAGGAATACAACCTTTTACAGGTACATTAGGGAGCAAAGAAAGACCAAGGGAGGGATACAGAGACTTAATAAAGGGGAGGGAATGTGGGCAGAGGGTGACAGTGAAAAAGCAGGTATACAGAATGAATATTTCTGCTCAGTATTCACAATGGAAGAGGAGGGGGAGGTACCTAAGCCAAACAAGGGAGAAACTCTGAATAGGGGGTTGATACCAGTTCATTCACAGAAGAAAGGGTTCTGAAAGAAGTCTTGAAACTAAGGGTGGACAAAGCAATGGAGCCTGATGGGATTCACTCAAGAATTCTAAAAGAACTAAAAGTAGAACTAGTAACACCACTGACTACTCTCTTTAACAAATCATGGGAGGATGGAGTGGTACCTGAGGACTGGAGGAGGGCAAATGTGATTCCATTTCATAAAAGTGGGAGCAGGACAGAGGCAGGAAACTACAGACCAGTTAGTTTGACTTCAGTGGTAGGAAAAATGATGGAATCACTTCTGAAGGAAAGAATTGATGAGTACCTAGAGGCCATTGGGGCACAGGACACAAGGCAGCATGGTTTCACAGCAGGAAGGTCATTTCAGATGAACCTAATAGATTTCTTTGACTGGGTGACCAAAGTAGTAGACCAGGGAGGGGCTGTGGATATGGCCTACCTAAATTTTAGCAAGGCATTTGACACAGTCTCACACAAAAGATTAATATACAAGTTAGCCAGCCATGGAGTTGGTCCCAAGGTGTAGCCTCGATAAAAAAACTGCTGGACAACAGGACACAAAGGGTAATAGTAAACAGAGTCCACAGTGAAGAAAGGAAGGTAACTAGCAGGGTACCGCAGGGTTCGGTACTGGGACTGGTCCTCTTTAATGTCTTTATAAGTGATATTGGAGAGCACCTGGAAGGAAAGGAACGCCTCTTTGCAGATGACATAAAGATCTGCAACAGGGTTGATACACAAGGTGGGGTGGAAAGAATGAAAAGGGACTTGGCGAGGTTGGAGGAATGGTCAAATATGTGGCAGCTCAGATTCAATACACATAAGTGCAAGGTAATGCATCTGGGAAACAAAAACCCAGGGGAAGAGTACATAATGGGGGGTGAGTTAATAACAACATCAAAAATTGAAAGAGACCTAGGAGTAATTACTGTATATCAGATGACCTAAAGGTGGGCAAGCAATGTGAGAAGGCAGTAAGGAGTGCTTGGGGGATACTGGGATGCATAGGGAGAGGCATCAACAGTAGAAAACAGGAAGTTGTTATCCCTCTGTACAGATAGTTAGTGAGACCCCATCTGGAGTACTGCGTGCAATTCTGGAGACCCCATCTCTGCAAAGACATAGACAGAGTGGAGGCTATTTAGAGGAGGGCAACCAAAATGGTGCAAGGTCTGCACCAGAAGACATATGAGGAGAGACTATAGCAGCTTAATATGTATACCTTTGAGGAAAGGAGGGGGGGGGGACAAGTTGCAACCTGGATTCCTGAGGCACCCTGCTGGTCACTTTCCCTTCCTCAGAGTGAACTCAATTTACCACCACCCTCTGTAGTCTATCGCCTAACCAATTTCTTACCCAGTTTACCACCTTTAGACCTACTACTAAGTTACCCAGCTTGCTTACTAGTTTCCTATGTGGAACAGTGCCAAAAGCCTTACTGAAATCTAGGTAGACCACATTCACTGCTGCATCCTTATCTAGTTCTTTGTTCACCCAAAGAACTTAACCAGATTCATTTGACATGATCCCCTCTCCATCCCCCACCAGTGAATCCATGTTGCCTTGGGTCTTGTAACCAACTGGATTCAAGATATTCCATAATTCTTTCCTTCGGAAGTGATTCCATCCAACATCCGATGTGAAGCTGACTGGCCTATGATTGCCAGCCTATTCCCTGCTTCCACTTTTGTGAAGTGGGACTATATGTACCCTACTCCACTCCTCCGGAACCACTCCTGTTTATAGTAAACTGTTAAATAGGACTGTTACAGGTGCAGCCACTACAACCCTGAGCTCCCTCATAGAAATATAGAAACATAGATTCTAACTGCAGATAAGGACTGCTTGGCCCATCCAGTCTGTCCTTTTCTCCCTACCTACATTATTGCCACAGCAGTGCCTGATGTACAGCTCTCTCTATCCCTCCCCCCTTTCTTTCCACTATGATTCTCTTATGCTTATCCCATGCATTCTTGAACTCCACCATAGCTTTTGCCCCCACAACCTGTGCTGGAAGGCTTTTCCAGGAATCCCCCACTCTTTCTGTCAAAAAGTACTTTCTCAAATCTCTCCTGAATCTACCCCTCTCCAACTTCATAGCATTTCCACTTGTTCTTAAGCACCTTTTCTTCTAGAAAATACTTCCCTACTGTACCTTATTTACTCCTGAGAGGTACTTAACTCATCAGCACTGAGACACCATTTTGAATTAAGGTTAAGCAATGCAATACTTGGACTTCAAAAAAGCGCTATTGGAGCCAGTGAGAGATCTCTATCATATCCCCCCTCCTCTGTTCTAGGGTGTACATACTGAGATCCTTTAGTCTCTCCTCATAGAGTTTTTGATTCAGACCCTGCACCATTTCAGTTGTCCTCCTCTGGACAGCTTCCACTCTATGTCCTTCCAGAGATATCGTCTCCAGAGCTGGACACAGTACTATAAGTGGAGTCTTATCATTGATCTATAATGATGCAAAACCACCTCCCTCTTTCTGCTGGTGATACCTCTCCCTATGCACCCCCGCATCCCACTAGCCCTCCCTACTGCCTTGTTACACTGCCTTGCCACCTTTAGGTCATAAAGTATGATTACTTTCCAGTCATTTTCAGTCATTTTCCAGTTTGGTGGTCGTCAATACCACTCCATCCATTTTGTACTCCACCCCTGGGATTATGTGCCCTAAGTGCATTATTTTGCACTTTTTTCTATTGAAACCAAGCTGCCATGCTCTTGACAACTCCGCTGATTTTCTCAGGTCTCGGCTCACCCCTTTTCACTCCCCTGCAGTGTCCACCCTATAGCAGATTTTGGTGCCATAAATAAAGAGGCAGTATGCCCCTTCCAGCTCCTTGGTTATGTCTCTTACAAAAACTTTAAAGAGGACTGGTCCCAGTACTGATCCCTGAGGCACCCTACTGGTCATCCCTTCTTCCTCTGTGTGAACTCTGTTTACTACACCCCTCTGTCGTCTGTCCCCTAACTAATTTATTTTACAGTTTGACACTTTTGGTTCCATTCCTAAGTTACAAAGCTTGCTTATTAATAGCCTACGTAGAATGATGTTGAAAGCTTTACTGAAATCTAGGTAGGCTACAATCACTGCTTCACCCTGATCTAAATTCTTTGTCAACCAGTCAAAGAAATTTATCAGATTCAATTGAAATGACCTTGCCCAATGAAACCATGCTGCCTCAGGTCTTGTAACCCACTGCATTCAAGACATTCCATAATCTGTTCCTTCACTAGTGATTCCATTAACTTTCCCACCACCAGTGTCTTTCTGACTGGTCAATAACTGCCAGTCTCATCCATGTTACCACTTTTTTGCAGTAGGATTACATCTGCCCTTTTCCAGTCCTCTGGAACCACTCCTGTTTCCAGTGAGCTGCTAAATAGAACTGTCAGCTCCCTCAATACCCTTAGATGCACCCCATCTGGCACCATTGCTTTGTCCACCTTCAGATTAACAAGTTCCTTCAGGACTCTTGCTTTCAAAAAAGGACTAGTGCCCACTACCCTACTTCTAAAGTTTCTGTTACTTTTTTGTGGCCCTTCCCCTTTTCCTTCCTCTATGAACATTTAACAAAACTCTTTGTTCATGATGTCTGCCTTTTCCTAGTCCCCCTTTGCACAGTCCTCCTTCCCCTTTTAACCATACCATCTCACCCCTGGTCTTCCTCTTTTCACTTACATATCTAAAAAAAGGTCTTGTCCACTTTTGTTACCTCCTAGGCTATTCCCAGTTCAAATTTGAAGCTTTGCACTCCATACTGCTTTCGCTTCTTCAGTGTTCCCACGGTACTCCTCCCTATCCTTTTCCCTCTGTGTCTCCTTATACATTCTAAATGCTACCCTTTTAGCCTTTACCTTTTCAACCACCTCTTTCGAGAACCATAGCAGTCTCTTTTTCATCTTGTTTTGTTCACTTGTTAACACAGAGGTTTGTTATCTTTACTCTGCTCCCTTTTATCTTTGCCCATTGTTCCTTCACCCCACCCAGGCCATCCCCCCACCAGGTTATCCCTCATGCATTCATCCATTTTTATGAAATCTGCCCTTCTGAAGTCCAGGACCCTCGCTCTTGTGTGGTTCGATTCCGCATCTGTCCTTCTATTGAACAACACTGTACGGTGATCACTGATCCCGAAGTGGGCTCCCACCTTGATGTCTGCAATACTGTCTCTGTTAGGGAGTACCAGGTCCAGTATTGCCCCATCAAGTGTGGGTTCATTGACTAGCTGAATGAGAAACGCCCATTGCAGGAGTCCAGGCTGCCCTGCTTCAGCTGAAGCCATCGCTGGGAGGCTCCAACATATACCTGCGCCTAAGTTCCCCACCAGCAGTACCTCCTCCTTCTTTGCAATCTTGTCAATGGCTTCCACCAATGCCTTATCTAATTGTTCCCCCTGCGCTGGAGGTCTGTAAATCACTCCAGTGCAAATAGTGGCTCCATTACCCATCTCCATGGTGACTCACAGTACCTCTGCCACCCCAGTATTTTCTGTATATCTGCATCGCCCCTGTATTTCTTGTATCTCTGTTGTGTTTTTGCTTTCCTTTACATAAAGGATCACACCTCCTCCTTTCCTTCTACCCTGGTCCTCCTGAACACAATATAGCCTGATATGGTCATGTCCCAGTTATGGAGTGGACCATGACTCTATAATGGTCACAATATCCAGGTCAGCGTCTACCATGTTGGCCTCTAGGTCCAGAATCTTATTTCCTAGAATTCTAGGAATGCACCTGGGAAACAAAAACCCAGGGGAAGAGTACACAATGGGGGTGAGATACTAACAACAACAAAAATGGAAAGGGATCTGGGGGTAGTCATATCAGATGACTTAAAGGTGAGCAAGCAATGTGAGAGGGCAGTAAGGAGGGCTGGTGGGATACTGGGATTCATAGGGAGAGGCATCACCAGTAGAAAACAGGAAGTTGTTATCCCTCTGTACAGACAGCTGGTGAGACCCCATCTGGAGTACTGTATGCAGTTCTGGAGACCCAGTCTCCGCAAGGACATAGACAAGATGGAAGCTGTCCAGAGGAGGGCAACTAAAATGGTGTAGGGTCTGCATCGGAAGACATATGAAGAGAGAGACTAAAAGGAGCAATATGTATGGCCTCGGGATAGAAGGGGGCAGATAGAAACTTTCAAGTACCTCAAGGAATCAACAAAGTCCAAGAGGGTAGCATCTTTCAAAAAAGAGGTGTGCAAGAACAAGGGGCACAATTTGAAGATGGGGGGTGGCTCAGAGGTAATGTAAGGAAGTATTTTTTCACAGAGGGTTGTGGATGCATGGGCAGCCTTCAGAGGAGGTTGTGGAGTCAAAACAGTGACTGATTTCAAGCATGCATGGGACAGCCATAAGGCAATTCTAGAGGGTGGGGGTAGAAAGAAGTAGGCTGCTAGTTAACTAGGATCTGCAGCTTATTCATTAGGTAGGGAAATGGGCAGACTGGGTTGGCCAAGAGGTCCTTATCTGCTGTCAAATTCTATGTTTCTATGTTTCTGTGGCCTTCCAGGTTTTGTTTCCACTCTGCTTGGCACTCATTTTTTCCCTTTTTGCCTTCCCTCCTTCCTCCCTCTCTTTTTAATGCTCCTTTTCCTTTTCCCCTTTATCACAACCACCCTGCCTCCTTTATAAATTTGCATCCTGGGGAATTCTTCTCCCCTTGGGTTCTCCTTGCTCTGTACTTTAGCCTGTGTGTGTGTGTGTGTGTGTGTGTGTGTGTGTGGAGGGGGGCAGTTTCTGACTCCCTGATTCCTTACACCAGTCCCCTAGGTTACTTTAAATCTTCACCAAAGTACATTTAAACCATCCACTAAGGACTGTAGTTCCCCTCCCAGATGGATGCAGACCATCACTCCTGTATTGGCCCTTATCCTACCAAGTAGGTCCCCAGTTCCCAATGTAGCTGAACCCTTCTTCTCTGTGCCATTTCCTCAGCCATGAGTTGAAGCTCCTCATGCAGAAATCCCTCTCCTGTCACCTGTCATAGACAGGCAACATCTCAGTGAAAGTCACTGAGTTAGCTCCTTAAGACTCCTCCCCGCTCCCTAATCTTCCCCTGCATTGTCCTAGCCCTGTCCCTAGCCAGATTATTAATCTCAAGGGGGACATTGACATCCAGCTCTCCTTCCCATCCTACTGCCCTAGTAATCATCAGAATCCGCTTCACATCCCTCCGGGCCATGGCCATGGGTAGGCACCTAACCTGCCTCTCCTGCTTTCCATTCCAAAATCTATCCCTCTCACAATTGAGTCCCCAACCAGAAGTTGTTTCCTCCTCCTCTGGGGTCCTCTATCACCCTCCTTGGAGTTTTCACTATGGATGTCCCCCACATCTTACCTGGTCACTACCATGGGTGCCTCCTGCCAGCAGTCCCACCCCACCAGAGTGGTGTAGGAATTATGTAGTGGTACCGAATGAGGAATGAGCCTCTGTCCAACCACTCTCACCTTCTCAGAGCCCACCATGGTCCAGCTGCTACTCCTCCCTGGCATCCTTAAAGTTAACAGTGTCACACTTGGTGGCCCCTGGGTTGGGAAAGAGGTCACCCAAATCCTAGCAACCTTGACCTGAAGTCTGGTGATCTCCTCCCCAACACAGAGAGGTGTGCATAGATGGAGTAGCACTGCAGTCTCCAGAAGGTCTTTCTGAAAACTACCACCCCCCAGCCACTGCACTGCACCAATCCCAGTATTTTGAACTTTTATTCTCCCTGTGTTACCTGGAAAGCATGAATAGTAGCACTGTTCCCTGTCTCCAGGGTGACCCACTGTTCCACTTCCCTCCTCTGTATTCCCTGTGTCTCTGTCACTTTAATGCTTTCCCTCTGATAAAGCACCACACTGCCTCCTTTCATTCCCACCCCTCCTTCCTGAAATAAGTATAGCCTGGTAAGGCCATGTCCCAGCCATGGTTTTCAGTGCACCATGTCTCAGTAATGGCCACAATATCCAGGTCAGCTTCTGCCATGATGGCCTCCAGGTTCAGAATCGTGTTTCCTAGATTTCAAGTATTCACACACATGGCCTTCCAGCTTTTGTTAACACTCTGCTTGTTACCCCCCTTTTTGCCCTCTCTCCTTTTCCCCTCTATTTTTAATGCTCCTGCCCCCCTCCCCCACTTCATTTGTATAACCCTGCTTTTTTTAATAATTTGCACCCAGGATTGGCTCCTCTCCCCTAGTGTTCTTCCTACTCTGTACATTAGCCTGTGGAGGAGAAGTTTCTGCCTCCCTGAATTCATCCACCACCCACCTCAGCTAGTTTAAATGTTCATTAAAGTAGTGTTTAAACCATCCACCAAGGACTCTAGTTCCCCTCCTGAATGGATGCAGGCTATCGGCCATATACAGGCCCTTAACCCTCCAGATGGATCCCCAGTCCCCTGTGTAGTTGAACCCTGCCTCTCTACACCATTCCTTCATCCATGAGTTGAAGCTCCTGGTGTGGAGATCCCTCTCCTCCCCTGTTGTAGAGAGGCAGCACCACAGTATAAGCCACTGAGCATACTACCTGTCTAAGACCTCTCCCTAGCTCCCTAAACTCCCCAAGCACTATCCCAGTCCCATCCCTTGTCAGGTCAGTGGTCCACAGGTGGACAATGACATCCAGCTCCCCCTTCCATCCTGCAACCCTAGCAATTCCCAGGAATTACTGCCCATCCCTCCATGCCATGGTGCCGAGTATCCACTTAACCGCCCCTCCCCCTTCCTATTTGTAAATCTATCTCCCTCACAATCGAGTCCCCAACCAGACATTGCTGCATCCTTTGGGATCCTCTAAAACTCTCTTTGGATCTCCACTATGGAGGATCTCATCTTCCTCCCTGGTCACTACTGCAGCTACCTCCTACCACAGTCCCACCCTGCCAGAATGGCACAAGAATTTTGTAGTGGTACCAGTTGAGGAATGTGCATCTGACCCACCATCCCCAACATTCCAGAGCCCACAATAGTCCATCTGTTCCTTCTTCCTGGCATCCTCTGAGGTAACGGTGGCAGATTTGAAGGCCCTAGTGTGGAGGAGAAGGTCCCCTGAATCCTAGCCAACTCAACCAGAAGCAAGCAACCTTCTTACTCGACCCAGAGGGGTGCATGCAGATGAGGCAGCACCACAGTCTCTAGAAGGGCTGTCTGAAAACTGTCGCTCCCCACAGCCACTGTACTACACCACTCCCAGCAGCCTAATTCCTCCTGTCCCTGTGTTTCTTGGAAATACTTATGTGCCCTTACCCTTAATGGGGTGTTTCTAGTTTTTCCCCTTCTGTTGTTATGTCCATGTGTACACCTACTCTAGATAGAGTGTTTCTCCTCTTTACAGTTTTGACCAACACTTTTACTTCCACCCATCCCAAATGTACCCTTACTCCTGATAGGCGATTTGTAGTTTTTCTCCTTTGTTGTTTGTTATGCCCCTTGTGCACCTGCCCTAGACATGGTGTTACTCATATTCTTTGTGTTGGCCTACACTTTACCTTCCAACCACCTCTGTAGTGAATGCAAACACAGTAGTGAATAGGTACCTTATCTTAGTCTACTGGCAAAGTTCTCTGCTTTCTGCTTGCTCCTGCTGATGCCTAAGATGTCAATCTTACTCCTGTTCTACTCCTGTCCTGTTCCACTCATGTGTTGGGCCTAGAATGTGTGTGGGGAGTTGTTAGGAGGGTTTGCTTTTATCCTTCCTGTAGCTCCTTCTCCAGGAGGAGCTCATGGTGCAGAACCGGGGCCGAAGGGCGCTTAGCCATCCACTTTTATTTCTGTATGGCAAAACTAGTACAGAAAAAGTGCCCTTTGTACCCTCATAAGTGCCCTTTTGATTCTCAGCCCCCTCAGCTTTTACCATCTTCCGGCACCCTTGGAGGAGCTTCATGCTAAGCAGCAGGGCCCCTGATTGGACCTGTTACTGCCATGTGACTCCCCTCCACATGACTCCAACCTGGGGAAAGAGTGGGTGAGCTGCAGTCCTGAAAAAAAAGCAACAGTGCTTGAAAAATAGGTTACTTTGCTGTTTTAAAGTAAAAGGTAGACTGGAGAAGCCTAATTCAGTCCTATGTGTTGATTCATGAGCTGCAGTCCTGTAAAGCAAAAAAAAACAAAAAACAAGAACGATCACATACAGTACAGTTTAGTTTGTAATTGAAAGTAAGAGGTAGACTAGAAAAGCCTTTATTTTCAGTTCTGTTTGTTGATTTGTGACCCTGTCTGTAATAAATCCACTTCCCTTAGCTGGCTATCAATCAATATTAGCAGTGAGAATACAAAGCAAAAAATTAAAGCTTTACAGCACTGTTAGTACTCCTGATGATTCTTTTGTGTAAGTACTGGTGCTGCTCAATTTCTTTCTTTGCATGTGTGTTTTGGAGAGTTTGTCTGTCCAGCATCAGTCTGCCCAAGTTTACTGTTTTTAGCCATGAAAGACACGCTGAGCTGAAGCTGGTTTCAGATCTGTCCCAGGATCACAGGGTTGGTTAAGTGACTTCCTCACTCAGAATCACACAGTATGCAAGTTATTATTACCAAACTACATTTATGTTTCCAGCCAGCACTTTAGTGGTGCCACTGCCTGGCCCACTCTTGTCCACTTCTCCAGGCCTCCTTCCCCAGCTGGCTGTAGCTGATCATACTTGTATACCACACCACAGAGAGAAAACTAGGGGCTGAATTTTCACCCCTCATGGGACTAAGTCCTCTCCACAGTGGCCAGGTGGAGTGACATATCCTCACCTGCAGACTTCTATATTTTCAGCCAAAGGTGCTCCAGTAGAAGGTATACCTGGTTCCACTAGGGGTACCCTTTCAGTGCAACTGCAGTGAAAAAAACAGCTGCAAGCTGCTGTAAATTCACCTTGAAAATACTGCTGCTGTGGGCAACAGTGTGGCTGTGCAAGGGGAGACCCAGTTGTGCCATTTTTTTCCTGCAGCTGTGAGAATTTCAGAGGCTCTGAAAATCTAGCCCCATGACTTCAGAGCAAAATGGACAATACCCCCCAGCAAGCTGTCATACAACCAACACAACTGGTCACTTACCACACACTGGTCCTGGTCTGAATAACTGTCTTGGATAACCTGTAAGGCTGCGTGAACAAATTTTGTGATGAGATTGGTCGATGGGTTACTGCCTCATTTCAGCTAGGCAGGCAGAAAAAAACTCTAGAGAAAAAATAGTCTGTTAAGCTGCTGAATTATGTCACACAAAAGTCCGACAAAAAGCAATCAATTTTATTTATTTATAAGCTCTTGCAGTTTGCCGCACGATAGGAAAGTGCACAAAAATTTTTATTTTTTTCAGGTGCACCTGTAATGGATTTCTTACAGAGAAAAGTGCACAACATAAAAATGTAAAAATCTGTGTGTGCACCTGTGACTAGTACCTTGCATGCAGAACTGAAATAGGCATAGTAGTACTGATAGTTTTTTTTTTCAATTTTGCGAAAAAAAAACCTCTTAGCAGCTCTCCTGATAAAAAGACTTATTTTTACACTACATTTGTAAAAACAAACAAACAAACAAAAAAAAGCAACCCTCCAAGCTTCAGATATAAAAAGGGAACACAAACTGCCAAGATTTTGTTTTCTTTTTGGTTAACTTTAACCAGTGGACGGAAGTAGATGTTGCTCTTTCACAGCAGCTCAGAAGTCTGTCTGTCTTCCCTGTAGTGTCTTCTAGTGCTGAGTCTCTTGAGCTGCCTTCAGTTAGCTTCCAAAGTAGCCTCTGATTGGATAGGAAGTCTCAGGAGATCTGGAAGTCTCGCATTGCCCCAGCAGCCGAATAATGAATAACAAACATGAATAAAGAGTACTTGGGGCCCTGAATATTAATACTCAGCCTAATATTCAAAACAACATATTCTCACACCCCTGAGGGACTTTATCAGATAGATATCAGGAAAGCATTCCCGAGTCTAGAGGCAGCAAAAGTAAATACTTCATTACCTGTAGATCCCAGTCTTAACAAGGGATACCTTCAATAGTTCTTGACAACTAGAACTAACTCATCTAGGGATATTTGGAAATGTGGATGCAGAATCCAATTTATTAGATTCCAGTTTCTTTTAAGAAATTATGATTTTTTAGAATTCCCTGGTCAAAACTCCTAAGACTGAAAAAAAGGGGTGTAATCAAAATTGTAATTGCAATCTTATTCTAAATCTAAAATTCTACCGTGACTATCCTGCCCCAACTCCAGCATTGAAAGAAGGCCTCCATGAGCCAGCAAAGGTTCACTGTTCCCACCCTTACTTTCTCCACACAAAGTATAATTAAAAATCCATCCTTCCTCCACACAAACACTGCTGCTACTGTTAGTGTAATTACTTCCACTGTACCCTCACCATGCCACTGATAGCTCAGAATTGGTCATTCTCACATTAAAGAGGCAGTATGGCACAGTGGTTTAAGGCACTGAGCTACCAATCTGGAGACCTGGGTTTGAATCCCACAGCCCCCACTTGCATACTATGTGACCCTGAGCAAGTTACTTAACTTCCTTGTGCTCCCAGGTTGCACCTGTAAACAAACTTTCAGCTTACTGTGTCTCACCTGGTTAAATAATGGAAAAAAAAAAACCTCAATCTATGGTGGATGGTAGAGAAGGCGGGAAGGATTAGGTCCAATCTCTTCTAGTCCTTGGCCTGACCTTATGGATTCAGAATTCCATTCACTATTACTACCACTGGAGCTATCAGCAGAAGTTTGGAGAGAGGCAGGCACACTGGCAGTGGGACTTAGTTGGGATTCAGGAGGCAATGGAGTAGATAATTTGTTACCACTGGACTGGAGGATAAAGGATTTTCTTTGTAGCTACAGCAGCACTTTGACTGTAAGTTGCAGGGAGCTGAGGGTTGAAGTAAAATACTAGTAACAGCATAGTAGTGTGCGGGTGGATGAAAAGACTTGATGGGTGGAAAGGAGATTTTTGATTTATTTGTAAGTGACCGGTAAGGAAGGGGGGATATTTAGTCTGAACCAGGTAGGGGTGTTGTGGTAAGTGCAATTCAATGCAGAGATCTTATTAGAATCAGATTTAAATCGTACTCTGAATTCCTCACGATCTGTAGATGTACCCGTGAGTGGAATTGACTGAGTCTAGGCATCAAAACTACTCTTACCTGTGAAATCCAAATAATGGCTGATTAGCAGTTCACAGATGTAGAGAGAGCAAATTCATTAAGGGCCTTAAAAAACAGGAGCAAAACCATAAATTAGAATGCCACCTTACTGGCAGCTAATGCAGTTCTCAGTGTAGGATTCTGAGGATTAAGCACAAACCTCATCTTCTAAAGACAGCACCATACCACTGGGCAGCAATATTTTTTCATTTTATATTTTCTTTTTATAACAAAACTCAGGAACATAGTAAACCTGAGGCCAAGTATAACAGTACATTTTATAGGGTGTGCAATGCCCTTATATTCTCTTACTTTTCAAAAGCACCATCAATCAAGGCCTTAGCAAGTAATAAATAACAAAGCACATATCTCAGAAATAGTATTCAATAACAGTGGGTGTTCTACAGGGTCTAATATACTTCAGCAGGGGCTAACTGTGTGAGAAATTATCAAGTACTCCAAATATGGTACAGGGTCTGCATCAGCTACTGCACTGTACATGAAAAATATTGGAGACTTAAACTTTTTATTTATTTATTTATAACTTTTACCAGAAAGGGCACACTAAGTTATGATAGGTTATTTGACGTGCCTCCTGGGCTGGTTTGTATGGATCTGTTTTACTGACAGGGTGAATATTTGCTATGACACCATGGAAACTCCCCTACTCTCAAGCAGGGGGCCTGACTTCCTTTATGGAGGATGGAGGATCCTGGAGTGGAAGAGGTAGAAGAAGGGGAGAAGTGTAGCATCGCTGCCTGAATGGAGAAAAGTGCTTCCCTCCCCACCTAGAGCATTAATGAGGCTAACACAACAGTGCTTGAGAGTGGAGTTTGAAATGACTCTCATGAAGAGTGTAGAGTTGTGACTCAGCCCTCTGTTTGTACTGCTGTTGAAGATGGAAGGAATTTTCCTTCCACGGGAGTGGAGACAATCCCCTCTAACCTAACCAAGCTGAATGAAAGCTGTCAGCTGCTGACAGAAAATGATGCAGCTGCCTCACAGAAAGAAATGCAATATCAAAGGCAGAAGAATGGTGAGGTGGTGCCGTGGGAAGGGAGAGAAACAGTTTTTGCATGCTTCTGAGATTCAGTCCACACTCTCAGAATCAGAATGAACAGCAGAGCCAGCATTATTAAAAGCATGTTGGATGAGAGACAACCTGAATTCACCCTGGAAATCTCCAAGACTAGTAAGTGCTGCAAATTTGGATGAAGAAGTTCCTGTAGCAGACATTGTTGGGGTTGGGGTACAGGAGGTTAATTCTACTGCTACAGCTAAACAGCATATTACATGCCCAGAGAATGCTATTACTAATAAAATAGGGGAGTGCTTTTGCAATCCCTGCTTTAGACTTGGATGTCCCTGCTACTTTTCATTATGTTGCTTGCACGCATGTGCAAGAAATATAGTGCCATCATGGGAGATTTTGGAGGTGTGTCACCTCCTTCTCCAATTCAGTCAGTGTGCTGGCAGGCACGGCCCCTGTAGGCCAATGCATTTTGGAGCTGTGTATGACATGCTCCAAAATGCAGTTGCATACTGTTGAAAGGGGACTACGTTTCAGTGAGCACCGAGCTAAGATACTCGCTGCCTCACGCCAGCTCCCCCACCCACACACACGCAGCCGCGGCGCGCCCCTGCACGCGATTGTATAGCCGACGGGGTGCCCAATCCTCGCCGGCTGAGCTTCGCCCCCCCGAGTAGGTGCCACGCTGGGAACCCACCCCAGCGTGGCAAGCAGTCAAGCAGTCCTTTGCCGACGGGGTGCCCAATCCTCATCGGCTGAACGCCTCAGCCCTGTGCCACGCTGGGAGCCCACCCGTAGCAATAAATTCCATGGCCGACGGGGTGCCCAACTCGGTCAGCTAAACCCCCATCAATGCCTTTGCCACGCTGGGAGCCCACCCCAGCATGGCAAACGTCCTATTAACGCCTTTTTTTTTTTCTTACTCAAGAAAAAACGTCCCGCGCGCCTCCCTACTTCCCCCACAACCCGCACTCCACCCACTGCACACCCAGCCTTCCCACACCCCCACCCCATACTTACTCGGACTCGCGCGATGATCTTTGGTGGACCGGAACACGCCTGCACTCTTCAAAGCCAACCACGAACTGAGGAAATGCCGTAAGCTGTATAATGGGCTAGATGGGGGTTTCAACTTTGTTGCATATCTCAGGTATTTTTGGATTTTCACAATTTCCAACATGGAGTTTTGGGACCCCTTCTCATGAATGATGTCACTGTCATGGCATTATTCCTGGCCCGGCAGTGATTCGGCGCAGTGACCGTGCAGTGATTGCGAAATCACCCTTCGGGCCCGAATACCACCATGACAGTGACATCATTATGAGAAGGGGTCCCAAAACCCCATGTTGAAAATTTGGTGCCAAAATTCCAAAAAATGACTGTTTTACAAGCATGCATTGCGCAGTTCCTATGCAGGCTCGTAAGTTCGCGAAATTTCAATGTTTTCACTCCAGATTTTCAACATTTTCATTTTACCACACCTTCTTATGAGCAGTACAGCTGTCATTTTTCACATCTCACCCAAAATGTGTTTCCACCCATGTAGCACAGAATGGCTTAGTCGTGTAGTAAATCAATGTATGGGACAAATTAAGAAAATCACAGTGACACTGTTCATGAGCAGAGGTCTTAAAATGGCTATGTTGAAAATTTGGTGAAAAATTCCTAACAATGACTGTTTTACGAGCGTGCGTTACGCAGTTCCTATGCAGGCTCGTAAGTTCACAAATTTTCAATATTTTCACTCCAGATTTTCAACATTGCCATTTTACCACACTTCCTTATGAGTAGTATAGCTGTCATTTTACACATCCTGCCCAAAATGTGTTTTCGCCCACGTAGCACACAATGGCGCAGTCGGTATGCAAAATCAATGTATGGGACATATTAAGAAAAGCACCATGACACAGTTCATTAGCAGAGGTCTTAAAATGGCTATGTTGAAAATTTGGTGAAAAAATTACTAAAAATGTTTTACGAGCGTGCGTTGCGCAGTTCCTACGCACACTCGTAGGTTTGCAAATTTTCAATATTTCCACTCCAGATTTTCAACATTGCCATTTTACCACACCTCCTCATGAGCAGTACAGCTGTCATTTTTCACATCCTGCCCAAAATGTGTTTCCACCCATGTAGCGTACAATGGCGCAGTCGGTGTGCAAACTCAATGTATGGGACACATTAACAAAATCACAGTGACACTGTTTGTGAGCAGAGGTCTTAAAATGGCTATGTTGAAAATTTGGTGAAAAAATTCCTAAAAATGACTGTTTTACGAGCGTGCGTTGCGCAGTTCCTATGCACGCTCGTAAGTTCACAAATTTTCAATATTTGCACTCCAATGACTTCCAAATACCTAAACAGCACATAGAAGCAAGCAACATTTGGCATTGACAAATGCTTGTTTTTTACATGGGACAATGCCAGACCTGTTTAAAGCATGAAAAGTGATTACATCAGCGCATGTAGTCTTCCTGAAAGGGCAGGGCCTTATACAGCCCTGGAAAATAATACACAGGAGAATATGAATAATGATCCTCCTGTTACTTCTGCAATACAGACATTGCAAGTTACTGCTTCTTTGAATGGCACAACCCTAGAGGTCCCACACACTCCTCAGGTAGAAAGGGATGCCCAGGGGTCTGCACCTGACAAACAGGCATGTAATATTTTACAAGACACTTTCACTGCTTGGATGCAGAGGAAATGAAACCTGTGCAAACCCCAGTGGTCTCCCAGGCCCACTATTATCCACCATGATGAGGTGCCCAACAAAGTTATGCTGACTGCTTTCAATCCTCTGCAGAATTAGTCAAACAGAGAAATGCAATTAGAATTAAATATAGTTCAGGTACGGAAGACCCCCCCCCGACCAATGCTTGGCTCACCCAAGATGGTGTGCTGGCAATGTGGGCAACGCCATTTAGGGCACAGGAAATACATCACTCAGAATTATTGAGGGTGACATTACACCACCCGACAGTTGCAGTGGCAAAGCACCATCCCAGGAAACACTTGGGTTTTGTGGGGGGCTTCACTCCCCGCACCCCCCCCCCCACAAATAAATATAACATCCTCCAGGATGGGCATGCCATGAAGAGCAGAGAAATTGTGGGGATGCCCAACATGATGTGAGTGCAGGACGATCTAAAATCAAGATTGCGCCTGTCACCCATGCCCTTGTTGTGGTGCCCACATTATGGCACCTTAATCACGGCATCCTAACAATGGCATACACCAATGCTTTGTAGCTAGAACCTTGCTTAAGGACAGCATGAAGTTTATAGCAACTGAAATTCATGTCCTCATTCATACAGTGGGGACTCATGCTTTGATGTAAGTTTCAAGGCCGCAATCAGCTTGGAAAAATTCGGAACTAAATTTCATCAGCTCAAAAATACTCCACTCTGGACCTCTTTTACAGTAATTCCTCTACTAAGCATGAGATCAAGATGATTACAATACTTTTTAGAAATGAAGGAGTTAGTGTGATTGATATACTTGTATTGGTTAAAGCAAAGATGCTCTGTAATGGGGAACCCAGACTCAGTTATAGATTCTGAAAACATCTGGATGGGGGCTGCCACATTTGAGTAAAGTTGTAGACATCACCACAGTCTTACAGCATCTGATTACTCTTTTTGCTTGGGAATAGACTGAGGGGTATTGTTTTATGTGGGGTTTCCAAAGGCATGCTACAGGTGCAGAACAAATACTCACCTGAGCAGTGCCTGAGCAGTACCTGTGACATTGGGCCCTGTGAAATGAAATTCTAAGCACATTCAGGTTTCAGTTCAGTGTTGCAAATTCGCAGTTCCTTAGTCATTAGTGACTGCAAACTTGAAGGCACTAGTGGTTAGACTTGTAGGCACGATAATAGAGCATGATTGGCCAACACTATAGCAGCCATATCCAACAAGTATCCTTCAGCCTGCTGCTGTTTGCAAAGGTGCTATTTGCCTAAGGAAATGGAGCTGCATTGTTGTCCATTTTTTTAAACACATAGCTACATAAAAAGTAGCTAAGCTGGCCTATCAGCACAGTGATAGTGCTGTTGCTCGTGATTATGGTGACCCGGGTTTGGAAATTAGCATGAGTAGCTGGAGGCTGTCAGCAGTTGGAGGAAGACTGACTTCCCATAGGATGATCTGCTCCTTATCTGTGGAGAGGGGTTGCTGCTGCTGCTGCTATGCACCAACTGGCTGACCATGAGTAGTGGTGCAGGCAGGGAGTGCTGTCAGGGTGGGGAAGATGCTGATTGGTTGGATCAATGCATATCTATGCCTTTGCATGTGCATTTCTGTCCACAATGTTGCCTGGCATCTCCAAGGGTATTGGAGGAAAATACAGGAGAAAAAAGCCAGCACTGCCACAGTTATTCTTGGTCCTCGTTACACGGACTGTTCACCTGTCCACCATTTCTCTTGATCCTTGGCACACTGACTGCCTACCTGCCACCCAGAACTGTGTGTTCACTGGGGAACCTGGCCCACTCTCTAGTGCCCCACCTCCCCAATGCCCCACCTTGGAGGGGATGTCTGAAATAAGAGGGGACAGCACAAGAGGCCATGTAGGTGCATCAGCAGAAAAAGACTAATAGTCCATTCAGTCAGCCGAAATTTGTCTGCATTATTAAAAGTTCCATCAGCCTAACACTACTTGACTAGCCCCCCCCCCCGGGTAGCACAACTGGAATGGTACTCTTGTTGGTCTGGGTTCATGTCCCTGCTAAGGCACTTATTCCTTTCTCCCCTTCTATTTGAAGGCATTCCAGCAATATATACACCACACTATTGTGATTGAAAAATATAATTATCTTTGCAGCACCAGATTGTACATTAGGGAAGGGAACATTGTTTAACCAGGAGTAGCACACTAAGCTGAATCTTGTTTCCAGATGTGACCTGAGAGCACAAGGAAGTTAAGTGACTTGCTCAGGATCACACAGTAGGCACCTTGGTGACTTTGGGATTCAAACCCAGATATCCAGATCTGCAGCTCAGAGCCTTAACCCACAGCTCTATACTACCTCCATTAGAGGAAGAGTAAGGTGCATTAGACATCTCAGTTTACATAGAAACATAGAAATTATCTTCAGATAAGGACCACTAGGCCCATCTAGTCTGCTCGGAAACCTTATATTTGTCTGCGGCCTCTGACCCTATTTGTGCAGTGGTTTGTCACTTCTCCTTCCCACCTCCAAGGTTCCCTTATGCCTGCCCCAGGCATGTTTAAATCCATCTACTGTGTTCGCTCCCACCACCTCCTGTGGCAGACTATTTTCATGTGTCCATCACCCTCTCCATGAAGAAATATTTCCTCACATTTCCTTTTAACCTGCACCCCTCCAATTTCATATCATTCATTCTCGTTCCTGTACCCTTATATACTGGAAGATGTCACCCCCCCTGTACCTTATGTATGCCCTTAAGGTACTTCAATGTTTCTGTCATGTCCTCCCAATCTCTCCTCTCCTACAGTGAGTACATATTGAGGTCTTTTAATCTCTCCTCATATGTTTTGTGGTGCAAGCCCTGTACCATCTTAGTCACCCTTCTCTGGACCGCCTCCACCCTGTCAATGTCCTTGCGAAGGTGTGGCCTCCAGAACTGCACACAGTACCCTAGGTGAGGCCTCACTAGTGTTTTATGCAATGGCATCACTACTTCTCACCTTCTGCTAGTGATACCTATACCTGTGCACCCCAGTATGCCACTGGCCCTCCCTGCAGCCTTTGTACTCTGCTTTGGCAATTTTAGATCATCTGAATTGATAATCCCCAGGTCCCTTTCTTCATGGTGATCGTCTTCACCTCCCCTCATCCTGTTGCTCTCCTCAGAGTTCCCACATCCCAGGTGCATTGTGTTGCACTTCTTTGAATTGAACTTCAGTTTCCACACCTCAGACCATTTCTCAAGCTTCCCCAGGTTCCTTCTCATTTTCTCCACCCCATCTCATTTTCTCTACCCCGTCAGGAGTATCCACCCTGTTGCAGATCTTGGTGTCATCTGCAAACAGGCAGACCTTCCCATCCAGCCCTTCTGCAATGTCAGTAATGAAGACATTGTACAGAACTGGCCCAAGGACTGATCTCTGAGGTACCCTGCTGGTCTAACCCCCCTCTCCCCGGATTTGATCCCAATTACCACCACCCTCTTCCTCCTGTCCATTAGCCAGTTCCTAACCTAGTTTACCACCTTGTGCAACCATGCCTAGACCACCCATCTTGTTAACCAGCCTTTTATGTGGTACAGTGTCAAAGGCCTTGCTGAAATTGAGTTAGGCAATGTCCACTGCCCCCCCTCCCAATTTACTTCCTTCATCACCCAATCAAAAAAATCTGTCAGATTTGTTTGACATGACCTTCCTGCTGTAAATCCATGTTGCCTCGGATCCTGAGCACCACTGGATTCCAAATGGGACACTACTCTTTCTTAAAGTTGTGCCTCCATGATCTTACCTACTCGTGAGGTGAGGCTGACTGGCCTATAGTTCCCCGCATCCTCCCTACTTCTACTTTTGTGTAGAGGGACTACATGTGCCCTCTTCCAGTCTTCTGGAACCACTCCTCTGTTGAGTGACTCAGTGAAAATGGCTGCCAGAGGTGCTGCTATCTTCCTTCGCAGCTCCCTTAATATCCTCAGGTGTGTACCATCTGGCCCCATTGCTTTGTCCACCTTCAGTTTTGTGAGCTCCTCCAGGACTATCTCCACTGTGAATGGACTGGTGTCCACCTCCCCTCCCTCCCTTTACATCTGTTACACAGCTGTGGTCCCTGACTCTCCTCTCTTCAGTGAATACTGAACAAAAGTATTTATTCAGTTTTTCCACCATGTCTGGAAGGCACATCTGGCAGAATAGCCTATTGATTAGAGTAACGAGCTGTGAATGAGCTTGGTACATCTAACAGATCTGGATTTGATTCCCATAACCTCCACTTGCATACTGTGTGATTCTGAGCAGGTCACTTAACCATCCCAGTGCTCACAGGTCATCCCTGAAAACAGGCACTTGTGCCTAGTGGGCCTTACCCGGTTACCAAAATAATGACAAAAAAAATGTCTAGGTATCCCTCCTTACACTTTCCTTCATCCCCTTTTCCCCTTTGAGGCTTACAACCCCCGGCTTTTCTTCTTTCACTGATGTACCTATAGAATGTCTTGTCCCCTTTCTTCACTGTCTGTGCTAAAATGGCCTACAAATATAAGGGATTTGTCCAAATGAAGGGCTAGGTAAATTATGCCTGGATAGATAATCCTTGCTACCATAACTTGTTTGACCCAGGGCCCTCTATCAACCCTTGAGATGATAACCAAGCATTGTAAATATACCATGTACTGTGATTTTCTGCACAACTTGTCAATCTGTAAGGTCTTGTTTTGTGAACTATGTACAATCTGTCTTGATGTATTGTTCTGTTGTACTGATGTGGAGCCTTTGCAAAGGAGTCTTAGACTCAAAGGATTGTAATTCTGAAAAGTTCAATAAATAAAATAAAATAAATAAATAATCCTTCCTCAGTCCACACCTTGGTGCTCCTAACAGCCTTCCCTGCTTCTCTTAGACACTCTAAGTACACCTCCCTGTCTGCATCCCTTTGGGTCTCCTTATATTTCCTGAAACTCACCCTTTTAGCCCTAACTTTGTCTGCCACCTGTTTCAAGAACCATAGTGGCTTCCTCCTTCTCTTCGCTTTGGACACCAACCTGATGCACTGGTTTGTTACTTCCACTATGGCTCCTTTTAATGGCCCCCACTGCTCTTCAACTCCCCTCCCCCTCCTCCCTCTTCACTAGGACTATTCTGATACGTCTCTCCATTTCAGAGAAGTCCGCCTTCTTGAAATCTAAAACCTTTGCCTGTGTGTGACTTGACTGAGTCCCTGTTTCCATGCTAAACTACACTATGTGGTGGTCACCGAACCCCAGTTCTCCCTCTACCTGGACTTCTGCAACTCTATCCCCATTGGTCAGTACTTGGTCCATAATCACCCTGTCTCTGGTGGGATCAAGTACTAGCTGCCTGAGACCTGCCCCCTTCAGGGAATCTTGGATGCCTCTGCTTCTGGTTGAAGCAACTGCCTGGGTGGTCAGATCCATGACTGGCATATTGAAATCCCTCAGCAGCAGAACTTCACCCTTAATTGCCATTTCATGTATTTCATCCACTTGTTCCCTGTCCACCTAATCCCCCATGCCAGAGACCTGTATATCTTTGGTGGTGCAGTTGATAGTACAGCTGGTAGTGCAAGTGGAACAGTATTCCAGGCAGCCTTAGTTCAAGTCCCAGCTTAAGTACTTATTTCTTTCTCTTTTCTGTTTGTGTGAGTTACATAAATATGCACACCGCACTCATGATTGAGAAATGTAATTATCCATGTAACACCAGGTTGTGCATTATATAAAGAGTAAGGTGCTTCAAGACATTCTAGTTTCCAATTACCTTGTTGTGTAAGAAATGCATGGCCGTGATTGAAAACACTATGACCTGAGTTCCATATTACGACAGCCAGCCACTCCACTTCCTGAGCTATATAAGCAGTTTCTCTCAGCCTCATTGTAAAGCACTTTTTCTTTGCAGCCAAGGCTCTGTTGGTTTGTCCTCTGAGCTGGTTGAATGCCCCCCCCACCTGCTGCTTCTGCTTGTCTCCTGGATTTCTGTGTTTTGTTTTTTCCTGCTTCTGGTTTGTATTTTGCCTTCAGCTACACGTGCTTCTTCTGTCTTTGTTTCCTGTTTTCTGTGTTTGTGTGTCTTTGGCTTTGTTTTTTGGGGGGCTTTGTTTCTAAGCTCCTGACATACTGCTGCTCCAGAGCACATACTACTTGCTTTCAGTTACTCACAACTCGAATTGCTTTCAGTTACAACACTCAAATTCCTTGTAATGCAACTGCAAACATTATCTGTGTGTTCAGCTCAGCCATAGCTGCTTTCCATGTTGCATATTTAATTGCTTTCACCTGGTTCTGGCTCACACGGAAGCCTGGCTATACAGCTCAATCATGCTCAACTCATTCTACTTCCCTCATTACTGCAGTTCATTGCACTGCCAGTGACAGCTGCTTTCAGAGTATTGTGCCTCCTTTATTTTATGTTTATTGCAGTTTGCAGCTCAGTGTACTTAGTACAGATGCTGCTTCTATGTTTGTACACCTGCTTCAAGCTCTGAATCTTGCTATGCAGTTCAATCCTGCTTTTCCTTTTATACACTGCTGTTCTACTCTGAGGTTAGCTAAAGCTCCTGCTGAGGCTATTAAATTAGCTTTAATATCTGCATGTGATTCTCAGACCTTCCATCACTTCCTTGTTTGTCCTATGGCAGGGACTGGGAGGTGTTTTGGGGGATGTGGCCCATGTGGCTAATTATTTCTGTTTTAAATCCTGTTTTCACCACCAAAAATCCTCAGAGTTTGTCACCTTGATTTGGCTTTGTAATGCCTGGCTGTCTTGCCCCTCTATTCAGTGCTGTTTCATTGCTACAATGTTATGCAGACCTACGTGCAGGTCCACTTACTACTACTCTGTTACTGATCTATGTGCAGGTCCATGCTTGCTTACACAAATCATTGCTCATTGTTTATGTAAACCATTGCTTCATGCCTACTGCCATCCCCTCGGCTTCAGACTCTGGGAGTCTGCTGTACTCAATTCTGCATTCGACCTTGCATGGTCTCAGCACTCAATGCTCATTACGATCACAGCACACTGTGCTCATTCAGCTTGCCAGCTTTTCAGCTCTCAATCAATTTCTGGAGCATGCCAGCCTTTCTATTGTGGTGCAGGGTTCCTGCAGCCGATGGTCTCGCTTTGCATTTAATCTGCATCTTTAGAGTGTCCAGCCTGGGGTGGGATCTTTTTCCCCTGACCCATAGCTGGGAATGTCCTCACCCTGAACTTGGCTTTAGTGTAGAATTTAAGACTAGCAGTGAAGGGAGGTTACAATGATTTCCTTTGGCTCTAGTGTTCCGCTATAATGATTAGCCATTGACTTTAATGGTTTCCCTAGCAAGGCACCTTCACTGCATTCTCCCTATGCCTGCCTCTGGTTCACCTGGTTTGAGTTTGGGGTGGGTAGGCCAGGTGAGTGCCTCAGCTGTTGTTGCTTTCCTCCTTCACCTTGGTTGCACGTATTGTTGCAGAGTTTTCTCTCAGCCTTTCACGGCGTTCCTGCTAGAGGGTTTGAGTGAGAGCCTTCCTCCAAATTTGAATATTTTCCACCTCCCTTTAATTGGTTTTTCCAAATTGTAACTGCAGAGCCATCACTAAATAAACTATCCCGCACCTGGAGGGAAGGCGACCTAGGCCTTGGATCCCCCAGAGATTTCCTCCTCATAGGTTTTTTTTCTCTCCTCTGTTGCCTCAGGTCATAACTGTTAGTTAGCTTAGTAGTGTCCCCTAGTTTCTTTAAGTAGGTTCCGCTGTTGAATGGAGGTGGAGGATGTACTGCCTTTCCCTCTCTCATAGAAACATAGAAACATAGAAGTTGATGGCAGATAAGGACCGCAAGGCCCATCCAGTCTGCCCATTTCTTTTTCTACCTTATAAATGTGCCATCGGCCTTTGCTCTGTCAGTGACCTATCTATTCATAGTCATTTGTATTGCTCCCTTATGCCTATCCCATGCCTGTTTGAAGCCCTGCACTGTATTCAGTGCCACTCACTTCTGGTAAGCCATTCTGCATACTTCCACCAATTTTCTGAAAAAGAATTTCCATTCCCTTAATCGGCCTCCCTCTAATCTCATGCTGTGTCCTCTTGTCCTGCTATTTTCTTATATTTAAACATGTTAGACTCTTTCACCTTGTTTATGCCCTTATGGTGTTTAAATGTCTCGATTATATCACCTCTCCCTCCTTTGCTCAAGGGTATACATATTGAGCTCCGTTAATCTGTCCTCATATGTGTTCTGATGCAGTCCCTGCACCATTTTGTTGCCCTTCTCTGGACTGCCTCAATTTGGTTAATGTCCTTGTGAAGGTGTGGCCTCCAATACTGCGGCAGTACTCAGATGGGGGCCTAACCAATGTCTTGTACAGAGGGATTATTACCTCCCTCTTACGACTTGTGATACCCTACTAATACACCCTAACACCCCCTAGCCTTAACTACTGCTTTAGAGGTCTGCTTGATGATTTTAGGTCATCAGTGATGATGATGCCCAAGTCTCTTTCTTCCTTTGTGACTGCTAGCAACTCCCTCCCAGCCTATAAGTGGCTTCAGGGTTTCTCTTCCCTATGTGCATGATTTTGCACTTCTTTGCATTAAATCCCAGTTGCCACTCTTCTGACCATTCTGCTAGTTTATCCAGATCTCTTCTCATTCTGCCCACCCCATCTGGATCATCTACTCTGTTGCAGATCTTGGTGTCATCTGCAAACAGACAAGCCTTACCCTCTAGTCCATCTGCGAGGTCACTAATGAAGATGTTGAATAGGACTGGCCCCAGGACTGATCTCCTTAGAAGATCCCCTCATTCTCAATGCAAACCATCAATATCATGCTATGCAAGCCTGGGAATTTCAAACTGAGCATCTCATTACATTATCAAACTGCCTATGCTTCTCTACTACTATGTTACAGTTACTGCTTCTATGTCACAGTTACTGCTTGCTCATAAGCTTCATGGCCTTCCTTCTTTGAGATGATTGTATATATTACTTTTGAGAGTTCCTAAGGTACCTTTAGCCATAGGAATCATCCACTTGGCACCTTTCCAGGATGGACCATCTCTGAGGGTTTCACCAGACCCCCACAGGCTGTAATTCTCCGGAACAGAGAGAATGTGAATGGCCAAAACCAAACTAACACAGCTGCACAAGCATAACACTATACTGACTGTGCAGGACATTGAACTGTATTTTTGGGCAGCTTGTTTTTAAGTACCAGGTAAGGCATTTATTTCCTTCTCTTTGCTGTTTGAAAGAGTTCTACATATATATATATATATATATATATATATATATATATATATATATATATATCACACTACACTCCTGTGATTGAAAAATATAATTATCTGTGCAGCACCAGGTGGCACATTAGTGAGAGAGTAATGTGCCTTGGGACATCCCAGTTTTCAGTTTCCTTGGCGGTGTAGCTGGTAGAGCAACTAGAACTATATTCTATGGCACCTGGATTCAAGTCCCAATTAAGTCGCCTTTTTGTATCTCTCTTCTGTTTGTATATATTTCTGCTTAGTAAGGGAATATATAGATACCTGGGGTAGCACAGTGGGCATGGAACACCATTAAATTAGTAGGTTTGCACAACATACCTATAAATACCTACTTATGAAGCAGGGGGTGAACAGTACAGGCCCAATGTCCCTTCCAAGTTTAAATGATTGTGTTCCTACTGCAGGTAACAGTGTTGTTATGATCTAAAATACTGTAGTATGGGAATACAGTGATATGGGTGAAGCAAATTATGAGACTGAAATATGAGCAACTCAATTTGTGCATCCATAGGAGCAGTGATGGTGAGGTTTTAGTGAGGGAAGGAAACAGCGAGGGAGAAGGGACAGAAGAGCAACAGTGAATGAGGGAGGATTGCCAGGTGCTTTTGGCTAAATAGGGAAGTGCAGCCTGCTGCTGCTGCTGAGCTAGCCACCTGGCGTGGCGTGTATGGACACTGCCTGTGGTGACAATGGTCCCAGGCTTGGGACTGCCTACAGGTAGATTTTTTTTTTTGCATTTCTGGTATTTTTTTTATTTTTTTTGCATTTCTGTTCTGTGGTTCTGGAGCCTCAGCCATGAAATCCACCCTGTTTACTGTGCCACCTCCCATGTAGTCCCCTGTTCCCCAGTGTCTGCCCCCCTGAAGATAATTATTTTAGTATGGGGCATG
Organism: Neoceratodus forsteri; assembly: GCA_016271365.2. Lineage (NCBI taxonomy): Eukaryota > Metazoa > Chordata > Ceratodontiformes > Ceratodontidae > Neoceratodus > Neoceratodus forsteri. The sequence goes on along the minus strand of CM057449.1, from coordinate 589,642,094 downwards.
TGGGGACTCACCCCCAGCAATGGGGGGTGTAGGGGTTATGCCCCCTACAGTAAATATTAAATTTAAGGTTCCATTTTGAAATGTATTTGTGTCACCCTATTGGTGGTTGCTGAGGTGGGTTATGTGCCCATTTGACATTTGGAGATATGTACTTGCTCTTTTGCGAGTCGCCATACTATGTTCTCCATTATGACATGGAACCGTGGTATGTCAGGTGCACCTAAGAAATATTTTCAACCCAGTTCACTAATTGCTTATTTAGTAATTTTTGGTTGTACTTGAAAAGTCATTTTAAACATTTTAAAACTAAAGGAAAATATGATTCTGTATGATGGACCAGTGGATTGATAGCACATAGCACTACCATGCCAGTGACTTGGGTTCAGAAGAGTGAAGTTTGGGAGACTGGGATTGGGGGGCTGAGGAGGAGAAAGTGTTGCTGATGGCACCATGTCCCAACTACTGAAGGCTGATGCCATGTTCCTCTGCCACAAAAAACCCTGAAGTTACCCAGGGAGCTTGTACCTCTACACTGGGTCAAATGTGTGTGCATAGAAACATAGAATGTGTTGGCTGAAAAGGACTACTTGACCCTCCAGGTCTGCCCAGATGTCCCCTGTACATTTTGTTTCCGCAGACCCTACGTTATCTCTGTCAACCCTCCATGCCTATCAACCAATATTCCCCTATGTCTATCCCATGCAGGCTTGAAGTCCCCCACTGTTTTCACTCTCACTATCTCTGCTAGTAGACAGTTACAAGTGTCCACCACTCTTTCAGAGAAGCACATCTTGATATCCATCTTAAATGTCCCCCTCTTAAGCTTCATTGCATGCTCTCTTGTCTTGGTGCATTTCCTCATTTACAATATACTCCCCTCCTGTACCCTTTTCACTCCTATGAGGTACATGTAGGTCTCTATCATGTTACCCCCCAGGTGTACACATTGAGATCCTGCAGTCTCTCCTTCTATGACTTTTAATGCAACCCTTACATCACTTTAGTTGCCCTCCTCTGGACTGTCTCCACCCATTCTACATCCTTTCTGAGATGCAGCCTCCAGAACTAGATGCAGTACTCCAGGTGCTGTCTTACCAGTGACCGATATAGTGGTAGAACAACATCCCTCCTTCTGCTGGTGATACCTCTCCCTATGCAGTCCAGCATTTCACTGGCCTTTCCCACTGACTTATCACACTGCCCCACCACTTTGAGGTCATCAGATATGATGACCCCAGGTCTCTTTCCTGCCTAGTGTCCGTCAGTACCCTCCCCAAGGAGGCAGTATAATGCAGTGGTTTAGGACTCTAAGCTGCAAACCTGGAGTCCTGGGTTTGAATCCCATGGCCTCCACTTGCATACTGTGTGACCCTGAGCAAGTCACTTAACTTTCTTGTCCTCCCAGGTCGCACCTGGAAGCAAGCCTTGGCTTAGAGTGCCTTTCCTGGTTAAATAATTTCTCCTTTTCCCAACTCAGATCCTTGGTTTCTATGCCCTAGGTGCATGATTTTGCACTTTTTGGCATGCAACCCTAGTTGTCATACCCTTGACCTTGACCACTCCTTGAGTTTTCTCAGGTCTCTGCTGATTCACTCCTTCCCCTTCTGAGTATCCAACCTATTACATATTTTGGTGACATCTGTAAAAAGACATGCCTTCCCTCCAGCTCTTCTGCAATGTCAGTTATGAATACATTGAAGGCGACCGGTCCGAGTACTGAGTCCTGCGGCACTCTGTTGTTCACTATTCCCTTATTGGATTGAATGCCATTTACCATCACCCTCTGTCATCTGTCCATTAACCAGTTTCTTAAACTGTCTACCACCTTGGATCCCACCCTTAAACTGCCCAATTTCTGCATCAGTCTCTTATGTGACATGGTGCTGCAGCACCTACTGAAGTCTAAGTGAACCATAATCAGTGTCAGTGGCTCAGTAGGTAGCACACTCGCCTCTGAGGCTGGGAGATCAGAGGGCTGTGGGTTCAGTTCCCACATCTGGCACTTGGATTAATATCCCAGTACTGACACTGTAGTGTAGCATGAGAGGGGTGCTACACTTCTGAGGTGCCATCTTTCGGATGAGATGTTAAACCGAGGTCCCATCTGCCTGGATTGGTGGTAGTTCAGGTTGATGTTAAAGATCCCATGGCACTTATCGAAAAGAGTATGGGAATTTCCCTGGTGTCCTGGCCAAATTTCCCTCATTCACTAAAAATATCACCAACAGCTTAATCTGATTCAAGGTCAGTTGGCATTCATCTGTATCCCACTCCCCTTGGTCATGCCTGAAAATAGGCAGGATTTGTCTAGTGCACTTGCCCGATCAACAAAAACTAAATAAATAAATAAATAAATATCCACTGCCACTTTCTTGATCTATTTCTCTGGTCACCCAGTTGAAGAAATCAGTCAGATTCATCTGGCATGACCTCTACCCCATGAATCCATGCTGCCATGAGTCTTGTAACCTGCTGGATTCCAATGCTACACTAGCCTTTCTTTTAACAAGATTTCTATTAATTTCCCCACCATTGATGTGAGACTGACTGACCTGTAGTTGCTAGCCTCCTTCATGCCGCCACCCGTATGGAGCCTGATTCAATTCTCTGAACCCACTTTTGTTTCCAGTGAGTTAATGAATTAGGCCATCAGTGGTGCAGCAAACACCTCTTTGAGTTTCTTTAGCACCCTTAGGTGCATCCCATCTGGTCCTGCCTTGTCCACATTCAGATTTGCATGGCCTTTCAAGACTCTTTCCTCTGAAAATGGACTTGTGTCCACCTCCCACCCCTTAGTGTTGCTGCTGCTTTTTAGTGGTCTATTTCCCCTCTCCATCCACTGAGAAGACTGAGCAAAAGTACCAGTTCATGATGTCTACATTTTTCTGATCCTCCTCTATGCAGTCTCTCTCTCTGCCATCCTTCTTATCCTCACAATCCATTCCCATGCCTTCCTCTTTTATCTTATGTACCTGAAAAAAGACTCTCCCTTTTAGCTACCCCTTTGGCTATTCTTTCCTCTGTTTGCACCTTTGCTCCCCTCACAGTCTTGCCTGCTTCCTTGTGTTTTACTTGATACACTTCCCTATCTTCCTCCCTCTGCAATTCTCTGTACCACCTGAATGCCTAGCTTTTTTCCTTTACCTTTGTGTCCACATCCCTAGGGTACCACAGTAGTCTATTTTTTCCTCCTGCTTTTGCTGACTTCCTTCATTCAGAGAGTGATTGCCTTCGGTATGAGTTCACTAAATTTTCTCCTCTGTATTTTTTACCCTTCCCTGACCATCCTCCCCTGCTAGGCTGCTTCTGGGGCAGTCTGCCATTTCTTTAAATCCACCCTCCAAAAGTCCTTCATCTTTGTGTGGTTTGTCTCAGCCACCATCTTAATGTTGAACCACACTGTACACTGATCACTGGTCCCCAGGGGATAACTCATTGTGACGTCTGCAACACTGTCCCTGTTAGTAAACACCAGTTCAGTATTGCCTGTCTATAGTGGGCTCACTGACTAGCTGCTGGAGAAATTCTCCCTGCAGGGAGTCAAGTACAGCCCTGCTTCTAGCCAAAGCTTTAGCTGGAGGACTCTAGTCCACATCTCACAAACAGAAGTCCCCAACCTGCAGCACTTCCTACATTTTTGACATTCTGCTTATGGTTCCCCTAGTCTTATCCAACTCATTCCCTTAAGATGGAGGTCTGTATATCACACCAGTACAAACAGTGGCCCCAGCTCCAGTCTTCAGGGTGACCCACAGCACCTCCAGTCCTTCTTTTACCTCTAGATTCCCTTGCATTTCCATATCGTTGATCCCTTTCCTCGCACACAGAATAGTCAATTCTCCCTTCCTCCTTCCCTATGGCCATGTCCCAGTTGTGATTTTCAGTGCATCATGACTCAGTTATGGCCACTAAATCCAGGTCCACCTCCACTACGAAGACCTCTAGGTTTAGAATTTTATTTCCTAGACTACTTGAGTTAGTACACATGGCTCTGCAAAGCTTGATCTCTTCCTACCTTCAACCTTTCACTTTTCTCTACTCTCTCTGTCTGTGTTGCCCCTCAGAACTTCCCCAGCTCCTCTCTTCCTTCATTAACCTCTTTGTTTCTTGTCTCCTCTATACCTCTCTTTCTACATCCTTTGTTCCTACTCCCCTTTGTTCTCCACCTTGTCTACACTGCCTTCATCTTACATCCCTGCCTGGGGGGAGTTTTCTCCCCTCAGGCCCTCCTTCCCTGTTGCTTCATTCTGCCGTGGGGGGAGCAGTATATGCCTTCCTTGATAATACCATGTCTCTCAGTCTCTCTTCAGCTAGTCTAAATGCTCAACTAAGTAACATTCAAACCTCCAACTGAGGACTGTGGTTCTCTTTCTAGAAGGATGTAGGCCATCAACTCTATAGAGGCCAATATTCTTGAAGGATTGCCTCAGGTCCCCAGTGAAGCTGAAACCCTCCTCCACATACCATTACTTCAACCAGCTGTTGAATTTCTTTGTGCAGAGTACCCTGTCCTTCCCATGGTCATACAAAGCTATCACGATGCCAAACATCTCTATTTGTGCTCCCTTCTTTAGGCCCCTCAACAGTTCCTTGAAGTTACCCCTGCACTACCCCTTCTCCATCCCTCACTAGGTCATACATCTTCAGGTGGACAATGATATCCAGCTCTCACAATGGACTGCCACTCTAATGATCCATTCCTCTGAGCTGACACATCAAGTAAGCACTTAACTTCCTTCTCTCCTTCCTGTCCTTCTCCAAAATCTATCCTCTTCACAACTCTGCCCTCCACCAGTAGCTGTTTCCTCCTCTGCTAGGGTCCTCTTCCTTCTACCTTGGGGCCTCCCTTTCTGAGGACCCACACATCCTCCTTGCCACCACATTGGGTGCTTCATCCTGGCTGTCCTGTCCTACCAGAATGGTGAAGTAATTTTGTAGTGGCATAGACTGAGGATTGGAAGAGTGTTACCTGCTTTCCGTTCTATCAGTGTCTTTGATATCTGAACTCTTCACAGTGTTCAACTGCCTCCTTGCTCTGCCTTTTTAAGTACTATCCCTTCTTTTTTCTTACCTGTAGCTAAACTTGATGAATAACCTTACCCCAGATAGGGTGTCTCCTGTTTTACCTCTGTCAGTGATTACCTGTACCAAAGCCCTACATCATTATCACTTTGCTCTTAACCCATAGCCTGTAGTTATATACTTTGCTTTTCAAAAGCAAGTGTACCCAGAGATTAGATTTTCCTTATCTGTCCTTTTGTTCCTTCTGCTAAATCCCCTGCCAACTATGACTGATCTGCAGAGCCCACCAATGCCTTAGACACCTTAGGTTACTTGTTTCTTTGCTGCTCTGTTCCACTCATTCTCTGAGACATAAACATGATGGGACACACTGGCTGTATGGAAATTTAAACCTGAATCAGTTTTCCTGCTGTAACCCAATTTAGCCTTGTAGGTCATGAGATCCTGTAGGTTTCCTGTTCCTTGCTTGCCATCCCCAAAACTGTTCTCCTTCCTGTTTGTTAGGAGATGCACTCAGCCCAGCTACACTGGCAAATGGAAACAAATAAAAAAGCCCTGAAATCACACTACAGCCCCCCAAAAACTAGTTACCCTCTCCCCCACAACACACTTCATTAGCAGCCACAATCCAGTCAGCTTTTTCACTTGCTCCCACTGCACACGGCATAATTGGCTGTGTGCAGATCTTTCAGGGTGGTGAGAGGACTGGGTGTAACCTGAAGTTCAGGGAGAAAATGGCAGCCACCAGGATGATGGCATTAGCACTCTTGGACAACTCACTCCCTCAAAACATCACCCTCTGAAAATGTATGCCAGATGGAAGGGAGAAAGGCAGCATTGTATCTACTGTAGGTTTCTGTCCACCTACAGTGGAAGAAGAAACTACAGACTTTGACTCAGGGTGAATGCTGCAGGTAGGGAGGTTTATCAGTGTACTGAGAGGTTGAACGGCATGGGGAGAGCAAGGGTGCAAGCACCATCATCAGACTGAATTTAGTACTTTCTGCTTGCTTCTTCAACATACCACCAGCCTTCCTTGGGGGTGCATACTTTGCAGCATCCCACCAAGCATACATCTAACAAGGCTACGACCAGCATTTGTGAGTGTGGTCTGCTCACCCCTTTCTTGGGAGGAGTGCATCATTGCTGGCACTTCTCCATGCCAGCCTCTGCTCTTGCTGTCCTGGGCTCTGGACACAAACCCAGGTTGCCAGTGTTCTGGGTTGATGTTCCTCTTTTAGCACCATGGAGTCATAAATGTTGTTTTTGATTCACAGTGTTCCCCTTTGGTCTTCTCAGCTGCCTACCTCAGTCTCTGATGTCAACTGCCATCCAGACTCTGACCAAAATTCATCAGGGTCCCATTGGATACCAAAATAAAAAGCGGTCACTCTCCGATGTCCAGGGTACTGCCTGAAGAAGATTTGTGATGTGGAAGCAAATTTATTATCAAACAGTGATACAGAAGCACAATGACTAAAACCTACCACCCCATCCATGTGATGATAGGTTTGTTTAGTCCTCGTGCTTGTGAATCACTACATAATAATACATGTGCATTCATATCACAGACCTTGTTGTGGCAGCTTTTTGGCTGAGTGAGTGCTCTTGTTTTTTGCAATTTTGTGCTAGATGTATCATATACTCTTTGAGAACCTCTCCTGGGATTTTTTTAATGGCCCTATACATGCTATTGCCTGATGCTCCTATAGCTTCATTCCCACAACAGGGAATCTCCTGTTCATCTCCCCAATTATTTAATGTGGAGAAAGGGACCCCAAAGTAAGCAGTCAAATCTCAGTATATGGATGGACAGAACTTCATGCTGCCATACTTCTGGGGAATTTTCCTCTGCTTTTCCTATCAACCACCTCCCCATAAGTAAAGACTCCATTCACTTCATGCAATTATGGTGGACGGTAGGATGCAATGTAGTAACTGATGAAATCTAATGCTGCAATATAAGACCATGTTATTGTGATGTCCTTGTTTCTGAGATAGTCCTACTGTGTTCCTACTGTGTTCCTGAGAGATATGAAAGGATAAGAATAGAGAGAAATATCAGAGAGGAATAATCAGTTTATTTAGGATGATGTCCTTAAAATAAAACCAGACAGTTTATTAACTGAATTCAGTGCCTGCACTTCAGAAAAACATTAAAATACAGAAACATAGAATCTGACTGCAGATAAGGACTACCTGACTCATCCAGTCTGCCCATTTCTCCCTTCCTACACTATTACTGTAGAACATACCCAATCTACAGCTCTTTCTCCCTCCCCCTTCTTTCCAATATGATTCCCTTGTACTTATCCCATGCATTCTTGAACCTCACCACTGTTTTTGCCCTTACCACCTCTGCTGGAAGGCTGTTTCAGGAATCCAGCACTCTTTCTGTGAAGAAGTACTTCCTCACGTCTCTGCTGAATCTACCTCCCTCCAGATTCATAGCATGTCCCCTTGTTCTTGAGCACCTTTTCTTTTGTAAAATATTTTCCTCCTGTACCTTTTTTACCCATATGAGGCATATAAAGTTCTCTGTCATACTATCCCTCTAGCTATTCGTCATGCCCCAACGCATACCTGTTTTAAGAAGCTCCACCGTCAATACCTACTCACAGCAAGTCCCTGCACCTGCTTCCAGCCACCATAAACCAATACCCGGCTCTGCCTGCCCTTTCCTATTTCCACACTACCTGCTACTCTTTCTAATCTATCATCTCCTACTCAACCCCCTCCCCTCTGCCTCCCCCAGTCACTGCGTTATCTTGGACTTGCCAACTAGCTACTTGCTAAGGATCCAAAGGAATCTCCTGACCTTAGTGACACTTATCTAATTTTTTCTCTATGATCCTGTTATCCATGTCTCCATACAACCTATTTTGCTTGCTCATGTATTATCATAGTCTTATTAAGGCTTGAGATGTTTTGTACTTTTCTGGCTAACTATTTATTGTATGGTTTATGTGTGCTGCATCACACTGATGTTTTGTATGTCATTTGTATCCTCCCAGGTCGTACCTGAAAATAGGCATTCCTATGTCTAGTGTACCCACCTGGTCAACAAAAGCAAATAAATAAATAAATAAATACCCCCTTCCCTCCTCTGTTCCAGGGTGTACATATTGAGGTCCTTTAATCTCTCCTATAGGACTTTTGATGCAGAACCTGTACCATTTTAGTTGCCCTCCTCTGGACCATCTCCATTCTGTCTATGTCCTTCTGGACATGTGGTCTCCAGAACTGGACATAATACTCTTCCGATGTCTTACCATTGATGTATTCAAAGGCAATACCACCTCCCTCTTTCTGCTAGTGATTCCTCTAATTGTGCACCTCAGCATCCCACTAGCCCTCTTTATTGCCATGTCGTACTACCTGTCCACCTTTAGGTCAGCCAGTATGATTATTCCCAAGTTTCTTTCCTGCTTGGTGGTCATCAGTACTACTCTACCCATTTTGTACTCTGCCCATGGGTTTCTGTGCCCTGTATGAATTATTTTTCACTTTTTTCCCTTGAAACTCTGCTGCGATATTCTTGACTACTCCACTGATTTTCTCAGGTCTCTGCTCATCCTTTCCATGCACCCACCGAGTATGCACCATATTGCAGATTTTGGTGTCACCCACAAAGAGGTAGACCTGCCTTCCAGCTCCTCTGCAATGTCATTTGTAAAGACATTACAGAGGACTGGTCTCAGCACTGATTCTCGAGGCACCCTGCTGGTCACCCTCCCTTTCTTGGGGTGAACTCAGTTTACCACCACCTTCTGTCACCCATCCCATAACCAGTTTCTTATCCAGTTTACCTCATTTGGACCCAACACTAAGCTACATAGCTTGCTTACTAGTCTCCTATGTGGAACAGTGTTGAAAGCCATACTGAAATCTTGGCTAGTCACATCCACCACTCCACCACTCCATCCTTATCTAAATCCTTGCCTGGGCTGCAAGATTTTCCAAAAGTAACATGATGCACTGCTATATAGATGCATTCACTAAAAATACCACCAACAGCTTAATCTGGTTCAATATCAGTTGGCATCCATCTGTATCCCCCTTCCTTGGGACGAGGCTGAAAATAAACAGAGTTGTCTAGTCCTCCTTTCCCAGTCAATAAAAACTAGCTAACTAAATAAATAGACAGCCTAGGTTAACTGTGCAATCCCAGATTACAACACACCAGGATGCATCAAGGGGTGATGAGGCAAGACTCTCTATCCTGGGGAAGGGGGATCATATTATTCCATGCTTGCAATGACTCATGTGAAAGGGTCAAAAGTTAATCTGTCATATTACATGTTGACAATGCCAATCACGTGTGTATCAGTCATGGACATTTTGGGGGAGGTGAATTACCCCAGATGAGGGCATGCTAGGGACAGGGAACAAACCCATTAGCATTTGGTTGACAAGAGGCCAAGAGAATATATAGTCCTCCTCCAGTGCTTCCTCCCTTAAGCCTTGAGATCCACATGGCAGCATACCTCTCAACTGTGTCTGATTTTCAGGGACTTCCTGATTTTGTCTCAAAATTTTACTCTGTCCCTCCTAAAAATTGTCTTTCTGTGACCAAACTGTGGGGGTTATAAGCACAAAATAATACCAAACATTAAAGTTACAGACTTGTTCTTCCTTAGATAATGCATGTTACACCAAACCCTTTATTCTACCAGCTTCCTGAAGGGATATCTCCAATTTTGAAGAAGTGTCCCTGATTTTGGTCCTTTGTCCCTGATTTTTTTAAGCCTTGTCCCTGATTTATGAGGCAGGAGGTTGAGAGGTATGCATGGCAGTCCTTATTTTGATTCCCTCCTGACACACATAGGAGAGCACTGCCATAGGAATAAATCACCTAGTACCTTAAGTTAATGCTGGGTGACTGGATAATAAGAATGGTGAGGTGAAGGATTAACATCACACACTATAAGACAACTGGGAAACAGAAAGTAAAAAAATAAAAACTTGCAACGCCTATAGTCCTGAAACTGAGGCCTAGCTTTCTTCATTTTAAGTAAGTTCCTTTGTCTATTTCTAATTAGGCATTTTTTGAACTTACTGTAGCTACCTGATACATACAAAAATGCACTTTAGTACTACCAGTTGTTACAACTACACAACACAAAATAATTTAGAAATATAAAAAAAACGAAAGTCAACACAGAATATACTATTACATAGGTACATAGATACACAGATAGTGTCGGCAGATAAGGGCCTATGGCCCACCCAGTCTGCCCATTTGAGCTTGTAAGTTCAGTTTGTTTTCCTAGAAGTCTGTTGCCCCATACCCCTGACCTCCAGAATTCCTTTATATCTATCCCATGCATTCTTAAATCCCTTGATTGTTTCAGCCCCCACCACTTCCTCTGGCAGGGTGTTCCACTTGCCCACCACCCGTTCTGTGAAGAAATTCTTCCTCATGTTTCCTCTGAATCGTCCTCCCTCCAACTTCATCCCATGCCCTCTAGTCCTGGAACATCTTTTTCACTTAAAAATAGTGTATTCCTGCACCCTGTTCCTCCCTGTAAGATACTTGTATGTCTCTATCATATCCCCTCCCTCCCTCTCCTCCAGGGAGTACATGTTCAGTTCCTTCAACCTGTCTTCATAGGACTTGTGATGCAATCCATGCAACATCTTTGTTGCCCTCCTCTGAACCTTCTCTACCCTGTCTATGTCCTTACGTAGGTATGGTCTCCAGAACTGTACACTGTACTCCAGGTGGGGCCTCACTAGTGTCTTGTATAGCGGAATCATGACCTCCCTTTTCCTGCTAGTGATGCCCCTGCCTATACATCCCAGCATCCTATTTGCTTTACCTGCTGCCTTGTCACACTGCTTCCCTACCTTGAGGTCATCAGAGATGATAACCCCAAGATCCTTTTCCTGCTTGGTGCATGCTATATCCTCACCCCCCAACTGATATATTGTGCCAGGGTTTTTGTGCCCCATATGCATTATCTTGCACTTCCTTGCATTGAATTTCAACTGCCAAACCCCTGACCATTCTTCAAGTTTCTGCAGGTCCCTTCTCATTCTGTCTACATCCTCTGGTGTGTCTACTCTGTTACAGAGCTTTCTGTCATCAGCGAACAGTGAAATTCTGCCTTCTAGGTCCTGTGCAATGTCACTGATGAAGATGTTGAATAGGACCGGTCCTAGCACTGATCCCTGTGTTACCCCACTGGTCACTCTTCCCTCTGTGGAGTGACAGCCATTTACCACCACCCCTCTGTGTCCTGCCACCCAGCCAGTTACCTACCCACCACGCTACTGTCCTGCCCACACCCATATTCCCCAGTTTGTGTAATAGTCTTCTATGTGGCACAGTGTCAAAGGCCTTGCTGAAGTCCAGATAGGCCATGTCCACTGCCCTCCTCTGATCCACCTCCCTAGTCACCCAGTCAAAAAATTCAATGAGGTTGGTCTGACATGACCTCCCCCCTGGTGAAGCCATGCTGCCTTGGGTCCTGTAGTACATTGATAACCAGATGTTCCACCAATCTCTCCTTCAGTAGTGCTTCCATGATCTTCCCCACTACCGAGGTGAGGCTGACTGGTCTGTAGTTCCCTGCTTCCTCTTTGTTCCCACTTTTGTATAAGGGGACTACATCTCCTGTCCTCCAGTCTTTGGGTACCTCCCTTGTTTCCAGTGATCGGCTAAACAGGATAGCCAGAGGTTCAGCCACCACCTCTCTTAGTTCTTTAAGGACCCTGGGGTGCACCCCATCTGGCCCCATTGCTTTATCAACTTGTATTACTTCCAGTTCCTTCAGGACCCTTTCTCGTGTAAAGGGACTTGTGTCCATTCTGCACCATTCTCACCCTTGTACTCCTTCAGACCCATTCCCTCCTCTTCCTCAGTAAAGACTGAGCAGAAATACCTGTTCAATATGTCAGCTTTACTGTTGTCACTCCTCCATCTGCCATCCTCCCCTTCAGTCTCACTATCCCTCCCTTTGTCTTTCTTTTTTCACTTATGTACCTGTAAAAGGTTTTGTCCCCTCTACCCACTGATTTTGCAATGTGTTCTTCTGTCTGAGCTTTGGCTTCCCTTACTGACCTCCTTGCCTCCCTTTGCTTTTCCTGGTACTTCTCCCTATCCCCTTCTGCCTTTGTCTTTTTGTATTGCCTGAATTCAATCTTTTTGGCTTTCACTTTCTCTGCTACCTCTTTGGAAAACCATAATGGCCTCCTCTTCCTTTTCCTCTTGCTAACCTGCTTAATGCATAATTCTGTAGTTCTAGTAATCCCCATTTTAAATATTGCCCACTGTTCCTCAACCCCTGATTCCTGTCCCATTCCCCTTAATGCCTCTTTCAAGTATCTCCCCATTTTCCCAAAGTCTGCCCCCCTAAAATCCAGGATACGTGTTTTTGTGTGGTTTGGTTCTGCTGTTTCTGTGATTTCAAACCACAATGACTGGTGGTCACTGTTCCCCAGGTGCTCCCCCACTGTTACCCCATCACACTGTCCCTGTTTGTGAGCACAAGGTCCAGTATTGCCTTCTGCCGAGTTGGTTCCATGACCAGTTGCATGAGAAGGCACCCTAAAGGGAGTCCAGGATAAATATGCTCCTAGTTGATGCTGCTGCTGGGATGCTCCAGTCCACGTCTGGAATATTGAAGTCTCCAACCAGTACTACCTCATCCTTGTCTGCCATCCTTTGGATGGCTAGCATCAGCTGCCTATCTGTTTCTTTCTCCTGGGCTGGTGGTCTATAGACCACACTTGTGCAGATGGCTGTCCCAATTTTCCTTTCCAGCTTAACCCACAGTATCTGTCCCCCATTTTGTTCCTCCTGGATCTCTGTGGCCCTTATGTCATTTTTCACATACAGTGCCACTCCTCCTCCCTTCCTGCCTGCTCTGTCTCTTCTGAATATGTTGTAGCCAGGTATGGCCATCTCCCAGTCATGGTTATCATTACACCAGGTTTCAGTGATGGCCACAATGTCCAGGTCTGACTGATTTATTTACTATTGATTTAGTTACTTTCCAAAGATAATAGAACATTAGTCACAGTACCACCCAGAGATCAATTTAAAAACAGTTTTAGAAAGGTAATTTCTTTTGTCATAACTAATATACTATAACAAGTGCCAGGATGCATATTTATTAGTCATGGCTGTAACTTTACATGAGGTCACATGGAAAGTGACCTTTTGTATTTTCCTCACTCCTTGCACTGACCTTCAGTTTTACAATTTCTCCAGCAGCGTGAGATGGCACCTGCAGCTTTAAGACTAGGATACATCTGAAATCTGGCACTGTATTAATTTTCAGTCTGGCTGCAGCCTTGGTTCCATCTGCACTGGACACAGTGTTTCACTTGCACCATCTGGATTTTAGCATCATTTTGACTTGACATATTAATGTTGCATTAAAATGGCATGAAGGGTTAACTCAGCGGTGGCCAAAGATTAAGGTGACTTTTCAAGGCAGCTGGAATGTGTTAGTATCTTTCACATGTCAGCCGTACATTGCTCTCCAGGCTCTATTTGGCCGTTTCTGGATTAGCATAAATTCCAAACCAATATATTTTTAAACACAATTTAAATGTGTTTCATAACAATAAATCCAGTAGCTCAAATTACTCCAGGGACTATTTTCAGCATGTGGGAGGACATTTGGCAGCTGGGCTGAAACAACACCAAATACCAATGCAAATCCAATCTGCTAGATTTAAACCACCATAGCTGATTACTTTTTAATACCACTCTGTGTGTGTGTGTGTGTGTGTGTGTGTGTGTGTGTGTGTGTGTACACATGCAGGTAGTGTTATCTTGGCTATGCCTCACTAAATTTTCTAGAAACCCTCTTTAACATCAGGGATAGAGTCACTCATAAAGTTCTACTATAGGGAATTAGACAGCAATAAAAGCCTTTTTCATTTTCTTGTTCCCACTGTGTTTAATTAGAAAAAGAGAAGGCTACAGGATCAGAAATTCATATAAATGTGCCATTTCTTCCAAATAAAATGTTATTCCATTTGGTTTTCAGATGCAATATTGTGTTTCTTATTAACTTCTTTTATTGTCTACAGTGTGTGTGTCTAGTGTGAAGAATAGAACTCCACCAGCCCAGCCATTTCCAATAATCCCCCATTCCTCCACCCTGAAATCTCCCACTTTATCATCTCTCCTCAACCTCAGTGCAGTAAGCATAATAGTAAAGTACAATAATACACTGGCACAACCTACCCCCACACTAGCACTGTCCTGATGCCTACCATTCACCCCTCCTCCCCAGCCCAGAATATTTCCAGTAACCTTCCATCCTCCTACCCTCAAGGCACCCAAACCCTCCTCCCATCCCACCCCTGAATAGAATAAAGGTCCTTCAAATTGAAATAAAGTTTGGTGCTGGGCAACTGGCAGAGACCTTCTCACCACTGCTGGCAGCCTTCATTCTCAGTGAATAAAAAGGAAGCACTTACTGTAATCAGCTGATTACTGTGGCTGAACTTAATTCCATTTGCTGAGTTGGCAGCTGACAGAGTGGCAGAAATGTCTGTGGTAATTACTCACCACAGACTTCACTTTAGTTTGGAGGGCCTGCATCCTGGGAATGGTGGCATCGGGTGCCTCTAATGGTGTTGGCTGTGTTACTAACATTTTACTTGGTAAGGGCTTGGGGATAAGGGTGGGCACTGGGATTGCTGCAAGTGTGTCAGGAAGGGTACTGTAAATAAATATATTATGAAATGCCACTTTTACTAACTTTGACAGTATTTGGGGGAATAACGGGCTTGGGTTCTGTAAGTGTTGGGGATGATGGGATTATTGGATTTAAAAAAAATGTATTTTATTTATTTATTTTTTGACCAAGAATGGAGGACTAGGCAATTCAGCCTATTTTGAGCCTTGCTTGTGTTGGGGGGATACAGATGCAAACTGACATAATGAATCAAGTTAAGCTGTTGGTGGTATTTTAATGACTGGGGGAAATTTGGCCAGGACACCAGGGATATTACCCAACACTTATCAAGGATTGCCATGGGATCATTAACGTCAACCTCAACAACCACCAGAAAAGACAGATGGGTCTTAGGTTTAATTTCTCATCTGAGAGACACCAGTCCCCTACATTCTGCACTAAAGTGTCAGTATTGAGATTTTACCCCAGATTCCTGGTGTGGGACTAGAATCCACAATCTTCTGATCTTCTGGACTCACAGACAAATTTGAAACCTCCTTAGCCACTTGAGAAGAGTGGATAAAAATGCTACATGGGTGGAGAGCCAGTCTGCATTTAAAAAAAACAAATGAACTTGCAAAATGAAGTGCAGCTTTGGCCCAGAACCTTCACAGTGTTTGGGGAAGTGCAAAACTGCCTACTTTGCATAAACTTCACCAGTGATGTCTGCATTTCTAGTTGCTAAGTACTAATGATTTTTCTGGTGAAAACATCAGTATTCCCACTTTTATTTTAATTTTGTATCCCTAAAATGAAATAAGAGGCCTCTTTCTCAAAGATCCCTTAGAGCGACACCAGTTGTGTCGCTTCAGGGGTATGGCAATCTCAAGGTGCTTCAGGAATCATGCTCCCAATTCTATAAAAAGCAGGGTTCCTGTGCCAAACTCCTCAGGTTTACCACAAGCTGACATGAGTGCCAAAGGAATGGCACACCAGAGAGGAATACTGCAAGCAGCAGATTGGCTTGCGGCAGCTGTGGCAGAGATGGTGACTCACCCGCTGGCACCCTGATGGCTGGCAGGTGGTGTATAGCCATTGATCACAAGAAGAACATGTGTGAGGGGGCAATATAGGAAGGGGCAGGTGAAGAGGCATAATTATAGCTAAAATGGGGAACACACTAATGGAAGAAAAGCATACATATCACTGCACATGGCATTATGGCAAGGAAAGCTGTACCTGCTCCATCTCCCTCTTTGCCCCTAAAGCACTCCACCTGTGCTCTGTCTGTCCATGGCCCCTTCCTGGCAGGTCTCCCCCCCCATTAGAAGCATGGTCCCTCATTGATTCAGGGCACTTAGACCACTTCTTGGCTGGTCTAAGTGAAGCCCCCTGCTGCATCCATGGTGGTGCTTGCAGAATCCCCAAAAAGAGGATGTTGCAGTCCTGTTGTGGCATAAGCCCCCTTCTGACCTGGCACACCTTGTTGTGTGATGCAACCATAGTTCAAGGGTGTCTTTGGTAAAGCTGTGTAAGGATTTGATGCAGCTGCTTTTCTGAATCCCAATTATGGCAAGCTGTAATGCAAGTAACCTCTTGCATCACAATCTTGTGATGCAAGTCCCTTACGTCAATCCATCCCTTTTGAGAACTGGGCCCAAGCACTTTAGCAGTCTCTTCCTTCTTGCTTCACCCACCATGATCAAAATAAACACCTTGGTCTTGTGGTATGATATTTACCATCACTAATTTGTACAGGCACTGTCCTAATACATCCATAATATGAACCTTGTTTGTACAGTCAAAAGGTAAACTTAGTGGAAGAGATTTCAAAAAACTGTTAGACTGCCATATTTGTGGTCTTGCTTATGTACAACTCTAAGAGTAATCTCAAATAAGATATTCTTTCTGGCCAATAGGGCTGGGCAAAGTTTATCTTCTGACAGTGGAAGTCTGCTGAAATGCTGATTTTGCTTTTATGACATTTTGGAAATGTTTGCCAAAACTATGATTTTAGTTATCTCCTTGTAATTTTAAAAGTGTTTGTCCAAATTGCACCCAGTTTGGTACTGTGACTTTACCAATGGCCATACAGAATTTTTGTCAGGTTTCAGATTTCTATCTTTAAAGATGACTGAGTTATAAGCCTCCAAATGTTTGGAAATTTAAAAATTACAGTCAACAACTAGGTAAACTAAAAGGTTTTGTCCATATTGCACCAAATTTGGTATGGCGATTTTACCAATGCCAATACAAATGTGTGCCAATGATCAGATCTCCAACTTTAAATGTAACTGAGTTATAATCCTCCAAATGTTCAGAAAATGTAAAATTACATTTTACAGTTACATAAACTGATGAATTTTGAGCCCCTACAAGTTTAAAGCTAGAGAACAGAAGGTCATCAATTGTGTTAGTTTAATTGGCCATAAATGTTAGGCTTTAAGGCATCCCCCATGGCCCACCATGAGAGTGCCATGCTGCCATGTTGATGGCCCTGGTTCAGAAGCACACTGGAAAGTTATATTTGGAGGCAGATTGTAGCTAAAACTTAAAGGCAAAGAGAATGGCTACTGGACTATTAGGCTGAGTTACAAATGTAGAAAATGCACAAAAAAAAATTAAGAAGTAGAGCTCAGGCCAAACACAGATAATATCATTCCAGGCTGTTGAATGTCTGATTCTATAGCTGCATTTATTGAAGTTAAAAAGGAGCCTACATCATACACCCACCGAACGTTTTTGAGCCAGACTGAATTCTTTCTCAAGGCCTTGAGAATGATATTCTCTATGTTTTGCCTGCGCTCTAGTTCTTATTTTTTTATAGCAAAAACTTACAAGTCACATAACCAGTATTTCTCTATTTAGCAGTTTCTATGATTCTTTCAAGAAAGTATGCATCTGTGTTTTCAGTCAATTACCTCCAAAAGTGGCTACATTGAAAGCATTTAAATATTTTTGGAAATTTTCACATGAATATTAAATTGCCAGATGTTGAGCCACTATAAGTTATTCACCCTTCATCTAAATGTTATGAAACTTGGCACACTTTTAGGTACCATACTAGAAAAACTGTGTGCCAAATTCCAGGCCTCTAGCTGCAACATGACCGAGTTACTGACAGGGCCACTGGAAAATTGCACCAGTAAATTTTTTGCAGAATCCGGAATTTTTACCATTCTCTGCAAAAACTGACATGTTCCTCAATTTCTTGCAATTTTTGAGTTTATTGAACTGTGTAAAAAAGTATTAACATTTTTATAAAATACTCTCAAATATATTGAGACTTTTGCATACAGACTTGGGTTTAGCCAAAACAATGCAGTGCAAGGTAGGGCAAGGGTTTTATGTGACACTGCTTTTTTTTGAATCCTTGTCTTGTTTGGTTTCAAAATCCACTGGCCAAGCATAAGTACACTTAAACACTTAATATTTGTTTTGTGTTGAAGCAGTCTATCAGAAAACCTTTTGCTGCTACAGAGACTGAAACAAAAGTAGGGAGAAAAGGTGAAAATTATCCAATTCACTTAAATGGGGTGCTAACTATGAAGCCTTTTTGTAACTGGTAGGGCATGTTTTTTCTTGTGAGCATACTTTCATTCAGACTTGCTTTGATTCAAACAGCTAAGGATTTTTGAATGGCCCTGCTGACTTTAAAATTGAATAAACTAGTTGCTAACAGTGCTCTCGCTCTTAACAATCTGCCACCTAGATGCTCACATGCAAAGACTACAATAAAAACCTGAATAAAGTCTAAAAACAATCTTATAAAACATATTTATTTATTTATTTTATTTATTTGAGTATACACTCTTTTACAAAGGTTCCACATCAGGATGTAAAACAGCAGAGACATAACAAAAACTTGCCAGTTAACATAAAACATAAGATTGCTATGTAATACAGAATATAGATAAATAATACATTTGAGTAACCTAGACAACTGAAATTAAACATTGGGAGGAGATTCCCAATTTGGAAGGTATGGCATAGCTGCCAAAGGGGGTCTGTCAGGTAGAATATAAGAAAGGGTAGGAGAAAGAAAGGGGTAAGTGCAAATGAGGGTAGATTAGAGAGAGAGAGAGGAGGAGAGAAAGAGGAGAAAGGGATTGGGAGAAGGAGAATATTTAAGGGGGAGAGTGGGTGGAAAGGGGAGGTGTTGAGGAGTATGGAGGCGGAGGGAGTTGGAGGGAGCTGGGGAGGTGCAAGGGATGGCAGGTGTGGATCCAGGGTAGGTAAAACAGGGAGAAAGCTCAGACAGACAAGGGGGGTATCCAGGTTGAGAATATGGACTCAGGTAAAGGAGTCAGAGGTCATTAAGAGGGGGTATCCAGGTTGAAGATATGGATTCAGGTAAGGCAGTCACAGGCATTTGAGTTCAGCAGGTATTGCTTCAGTTCTCTTTTAAAGGACCGAACATTTGTTGTATTAAGAGCTGCAGCAGGGATCTCATTGAGCAATAGTGGAGCTCGGTACATGAAGGATCATTGTCCTAGGGAAGTTCTACGAAATGGGACATCAAGCTGTTTTGTCACTGTTCTTCGAGTGTTGTATTTGGAGCTTGCTTCCTTTACCAGGTCTGTAATGCACGTAGAGGTTAGGGAGACCATGGCCTTTCTCCCTAGCAGGCAAGTTTGGTATCTGTTTCTGGATTGAAGCTGTAGTATGTTGTCCAGATCATACAGGGTACACGTGTGCATAAAGTGGTCAGCATTTAGCAATAGTCTGCAGGCCTTGTTAAGGGCAGTGGCAACCCTTTTGAGGGCGATATCAGTGGCAGCACCATAAACCACCAGCCCGTAGTTGACCAGGGAGAGGACAGAGCTGGAGACTGAGAGCTGGAGGTTGAAGCTACCTCTGGCTGGAAGCTGCAACACAGGACTTAGGATTTCCAAGAAAGCGAGTTGTGCTCACAACAGAGGGAGGTGAACCTTACAATTTACAGTTGTCTTTAGTTTGTAGCAGATTCATTAGGAAAGTTAATATTCTTCAGGTGGAGGCTACTTCTAACTGAAAGGTGAAATAAGAAACTTAGAATTATCAGAAAGGGCAGTCTTTCAATCAACAGAGGGAGGTGGACCTTGCTTTACTTTTGCTCCAGAGGAGGTTGTGGAGTCAAAAACAGTGGTTAAATTCAAGCATGCATGGGACAGTCATAAGGCAATTCTACGGGGTGGGGGTAGAAAGAAGTAGGCTGCTGATTAACTAGGATCTGCAGCTGATCCATTAGGTAGGGAAATGGGCAGACTGGGTGGGCCAAGCGGTCCTTATCTGCTGTCAAATTCTATGTTTCTATGTTTCTATGTTTAAGCAGTTAGGCTTTTCTTGTGCCTAAACAGCATCCTTAATTTAGTGTTCACAGATTTCACCACCACGTCAGTGTGCTGAACATACGAGAGGGTATCATCCACAATGACACATAGTTACTTGAAGGAGTGAACCTGTTCCAGTGGGGAAGTCAGGTGATTTGTGATTGTTAGTTCTGGGCATCTGCTTTTTAGTTGGGGGCTAGAGAGGAGCATCGTCTTGGTTTTTTTGTACTTTAGTAGCAACCTTTGGGAGTAGAACCAGGTCTCCAGTTGTTGGGAGAATGATGGTAGCTTGGCCTATAGGTGCTCTATGTGACAGTGACAGTTAAGTAGGACAGCATCATTGGCATATAGAATTACTTTGCTAGTGCAGGCATTGGGTAGGTCATTTGAACATGCTGAAGAGCAGTGGACCCAGGATGGACTCTTGAGGCACCCCTAGTGATACTTCTTTGGATGCAGCTACAGAGTGACCTATCTTGACCCTTTGAGATGGGGAGGTTAGGTAGTCCTTGAACCATACAGCAGCATTTGGGGAAACACCAAGGGCATGCAGTTGAGACAAGATGAGTGGGTGGCAGACTGTATCGAACGCCTTTGTTAGGTCAATGAAGATGGATCCAACCAGTTTTCCCTCATCCAATTCCTTATGGACATACTCAATGAGCTCCACCAGTGCAGTGTCTGTGCTTCGGAGTTTCCTAAAGCTGTGCTGCTCAGGACATTGCAACTGGTATTTGTGAATATATTAATTAAATTGGTCTGCCACAATCCTTTTCAGTGCTTTTTTGGGGGGGGGAAGGGATAGAGATGGGCCTGTAGTTTGCTGTCAGTGACCTATCGCCTCCCTTATGCATGGGGGTCACCAGTGCTTGTTTCCAAGAAGAAGGGAATTTGTCAAGCTGGAGGGATTTATTGAAAATCGTAGTGATGGGAGCATTGACTTAGTTGATTGCCAGCACCAGCATTTTCATGTCAATGTTGTCAGATCCCATTCTGGTTTTCCCCAGGACCTTTTTAACATAGCCCTGTGCTTCTTTGACAGTCACTCTCTTGAAGTAAAATTGAGGGGTGCAAGTTGATGTCTGGTGGGCGTCTATTATCAACTTTGATAGGCTTGAGGTATTCAGCCAGTAGAACAGAGCTAAGATCCATGAAGGTGGAGATGAACTCTTTGGCAATGGTGTGTGGGTCCATGGTATTTGTGCCATTAATGTTTAGCAGTGATAGCTGTGTTTTGTCGTCCTTCCCTGTGAGTGCCTTTATATTGTCCCACAACCGCCTCCCATCACCCCAGGTTCTTTCCAATTGATCCTTGTAGAAATTAACCTTTAATGTATCTGAACGTATGTAGCCTTAAGTGTATTCTTAAATGTATCAATGTATGTATCTATGAATGTTTGTAGCCTTAAATGTATCTGAACATTTATCTTTATCTACGCAAAATCATTGTAGCCAGAGTAAAACAAAGATAAATTAGAGGGTGCCCTGACTACTGTATGATGCAGTAAAATATATATTTGTATTTTTTAATATTTTTTTGTAAGCTAGTAAAGCCCACTAGGCACAAGTGCCTATTTTCAGTGGCAACCCAGGAGTACTGAGGAGGTTAAGTGACTTGTTCAGAGTCACACAGTATGCAAGTGAAGGTTGTAGGAATCAAACCCAAGTCTGCTAGATGTCATCAGCTCATTCACAGTTTGTTACTCTAATGTCTAGTCTATACTACCAGCCCCAATAACCCCCAGATTTAATGTTTAAATATGGGATTTCAAAAATAGTGTACAGTACCGGTACAGTACAAATTATGAACATTAAACACTTTAACAACTTTTTACTAAAACTAAATTATTCATCACTCTATCTGACTATTTTTCTTGTACCAAAGTGGGTGAATAGCTGGTAGAGCACTGTAAACAGCTGTTGATTAGGCTTCATTATTCTTCAGAAACAGAAACATTTATTTCTTCTGGATTTATTTAATTTTGATTTGCTGTGGTTCACTTTATGGAATCTATTTAGCACTGTATGAGGCAGATGCTTTTAAATTTTGGAAGATAGGCAATGCTTACAATAGTTTATCAGTTTAGTATTCATTTAAGGAACATCAATTCTTCTTTATGTTTTAAACATATTCATGTGGCAGTGTATTCAATTAGCAGTTTATACTGAGTAATACATGCTGCAGAAAACATTAAACAATTTATTGTGAAGCACTCAGGATCTATAGTAGAACTCCTGCAATTTCCCAGCAATTGCTGCAAAAAGCTCCACAATTTTGGGTAACTTTTTCTGCAGTTTTCCAGTGGCCCTGGCTATAGACAATTAAAGAATTTTAGAAAATTCCCCAAGCTTTCACAACATTTAGTGGAACTTCTTGAAAATTGCATGAATTGAGAATTTGTTAACTTTGCCCGGCTCTAATGGCCAATTTATAGAGTGGAGACAAAAATGCTTCTCACTTGAGACTTTTGACCAGCAAGTCTCAGAACTAAAGTCAAGGTTCACAGCATCTTGTTACTAACCAGTGATGCTGGAGGAGGCCAGTGCTATGGCATAACACATTGACATACATATACTATTAATCCCAAAACTGAATAAATCTTCCACTCAAGAGCCAGTAACATGTGTTACTGAATTAAACAAGTTATCACCTTGTGTGAATGACATAATTATGAACTACTGGTACTGCATGTTCTGAGAGACAACCCCCACATTGATAGGAGCTGGAGTTTGGTGTACATATTCTAACATTTATTTTGGATGCAGTATACAACCATTGAAAGCATGTATTCAAAAATATGCTCTTCAGTAACTGTGGCACTCACAGGTACCCCTGTAGGACATCAATTTCATGGGTTTCATCAACAGAATCCTGGTTATTTGGAATTCCCTCTATGGGTATAGAGCATACCAAAATGCTCTGATGGGGTGATGACTGAACTAAACAAGTGTTCTATGCAGCAGCCTATCATGAAATCAAGTGTGCTTGAATCTTTATTTGTGCACTGGTTCTGTGTCTCTGGGAGTTGGGATTTTTTTGCTTTCCCATATCATGTATTCTTATGTGCCAAAACATTCTGCCACTGATATCCTTGGTCAGCCTGTGCTCTTGTGCTCCTGCAGGGGCAATGCTCTGAATATCATTTTCTGAACAAATTTGATATATATTGGATGAAGACAGTGATATAGCCTATATTTTGTCTGTTCAGGATCGTGTTTATGACCACAGCAATATATAGACAGTCTTTAGAGGCTTTTAGTTATGCTTATTAATTAGGCGCTGTTGGGCTTACCTTAACCATGTTGAGTCTTACAGCCATTAATATTTCTATGGGATCACGTGAGGACCCTTTGATTCAGTCAGCACCCCATGATTCAGCCTGATTTTACTGTATTCCAGGATTATTTAATAACCAAAGCAATCTATGAGAATTCATGGAGCAGATTCATTTAATTTCACAAACATTGAGATATTCATGGGCACCCATCAGCTGCAGTTAGTCACACACAGCTAAAATTACATTTTATAGGATCATTTAAAGACCTCAGCAATTTCAATTTATTCCATAGGGCAAGTGTGCTTCTGGGATTCATTGACACAGACTACAGTTTGGGGAAATATTTCCCATTGTTACAGTCTGCCATTGATTTGTGCCCCTTTTTCTTGATGGAGTTTCTGGATATTTAAAGAATTTCTCCCCCCTCCACCTCCATTCAAATCAGTTGGCTTTCTCAATTGTAACAATTACAGCTAGATACACGTTTTTTTTTTCACTTAAGGACACAACTTTCTTCTGCATATGGTATTTTTTACATTATTTGCACATAAGCATTTTGCACAGCAGCATATCATGAAACCAAGTGCACTTGAATCTTAGAAAAATGTTGCCAAATCCATAGCAGATGCTAATACACTGAAATTTGAATGAAATTGGAAAAGTTTTAAATTTTATAAGTTTGAAAAAACCACTGTACATGGATGTTATTGCTACAAGTTTTATTGTAGTTTTTCAAGCCTATAGGCTATTTTATGGAATAAAAATATTTTTTGTTGAATTCTACCATGCACTGCTTTTTATGCCATCTTGCTGTCTGTAGCTGGAACAATGGAATACCGTGGAACACATTTTTGGAGTTTTCAATGTATCCTTCCACAACTATAAATCATGTTGCCAGTTGAAACAAAATACTCCATTCTTTCTATTTAGAATGAAGGAGACAGAACTCCAAGCTGCTTATCAGATGGCCATTAGGAAACTGAAACAGCTTGTTAAATATTGGTTTCCTATTAAAATGGAGATTTGTTTAACCCCCTTCAAAATGCAACAACTTGTACATTAAAATACTTAGCATTTAAACATTGTCTTGCTACTAGCTTCAGTTGGGCAGGTATTATCTTTCAAGAAAGATTCATACCTCATAAATGTCACCCTTTCCCTGCAAAGAATCTAAAAAGATTTACACTATTTTGTTGACCTCTTAAGACACAATCTGATAAGCACTATCTCAGACATATACCAGATCTTCTGTGAACTATCCAGGCTAAATATATAGCAATCAGCAGGAATTTTTTACTATTCTTTTTTTGGGAAAAAAATATATTGAGCTATAACAAACATGCACGCGCACACTGTACACACCATCCTTATGGTCACAACATTCATAATAAATACTGCAACCTGATATGTTATAAAACAATAAAGAAACTGTTTGTTTATGTCAGTGAACACAGTGAATTTCAGTTTACAGTATATTTCCTTTAACTATTTCTTATCCTATATTTTGTATCCTGGATAGCGCAGGGGATATGCTACATCTCATTGTCATAGGGATCTTCATTTTACACATTTTTGCACTGTGTTTACTCAGAATGTCCCAAATTAGATGCAATATTTCATTTTCAGTGGGGTCATGATTTTGCCATTTTTATAATGTATTTATTCAGGGAAGCCTAGTCCAGATGTAAAATGTTGTTTTCAGTGTGTGTTCTGGTTTTACACAATGCAGCATAATATTGTGTAGATGTAGAGCCTCACTGTAAATAAGATGCCATGTCTTTTGTGAACTATCCAGGCTACATATATAGCAATAAGCAGACATATGCTAGGAAACCCCATTGTAAAAATGTGCTAAAAGGAAGACCACACTGAAAGTGCCTATCTGTAGATCTGCATTGTGCAAATTCATCAGAAAATATGGGCAAAAGCTTCCCAAAAGCTCTATGCAGTCACATTGGCTCTGACCAGTGTTTGTTCAGTCTGGTTACAAATCAATTTAGCTAACATACCAAAACTGTACATCCAGGTGCTAGACTCCACCAGTTGTGGAGGAGTGGAGACTGGGGACTATTTGAATTCTGCTATCCCATCTGGAATCTGTGCACTGGCTTAGTGTCTTTGGGAGCTGGTATTTTTTTGCTTTCACATATTATGCATTCTCATGTGCCACAACATTCTGCCACTGCTATCCTTGGTCATCCTATCCTCTTGTGCTCCTGTTCTGATCTTGATACACTAATGCAATACTGCGTTGCTGACTTCTTGGTGCATGTGTTTTGACAGTGATGATTAGTGGTGTTGAATTTACTTGACACTTTTCACTTTGCTTATGGCTTGTCTTAAACACAGCGATAAAATATTACTGTAATACATGGATAGCACTGTATTATCATAGAAATGCACCCCAAAAGAAAACTTATAATAATATTGTCTGGACATTAAGAAGTCATAATATTATTCAACTGACAACAGGGAGATGTTATTATGATTTAGAGGACTGTTTTACAGCATGCTCTAGTCATTGTTTAAAACTACTATTTTAAACTGTAGAAGGAACCGTGGAGATTTTTGACATTTTCTTAGTCAACAGATCAAGCAAGTTGTGTTGGTTAAATCATATCAAGAAAACAAAAACATTTTGAGCAACACCAGCGCCTCTTTTACAACAATGATGATCCCCTATTGGTTCAAGCACAGCTATGCCAGCATAACTCTATCCTACAAGTGTTCTTTACATAGCTTCATTTTTAGAACCCCTTCCATGTTCTGCCCCACATATTTTATTCAGATGGAACAAAAATGTTCACTACATTGGAGGATGTGATTCATGACCTCTGCCATCTCAGAGTTGAGGTTCAGCAGCTTAAACCAGATCACACCTTTACTTCTCCTATGATATCAGCTTGAGTCTGGGGGGCACCAGACTAAGCGAGAGTGAGCGGGCCACAGCAGGTGAAAGACTAGTACTTCATCTCCAGGTTCACAATATGGAGTACAGTTTGCTAGTATCATAATTATATTCAGAGCCAAGAGGAGTGCAAACATTTTTTTCTCTGACAGTGTGCTCTAGTCTTTGTGATGTGACATCTGCAGTGCTGGACTCTTGCATTTAATCACTCTGTAAATGTAAAAGTGAATCGGTATCTAAAATGATTGCTCAAGTTTTACAGGAAATATGGTGAAGAATATCATATTACAGGGAATATCAGGGCCAAAACTATGAAGCCAGCTGCTCCGGAGCTGCAGCACTATCAAAGCAGCTACTGATCAGAAGGAAAGACGGAGACTGGAACTGCACGCGGCTGAGTTGTGGAGGAACTCTGAAAGCAGGGTCTGCTAAAAGCTTATTTTTATACTATTAAAAGGTATGTCACCTGTGAAATAATTTAGAAGTCCTTACCAGAATTATTTGTGTTCTTTCTTGGTCGGTGGTCCCCCTCAGGCATTCTTTGTTCTCTTTACAGGAGGAAGGCCAGTGGCGGAGCCTGGATTTTAAAGAGAATTCAAGAAGCCCTTCTGAAAGGCTCAAGCTTGTGTGCAAGTGGAAGTGGACTGCCCTTATACTGTGGTGGTGAATATCTGAGGATTTACCTGCTCTTACAATTGTTGGAAAAAAAAAAAGGATATGGAGGACGCTCTGATGGATTCTGCTGCAGGGGAATTGGGAACTGACTTCAGTCTTATTTTAAATAGTTGCATATTAATTTTCTTCCCGATGTTAGGAAGATTTTGAGTGAGATATTAATACATTACAAAGGTCATGTTGTTAGTTTGAGCTGACTGTATTCATTTCTATGAACATTTTGTTTTTCAGTGTTTGGGGTCTGGTTGATCAAGTGTTGATGGGTGTTTCAGTCCCCCTTTAGCATATACGTATATGAACTTTAGTTATTTTTTGTCCCTTTTCTGTATTTTTTTATTTTATTTTCTATTACACTTTTTATGTTCACGATCTACAGACTATCCTCTCTCTGGATTGGTGGTGACTGTCACGTGGTATGTGTGCTTATAGTGCATGCGTGGTGTTCTACTAGCTGGACTGCATGATTTGGGTGAAGGATTAAGTCACAATTTGTGAGGCAGTAAGCATAGTAGTTAGCAATGCACTGCAAGGCATTATTTTAGTTTTGGCTCTTACACTGTACTATTTTTTTGTTTCTGCCTTGAAGATTTTGTTACAATTTTTGTGCTATTGAAATGTGTGCACTTCAGCAACCGATTCAGTAAGTTGCATTTTTACTTTTTCTGCTCCTGTAAGGTGCCTTTGGAGTCTTAAGGAGTTGTGTGGTGCCAAGTTATTTTATTAAAACATTTTATAATATATTTAAGTTGTGTCAGGTTTAAGATTTGCTTTTTCTTTTAAGGGGAGTTGTTTTACTCTATGGGCCAGATATTCAAAAGGGTTGCATCATGCGCAATAGGGTTGCGCCTGCGCACGTCCGAACTTGCTCCATTCTGCGATATTCAGCAGGAGGCAGTTGCGCCACAGAAAACATGCTGAGCAACAGCGCAATGCAAATGAATGCATGCTGAACTGGAGGCGGAGGAACCATGCATAAACTGCACAGCCCGATATTCAGCCGGGCTGTGCAGAGTTGTGCAGACGCAACCCCCAACCTGTGCCTGCACAACTTTGAGCCAAAAAAAAAGGCTCAAGTCGAGGGCCACCCACAGGTGAGCTGCTGCATTGCAGGCACAACACAGCAGCTACCACCTGTGGCTGGCCTCAACCCACTCCTGTGCCCCCCTGCAGCCCGATCGTGGGCAAAGAGTGTAAAATCCCCACCACCCCACTGGCCCGATCGGCATGGCCAAGCAACCCCCACCAGGCAGCAATGTGTCTCCCCACACACATCCCTGGTGGTCCAGTGAACCGATAAGCCCAATCGCGGGCTGGAAGTAATGAAACACACCCCCCCGAACATATCTCTGGTGGTCCAGTGGACCGATAATCCCGATCATGGGATGGAGTAACTAAACACACCCCTCTGAACATAGCCCTGGTGCCTAGGGTCCCCCCACCCCACCCATGAAGCCCCACCACCCAGCTCCCCCCACGGCAGCTGGTGGGCAGCAGCATCCCACCAACCTGCCACCCGCCACCCCTAACCCCAACTGCCGGTAGGTCTGCATGCCCATTGGTGCAGAGCAAGAGCCAATGGGTGTGCAGCCCATACCGTACAACACAGTCCAGTTTTCTGAATGAATGTATTCATTCACAAATCTGGACTGTCTTGTAAGGTATAGGCTGCATACCCATTGGCTCTTGCTCTGCACCAATGGGCATGCAGCCCTACCAGGCAGTCTGTCAGTGGGCAGAAGGGCAGCAGATGGTGGATGCTGCGCACCCGCCAGCTGCTGGGGAGCGTGGTGGGGCCTCAGCGGTGGGTGGGGTGGGGATCACTAGGCACCAGGGCTATGTTCGGGGGTGTGTTTAGTTACTCCATCCCACGATCAGGATTATCGGTCCACTGGACCACCAGGAATATGTTCGGGGCGGTTGTGTTTAGTTACTCCAGCCCGCGATCGGACTTATCGGTCCACTGGACCACCAGGGATATATTTGGTGGGAAGGGGAGTGTGTTTAATTATTCCAGCCTGCGATTGGACTTATCAGTCCACTGGACCACCAGGGATATATTCGGGGGGAGGGGGGTGTGTTTAATTATTCCAGCCCGTGATCAGCCTTATCCATCCACTGGACCACCAGGGATGTGTTGAGGGGGAAGACACATTGCTGCCCGCGATCGGGCTGGTGGAGGGGATTTAAGCTATGCCCGCATTTGGGCCAGTGGGGGGTGGTGGCAGGGATTTTACACTTTTCTGCCCATGATCAGGCTGCAGGGGGCATCGGTCTCCGACGGCTGCTGCCTGGCAGGGCGCCAGGCGCAAGTCCCTGGAGATAAGCACACCTGCATGCTAATGGCATGCAAATGGGACCATAATCAGATGCAAATGGCCCCCCCTGCACCTTGCACGAATTATGGCCCCATTTGCATGTCATCTTTTGAATATCGGGATTTTGTGCATGGCACAATGGTACTTGTGCCACTGCAAGTTGAATGTTGCACTCTGTCCACTTGCGGTGGTGCAAGTTCCACTGCACCATGCACAGTGGCTGTGGCCAGTGGGTGATATTCAAAGGAGTTGCTCAAGGGTGAAACTCCTTTGAATATCACTCTGGCCACACCCCTGCACAACTATTTTGTGCAGCACAAAGGCTTGCTCCACAAAATAGCACAGTTTGAATATCTGGCCCTATATGTATTGTTATACATATATATTTTTTTAATTTTCTTAGATTTGTGCATGTGGTACAGAATCAGAGGCCTTAAATTCTTGATGGATAAAAGGGCCATATGGACACTACTTGTATGTGTGAGATCCTGTACAGTGGATGTCCCTTAAATATAGGAAATTTGGATATTCTCTTGTATAATTTGGATAAGGGCTTAATATGCCTAAAGGGCCTAGCACCAGAGAAGGCTGGAGAAATCGGACAAGCCAGATACTTTCAAATATAATCTGGATGTATTTTACCAGACATATTTTTCCTGAAATCAGATTGCTTTGCTGAACTGCTTCAAAAACTAATTCACTCTGGGACTTTTGGGACTTTTTACCTCAGATTTTCGAGAGTGGCCCAAGACTGTTGCAGCATTTTATTGAAGAGAGATTGTTATGTATTAAGTACTAAATACCAAGTATAAATTATTCTGTATGCTGTATTTAGTGGTCCTTGGAACTATAAAGAGATTCTTCAAGACTATTAGTAATTTTTAGCAATTTAGCTAGTGATTTACACTGTGGTATATATTTATTCAGTGAAGTATGGTGGTCACAAGAGCTCAACCTGTATGTGATATAAAGGGATATCCTGGGGGATTAAATCCAGATGTGGTTCCTTTTCCCCCTTGTTGCCCTCAGGCAAGGAGAGCAAGAGGAACAAGAAAAGTAAAGGGGCTAATAACAATGGTAATACTAGTACTAATAATATTAATAGTACTAACAGTCACAACTATAAAAAAAAAATTGGCTCTAAACCTGAGAAGCTTGATGACCTTGTAAAGGCCAAATTACAAAAGACCCTTAAAAAGAAAGGGAAGTGCTTATACAAGGGCTGTAACAAAGCAGAAAATTCTAAGACAATCTCTAATAAATTATCAAAGTCTCATCTTGAACAAGTTAGACTGGCTGAACAAGCCAAACAGATTATGCAGACTAAGTAAACAATTATCCTTGCTCATTGTGTCACAAAGGTAACTAAGGGTAACGAGTATAGTAAAAGGAGAAAGGAGGAGGAAGTAGAAGGTGAGGTGGGTGTGCACGAACAGAATGCTTTAATATCTTTAACATTAAAAAAACTTTACCTTAACACTGAATTTAATGGTATCAGTGAGATTTAAGCTAGAAGAATCAGCCCATGTTAAAGATAGTTTTGATCATCAGATGTCTGAACTTGAAGTAGTAACTCCAGTTAAAACTGGGAAAAATCTTGAGATATCAATAAGTGCTAATCAGAGTCTATCAAATGATTCTGTAGCAGGGGCTGATGTTGATACTTCATTAGCTTTTTATGAATTACATAACTGGATACCTTCTGGTGCTGAAGTGAGTCTCAAAGTGAGTCCTCAGACCCCTCTGAGACCTATGATAGAAAGGTCTGTTATTAAAAATGATTCCCTGGGAAATAAAACTTATCTTAATTCCAATTTAACTGAGATAATGTCGGACCTACAAAATATGATACTTGGTCTAAAATCTTTAAATACAGATTTAATATTAAAGCACACTCCAAGAGTGGAGGTAGTTGTCCAGGAAAATCATATACCCAGGGTAATTGATTTAGTAACTGCAAGTAACTCCAATGAAGAGATTTTAAAGACCTCAATGACATATCATCCAACAGCGCTAAGTCAGGATTTAATTGATATAATGAAGAATCAGCATGCAGTTAATTTGATGTTGATGGAGCAGTTTGTGATGGTGAGAGAAGAGTTGGATAATCTGAAAATAAATATTGCTGCCAATGGCGCTAAGATGGAGGATATAATTAGAACACTGAATAATATTTACCCACCTAGAGATTTTTCCTCTGTTCCCCTGATACATGCAGAAGATTTAGGTAGCCCACTAGTAATTAATAGCCCTGATTCCTTAACAGTTAAGGATAACAGTTTTTAATCCTTGATAGTTAGCGAGGATAAGTTAACAATGCAAAAAAAAAAAAAAAAACGGAAGAGGGGAAATGATAAAAAAAACTTTGAACAAAGATAAAGGGAAAATAAGAAAAGCTAGAAAATCAAGAAAGCAACAACAAAATCAACAACAAAGGTATATTAACAGTAAAGACATAACTGCTCCACAAAATATAAATAAAACAAGGGAAAAAGAAACAAAGAAACAAAAAGGATAAGGTGTTCTCCCTTGAAGACTCCCGTACTGATAATAATTTATCTGATCTAGAATCCAATAAGGTGAAAGAGGGGCAACCCGATGGTTCTGTTCAATCTACTGAGTTTGAAATTGTCCAAGTTAGTAAGCAGGATGACAGTGAAACTGATTTAAAGAAAACCTGCTAGGAAGAATTTAATAAGATTAGGGTATTCACTGACAGTAGCAATGATAAACTTCCAAGCATACTTGATTTTGAAAGCTACATCCGAATTTTGGGTTTACAATTGGAGTCTGATATGACTGAGGAGCACTTGAAAAGATGGATCCTCTCCATCATTAAGGACACTGCGGGTCTCTCTGTGGAGGATGAAGATCTTATCTTTACCAGGGGTATATCACCTAATGATGTGTCTACAGTAATTAAAGTTTTCAGCTATTACAAGAGTCCTGTACTATATTTGGAGAAATGTAGAGGGTTTATCCTTTGGTAACTTACTTTCTGAGTTAGTGAATGGCTGTGGTAACAAACAAGAGGGCGTGGTGCATGATGGATGCACCCTGTCTCAATCTCATTATTTTGTTTAAGACAGATGTATAAAAAGACTAGAGATAAGCTCAGATTTTCACTTTGTAACCTCCTTTCAAACATTATTGGGATTAGATTAGGAAGAAATGGAATCATGAATGTTTTTATACATCCTAGTTTGCATCAAGATTCCCAAGTAGATCTGCTATGTAATAATAAGGAAGTAAGTGAAAGAATTATGGCTAAGGAAGTGCTCCTTGACAGTATGGGAATCTA
Organism: Neoceratodus forsteri; assembly: GCA_016271365.2. NCBI lineage: Eukaryota > Metazoa > Chordata > Ceratodontiformes > Ceratodontidae > Neoceratodus > Neoceratodus forsteri. The sequence continues at coordinate 589,609,642 of CM057449.1, read as the reverse complement.
TGTTGTTGATTCAACAGTGATTTCTGATGGTTCTGTTTTGGTTAAAGTTAATCCAGTTTCTAATAATCAGGTGCAAAATGTTATGGGTAAACTAATGCAGAAGGATCAAAAACAACGTTGTTGTTTTGACTTGAGATTAGAAAATAGATTTGAGCCACTTTTAGACTTGGTGGATTGACAAATCCCAAAACATTCACATCTCTCCCATGATTCAGTACTTAATACACAAATAGGCTGGCCTTTTAAGGACTCATTAAATCAGCTGACTTTTATATCATGGAATATTGCCTGGTATAGTAACAATTGGTGGATATAGAATTTGTCAAGTTTCTGTCTGGTTTTTCTGTGATTTGCCTTCAAGAAACTTGGCATGCATATGATGATGATATTAATATGGATGGTTATCAAACCTTTCATATTCCAGGGAGTAAAATATCTAATCTCGGAAGAAGAGCTGGGGGTCTGATTACTTATGTTAAAATGAACATTTTTGTCAGTTGCTCTTTAATAGAGCTGAACAAACAGTATGGAATCATAAGATTAACAGGATATGGTTTCTCTGTAATTTTATGTAATATATACATTCCACCTAAGACCTCTAAATTTTTTGATATAGGAGTTTTGTATAAGCTAGAAGGTCACATTACTAAACTTGCTGGAGATTTTCCAGATGACTGTATTTTACTGATTGGTGACCTTAATTCAAGAATTGGTAAATATGATGGGTTGACTGATGATTCAATAATAAATTATATGTATCCTGAAGCTGCAAAATGTATTAGGAGATCCAAAGATTTGATCACAAATAGAAATGGAACTAGGTTAATTGAAATGCTTAAATTATATGGCATATTCCCACTAAATGGCAGGTTGTGTAGTGATGAAGATGAAGAATTTACATACCATTCTGCCACGGCTGAATCAGTCATGGATTTAGCATTATGGAGAGGTCCCCTGGACTTCTGGTCATCACTCAGAATCGATGCCAGGACAGAGAGTGAACATTATCCTGTTTGTTTGATCATAAACAGTGAATTAATTAGAACTAAACCAATAACACTGCAAATTTTAATAAGGTTAATGTGGAGGTTCATAATATGAAAAGGTTAATTTGCACAAATATTTTTGATCAAAATATATGTACAAATTTGGAATTGCCTTTTGATAAATACACTAAAATTACTACTATAGATTTTGAGGTTAAAAATAAACTCATGATGGAGATTCTGGAAATGATTCAACAAAATTTCTATGTAGAGGTGTCTAATAATAAATGTATTAAAAAACAGAAAGGTTGGTTTGATAATGAATGTTTAACTCAGAAGCACCTGCTGAGTGTGCAACTGAGGAAATATAGGAAATCATCTACTGTTAACAATTTAGTTCAAGGATTGAAAGAAATAAATATAGGAAATTATTAATTGACACAAAGAAACAACATTATTTACATCAATGGCAACAAAGGAACCAGGCAATTATAGCTAGAGATGATAAAACTTTCTGGCAGGTGATAGCCTATGCTTGTAAGCAGGTGACAAATCAAATAGAGAGTGCTATTGGGGATAGGGATTGGTGTAACTATTATGCACAGATTGTATTTCAAAAATCACATAAATCTATTCCCTTATTCAAGTTAGATGTGATACCACAGCCCAAAACTATTAGCAACATCAAAGTGAGTGAGGCAATAGATAGCTTGAAAAATAATAAGGCTCCGAGCCCTGACCAAATTCAGAATGAAATTTATAAATATTTGAAACTTAAATGGGTTGATATTCTGGTGGATTTTTATAACATCTGTATAAAAAAAATCATATACGTGATTCATGGAGGGGTTCTGTGATTATACCCATTTTTAAGAAGGGTGATAGTGAGCTTCTGGCCAACTATTGCCCTATTAGTCTGATTGACATTATGGAAAACATTATTTCAAACATTCTGCTTAAACATTTGGTTTTGAATATTCAAGAATTGGGTGACTTTTCCCAGGGACAAGCTGGCTTTCGTTAGTCTTTTTTGACTCATGATAACATCTACTGTATATACTACAGCATTTACAAGAAAAATATGTAAAATGAAGCGGTCAGAAGTTATTTTTGGCATTTTTTGATTTTTCATCAGATTTTGATACCATAAATAGAGAACTATTGTGGTGTACTATGAGAAGTGAGGGAATTGATCCTGCTCTTATCAATGCAATTAAACTATTATATACCAATACTTGGGCTCAGGTTAGGAACAGTGAGGGGAGAGTAACTGAACATTTTGATACCAATTGTGGTGTGAGATAGGGCTGCATTCTTGCATTTTTCAATTAATATAAACAGCTTCCTAGAAAGTATAAATGAATTACATGCTGACTCTCCAAAAATAGGAAGGGATATATGTGGAATACTTGCTTATGCTGACGATTTATTACTGTTGTCATTGACTCCAAAGGGACTTCAGACAAAGCTAAATGAGTTGGCTATTTTTGCAGATCAGAACTTTCTCAGAATAAACATGAACAAATCAAAGGTTATGATACCGGGCGGTATACCTGTAAATTTAATTGGTTTATAAAGTTTGAAAAGATGGAACTTGTGAATGAATATCAGTATCTGGGAATTGTGGTATCTCTTTCCTTTAAGTGGAACAAGCACTGTGAGACTATCTAAGTTAAAACTGAGAGAACCATTGCAGCTTTGAATAGCTTTAACTATAAATATGGTGGTAATTCATGTTTTCCCCTCTTTTAGGGACTATTGAGGCCAAATACAATTACTAAGTTCTTTATGGGAGTGAGATATGGGACGATAGATATATTTCTAAGCTGGAAAAAACAGTGATACAAGAGCTTAGAAGAACCATTGGTTTTCCTAAAACAACTCCTGCCCATTTTGTTAGGGCTGAACTGGTTCGTTCCAATTTGATTGCTTTAGCTGAGTCCCATATACTTAATTTTTGGATCAGGCTTAATCTTTTACCAGACCAACGTTATGCTAAAAAAATGCTTACTTGAATAAGTGCAGTGGGAAGTTTTGGACTACAAAAAATCTAAATGGTTGTCTTTGGTTAAAGATATACTGAAATTGTTTGGTCTTTTGTATTTCTTTGAACTAAAAACTCAACAAATTGCTATTTCTGAGAGCTATGGTCCATGTCTTAAGCATTTGATTATTGAAAAATATAGGTTTTATGACTTACAGTATATACAGGACTCAAAATTTGCAATCTGGCATGCTTAAAATGATTGTTATCATTACTTTTATTATTATCTAGAATACCTAGAGTGTCCTGAGATGCGTCAGGCTTATGCATGATTCCAGATTGTTTTTTTTTCTATCTAATGTTCCTGTGTGCAGGTTTAATAAGAACTATGACCAAGAGTGGACTTATTGTTTCTGTGGTAGTAATGAGAAGGAAGACTTGGAACATGTAGTCTTGAAATGTCAGTGGTATAGGGCAGCTAGATAGAGATGACTGTGCCCCATTCTTGTTTCCTTTACAGACTGCTCAAATGAGATAATATTAAGGACACTCTTTGTTTCTGAGGATGGTTATACTATTAGAAATACTGCTCCCTTTTTATGTAATATACAGAAAATAAGGAAACGGATAATATATACTATTCAGGGATAATTCTCCTGCTTAAATGCTGCTACATTTATTTACTGCTTTGCACAAAACATATGTGATTATAAATGTAAAATGTATTGTCTATTTATTGCCTTTCTTGTCTATTGGAACTAATTGTTTTGTAATGATCTTTTTATGATCGAACAAATAAAATAATTACATACAGCTGTGAAAGCTGCCTGTGATATCAATGGAAACAGATTGCTTTGCAATACTTGGAATCAAAGGAATCCCTTGATTTCAAGTATTGCTAAGTACTCTGTTTTCACTGATATCACTGGCAGCTTTCACTTTTGCCACTCCTGTAGCGCTATGGCTCCCTTTGATTCCAAGTATTGCTAAGCAATCACTAGAGAAAAAAATTCTTTTGCAGCTTCTCTACCATGATCCTCGTGCCTCGGTACTCCATCTAACTGATCCTATGGTTCTGGAGGACTGGGGGAGCTTTTGATGTGTCACTATTGTGGCAAGAAAATGTATGTTCGCCACTGTGCATATGAGGACCTCCAAACAGGAGACGGGACCAGAGACAGCAGGAAATGCAGTGTACCTGAGGGTGTGGGGGGGATGAACCATTGAGTTCTATGGGATGAGCAGAGCAATTTTGGAGTTGCAGAAGTATAATGCAACTCCAAAGTTGTGCTCTTCAGTATCCCATTTTCTCAGCTACATCAAGACAGCTATAGGCTCTGCCCACTGCAGCCATAAAACTTATATCAAAAAGAGGCCAGGTAGGTTCATAGTTTGAAATTACTCCATCCAGTGGGCCTCAATGACTACATTGACTCGATTTGATTACTATGAATATAGTAAGTTATCTTGTAATATGTATGTGACACCACTGTTAGATGGTAGCTAGTGATGACAGAACTTCAAAAGATTCTGAGGTTCTAAAAGGTTCAACTTCTGATAAGCAAAAAGAAGATTCAGATGGTTATCCAAACCTTATCCAAACCTTTTATAACCTTTATGTTGTATGATAACCGTATGTTAAAAAGTCATTTTAAACAGCTTTTAATCAACATATCTGTAGAAAAAAGCAATTAAGCCACTGTTTAGTAGTGATAAACAGCATGATTAGTGAAATTAGATGAGAAGGAATGAATGATGTAACTGTAATGTGCCAACTTGAAGTATGGCTGCTGTAATATGTACATGCTGGACCTCACAACTGGCACCCACATCCAAGATGATGATTATGATTTTGTCCAAAGGTACATGAGTCCCAGATCTCTGACCAGCCCTTATATCTTAGTGGTTATAATTAGTAGTATAATTGTTACAGCACCAGTGTGTGAACCAGAATAATTAAGTGATAACTTTCAGTAAGTTGGAGTATACAAAGCAATAAGCAGCTTCTGTGGATGATTAAACACCGAGGTGAAGCTGAGGCATTTAATCCCCACAGAAGCCAGTTATTGTGAATATACTCCAGCTCATTGAAAGTTATTACTGTTATACGAGTTGGAGTGTGTTTAAAAATGTATTTTAATTTAATCTTTAGGCAGTATAAGCGTAAGCGTTAAAAAAAGAAGGCAAAGAACACATTCCTATATTCTGTTTTGAGTGTCTCATTCTGTGTCTCACTATGCTTTTATTTGGAGAGTTAGTGTGAGCCAGCATGCGCAGCAGTTGGTGTCTGTCTACAAAAGAACTGAGAAAGCGACAGAGGGGGATTTGAGAGAGATTGGCAGGTAATCTTCTGTTGTGGCACACTGTAAGAATCCATAAGGAGTGTTCAGGTTAAAGAAGGCAGGTGAGTTGATTAGACATGTGGGGAATGTCAGGAGAAGAGAATGTAGCTGCAGCTGCAATCTTGTTGAAGTCCGCGATGTGCAGGGAGAGAGGGGGGCATGATCTGCGATGTGATCCACCAAAAGAAATGGAGCTTTTTGCAGTCTGAAATATATTTTGGAGCAGGAGTGCAGTTGTCTGAGGGGGACTGATAAAAAAAAGTGGGGGGTGGCTGAGTGTTGCAGTTGCTGCTGAGCTGGATGGCTGTTCCAACACCTTTTTTTTTTTGTGCGTGTTCTGATTGCTCAAGGTATGATTAAATTACTGTGGTCGTGGTTTGTGTGCCATTAAATGACTGTGGGTGGTGTTTTTTGTGAATAAATGACTCTAGAGGTATTTCTTGCAGTTTGTATTGGTATAACTGACTGTGGTTCTATGTTTTGATTGGCTCATGCACAATGCCACTCGTATAATAGCAGTTAGCAGACCTGTTTGTGATTAAACTCTGACAGCCACCCACCACATGCATACTGCCTGGGTGATTTTGTCAAAACAAAAGGCAGGCAACTCCCAGAATGCTCTCTATCCACTTGTTTCTGACATTTAAGAAAGTAATGCTGTGCATAATAGTTAATAATGATCGAGACTTCGATTTCTCAAAAGCACCACTGTGAATATCTCTCGGTTAAGATTAATGAACAGGGAGGAGCACAGCACCATAATGGAGAATCAGAAACAGCATTAGCCCTTCAGACAGCCAGTCAACCAGCTCCAACTTCATGACTGCAACTGTCCCTGCCTACTACAATCAGGGGAAAAATAGAACTACTGTACTAGCACTGAGATCAATATGGTTAAGGCACAGTTACCAAAAAGGACTGCTTAGAAAAGAACGAGAAAGTGACTGTAATGACAAGCAAGTCCCAAATCTCTTGTTTATAACCAATCTCCTGAGCCTGATTTTTGTAGATGGGAATAGAGCGTTTGTATAGCTGGTTTCATTTCTCAGTCACAGGCACCACTTTTGTTGGTACAGAATGCAATGCACCATTATTAGGAAGCAACATGAAAGAAGAGCACCAGGCAGTCTGAAATTCATCACTTCACCACTGCTACTACTACTATTATCAGGGGGAAAAGCAAAACTAGTAGCATTTAAATCAATCTGGTTAAGGCACATTTATCTAAATGATCTCCTTAGAATGACAAAGTGACTCTGTGAGAAACACTGAGAACAGGGACTTGTCTGCCACAGTTGCTACCAGTGCAGTGTCATGTACTGGTTGCACCTCCCACCCAACTCCAGGGCAATGATAATTTGGTCAAAAAAGGCAAACAAGTCCCTGAGCTCTAGTTTTAACCAGTCCAATTTGAAAATTAAAAGCTGATGTTACTGTCACTTAATCCACAGATGCAGCACAGGTACTGCTATCAGTGTTATCTTCTTTATAATTAGCATCACATATGTAGCCAAAGTTTGGCAAGTTAAGCTTCAAGAGCATTAATTTCTCTACGTTTTCTGGTGTTAATCTTGTGCATTTATCAGATACAACACCCCCAGCAGAGCTAATTAATTGAATTTAATTTCAGGTTCGAATTAATACCTTTGAGCCAAAAGACACAATTACAAAGGTTCCAAGTCAGACATACACCGAACTTGAAATCACAAACAAACATGGTTAGAAAAGAAAAATAATTACAAATCGATATATAGGATTGCATTGGCTAGACAGAGGTAGTGGTTTAACAAGCTATTTTGCAGATGACTGCATAAAGTGTGGGAGTTATTTATTTATTTAACAAATCAGAAAGACCTTTCAGCCAAGAACTCTTTTACAGATGTTACACGTCAGGTCACAAGAATAAGAAAATTACAATGGTTTCAGTAAGTAGTACAACATGAGGAAAGTATTACATGAATAAAAGAATAATATGGTAAGATAAATATTGTGCCAAGTGCGGCCCATGGCTCACTGGAATAGGGTGGGAGGATTACAAGGAGTGAAGGATAGGGGTGAATTGGGGGTGGAATGAGCAAAATAAGAGCAAGGAGGGTGCACAATGTAGCTTATGCATGAAAAGACCCATGGGGGGTAGAGAGAGAACAAGGTGAGGAAACGGGGGGAGGGGGTGTGGGAGTGGAGGGGTGGAGGAAAGGGGATGAGGTAGGATGGAAAGAGGGCAGGGTTGGGGATGGGAAAGGGATGAAGAAAGGAAGTGCTGTATGTGGAATAGCGCAGCAACAGGGTAGAGCTATGCAGGGGCAAATGGTAAAAGAGGGAGGTGCCAGTGCATTTAGCTGTCTGCAAAGATTAGGTATAGCAGTCACAAGATGCTCTCAAAACTAGGAATTGACACAGCTTCCACTTAAATGGTCACAAGGTTGCAGTCGTTACAATCTCAGGAGAAAGGGAAGTAAATAAATTAGCAGCTCTAATTGCAGTGGATCGCTGTCGGAGCGAGGTTCGACAGCGAGGGACAGTAAAAGTGTGGCTCACAGAACTTCATGTGTTACGAGGTTTCTGGAAGGGACTAAAAAGCTAAAGGGAACGTGGTGGTAGGAGACCAAGATCTGCCTTCTTAGCTAGAAGTCAGGCTTGATATTCAATGCGAGCCTGGAGTTAAAGCCAGTTTGCTTGTCCATAAAGGTCTTAAGTGTGAGTATGATATGCTGCACCAGTTAGTAGATGGCATGCTTTATTCAGAGCTGTGATGAGCTGCCGTAGAGTTGTGTCCATGGTGGTACCATAAATGACCAAACCATAGTTAATAATAAACACAATTGAACTTTGGATAGCAAGTCTGAGGACTTTGGTAGTAAGGCAGTGTTTGTGTCTGTGTAGAAGGCCTAGGCGGATGGTAACTGCCTTGGCAACCTTCTCAACGTGGTGGAAGTAGGAAAGCGTACTATCCAGAGTAACTCCAAGGTATTTAAAAGATTGAGTCTGATCAAGGACTGCACCTGCACTGTTTTTAATCACCAATTGTTTGACTTTATGCTTGCTGTGAGTACCATGGAAGAGCATGACCTTTGTATTTTTTTCAATTAAGCACCAACTTGTGAGAGGCGAACCAGAACTCAAACTTCAGTAAAACTTTTGTGAAGTTTGGCCTGAAGGAGGGTAGGGTCAGCAGTCTTTGAGAAAATGATCGCATCATCTGTGTAGAGGAGTACTGGTTCAGAACAGGATGCCGGAAGATTTTTGAGGAAGGTGCTAAATAGAAGGAGTCCCAGCATCGATCCTTGAGGAATCCCAGAGCAGACAGGCAGTTTAGCAGAAAGGGTACAGTAGATCCTATTTCTACCTGTTCTGTGTGGTTTGCTAGATAGCTGGTGAACCAGTTTAGGGCATCTGAAGATATACCAAGCCCAACAAGTTGATGTGTCAGCAAATGGTGACTGACCATGTCAAATGCTTTAGTCAGGTCAATAAAGGTTGGGCAAACAAGTTGACCCTGATCAAGATTATTGTGAATGAAACCTGTGAATTCCAGTAGGGCAGTAGATGTGCTGTGCCCTTTCTGAAAACCATGTTGTTGGACACATTATAGATTATATTTTTCCAGGTGCTCCACAAACTGGTCAGCAATAATCTTTTCAAGTGCTTTGTACAATGGGGAAAGAATAGACATGGGCCTATAATTCCTAGGTAGTAATTTGTCCCCATTCTTAAAAACTGGTGTAACCAGAGCAGATTTCTAGAACTGGGGGAATTGTGAAAGTATGAGGGAGTGATTGAGAAACTTAGTTAAGGGGGATAGGACTTCATCTAGGGTTAGGGTAAGAAGTTTCAGGTTGAGGGAATCACTGCTTGTCCTAGTTTCTCCTAGTACTTTAAGTAGGTATGTCCTGGCCTCGCTTTCCAATATAGCTTTGAAGTAGAAACATGGGTGGATCAAGGCCTCTTCTGATTTGGTGAATGTTAGCGCTTTGCTGGGCCGTTCAAAGAAATTTGGGGGCAGAATTTGGCTAAGGTCTGTGAAGGATGAATTAAATGTGTTGGTAAATCACATGAGGTCATGGGTGATAGACCCATCAACATTTAACATAGGTAAAGCCTGCTTGGATGCTTTCCCAGTGATTTCTGAAAGGTTTTCCCAGAATTTTTTCCCATCAGCCCAGGTCTTAGCAAGGATGTCCTTATAGTAACGTGCTTTGTGCTTATGGATAGCCTTAGTACATACGTTCCTGTCCATCTTAAAGGCTTGTATGTCAGGTTGGCTGCCAGAGGTCCTGACCCTATGCCAGAGGTTATCATGAGCTTTCATTTGAGCCAGAAGGTTAAAAGAGATCCAGGGATTATCAAGTCCCCTGATCCTACATGTCCCAAAAGGGGCGTGGATGTCACAGGCAGCATTGAAGCATTCAATGAAGTATTCCAGAGCTGAGTCAATATCAGGGTTGGTTTCAATGTAAGACCAGTCTTGTTGCCAGAGGAGAGACTTTAGTGGCTGCAGGTGGCCACAGGAGAGGACTCTACTTGTGATTGCTCTGGAAGGGTGCTTGATAAATTTGTTAGTCCAATAACACTTGGTAGGAGAGTGATCATTGATAGTGTCAGGAAATACTTCAGAATGGGAGATATGTGTGGGACGATTCATTAGGATCCAGTCCAGAAGTGTGCTAGTCCCAGTCTTATAGTTTATCCTGGTTGGAGTTGTTATTAACTGGGTAAAGTTTAGGCCTGTTAACTCATCCCTATGCCTTCTGTTACCTGAAGAGAGCCAGCTGACATTAAAGTCACCTAACAGGATGGTTTCTGTGTCTTGTTTTAGACTCATGATGCAGTTCATTAGGGGTTTTAAGCCCCATACGGTGAGCTCAGGGGGAATATAGACTGAGCAAATGTTGAGTACCTTACTGTGTTCACCGAGCATAACCTTAACAGCAAGGATCTGAATATCCATAGCTGGTTCAGAGAGGGACAGTGTATGAGCCAACAATGACTCCTTCAAGTATGTGGCACAGCCACCTCCTCTTCTAGATAGTCTGTCCTGCCTAAAAAGTGAGTAGCCTGTTAGAATGATGGCTGAGTTGGGGTAGATGGTGACAGACAAGTTTCAACGACTGACAGGATGTCGGGGTTGTGTACTGTGACCCAAGCAGTGAGGGCATCACATTTTTTTAACAGAATGTAGATGTTCATATGGGCCAGGACAAATGTACCCTGTTTTTTGTTGTCATTGACTCCATATAAAGGAGGGCCTGGATTAGGATGTACACTCCCAGAGATAAGGAGAAGTAAAAAATGAGGTGTTTCGGGAGTTGTTTTAGTAAATAAAGCGTAAGAGGATGAGATTTCCCCTTTTGATGTACTTTAACAGGGCCCTTAGGAACAGAGAGGCTTTTAAGTAGCATAAGAACAGCGGGATAAATAGAGGATAGACAACATCCATGTTTCATGTGCAGCCTGCTGTAGTGCAGCTCCCATGGGAAGAAAGGGGTGTAGTATGTTACGTTGGCGCTCGTGACCATGCCAAGTGTGATAAGAGGTCACTCTGTGGTAGGGAGAACAGAAGTATGTGATGCAGGGTTCCATCCAAATGAGATTGGGACCCACAGTGCGTAGAAAAGCACCAGAAATAGTTTCACACCCTGTGATGCAATTGGACAAGAGAGAAACTAAGTGAGGTGCAACAGGATTTAGTAGGAATGCAGTACCAGGAATGTATATAGCAAGTAAAGTTGCTGTGACTTTAAGAGGGCAGACTTCCTTAAATGAAAGAACAAGGTCCCTCTAGTGGCAGATCCGTATAATCTGCTAATGGGAAACTGGCCACTTAAAAAAACAAAACAAAAAAACAATACTTACAGTATTAGTACTTACAGTATTTGGTCGACTAATAATTGCCCCATGCCTGCAGTGAACAGAGGTTACTTAGTAAGCTGCACCAGCTTGGTTATAAGTAACAAGTAGAGGACAGGTGTAGAGTAAGCAAGGGTATAGAGGTCCCATGATAGGACAGATGTGAGGCAGCCAGAGTAGGCCTTGTCACAAGTGTTAAAAGAGTCAGCCATATTAGGCCTTATCCATAAAGTGAGAGGAGGGGGAAGGGTAAAGATTGAGCAGGGTAGAGTCTAGGGAGCTGAGCAGTGGTCAGGGCTGGCAGGGGGGATAAGGGATGGGGTGTAGGCATGAGCAAGTGGGGGTGGAGGAGGGGAGGCAGGATGGAGTCAGTTAAATGTACATAAGGTGCTCAGATTGGATAGTGCATTCACAGATGCAGCTAGTGGAAGATAAAAATTATGTTTATGTGGTGCAATTGCACACATTTATTTGGGCCAGATGATTGCAGAGACTAGTTTTAAATTTACTGATCATATTACAGTCAGTTAGTTCAGCTGGAAGGCTATTAACCCACATGGGTCTTAGTAGATGATGGATCTCTGAGCTAGGGAAGTGCCCTTGAAAGGTACCTGTAGCCCACCCTTCATAGCACTCCTAGTGCTGACGGCAAGTTGAGATGTTCTGAAGTGGCAGGTGGTGGCTGCAGGAGTTAGTCCCAGTATGGCTTTCTTTGCAAGTAGGCAAGTCTGATATTTGACTCTGAGTTTAAGAGGGAGCCACCCAGATGCCTTGTAGAGGTCACATTAGTGTGTCCAGTGATCAGCTTCCAGGACCAACCAACAAGCCTTGTTCAGTAGAGTTTTTACTCTTTTCAAGGCTGTTTTAGTACCTGCACCATAGATTATAAGGCCATAGTCTATGGTTGATAAAACTGAGCAGCTCATGACAAGTTTTAATGCCTCAGGACTCATGGAGTGATGATGCCAGTAAAGGACTCCAATCTTCCTGTTTGCATTCTTTATAACATAGTCGACATGGGTAGTGAATGAGTGAGTGCTTTCCAAGTGTACCCTGAGATATTTAAAGGTACAGACATTCTCCAGGGGGTCACCTTTAAGACTACAGACCTGCATTGGCCCAAACTTCTTCCTGTTCTGTGGAACAAAGAAGAGCATTCTCTTCATTTCTTTTTGTAATTAAGCAGTAGTTTATGATCTGAGAACTACTGTTCTAACCTGTGGAAATTTGTTTCCAGTTCTGTGGTGATGGAAGGCAGGTTTTTCCCACTTATGGAGATGATTGCTTCATCCGCATAGAGCACAGTGTGTGCTGAGCATACTGAGGGCAGAGGGTTAATGAAGAGGTAGAAGAGGAGTGGCCCTAATACTGAAACTTGGGGGAATCCTAGAGTCACCTTTCTAGGCTCTGAAAGTTTGTTTTTGATTTTGACACTTTGGGTTCTGCAGGGGAGGTAGCTGCTGAACGATGCTACTGCATCAGTGGACAGGCCCAAGGAAAGTAGGCAGTGCAACAGGAGTTGATGGTTGACAGTATCAAACACCTTTGTGAGATCTATAAAAATAGACCCCACTGCCAGACCATCATCCAAGACATTATAATTTTGAGAGGTGTAATCAATCAGGGTGGTGAGTGTGGAGTGGTCCTTTCTGAAATTGTGTTGCTGTGCATAGAGTAGGTTATACTTCGTCATGTACTCTGTCAGCTGGTCTGATACCACACACTCCAGGGCTTTGAACAAGGGAGGGAGAATAGAAATGGGCATGCAGTTGGACAGATTGGTTTTGTCGCCTGCTTTAAAAATGGGGGTGACTAGTGCCACCTTCTATTTTTGTTGGGGAACACACCTGTCCTTAATGATGCATTGCAAACTTTAGTTAGTGGAACTGCAACCTCATTTAAGGTAAGTGTAGTCAGTTTCATGTCCACGAGGTCACTCCCAACCCTTGTCTTCCCTAGTGCTCATTTGACATATCTTATTGAGTCCTTTCTATGTAGTTATTTGAAGTAGAAGCATAGGGGTTTCCCCTTCGGGGGTGGGAAAGGTGGAGGCAGATTAGGGGACTTATGTGGAGTAGAGAGGGTGAGGTAGTCATTAGGTAGCACATTACATAGATCTGTAAAGGGTATATTGAAAACGTTAATGACATCACAGGGATCCTTTGGGTCTCGGTTGAGGTGACTATCAGTCCTGGTGCGACTGGTGACAATGCCAGTGAGTGATTTTACTGAGACCCAGCTCTCCCGTCCATAGCCCCAACTCTTCCTCAATAAGTGTTGTAGTATGAGAACTTAGCCTGCCTGATGAGCTCTGTACATTTGTTTCTGGCCGCTTTATATGCCATAATATCTCCCTGTTTGCCTGATTCCTTGGTTTTGTACTACAAATTGTCCCTTTGTCACGTGAGTTCCATAATGGAGCTTGTGAGCCAGAGGTTAATAACTCCTCTTGCTTTTTTAGTTTTATATGGGGCAAAGATATCACAGGCTTTGTTAAAAATCATGATGAAGAGGTCAAGGATTTGATTGACATCTGTGACTCTATCAAGCACTGACCAATCTACCAACTTCAGATATAACTTAAAGTTATCCAACTGACCAGTTCTCAGAGTGCGGTTTCTAGAGACCTGTGGAGCACCTTTAGAGAATTTGTTTGACCAGGTGCAGAGATATTGGGGAGTGGTCACTGAGGGTGTTTGGTAAGATGGTAACCTTGGTGATATGTTCTGGGCACGTTGTGAGGAGCCAGTCAATGAGAGTACTTGTTTCCATTTTGCAATTGAACCTGATAGTTTCTGAGACCATTTGGGTGAGATAGAGACTGGTCACTTGGTCGCGGAATGCAGATGCATCCTTGGATAGCCAGTTAGTGTTGAAATCCCCAACTATAATGTGTTCCCAATTTTGCTTCAGATGCTCAAGGTTTCTTACTACTTGCTACCTAAATAAAGAATTAAAAAATAAAGATTGATAAATAAACATTTGCTAAATTAACTGAATAAACATTCAGAACAAACACTGGAGGGTGGACATCCAATATACTTATAAGCCAAGGTAGACAGCTTTGGCCAGCAATTTTTTCTTTTTCCAGTAAGCTAAAGGGTCATCCTTAATACTAATATAATGTATGGTAAGTGCCTATTAGCCACCATAATCAGCAGTCACACAGCTTTGTTATGCACTGTTTAGAATTTTAAAAGTTGTTAACCACACTTCGGAACTTCCAAACAGTGGCATAACAAAAAAGAATGCACCAGAGTTCCATGATTCTCACACACAGAATGCAAACAGTGTTTTTTTGACCATACACTATAAAAGATGATGGCTGGGGATCGGGTGACAACCATGCTGAAATCACCTCTCATGGTTGCTAAGGCTACAGTAAACTTCTCGAGCTGCACTCTCGAGGTTTACCATGTTGCCCTAGCAACTACTCAAGGTGATTATAGTGTGGTTATCACCCAATCCCCAGCCATTATCCTCTATGTTGGGCTCAGACAGATATGCATCTACCATGATTACTACTGATCATGTATCTTCTCCTTTTGGAATTTCAATGTCCTGCAGCTGGCACCAAATGTCATCCTCCTCATTGTCTGCTGTATTGTTTTTTGGAGCAGTCATTTGAATCTGAGGTGGTGTTATTGTAGTACTCTTCCTAATGAAACCTCATCTACTGCATCCATCAAAAGTTACCTCTAGCTCAACTCCTCCATATCCTCAGAAACAACATAAAGAAGGTGTCTGTTCTGGAAATGTGGATCCAGCAATGCTGCTAAGATATATGCTTTGCTCCATGTCATGGCTCATAATTTGTCATCATTGCTAATTCTGGTGAGCATGTTGTTGACTAGAGATTGGTTCTTATCTAAGTTGTCCCTCATTTTCTCCAAGTCCAACCTTTTTTTGAGAGGCAGAATGAGGTAGAATAACTTGGCTAAGGATGCCTTCTCTGCACTGACCTCTTTTGTAGTACTCATAAATGGTTTCAGAATGTGACACAACTGTTCCAGCAGAGACCATTGAGTAGAATGAATTACAATGCCCTACCCAATATCATTGTGCATGATATATATACTTAATAATAGCTATCTTTTCTTCAATGATGTGTTCAATCATAAAGTAAGTTGAATTCCACTTTGTTGGTACATCTTTTTTTTGTAAACTTTATTTAAATTAGCACTCATTCAGACATACCTTGCCTCCCAAATCTTAGGAGATACCTCTATACATATAAAATACAGGTACATTTCATAAACCATCTATTATAGTTGATGAATTAAATATCAATCAATTAATGCCAGGCAAATTGCAAAAAGTTGCTAAGCATATGTATCAAGTTATTTCTTAAACTAGGAGACATTTCAGATTGATTGCAACTCTATATCATGTGTAAAGGAACCCAAAGGAGGATATTTGTAAAATGCCAATAGATCTACTTCCCTTATTGAAAGCTAGGGAACCACTCCCTAGATAAAGCTTGCTCCAAAGGGAGCCATATGTCCTCATATTTACCTAACTGTCCTCTGACTAGATACTACGTCCTTTCTAGTTTCATTACCTGCATGAGCGAGGTCATCCAGGAAGTTATCATAGGGACTTGTTTGAGTCTCCAATGCAACACCAGCTCTTGCATTCCCACTACTATGCCAATCCTCCATAATTCATGGCCTCTCATTGGTTTCCAACTCCCCTGTGTTGGAAGCCCTAACAGTATTTTGGCTGGATCTATCCTACTGCAGGTATGCAGTTTAGGGTTCTGGAGAGGATATCAATTATCCCCCATCCAGAAATTATGGACTTTAGGACACTCCCAAGCCATATGATAGAAGGTGCCAACTTGTGTGGAGCATTTGTAACAATATTGGGAGCTCCCTGGGTCTATTCTATGTGCTAGTATGGGAATGTGATAGGACTGCATGAGAAAGCTGCACTGTATAACTCACAGGCAGTGGTTAATAGAACATTTTACAATGTTTTTAAAGATTAATCTCAAGTCCCCCCAGTGAGACCATCTGGACAGATGTTCTCCTCCCAGCACTTCTGAATTTTCCCGATAGGATCTGATAGACTACCCAGTAACAACTTGTGGCACCTACTTAGTGGTTTAAACAAATTGGCATTAGAGAATTTAGTGAATAACTCCTCCAGAGGAGAGTGTTGCAATAACAGGGGACCTTTGTGTGGGGATAACTCTGTCTACACTCTTGCTTTAATCTAAGGTAAAGAAGATATTGAGATGTGTTTAAATTAAAGTCTTTTTTAGATCAGCAAATGTACGGACCCCCCAATGATCTGTCCCAGATGAAGAAGGCCCGAGGAACCCCAGACTCTGAGGCCTGTAATGTCAGGTCTAGGGAGGCCACCACTCCCCACCAGGAACAACTCCAGAGTAGTGTCAGATGATAAATATGTGGTGTCCCCCAGCAATGAGTGGGCTGTTGTCCACACATTCCAGGTAGCCTTAGTGCAGGTGGTTGAAGATCCTGGGGGGTGTCCTCTACTGCAGGCAGTTTACCAATAAGCTATAGTAAAGATGAGTGTCTCCTTTGCTGTCCATTTTCCTCCAGGTTGGAGTATCTCCCCCTTCTCTCAACAAGTCCTGAATGAAGGCCAGTTGTGTGGCCAGGTAGTAAAGACTCATGTTAGGTAGTCCCAATCCCCCTAATTGTTCTAGTTGCCATAATATCTCTTTCCTGATTTTGGTCTTCTTTCCCTGCCACAACAACTGAGTGCAAGCCCCCTCCAATGCCCTCAGATATTTCTGTAGAAGAGAGATTGGAATTGAAATAGGTAGAGTGCCTGTGGTAGGATGTGCATCCTAACCGGGTTGACTTGTCCTAATAGAGTCAGTGGAAGTGCTCTCCAGTTAGTACAATCTTCCTTAATTTTTTGTATCAAGGGTCTGTAGTTAATTTGGGTTTTCAGGAAAGTTTACTTGGGAGAAAGATCCTCAAGTACTTTATTTAGTTGGTAGTGTTAATAGTGGTGCCAGCAATCATGACTGGTAGTCCTCTCACTCCCATTGGAAGCCTTTCACTTTTACCCCAATTGATTTTGTGCCCAGATAGGGGTCCATACTCCTTGAAAACCTTGCCCAACACCGGGAGGGCCTCTCCTGGATCATCCAGAAACAAAAGTATATAATTGGCGAAAAGAGAGATGACCTGTTCCCCCCCCCACCATACATCCCCATATCGCTTTGTCTCCCCGAATGGTGGTAGCCAGGGCCTCCATAGTGAGGATGTAAAGCAGGGGTGACAGGGGACATCCCTGCCTAGTCCCTATAGTCACATTGAAGGGGGCTGAGATAGTGATGTTAGTCAGTATCTGGGCTTGAAGGTTTGAGTATAGGGCCTTCAGCCAGGTGAGGAGAGAGTCTCCCAACCCAAATCTTCAGAGCACGGCAAACATAAAGGGCCACTCAACCCGGTCGAAGGCCTTCTCAGCATCTAGTGCGAGAAGACCTCTATTAAGTCCCCCCGCCCCATCTATGTATGATGTTAATGGAATGCCTAAGATTGTGCTTAGCCTGGAGGCCCTTAACAATCCCCCCCTTGATCGATGTGAACCAGCCCTGGTAATACTCTCTCTAGTCTATTAGCCAGAGTTTTAGCTAGGATTTTGTAATCAGCATTTAGGAGAGAGATAGGGTGGTATGAGCCGCATTTTGCAGGATCTTTCCCCAATTTGGGGAGAACTACAATTGTTGCAAGCCTTTGAGAAGGAGCAATGCCCCCTCTGCTAATGCACTCACAGGACCTCTCTGAGAAGGGGACCAATGGCATCCCAGGTGCACTTATAAAACTCGGTGGGTATACTGTCTGGGCCCGGTGATCTCCCCTTGTTCATCTGCCACACAGCCCTTCTAATCACTTCAAGAGAAATGGGAGAGTTTAGTTCCTCCCTTAATTCACCACTCAGGGAAGCTCATATAACCCTTCAAAGAAATTCTTCAGGGTCACCATTAGGGCAGCGCTTTGGTAGTGTAGAAGCAGAAGTAAAAGTCCCTGAAGGTCTCACTTACCTCCCTCTGGTCAACTGTGCAGGTGCCATCTGGTTTTGCCAACTTAAGGATTGCCTCTCCACTTTTTTGTTTCATGAGGCTGGTCAACCACTTGCCTGCTTTATTACCCTCAAATTGTGTGTATGATTTTGTAACTATTAGATCTCTCTCCAATCTCCTAGACTCAATCTGATGAAGTTAATCCTTTAATAACTCAAGTTCTTTGGCCAGTTGCAGGTGGGTGCCAGTCATGGCCACCCTCTCCAACCCCTAGATATTCTGCAGGAGCTGACCCTCTTCTTTAAGAGACTGTCATTTTTTATATGTGGAGTAGGAAATTGTCTCCCCTTGAATGAAAGCTTAAAGGGTGTGTTCCATACAAAATTAATATGTGTCCCCTTACCCTTGTTGAGGTCAATGAAATCTGTGATTTTCCCCCTTATATATTCAACGTAGTGGCTATCCAGGAGCATAATAGGATCCAGTCACCATTGAGCCCTTGTAGGGGCCTGTGGACCAATTGTCTGGTGCAACTGCAGAGGGGTGTGATCCGATATAAGTATAGCCCATAGTTTGCCCTCATGTCTTCTGTAACCAATGGGATAGAGATAAAAATGTAGTACAACCTAGTGTACAGTCAATGGGAATGGGAATAAAAAGAGAGTATTCCCTGTCCCCGGGGTGGCCATGTCTCCAAGTTTCAACTAAGGCTCTTCTTTCTATCAACTCCCTTAGCGCAGCAACGCTCTTGGTGTATGGTTTTGTTTTGTCTCCAAAGTGGTCCAGTCTGGGATTTAAATACGTGTTAAAATCCCCCCCAATACTAGGTTATCCAGGAAAGGAGCCAGAGTCACCCCCAAAAGGGTAAAGAAGTCTGGGGAATCAAAGTTAGGACTGTATATTGATGCTAAAGTAAATGTCCTTCCCCCCAGATCTACCTTGGCTATGGCAAATCTTCCCTGGGGATCCGCCATGAAATTATTGACTTTATGTTGAAGACCTTGAATCCAAATGGCAACCCCCCCAGCCTTCGATGTAAAGGGTGCCACTAGCAGCCCCCCCACCCACGACTGGGACAATCTGTCTGTCTCTTCACTGGTGAGATGGATTTCTTGTAATAACACCACATCTCCCCTTGTTTTCTTAATATAGGACCAGGTCCTTTTCACCTTAACTACGGTTTTCAATCCATTGACATTCTATGATAAAACTGTTAAGTTTGCCATAGTATCGGTGATCCGATATGCATGGCTTCTACCACTTGAATGCACTTTATAAGGAAAGTAATAAGATCAAAGCATTGTCCGAACAGTCCACAACTTTTAATTTTTAACAACCCCCTCGAGCCAGGATTCCCATCTCCCTCATTCCCCCGACACTGCATTTAGCCACTCCTTCAGATATACTACCCCCTACTCCCTATGTTGTTTCCTTCAGTGCACCTCCCTGCCCCCCACCCACTTCCCCAACAGCATTCCTCCCCCTTCCCATCCTCTGTTGATTCTCCAAACATCCATTCCCTCTTCTCTTCTCTTTGTAGACTGAGCTTCCAAATCCTCTGAAAATTAAAAAAGGTACTGCAGTTATGGATGCATCCTGCAAACAAAATAACATGGTATAATCTGGGGGGGATACCTGGGCCAGGTGGTCTCCCCAGTCGCAGGTGGCCACAGGTCAGTAAGATGGAATGTCTGCCCTCATCCTCCCTTTCCCTCAACTTTACCTTAGAGTCGGAACACGCAAGAGGGGCCCCGCATGCGCCCTGAATGGCGCGAGCAAACAGGCCTCCTCTCAGCACTAAAATGCTTCTTAAAAACTGTCTCCATAGGTCTTCCACTCACAATGTAATAATGCCACTTATTTGATAAGGAATACTGATCCCAGTATAAGTGTAACTGCAGGGCCAGGTATATAAAGGGGGCTCACCCACCGCTACACCTCTCCCCCCCACTCTTGGCTGAGACATTTTCTCCTTTAGCCCATGCTAGTCACGTGATTGCTCTGTGCCCACAATCAATATTCCCCAGATCTGCAACATGTAAAATGTTTAGCAGCCAAACCAGCAAATAGTCATGACTGGGAGTACAAAGCCCCCATAACAAAGAAGTTGTTTCAGAGTCTAATCCTGGTTGTTGGTCCAGATACCGAACCAGAAAGGAACTCAAAGTTCAAGTAAAGTAATGCCCTTCCCAGTGGAGAGGGTGGGTTTAATCCAGGATCTGCTCAGGCCCTGCCCTGATAGGCCTCCAAGTCCTGGAGTTGTGGGCCGAGTTGACCCCCCCCAAAAAAAACCCTCTCCCCAGGAGGTTCTGGTTCCAAATTATTACAGCATGGTATTGTATTACCAAGGTCACTCTCCATGTTTAGTGACTCGGTTGGCCCTCTCACAGCTCTTCAAACACTTCACATAGTCTATCGCGGCCTCAGGGTTGATGAAAGCTCTCTGCCTGCTTCCAGGGTAGAGCACAATAAGTTGTGCTGGTAGGCCATCAAAATAGGGCAATTCAATTTGTGCAACTTTCTCTTAACCTCAGCAAATGCTTGTCTGCTTACTTGCAGAGACCTGGAAAAGTCAGGGAATATCTGACCCTGGAGCCCTGCATCAGAATGGGGTTGCTCTTTCGGGCTGCTGCCAGGACTGCCTGACGATCCTGAAAACAAAGGAATTTAATCAACAGGTGCCACGGTCTTTGCTCTGGTGGTAGTTTCTGGCCAAGTGAGCAGTGAGCCCTCTGTATTTCTAATGATATATCTGCTGGTATCTGTAGGTACTTCTTTAGCCAATCTCTCATAAATTCCAGACAGTTCCTTCCCTCGATGCCTTCCGGAAGTCCCACAATGCATATGTTGCACCTTCTTTCTCTGTTCTCATGGTCATCCATGACCTGCTTGACAAATTCTATATCTTTTAGGGCTTGCTGGAGATCCATGGAGAGCCAGGCAGTATTATCTTCTTGGTTGCTTATTCTGGTCTTGGCCTCAGAAATGAGGGTTGCAAGGGCCTCCACAGCCTCCAATGTGGCGTTCACCAGTTCCTGTTAATGCTGTATTTGTGCAGTCATATTATCAAAGCCCAGCAGTATCCTCGTTCCCAGGTCATATTTTAAGTCACAAATTAGTATGTCTAGGTTCTGATAGCCAGTGTCCATGTCTGTGTCCACAACACCACCGCCGTATTCGTGCACCTCTTGGGCCTGGATAGAGGAGCTCCCCAATGTGACCGCAGGCCAAGGAGAGGCTGCCATGCTAGATGGCTGATTAAATTTTAGTTTAGCCTGTTTTTTTGCAGATTTAGAAATAGCAGGTCTCGGGGCTGTATAAACATACAGGTTAGGCACATTTTAAGGCAATAATGTGCAGGATGTTGCAGATTCTCAGTGGATTTAGATGGAGCTCTCCTAAAACACCTCCATTTGGCTCCTCAACTAGGTACACACCCTCCCCTTGTTGGTACATCTTGAACAAGCTGGTGGTGAGGAAGACCTTTGTCCTTCTGGACATCAGCAAGGATGTCACTGACTTTTACTGAATGGCTGAAGTGGCAACACACTTTGTGCACTGTTCTCACAGTGGTTGTTAATAGCTGTTCATTATTCAGGAAGTCTTGTAAGATTAGGTTAAGACAATGTACAGAATAGCAGACATTTACATAATTGCCTTCATGAAGTGCTTTATTAATATTTGAATCATTGTCAGCAACACACAAAACTATTTTCAAATCCTGAGAGGTGACCCTAGCACTAACTAGTCTTTCCAGTTCTTGCTGAATGTGCTGTTCTGTGTGTGTGTCCTGAAAGTGAGATACACAGAAAACTGCCATTTTCTGAAACATGAGATGTTTGGAGCTGTAGAGTTAGTAGTGGCAGTAGGAGTGGTTGAAGTGGTAGGGGTAGCAGTCAGAGTGGTGTGTGAGGATGATGAGTTACCTGCAAAACTGATCCACTGTGAAGTAAGAGAAAGGCAATGGATTTTGGTGCTGGTCCACATGTTGGTAGTAATGTGAACTACCTTGTTCTCAGCCTCTAGGAGAGCATGCCTTACTTGAAGTATTAAACTGTCATACAACCTGAACACAGCAGTTACTGAAAATAATTTTCTTCTTGCCATTAAATATCTTAGGTTGAAGTATTCTATAAGCCTTCAGAAATCCACATCTTCCACAACAGAGTCTGGCTGCAAATCAAGTACAATAATTTCTGTCATTTTACGATATATTACCACTGTTATTGGATGGTTTTGTGAATATTTTTGACTTTCTTTCAAAAAACTCTTTTAACTTCAATAGCCTCGTATCAGGGGAAAAGTTAGATTAGGCTGGGGGTATTATACCACATGCCCCTTGTAAAACAGAAGATCTTACAGAATTATCTTGAACAAAAGTTGACTTTTGGGTCTGGGCTGGTGATTACCATCTCCATCTGTTTCAGCAGAATGTTCCTGTTCACTGAGAGCCTTGCTACATTTCCATGCACCAATGCTAGACTGTTTGAACTATATATAACGATAGGGTGAATTTGCATAAGATGATGCATCATTGTGGTTCCAAGATTACTGTTATTTATCCCTGCACTAACTGAAGTATTGCAGTACACACATAAAGCTTGGCAGCACTCTTGGGGTTTATGTAAAAATGATTCCAAACAGTAGAGGTGGACTGTCTATGTCTAGTAACAAGCTCAGTAGGGTCAATTGGCTGGATTTAACTGAAGAAGACAAATCAGTGGAGGATGTAGGTTCATCTGGTGAGGCAATCATAGAATCCTTTGAATCAGCACAGTTGCCATCACTACTGTCAGTCTTTGTTTCACTTTGGCTTGTGCCTTTGACATTTGTTTTCACTTTTGACACTGTATTAATACTCTCTTCATCCACATTGTCACTGTCAGAATGGGAAATAGGTAAAGTCAGACTCACAAGCTCATTCATGTAATCAGTATCATCGTGGCCATGGTCATCTTTATCATTAGATTCAGCAGAGCTAGCACTGTTACTTGAAGACTGAGTTATTTGATATGCATGTTTTGCAAATCAAGCAACTCCAATGTGAGCTGTGCCTATAAGTGCTTTAACTTTATGTGTAATAGGAATACTCTCTGCTTTTGCAATTTTCTCAGATGACTTGCGAGTAAATGCCTTGGATTTTTTCAAAACTGTGTTTGCTATGGCACTACTGAGCCCTTCTGACACAAACAGTCCAACCCCAGATGCCGAAGTTTCAGCATTTTGAGAGCTAGTCAGCACATCGATACTATTAGCATTATTTTGATCAGCCCCATTCAATAGACTGTGATGCTTGTACTTTAGTTTCTTATGGGCTACTCCTTTCTGGACCACTGAATAAACGTTTACGTTTACTTCCTTGTTTGCCCCTTGCTTTTGTTTTACAATTTTATTTTTTTTTGAGTACTCATAATGCCAGTCTTTCTTGAATGACTTGTTTAGGGTCACAGTCACAAAGACAGTGTGCAGATGGTGGTGGTCAGAATTTAACTGAATTTAAATTCAGACACAGGTCTCACATATTATTTTGGTTCACACTGGTGCTCTGACCTCTACTGTAAGAGCTGGTGCTGCCAACCCAAAGACAATGCTAGAGTTCAAACTGAAGAGTCAGGGGTCAGAATCCTGGCCCAGCCCTCCAGAACACAGTCCTTCGAAAGCAAGGATTATATTTTTTTCTTCTTTTTACAGTCCTCATGATAGAAGGTCCACTGAGCCAAAGCTTGTACTGTAGGGGTGCCCCACAGAGCACAGGGAGGAGAGCTGACTTACTTGTTTGGGGTCACACAGACAGTATGCAAGTGGCATTGGTGGCTGTCAGATTTAAATGAATTTCAGACACAGGTCTGCTGTATTATTTTGCTTCACACTAGTTCACATTAGACTTCTAAACTATAACGGCAAGTGCTGCTATACACAGACAATGCTAAAGTTCAAATTGAAGATTCAGGAGTCACAAACCTGGCCTAACCCTTTGCGACACAGTCCTTTTCCTTCCAAAGCAATGATTATTTATTTTTATTGATTTTTGTTATTTATAGTCCACATGACGGAAGTCCCACTGAGCTGAAACTTGTAGGTGTACCCAACGGCACACAGGGAGGAGGAAAGCTGACTGGCTTGTTTGGGGTCACACAGACAGTATGCAAGTGGCACTAGTAACTGGTATTTCAGACACAGGTCTGCTATCACACTGGATTTCAAAACTATAAGGGCTGGTACTAACCGCAGACGATGGCAGAGTTCAAATTGAAGATTCCGGGGTCACAAACCTGGCCTAACCCTCTACGACACAGTCCTTCCAAAGCAAGGATTATTTATTTTTATTTATTTGTTACAGTCCACAGAAGGCCAAATGAGCCAAAGCTTGTAGGTGTGCCCCATGGAGCACAAGGAAGAGGAGAGCTGACTGACGTGTTCGGGGTCACACCGACAGTATGCAAGTGGCACTGGAGGCTGTCAGATTTAACAGAATTTCGGACACTGGTCTGCTATATTATTTTGATTCACAGTTCACACATTGGACCTTTAA
Organism: Neoceratodus forsteri; assembly: GCA_016271365.2. Classification (NCBI taxonomy): domain Eukaryota; kingdom Metazoa; phylum Chordata; order Ceratodontiformes; family Ceratodontidae; genus Neoceratodus; species Neoceratodus forsteri. Next base: position 589,584,945 of record CM057449.1, on the reverse strand, counting down.
ACAATAAGGGCTGGTGCTGCTACCCACAGACAATGCTAGAGTTCAAATTGAAGATTCATGGATCACAAACCTAGCCTGACCATCTATGATACAGTCCTTTCAAAGCAAAGATTATTATATTTTTTTTTTTTAGTTCCTGTGACAGAAGACCCACTGAGCCAAAGCTTGTAGGTGTGCCCCATGGAACACAATGAGGAGGACAGCTGATTGACTTGTTCAGGGTCACACAGACAGTATGCAAATGGCACTGGTGGTTGTCAGATTTAAGTGTATTTCAGACACAGGTCTGCTATATTATTCTGGTTCACAGGCAGTGTAATATGAAGTAAACAGTGCAATAAATCAGGCACAACACAAAGATACTATAGAACACTAAGGGACAAAGGAACTCCCTCCCATATATATGTGCTCCGACCACCCTCAGCATGGTACATGATCACTGTTTACATAGTACGCTTCTCAGTGTCCATCCCCCTGCACCCAGCTGCCTGCCCCACAATAAGATCAGTGGCCAGCTGCCCTCCCCCACACAGCAATACACACTAAAACCATCATGGACCTGTGAATGGCAGCCAGCAGCATGCCACTACTGACTGGAAGAAACACTAAGAAACAGGACATATGTGGCACATATCTGTTAATATAACAGGTACAGCTGGCCCTGATCATGCGAACAATACATATGTATGTTCCTGTGTCCCAGTGAACTGCAACAATACCAAGGGCTCAGATAGGTGCTCAGTCTGCCTCATTCTGCTGGGAGTCATCACTTGATTCCATGAGGGATGGTGGTGTGCCCCATCTCCACCAGTACCATGCATCGCAGTGGTCCCTGATAACCCTGGAACAACAGGAACACATAGGGATAGGCATGAGTGGCATGCACATGCAGGGCTACAGAAGAATGCAGTTGACACACAGGAGGCACCCCACATCACTTACCTTACATGGCTCAGCCAGGGCCCAGTAGGCTCTGAAATCACCTTGATAGTATACATCCTGAATACTCATCCTCCAAGAAAGCCAGTTAGGTACCTGTATGGCATACTTGGCCTGACAGTCCACCACCCCTTTGGGCTGCTTCTGCAACTTGAAGACCATGCAGTCTGGCCTGCAATGTTAGTCCCGTGGAAACATAAATAATGGATCAACATTACTGACACAGTACATACAACATATAGCATCCATGCCTCCTCAGCCCATGCCAGTCACATACATGCTTCTCCTGGCTCCTTTACCTCCCAAATGATTTCCCCTTCCTCTGAGTCCTGGTAGCACAGCTTGAACATTCACTATACTTTTTTGGGATACTCCCCCACTCTCCTCATGGAGGTCATAATCACTACTAACATTGCCATGTCACAGTCAGTATCAGGAATGACCTGGTGATGCTCGTGCATGCCACATCACCTCATAGGCATGCCGAGTATATGCCCCTTTAATGGGGATCAGTTCCACATGGGGCATCTGTGCAGCACCATGTCAGGTCCATGGTGAAGGGAAGCATAACTGCACATGTAACACACAATGCATGTCAACCATTCCAAGGCTACAACACAGGATTACAGAGGATGTACCCTGAGTTACTACAGAATGTCCTCCTGCTGGATGGTGAAAGGGAAGATGAACAGGCTCTTAGGCAAAGCTGCAGCCACTTGTATTCCAGCCATGGCTGCCTGCCAATGCCCAGCTGGACACAAACTGTCTTGAACGATTCCATTTGGGCCATGCCATGATCATATGGCTGTGTGACATGGTCCATGCCCATGTGGTCCCACATACCCATTTGTCATGTGCAATGTCAGTCAAAGTGAAAGTGCTATATGCACTGTTGTACTATGCCACTGGGTCCTTCCAGAGGGTGGTGGGGTATGTCATGGGCATCATCTGGTCCTGTGTGTCTAGGGTACTGCTTCAGGTCACTTTTGCCCTGTGTATGCATGAGCACATAACATTCCACATCACACAGGCTGACATACTGTCCATAAAGCTGGCACTCTATGCCATGCATGGCATGATGATGTACTGTGGACGTTGAGTGTATGCATGTGGTAATCCTGGGACAATCCATGGACAAGGAGTCATACCATAACCACAAAGGCTATCACAGCGTCAACTGCCAGATAATCTTTGATTCCATGGGTATCATCACTCGTGTGTGTGCCATGCACCTAGAATCATGTCATGATGCCTATTTCTTTGAAGGGTCCATGCTGAGTATCCTCCTTGGTGCACAGGGTGGCAGAGAAGGATTGTTGATGGGTGAGAAACTGTACTTTACAGAGGTGATAGACTGTTGGATGCCATGCAGCTGCCTGGTACTAATTCTGTCATTTACCTGCTGCATAGGTGAGGTGATAGAGGATATCCACTACAACCATACCTGATGACCCCCATACCTTGAGGTAATTACTAACAGAAGAGGCATACTGGAGTACTGCATGCAGTTCTGGAGACCCAATCTCTGCAAAGACATAGACAGGATGGAAGCTGTCCAGAGGAGGGCAACTAAAATGGTGCAGGGTCTGCACCAGAAGACATATGAAGAGAAACTTAAGGAGCTTAATATGTATAGCCTCGAGGAAAGGAGGGAGAGGGGAGACATGATAGAAACTTTCAAGTACCTCAAGGGAATCAACAAAGTACAAGAGGGTAGCATCTTTGGAAAAAAGAGGTGTGCAAGAACAAGGGGGCACAATTTGAAGATAGAAGGGGGGCAAGAACAAGAGGGCACAATTTGAAGAGAGAGGGGGAGCGGCTCAGAGGTAATTTAAGGAAGTATTTTTTCACAGAGAGGGTTGTGGATGCTTGGAACAGCCTTCCGGAGGTTGTGGAGTCAAAAACAGTGGTGGAATTCAAGCATGCATGGGACAGTCATAAGGCAATTCTAGGGGGTGGGGTTAGGAAGAAGTAGGCTGCTGGTTAACTAGGATCTGCAGCTTATCCATTAGGTAGGGAAATGGGCAGACTGGGTGGGCCAAGTGGTCCTTATCTGCCATCAAATTCTATGATTCTATGATACAGTGAGGCACACAGAAAGACGTGGTCCATGATTAAGTGGATGATAGTGCCAATGAAGATACAGTTTTGGTGCCAGATCTGACAGGTGGCATAATGATGTTTATCCCAGGAAAGGCATACAGAGTGTTCAGAACATGTACCATGCTACACAACATAGCTGTGCATTGGCATCTAGCCATACCACAGAACATACAAGGGATGTTTTACCAGGTGACTGGGGAAGAGAGTCCTTACAGGGTGAGGAATGGAGTCACTGTTTGGATGGGTGGCACAGTATGGACTCATGCAGGGACATTCAGCTGCTGAGGGGGTGGCATGGTACTGTGATGATGGCCCACCCTGAGTAGCACATCACCCACAGTACGATGGGGCTATCAGTGTATAACCTGGGAGAATATATGTGCTTGGAGCATATACTGTATGTGATGAGGGAAGTATTTGTTTTTGGGATATATGTATATATATATATATAGATATGTAATGGGGAGATATACAGTATGTGATGTGGGATATATTTTCTGGGGTTAAATGTTAAGGGGATACATGTGAGTGGGGAATATATGTGCTGGGGAGATATACAGTATGTTCTTGGCTGGAGTTCAGTGCTTGTGCTTTGTGGGGCTGGGCATCACTTTTTGTGGTCCAGTTGTTGCCCTCTGCATATGGAGGCATGCATGCCCAGATGCCATGTCTTAGCTGTGGCCTTCCCCTGCAGTGCCTGTGTGCTCATACATTTACCTGACATTGATTGTGTGTAGCTCGTCTCCTGCCCTTTGGGGTTGCTGGGATGGGCAGTTGTGTGTGGAGTGGGGCCCTCTGATGTTGCCTTGGCTACTGGCAGGGTATCTGTTCTGGGGCATGCTGTCTGCTACTTATTTGAGGATGTCCTCTACATGGTTGATGCCTTGCTGCATGCCCTTCACCTCCACAGTTAGCTTCTTGATCTTCTCAGTGTTTTCCTGCCTGGTACATAGCTGGTCACATTCCAGCTGCCTTACCTCAGGGTAATAAGTGTGGACTATACCTCTGCTGTCTACCCTCTGTGTATACTGCATGGGACAGTTGGAGGGGCCCTCATCTGCACTGTCTCTGGGATGGTGTGTGTGTTCCCTCGTGCCCCCACCCATGTTCTGCAGTCCACCACTGGCTGACTGTCTCAGCTGTCTTCCTACTAGAGCTTGCAGGCTATGACTCCATGTGGCATCCCACAGTGCCCTGCAGGCAGGTCCTGGCTGTCTGTCCAGGGTGTGGCTGTGTATGGGTATCAGGACAACATTAGCAACATTTGCATCTTATAGACCTGAGTTCACACCTGAAATTGTAAGAGAAAAGGCTGTAAAAGAGGGAATGGAGTAAGACAGAAGTCGGTGCTATGGCAGCCCCAGAAATCTGTACTGACATGAACTCAGCCAGGGTTTAGAAATCCTGATATGGGGCCTCAATACCTGTTGACACAACAGAGCCAGCCTTGAGATATGTGTAGTTTTTAATTATCAGCTGGCAGTATAGCCTACAGGTTAAAGCAATCCTAAAGATGGATTGTTTTTACTAACAGTTTGAAATGTAGAGGTGATAACTCACTAGTTTCAATGCACATACAAAACTATTATAAATGTACAAAGTGGGACCACGTGATGCAAGCTACCGCATAGTCACTCCTCGGTAGAGCTCCAGCCTCCCGTCTCTTTCTAACCATTATCTGGTATATTTTCTTGATCTCTAAACCTACTAATTTGTGCTATTCTGGTTCCCTATAACTTTGTGCCCTTGCAGGGCGATTTTGAGAGAGAATGGACGTTTGTATGAAAGAGCAACAGCAGAAACACACCCCGCCAATTACACCAGAAAATGCCCCCAAAAAATGCCGGGCCTCGAGTGGAGCGGAGAAGGGGGACACTTTAAATCAAGGTGCGGATCAGGAGCCACTCACATTGTCTAAATTTCTGGAAGAATTCAAACCATTTCAAGATGAGATTAAGGAGATGGCATCAGAAGTCAAGTCGCTCACGAGAAAAATAGAAGAGATTACTCTTGCTACCTCAGACAACACGACCAGGATCTTCTTTAGAGAAAAAGTGGAAAGGTTCGAGCCTGAGATGGCAGCTATGCACCAGAAATTGTCCAAATTTGAGGCTAAGCTTGAAGACCTTGAAGGTCGCAGCCGGAGAAATAATGTTGTGATCCTTGGACTACCGGAGGGAGAGGAGGGCCAGAATACTGTCGCTTTTGCCCAGAAGTTGGTGGAGAAGATTGCTGGCCCTTCCCCATTTGGGGCCAAATATATTATAGAGAAAGCCCACAGGTCATTAAGACTGAAGCCCCCTCCTGGAGCAACACCCCGACCTATAATTTGTCATTTCTTAAATTTTTTAGAGCGACAACACTTTCTGTACAAAGTAAGAGAACTCCAAGAAGTTTGTTGGGAGCAAGCTAAGCTTAGAATAGCGCAAAATATTCTGGGCTCAGTCCGCTTGAAATGTGCGGCATTTCATCCAGTTGTCTCAAAAGTCATTGCTGCTGGACTTAAATTTCGTATGGGATACCCGGCCAGGCTACAGGTTCAAGTGGCTGGTTCCTGGGCTACCTATGAAGATCCCAAGGCAGCGCTTACTAGCTTAAAAGTATCCCTGCCAGATCTCTTTAGGGACACATGAAAGGCCTCTGGACTTTCCTGACAAGATGAGAATCGATGTGAGAAGTCTGGGCAATCATGTAAAGGAATCTTCTGGAAAGAATGTGGTTAGACATTCTTGGACTCTCATGTAAGCACGATTAAGGGGCAGAAGGGACCCTTCTGTTATTATAGTGATCCAATTATGAATACATGTTCTTGTTTGTTTTGTCTGGGTCTGGGGTTTCATGTAATTAAGAGATCTCTCGTTAGTTTTCGTGTTTGGAGAAAACAAATTCAACCCAGTACTATTTAGTCCCCCCTCCCCCTGACAGAGTTTGGTGGGATTGGGTCTGGTAAAAGTTTATGGTTTGGGGGGGAATTTAATTATAAGGGTTGTGATGTCCCTTCCCTTGTGAAGCACCAGTGTGTAGTTACGCATTTGCAACACAGGAGGGAGCTTGGGTTTCATGCATTAAGTATTAACGGTCGCTAAGGCCGGAGAAAGCGGGGGTTTACTGGTGCAAAGGCACAACAATTGAAAGAGAGGAACGGGGGCCTATCTCTATGGAGCTGGAGAGCTTATTGAGATAATGGCCCATGTGGCAAATTTTATGCATTGCTGTGGCTAGCTTCCTGACCTCGCACCACGCGATGCCTTTTCCTATCTAGCAAGGCACATATCTTAGCAAGCTGCGATGTTCCTAGAGGAGATGCCTTATCTAAGTTGGCTTGCTTTCAACGGCTTTCATTAGGGGATAGGCGGTGGATACAATGGTCTGTACTGCAATAATGCTTAGTCCTCTCTCCTTTCTTGTTGTCAATATGCAAAAAAGGGGGATTGAATTATAAGTAATGCAGGGTTTGGGGACGGTTTTTCGGGGGGCTGGGGGAGGAGTAGAAATTGGAGTATTGCTGAACATTGTTAGCGATAAGAGGGGGGTTTGGGTGGGTGGTTTTTTGGACAATATTTTGGGTTTGCTGAAGTTGTGGATTGTTCAAGGGATACTTGGGTGTGAGGGGAGGGACAGTGGTTTAGTAAGGGGAGGGCTGGGGGGAGGGAGATTGGCACAGCAGGTTCAGGGGAATAGAATCACCTGGTTCATGGTTGCAGTATACGATAGATGTCTTACCTGGATTTATACCTGACATTATAGATGGCTCAGAATATTAATATTGCTGCGTGGAATGTGAAGGGGATTAGGAAAAAACTGAAACACACCAGATACTCAAACATCTGAGTTTGTTGCGTGCCCAGATATCATTTTTGCAAGAATCTCATTTAGTGGAATCCGAAGTATTACAACTTCGGAGACAGCAGATAGGTCAGGTTTTTTGTGCCTCAGGGGAGACCAATAGTTGCGGGGTCATGATACAGATTAATAGAGACATTCCATTTATCCCTTTTCTGGTGTTTAAAGACGCAGATGGCAGATACGTCTTAGTTCAGGGTACTATCTGGGCCATGCCATTAGTCCTAGGTAGCATTTATGGACCAAACACTGATGATCCCTCTTTTTTCATGAATTTGATCTCTACAATCCTTCCTATACTCCCTACTCTAAATATCTTAGGGGGAGACTTTAACTTGGTCTCTAATCCTAATCTTGACAGATCGAGCATAGGGTCAAGGGGACTGTCCCCATGGCATAGGGACTTTAAGGAAATGATGGATCAGTGTGGGTTGTGCGATGTCTGGCGAGTTAAACATCCCAATATCAGGGAATATACCTATTGTTCGCCAGTACATGGCACACAATATCACATTGACTACCTGTTAGTCTCTCATGAGCTCTTGCCAGGGGTATTGTCCACCTCGATCCAACTGGGTCCAATATCGGATCATTCCTTAGTGCTGGGTAATCTGGCTTTCCTTAACATTCCCAAAAGAGAGACCAGATGGAAATTAAATGAACAATTACTAAAAGATGAAAAGTATCGGGGATTGGTGAAAGAGCAGATAGACTTTTTCTTTTCCACCAACCCAATAGACAGTACAAGGCTGGATATTTTATGGGAGGCTTAAGGCTTATATAAGGGGCATTCTCATTAGTCTAGCTACAAAGAGGAAGAAGGTACAGGAAACAGAGTTATTGTCCTTATTGTCCCAGATACGGGCATTAGAAAATATACAGCCAGATAAAATTTCTGAAGAGGAGTCACAGAAACTATTAATATATAAGGATAAATACTTGGGAATGTTAAGAGAAAAGGAAGAACTGGCTATAATCTGTACAAAGGCCAGTTTCACAGATCAAGGAGAAAAGGCGGGGCATCTGCTGGCTTTATGTTTAAAGCAACAAGAGTCAGCAAGATTTATACCCCTAATAAGGTCACAGTTAGATGGGACCCCGAAGGTATCCCCTCAGAGATAGTTCAGGAGTTTGCTACTTTTTATGAGCAATTATATAGGGATATGGATAGTCCCCCACCCATTGAAAAACCTAGAGGAGTATCTCAGGGAAGCACATCTTCCGTTACTATCTAACTCTCAAAAGAAATTTATATCTTCCCCTTTATCACAGGAAGAAATAGTGGCTGTTATAAAGGACTTGCCTGTGGGTAAAGTCCCGTGTCCAGATGGGTTTTCTGCCTTATTTTATAAAGTTTTCAGGGATCAGTTACTACCTGTGCTGCATCGTCTCTATTTGCACATTTTTTCTGGGGAGATGGCAGATGCACATTTGTTTGAAGCATTGATAGTTCTGCTACCTAAACCAGACAAGGACCCAGAGTTGGTTCAGAGCTGCAGGCCAATATCTTTGCTGAATCAAGATGTCAAAATTCTCTCGAAGATATTGGCAAGTAGACTAACCCTGGTTCTCCCAGATCTGGTGGGTATGTCTCAAGTGGGATTTATGAGAGGACATGCATCTTCAGACCACCTGCGTACCCTCTCGCATGTCTTCTCAGAGTCCAGGGATGCCACATATCCTGCAGGGTTGGTCTCCCTGGACGCCGAGAAGGCATTTGATCAGGTTAATTGGACTTTTCTATTTCAAGCCCTTAAGGCATTTGGATTCCCTTCCATGTTCATAGATTGGATTAGGGCAATTTACCGGCCTCCTACAGTGAGGATTTCAGGGAATGGGACCTTCTCCAAGTTTTTCACGTTGCGGTCAGGTACAAGGCAGGGATGCCCCCTCTCTCCACTACTTTTCAACCTTTATCTGGAACCCCTTATTCAACATATTCTCAACAATGAAGGAATACAAGGTATTCCCATTAGGAATGAGGAAGTGAAAATAACAGCATACGCTGATGACCTCCTTTTACATCTGGCCAATCCGGTAATATCTATCCTGAATATGTTAAGGAAGGTTAGCACATTTAGTAGTCTCTCGAATTATAAGTTAAATCCCAATAAGACATCTTTTTTCCCTCTTAACCATAAAGTTTTCAAGACTGACATTATTTTTCTGGGATTATGCTGGTCACCCCAGCCTATTAAGTATTTAGGTATAAAACTAATGCGAAATTCTTCCTCGTGGTTTAAGAAAATATGGACCCTCTTTTGCAGGGGATCACTCAAGATCTAGAGAGATTGGACAAGCTCCCGCTGTCTTTATGGGGTCGTATTAATATAATCAAGATGAATGTATTTCCCCGTTTATTTTACCATCTGTCACATCTTAATTCATTTGTCCCTTTAGTTTGGTTTCAGAAAACCCATAAACTTTTTACCAAGTTTATATTGTCTAATAAGACCTCTAGGTTGGCATATCACAAGCTAGCTGCAAATAAAAAAGAGGGGGGCTGCAGATTCCTTACTTGCCCATTTATTAGTGGGCTAGTCATTTGGCTAAATACCTGAGATGGGTAAGGCCAGGCCTGGATAACATGAGCCCGGCTTGGATCAAGATTGAATTAGACTTTATCCAATCTATGAACATGGACCCCTTGACCATGCTTTATCTAAAAATTTCTCATTTGCTGAATATTAACAAATCTCCCACTATCATGACCTCACTAAGAGTACACTTGCAATTATGCTCTTTTCTGCATTATAATCAAAGTAAAAATCTCACTCAATCCATTTGGAACTCCCCAGCTTTCACCATAAATAAACAGAAAATTTCCCATTTATGATTGGCTCATTTAGGAGAAGGGATAGTCTCCTCATTTTTGGATGTGGCTGGAGCTTGGCTTTCATTCTCTGAGTTCATTAATAAGTTCAAAATTCCGGAGTCTCAGGTCTTTAAAGTATTTCAATTGAGGCACTTGTTAACCACGGTTCTTGGGCCACTCCACCCCGTCCAGAGGCCTTTGCATTGGTATCTGAACTCTCCTCTTTTCTCGTCTCCTCAGGTGTGATCTCTAAGATTTATCAGGTGTTGTTCTGATGGCAGTTTGGATGTGGTAGTGGCCCCAATAACTTTTGGGTTTCATTTTTTCCCCAATATGCTTTTAATTGGCCTGTCCTCTGGATGTAGTGCCATAAATATGTATCCCAAGATAGATTACTTCTCATACAGTTTCACATCTTACATAATCTGTATTATACCCCAACTAAACTGGTGAAATGGGGCCTTCTCGATACTGATAGGTGCAATAAGTGTGCCCAGGACACAGGGTCACTTTTTCATCTATTTTGGTCATGCCCCCAAATAGCTTTGTTATGGGAGCTTATAAAAGCCAGCCTGGATCCTTTATTGGGTTTACAGGACTATTTTACACCTGATATTTGCCTTCTGGGAGATTTGTATTCATAAAGGTTAGAATCTGGAGATTTCATATATCCATGGTTGTGCTTTCAGCCAAAAAAATCATTCTTAGGCGTTGGAAAGAAGAAACCTGTCCAACATATCAGGAGTGGATCATTGAGGTCTTAGCAAATCTACACACAGAGAAGGCTATTGCCAGCCTTCAAAATAGAGTACATAAGTACAAGGTTATTTGGGATCCCCTTCACACTCTAATTACAATGGCTATGAAATAATGTGTGGCTGAGGTTACTAACTTATTTTTACTTGGTAAAGGTAGTTAGAGGGTGATAACAGTATTAGAATGGACTGCTGTGCCAGGGAGGGAGGGGAGGGAAGGGTTGAGGAGAGTATGACCTGTCTTACGAATCTCATGTCAAAATGTTCATTACTGCCTCCTGTAATGTGGAAAAAGTGGTGAATAAACTTTGAATTGAAAAAAAAATGTACAAAGTGTTGTAATAACACTTTTAAACACACTTAATAAAACAGATGATTTTCTATTTAACCTACAGTAAATGGAGAGCCAAGTTCCTCGGTGACGTAATTTCCTATCAGAAGCCTAAAACATATGGCTGCCCCCAGCCCTTAATTACAGGCTGATTTACTTATGAATAACTCTGGACTGCAAAGACTCAAACATAAATATAATAGCTCACTCAAATTAGCTTTTTATGGACATTAAGACATTAAGAAACCCTGTTGATGGCAATTCCCCTATAAGAGTTGATCCTGCCAGGGATGGACAAAAAGAATTACATAGAGGCCCCCCCTTATGTATATTTAGATTACCTACCAGAGGTTGAGCCAAGTCACGTATATTATTGATCTTAAAAGTTTTACAAAGCTACAGATAGGATGCCACATCCCACCCAGCAGCAGTGCCTTTAAGCTCTTTTGGAAGACCTGACTGGGTTGCATATAACAAAGACCAAAAAGTAATTTTATGTTTCACAAATAGGGCCAATTCAATTATTTCCCAATCCAAGAGATGTTCAGAGCTGTCATCTTGGCTTCCCCACTGCAAATATTTGGAACCATGTATGGCCAAATAATAGAAAAATGGGCAAGGAAGCTACAACCCTCCCATGGCTCGTAACCTGCAAAGTTTGGTATACGAATGCCGAGGAGGTTTTCCAACCCACAAAAAAGGTGAACATCATGAGTGGAGGGTATTAAATCATTTCTTGGGAAGGTACAACTTGAGCATCAATAGGGGGTAACGGAGATGAGGAAGGACCATCATTTTAATTACATTAGCCCTACTCCAAAGGGATAGAGGTAATTGTTGCCGCTGCTCTAGGACCTCCGCCAGAGCTTTTGTCAAAGGATCCAGATTTAAAGCCTTTAATTGAATTAGATTTTTAGAAATTTTGATACCCAAATAAGTTAGTGCTTTGGGTTCCCACTGCAGGCCCATTTCTTGCACCTGTGCTTTAGTACACTATGGAGAAAGAGAATGAGCAAGGGTTTTACTTTTATTTAATTTATACCCAGAAAAAGAGCTGATTTGGCTTATAATGTCAAAAGCCACTGGCAGTGAGGATCGCCTGTTAGAAACATGCAACAAAAGATCATCAGCAGAAGTCAAGACCGTGTACTGCAGGCCCCCCACAGTAATACCCCGAACCCCACCAGCCAGTTTCAATCTGCGAATTAAGTGTTCAATATATAAATTAAATAAATAAGGGGACAAAGAGCAGCCTTGTCTCATCCCACTTGCAAGTGAAATAAGGTTGGACAACTCATTATTACATATAATGTGGCAGAGGGAAAACAATAAAGAGTCTGTATTTTCCTAATAAAGTCTGGTGGTATGCCATATCTGTGAAGTGCTAAAAATAAAGAGGGCCATACTACTCTGTGAAAAGCTTTCTCTGCATCCAAGGACACCAAGGCAGCTTTTAAATCTGGGTCCATGTATACAGAGAGCAAATAGAACAGCTTCCTAAAATGGTCACAGGCTAACCTACCTGAAATAAACCCTGTTTGTTCTAGGCACACTGGGGAACCACACAGAAGAAAGGCGAAAGGCTAAACTTTTTGCATAAATCTTAACATCATTATTTAGCAAAGATATAGGTAGATAGCTTTCAGGTTTAAGGGAATCTTTTCCAGGTTTGAGCAATAGGATTATGCGTGCTTCAAGCAGTGATTTTTTTCCACAGAGGAGACATGATCCAATAATTGAACAGGTCAACCAATAGGTGTAATCTCCCTGGCTTTTAATCAGGCTTGTAAATTTACAGTTTTGATCTCAAGCATGATGTTCACACATATGACCTGCACATTAACCAACATTGTTTTCCCCTTCTATCACCAAGTGCCCTTCCAGTTGACACTGTTGTGCAAAAAGGCTGTACTAGGACTCATGCCAATCGGCATTCAAAAATTCTTTATCTTTGTAACCAATGGGTACACTACACATGCAATGTGCAGTGGCAGGCTCCAAACACCATTGAGATGACTGTCCTTGGGAGCTGTTCATTCCTGTACAGAGCCACCACAGTATGGAACTCTACCTACTGACTTCTGTAAAATTTCTTAACAATTTTCCTTTAAAAAAACATGCAAAGTCTTATTGTACGTTTATGACACAATGTTGTATAGGTGTAATTAACCTGAATTCATCTCATTATCACATTGTTTAGTATTCTTGTATACTACTGCTTAGTACTTACACACTGTCTGTTGTTGAGCCACTGCTTATTATCATCTTCAGAAGCTTTCACAGGAATCGGTGCTGCTGGATGGCAGAATATAATGTTAGCAACACGATTTAAGGTATAAGATGAATGTTTATGGGTAGTCCACTGATATAGAGACCAAGTGAATGATGGAGACTAATGCTAAAATTCAAAAATAGTGTAAAAAGTTATTTTTTGTATTTTTTATTATTTTTAGCAAGTAACTTTATTTTAGAAAAAATACAAAAAACATATAAATAATACCATACAAAAGCCAACACTTGCTTGGATCACAAGATCATATACAATGTATTCAGCAAAACTAAAACATTTGGAACCAAAGAAAAGAAAATATACATAACAAAACATCCCTCCCCACCCACCCACCCAACCCGCAGCAGCCATGCAACCCACCCCAATATAATAATGGTTAGTAATGTGCCAAAACCGAAGGGCCCTCCCCAAGACCCTACATAGTTGTAAATGTAAATAGGAAGGCACAGCTCTGGACCAACTAACTGAGAAAGATTATTATATGATGAAGGGAAGGAGGCATCTGGAAAAGGTGTTACAGGGAAAAATGCTAGCATGATAAACCGGGAAGAGGAGAAGAGAAAAAAGGATCGAGGACATCTCGTCCCCTTAACACTACCTAACAGTTAAAATTTCCCCCTCAGAACATCAAACACATAAGTCTTCTATAAGTAAAAAAAAGGACGGAGGCAACAGGGGATTAAGTTAATAGCTAAATTTATCTTTAAGAATTAAAAAAATACGCCAACATTTCTGGAACTTTTCATTGGTGTGAAAAAACCGGGCTACACATCTTTCGGCATTTAAGGCAGTAAGAAATTCTGCCCACCATTCCTTAATTGAGGGTTCCCAGTCCTCTTTCCAGTGCCTAAGTATTACCAGCGTAGTGACCATAGCAACCAAAGCTACTTGCACTTTTTGAGAAAACGTAGGGATCTGTGAATACATACCTAACAAGCATGTATCTTCATTAAGGAATACAGCGATATTGAGATAGGGCACCACCCATTGTTTAACTAGGTTCCATAGTTTGAGAATTTTGGGACACGCCCATAGCTTATGGTATAGGGTAGCAAAGTCAGAACCACAATCCCCACATTTAGGCGAGGATAACCTCTTGATCCAGAATAGTTTAGCGGGTGTATAGTATAGATTGTGAAGAATATTAAACTGGATGCCCCTCAGGCAATTCTGTTTAATTAAAGCATAATTATCTCTACAAATCTTTTCCCAAGTTTTGATCGAGAAATCTTTATTATAATTATTTTTCCAATAATAAGCTATGGGGGTAACCTTGGTCAAAGTATGAGTCAAAATTATTTTATATAGTTTAGCTATTACCTTTAGCCCCTTAGAGATCATTTAACATCTTTCTGGCCCCATCTGACCATGGAGATTTCCCCAAGAAATGGTAAATATACTGGCGAAATTGAAGCAATCGGAACTGGTTCTTTTGAGTCACTGCAAATTTTGCTTGTAATGCAGGAATAGAAAGGAGTGAATCACCCAGAACAAAATCTGCTAGATATAGCTTATTAAGGGACTTACCAAAAAAAAATTGCATAGGTTTCTTATCCATTTTTAAATTGGGGTTGTTTAATAAAGGTTGTTTTAAATCTTTTAAATTGGATATTTGAAGCAGCGAACAAGTTGCTGTAAAGCTCTTATGTCCCAACCAAGGGGAGAGTTCATTAGTTTCCATGGAGCACTAGGCCATGGAGCATATAAGAGAGCTTCTAGGTCTATCTTGCAAGAATTTGCCTGTTGCCAATCTAGGAACAGCCAAGAAGGGCTGTCCAATGTAGAAGCCATAGCTGAGAGCCAATACAAAAATCTGCTAGCGTGGATTGCTAAATAATAAATGTAAAAATCAGGCAATTGGAGCACCCCCATTATTCTAGGTCGAGTAAGTTTTGCATAAGCCCTACAAGGAGCTTTACCTTTCCAGAGAAAATCAGAGCAAAGCCTGTGAAGGGGCTAAAAAAAGGACTTGGGGAGATAAAGATTAAGATTACACAAAGGATAAAATAATCTGGGCAAAATTGACATTTTGAGAATATTAGCCTGGCCCCAAAAGGACAGTGGTAACTTATTCCACCTCGCCAGATCTTTCTTTGTGGATTTTACCAAAGGAACTAAATTGAGGTCTTTAAGATTAGCCAAATCTTTAGATATTTTGATACCCAAGTAAGTTAAATATTCCTTTTCCCATTGTAGGCCCATGTTTATAACCCATTCCTTCGCTAGAAGAGAGGATAAAGAAAAAAACGTAGTTTTATCTTTGTTAAGCTTGTAACCGGAAAAAGCACTAAATTGGGAAATAATTAGTAAGGCTCGGGGAAGGGAGTGCCTACTGTTCGAGACATGAAAAAGCAAATCATCAGCAAAAGGGATAAGTTACACTCAATATCTCCCAAATAAGTGCCCATTATATCTTTAACCAATTTTAAAACTCTAGCTAAAGGTTCTATATAAAGATTAAATAAATAAGGAGAGAGGGGGCAACCCTAGCGGGTGCCCACACATAAGAAAAGTGTCTGAAACGAGGTTATTACACTGAAGTCTTGCTGATGGGCAAGAGTATAAAACTCGTATATAATTGATAAAGGGCTGTGGTATACCAAACTTTTGCAAGGCCTCAAACATATAATGCCATTCCACTCTATCAAAAGCTTTTTCTGCATCCAAGGACACCAATGCCACTTCCAGCTCTGGGGCCCTGGATGCAGATATTAGATTGAACAATTTTCTAAAATGGTCTCAGAGGTGCGTCCTGCCACAAACCCTGCCTGTTCGAGACTTAATAGACATTCCCACACACTCCCCAGCATATTAGCCAGAATTTTAGCATATATTTTAATATCCGTATTTAAGAGTGAAATAGGTCTAGAGTTACTGATCATTGATAGATCTTTCCCTGGCTTGGGTAAAAGAGTTATTCTTGCCTCAAATAATGACTGATCCAAGTCGGGATGGGAATTCCAATAACTATATAACTGAAGTAATAGGGGGATTAAGAATTTTTTAAAAGTTTTATAAAATAAACCTGTGAACCCATCTGGGCCCGGTGCCTTATCTGGTTTTAAAGAGTCAATAACTGCCGAGATTTCTTCTCCAGTGATTGGAGCTACTAAAAGGTTTTGGCAGCTCTGGGGCAAAGATGGAAGATCTGCTATCTCTAAAAAAGCCCACATCTTTCCATTATAATCCCTAGACATCGGATCTGGAGAATATAAATCTTAGTAATAATCCCAAAATAGAATTAGGATCTCTGAAGAACTGGTCACTAAAGCTTCGGATTGAGGATGTCTAAGGGCTGCAATCCATTTGGAGGCAGCCTGTTGTTTTAGTTGCCAAGCAAGTAATTTACCCGCTTTGCTCCCCTGTCCAATGTAGGTGGCTTTTAATAGAGAAGCAGACCTCTCCACCTTCTCAAGTAGAATACTGGCATAATGTGCCCTCAGCCTTGATAGTTCCTGGTCTTCTAAGGGTAAAAGCTTATCTATCCCCTTACTTTCCAAATTTTTAATTTTCTCCAAACAGCTATTCAATTGACTGTTTTTCTTTTTCTTTTGTACTGTGGCAATGCATATTAATTCACCTCTCCAAGTTGCTTTTAGGGCTGCCCAGACTCGGTCTACAGCAGGAATCGAATTCCAATTGGTTTTGATGGAATTTTGCAAAAAATGTTGAAATTTTAAGATAATTGTATTGTCCTTTAAGAGATTATTGTTTAAAGACCATGTATGCGATCGAATAGAAATATTAGGCAATTCGCACTGGATTAGGATTAGAGAATGATCCGAAATTACCCAAGCTAATATTTTAGCATCAACCATACTGGACATTAGCTGATGACTGACCAGAAAATAATTGATTTGGGAGTAGCTTTTGTGAACTGGAGCTAAAAAAGGTAAACTCTTTATTTAGCGGATTAAATATTCTCCATGGGTCTAAGAGGCCCAAGGAGGAAATTAATTACGGATAAAGCTTTTTGCGCAGAAGATGGACCTACTCCCCTTTGGTAGGTACGGTCTAAATCATTTACTTGAACCAGGTTCCAGTCTCCTCTAATTAGAATAGGGTAATGCAGGAAAGAGGCTAATACCATAGCTAGGTGAATAAAAAAAGAAGGGGTTTCTGCATTAGGGCCGTAAACTGAACCCAACACTATATCAAAGCTGCCTAGTTTGCCAATTACAAAAATATACCTCCCCTCAGGGTCAGAGATGGATTCCATCGAGATAAAGGGAATCTTCTTTGCTAAAAGAAGAGCCACACCACGTTTACTAGAGCTAAAACCTGCTCCGAAGACTTGGCCTACCCAACTCTTTTTAAGAAAATGTAGCTGCTCTAGAAGCATATGTGTTTCTTGCAGAAACACTATTGAAGGGTCATATTTGGTAAGATGGTTTAAGATAATATATTTTTTCTTATTATCTTTCCCTCCCTTTATGTTCCAAGAAACAATATTTAATGCGTTAAGCATGCAAAAATCTAAACTGTGCCATATATTTGGCATTAAATGAAGAGCTGCACAGCTGCCATCCCCAACCCCTAAAAAAGCAAAACAAAGTATCCCAGTAACCAATTTCCAGCTCCCTAAATATAAACTAGTCCCAAAAAATTTTAAATTATCCACCAGTCTACTCTCCCAGGCCCTAGGCCTCCACCTAGTCAAACGGCCCATGGTACTCGCAAAGGAGCGAGCTCTGCACCGAACCTCCCCACCCACAAACAAGAGACCGACCAGAAAATCTAACAAAAACAACCTCCTCCTAACATCAATAGATAATCTCCCCCTAATGATAGGATACTGTATTTCTTTAGCACATTAGTTCAGACCTACTAGACAAAATAAAAGTCACCAGAGTAAAGACAGTGAGAAAGAGAAAAAACCTAAATGTGGTCAGTGCGCATTACATTGCTTAACCCAGCTTATTCTAGGTTGGATTATGTCTTTGTACATAACTAAACCGTGTCAAGCCCATGAATAAAACTGTATCGGGACCAGAATTCAAAATCTGTTGACTCCTAATCTACCAGATTACTCCTGAAATTATAACAGCTGCAAAACCACATAACCGCTTGCTTAGCACCTATTGAACCTATAAAGCAACCCTTTTTCTGGTTATGGAGTACTTTCTCTGAAAAGCTGACTTAGTTATGATTCAGCTCCAAGGTATAACAAGATTGGGGTATAAACAAGAAAAATAACAAGCAAGAAAGAAATCTACGGGGCTAAACCCAGACAGTACTCTACTAAAAAAGCACCCCATATTTTTACTTGTTGCCCAGTATGCTAGAGAGTGAGATATTCGTGTATTCCCTCCAATGGGAAATTTAGCCAGAGGGGTAAGCCCCTACCAAGAAACAAATTGAGAAACTAGATCTGAAGTAACAAAATAACCAGAAAAAAATGGGAAAATCAGCTCAAGTAAACTGCCCAGCCATCGTATCTTATGAGCAGTAATATATTGCCATCTATCGGATAAAATCAGGTATAACAGCTCTCACTCCTTCAATACACAACAGTTAGAAACAGAAAAGGAATGTTGACAAATATTAAACCGATAATCAGCCATCACTAATGACTCGAGAAAAATATTATTTATATAGCTAGGAAAGCCAAAATATTGCTTTTGTAGCTCAATATTAGAAAGGCGATCAAAAAAACACAATTAAGTAGCTCGGGGATATAACATCCTTCTAGAAAGTTCTCAATACAAGTCTTAAGTTTCTTGTGACTGGGTTAGAACCCCCTCATTTAGTGAATAGATCAGGATAGCACTTCTTCAAAATCTTGACAGCCTCTTCGACGGTGTCAAAGCACTTCATTCCTTCCTTTGAGGACACCTCCAGACCAGCTGGATACAGCATTCGATGTTTTATACCTGCTGCCCACAACTTCGAAGTGACAGGACGAAAAGCAGCTATGAGCTGGCGAGTTTTCAGAGTCAAATCAGAAACTATTCTCAATTTTTTACCTTCCCATACGATCGCTGATAATTTCCTGGCTTCTCTGATAATAAACTCCTGATCCAAATAGTTCAGTAGTTTAAAGATTATGGGTCTTGGCGGGTCAGACACAGCAGGTTTTGCCCTCAGGGATCAATGGGCTCTTTCTATAATAAACTCTGGACCATTCGGGGAAGGACACACCGTTTTTCTCAAAAAGTGTTGTAGGAACTGAATTGTGTTTGGGCCCTCTTCACCTTCTGGCAACCCTATCAGAACCAGATTGTTTCCTTGGTTTCTCCTCTCTAGAGCTTCGAGGCGATCTTCTAATTTGGATAGCGACTTTTTGGCTTCCGCAATTTCTGGTTCCATTTTATCTTGTTTCCTTTCCACTGAGGAAATTTTGGCTTCTGTATCTGTTACCCTGTGAGCTAGTTGGGTAAGTGCAGGCTTGAAGTCAGCCACCTCTTCAATTAGCTTCATCAGCGCTTCTTTAATTGTTGCTAACTCCGCATATACGTGAGAGGGTGAAAGCTCTTCCGAAGAACTCTGGGGAGAGGAGCTACGATGAGGGCGCTTGGCTTCTAGCTCCTGTGTGGCATCCTCTCGTTCTGGTAACATAGACATGTCACAAATGTATTTTTTTACCACAATCGACACCACTTATAGATCTCGAGCTTCCTAACATCCAAAATGAATAGAAGAAGTTAGGATAATTAGAGGTTATTTACAATCGGGAGGTGGAAGAAGCGGAGCTCCGACAAACAAGTCTTATCCCCTGCATAGCATCACGTGACTCCCCTTTATTTTATTTTTTAAAACCTTAATGAAATTTCCATGATGATATTAAAAGCATAACAATATACTTTATCATTATGGAAAAAGTATATCAGTAACATTTATTTTAGAAAAAAAAGCAACACATCTGTCATAATATAAATGTATAAATTAGATATAGCTAGAGAAAACTGCCTATTTTTATATCAATACCATAATTACTATTGTTATATAATAACAATAAAATAACAACACTCAGACTTTGCCACAAGATGCGCTGCAAACCATGGGATGTTAGAGGTGGCTTCATTCCACCACAGGGATCCCCACTCCATCCTTACTGATGACCTCCAGGAACCGGCTGGAGAATGTCATGCCTGACTGGGACCCTCTGAATGCCACCCCCTTTGCAGCAATCAATCAGGGCCCAGGACAATTGATCAGAGAAAAGAGCAACAAGTTTAAACTACTGTTTCAGGGAGATACAGAAGTGTGGCCATGCACTTCCTTGCACTCAGACATTGCCACAAGCTGCACTGCAAGCTGTGAGGTGTATTAGAGGCATCTTCATCCCAACACAGGGATCTCCCTCCCCTCTCACAGACAACCTCCAGGAGCTGACCAGAAAATGGCCTGTCCAACCGATTGATACCATCTGAAAGCCTCCATCTTTTTGCTGCAACCAATCAGGGCCCAGGCCAATTCATCAGCAAAAAGAGCACCAAGTTTAAACTGCTATTCCCCAGAGATATACTGTAGAAATGTGGCCGTGTGCGTTTCTACACTCGGAGTTTGACACAAGCTGCACTGCAAGCCATGGGATGTTAGATATGGCTTTGTCCCAACACAGGGAACACCTCTCCCCCCTTACTAATGACCTCTAGGAAATGAATGAAGAAGACCCTGCCCAACTGACCAGGACCCTCTGAATGCCCCCCCCCTTGCTGCAACCAATCAGGGTCAAGGATCTCCCCATTAAATTGGCTCCCTCCCCAGTGGTGCCTGTGCTTGCTGTTCAGAGCATTAAGGGCTACAGCACCAAGGGTGTCACACTGTTGATGTCAGCTGTGGGAGTAGGCTGTCGGCCAGCCACATTGCCCCATTTCTCAGTGATCTTTATTGTACTTCTGCCCTGCCTGTTTGTTGCTGGTACCATAAATCTGTTGGCAAGCCTATGCTGCCTTGGGTCTTCACATTCTTACCTGGTCAGCAAGATCTTGGCTCTCCCATGATCTACAGCTGTTTCTTACAGTAGTGAACTGTTTGATTGACTCTCAGCTGCTTACAGTATGCATTAACTTTTGTGTTTGCTAACCATATCCTACATTTGATATCTTTGGTTTCAAATGTTTTGTAACTCAATTACTTGAAAGCTGATAGTGAATTTGTCTCATATCCATTCCCCTGCTTATTGTGTATCACAAGTGTATCAACTACCCACATAATTAACCATACAAGGCTTATTGTTTTGTTTACCCTGCCCCTTTTACTGGATAGGCTCCTCACTAATTGTAAGCTACTACCTATAACTAGGTCTCTTAACTAGGCTGCCTGCTTGTGCTTTTTCATTAAGGCTATACCTCCCTTTTACATTTTATTTATTGGTTTAACTCTAGGTACTAGCAACTCACTGCCTCATCTCTAGAGTACATCTATCCCTGTTGCTCCTAGTTCTGTGCTGGGTACTATTTCAGGACTAACGATGTAACTAGTTGCTCTCTAGTTATATGTACATGATGTTTCTGGCTTAATAAAGTTGCTTAGTTTGATATTTATATAGTGCATGCTGTTGAGTCTCTGTTACATTTATTTTGGTTGCATTTGATTTCTGAGCCCAGAAGGACTGTTATTGGCTCATGTCTGATTATAGCTATTAAGTTACCCATAACAATAATATTGTTGTGTAATACAATGAAGATATTCTGCTCAACTATCTCTATGGTTCTTACTCTAGTAGTCCCGCTAGCTCTTCTGAACCACCTTACCATGGTCCCTGTCTGTCATGCCAATCATATCGCATATAAGGAGGCAACTTTCTTATTCTCTAACCTATTGTTAGTTGATGATACTTCCTCAAACTGGGCATGGTTTCTTGCTCAAAACTGAGTCTTACTTATTTTCCAATAGTCATCCAAATTTACTTTTCCCTGGGCTATGGGATGTTCTCTGTTAAAGTATCTTACTAGTATTTGACATTAACTTCTATATCTTACCTTGTTAAATGACACTGAACCTAACCCAGGCCCCACCACCTTTGCTAATCCTGATAAATTTCTGCACTAGTTTAATACTAGGGGGCTCAAAGTATCCCACTTGAATGTCTGTAGCTTTATGGATAATTTTACTGAGCTTGAGGCATGAGCGACTTATTATTCTCCCAATATATTTGGTCTAACTGAGACCTCATTAAAGCTTACAATTCCTGATTCTATGTGCGCTTTGCCTGGATACAAGCTCCTTTCGCTTGACCGATCTGCCTCAAAGAGGGGCAGCAGTGTAGCAATTTACTTCAGAGAACAATTGAATGTCTTTGTACTTACTATAAATGCCCTACACTTGTTACTCATCCTTGGGAATATGAAGACATTGCATATTGTATGTGTCTATACCCCCCCCCAAACAAGGGATAACTGAGCTGACTGATATTTTACATTACCTGGCCTCCTGCACAGGAAAAAATTAAGTTCTTCTCTTATGTGATTTTATTCTGGATTGGCTTGGGAACAAAACAAGTTTGTTTGACTTCATGCTTTGGAAGTTCTATCTGTCCCCAATGATCACATATCCAACTAGACTTTTGTTACTAGAGTGTCAGTAACGAGGGAACACCAGTCCTCTATTAACTGGACACTTACCAACAGAAAGGATAGGATTATTACTTTGGGTACATTGCTAGACACCATTAGTGATCATTTGCCAGTTTTTTTGCATCTGGAAAGCCTTTACCAAAAAGCTGCCCCCCTCAGAGAAATAGTTTTTAGGGATTTTTCCAAACTGAACCACATTGCCCTCATTGCAGACATACATAGTATAGATTGGTCTCCCTCATGTCTTACATCCAGCATAGACATTGCACTCAGTTTCTTTGTTTCCACTCTTCAGGTCTTGCAAGACATATTCTCCATATAATACATAGGGTTGAAGGGGTTGCCACTTGATGGTTGCATAGTGACCAACTTGCATCTCATAAATCTAGAGATAAATACTGTGCCAGATTTAAATTTTCTAAGTCTCCCTCTGACTGGACAGAGTACAGGAGATAAATAAATGAATGCAAAAAAGCTATATGGGCTGCAAAGAGTAATTACTGTAAACAGCTTCTCATGTCATCTGTATCTGACTCTCACAGATTTTGGAGTCACATAAAGGGTTTTATGGGGGAAGGCAGCTAGTCCTAACATATCTGATATGACTCTGCACAGTACTATTTCTAATAATGTGGCAACCAATGCGAATGCTTTCAATTCTCATTTCTTAGATCTCTCCAAATAAATTAAAATGACCTGCAGAGTCACCAGTCTAAATAATTCTATCGAACACCCAGTCTACCCCCTTTTTCTTTCTCAGAACTATCACACAGTGAGAGGTAATACATCTCATGAGGTCTGTCTCTACCTCTGGAAGTTCTAGTTATGATGGCCTTGTACCCAGGTTCTTTAAGACTGCTGCCCCTCTGCTAGCTTCCTCTGTAACTAGATAATTTAACCTGTCCCTCTCCTTTGGGATAGTGCCTAAGTTCTGGAAGGTTGCCAAAGTGGTGCCCGTCCATGAAAAAAAGTTGATACAAAGTGCATGGAAAACTACCATCCCACAGCAATCCTGTCAGTACTAGATAAGTTTCTGGAGAAATGTGTTGCTTCTCAGTTAATGGAGCATCTTCAAAAATATAATCTATTATCCCAAGCACAGCACAGTTTTAGGCAAGATCATAGCACATCTACTGCCCTCATCCAACTAACAAATTATGTTAAAGTTGCTATTGACAAAGGTATGCTCACAGGTTTTTTTCATTACCTAAGCAATGCTTTTGACCCTGTTGACAACTCCTTTCTTACATCCAAACTGTGTAGCCTTGGTTTCTCATCCTACATATAAACATAGAAGTTGATGGCAGATACGGATCGCAAGGCCCATCCAGTCTGCCCATTTTTCTACCTTATGAATGTGCCATTGGCCTTTGCTCTGTCAATGGCCTATCTATTCGTACTCATCTGTATTGCTCCCTTATGCCTATCCCATGCCTGTTTGAAGCCCTGCACTGTATTCATATCCATCACTTCCTGCAGTAGGCCATTCCATGCATCCACCACCCATTCTGTGAAAAAGAACTTCCTCACATTACCCCTTAATTGGCCTCCTTCTAATCTCATGCTGTATCCTCTTGTCCTGCTATTTTCTTATATTGAAACATGTTAGAATTTTTCACCTTGTTAATGCCCTTAAGGTGTTTGAATGTTTCAATCATATCACCTCTCTCCCTCCTTTGCTCTAGGCTATACATACTGAGCTCAGTTGATCTGTCCTCATATGTTTTCTGATGCAGTCCCTGCATCATTTTGGTTGCCCTTCTCTGGACTGCCTCAGTTTGGTTAATGTCCTTGTGAATGTGTGGCGTCCAGTACTGCACGCTGTACTCCAAATGGGGCCTAACCAGTGTCTTGTAAAGAGGGATTATTACCTCCCTCTTTCGACTTGTGATACCCCTATTAATGCTTCCCAACATACCTCTAGCCTTACCTACAGCTTTAGTGGTCTGCTTGGATGATTTCAGGTCATCAGTGATGATGATGTCCAAGTCTCTTTCTTCCCTTGAGACTGCCAGCAACTCCCCTCCCAGCCTATAGGAGGCTTCAGGGTTTCTTTTCTCTATGTGCATGATCCTCTACAATTTTCTGGTTCTTGAGCTACCTTAGTGAGCAACAACAGTTTGTATACGGTATATAAATGGAGTCCAATCAGAACTTTCCCCTATAAACATTAGTGATCTGCAAGGATTTGTTGTACTTGTTCCACTGCTCTTTATGTTATTTATCAATAATCTGCCTAAAACCACTGCCTCTTGCTCAACCCGTCTCTATGCAGATGACATGGTATTATATACTACCTCAAAGAATGTATCAGATATCAATTAGAGGCTTAATGTTGACTTAAGGAATGTCATTCATGGTTAGCTTATAATAGACTTCTCTTGAACTCTAGTAAAACCCTTTCTATGCTTTTTGGTTCTGCATCTACAGTTAGGTCTTGTTCCTCTGCCCTAGCTATTTATTGTTCTAATGGCTCCCCCTTACTGCTGTTGATTCCTTCAAATACGTCAGTGTAACCTTGGAACTCTCCCAAGACTTTAGTCTGCATATAACAAAAGTCTGTAAGGCTGTAAATCTGAAGCTAGATCTTGCTTAAAAAATTAGGCATGCCTGACTCCTGTTGCTAGGTTGGCTATATCCCAAGGTATCCTGTGGCCTAGTCTCACCTATGGTCTGGTAACCTTCCCAGAGGCAAACAAATGTATAATGAATAAATGGAACACCTGCTATAATAATATCTGTTGTGTTGCCCTATCTGTACCCTGTTTGACCCACCATTGTTCCTTTTTCTCAAACCTAGGCTGGCTTTTTCCATACTCATGTCATCTCCTTGCCATTGGCTGCACTATCTACAAAATCATCAGAACAAGTATACCTGTTACTCTTGCTAGTATGTTCAGTCAAACTGAGCAGACTTACCTGTACCCCTTACAGTACAAAGACAAGTCATTACTGTTGTACCAAAATGCAGTTCAAAAAACAGAGAGCAGGCTTTTTCAGCTTTGCTCCTAAACTTTGAAATTAACTACCACTGATTCTCAGGTTTTCATAGACTCACCTAGTTTTTAAAAAAATGAGCTTTACAAGTTTCTCTTGTCATTGGATAAGTGTTCCTGTAATTGACTCCTATTTCTGCCAAATGAATATGTGCCTCATATTTGCCTCTTTATAATCTGTAACTCCATCTGCAACTCTGTGTTGATTAAATTGTTGTCAAGGTCTCATCATTTTTCTACTATTTTTGTTCAATGCAATTTTGAGTCTATGTAACACTGTTTTACTTAATATTTTTACTTCTCCCAGTTCTCCTGGGCCATGCCTGAAAATAGGCATTGTATTTGTCTAATGCTCCTATCTAGTAAACAAAAAATAAGGAAACAAATAAAGAAATAAATACACAGCACAATTTTTTAATGGCTGGACTCCAAGTTTTCATTAAAAAAAATTAAGTTTCTAGCCCAAGAGTTCCACAGTTAGACCTCTCAATAGATACTTTCTTTAAAATGTGATCACTTTGGAAGTGTTAGGGCTAGAGATCGTTTTTTTTTTTGTTTAAATGAAAGATTGGAATCAGCTGAATAGATATATTGGTTATATCACTACAGTGACTATATATATATATATATATATAAACAAAAAATGTTTCATATTGATATTCAGCGGTGCCAGCTAGGATGCAATGCAGTAATACTGTGGTGTATCAAAAAATGTTGCAGTTTGCTACAGTGAACAGTGTGATTCAGTGGCAATTAATTCCAGTTTCACTGCAGTATTTTGTGACATGTCATTTATTGCAAGCTACTGTGATGAATCATGGTCAGCTTCACTGTAAAGAAAACATAAAATGGTGCACTGCATTTTTAAAGTCATGTCAATTTTTGACATATTATGTTGACATGTACATTCATGTACTGTAGCAACACAGGAGAACTGTATTATGCTCAAATGTTACCACTTTCAAAATGTTGTTTCAAGCAAAATAAA
Source organism: Neoceratodus forsteri (assembly GCA_016271365.2). Classification (NCBI taxonomy): domain Eukaryota; kingdom Metazoa; phylum Chordata; order Ceratodontiformes; family Ceratodontidae; genus Neoceratodus; species Neoceratodus forsteri. The sequence continues at coordinate 589,558,364 of CM057449.1, read as the reverse complement.
AAACTTAATTTAAGATTATTGTTTAGTAATGGTCAAAAGAGATTAGTGGTTGTTCTAAGAGTAAACACATTATTTTCTAGTTTGTTGTATTATGTATTATGTTCTATGAGATGGACACCTTTGAAAAAGGGCTCTGAGCTTGAGCTTGAAGGTCTTCTGAATAGGACTATAAAAGAAAATATGAATAAATGAACTGGTCGATAGGGAGTACTGTACTTAGCTCCTGTATATTTTTCATGGTCAGGTGGGAGGGAGGATGGTTGGATCCAGTGCTGCGAAGTCTCGGGGAAGTGGCTAATTTATATTAAATTAGTATTTTTATTGGCAGGTAGGAGGAGGTACTTATCTATTGTCCCCCATCTTTTCTTGCCTTTCATTTATTTTTCTTCCCATACTTTCTAGATAGTAAGATAAGAAACTTTTATAATATTGTGGTGATCATAAAGTACATTCTTCAAGAACTCCTAAAACTGAAGGTGGACAAAGCAATGGGTCCTGATGGAATTCACCCCAGAATTCTAAAAGAATTAAGGAAGGAACTAGTGAAACCACTGGCTACTCTTTTTAATAAATCATGGGAGGATGGTGTGGTACCTGAGGACTGGAGGAAGGCGGATGTGATTCCCCTTCACAAAAGTGGGACCAAGACAGAGGCAGGAAACTACAGACCTGTCAGTCTGACCTCTGTGGTAGGGAAAGTGATGGAGTCACTTCTGAAGGAAAGAATAGTTAAGTACCTAGAGGTCAATGGGGCACAGGACCCAAGGCAGCATGGGTTCACAGTGGGAAGGTCATGTCAGATGAATCTAATAGATTTCTTTGAGTGGGTGACCAAAGTAGTAGACCAGGGAGGGGCTGTGGACATGGCCTACCTAGACTTTAGCAAGGCATTTGACACAGTCCCCCACAAAAGATTAATAGTCAAATTAACCAGCCTGGGAGTGGGTCCCAGGGTGGTAGCCTGTGTAAAACATTGGCTGGACAACAGGACACAGAAGGTAATTGTAAATGGAGTCCACTCTGAAGAAAGGGTGGTTATTAGTGGGGTACCGCAGGGTTCAGTATTGGGTCCAGTCCTTTTAATGTCTTCATCAGTGATATTGCAGAGGGACTGAAGGAAAGTATGCCTTTTGCAGATGACACAAAGATCTGCAACAGGTTGATACACAAGGAGGCATGGAAAGGATGAAAAGGGACTTGGCAAGGTTGGAGGAATGGTCAGAAGTATGGCAGCTAGGATTCAATGCAAAAAAGTGTAAAATAATGCACCTGGGAAACAAGAACCCAGGGGAAGAATACACAATGGGTGGGGAGGTAGTAACAACAACAAAACAGGAAAGGGACCTGGGGGTAATATATCAGATGACCTTAAGGTTAGCAAGCAATGTGAGAAGGCAGTAGGGAGGGCTGGGGGTATACTGGGATGTATAGGGAGAGGCATCAGCAGCAGAAAACAGGAAGTTGTTATCCCTCTGTACAGACAGTTGGTGAGACCCCATCTGGATACTGTGTCCAGTTCTGGAGACCCCATCTCCGCAAGGACATAGACAGGATAGAGGCAGTCCAGAGGAGGGCAACTAAAATGGTGCAGGGTCTGCAAGAGAAGCTGTATGACGAGAGACTAAAGGAGCTTAATATGTATACCCTTGAGGAAAGAAGGGAGAGGGGGGACATGATAGAAACTTTCAAGTACCTCAAGGGAATCAACAAAGTCCAAGAGGGTAGCATCTTTCAGAAAAAGAGACTTGCAAGAACAAGGGGACACAATTTAAAGATAGAAGGAGGGCAGTTCAGGGGCAATGTGAGGAAGTATTATTTCACAGAGAGGGTAGTGGATGCATGGAACAGTCTTCCTGAGGAAGTTGTGGGGTCTAAAACTGTGGGAGAATTCAAGAATGCATGGAACAGATATAAGGCAATTCTTGTGGGGGGCAGGAAGATATAGGCTGTTGGTTAACTAGGATCTGCGGCCTATCCTGTAGGTAGGGAAATGGGCAGACTAGATGGGCCTAGCGGTCCTTATCTGCCATCAAAGTCTATGTTTCTATGTTACATAGGTAGAAAACGAAGACAAAAAATTGAATGCCTAGGATGTACTTTTAATGTATTATGCTGCTATGGTTCATAAAATTATGTTATAGTGCTGTGATTACTTCTATGTTTGTAATATTTATTTAATTTGATTACTTAAGACATGTATTTAGTATGTAAAAAAACAAAAATCTACAGTTGTTTGGGGTTGGGTGGAATAGAGGAGGATGGGTTAGGGTGCTACCATGCAGGAGGGATTGATGTTACCATTTAAAATAAAACATTACAAAGTGGTACATTATTACTGAAGTTTCACTCCACAAAATGTTTTCATCTCAAATTAGCCATTTCATGAGGAATACAATGCTGCAGTTGTGTTGCACTGATTATGAAGGGCAACATTTTTTAGTCTCTCCCCCATGAAATGCTAACTTTGTTTTGGGAAGAACTACACAAATCTTTCATTTGCCTACCTCTAATCCCATATGCTTTCAACTGTCCAGAGTAAATATAAATAAAATCCATTTTCTCCCTCTCTCGTAGCACCCTATTCCACCCTCCTCCCTTCCAATAAGCCACCACACAATATAAATGAGTATCTACTTCCTCAGCCCACTTAGCACTTCTTATCATTCACTCAGCTACATTGGAAAATACAACTAGTTATATATACATAAATTAACCCATTCTATTCAGCCCTTGTAACAGCTATCCTACCATATTTCTTCCCTGCAAGCACACATCAGAAAAATAAATATCACCATTGCCCAATCCAAGTAGCAGCCCATCCCATCCATTGCCCATGGTACCCATTCACTTTAATATATAAAAGAGATACACAGCAACTGGCTCCAATCGTCTGCATACCAACTTAATTGGCTAACGTATGAATGAATGGGAAATCATGCTGAAATAATAGCATTTTCAATTGCTGTCTCTTATTCATTGAGACGGTGACCAGCCAATTTGAAGTGCAGAGTGCTAGAGCTGGTTACTGCCTGTTTCTTTTTTTCACAAATGTTAGTGCCATGAAGGTGGAGGGTAGGGATGGGTGAAATTATTGAATTCTGATTTAATAGAATTTTTATGAAATTATGTAAAACTTTGTGAAATGTTGTGAAATGTCACAAAATTGAGTTTTTTTTTTCCAAAATTCTTCAATTGCTCATAAGTCAGTCAGTGTTATAGCTAGATATATGAGATCTGGCATGCTTATTGTTTCACAGGGGTCCTGCTGTTTTTTTTTTTCCTGTTGTCTTCCTTGTTTTTCTGGGCCATGTTAAGTTTCATGCTATTTGGATGATGGAATAGGAAGTTATAGGGTTTCAGAGTCTGGCAATTTATAATTCATGTGAAAAAGCCAGGAAATATTTATTTGGTTACAATGTAGCCACCTTTGAAGCTAGATAACTGAACATTTCTATGTGTACTTTCTTGAAAGAGTCATAGGAAACTGCTGAATAGAGAGGTAATTGGTTGTGTAAATTGCAGGTTACATGAGTTCACAATTTCACAATTTTTTTTTAAACTGCATGAAGTTTTTTAAAATAGTTGGATATTTATAGCTCAACTGCTATTGCAGGTATACACTCAAGACTTGGTATGCATACAAAAGTAAATATGTCCTAGAATAGAATTAACCTGGATAAATGTAGTTTAGAAGGTTATAATTTATTGTGGCTACTTTAGAAATTACTAACTGCCAAAATGTGCTTACAAATTCATGGATGCATAATAGGTAACACCACCAGAATTCCACTTGTCGATTTTAACTTTCACAAAGTACTTACCACCACTGAATTGCCTTACCTGCACTAGTATTACGGCCCTACAAAACCCCTCCAACACTCCTGCGACTGTGACGCCCACCATGATGCTCCATCATGACAAAAGATATCCAGATACTTCCATCACAATGGTCTAAGTCACAACTAGTTGTACGGTTTGAGGCTTGGCGTCACTTGGTGCCACTGTTTTCAAATAGTAAAAGTACACATTGTTATCTACTGGGTTGTTAAAGAGTCAGCAGGTGGCATTGTACAGAAACAATGCTGCACATGCATGTGTTTCCACAAGTCATTACGTCATTGAGCTCTAGTTGTTATCTGGCATATTGCAATAATTCAGGCTAATGCACAAGTTTGTCCATGTCTATTCTTCATGGTTCATCACTCAAGATAGTGACCTGACACTTGGCACTACTATACTTTAACTATGGAGCCTCCTATGAATGCTACCTTATTGCCACTTTACCCAACTTTTACCTTCCTCTACAGTGGCAACTCAAGTGTATGACTGGGCAAAATGTACTGACATGGTTTTAACAAAAGTATCACAGCATTCCACAATTTCATGAAAGTTCATGAAATTTAACTTTAATTACTGATGTTATTTTGGAATATTTGGCTGCTTATAACTAGGCCAGCCATTGAGCAAGCAGTTGGAGAGTTGATACACACTGCCTCTTTTTTTTCATATTGTTTTTCCCCTGCCCAGCAGCTCATCTGTTAGGGATATATCCTGTTCACAGGGATATACCCTAATCAGGCTAAACACAGCCATCATTCAGTTGGCTACCAGTATTTTTCCAACATGTTTTCTCTCCCAGCTACCCTGGTGGGGACAGTGCTTCTGTCAGCCTTGCAGAGCCACAGCTTCCTCTGTGGCAGGAGCAAGCTATCTGGTCCAGCCACAGGGATCACTGTGTTGGTGGTACTTGTCACCAACCCTCCCCAGCTGAGTTAATCTGCCAAGTGGCAACTTTCTTGGCTGTGGTTTGTCTTCTGATGTGACTTCCCATTCTTGCTTCCAAATCCAGGTTGTCAGCATGGCATCATGATGCTCTGCTGATGGACCATGGAGATGGCCTCAATGCTTGATATTCAGGGTTGATGAACCTAACAAAACCAATGCTATTCTGTTCTCTAGTTTTAAAGTTATAGGGGCTTAAATTTCTGCAGTTTACATAGTTATGAAATGCAATTTTCAAATTTTCAGAACTCTAGAGGCTTATAAATTGGTCACCTTTAAATATAAAGATCTGAAACGTAGAGCACTTCTGGCTGTACCTTGTTAATGTCATACCAGATTAGGTGTAATTCGGACAAATACTTGTAGTTTAAATGCAAATTAATTTTTAAAATTTCTGAAAGTGAGGAGGCTTTTAACTCAGTCCCCTTTAAATACTGTATTCTGAAACTTGGTACACTTCTCTATGGGTACTGGAAAACTAACCATGCCTAATGTATTGTAATTTGAACAAACATTTTGTAAGTTAGACAGAACTAACTGAAATCACAATTTCATTTGAAGATGATATCTTTTTGTCCAGCCCTAGGGGAAGGTTGTATGTGGGCTATGGCACCTGTAGTAAGGAGGTATTCCTCGTGTGTGGGCTGTCAGAAGAAGGACGGTGGGATGGGTAGCTACTAGGGCTGTGGGAAGGGGTTAATACATTTAAGAATCATTTTATTTTTTATTGAGGCTGGAGGAAGGATAGTGGATGGAGTGCTAAGTGGGCTTGTGGAAGGAGCTACATAACCAGGGGACCTATGCACTACCGAGAGGGAATTATGCACCAGAGGTGCATATCCCATCCACATAGCTCCGCACCTGTAGACAGGTGTGCACCGTCAGTAATCATCAATGGCTGCCACCTGTTGACGGGCCCACCCCCTCCCTGGTGCACAGCTCCACAGGGTGGCTGTGGGCAGAGTCATGGATCCAGCTGGGCATCAAATCGGATGGCCAGCATGAATCCTAAAGTGTATCCCTTGTACATTACAGCATGGGTGCGTGAATGCCTACTGCAGGCATCCAGACCCACGCAGCATGGCCACCTTGTCCTATGGTCCCCCTGCACCAGCCTTTAATGTAAGGCACCCTCTTGGCACACAGAAGGACCCCTGGCAGTGGGACCCCTCCCCTAATCTGCAGGCTGCCCCCCACACAGATGTGCCCCAACCCCACTGTTGCATACCCCATGAGACCTCATGCCCCATCCCAAAAGGAGTACCCCCCAAGAGCACTGACATGACTGCCCAGACAGAAACACCACATTTGGTACACCCCCCATCCCTGATCCTGGCACCCCTGTGCCCCAATGGTGGTCAGTGTCCCCCATTCACGCAGGTGCCCCATTTGTGAATGGCAATGATCCGCTTAGCTTCACTCTCCTCACATTGATGGTCAGACAGCCTTTTACAACTGTGGCATTTGATAACCCTCTCCCCTACCCCAGTATTTTCTCAACAGTGGCAGCCAGGAGTAGCCAACAGTGCAGCCCTCCTCACAACACCTCAGCCACCGGCATCACTTGGATGGCTGGTGGCCAAGGAGGTGTGATAGGGCTGCACCACTGGCTGTTCCTGGCTGCGGCACCGATGGGAAGGTACTGGGAAGGGGAAGGGGTTGTTGGTGCCACAGTGGGTGGGGAGAACACTGACCACCAATGTGGGGGCAGGGGAACTGCAGGTGGGTTGTGGCCATTAGCGAATGGTGCACCAATGTGCAGGGGGGACTGTGTATGGCACAGGGTAGGGGCAGCTCCATGTGTTGGGGGGTGGCATGCACTGCAGGGGGACCAGGCTGACAGCTGTGGGGGTAGTGTACGAGTGGCGCTAATGCCAGGGTAAAGGACTACAACCGTTGTGGGTGGGGGGTTATGTCTTCTGCCATGGAGGGAGACAGCATCTGGGCTGAGTGAGTGGCCAGTCATATCGGGGGTGTCCCTAACTCCTGCCCAGGCATTTGCAGGTCACTGCTGTGTGTGGGGCTATGTGCATAAGGCACCAGTGGCAGGGTCTCCCCTGGCATAAAAGGAGCCCTACTACACCCCCCAGTACACAGCACTATGTTCCCCAGTGCATGCTGCATAGTGCTGGGACACCCCCCACCCACCCTGGCACATTTCTTTCCTTGTGGAAGGTGGATTGGGTGTGTAAGGGTTGTGTGTCCCATTTTGTGCATCCCGCATGGGGGCCGCAATGGGTGCTGAGTGATTAGACACCACGGATGTGCGATGCATAGCCACTCCCCACATTCATGCATAGGGCTTGTTTGATTTCTGGTAGAGATCAGGGAGCTGGAATAGGGTGTTACAAGGGTGTTGAAAGGTACAGAAATGTAAGTCACATTTGGGACACCAGTGCCATGGTTAAATAAATGTACTCGGGAAGAAGGGACCCGGCACCTGTAAAGCACAATCCTTTCAGTGATATATATTCATTTACTCACAGTTCTCAGAGCCCTCCAATGAAGTTGCTGTCCGAACCAATGTTCCCGGAGCATTTTAGCTGGTGATGGAGCCTTTGATATTCTTTTTGAAACTGCTTTGGAAATTGATTGCTGCTAATGGATGGTGTTCATGATATTTATGCACCATGTTTTATGTTTTATGGATCAATAAAAATTGGATTATTTGGAACATTGTTTCGGACAGCAACTTCCTTGGAGGGCTCTGAGAACTGAGAGTAAATGAATATATTACTGAAATGATTGTGCTTTAAAGGTACCAGTTCCCTTGTTACTGTTACAAGAGAGCAAAAATAATATTTCTATTTGTTTAATAATGTCTTCAAATTGGCACTTCATTAGTGAAGAAGCCACTCCACAGGGGTAAAATGCCACAAATGTTCCACTTTGCTAATGTGATATTTTGTGAAGTTCACTTCCCAGACAGTGGCAACATGAAGACCTACTCAACATCTCTGGAAAGCACAGAGACTTGATGAAATTCTCTGTAAAGCAAAATGTGCCACTTTGCCTACCTCTGACTCCCCTTTTAAAGTGTGCCACATTACTTTACTCAGTGTTGCTACACAGTGCTGAGAGATCATGTGTTTCCATGCAATAGTACTGTAGACTCAATGCTCATATCCTTCTTAAGCTCTGCTATCTCTTTATGATTTAAGGTGTATTTAATCCCTTTGCTTCCTTCTCCTACTGTAAATGCCACACTTTTTGAATTGTCTACTTGAATTAATCTGCCATTTGTAGAAATATAGGCGCCCCATATTCAGAGCCCACTGGCTGCACTCACAAACAGGTGTGTTGAATGCAAAAATAGGACCGTTCAGCTCTAGCACCATATTCAGAGAGTGAGATTTGAACTGACCACACTATCTGTTTGAATATCAGACTCTGGTAGCATGGCCCATAGCAAGAAGTTGTCATGTTTGGCACAATGCTACCAGAGGGCTGGACTGAAGACCAACCATAGTGGTAAAGCACTGCACAAACTGGATAGCGCCACTACCCCTATGGATAACAGTCAGCCCAAACATGCAGATGAGCCCATTTGGCATGCATGGTGCTAGTGGGGCATTTTCATGCCCATTATGGGCTCATCTGCATGCCAGCAGTGCTGTGGAGTGCTCCAGACCAGTCCCACTTTATTAATTTTCAATGATCCAACAACCAAATATGTCATAACAGACAAAACCAAGTGGATCATATTAAAAACATACATAAAATCAAATACTAAAAAAAAAAAGGAACACCCCCGAAAACAAGAAACACAGTAAAGGCCCCCCCACCTCCCCATCCCTTATACCAAACACTGCCAAGCTAAGATTAGACCATACCGTCAAAATATATACGAGACCATTAAGGTTTCCATAGAGCAAGAAGGGTCTCCAAGGCTCCCCAAATTGCCAGAAAGGCATTCAACCTATCTTGCATGGAGGCAATATGCCTTTCCAACTGCAACGCTAACAAAACCTCCCTATACCATTCTACTACAGAAGGAAGTATATCTTCTGCCCAGTGTCTCATGATAACCAGTTTAGCCGCTGCAGCAATAAGCACCATATGCACCCTTCTGACTCTTGGGGTACCAGGGGGGTAATAATTTAGCAAACAAACTTCAGGGGCAAACAAAATCTCTAAACCCAGAAGAAGGTCCAAGATTCTATGGATAGATTTCCAAAAGCTCTGTGCTTTAGGACAAGTCCATAACATATGGTAAAGGGAACCAATATCACTCTTGCATCGACCACAAACCGGTGAAGTCAATTTGCCCATTTTAAAACGCTTCAGTGGTGTAAAATAAAGGTTATGCATAATGTTAAAGTGGACTAACCAGAGTCTGTCCTGTTTTATACATTTATAAGATGTCTGCCAGAGTTTTTCCCATAAATCAGTGTCCTCGGGGATTCCCAATTCCTGCATCCAATAATAACAAATCCCAGCTGGTAATCTGGAGTCCAATATTTGGAGAGTCTTATAAGTATTAGAAATGGGATGGGATTGGGAAGCCACCTGGAGGATTACAGACACATCCACATCTGCTGAATCTGTCTCAGGAATACTGTGAAAAAAGGAGGTAAGAGCCTTACTAACTTGTGCATGCTTAAATGCAGAGGTATCTGGTACCCTAATGCTCCTTTGAAGGTGGTCAAAAGGGATCAGTCTTCCCTTCAAAAATAGGTCAGAGACCCTGTAGCTGTTAATCTGAGGCCAAAAGGTAGAAGGTATTGGGTTATTTCCAATCTTGAAATGCAGATTACCTATGATAGGCTGCTCAAATGCCGGTTACCGTCTCACTCCAAGATGCTTCTGGAGTTGATGGAGGGCCTTAAGGGACCACCCTATGGGAATATTCTTAAGGGATCTGGGTATATAAGAAGGAGTAACATACAAAATTGCTGATAATGAACACTGGGATTTAGCTGCCAAATGTTTCTCTATACTCAACCACAGGGGGGAATATTCTAGCAGCCTGTAATTTTTGGTCCACAACGCCAACTTACTAAGATGATAAGCAGCATAACATAAGAAGAAGGAGGGGGCCGCAAGGCCTCCCTGATGCTTAGGAGCTGTTAACTTAAAATAAGCTCTGCAAACTCCTTTCCCTCTCCATATAAAACCACTGACCATTCTTTGAAGCCTGGGAAACCATACTTTGGGAAGGAAGCATCCCAGCATCCCCATTGGATATAAAATCCTCAGTAATACATTCATTTTAATAGTGTTTAGTCTTCTCCACAAGGAAAGAGGGAGCAATCCCCATCTCTCCATGTCCACAGCTAAAGTTTTAAGTAAGTTAGAGAGGTGATCCTTAATCATTGATCCTATATCCCTAGAGACTCTAATACCCAAATATGTTAGGGACTTTGCTTCCCATGAGAGACCATAGGATGCTAATTCCACCTTCATTACTCTGCCATTTAAAGGAAAAACTTTAGTTTTAGAGCAATTCAATTTATAAAATGATATCTTTGAAAAATCCTCAATTTCAGACAGTAAAACTAGAATAGTCAGTTGAGGGTTCTCAACATGCAGTAATATATCATCTGCATATGCTGAGAGCATATATCTTGTGCTACCTACCTGAATACCTGTAATTCTCGGATTAGCTGACAACCTTCGGATCAGGGGTTCTAAATCAAAGTTAAAAAGTAAAGGGGACAAGGGGCATCCCTGCCTTGTGCCCCGAAAAAGCTGGAAGGGAACAGAGAGTACACCATTACATCTAATTCCAGCTGATGGGGAAATATACAAAAGCTGTACCCACTTAAGAAAAGCTTCAGGCAATCCAAAGTGGGTTCAGGTAGCAAAGAGGAAATCCCAGGAGACCCTGTCAAATGCTTTTTCCGCGTCCAAGGACACCAACACCATTGGTATGTTGGAATCCCTGGACGCGGAAATAAGGTGTAAAAGTTTCCGCATATGATCCCCAGATGATTTCCCCGCCATAAACCCAACCTGCTCATGACCTATAAGATTGCCAATTACCTTCAAGAGTCTATTGGCCAGAATTTTAGCTAATATCTTGATACTGGAGTTGAGCAAAGATATGGGCCAGTAACTTCCATGACTTAAAGGGTCCTTCCCTGGTTTTAAAATTAAGGTTATCAAAGCTTACTGAAAACTAGGGTCCGATATACCTTTATCATACCAATAATTAAATACCTCACTCAGTACTGGAATAAAAACAGACTGACATGCCTTATATAAATTATTTGGTAACCCATCAGGGCCAGGGGATTTATCAACAGGCAATTGTTCTATGGCCAGTTGGATTTCTGCGGTGGAGATACGGGCACTCAGTGAGGTTGCCTCCGCATTAGTAATTTTAGGGAAGATTATTGAGTTAAGATATTGGTTTATATCAGCCTTAGCGGGGCGTAAGGAAGGATCAGCCGCATGAAGTTCTTGGAAGTACTATCTAAAACCCTCCACTATCTCATTAGGATCAATACATACTTGTCCATCTTGTGCAAAACTAATTCCGGGAATGAACTGTGAAGTTTCCAATTGCCGAATATGAAGTGTGAGTAGTTTCCTTGCTCTTTCTCCTGTCTCTAGATACTTTAACTTAGTTCGATGGAGAGACAGCTCTGCCTTCTGCGAAATCAGACCTACATACTGAGCCTGCAACTGATACAGTCTAGCCCAGTCATCAGCCGAGGAATGCCGAGAAAGGGTATGTTCCAGGCTTTTGATCTAGGTAAGGAGAACATCCATCTGAGCCCTTTGTTGACGAACTCTTATTGTCACCATTCGAATAAATTCTCCCCTTAGGGAACATTTTAAGGCTGCCCACATCAAATCATACTTGTCAACCGATCCCTTATTACAATTGATAAAAAATGTAATAAACTCCTTAATGTGAGTCAAGGAAACCGTATTACGAAGTAACTGAGTATTCAGCTGCCACTGGAGGATCATTTAATACCTGCCCCTAACAAATAATTAATGCTAATGGGCGCATGGTCTCACAGGACTCTAGCATGGATCCCCACATCTAGCACACCAGGCAGGGCAGAAGAGCTGATAAGAAAATAGTCAGTTCTGGAATAGGTACCATGGGGAGGGGAAAAAAGGTATATTGCCTCTCTGTAGGATTTAGGACTCTCCATACATCAATCAAGCCAGCGCCTCTGATCAAATCTTTCAAAGCTCTTTGAGCTGGGGATAGGCCACACTTCTTGCGGTCTGACCTATCCAATTCTGTTTGGGAAACAAGGTTCCAGTCCCCACATACTATCGTTAGCTTCGGGGGATTGGTCACCACAAGGTTTAGTAATTGTACAAAAATGAAGGGAAGTCAAAACAGCCCCCTGGATCCCAGATCTCTTGGGTTAATCTAAATGGGACATTTTTTGCAACTAGAATCACTACCCCACCTTTATTGGTAGATATCCCTGATCCAAAAGCTTGTCCCACCCACTGCTTCTTAAAAAGGGAGCTATCCTCCCACCTCAAATGAGTTTCTTGGAGACAAGCTATTCCTACTCGAAGATGCAACAGATGTTTCAATATCATTTGCCTTTTACCCCTATCTTTAGCCCCTTTAATATTCCAACTTACAAAACTATATTGACTACTCAGGTTCTAACCGAAATATTGTTCTGGACGACAAAGTCAATCCCAGCAGAAAAACCTTAATAGTCATTAAAATAGTCATTAAAAACAAAGCATGGCAGTATTTGCTCATCCCACATTACTAATACAGTACCCACTCCCTAGTATCAGATATATACCTTCCCATAAAACAACACTGCCCCCCAAAAAATAAAGCTCTTAAAGCAACAATCCCACAACACTAAAAACTACCCCCAGTTCATACTAACTGCACTAACACTGTTTAACTGCCATGAGATGTTATAGTGCAAGCCAAAAAGAAACATTCCAGCCCCTGCATGCCCCCCACCACATTCCCAATACCAATCATTCTGAGTCTGAAATAGTAAGAGCCTAATATAATCCCCGCCCTGTATTTATCAATATTATCAGTAACACCGTACCCTACTATCAAGCATGTAGCATAATAACTTGAAACATATAGGGGAAAAAAAACCCAACAATAATAAAAAATAAAGAAAAAAATGTTCAATACCCTGATACTGGATTGGTATCTATGGAAAATTATTCTGTAGCTTCCACTAACATTTCAATTCAAAATCAGCAACCAACAAAAATTAGTGCCTAATTAAAATCCAGTGTTAGACTACACTAATCAACTATGCTAACCTCATAACTATTTATTCACACTGGTAACAGGTGAAAGTAATCCCCTTCTCCCTATTTAAGCTACTCTCTAAAATAAAGCAAAACAAGCCAGCATTCCTATATTTAGAAAATATTTATGTCTTATTAATATTGAATATGAAAACCCCCCAGAACTAAATCCCATCTAACGAATGTGTGCCTTCGATAAACCAGAAATGTTATAACTCCATTAAAGGAAGGGAGGGAATAAGCCCCGGTGCACTAGCCATGTAGTATCTTCAATCTAAATGATCAAACAATAGTCTCTCAATTGACTGACAGGAGGACCACTTGCAGCTCCAGATGTAATGTCTGCACTAACTTAAAAAGCAAGGGAGTATGCCATCAGTGCTCCGGATGGAGTGAAACAATCTAGCCTCTAGACGGTTCCTTTCTTCACTCGGGAGATACAGGACCCCCATTGCCCTTCAGTCTATGCATGCCTCCGTCATAAACAACGCTGTATTAACAAAATGGAATGCAATTAACCACTTGGTGCCCTGAGTAGATAAAACAAACAGAATACAGAAATGAACATTTGGAACACTTCCTCCACATATCGTGAAGCTCCTGGAGGGTAGTTAAGGACACACATAATTGCTTCATCTCCATTTAAGAAATCTAGGTGTTCGGTATGGGTGATCAAATCCAACCTGCTCAACTCTCCTATCTAGAGCTGCAATGGGAGAACAGAGCAGATTAATTAGAATGCAGTCTCATCCCTCAGCTGATCATAGCCACCTTATCAAGCTATTCCCCTGGTCACTTGTATAAATCAGGGAACAGTTCTTTTAAATCTTGCATTGCCTGATCAGGAGAATCAAAAGACAGCCACTTGTCATCGTGTTTAACTAGAAGGATCGCCGGGTATTTAAGTCTGAAAGGTTTACTAGCTGCCACCAATTTTGACACCAGCGGGTGTAATTCCTGTCGCCTCAGTCAAACCGAATGCAGGAGATCTTGCGTGATGCAGATCTTCCGACCCTCCCAGGTCACCTCTCGGGTCTCCCTGACTTTCATGAGGATATGTTGCTTATCGAGGAAATTTAGTAATTTAAAGATAATCGGTCAGGGAGGCTGACTTGCCGGTGGCATGGGGCGCAGGGCACGGTGAGCCCTTTCGATGACATAATCCCCACCATTAGGGGTCAGACCTGTTATTTTTACACATAACTTTTGTAAAAATAGAATTGGGGCACTGCCTTCTTCCCGCTCTGGAATTCCAATAATCAGCAGGTTATTGCACCTACTGTACCCCTCCAAATCTTCTAATTTGTCTTCCAACTCCTTAAGCCTTCATGAGAAGCACAAGCTTTCCTGGCCGGACTTCTCCTGCTTTTTTTCAAGGGAAACAGTTCTTGCATCAGAGTCCCCAACTCGCGTCGTTAAGGTTGCCACTGAATTTTTAATCATCTGGTGATTCTCGGAGATCGTAGCTATAGCCGCTTGTAATGGCTGCATGATTTCCAGAAATCTCTCTTCTGAGAGAGCTGTTGGAGCTGAGGACATCTTTGGGGAGCTAGAGGCCTGCTGTTTGGCCCACTTAGCAGCCTTGTGCTTTTCTGGTGTGAGAGGTGGCAAGTGTCTAGAAGGAGCCTTTTTCATATAGACCTCCATGCTAAAATCAGGATCCAGGTGCTCTAACGCGTTATGTCACCAGCTGTCTCAGAAAAAACAAGGTTTTGAACTCTATCAGTAGTTATTATCAAAACATTGGTAGGTAGGAGATGGAGCAATGGGGAAAAGCTGCTTCTGCTCAGGCTGCCATCATGTGACCCCACGGGAAAGACTTATTTTAAAAAAGATTGGTGTAGGGGGAGGGGAGACCACTAGATGACCAGGAATATGGGGAAATTCTTAATTTAACACAGTTCGGGGCTCGGGGGGGAGGTCACCAGACTACCAGGGAATCAGGGATGCTTCTTTTTCATTATTATAAGGATTGGGGCTCAGGCAGGTGGACCACTAGACTACCAGGGAAATGGGGATGCTTATTTATGTATTACTGCACAGATCAGGGATTGTGGAGGGATTGCTGAACCACCAGGGTACCCAGCCCATGACAGTGGGAAGACAGGTCTGTGCCTTGTTAAGGGTTGTGTTTTAGAAGTGTTATACTGCTCCACTGCTGTCAGCCATTTCATACTTCTGAACACTTTCAGTATTGTGCTGTACCATATACGCATGGGGGAACCCTCATTTGCATAGGCACAGCACAAAATTTTATGCTATGGGACTGTTAGCAGTGTGCCGTGCATATGCACCCTTTGACTATGGGCTCACCCCCCCCCCCACAGCTGACAATATTCCTGTTTAGCACAGCACAAATCTGGATTATGCTATGTTAACCTTTTGAAAATGCGGGCCTTGGACACATAGAAAAAGATTGCAGAAAAAGACCATTGGTCCATCCAGTCTGTCCATAATACCCTATCTTACCAAAGACATGGTATCTGTTCAAGGTTGTTTGTCCCCACTACAGTACCATCTCCATGTTTCCTACCTTACTGCTGTCTACCTGTGTTACTATGTAGCCCTTAACTGTGTCCCAACTGTGTTTGAAACCGTTGATGGTTTCCACGCCCACCACCTTACACTACGGGCTGATCCACAGGTCAACCACTCTCCGTGAAATAGAATTTCCTTTCATCCCTGCTGACTCCCTCACCACCCATAAACTCCCGCTCATGCAACATTTTCTAGATTTACAGTTCCTGGTGAATAGCTCCTCCCAGTTTACCTTCTTCATTCTTTTCAGGAACTTCAAGGTCTTTATCATATAACCTCTCTCCATTCTGGCATACTGTACATGTTTAGTATCTTCAGCCAGTCCTCCTTTGAACTCTCCTGTAAGCCAGGAATCAATTGGGTTGCTCAACACTGTACTGTTTCCCACCTGTCCCTATCTATCCTTAGGTAAGAAAGACAGAACTTGGCACAGTACTCCAGGTGTGGCCGCAATAGTGATCTAAGGAAAGACAGTAATACCTCTTTCCTCTTGCTATTAAAGAGAGACATACAGAGAGATATACAGACAATCCAATTTACAGATGATACCTGAGGAAAGTGGAAAGAGGAACTCTGTATGCAGCAAATACAAAAATAATAAAAATACAGTATACAGATGTCACAGAATGTTACAAATTCATCAGGTATATTCAGACAATTAGTGGACAGGCATACAACAACAATCGGGTATAATCATAGTAGGACACAACTGTATTCTTGAGAGGCAATTTAGTAGAGGCAAGACTGGTGTGTTAACTGTTACCCAAGGTAAGGTGCCTGTAACTAAAAACAACTTGTCTGGGAATCAGTTTGCACCATGGGACAATGAAACTATTACCAGAGTGTGAGTGAAGATGGTGTGCTAGCAGAGCAGCAGTGGTGAGGAGGGAGCACAAGTTATTTGGGAACTTGCTAAGCCAGTATTTAAATCTGTAGAGAGCAAGATGTTATACACATCTGTCAGACAGTGAAGGCCAGCCCAGATGGTCATGCAGCATGCAATGATGCATCCAAGCAGGGGTACATTGAATAAACCTACAGAGGATATTAAATAGGATATCCAATTTAATTAACTGGCAATTTGAGGTGACACTGTAAACCACTTTCCCAAAGTCAGGGACTAAGCACTCAGTCAGGCATTTGTGCATACCAAGGTATAGACAGTCACCCACTGGGCAGATGGCACCAAGTTTCCTATGGGATTTGGAAACAAGTATCTGGAAATGCAAAGAGAAGCCAAAGGAATTATCCAGAATGACACAAATATACTTTTAATATATGGATCATGAAAATAATATAGTACAAAAGCATACAAAAAATTCCCCATAATAGTATCACTCCCAAAGTGATAATACTACACTTTAGGAGTAATAATACCATTGTTCAGGAGCAGTAATACTATCGTTGGGTACCTGAATGATAGTATTATCACCAAATCACAACAGCGCATGCGCTAGTCCAGCTCCCAACGTCTTTTAAAACGTGCCTTCCAATTGGCCACTTTTCCTGTTAGGGCGGACAGAACAGTTTGAAAAACATGGCGGCCACTGTCTCGCTTACCGAGAGTTTCCCAACCGTAACATTTCACAGCTTTTTTTAAAAAATACCTGAAAAATACAGATATCAAGCTGACCCTGCGTTCCCCAGACATGGAAAAGGTAGGCTTTCCTTCACTAAACCAAAAAAATAAAATGAGCAGTGAGACAGTGTGGCGTGTGGCCAGAACGGAGAGACTTGTTCGGGCTGCAGCTGCCAACTGCCTCAGAGAAATGAAAATTGCATCCATATATTAAAAAAAATAAAAAATATGTAGCCTACAGTAGTAACAAATCCATCTCTGAGACTTGTGACATGGAACCTCTGAAGCCAGCCTTTCGAGGTTCCCAATGTCCCCAGAACCTCTCGATGGAATTACTACATTGTAATGCACAGGAACCTATCTATTATTCTATTTATATTGGGACACTGAGGACAATGTGACACCATTCAATTTATTGTAAGTCAAAGCAAGAGCAGCAACTAGGCATTTTGTTGTGCCAAACAACAAAGTTCAAGTTTCAAGTTCATGTTTATTTTACCAAGAAAATATTCCATTGAACAAGCTCATTTTCAAGGAGGTCCTGGGTAAGACAACATACAGAATAGGTACATAATATTGAAAAAAAATACAAAAGAGCTGAAGATTAGAAAGATACAGTTGCAGTGCCATAGTTGATAAACAGTATACTGGGTACATATTGATCTAACCAGAGTACTGTATAATAGATACAATAAATGATAATATAACTGTAATACAGAACTGAATGAGCCCAATATAAAAATTATACATAAGACAGGTGAATATTCAGTCATTTCATTAACCGATACAACCTTGTTCACGTGTTGTTCTAGATACAGGAACATTTCACTTTGCTTTCAATTTCCAGCATAATGACAGTTGTAGATTAATTGAGAGACAGATGATTTGCACTAAACCAACTTAATAGTGTGTTGAAGTCTGATTGTTGGACAGTAGATATATCAGCAGGACAATGCCAGCATAAGTAAATGATGATGTCATCCACATACATGTGTACATTACAGGACTTTACAGACTGCAGCCAAGTAATTTACAAAAATGGTAAAAAAGGAAGGACCATTGAAAAGAGCAATGATTTCCACCCAAATAATAATACCATTGAATATTTCATTACTGACACCATGAGTCTCTCAACCCTATGTACCCTAAAAAATCATCTAGCCCTGGCCCCGACAATATCACTCCAAGATTCCATCTAGAAACTTCCAATGCCTTGCTAACACCCTTGAATATTATTTTCAACAAATTGCTCACAAACATTCCTACAGATTGGCTAACAGCTTCATTGACCCTCATTTTTAAAAAGGGTAATAAATCCAACATCTAGAACTATCATCCTATTAGCCTCACCTCCATAGTTTGCAAAATCATAGAAACAATTATTAAAACATTTATAGAAAAAGAAATGGACACACTAAACCTAGCTGACATATCACAACATGGTTTCAAAACAGGGCACTCTTGCACTTCCAATCTGGTTTCCTTTTACAGCAACATAAGTATCAGCCTGGATAATAACATCTCATCCGATGTAATATTACTAGACTTCAGCAAGGCTTTCGACAAGGTCCCACATGGGAAGCTGGTAGCCAGATTGGAAGCTTTTGGCTTTTCACATTGCCTCGCCAGCTGGATAGAACAGTGGTTAATCAACAGAAGCCAAAGGGTGAATATAAACAGTTCCCTGTCCAACCAATGCCCGGTTAGTAGTGGAGTACCCCAGGGCTCTCTCCTGGGACCCATTCTGTTTAATTTATATATTAGCAACATGCAAATCAACTCCCACAACTGGCTAGTCAAATTCGCAGACGATTCAAAACTTGGGGGACACATAGATACCGACGCACCTTTATCAAACCTTGTTTCAGATCTAAATACCATTGAATATTGGGCCCTGACCAACGGAATGGAATTAACATTGATAAATGTATCGTTCTTCACTTTGGTTAAAAAAATCCCCAAAACATATATAAAATAAACAACATACCACTAAAGGCATCTACTACTGAAAGGGACCTGGGTATTCTTATTAACAACAGATTCACAACCCACAATCACTGTCAAAAAATCACTAGGATGGCTAATTCCCTTCTCAATCAAATCAAATGCTCTTTTGTCACCAGCACAGAGCAATGTCTAATTCCCTTATATAGATCACACATAAGACCAAATTTGGACTATGGCTCACCTCTTTCATATCCATATTTAAAGGGTGATATAATACAACTGGAGCGTGTTCAGAGACGTGCCACAAGAGTGGTGTCTGGTATGTCCCACAGACCTTACTCTGAGAGATTCCAGATCACAGGACTACACACTCTCCAGAAGAGACAGTGCAGGGAGGACATTTTGTTTCTTTACAAAGTCTTACAATCTCCAGAACGTATGACAAAATGTGACTAACTTTTTCTACTTCCACAAGGGTAAATTAGGTCACACAAGAAACAAATCATTATGAAAAAAGCAAATTTCAATAAAATAAATCATTTTCAAACAATTTGGGGATCTAGACTATGGAACTCACTCCCATAAGAATTAGTCAACCTCAGTAATTTTGAAACATTTCAGAAATATCTGGACATCTGGCTTACTACTAATCCAAACCATATATACTAGCCCACATTGTGTAGGGGGAAAATCACGATGGGCCTTGGCCTTCTTTTTTCCAAAAACAAAATTTAGTAAACTTAGTAGACTTAGTTGGACTCCCGTGGTGATATCTTTAGGATAAGATAATTCTGGTCCAATGAACAAACTGGTGTAACCAGAGAGGTAAGATGAGAACCAGGAAAGGGATAGGCAGGTGAGGCCAGAGTCAGTGGGCCCAATTTTCAAATGGGGACGCAGGGCAAAGTTTGCCACACCTGCGGTCAAGGGTTTGCCACAATTTGCCACTGATTTTATAAATGGGGCACAAGTTGTGATAGTACCCTCATTTTATAGCAGCTTGCACCAAAGCTGTGGTGCAAGCCCCATAAAATGGGTCCCCACGGATGCAAAATTAGAACGGGGTAGCTGATCTAACTTTGCTGCAGCACCACAATGGACTTGTGGCAGGGGGTTGTGGCAAGCATCCTTTCAAAACTGCACTTGCAGTACAGATTGAAGCATGTTGCCATCTGCAATAAACTCTGGGCCGCAAGTCTGCGGCGGTGACCAGGACACTTTTGAAAATTAGGCCGAGTCAGTTTATTTTGTAGAAGAGAATGATCATCAGTGTCAAATGCTTTAGCAAAATCAAAGAAAATAATACTGGTCTGTAGTCCCATATCCCAGTTATAAAAAATGAAATCAGTGAGTCTGACCAAAGAGGTAGATGTAGAATGTGCTGCATGAAACCCAGATTGGTATTTGGATAAGAAAGATATTCTGTACAGGTAGACAGATAGTTTTTTGTAACCTGCCTCGTCAATAGTTTGGAGAGAATGTGGAGTACACAGATAGACTGGTAATTCACAGAGCTGTCAATGGAACCACCTTTATACAAACAAGTTACTGTGTCATGCCTCCAGCATGATTGGAAAACACCAATAGTAAGGGAGCAGCTAAAATATATGCTAAAGGGGCAGCAATACAAGGGCTCTCAACTTAAGTAAGGAAGGGGGGCATCAAAGCCAGAGCAAGAAGTAGGCTTAATGCAGGAAAGCTCCCAGATAACCTCTGAGGAGGTGATACCGGAGAAGGCAAATTGCACACCAGCATTGTTGAGGAAACCATGAGGAGAGTGAAAGTTATAACCAGGAGGAGGAGGGATCCAATAGTCAAGGTCCTTCAACAAAATGGTTGTTCAAGATATTAGCTATGGATTCCTGGTCTCTGACAACTCCAGAGAAACAACTAATGCTGATGATATCTGAGACAGAATGTGAGAGGTGGAGCAGAATATTTACAACATTCCAGAATTTGGATGGAGTTGGCGATTTCCTAATAAATTTGGAATGGAAGTTAAAAACCTCTGGTTTTATGGAGAGTTTTAGTAGGACATTTCATGCCCATATGGATGCTGTGTCCAGAACAATACTGTACATGAGAAACTTGGCCAACTGTACAGATTCTTCCCTACTTATCTATGGATGCCTGATTAGCTATTGGAAGCAATACACTTATGCCAGTCCTTCTCTATGGTGCTCCTATTTGTCATACCTCCAGGCTATGGAACAAAACAAGCTCAACTGCTAGTACCACAAGATGGGTGGCATTGCAGCTGAAGCCCCCCAAAGTCACCACTGTGATGTGCTTGCCACCTTGGGACGGGCTTCCTTTGCATTGCATATAGAGTTCCTTCTGCTCTGTCTAGCCTTTATGCTGTCAAACGTCTGCAGTCTACTCTGTCTTGAGAGTGTCCTCAAACACAAAATGCATTTAATACATGTCCGCTCTGTGTCCCGCTCACTATTGGAATACCCTCGGAGATCTCAGTCGCTGCCAGATGTACCTTCTCCTTCATTGCCTCATTTCTTCGGAACAGCCTACTGAGTGACATTCTGAGGTGTTCCACACTAGCATCTTTTAAAAAAAAGCTTAAGGGGTACTCCTTTGTGGCAATCTACTGCAGGTGTAACCAATAAGGAACAATCACCTACCTACATTCATCAAGCCCCCTGGCACCAGCTGCTGTCCCTGGTGGAGCCTGATGTCCTACGTTTTGTACAGTGTGCAATATTTGTCCTCCTAAAAGCCTTAACTTATTGTATTCGACTTGGTAACCAGGGAATTAGATCAGGGTGGAGCAGTGGATGTTACCTACCTAAATTTCAGTAAGGTCTTTGACACCATTCCACATAGGAGACTCATAAACAAGCTGGGCAGCCTAGGAGTGGGTCAAAGGTGGAAAATTGGTAAAGAATTGGTTAGGAGAGAGAAGGCAGATGGTGGTGGTAAAAGAACTTCACTCCGAGGAAGGGAGGGTGGCCAAGGGGGTACCACAAGGATTATTACTGGGACCAGTCCTCTTTAATGTCTTTATTAGTGACATTGCAGAGGGGCTTTTTGCAGATGACACTAAAATCTGCAGTAGGGTAGACACCCATGTGAGAGTGTGGAAAAAATTAATATGAACATACAAACATATGAATCTGCCAGTAGAAACAGATCTCCTGGTCTATCAATGTCTGCTCAAATATGCAGCCAGCCCCCTAGATTTCAGCTGCTCAACACCCTCCCCTTCTGCCATTCCAATGACATCCTCAGCTCCTCCCTTGTGCTCTGTCCCATGCCCTCTTAAAACTTCCTAGTGTCCTACATGATACCACCCCCTCTGTTGGGGCATTTCATTCTGACACCACCCTCTCCATGAAGTAATACCTCCTTATCTCCCTCCTAAATCTTCCACCCTCCAATCTTAGTCCATGCTCCCTCGTGTCCCTACCCTTCCTCAGTTTAAACACCCCATGAGTACTAGCTTTGTTTATCCCCCTCTAATACTTGAACACTTCAATTATATCCCCTCATCCTTCCTTTCCTCCAGAGTGTACATATTCAGCTCATTCAGCATGTTCTCATATGCCTTGCCCTCCATCCCCTGTAACATTTTTGTTACCCTACATTGCACTTCTTGCAGTAATTTAAATCCCTCTTCAGATACAGCTGCCAGTACTGCACACAGTACTCCAAGTGCGGCCTGACCAATGATCTGTAGAGGGGTTGGATCACCTCCCCATGCCTGTATGAGAAACTCCTTGTGATGCAGCCCAGCATCCTGTTCACCTTAGCTTCTGCTTTCCTGCATTGGGCAGAGTTGTTCATGTTCCCCATTACCAACACCCCTAGGTCCTTCTCTTCCTCAGTGTTCCCCAGTCTCTCCCCTCCCAACCAATAGTCCCTCTTTGTGTTCTTTGCCCTGAAGTGCATAATCTTGCATTTTTTCGCATTTAATCCCAGCTGCCATTTCTCTGACCATTCCTTCAGTTGGGTTAGGCCCCCTTGTAGCTGTTTCCATCCATCCTCTTTGTCTCACTACTGCCCCCATTTTGGTATAATCTGCGAACAGACTAAACCTGCTCCCAACTCCGTGTGCAATATCTGAGACAAAGAGCCCAAATAGCACCGGGCCCAGCTATTTGTGAAGAAGTGCAATATCATGCACTTGGGCCACAGAAACCCTGGAACAGAGTACTAAATGGGGGTGTAGTATTAATGGCCACCAAACAGGAAAGAGACCTGGGGGTAACCATATCAGAGGACCTAAAGGTGGCCAGACAGTGTGGCAAATCAGTGGGGAGAGCTAGTGGGATGCTAGGGTGCATAGGAAGGGGTATCACCAGCAGAAAGAGAGAGGAAGTGCTACCATCATATAGATCACTGTTGAGACCTCACCTAGAGTACAGCGTCCACTTCCAGAGATCACATATCTGGAAGGAAATAGACAGAGTAGAGGAGGACTACAGGAGGGCAACTAAAATGGTGCAGCGTCTGCATCAAAAGCCCAGTGAGGAGAGACTAAAGAACCTCAATATGTACATCCTGGAGGAAATGGGGGGGTATGACAGAGACTTTCAAGTACCTCAGGCATATACATATACAGTAGTTCAAGAGGGAAGCATTTTAAAATAAGAAAAGATGCTCAAGAACAAGGAGACATACTATGAAGCTGGAGGGGGTAGACTGAGGGGAAATGTAAGAAAGTACTTCTTCACAGAAAGAGTGGTAAATGTCTGGAGCAGCCTCCCAGGAGAGGTGGTGGGGGCAAAAACAGTAATGGGATACAATAATAAATGGGACAAGCATAATGGAACCTTAGTGGTAAGGAAGAGAGGGGTAAAGCTGCAGGTTCTGCAGTATTACAGTAGGTAGGGAAAATGGGCAGACAAGGTGGGCCAGGAAGTCCTTATCTGCCATCAAATTCTATGTTTCTATGTATTTTCAATTACCTCTGTAAATAACCAATGTATCAAGTATGTAGTATGGACTGTGCAATTGTTTCAACATAATGTATTGTATTTTTTTATGTGAAACTATAAAACTTCCAAAAGGTGTACCCACCTCCTTAGTTCATCCACATCCTTAAAGAGTAATTTCTACATGTCTTCTTGCGTACCTTGGAATAATAAAACCATAATCCAATACTCACAGTGCAAAACAAGCTTTAATGCTTGTTTAAAAAGTTTTCCAATATTAGTAATTTCAACAGAGAAAAATGAGCACACACAGGAACAGTTCACAGTCTTTGGTCTGATTAATAACAGCAGATTTGTATAGCCCATTTATTTATATTCCTTTGTTTAGATGTGGGGTTGGTTTTAGAGACTAGAATGTATAAAATATCAACAGCCTTCCTGCTATTTTTATGAAAAGATATGTATGACATACTGATTAATAACAGCATATACTGTAAACTGTGCAGCTTGTCATTTATTTGTTCATTTGTATGAGGGGCTGGTTTTCTAGCACTTGAATGTGTGAAATTATTAGTGGTTGGAATACTGCTATCTTGATTTAACAGCATGTAAAATTCTCTTGGCTGCTATCTATTAAATTAGATGTGGTTTCATCTCCAGTTCGATTATATGGGTGGTGCATTTATGTATTAGATTAGTTAATTTTGTGCAGTAGTAGGAGTTTCATATTTTTTTAAGCTATTAACAAATAATTTAACAGTAGTGCAAGAAATTAAAACTATGCACATAGTTATTTGTGTAGAAGTTTAATGGGTCTCTTTAAATCCTCAGGCAATACCAAATATGATGTCCTGATGGAAAAATGTACAAGGAAGAAGAGAAATAAAGATATGAAGAGATGAGAGATGAAGAACCCTGTGGAAAAGATGAAAAGACATTTGGACCTTTTTAATAATTTGTTAAAGTGCTTCGGTATTTGTATGACTCATATTTATTATTTATGGGTTGAAAGGGGTTGTCTTATGTTGTGGTTGTTTTATTCATTGCTATTATTTGTGTAACCCCTAGGCGGCGCTACTCCTTGAGTTACACCCCTGCCTACTCCCTATGAGATAGGCTGGGGGGTTTGGGTTGTCAAACTTACATTAGGTTTTAAAATGTGCAGTGCCTCCACTTAGAGTTGACCTTTAACGTGGGCTAGATGTTACCTGGTAAAACCCTCTGAGATGTCATACCACCCACAATTACTATTTGCCACCCCAAGACATGACCCATCATCATTTCCCCACATTTCAGACCTTTTGTAGTTAGAGACTCTCTCTAATAATATGCGCATGGCAACCATTTGCAAAAAAGTAATAATATTTATTTAGGGGACAAAGGAGTTAGGATTGAGAAAAAGGAGGAACAGAGGTTATGCAGTGATTCTTAATTACAAATGTACACATGACTGTTTTGATTGGAATGTACTGGTGAAACCTTCCAGCTGGGTGACTATCAGTTAAGTAGAAAAGAGAAATCACATTTTTACCAACCCATATGATACCCAGATCCCTGGCTATCTAAGCTGCTGACTAATCAGATGTTACACATTTATTTCTCCACACTGGTACCAGTTCCCAGAAACTTGTGAAACCCTGCAATCTCACACTATACCCTGAGTACCCAGTTACCAAAGTCCTGGATGATTGCAGGCCTGGTGGATGTTGCAGCTGGTGGTGTTGGCTGGCTTTAATTCAAAGAGGAAAGGATTAACTTGAAAGACCATTTTTTTTTTGTTTTGTTTATCCCCCTACTCACATTTAGCTCAGTAGCCCTGGAACATCATATCAGCGGGCTTCAGGCAGATTTTATTTATTTATTTATTTTTTGTTGACTGGGTAAGTGCACTAGGAAATATTTTGCCTATTTTCAGGCACGACCAAGGGGGAAGGGGGATACAGATGAATGCCAGCTGACCTTGAACCAGATTAAGCTGTTGATGGTATTTTAGTGAATGGGGGGAAATTTGGCTGGGGCACTGGGGAAATTCCCCTACTCGCCTGAGGGTGACTTTCTGGCTGTCCAAGATGGTGGATGACAGTCCTGGTGTGCAGGAG
This sequence comes from Neoceratodus forsteri, assembly GCA_016271365.2. Taxonomy (NCBI): domain Eukaryota; kingdom Metazoa; phylum Chordata; order Ceratodontiformes; family Ceratodontidae; genus Neoceratodus; species Neoceratodus forsteri. The sequence continues at coordinate 589,532,316 of CM057449.1, read as the reverse complement.
GTTGCTATGGCAGTGGCTGAGTCTGTTTCTGCCTGCACTTCACCTATACTGGAATCCACTTTAGAAAAGTCTGCTGTGGATGTTTCTCTTGGGTATATTTCATCTGCACCAGCACCTGCACAATATGAGTGGGGTGACTCTGTAGTTGGTGACTTGAATTAGAAGTCTGCAGTACCTTTAGTTTCTATTTTTGTATCTGATATTTCTGAGTGGCATGAACTTTGGGACTTACCCCACTCTACTTCAGGAGAGGCACAAGAATTACTGTGTGTGCTCAAAAAAGCCTGGACCTGCCTTAGGTACTGAGCTGTCGTCTGCTGGGGAAAACATTACCACAGTGAGTGTGCCTAATATTTCCCAGACTTCTTCTACTCAGTTGCCTGAGGCTCCAGCCTTTGGTCCTGCACCTTGGTTGGTTGATAAAGCACTTCAGGACATGGGTTGGGGGAAACACCCTTCTTTGGGTCAGTGGAATTCTTGTTCATCTCCAATCCGCATGCCTTTGTCTCCGATCACAGTTGTTCCTTCAGCGGTCCCTCCTGCCGTTGCTCCTGACCATGTTTTGGATGGATCTCTCCTGTAAGCTGACCCTTTGGTCTTGCCTGATGATTTCTTGCTGACCCAAAATCTTAGTCTTGCTTTTCCTACCTTGCTGACCACTTCGACAGGCTTACACTCAGGCCCTAGCCTAGTGTCAGCTCCGCTAAATGTTCTACCTGATAGACAAAAGAAATCCTTTTCTTCCCTTTTTTGCTTGCCTGTTTTACCAGTTAAATGGCATAATGTGGTTTGTCTTTCCTATGTGGGGAGTATAAAGGAACCTCCTGATCGTCTCTTTGTGGCCCGGACTTTGCTAAAAGATTCGATGAAATTCTTCGCCCATGAGATTTATGCAATTATTCACATTTCTGGAGAGAGACTACCTTTGACGTCAGTTTTAAGACGTCTAAGGGTTTGGACAGATTTTGGTCTAAATTTCACATGTTGAAGAAGTCTGTCTTATGATCTCCCGGTGTGGACTTGGCGGATGTTCTCTACTGGTTAAAACTCAGATGTACTATTCTGGGGGACCCTGAGGCCATTCTGGATTCTGAAAATATCTGAACTGGAGGCTGGAAAGTTAAGGTTTTACTGAAGTCTGATGATTCTGGCATCCTTCACCTCCTGATCTCTTTTTTTGGGGGGGCAGGGATGGGGGTTTGTTTTATCCAGGTCAGCCAAAGGCCTGTTTAGATGTGGGAATTCTTCTCATTTGAGTAGTGTCTGTGATACTGTGAAGTGTAACCTATGTGGGGAATTGGGCCATCTGGGTGAATCCTATCTGAATAAATGTTGCTGTAACCTCTGTGAAGAGCTTGGTCACACCTTCCAGAATTGCTCCTGGGTGGCCCATAATCAGGAACAACATGATGGTGGGATGGACAAGCATTTCATTATTACTCATGCTCAGAAAGCTAATTTCTGTAATAAATCTTGTCCCTCTGAGCTTTCTCGAGCTCCTGCTAGACCCCCCTCCTCTACTGTACCTCCACCTGTTCCAGAGCGTGCTTTGCCTCTGAGTGACTCTATGGTGTTAGCTCCCCTCCCACCTGTTTCCCAGACCCAGTAGTGGTTGACCCCAAGAATCAGGCATTGGTCTGTGATCCCCTGGATGCTGTGCCTCTTCCTCAGGAACCTATGTAGGTCATCTGTCGATGTTCTGCACGCTCCAAGCTAAGGCTGCCCCCCCTCCTTCTAAAGCTGTTCTGACTGCCCCTGTACACCTCTCGAACACCTATGATGTTTTGCAGGAGACTTCAGTGGACTCTGGTGAGGATACTGATTCCTCCTCTGTTCCATCTTCCCATCCAGAAAGTACTACTGATACTGAGGTTTGCTCTACGGGTAAGGGTTCCAAAAATGGAAAGGCAGATCTAAATTGAAAGCTGTAGGCGGGAAGGATAAGAAAAAATAATGCTGGTTACTTGACCTCTCTGGTTTTGCTTTTTCTTGCCATGGCATCCCACGTCTTTGCCTGTTACTCTCTGAATGTTAACAGTATCAAGAGACTGGATAAGTGTAACACTGTTTTCACTTTCCTAGCTTCCTTGCCAGGTGGTATAATTTTCCTGCAGGATGTTAGGTTTTATGTTTTGCATGAACTGAAACAGGCTCAAAGATACTGGCTTCTGGGCCTTTCCTAGAGGTCATTGGGCCCGGACAGATGTTCTGGTGTGGGGATTTTGGTTCACTCTGTTGCCTTTGTGCTTCTGAAGCTTTATGGTATTGTCCCTGATTGGGTACTAATTCTTGATGCATTGCTTCACCAGGTCCCTTATCGCCTTATCTGTTTGTATGCCCCCAAATTAAAACTGCAAGGATTGACATTTTTTCTCAGATCCAGCCCTTTTTGCATACTTCTAAACATGTGATTTTTGCAGGTGGCTTTAACAGTGGGCTTAGCCTTCTGGATAAAGGCTTGCATACTACTACTAGAAAGTTATATTGAGATTTCCACTCATTGAATTCCATGATCAGCACTGCGAACCTCCGGGATGCTGTTCAGGAATTTACGAGACATCGTTCTCCCACATTTCAGAAAGGTGTCATGGCAAGCAGGATTGACTATGTTTTTTTGTCCCCCTATCTTGTTCTTTCGAAAGTCTCAGTTGATTCTGTTGAATTTTCAGACCACAGACTTATTTCTCTTACTTTTGATGATACTCCCCCCCCCCAAAGGCCCAGGTATTCGGAAATTTAATATTTCTTAACTGAAGGATGATGTCTTCTTATGCTCTTTAAGGAAATTTTTAACCGCCAGGAAATCTGTCCTCCTATGTTATGAACAGGGCCCCGTGTTACCTGCGGCAAAGTGGACCTACATTCTGCGGCAGGACCTCATACTTTCTGCAGCAGAACATCTGCTGATTCTGTGGCCATTCTGCAGCAGATAAATTGTGGCTAAACAGCATACCTTCAAAGGGATTAAGTCTTTGTTAACCCTTTGACTGACTTCGTGCAACCACTCTGCTACACGGAAAGTGGAACAGCAGGCCATTTAACAGTATGTAGTCTTCTTATCACAAATATTAAACTGCTGTGACCCAAACCTGGCACATCCATGGGCGTCAGTGTTCTCGTTTAATGAATTTTCCCTCCCACCCTGAATTTGAAGGCTTATCTGTTCTGGAAATTGGTGGCCTTTGCTGTTCTCCTAGATTATAATCAGAGGAGGTAAAACTACATAGAAGACAAAATCAGCTTGGATTTCTTCTGATTTATATTTACAGTTAGCAGATATAAAAACAGACCCCAACTTGAAAGCCATTTTTTTTCTGATTTTGACCGACGTCCTTTTAGATTATTTTTTTAAACTAGGAATACCCCAGCTGACTTGCAACAAACATGTTGAGTGCAATGTGCAAATCTGTGTGTTGGGAGGGGATTGTCTTCCTATAACAGTGAAGAAGGGTGTACCTTGCAGTGTCTGTAGGATTTGTTGACTCCTGATTTTTCCTTTGGGAGACACACTAAAAAATGCAAGCAAGTCATTCTTATTAAGCTGGAGTAATCTTGGTTAGCATGTTCTCTTCTGCACACAACTCAGGGGGCTATGGTGTTCTTCAGTCAGTGACCCTCAGTTCATTTATGTATAGCAGCAATCAAACTCTCCATTCTGATTTTTTTCCATACCTGTTTGCTCCAGTTCTAGTATACCCTGGTCCCCAACTCTGCTGCAGCTGGGCAACTTGATCCTCCTTAAGAATTGAGCTTGAAGCCACCACTTAGACTGCAAGTTCAAATCAGCCAAGAAATTACTGGCACATTTGCAGGTACAGAACTGTGGCACACAAGTCAAAACTGTGATCGTTGTCCACCAGTGGGGACTGAGTCCTCTGCTCAGTCTGCTGCCAGCCCTATGTTTCTGCTATCGGTTTCTCCTCCAAAACCTGTCACCACACAGAGCTAGATTCCACCTCCACAGGCACCAGTGAATCTTCTCACTTCTTGACTACAGCTCACCTTCTGGTTCTTCCTTCCAAATTCATCTTCCAAGGATTCAGCAAGCATGCACCATGAGCTGCCTCGCAATGAAATAATAACATGGCTGACCTACCCACACCTACACAGCAGCAAATCATAACTGCCGTGGACCTAATCAAGCTCTGCTACTCTTGCTTCAGTCCCCCCCCCCCCCCAATACCGGTTGGATGGAGTTATGTAACTAGAGCCAGCGTGAGTCAAGATGCCATGCAGCCACTAGCTTTTCGGCTTTGTAGCAGATGGCATCAGTTTGTTGCCTCTTCTAAAGAGAATGTATGTCATGGCATACTTAACACATCAGTAGCTATGCCCTTGTCTTGTGTGATTGTATAGCACAGCTAGCATTTCTGTGGCTGTGTGGCTGGTATTCCTGATTTCTGTGGCAAGTCCTGATTTCTGCAGTGAGCCCTGATTTCTTCAGCCATTGCTGCAACTGCAGAATCACAGAAAACATGGGGCCCTGATTATGAGGACCCTGTACAATGGTGGGAGGATTCGAAGCTGAATCTTTAGAAGCTCCTTTGGTGATACAGTAAGACCCAAAGCACCTCGGCTTACTTGTCATACTTAAAAGATCACCAGCTCTTACAATCCCTCTTGTCCCTTGCTCATACTACTGGACAAGATCTGAGTGTGCATATTCACTCAGTTCGGCAATCTATGTTGTGTTATTCTAAAAATCGGGCTGCCCGCCTTTATTGACAACATAACTTTGGTACTCAGGGTGTGGCTCGTGAAACCTGTCCTTTTACCTATAACAAGTCACAGGTCAGAAAGAAGGGCATCACTAGCTTGCTGGATGATTTGGGTACTCTTCATAGCTCCCCACGTGACATTATGCAAATTATGGCTGATTTTTCTTGTAACTTGTTTTCCGAACTCCCTTCAGATGTTGGGCTGGGCAGATCAAACATTATTTATCTGATGTTTTTATCCCTGATCTTTCTCCACAGGTTCTCACAGGTTTGTACCAGCCTTTAACTTTGCACAAGGTGCTGGATGTTATCCATCATTTGAAGCCTAATGTTACCCCGGGCTCTGCTGGGCTTCCAAATGAGTTGTATAAGCTTATGGGTGACTCCCTGGGGTCGGACTTGGCCCTGGTGTTTAAAACTATGTTGGAATTGGGAGATGTTCCTCATAACTTTACTAAAGGAGCCTTGATTTTTTTATATAAAAGTGGGGATAAATCTGACTTGCATAATTGGAGACCTATATGCATGCTTAATGTGGATTATAAAATATTGTCCAAAATTCTGTCCAACAGATTGTTTTCTGTTGTGGATCTTGTCATCTCCTCTGAGCAGGCTTGTGCTATTCCTCAGAGGAAAATACAGGATCATCTCATTCAGGTGAGGGAAATTTTTACCTCTGGATATTCTGGTTGATGTTCAGGGTATATCATTTCTTTGGACCAAAAGTCTGCTTTTGACTCCATTTGTCATGTTTTTTTGTAGGAAATTCTTTTACATTTTCATATTCCTCCTACATTTGTCTCTTGGACATGATCTCTTTATCAGACTGCCACTGTGGTTCTTCTGGTTAATGGTTGGCTGGGTGCCTTGGTTCCCATTAACTGAGGTGTGAGACAAGGGTGCCCTCTGAGCCCCCTTATATATGTCTTTTTTATTGACCCTCTGCTACATAAATTAAATACATCCCTGAGTATTAGCCTGATTTCTAAACCTGCTGCTCAGGACACGCCCTCCTCTTTGGCTTATGCTGATAATTTGTGGTTGTTGACTGCAGATGCCTCCTCGGTTCAGGAAGCCCTTTCTGAATGCTTTTCTTTTGGTTTGGTCTCGGGGGCAAGCTTGAATTTGGACAAGTGTAATGCTTTTGTGCTTGGCTTCTCCTCACAGGCTGTCCCCTATATTGGCCCAATTACTGTTTCTTCCTCTTCTATTACTGTCCTAGGAATTAAGTTTGGCCCTTCGGGGATTTATGTTCAAAACTGGGAGGAAAAGCTAGCTATTGGGCAATTCAAGGTTTCTCAATGGAATCATAGCAAGATGGGGAAGAAAAAACGTGTGTTTTTGGTGGAAACCTTTCTTCTTCCTATTTTTTTATATTTAAGTTAGGTGTTCCCTATTCCAAAAAAACTTGAAACCCCTCTCTTTTGTTTTTCCAGGTGGTATGGAGTAGTCGCCTTAACCCAATTAAAAGGGATGTTCTATATCTGCCCATTCCGGAAGGTGGGCTGACCATGGTGAACCCGATTCTTTTCTTTTCTAGTGTTTCTTTAATGTCTAATTTTCAACCTCTTTTGATTCATAGACAAAGAGGGTCTGAGAGCTGGCTCTATGGTAATTGTAGCTCATGGTTCCATTCTTGGGAACAGAACACTATTACAGTTCTCTGGGGCTCAGAATTTCTTCAATACCTAAAAGACACATTCCTTCATTTGAAACAATTGAAGGTTACCCCACATCATCTCTTGATGGTTTCTTCACATAAGATGTTCTACAGGACTTTGAGGGCTTCTGTCTGTCCCTACCCTGACCCCTTTACTAAATGTGATGCATTGTACAGGGCTTCCCTGAAACTCCTATTGATGAATCCTAGGATCTCTGCACATATGTGGCACTTCCATTGGCTCTCTTGCCATGAGAAGATTAATGTCAAGAGTAATCACAAACATAAGCAGCTGTCTGATAGGTTCTGCAGTAGACCATAATGTACTGCCTCCCTTGAAATGACTGACCATTTATCTTTTCAGTGCTCCTTTATTAAATATTTTTGGACCTATTTAGCTGACCAATGGGCGGAAATGCTTTTCTCTAGGATTTTTTATGCAAATCTTATCTATGGCCATGTGTCCTCTGCTTGGGGGAAATGGAATCTGGAAACTATGTGTGTTTTATTTTCAATTATCAAATGAAATATCTGGATGTCCTGTTGTTTATTTACTTTGCAACAACACCATTACACTTATGCTGAACTGCGCAACAAAATAGTTGCTAATGCACGTGTAGTTTATTTGTTGGACAGATCATATCTTTCTACCCTGGGCCATTCTAGCTTATGGAAGCATTTGCCCTGGATCATTGCTACAGATGCAACTTGTTACTTGAACTGTGTGGGTATTGGTGTAATTTTTTTTTCTTTTTTTTCTTTTTACCCTAGACCTATTATCCTGAATGCTTGTTTCTGTAATTTTTTTGTCCTGATTCTTGTTTTCCTTCCATTGTGATTTTCTGTATTGTTATTTTTTTTTTTTTGGAACTGTACCAATTGGTTCTTTAATAAAACTTTTCTCTACACTTTTCAAGAAGTGCCATGGGATCTTTAACATCCACCTGAACTACCACCAGAAAATGCAGATGGAACATCAGTTTAATATCTCACCAGAAAGATGGCACCTCAAGAGTGCAGCTCCCCCCTCATGATGCACTGCAGTGTCAGTATTGGGATATTTACCCAAGTGCCTTGTGTGGGTATAGAACCCACAGCCTTCTGATCTGCTGACCTCAGAGGCAAGTGTGCTACCTGCTGAGCCACTGACACTTCAAACTGAGATTCACCATCATATGCATAGGAGGGATGGGGATCCACGAGTTTCCCTATTTAATTCTAGCCATTAATAATTATCCAAATAGTTTTTACACTATTGATTGAGCTATTGCCTGTTGGAATGGGAGACACTTTTTTTCATAATGCTCTTTCTTATCAAGTTTAATACACCATGCTTTTTCCAGATTAGAGACATCTATCATGGCATTCAGCCAAGTTTTAAAAGTCGGGGGTTCAGGGTATTTCCAATTTTGTAATATACATTTTTTTTGCCACAGCAGACATTAAAGATAGTAATTTCTTTTGATTTGCATCTAATAAGTGGTCATAAGGGGCTATATCCATCAAACTCATAAGTGTATTCACAGAAATATGCTTATTGCAGATAACAGAAATGAATTTATTAATTTTTGACCAGTAGTTAGACAGTGAAGGACACGAGTGTATCATATGTATTATTGTTCCGGAGGTTACAGCACATCATGGACATTTGTCTGAAATACTTGAATTAAATAAATGAAGTTTATAAGGAGTATAATACATCTGGTGAATGATGTTATATTGAATTTGTTGAAGCCTTACGGTTTGCAAATTATGATTACAAACATCTAAAATCTCTTGCCAAATTTGAGGTGTTATACATATTCCCAAATCCCTTTGCCATTTTATTCTAAGGTTATCCAAAGATACATCTAATTTTTCCCTTACTTTTTGATATAACGATGTTATGAGTTTCTTCCCCTCTAAATTCTTTTGGAGAATCAACAAGGGAGGTGATTCTACCATACTAATCAATTTTATTTTCTTCAAAAAATGTTTTAGTTGAGTATATTGAAACTCCTGGGAGCTCGGTAAATTGTATTGATTCTTTAACTGTAAAAATGTTTTAATTTTCTTTGTTGGAATAAATCATACATATGATTCACCCCATATGAAGACCATCTCTGAAAGGATTTATCTATTGAAGGTGGAGATCCATAATTTTTATAAATTGGAGTAAATTCAGTTATTACATCCTTTTCTCACAGTTTTTTCTGGAGTCTATCCAACATGTGTATAGAGTCCTAGTAGTAACCGGTAAGGAGCTTGGTAATTTCTTTAGTGGGGTAGAAGAAAAAAGAAAGTTTAATAGATTTGAGTATAGCTGACACCCTGCCTCCATCAAAGTAGATGGTTTTCTCCTCAAATCAGGTTGCAACCAGCCCCAAAAATGTATTATTTGTGTAACCTAATAATATACTTTAAAATTTGGTAGTGCCAAACCTCAGCCTGCCCTAGAAGTTTCCAACTTTTTTATGACAATTCTAACTTTATTCTGTTTCCAGAGAAATCTATTTATCATTGAATCTAATCTTTTGAAAAAGCTATCAGGAATTTGGATAGCTAAAGCCTGGAAAAGAAACAAGACTATAGATAACACACATATTTTAACAAGGTTAACCCTCCCTATTAAAGTTAAAAATAAAGTGTTCCATTTGGTTAAATCTCCTTCAGTATTGTTCAAAAAATCCTCAAAATTAGCTTGATACAAATCCGTTGTTCTAGGAGTAAGATTTATTCCTAGATATTTTATATTTTGTTTCACTGCTTGTAAATTCTTGCCCAATATCTGTATATCCCCCTGAACCTGTCCAGAGTTCAATCTTTTGAATTCTGTTTTAGACCAATTCATTTTATAACCCGAGAAAGATCCAAATAGATCTGTCATTTGAATTACAGCTGATTTTGATGCATTTATATTAGTGATGAATAATCGAATATCATCAGCGAACAAGCCAATTATTTTACATTTCTGGGCTATAGTAATCCCAGAGATGTCAGGGTGTCTTCTTATTGCCATGGCTAAGGGCTCTATTGCCTTAGCAAAAATAAGCAAGGATAAAGGGCATCTCTGCCTGGTTCCTCTTGTTAAAGTAAACTGATCTGATGTAAGACCATTTATTCTTATAGTTGCAGTGGGAGCAGTACATAATAATTGTATCCATCCACCGAGCTGTGTGCCTCACTCCATCCTTTGAATAACTGCAAATATATAAGGCCATTCCAATCTATCAAAGGCTTTCTCAGCATCAATAGCTATCTTGTTCATTGTTTAATTCTATAATACTTAATGTTCTTCTAATACTTTCCATCATTGATCTATTTTTAATGAAGTCATTTTGATCTTGGTGTATACTTTCAGGCATAATGTTTTTGATCCTATTTGCTAGAATCTTTACAAATATCCTATAATCAGTGTTTAATAAGGATATCAGTCGGTAGGATGCACAACTTAGCGGGTCTTTCCCTTTCTTAAGAAATACTTGTATATATGCTTGAGAAAAGGAACCAGGCAGGGTCCCCATTTGTATTAGGGAATTCAATATCTGTAGCAATACTGCAATTAAGATGTCTCTATATTTTTTATAAAATTTGTTCCCTAGGCCATCAGGTCCTGGGGCTTTATTGTTGGCCAAATCTTGTATAATCCTTTCTATTTCTTCTCCCAAAATTGGTTTATCAAACTCTTCTCTAACATTATCTGGTACTTTCTGGATTTGGACAGAGTCCAGGAAGACTTTCATCTCCTCAAAATTGTTATTATATTGAGTAGTACACAAATTTTGGTAATATTCCATAAATTTATCTAGAATCTCCTTTGGTTTATTAATCATCCTCCTATTTTTATCTTTCAAAGGTGTAATTGAGTTTTCACTTTGTTTTATTTTTGTTTACCATGATAAGAGCTTTAGTGGGTTGTTCCTAGTGAAGTAATAATTAGATCTAGTTTTAATTATTTGTTTCTCTGCCCTTTGCAATGTTAATTGATTGTAAAAGTCAATTTTTTGTAATAATGTCTGATAAATTTTAGGGTCCATTGTTGAACTATGTAAATTACTTAGACTCTGGATTTTGTGATCCATTTGTTTAACAATTTTGTCTCTGTTTTCTATTAAAGGAGGTTAAATTCATTTTAGTACCCCTTTTGGTCACTTTGAAAGCTTCCCAGACTGTGTCCAAATCCAAATCATAATTAAGGTTTAAAGTAAAATATTCTTTACATGCTTTGTTAATTTTGTCACCACAAGACTTATTAGTCAAAAGTGTGTTGTCCATTCTCCAGGCCTTAGACTGTCCTAGCTCTATGTCAAGTGCCATATCTAGAATATACAGGGAATGGTCCAAAATACAAATCCCAGGATAGTACACCCCCTGCACTCCATGGAACATGCTTTCAGAGATTAAAAATAATCAATCCTCGAATAGAACTGATGTACTGCACAAAAATATGAATATAATCTACTATCTCCATTTTTCTTCCTCCAAGAGTCTATTAGACCTAGATCTGCCATAAAGCTTTGGACTATATTCCTAGATGTCCTATGAGATCTGTCCAACACTGAAGATTTATCTGCCTGATTTGGAGGTAAATTAAAATCACCATCTACTATAAATGGTGCCTCAAAATTTGATAGCTCCAGAAAAAAGCAGAAAAATTGTGGGTTGTTCTCATTTGGTGCATACAATGCTCCTAATGTAAACCTTACCTCAAAAATTCTTAATTGCACCAGTACATATCTACCATCTGTATTCACCAAAATTCTATCAACCATTGGTGTCATTTTCTTCCTATTAAAAGCTATAAGGACTCCTCTAGATTTAGTGGACAAATCTGAGCGATAAACTTTACTTCATCTCCCTTCAATCCATTTTACATCCTTTTTCGTTAAATGCGCCTCTTGGAGAAGCTCGGCGTTGAAATTCTTTCTTTCCAAATAGGTCACAATCCTAATTGTTTTTATTTTATCAGTTAATCCTTTCACCTTCCAAGTGGCAATTCTAAATGAATTAGACATTACAAATACTTTGTTCTAAAAACAGCATATTTTAACAAAATGTTTTTTTAATAAGCAGCATTCTCGTGCTGTACACCTTAATGTAGTAGGGTAGTTAGTGTAGTAGGGTAGTTAGTGAGGCAAACACCAAGATAGAGCAGTCTATAGGGAGAATGGCAGGGGTAAATGGAGAAAAAGACAAAGGCAGTAAGGACAGGGATGGGGCAAAAAGAAATAAAACCATAAAACAATCGAGGGTAATAAGTACCAATGCCAGTAGTCTAGGTAAAAAGCTCTCTGAAATGGTGGCCTTGATGGAAGAGGGATGCCTGGATATCATGGCAGTCACAGAAAAATGGTGCACAGACAACCATGACTGGGATGTCAACATACCAGAGTACACAATATACAGGAGGGACAGGGCAGGAAGAAGAGGAGGAGGAGTAGCTCTCTATGTAAGGGAAGGGATCAAAGCAACAGAATTAATTGGTAAACAGGGAGGAGAGGATGCACTGTGAGTCACCCTGGAGACTGGAAATGGCACCACAATCTGCACAGGGGTATTATACAGACCCCCTTCTCAGGGGGAGAAAATAGACAAGAAAATGATAGAAGGCATCCTTGGGATGGCAGAGAAAGTGGAGATATTGCTGATGGGGACCTGAATATGTCAGATGTTAACTGGAGCACCTTTACTGCAGCCACACCCAAGAGCAGGGCCATTCTCGATGCCCCACATGGGGCATGCCTCAGACAGCTAGTTTTGGAACCCACTCAGGAGGGAGCAATCTTAGACCTGGTACTCTCAAATGGGGATGGAGAGAGGATCTCCAATCTTGAAGTGCGTAGCCATCTGGGAACAAGTGACCACCAAACAGTGTGGTTCATGATAAACTTAGCTGTAGAGTCAAGCCATACAAAAGTGAAGGTACTGGACTTCTGGAGGGCTGATTTTGCCAAAATGGGAGAGTGCCTCAGAAAAGCACTAGCAAACAGGCAAGAAACTGGGGTGAAGCAACAATGGGGAAACATAAAAACTGCTATCACAGAGGCAGCAAGCCTTTGTGTGAAGCAAATAAACAAATCAAAATGAAAGAAAAAAACACCATGCTTCTCAAAATAAGTGTCGAGGAAGGTACGGGAGAAAAAGATAGCATTCAGGAAGTATAAGGAAACAAAGAAGGAGCAGGACAGAGAACTGTACCAGTTAAGGCAGAAGGAAGCAGGGAAGGCAATCAGAATAGCAAAGGCCCAAACCAAGGAAAAGATTGTCAGCTCAGTTAAGAAGGGGGATAACACTTTTTATAGGTAGATTAGGGAGCAAAGAAAGACTAAGGCAGGGATACTGAAGCTGAATAAAGAGAAAGGAGGTTGGGCAGAGAGTGACCGTGAAAAAGCAAGGACACTGAACAAATACTTCTGCTCAGTATTCACAATGGAAAAACAGGGGGAGAGACCTAATGCAGTCAATAGAAGCACTCAGGATATGGGGGTTGATATTAGTCCTTTCACAGAAGAAAGGGTTCTTGAAGAACTCTTAAAACTGAAGTTGGAAAAAGCAGTGGGGCCTGATGGGATTCACCCCAGAATTCTAAAAGAACTAAGGGAAGAACTAGTAACACCACTGACTACCCTTTTTAACAAATCATGGGAGGATGGTATGATACCTGAGGACTGGAGGAGGGTGGATGTGATCCCCCTTCATAAAAGTAGGAGCAAGACAGATGTAGGAAACTACAGACCTGTCAGTTTGACCTCAGTGGTAGCAAAAATGATGGAATCACTTCTTAAGGAAAGAATTGTTGAGTACCTAGAGGCTAGTGGGGCTCAGGAGCCAAGGCAGCATGGATTCACAGCAGGATGGTCATGTCAGACAAATCTAATTGATTTCTTTGACTTGGTGACTAAAGTAGTAGACCAGGGATGGGCTGTGGACATAGCCTACCTAGACTTTAGCAAGGCATTTGACACAGTCCTGCACAAAAGATTAATAAACAAATTAGCCAGCCTGGGAGTGGGTCCCAGGGTGATAGCCTGGGCAAAACACTGGCTGGACAACAGGTCACAATGTGTAATAGTAAATGGAGTCCACAGTGAAGAAAGGGGGGTTACTAGTGGGGTACCACAGGGCTCAGTACTGGGGCCAGTCCTTTTTAATGTCTTTACAAGTGACATTGCAGAGAGACTGGAAGGGAAAGTATGTCTATTTGCAGATGACCCAAAGATCTGCAGCAGGGTTGATATGCAAGTTGGGGTGGAAAGGATGAAAAGGGACTTGCCAAGGTTGGAGGAATGGTCAAAATGTATGGCAGCTTAGATTCAATGCAAAGAAGTGCAAAGCAATACACCTGGGAAATAAAAACCCAGGAGAAGAGCACACAATGTGGGGTGAGATACTGACAACAACAAAAAGGGAAATGGACCTGGGGGTGATTGTATCAGATGACCTAAAGGTGGGCCAGCAATGTGAGAAGGCAATAAGGAGGGCTGGGGGATACTGGAATGCATAGGGAGAGGCATCACCAGTAGAAAATAGGAAGTTGGACCTCTGTACAGACAGTTGGTAAGACCACATCTGAAGTACTGTGTACAGCTCTGGAGATGCCATCTCCGCAATGACATAGACAGGGAGGAGGCTATCCAGAGGAGGGCAACCAAAATGGTGCAGGGTCTGCACCAGAAGACATATGAAGAAAGACTAAAGGAGCTCAAGATGTATAGTCTCAAGGAAAGGAGGGGCGACATGATAGAAACTTTCAAATACCTCAAGGGAATCAACAAAGTCCAAGAGAGTAGCATCTTTCAGAAAAAGAGATGTGCAAGAACAAGGGGGCACAATTTGAAGATAGAGGGGGGATGGCTCAGAGGTAATGTGGGGAAGTATTTCTTCACAGAGAGGGTTATAGATGCATGGAGCTGCCTTCCTGAAGAAGTTGTAGAGTCAAAAACAGTGGGGGAAATCAAGAATGCATGAGACAGACATAAAGCAATTCTAGTGGAGGGTAGGAGGAAGTAGGCTCTTGGTTAACTAGGACCTGCAGCTTATCCGTTAGGTAGGGAAATGGGCAGACTAGGTGGGCCAAGTGGTCCTCATCTGCCATCAAATTCTATGTTTCTATGTTATATCCAATCTTCTCTTTTTTATTTTAAATAAATGTTTTCATGCTTTTCATTGCGTTTTATTTTGTTGTTTATCCTCCCTACCAATAACTACTCTATTTACCAAAAATGTTTTATCCTATATATCTCTGCTCTTTCTAAGATATTTAAATTGATAAGGCCTTGTTTCCAATACAAAACTATTAGATAGCTCTTCCTACAATAGAGACAAACATCTCTCCCTGTCCCCTCTCCTCCCTCTGCCCTTGCATCTAAAAATATCCCATAACACCCCCCCCCCCCAGCGAAGATGAACACTGGTTCATCTCTGTATGCTGTGACACAGCAGAGTGTGGAAAAAGAGAAAATCCCTAAATTACTCTTTTTCTATAAGCTTCCTACAACTTCTTTAAAATTACCACTTTGGCTTCTATTTATATTTATTTCCTTTTTAATTTTTTTATTTTCTACTTTTTTCCCCTCTTCCTCTCTCTCCCCTCCCCCCCAACTCTGAAGCAAAACACAATGACCTATCCTTTCCTTCTTCCTTCTTCGTATAAGTTATGAAGCCACCATTAAGCTCATGTAGGCTTGTAAGATCTTTCATATGCTGCCATCTGATCTTCTGGGGAGTCAAAAGACTGTAGATGGCCATTTACCACAAAACAAATTTTGGTTGGGTAAAACATAAAAAAGCGTATTGCCTTGTTGTGTAATAGTTGTTTTACAGGGTTGAACAATTTTCTTCTTTCTATTGTGTTGCTGGAAAGATCTGGAAAGACACTAAATTGTAGGCCCTCCACTCTAAGGCCTTTAGCAATCAAGGCTTTCTGCAATATAGCTTACCTATCTTGAAACTTCAGTGGTTTAACAAAAACAGTTCTTGGATATTCTGAATAGGGCAATACTAGGGCCAGCTCTGTGTGCTCTATCCAAAATAACTTTTTCTTCAGGGTATTTTCTTTCTGATGCTAATGTAAGGATTTTCTCAAAATAAGGAATGGCATTTCTTGGTCTTCCAACCCTTCAGGGATTTTGCACAGCTACAAATTTACTCGTCTTGCTCTATCCTCTTGTTCATTGATTTTAAGCTGCATTGCTTGGAGTTGTTTCTCCAGCTGCAGTATATTCTGTGTTACTTAATTCTTATCTTCTACAGTCAACACTCTTGACTCCAAAACTTCTGTTCTTGTTGCTAATGATTGGAGCTTTGTGGATATTTCTCGAATTGTGCCTGAAATGCTGCTGACAGAGTCTTTGATTTCACTTAAGGCATTCATCATGTCCAGTCTCAGGCTCCCCACAGCCTGCAAGACTTCATCATTATTGGAGGCAGAGAAGTTTCCTTTGCCCCCACTGAGATTCCATGTAATATTTCCCCCTTGGTGCTCCATACCTGGGGTAATTATAGCATGTTCCTTTTGCCCCATTCCTTGTACTCTATCTTCATTCCCCATATTATTCATATTTTCTTCTCCATTTCGCAATAGTGGCTGGGTCCCATCCCTGTCTTGTAAATTAGTAGCTGTCTGCCATTCATTGATGCCTTCCACCCCACTATCCTTCATTATTCCTTCTTTATTACCTCTTACCAGCCCAGTAACATTTATTATAGCCCTATTAGGTAATTCCAGTGAGTCTTCTTTACCAGACTCCTCTGAATAATGTTCATTTACAGCTCCTTTCTTCAACATTTGGTTTTTAAAAATGATTGAAAACATATTACCTGGACATTCTGGTTCTGGGCTTACCACAGGAGATAGGAGAGCATGTGGAGGTTCTGTCAGATCTGTAATGTCTGTCGAGTCCACTCTTTTTTGATTGCAGGTATTGCTGTTTTTTTTTCCAGCGGTTGCACTGGGTTTGATTGTTTGTGAGTTGAATGAGCATTCTTAGGCATGCTACATAGCAAAATTAACCAAGGGGGGTATAAACCCAGCCACGCTTCTTTTCTTTTCTACCGAGGAGAGGTCCGAATAAACAGCACCAAGCACTGGGGAAAGGGCGCTAACACAAGGAGCAGAAGAGAAAGAAACAAAGACAAATGAAAAAAGGATTCACATTTAGGAGGTAGGGAAATTCATCATCCCGAAATGACAAAAATGCCCAAAACCTGTAAAGCCTGTAAAGTTCTTAAATTTCTACTACATCTCCTGGTTTAGAAGCATCACAGTTCATTCCCTTGTAGATGGAGATTTTCAGTTCTCCCACTGCTGCACTCCGTGTTCCTTCACCTGGCCATCTCGGGAACTCAGCGTCGCAGCCCGTGACATAAGAGTTTCCTCACGAGGGCCCAATCCATCTTTTGTACTCTTCTAACCAACTTGGGAGACCATTTAACAAACAACAACACCTTGGCTTTAGAAGAAGTGCAGGGGGTTGCCCTGCTTTTGGCAGTGGAGCAGTGGTTGCCCTGCTTTTGGCAGTGGAGCAGGGGTTGCCCTGCTTTTGGCAGTGGAGCAGGGATTGCCTTGCATTTGGCAGAAGAGCAGGGATTGCCCTGCTTGTCGCAGACTGAATAATTCAGAAGGAAAGTAACCAGTCGGGTTACCTTGGCTAGATCATGGATTTGCAATCCTGAATAGTCAGCATATTTATAAGGTTGTCACATGCAGTACACTTATATCCCAATACATTATCACCTCCAGTACATTTATATTTCAAAACATCTTTAAGAAGGTTGGAAAACTGTCATTTCCAGATGTCATAAGCCATACTTAATTGACTTTGAAATCTCCTTCCCTTAATGTGGCAATGCTGCTATGGCTGGCATCTCCACAGGACAGTCTTGACCAGATAGTGGACACAGGTGCACACATAGAACAGTTATATGATTTTTCCTGACACAGGTGCATCTCATCACATTTCTGATACTAATAGGCTCTGATGGGTCCCCCAATAGTTAGATGCTGTTTGGGCTATCTTGGATCCCCCAGGAACAGCTACAATCTGCAAAAACAGTTTCTGAGATCCTCCCTCACTGAGCCAGACAAGGCAGCAGGGCAAGGTGTGAACCAAATAACTACTTATATCGAACAGTCACTTTGGGCAAGGTGGCTCACATTTATTAAGCTTGCTTTCTCTCACTTGAACAGTTACTGGGACATGATGGCCCATAGTTACTTAGCTTGCTTTCTCTCACTTGAACAGTTACTGGTGCATGATGGCTCATAGTTACTTAGCTTGCTTTCTCTCACTTACACAGTTACTGGGGCATAATGGCCCATAGTTACTTAGCTTGCTTTCTCTCACTTGCACCAGGGGGTACAAGAGTACTTACTAAGGTCCCTCACGGATGATCCCCACTATAGAAGGCTGCTGATGGTCTTCAGTTCTCTCACAACTGAGGTTCTTTTCAGCACTCTAACCACTGCTTGATATCATCTGGTTTCGGTTCACATCTTTCCCCGACATGGAATGGAGGGCAAGCACCTGGAGGACATTCTGACAACCTCCAGGCTAGCAGTTTAACAAACTGCATTACTTTAACTTTTAGCAAAATAAAGAAGGCCAACCCTCTCTAGGTTAGAGAGGATTAACTGGATCTCCAGGCTTGGCAGTATGGCTGGGGCCTGAGCCCAATCCCCTAGGGGGCTCTTGCTTGAATCTCCCTTTCGAATCTGGATCTGGACTCTAGTAAACTGCTGGAAAACACTGTCTCTTATAGAGCTCTCCTGAGGCTCCTTATTGGCTGTGGCTTTTGGCTGCAGGGCCTCCAATTGGCTGGAGGATCTGTCAATCAGGAAAATGAATAATGCATGAACCTCACTCGATGGACTGTTGGTCTGCTGTTTTGACGCCTAGAATTAGGTCCCTGCAAGTCCCCATGAGCACTTGGAATTTACCCATGAGCTTTAGTGAGTGTCCCACAAGTCCTGACTTTGTTATCCTGGCTTTCCAATTGGCTGTGGCTGCTTGCAATGGCTGCTTAACCCACTGTCCCCTAGCAGATCAAGTACAGTCCCAATTTAAAGTTCTGGTGCAGCCAGGAATGATTGAATATTTGCCTCAAAGCCCCACAGTTCAGTAGCCCTGTTAGCGTACTTGCTGTCGCTGCACAGAGAAATGAATTTGCCAAGTACATTTTCCTGTCACTACTGCCAACATTGTAGCTTCCTGTCATGCAGCAGCAGACAAGCTGACATTTTTCTGAGTCCCATTTTTATTCTGGTACAGTCAGGAGCAAAACATTAATTTATTTTAAACATCTTCCCCCTTTCAAAATTTCTTCCCAACATACATGGCAGCAGTTACATTAATTTTACTAATTTCTTTTCCTCTTCAGCTGCAGCCAAGAACAAGCTGCCCCGAGGGCAGACAGACCCTCATGAATATTTAAAGAGTTGGGGCTCATGGCTCATTAATATTAATGAGCTCTGATCGAAACTCCATCATGGATCTCCTTTAATCTTGAGGAGAGCAGCCTCTCAGTGGCCTCGCCATGGTCACCGGGTCCCACTTAGCCGATGGAGATCCTGGGACCAATGGAACACTCTCCAGTTTGACCACAATCCAGAGCGGTCAGAGATCAAAGCCACTGCTCATGCCCGTGTGACCCCTGCTGCCCCAAGGGCATGTCTTCACATGGTAGATCATGGTTGTGTTTTTCTGAGTCCCAGAGAGCTGGATTTATTTTCCCTGAGCTAGGGCTGGGGCACCAGGAGGCAGAAACAGGACCAGGGGGACAAATAAAATTACAGGCTAGTTTGGAGGGACCCGGGAGGAGAGGAGGAACAAGGGCTTAATGGTGGCAGGTAAGCCCCCATTTGCGGGGGGGGGGTTACACTTGAATCATTGGTCTCTGCCATATGGTGTGGTGTGGGTTATTTATTTACTGATATGAGCATCCTTGTGCACTTTAATTAACCAATCTACTGCACTAGTATTTATACACCCTACACCAGTAACATTTTTTATGCTCTGATGAAACCACATTGAACTGTGATGAAACATAATGCTCTGCTCCTGCATTTGATTGTGAACTGTTCCTGTTTTGCTCATTTTCCTCTATGGGAAGTACTAATGTCGTAAAACTTTTTAAATGAACATTAAAGCTTGTTTTGCACTGTGAGTATTGGATTTCAGTTTTATTATTCCAAGGTACACCAGAAGAGTTACAGAAATTACACTTTAAGGCTGTAGATGAACTAAGGAGGTGGGTGCACCTTTTGGAAGTTTTATAGTTTCACATGTGTTTAGGATGCACCACCTTACTAAATACATGGAATAGTGGAGAGCCTGTTTTTGTTGAAATTGTATTTTTTATGTGCAATAGTCTACACCAAATATATATAATTGATTTGTGTGCTCCCTCCACTGTCGGCCCCCTGTCAATTGGACCACATCACAGCATGGGATGAGGAACAGCAAATCTTCCAGGTAGTGCCTCCTCCCTACATTTCAGGTGTGTACTGAATTAGCCTCCCCCCCATCTACCCCCCCACCAAAGATTGGCTCTAGCTACATGTTGAGATTAACCAATCAGTACAGTTTCTCACTAGCTCCTTATACAGTTCTGCCGCTACATGGCACTGTTAATCTCTGATCACCTTCCTTCCCCCTCTTTAACATAAATTGACTAATTCTTCTGTTTTCAACTAACTCTACAGTCCCTATCTACCATGCCTGAGCTTCTAATAATCCCTATTTTCCTTCTGGGTACCCCCACTCAAGACTTGAACCATTGCACCACATAGCCCTGCCTCTTGGCTGTCTGGCTTTGTCCTCTAGGCTATCCTGGCATTGTTGTCTCTGTCTATTGCTACCTTTAAACCTCCTCCCATTCTCTGCATAGACTAGTGCTTTTCCATATTTTCAATCTACCCATTTCTCCACTTGCTCATTATCATTTCCCTCCACTAGTGGCCACCCGTGAGCAGTATTACCTCCTGCACCCCTAATTTTTATCATGCTGCCTTTCACTGTCTTCCTATTCCTACTGCACTCACACCTCCTATCACCTCCTTCATTCAAGAATCCAAGCATCCTTTCCCACACCTTTAACCCCCACTTTTGTGTTCCCTCCTTGCAGGCCTCTTCACCTCACCTCTTCTGACCCTCATGGCTAACAGCTCCTTACAGTCTCCACTACAGTCATGTGTAGCTTCTTCGACCTGCACCTTCCCCTTTCTTTCTTTCATACTCCCATCTTCCCCTCAAGCTCTCTTCATTTTCTCTTATAAAATGGTTGAGGTGCCGCATGTCTTATGTCGACCTCCTATCTCTATTATGAACAGAACCCTAATTCTCCTCCTGCTCCTTACCAGATCAATCTTCCCAAACCCCAGTCAACACTTCCCATGCTCTAACCCCAAACTGGCAGGCTCCAAAAACAGGAAGTGCATCTCCATCGTCCACCTAATCAGTCAGAGCCTCCCAGCCAAAAAAGATGCCTTCCAGGCCAAGGTCTCCTACAAAAAATTCAACATCATAGTGCTATCTGAGACATGGCTCTCCCACAAAATGTTTTGATGGGGAGATTGCTATCCACAGCTGTACCTCAGTCTGAAAAGACAGACTTGGAGAAAGGGGGTGGATGCATGTTTTATGTATCTCACAGGTTCTCTTACACTGAACTCTGTCTCGACTCTGATTTCTCCATGTCTGAGTTTCTCTCCATAAACCTCCTCCTAGGTAAAAGTGAAATACTCACCCTTACCACAGTCTACCCCCCCTCCAGTATCCCCCCTTGAACTTCAAGCCCCTATTGGCTTTGAAGAACTCACTACCCCTACCCCTAAACAGCCTAGCAGACTCTGCTAGGGGGTGCATTGCAGGCCTTTTGCCTGTATCAACTAATCTCTATCCCATCAGGACAAACTACAAGACTGGAACACAATCTTTGATTGACTGGATTGTGGTCTCAGAGTCTGCTCATGTCACCCATGCGGGTATTCTTCCAGACTGTCTCAGTGACCACTGTGCCACTTTCTGCCTCTGGTCAGCCAAACACCTAAACCTCCCCCTAAATTCATCCTCTCCAGACATCTGACAAATAACAGTATCGAGACTGTAACCCGTGCTTTCTACCTGATCGAATGGTTCTTCACCAATGCTCCTGGTGACCTAGATTCATTTGTAAACACATTTTCCTCGATCTTTAATAGAGTATGTGATGAATTCACCCCCATCAAGAAAATCAGGTCAGGGGTCATGTAAATAGATGGATCTCTCCCAACATCGTAAAACTAATGAGGACCAGAGATAAGACCTGGACTCGCTACCACAAAAACAAGGACCCTTCCCTGCTAGCTTACTAAAAAGCACTTAGAAATAAGTGTAAATCTGACATTAGAAAGGCAAAAATTGATTACTTTCAAAACAATCAACTCGGTGAATTGGCTAACCACCGAGAGCTCTGGGGTGCACTAAACTCTCTCATTGGGAAGAATAAGAAAGCTGAACCTGTTACCCTTCTGCAAGGGGACAGGCAGACCAGCAACCCACGTGAAGTCACAAACATTTTTAATTAATTTTTCGGTGACCTAGAGAAATATAACCCCTACAAGACCTCCTCTTTCTACCGTAACTGCTGCTTACACCCCAGCCACGGTAAACAATCCCCTCTCATGCCATGAGAACAGTCACAAATTCTATTTTCAGACCCTGAAGCCATTGGACACCATCAAGCTCATCCAGAGAAGCAACCCCAAGTCTAGTATAGGGGGCAATGGTATTCATTACAAAATACTGAAGCTTTGCATCTTATCACTTGCTACCCACCCCCAACCTACATACTGAACCACTTTCTTTGCTCTGACACCTTCCCCAGCATCTGGACAACAGCCACAATTAAACTTCTCTTAAAATCTTGGGCCTGGAGCAATGTTAGTAATTACCATCCCATCTCTCTCCTTGCTCTGCTCTCCAAGATCATTGAAAAGGTGTGTCATTCTCAACTCACAGCCTTCCTCAGTGATCATAATCTACTTACCAAAGCTCAGCATGGCTTCAGAGCTGGCCACAGCACTGAAACTGCTTTGGTCAAGTTCACCAGTGACATCTACAAGGCAAACGGCAAAGGTCAGTATACAGGCTTTGTCTTTGTCAATTTGACCAAGGCTTTCGACCTGGTGGACCATACCATTCTTCTGGACACCCTCCCAGGCCTGCAAATCTTACAGTACATAGTTAAATGGGTTGGTAGCTACCTCTTAAATAGATCTCATAGGACCACTATAAATGGGCATCTGTCTGATGACTGACAAATTAAATATGGGGTCCTTCAGGGCTCCATTTTAGGCCCTATTCTTTTCTCTCTATTTATTACTAAGCTCCCCAATATTTGCTTGTCCACTAAAAAAGTTCTCTATGCTGATGACGCTACACTCTACTGTAGTGACAAAAACCTCAATATTATGTTTTCCAACTGCAAGCTAATGTTACCAGGCTCTACACATGGTTTTCTTTCAAAAGCTTAATTCTTAATTTCCAAGAATAATAAGTTCATGATCTTCTCAGGTCCTAGGAAAACTATTCAGGTGAGTTTTACCCTCACAGACCTCCAGCAGAACAGCATAGAAAAAGTAGAAGACTTTCAATACCTTGGCCTTGTCCTTGACCCCCACTTAACTTTCCACATTCATACTGCCAACCTCATTAAGAAAATTAACATGAGACTAGGTCTTCACTACAGAATCAGGAAGTATCTGATTCCCAACTTCAGATTGCACATTGCCAACTCCCTACTCCTACCACTTCTTGAATATGGGTCTATTGTCTGCTCCATCCCACCTCTTCTCTCTTCTCCAAACTCAGGACATCCTACAACAATATCCCTCATTTTGTCTCTGGCTTCCCTTGGTCCACTCATCACTGTTCCCTTTACACCCCCCCTAAATTGTCCCTCCCTGGAAGGAGGTTCCACATTAAAACACTATTGTTTTTATACAAGGTCAACCTTGACCTTCAACCGCATAGCATCTCTTTCCTCATTACTAAGTCTGTCCCTAAGCGCTACACTAGAGGCACTTCAAATCAAATCTTCGATGTTCCTTTCTGCCACACTTTGCATGCCCAAAACTCTATTATCTATTATGGTCCTAAACTATACAACAGTCTACCACCAGTTGCACAGTCATGCTTCTCCATTTATTCCTTCAGCGCCTCCCTCAGAGACTTTTTCTTTGAAAGTACTGTATGTAGTTGCCCAAATCAGCCACCACGTTAATTATTCCCGTGGTTAAAATTGTCCACTACACAGTTTTGCATACCCCCACTATCCAGCCCTCCCCCTTTTTCCTTACTCTTCCCTCCTACTATTCTCCCCTTAATTAGATCCTATGTTGTCTCCCACTCCTGCCTAAATACAAAGAAATAAACTCTGATTTTGGAATATGTTTATTCTTGACAAGCAATTTTTCTTGCTCTTCTGTAAGTATAGTTTTTGTTTTGTTTAGTTCACTATGAAATTGACTTCACCCTTATAGTGACTCTTGTACACTGTTAGTGTTAACCTGTACTTCATGAACTGTAATTTCTGTATATACGTTTTTGGTAACCTTACCTTTTGAGAATAATCGTTGTTCTCCTCCTCTGTAAATTTGCTTATTTATTAATGTATCCTGTATCAATGTATTGCATTGTAACCTGGACATTTGTGAAAATGGGCATTTTTGCTCACATGCTTTTCAGTATAAAATAAAACTGATTGATTGATACCAGTGATTTCATGTGCAGTATGTCCTGCTGTTTGTATACTGCATGTAACTACTTCCAGGCATATTAGTGCAATCTTTTAGCTTAACGTATTGTAGTTTATATGTGCAATAGTCTGAACCAATTATTCTTACTTCATCTGTGATATTATTCCCTTACCATTGATCTTATGTGCAATATTTGTTACTATTTGCATGCTGAATGCAACTTACTCTGGATCACCCCTGAAAAAAGGATATACTTTCTCAGTGGGACCACCCAATTATCAAAATTCAAATAAGTTAATAAATAGTTTCCTAAATTTGGAATACCAGTGACAGTTAGCAAGAGTGCCAGAAGCCTCGTAGGCTGACCATTAGGGCATGGCTGTCACAAATGTCTAGGAATAAGGTACAGAAATGAGACAGTGCCTGCTCAGGGTCAAAGAATTCATACACTAGATTCCATTCAGCAATCAATAGCTCAGACAAGATATCGGGCAAGAAGAATTTATGGAAGGCATGATCGTACTTATTTTAGGTGGAGCTTTGCTCATCTTGATTTGATTGATACATTTGGTGATACAGTGATCACTGAACAAACCAGAAGG
This sequence comes from Neoceratodus forsteri, assembly GCA_016271365.2. Taxonomy (NCBI): domain Eukaryota; kingdom Metazoa; phylum Chordata; order Ceratodontiformes; family Ceratodontidae; genus Neoceratodus; species Neoceratodus forsteri. The sequence goes on along the minus strand of CM057449.1, from coordinate 589,507,620 downwards.
GTGTGACCAGCAACAATATGGTAGGGGTGACTGGACAGGATTCCACTCCTCCAAATGATCCTCTAAAAGGTCGCTGGACTCAATTACTGTCTTTAGCCCTTCATGGGCTACCAGGACCAGAAAGAAGCCAAGCTTACATCAATAGGCTTGCACCAACTGAGACACTTATAAACATAGAAACATAGAAGCATAGATTTTGATGACAGATAAGGACCGCTTGGCCCACCCAGTCTGCCCATTTCCCTACCTAATGGATAAGCTGCAGATCCTAGTCAACCAGCAGCCTACTTCTTCCTACCCCCACCCCCTAGAATTGCCTTATGACTGTCCCATGCTTGCTTGAATTCCACCACTGTTTTTGACTCCACAACCTCCTCCGGAAGGCCGTTCCACATCCACAACCCTCTCTGTGAAAAAATACTTCCTTAAATTACCTCTGAGCCGCCCCCTTCTATCTTCAAATTGTGCCCCCTTGTTCTTGCACACCTCTTTTTTTGAAAGATGCTACCCTCTTGGACTTTGTTGATTCCATTGAGATACTTGAAAGTTTCTATCATGTCCCCCCTCTCCCTCCTTTCCTCGAGACTATACATATATCAGACACAGGACAGTCTGGTGGGCAAGGCATGTCTTTTATTCCAGAACTTGTACCTGCCTCATCTAACTTATGCACTCATACCATTGCCCTGTTTTTCCTAAAACCCCAATGATTCTTTCTCCAACCTTCTGTTACTACTGTACTGTAACTACTTGATCACCTGTATTGTACATCAGTGTACTATAGAGCAAATACTTGAATACTTGTATAATGATCCTAAAGATTGTACCCAGTTTCTATCCTGTAAAAGCAAAATGTGTACAGCATTGTACATCAGTGTTCTGTAATGTGTAAACTTGAACACCAGTGTAGCTGTCTTAAAGATTGTACCCTATTTATATCCTTTCAAAGCAAAACTTTGTACTGCATTGTGACACTGCTATATATTAAATACTGAACTGTGACTCTCTATATGTATTATAGTCCTGTTTATTGAACTACATTGTTGCATTATTTTTTTTTGATTATGTATAGTACTGTGTCTCTTTGTAGTTTGTAAACTATTGTCCTATGTAACCTCCCCCAGATCACCCCTTAAAAAGAGAACTGCATGGTCTCAGTGGGTTTACCCAGTTACCAGAATTCAAATAAACAAATAAATATATAGGATTCAGTCAAAGAGGGAGTGGTTGGAGGACTGGCTATAGAATCTGTTTGGATCAGTGAGAAATTGGTGAAGATTAAGGGCTTTGAATTTGTAGTGGAGAGTCGAGGACATAGGATCAAGATAGTTGTAGATTAAGTCTCCCAGGATGATGTGTTCATGGCTTGGAGAGTGAATATGAACTAGGTCACCAGAAATTATATCAGGAATGGAATCAACACACTTTCCAGTGCAGCAATATATACCAGTAATAGAAAGGGGAATGTAATAGGAGGAAAGTAATGTTGCCACAAATTTGCTCATGGAATCTAGGAATAGCTTCTTGGGAGGTGAGAGTAAATGTAAGGTCAAAGGATGCATAGATGGTAACCCCCCACCTCCTTTTCTTCTACCCTAGTAGTGAGCAGTGTAACCTGCAAGGGCAATGTCTGATAAGAGGATCGTTTTTGGTCAACCAGGTTTCAAAGATATTAGAATATCAGGGAGGTCTCATATTCCCAAACCTTAATAAGCTCTATCTTGGACAAGAAACAGTAAATATTCATGAGATAAAGGCGGAGACCTTTACAGGGGGAGAAGGTAGGGTGGGAGTAAATATGATTGAGAGAGGCCCGAGTTCTGCTGAATGTCACCAGACAGTAAAAGTAAAATAATTAATAGCTTTTTAGTAGTGTTGGTTAGCATCCCAGCTGCCAGCTTCTTGGAGTGGCTCATGAAAAGGGGGAAGATGTGAACAGGCAAAAAGACAGACAGGGCAGGGGTAATCCTCATTGAGTAAACCAGCATGAATGTTGAAGTAAGAAGATTTGGAATCAGTGGACATAGGAGCAGACATATGGGAATGGCAGGGCACTAGGTCAGAACGGCAACTGTATGGGCAGCGCTGTCAAAAACAGCACAGTCCAAACAGCACTGATCACAAACGCGGCAGGAACAAATGCCACAAACACAGCGCCACTGGTAACGATCGCAAGTCCTGTATATGATTGCTTCCAGCAAAAACTGTATTTTTGCAGGGGGGGCAATGCCCACCGCAGCCCCTCAAGAAGGGGATCTTCCCTCCCACACACTCACCATACTTCAAATAACCAACTCCAAGTCGGAGTTGGATTTTGGGGAAAAAATAAAATTTTGGAGACCAGGATTAGAACCCTGGTCTCCACCACCATTCTGGTCAAGCTGATCCTGGTTTAGCTCTCCAGCTTAGCCAGTCTCCTGATTTCCCATCCCCTTGTGCCTTAATGTAGCACCACAGACAGCAACCTGGGGAGCGCTTGCTACATAGTGCTGTTATTCCCCCATCACTGTCCCTGGAAGCGCTGTGTAGACCACGATCTTCTGAGCAGCATATTATTGTAGCTCTGTTCTGACTGGGTAGGGTAAGGGCAGTGAGATGAGTCTGAGACAGAAAGAGCAAAGGATATAAGGACAGAGAGTAATAGTAAAATGTTTTAGCTATAGTACACACCCTAAAACCCAAAACCTGAAAAAAAAACAATAATATAACAGGAGCAATAACATTCAGTAGTACCCACGGCAATGAATCAAATCCCTACTGAAAACTGAATAACTGGGAGAAGCAGTTTATCTTCTCAAGAATGACACCCCTGTCACTTCTACCTTGCCCCATCTCACTTATGTTGTGGCAGTAGTGATTGTTTCCATTTACTGTTCTCTGACAAGGGCACCTGATTGCCCAAACTCTCAAGCCCTTGGTCCACTGGGTACTGACTGATTGCACCAATTTACAGCAATCCCATTACCTTGTCTATTCATTTTTTCTTATTGCTTGCTTTGTGATACTTGTGTCTGATTCCAGCTTCCACTACTTTACACAAAAAAGGTCTTGTACAACCAATTTAGTTAGTTTTATAACTACATAGAGGATAACATCGACCAAGTTAGAGCAGTGGATGTTGTGTTATTTGATTTTAGGAAGGCATTTGATACTGTGCCACTTAGTACTCTGGTCTCTAAACTAATCGACTTAGGGATTAATCACAAAGTGATAGGATGGATTATGGACTGGCTTATGGATAAAACAAAGTCACTAAGAATCAATGATTATTCATCCACTGATACAAGGGTTACTAGTGGTATCCCTCAGAGGTCAGTGTTAGGCCCACTGCTGTTTAATATTTCCATAAGTGATCTTAATGTTATGAGTAACAACAAGCTAAGTAAATTTGTAGATGACGTGAAATTGGGGGGCATTGCGGATACCTTTGATGGCAGGCTTAGATTTCGGAAAGATATTGAGAACATCACCAAATGGGCCAAAATAAATAGGACACAATTTAGCATAGACAAATGCATAGTTATGAATTTTGGAAAGAATAATATACAACAGGACTATTATATCCAAGGGAATAAACTAAAAAAATGCACATGTGAAAGGGACCTTGGATTGTATATTAGTACCGACCTCTAGTGTTATGCCAATTACAAATATGTGCCTAACAAAACAATGCACCTCGTTAACTGCGATTGCAGATTCTTTTCTCTAGGAATGTTAATGTACTCCTTCCTTTGTTCAAAACCTATATACGACCACACCTTCATTTTTGCTCCCAGAGCTGGAGTCCATACCTTAAGAAGGACAAAGGTATGATTGAAAAACCGCAGAGTTCATTCATCAAATCCATATCTAAATACAGGGACAAACCATATGAAGTAAGATTATCTGGTCTTGGGCTATGGCATCTTGAGACGAGGCACTTAAGGGGGGACACCTTGCTGATGTATAAAATCCCTAAATGATGATTCACTATTGAAGGATTTGTGCCTTGCCCCCAAAGATCATAGATATGACCTAAGGGGACACAAGTGTTAGATGATAGAGACTCAGACAAAAACAGAATCCTAGAGACAGGGCTATGTTTCTAGATCAGGTAGACTGGAATCAGCTACCAGGGGAAATGATAAATGTCCCTTGCTTAAATAGCTTCAAGGCCAGCTTGGATCTGTATACTACTGATGGTAACCTTGTTACTTCCTCTGGGTAGTGGGGACAGCATTCGTGGGCAAGAGCCTTCTGTTGTCCTAATCCCGAGTATTATGCTCTGGTATTACTTGACAAGGTCCACCTATTGACTGCTTTTCTTACCTGTTGAACTGTTTAATTCACTCATATGAGTGCTTCTGTTGGCTCCAGTGGATCACTTCTTCCATTTAATGTCTTGTACATTATTAATCTTTGTAACTGCAATATGTACAGGTATATTTGCTATGTTAATGTGTTCACTGTTTGTATTGTGCTGTTTATTTCTGATGTGGAACTTCTGTAAAAGAGTCTTTGACTCATAGGTAATGTAATCCGATAAATAAATAAGCAGTCAGTAGACTGTAAAAACAAAGTAGGGACACTATTGGTATGATACATTGCAGTAAATATCAGGACCATTAAGACAGGGTGGAGCCAGGAATACACATAGAACCCAGTCAAGGTATAAAATGCTAACTGAATGCAAGTCTAACAACAGTACAGGAAACAACAAAACAAGACAGGCAGAACAGTGGCTGAAGTACTTATAAACAAGCAACACATTTGTAGCCCTCAATGGAAGAAACACAGTACATGAGCTTGCCTACCATAGGGACTGCTAAAAAATGTACTTTTAGGGATAAGACTGTATAGGGTTCCTCTCTGGGAGGCAGCATCTCCTGCTGACTGCTGCCCTCAATGTGATGGCCCTTATCCCCTGCACCCAGTGGAGAGGTTCATTAGAGACCCAGTATCTTTGAAGAGCAGCTGACGGCTTTAGGAAAACTTCAAAAAGCATAATATTCAGACACAGTTTAGCTGTTTTTTCAAATGTTTTCTACATATTTCTACAGATTTCTCCTCTTTATTATTTATTAGTGAAGAAATTCCCACAGAAATAAGATCTGTATCCCTTAGTGTTCATCAGCCTTTATCGCTTAATCCCTTCTTCAGTTCATAATGCTCTGTTGTGACGTCATAGGCTGTTGCCATAGAACAACTGTGATGTCACAAACAGGGTATTATGGCATCAGGTTGGGAAGATGCAATAGGAGCTGATGAACCTTCAAGGAACAACAATCCTGTTTTCATGCATATGACCTCAGTAATAAATAACGGGGATAAGAAATAAAAAGTTAGAAACGAAAAGCTCCTTTGTGTCCAAACATTATGTTTTGCAAAGTTCTTCCTGAGGTGTTCATGGCTCTTTAGGAAAAGGGATGTCATGCCCACCAGACTGTCCTGTGGCTCAGTTGGTGCAAGCCTTTTTATGGAAGCTTTACTTCTTTCTGGTCCTAGTATCGCAGGAAGGGCTAAAGACAGCAGTCAAGTCTTGCAATAATTTGGAGTAGGGTAAGGTAAGGGATGGACCTGCTCTCATGACCACTTCTTTCTCCTGTGATATGATCCTGGAGTGTGTTGAGCAGCTGGGACACCACTGGTTCTTTATGTTAAAAAATTGTCAGGCAAAGTTTGTCCCACTAGCCAAACCCTGTACTGTCCTCTAATTGATGCAAGCTCGTTGATGAAGTGGTGGCTTCTATCTGTTTCTAGTAGCCAAAGAGGGGAAGATGTCAGCAGTGCAAGTCTGGCAATCATTGGGGAAGGCAAGATAAGGAACTGACATGCCCTCATGGCCTCTTCCTTTTCCTCCAGCATGTTACTGGGGTGAACATTCTAGTTTCATTGCTATAGGAATTGTTACATTGGCTGGATGGTTTAAGGAAGTCACTGTTGATGACTTCCAGGTCTCTTTCCTCAGTGGTAGTGCCCAGTTTAACTACTCCCATCATATATTCCATTTGGGGTTTTCATTTCCAATGTGTATCTCTTTGTACTTTAGGCATTGAATTTAAACTGTCAAACCCTGGACCACCTCTTGGTGCTTTGCAGGTCTATCTGCAACTCCTTAACCCCTCCTCAGTCTCTGCTCTACCACAGAACTTAGTGCCATCTGTGAGGACTTGCATCTTGCCCTGAATTCTAACTCTTATGTCTCTGAAGAACATATTGAAGAGGGCTGAACTCAGGACTGAACCCTGTGGCATCCGACTTGTGACCTTTCTTTCTGGATTGTACTCCATTTACCACTAACCTGTTCTGCCTCCCTTCTTACCAACTACCCACCCACCTTACTATGCCCTATGCCACTCCTAGATCTTCTAGCTTCTTTGTCCACCTGTTGTGTGGCACTGAGTCAAATGCCTTACTGAAGTCAAAGTAGAGTAGATCTACTGCACGTCCCTTATCAACTGCCCAAATTTTTCAGTCAAAGAACACTAACAGATTAGTCTGACAAGACCTCTCTGCCAACCCATGCTGCTTACTATTCTGCATCCCATCACCAAGGTAGTCCACTAGGTCCTCTTTGATTTGTGTCCTCATCAGTTTACCCACAACAGAGGTGAGACTGACAGGAATATAACTATCCAGTTGCGCCTTCTCCCCACCCTATTAGAGCAGAACTACTGTAGAACTAGATATAGCCATGTAAAGTGTATACCATGCTGTGCTGACCTTAGACTAGATCACGCACATAAATGTTTGTGTACTTTGGGCTTCTTAAATCAGCTGATCACATCACCTGTGTCCACTGTACCAGCTGATTTGTCACTGCCATTTTGATATTACTTTATTTTAGCCAAATTTCACCCCGTAACTTGTTTTTGCTTACTTTATACAGGCACAGTATTGTAACTTCTAGCTACAAGTGTGGATTTGAGCTTGGGGGCATGCTATGAGCACAATCAGGACATCTCAATGGTAAGTTTCAGTACAGCACTAGACAGCTTGTAAACATCACTGTAAAACAAACAATAATGTTGCCTCTACTGTATTTTTTTTTACAAATCATTAGAATGAGAGTTGAAACACAGAAGAACATAATTAAGGATGGACCATAATCGGGAATGCCAGACATGAAGTTGTTTCTTTTTATTTTCTTATGGCTGTGAGTGGAGCCTACAGCTATCCTACTTTCACTTGAAAAAAGGTGTTTCTATGGAACATAACTTTTAGGAGTTTTCAGTGTATCCTTCCATTCTGCAAATCCCTATGGCAATTACAGAAATACTCTCTTCCTTCTTCTAAACTACTATTGCATTTCAGACAGCCTGCTTTGTGAAATTGTTATGCTGAGATCAACATGTGGTTTATATCTTGTCATGCCTAATTTAACAGCAGATCCTGAGTTATACCTTTGAAGTTGGCTGGCTGGAGGAGAGTTTTATGACCGTAATTAATCAGCCAGTTGCCAGTTCTTCTTAATAGCCTTCAAAGCAGTCCAGGGAGGGGTTTAAAAGGAAGCACTGTTCTTTAATGGAGCAACACTGGTAAAACTGAGCATACAGTATATTACTAATCTTGACCACTAATTTGAAACAAAATATTGTTTTTAAACTCAAAAAGGCAAGAAAAAGACTATATAAAAGATATACACATAAATGCAAATTGCCCCTCCCCTAATTCACTTCTCTAAGCAAGCTTAAATGTTGGTGGAAGAGGTTAGCTAAGCAGAGACAATTTCACAGGACTACAAGGAAAAGAACTTTAGACTGACTTAACCCTTTGAAAATAGCACATTATTAACAGATGACTGTCTTCATTTTCATTTGCTTTTTCAACTGTTAACCTGTGTTTCTTTTTAAAGATTTCCCCTGCAGCAATATTTTTTTTTTAAAGTTGAATGAATCACAACCCAACAAATGCACCCATGAATGGTGCATTAAAAAATAAATACACTTATTGAAATGGTGTTTTTCTGACACCTCCACCATGATTTTTTCTGTATTAAAAAAACATATTGTTGGTACTGAAAATGAAATCCAGTGATGGTTTAATTTTGATATAAATGCAAAAAAATGCATTTGTGAAAGAGGGAAATTGTCACCTTTATAAGCTCTTATAACCACTTTAATATTTATTTTTAGTATGAATGACAAACAGAACTATAATTGCAGCACTTAATGTTATACACCGTCTGATGCACTTATTTTCATTCAAATGTGGCTGCCTCCAATATCACTTTATTTGCCATCTTTCTTATGCATACCAGCTTCCTGATATAACCTCGACAGATATATGGAAAGGAAAAGTGGAAATGTTTAACCAGGAAAGGCACACTAAGCCAGAGCTTGTTTCCAGCTGTGACCTGGCAGCACAGGGAAGTTAAGTGACTTGCTCAGGGTCACACAGTATGCATGTGGATTCTGATGGAATTCAGACCCCACTCTCCAGGTTTGTAACTCTGTGCTCTTAACCACAACACTATACTGCCTACTTGTATAGACAATATTCATTTTCTGTTTTGGTTCAGACATGTATCCACTATATGTAGCATTTCTCTTGCAAGAAGTTTTTTTTTTCTTCAATACACTATTACACTACATTAGGTCCTGAATGTCCAAGCAAGAGCTCTTATTTATAGCCAGACTTCATTTAGCAAGCCAATGTACAGTAAAGGGGGGAAGAGGAACATGTTTAACCAGGAAAGGCACACTAACCCAGATCTTGTTTCCAGGTGTGATCTGGGAGCACAAGGAAGTTACCTGACTTGCTCAGGGTCACACAGTATGCAGGTGGGGAGATGATGGGATTCAATACCAGTTCTCTAGCTTTGTAGAGTAGGGCTCATAACCACAATGCTCTACTGCCTCCTAGTAAGAAAAATACAGTTATTCTATCTTAATAAAAAAGAAGTCACATTTTTTATAACAAAAGTAGTACAATGATATAAACATGCCCTTCCAGCATTGTCATGTTGTGTGATTGCTGGTAAAATTTAGGATAGCCTACTGTATTAATTTTTACTAAGTCTTTACATATTACTGGACTGGGGCACCATGACCATTTCACACCTCAGAGTAAAAGTTCAAAGCATAGCTCATATTTACTAAACACATGTGTGTGTGTGTGTGTGTGTGTGTGTGTGTGTACAGACAGACACATTGTCCAGTTGAGATGCATTCCCCTGTTTTCAGTGGAGTAATGCTTCTTATGTTATAAAGTCTGAATAGCACATGCATGGTAATAATTTCACACTTTTAAAATCTGGTACTTCCCATTTCTGCATATTTTTTTCCATGAAATTATGTTAGGGATTTGTTCACTTAAATCAGCAATATTTGTTAATTAACATCAATTTTTAGCAAAAGATGCATTGCATTCATTACCAGTATATTTCTAACTATCTCACATACTTAAAGGCAGCTTTCATAACTATACAGTATTTGCAACTAATGGCTCAAGACTTTAGAAAGGCTGCCACTGGCACTACTTAATCTGTATGGTTGACAGTATCTTATACTGTTGTATTATGGTGTATATTGAAAAATGGTTTGTAAAAAATGGCCTTTATATCCTTATCAAATAACTTTTCATTTTTCAGCACCCCCATCTACATCAGTCTTCTAGTACCCCTGTCTGCGAGCATTGCCATCTGTCAGAGATTCTCTTCCAACTTAGAATTTCCCTGGTCAGCTATGGATAGACTGGATTGCATTCTAATATACAGCACAGAGCAAGATAAATTACATTAAAATGTTTAGTGTCTGCAGTGTACAATCAGAGATTATGGTCCAGATATTCAAAAAGGGTTGCTCCATGCGCAACAGGGTTGCGCATGCGCAAGTCCTACATTGTGCCATTCTGCGATATTCAGCAGGAGGCAGTTGCTCCACTGGCAACAGGTTGCGCAAAAGAGCAATGCAAATGAATGCATGCTCAACAGGAGGGGGAGGAACCATGCATAACCTGCGCAACCTGATATTCAGTCGGGTTGTGCAGAGTTGTGCATGCGCAACCCCCAACCTGCGCCTGCACAACCTTGAGCCAAAAAAAAAAAGGATCAAGTTGAGGGCCACCCACAGGTGAGCTGCTGTATTGCAGGGCGCAACACAGCAGCTGCCACCCCTGGCTGGCCCCCAACTCGGTCCCTGTGCCCCCCCACCAGCCCGATCGCGGGCATCACAGTTACATGAAACCCCCCTCCCACACATCTCCCACAGCCCGATCGCGGGCAGTACATGTACATGAACCCCCACACATCTCCACAGCCCGATCGCGGGCAGTACGTACATGAACCCCCACACATCATCTCCACAGCCCGATCGCGGGCAGAACCTGTATGAACCCCCAGTGCCCGATCGTGGGCAGAATGTAACCCTCCCCAACTTGAATAACTCCTGGTGGTCCAGTGGACCGTAAAGCCTGATCGCGGGCAGAATGTCACAGCACAACCCCCCAAACATCTCCCTGGTGCCTAGTGTCCCCACCCCTCATAAACCCCTCCACCCGCTCCCCGCGCAGCCAGCGGGCGACAGCATCCACCCGCCTGCCGCCCGCGCCCGCCGCCTACTGACTGTCGGTAGGGCTGCACACCCGGTGGCTGTAGCTCTGCCCAATGGGCATGCAGCCCACCGGACCAATCGGCTCCGGCGGCCCGGCAAGCGGCTGGCTGGCGACATGCTCCCGGCAGAGGCAGTGAAAAACTCAAATGGTGAACCGAACACCGAAGTGACTGTGACATTCTGCTGCGATCGACACGATCACTGAACTGTGGGGAAAGGTATTCTGCGCAGGCGAAACTGGCCAGTTCTGCCAGCGACTCCTTCACTGAGGGTCATACGAGTTCTGCCAGCGATCGGTGTAAGAAAATATGGCTCTCAACTGTGATGCCAGCGATCAGGCGTCGGTCCCGATGGCTGCTGCCTGGCAGGGTGGCCAGGAGCAAGTCCTCGGGATCGGCGCACTACTCCAAATGGCATGCAAATGGGCCATAAATAGATGCAAATGGCCCCTGTACTATGCATAAATTATGGCCCCATTTGCATGTCACCTTTTGAATATCGGAAATTTGCGCATGGCGCAATGGTACTAACGCCACCGCAGGTTTAATGCTCAACTCTGGCAACGCGGTAGTGCAAGTTCCTGCGCCATCTTGTAAGTGCTGTGGCTCGGGGTGATATTCAAGGATTGCTCAACAGCGCAACTCCTTTGAATATCACCCCGGCCACACCCTTGCGCAACTATTTTGAGCAGTGCAGGGGCTTGTGCCTCATACTGGCACAGTTTGAATATCTGGGCCTATGTCTTCATCTCAGTTAGACTGCTGGAAACCATGCAAAGATAAAAAAAACAAAAAAAACAAGCATTTGTCAATGCTGAAGGTTTCCTTACATGAGTGTATGTGGGATGACATTCAGCGGCACCCATGGTGCTCGTTACTTCGAGTTTCTTCAAGCTCACCACAACCATATTGGCTCTGGCTAGAGTCCCCCCCCCACAGTTTATTCAATAAAGACTGCACATTAATTCACCTCTACTGCTGGTTTTGTGGTTTTGATGGGAATAAAGCACACACAGATGGAGAAGCGAGTGAGCGAGTGAATGTGCCACTTAAAACCAGGAAGTAAACAGTTAGTTTCAGTGACTCTGTTGGTGATGACCATGTGGTCACGAGGTGAGAAACAAAAAGCCATGCTTGGTGAGTTGCTGGGATTTCCTGCTTCATTTTCCTTCCCACTCATCTATTGTTACTTACAGCAGCCTCTCAAGTACCCTATAAAGTACACTGTCAGTATTGAGTGCATCTCAGGACCTTGAGGACCATGAGGACAGTGAATTACTACAAGCTGACATGCCAAGCAGGGAACCGGGAAGTCGGTTTTGTGGTCCGCTCATTGTCAGCGTATTTTGGTTTCTACTTTTGTTTTCATTTGTTTTAACTACAGTAATATTTTTTTTTACTTTTAAGCTGTAGTTTTTCAATGACTCTACCTGTGGTCTCCATTTGCTTGTGACTTTGGCATATATTTGTGTGCTGCAGTTGCACATAACATACAGTAGATTTCACCATAAAAATATGTTAAGGGACAAGGAGTCACCAGTGAGGATAGTGAAAATATTTTTACAGCACTGTATCTCCTCTAACCTCCAGTCTTTCTGAATCACTACTGGTATAACTAAAACTTCTCTACTGGGACTAAGAACTAGAAATCTTGTACTGGGACCTTCAATTTAGGGTAAAAAAAAGTTAGTGTGTTTGTCAGAGGTAGTTGAAGTGAATTGTTATCTGTTATCTGTGTACTTATCTAGGTGCTTGCCACAGGTGTCAGAAGGGAATTGTTATCTGTGAAATTAACTAAGTGTAAAAATATTTGCAAAGTAGGGGGAGTGGCTTAGCTAAAAGGAGCCAGGTTAAAACCAGATTTAAGCACTGCCCTAGATAGCTTCTGCCAGAGAACATACAGGAGGAAGGAGCTACTGGTATAACTAAAACTTCTCTACTGGGACTATATTGCCCTCCTTCCCTCCTCTCCACCACCCCACCCTAAACCAGTTCTACTTTTATAGGCACAGGATTTAACTGACAATAGGAACTTCTTGTTTGGGAACAGGAAGTGAGTGATCATAGAGCCACCAAAGACTCACCATCCTAGAAGGGCAAGAGTAGCTCTCTGTCCCCCCCAGCTGCTGGAGGTCTGACTCTGACAAGTAAGGAGACTACTGAGAAATATAGGAACTTCTTGGCTTAGAACTGGAAGATCAGGAGCTAAAAGGGCACAGAGGCAGTAAGTAAGTAGGGGAAGGAAAAAAAGAAAATAAAAAAAGAAAAGAAACAAACAGAGGAAAGAGTACATATTCCAAACAACAGTTAGGGGGCCAGAAAAAAGACATGATGGGAGTGGTGCAGTGCAGTGGCTGTGGAGCAGCAGTCTTCCAGAAGACGTTCTGGAGGATGCAGTGTTGTCCCATCTGCAGGCACCTCTGTGGGCTGAGGGAGGAGGTTGTTCATTTCCAGGCTGAGTTGTCCAGGATATGTGGGACCTCCTCTCCCACCCAGGGACCACCAGAGTCACTGTCATTGCCTCAGAGGTTGCCAAGAAAGAGGAGCAGTTGGACCACAGTGGGCTCAGGGAGGGTGAGGGTAGTGGAACAGAGGTGCATCCCTCCAGTTGTACCTCTCCACAATTTCTATGCCATTCTGGAAAAGTGTGGTTCCTCTATGGAGGCACCCACAGTGGAGACCAAGGAGGATGCTGGGAACCTCCACAAAGGAGACCCACAGGAGGGTGACATGGGACCCCACAGGGGGAAGGAAACAACTCCTAGTGGGGGACTCCATTTTTAGGAAGGTAGAACTGGGGAGGAAGGGGAAAGGGAGGTAAGGTGCCTTCCGGGTGCCATGGCTTGGAGGGACAGGGAGCAAATCCTCAGGATGACAGGAGCAGCTGCAAAGGGGGAGGGAGCTGGATGTAATTGTCCACCTAGGGACAAATGACCTGGCTAAGAAAGGGATCAGAGCAGTGCAAGAAGCATTCATGGAAATGGGAAGGGGCCTTAGACAAATAGCACACACGGTAACCTTCTCGGAGGTGCTGCCTGTCTATGGCATGGATGGGGCTAGCGTGCTCCACACCATGAGATTCAATCAGTGGTTGAAAAATCATTGGGGACTGGGGGTCCACCTGGACAGATGCAGGCCTATACTGGCTTGATGGTCTACATCTGTCCAGGAAGGGAACCAGGATACTATGTGATAGGTTTATATACTTCATTTGCAAGCATTTAAACTAACCAAGGGTGGAGGCACTGGAAAGGAGCAGGGAAATCCTAGCCCCCCCCAAGAAATCAGGGTACTATGTGAGGTAGACACCAACATAGAGATGTCAATAGGGAGAAGCGCAAGGGTAAATGGAGAAAGTGACAAATGCAATAAGGACAGGGATGGGGCAAAAAGGGGTAAGGCCATCAAGAAATGGAGGGTAATGAGTACCAACACCTGTAGTCTGGGCAACAAGCTCCCTGAACTGGTGGCCTTGATGGAAGAGGGATTCCTGGATATTGTAGCAGTCATAGAAACATGGTACACATAGAACCATAACTGGGATGTTAACATACCAGGGTACACAACCTACAGGAGAGACAGGGAGGGCAGAAGAGGGGGGAGTAGCTCTCTGTGTAAGGGAAGGGATAAAAGCAACTGAACAAAAGAGTAAACAGGGAGGAGAAGAGGCACTGTGGGTCACCTTAGAGACTGTAAATGGCACCACAATCCACACAGGGGTTGTATACAGACCCCCATGTCAGGGGAAGGGAATGGACAAGGATATGAAAGAAGGCATACTTAGGATGGCAAAGAAAGGGGAGATACTGTTGATGGGGGACCTTAATATGCCAATTGTTAACTGGAGCACCTTTGCTGCAGCCACATCCAAAAGCAGGGCCATTCTTGATGCCCTTCAGGTGGCATGCCTCAGACAGCTAGTTTTGGAACATATTCATGAGGGAGCAATCTTAGACCTCATACTCTCAAATGGGGACAGTGAGAGGATCTCAGATCTTGAAGTGGGTAGCCATTTGGGAACAAGTGACCACCAAACAGCATGGTTCATGATAAACTCAGCTGCAGAGTCAAGCCATTCAAAAGTGAAGGTTCTGGACTTCAGAAGGGCTAACTTTGGCAAGATGGGAGAGTGCCTTAGAAAAGCACTAGCAAACAGGCTAGAAGGAGGGGTGGAGCAACAATGGGGAAATATCAAAACTGCCATCACAGAGGCAACAAGCCTTTGTGTGAAGCAAATAAACAAATGAAAATGAAAGAAAAACCCACTATGGTTCTCAAAAGAAGTGGTGGTGAAGGTTAGAGAGAAAAAGATAGCATTTAGGAAGTATAAGGAAACACAGAAGGAGCAGACAGAGAACTGTACCAGTTAAGGCAGAAGGAAGCAGGGAGGGTAGTCAGAATAGCAAAGGCACAAACTGAGGAAAAGATAGCCAACTCAGTTAAGAAGGGGGATAAAACCTTTTATAGGTATATCAAGGAGTGTAGAAAGACAAAGGGAGGGATAGTGAGGCTAAATAGAATGGATGGTGGGTGGGAAGAGAGTGACAGTGAAAAAGCAGGGATACTGAATGAATACTTCTGTTCAGTATTCACAAAAGAGGAAGTGGGGGAGGTGCCTACTCCAGTTAACAGAAGCACTCCGGAGATGGGGGCCGATTCCAGTCCTTTCACAGAAGAAAGGGTTCTGAAAGAACTCCTAAAACTGAAAGTGGACAAAGCAATGTGGCCAGATGGAATTCACCCCAGAATTATAAAAGAATTAAGAAGAGAACTAGTGACACCACTGACTACCCTTTATAACAAGTCATGGGAGGATGGTGTGCTACCTGAGGACTGGAAGAAGGCTGATGTGATTCCCCTTCACAAAAGTGGGAGCAAGACAGAGGCAGAAAACTACAGACCTGTCACTTTGACCTCTGCGGTAGGGAAAGTGATGGACTCACTTCTGAAGGAAAGAATTGTTGAGTACCTAGAGGCCAGTGGGGCACAGGACCCAAGGCAGCATGGGTTCACAGCAGGAAGGTCATGTCAGATGAATCTAATTGATTTCTTTGAGTGGGTGACCAAAGTAGTAGACCAGGGAGGGGCTGTGGACATGGCCTACCTAGACTTTAGCAAGGCATTTGACACAGTCCCACACAAAAGATTAGTAGTTAAATTAACCAGCCTTGGAGTGGGTCCCAGGGTGGTAGCCTGGGTAAAACATTGGCTGAACAACAGGACACAGAAGATAATTGTAAATGGAGTCCACTCTGAAGAAAAAGGGGTTACTAGTGGGGTACCGCAGGGTTCAGTACTGGGTTCAGTCCTTTTTAATGTCTTTATAAGTGACATTGCAGAGGGACTGGAAGGAAAAGTATGCCTCTTTGCAGATGACACAAAGATCTGCAACAGAGTTGATACACAAGGAGGCGTGGAAAGGATGAGAAGGGACTTGGCAAGGTTGGAGGAATGGTCAGAATATGGCAGCTTGGATTCAATGCAAAAAAGTGCAAAGTAATGCACCTAGGAAACAAAAACCCAGGGGAAGAATACACAATGGGGGGTAGTAATAACAACAAAAATGGAAAGGGATCTGGGGGTAATCAAATCAGATGACCTTAAGGTTGGCAAGCAATGTGAGAAGGCAGGAGGGAGGGCTGGGGGGATACTGGGATGCATAGGGAGAGGCATCACCAGCAGAAAAGAGAAAGTTGTTATCCCCCTGTCAGTTGGTGAGACCCCATCTGGAGTACTGCATCCAGTTCTGGAGACCCCAACTCCACAAGGACATAAACAGGATGGAGGCTGTTCAGAGGAGGGCAACTAAAATGGTGCAGGGTCTGCAAGAGAAGCCATACGAGGAGAGGCTAAAGAAGCTTAATATGTATACCCTTGAGGAAAGGAGGGAAAGGGGGGACATGATAGAAATGTTTAAATACCTCAGTGGAATCAACAAAGTCCAAGAGGGTAGCATCTTTCAAAAAAAGAATGTGCAAGAACAAGGGGACACAATTTGAAGATAGAGGGGGGACTGCTCAGGGGCAATGTGAGGAAGCATTTTTTCACAGAGAGGGCGTTGGACGCATTGAACAGCCTTCCTGAGGAGGTTGTGGGGTCTAAAACTGTGGGGGAATTCAAGAATGCATGGGACAGACATAGGGCAATTTTTGTTGGAGGTAGGAAGAAATAGGCTGTTGGTTAAATAGGACCTGTAACTTATCCTCTAGGTAGGGAAATGGGCAGACTAGGTGGGCCAAGCAGTCCTTATCTGCTATCAAAGTCTATGTTTCTATGTTTCTACTCCTGACAGAATTGAGATATTGAATAGCCCTGACAGGAGTTGAGCAGTCCCGATGCCAGTTCCCTGAGCATCCTTAGATGGATTATGTCTGGCACTGTGGCCTTGTCTTTTTGTTCAGAGCTATACCTACCCTTTTCTAGTTGTTTGAATTGTAAATTCCTTCTGCCTCATTTCTGGGATCCCCATTCAGCAGCCTTTTATCTGCTTTTCGTCAAAGGTCCACTGTCCTCCACTAAAAATGAAAAAGAAAAAGTCATTATGAATCATAAAAAGATATAAGCAAGAACAAGAGGGCACAATTTGAAAATAGAGAGGGTGGGAAGGCTCAGGAGCAACGTGAGAAATTATTTTTTCATGGAGAGGGTGGTGGATGCATGGATCAGCCTTTCTGAGGAGGTTGTGGGTTAAAAGACAAGAATGCATTGGACTGACATAAGTCAATTATAGAGGGGTAGGAGGAAGTAGGCTGATGGTTATCTAGGATCTGCAGCTTATCCAATAGGTAGGAAAATGATCAGACTGGGTGGGCCAAGTGGTCCTTATCTGCCATCAAAGTCTATGTTTCTAAGTTTCTCTGACCTGCCTCTTAGAGGAGCAACCAAAAGTCTACACTATTCCCTGTGCCAGCCTAACAATTTCTTCGCCTATCTTTCTTTTTCCATAGTACTATATATCTGAAAAAAATTGTTCCTCGCCCACCCCTGTCCCCCTCCACAATATGCAGCTCCTTGACTTCTTTTGTGTCTCTGACTGCTCTTTCGCCTTACCTTAATTTCACCTGATACTCACTACATTCTTCATCTCCATATTTCTCCTGTATCTGATGAAGGCCCTCTTCTTGGTCCTCCACCTCCATGACTTTCTTACAAAGTCATATTGCTATCTCATACCTGTATCTTTTGGTGACCATGCTCAAGCGCGATGTTGCCTCAAGAATGTCCCTTTAAACTTCTCCCCTCCTTTCGTCCACACCCCTGATTCTGTCCACCCCAACCAGCCCACCCTTTACTAATTCCCACATCTGGATAAAGACTGCTCTCCAGAAATCCAGGACTTTAGCCTTTGATTAAGGTCTATTGGTGGAAAGGGCCAGTTTGAACCATATGGAGTTATGGTCACTGGACTTCTGTGGTAAACTCACTTTTATCCTTCCTGTGATTTCAGAGTTAGTGAGCACCACGTCAAGAATGGCATTCTGCTTTGCCGGTTCCTTGACCAGCTGCATCGGTAAGCAGTCCTGCAAAATATTTATTACATTGGGTGCCCCTAAGGCGCCAGTATCCACTCAGTACCCAACATTCCTAAGTACCATTGTAGCCATTTCTTTTCTTCATGGAGTCATTCATACCCATGTTTGTATCAACCACATTAGTCTAGCTGCAGTACTTGTGTGACGAAAACATTTTAATAACATTTTAAACAGAATGAGGTTAAAAAATAAATACCCTTTAGGCACTCCATTTGCAGTTGCCTCTCTACTCTGAAATATTAACCTGCACTATCACTTTTACACATACTGGTGTTGGAATATCAGCATACAGAAGCAGGTGATATTCGGTATGCTGCAGTTTTTTTTTAACTTTCTTTATTGATTATGCACTAAATCATACAGAACCATCACCCTGGAAGATACATACATTTATTACAGAAATAGCCTGATAACCAGGAATCAGAGAGGTACTTCAAACTAGTTACATTACAGGGGGAATTTCCAGTAAGAAACACATCCAAAACATGGTTTTATAAAAAGGCTACTAGACACCAAAGAACTGCAAGTGCCTGTGGAGTACAAGATTTCTCCTTATGCCCTATTAACATCATGGTCTGTAGACTTGTATAGGCACCATATAATCAAAGGTTCACTATGAAATAAAATAATTCTCCTGAGGTAGGCCATCAAAACTGAACTAATAGGAGGCAGTATAATGCAGTGGGTTAAGGCTCTGAGCTTCAGATCTTGAGACCTGGGTTTGAATCCCACAGCCACCTAGATACATACTGTGTGATCCTGAGCAAGTCGCTTAACTTCCTTGTGCTCCCCTTTCACATCTGGAATCAAACTTCACCTTAGTGTGCTATGCCTGGTTAAACAATCTTCCCTTTCCCTTTCCTAATAGAGTGAGCACTATCGAACTAGACTCTTGCATACTGAAAAAAGATAAAAAATATGGCAGTATCCTATATCATTATTTCTGTAGTGAATACAACTCGTGGGCTGGAGTTAAAGAAAATACTGTGCCCCAAACTTTACTTATAGGAAAAAGAAAGCTGATGTGATTAAGTATTCACTTCATACTTATAACTCTGCATAAACTGATGTACTTAATAACCTGCAACCAAGTACATAACAGTGTTTCAGATAATCTTAGCAATGTTTGAGCAGTAAAAGTCTAAGCAAAGTCTGAGCAGCAAAACTGAGTGGCTGCAGTACTGAAATTGACACCATCTCTAGCAGCTTTGAACTTGTAAGCAAGAGAGCAGGGAATCAGTCTCAGAATGTGTCGGTGCCATCTTAATGTTAGAGCACATCATAAAAGAGAATGCGCACATAATGAATTTCTCATGTCGCAAGGCTAAGGATAAAGTTACCTATCATTGAATATAAGGCTAAATCATAAAAGAACTCTCCCACCTTTTCAGTTGTTATACTCACTAAAAGGAGTTACACTTTGAAGCTTTATTAAGCCTTCTGCCTCAGAACTGTCTATATCGCTTTCTTCATGGGACTGACACTCCACCATCCTTTTAACTGAGAACTTTGCTGCATATTACCAAACTCAAATAAAATATAATAAAAATAAATCTTTAGGCTCAGAAAACACATATGTATGGTCTCCCTCAGTTATGAGCAGTTTAGCCAGGATAAGCATTTGGTGATCAATTTTAAGTTCTCTCATGTCTCTGCATATCGGATTGAATTGCTTCCACCGTTGCCTCATACTATGTGACAAATCAGGGTAAAAGGATACCTTTGACTCCTCAAACTTATCCCCTTGCTGTTGCCTGGCTGCTTGAAGGAGATGTCCCTTAATTCCAACTCCTGCACACAATGCCAACAGTGTTCGGGGACCCTCCGATCATGCTGCTGCTCTTCTGGGGGTAATATGATAGACTTTTTCATATTGTAGAGGAGTGGTCAATTCACCAATGTGCGAAGCTTGCCCCAACCATAGTTCTACAAATGTTTTTGGGTCTTTCCCTTCCATTCCTTCAGGCAGACCAACAAGCCGAACATTACAAGCTCTGGAGAGGTTCTCTGTTGCTTCTAGTCTTTTAAGTAGTGCCTGGTTATCTTTGATCTGTTTAGCTGAGACATCCCATTCTTTCACAGCATTTGAGTCAGCTTTATCTGCCATCGATTGAATAGTGTCCACACACTGCTCTAATGCTATAACTTTCCCAGCAAGATTATCCAGCTTCTTGTCCATATCTTGTATGGATTAGCAAAGCTGCATCCATGTTTGGTTAACTGTTTCTAAAGTTGTTTCACCAGCCTGCTGCTGCAGAGAAAATGGCAGATCCAGGGCCTGCTTGCTAGTCAATGGCTGGTTAGTTTTTGGCTTGAAAAAGTCAGCTTGCACAGCAGTGCCTTTCAGATGACCCATGTTTTAGTGCTATCAGTTATTCCTACCAACTAGTACAGTTCTGCACCATCAAATGATCCTTTGAATCAAAAAATAGCATTTATATGCTAGCCCTTCATAGGAGCCAATCTGCCATACGTTTGCTCCTCTCGGTGTCCTAGCCACACACCCTCCTCGGTATACTTTAGTTTTCAATCCTTTGCTACTATCCAGATAGTGCATGCAATATTTACTGCCATCTTCTTAGATTTAATTATCAAAAAAAAAAGTCAACCAGATTTGCCTTACACAAATCTCCTATACTGATCCATGCTAGCTATAGCTTATTAGATTATATTTGTTTTGAAATGCTGCATTATCATCTTAATATTTCCCTCCAGTATTGACCTTAACATAGAAGTTAGGCAGAATTTAGGCATCTTGTTCTGTACTTCCTTGACCCTCCCCCATTCCTTTTTAAATAGTCAGATAACACTGGCCATCTGCTTTCTTGACTCATACTTTATATTATAATTCTTTTATTCTTAAGTTATCCTACCTACTTATGCTGTATGTCCCTTTTAGTTCCTGAAAAGGTTGCAAGGTAATGTATAAACTCACATAGTGCTCCATCTAGCAATAATGTACTGGCGCTTTCTGCCCCCTTCTCTCTATTTTTTTTTTAATTAGGCAATGTGCTCATACAAACAAATGAACATATGAAAGGCTATCAGAAGAAGGCACAAAGGTCTATCAAGTTTGCTCTATCAGGAACCTATTCACGTATGTCACATGTTGCTTTGTCCCTTCCCCTTTCACCCTAACCTTATCCTTGAATCTATCCCCACACTCTTTTAAGTCCCCCACCTTAACTGTGATTTACTACTCTCTCTGACAGTGCATTCCAGCCTGCCGCCATCCTTTCAGTGAAGAAGTGCCTTCTGGCCTCTGTGAGAGAATTTTTATGTATGCTTTTTTTTATATATCCTAAAGCTATATTTGCTATTATATGCTATTATATGCCTTGAAGTTATGCTTGCTTTGAAAGCCATGCTGTAACAAAGTCATAATGAATGTAGTAGAAATTTCTGAGTTCATGTTTTCTTTTTTTAAGGGTTATAGAATTTGTACTGAGGTTACTTGAGGTACATTTGTAAAAACAGAAAGCTAGATAAAACTGAGCAGAACTGGTTGTACCAGCCTGAATAACAGGCTTGGACAAAATATAAAGATAAGAGCATGCCTGGGCAAAATATAAAAATAACAGCACGTAGTGGCATTGAAGGCAAGCTGTGCAGGTGCTATGGTGTGAATTGAAACTCATTGTCTCTTCAGGTCAGCTTGACCCAGGCATATGTATCAAGCAGTAATGGGAAAGAAATAAAATAAGCAGTGAAAAATACCTCATGCATATCAATGTGTTTTTTCTGTTACATTGCTGAAAACTTGTTATGCTGTTTTATGATTGGCTTATACTGAAATGCTGGTATTTTTCAAGATAAGAAGTGCAAAATCTAGCTTATAAAAAGCTGCTGTAAATTGTAATCGGAGAACTTCTCCGTTGTAGAAGTCCCACATGCATGTGTAAGATTTGATCAAATAAAGCGACGTTAAGACAAAACCCAGTGGTGTGGTTTTTGCCCTGTGGCGACGGGAGTGGTTGCTCAGGTAATACTTACAGATAGAGAATTTGCGATCACACCTCCATACTGTAATCTTTCATGCTGATTTGTAGTTTTGCCCTCTGGTGCTTCTAAGAACATAAGAAAAATGTCAGCAGATGGGTACCATGTGATCCATCTAGTCTGAACATGGTGGCTACCTCCCCCTCAGTTATGTTCCTTTCTAAGCTGCCCATATTGCATGTCCCTTGAGAACTTGAATTCACTCACTGTCTTGGATACCACCACGTCTGGTAGCAGGATTTTCCATGGGTCTATCACTTTTTCAATGGATAAGAACTCTCTAGAATTGCTTTTAAACTTACCTCCCACCAGACACGCCACCCTGTTTTCCTGGAAGAGGTTTCTCTTTTGAGTTGTGTTAATTCCCTTGACATATTTAAATGTTTCTATCAGGTCCCTCATATTTCTTTCCTGTTCCAGAGTGAATAAATTCATCTTTTGAGTCTTGTCTCCTTGAGTTGTGTTCTCACTTTTGCAGAAAAAAGATCCCCCATACTGTATTAACCTAGTTAAAGCCTTTAAGGTATCGGAATGTATCAATCATGTACCCTATCTTTCTTTTCTTTCGTCCCATGAGTACATTTTCAGGTTCACCAGTCTTTGCTCTCATGGGACATCATATTGCCCCTGAACCATCTTGGTAGCCATCCTCTGCACTGCCTCCATCTGGTTTATGTCTTTCTTAAGGTAGGGGCTGCAGTATTGTCAGTATTGTTGAGTATATTATGTCCATTACTATGTTATTATAAAGAATACTGGTAGCCAGTGACATGATGCAGAATATACAGAAATAACATGATATATCACAGGAAATCCCCATTAATTTTAATTGGCTATTTTGCAATATTTCCCAATATATTCATCACCTAACTGGCTACCACTGTAATAATATATAATATATAATATAATAATAATAATATGAACACTTTAGAAGCATGACCAAAATACAGAAACATGAAAAGCAGAGTAAGTTCTAAAACTCTACATGACTTGCAAAAGCTTTATATTTATAAAATGAAATTCTGAATTCAGTATCAGTTGTTTAATTAGATATTTTGAAATGTGCATTTGGAATAGTATGAGATAAAGTTCAACTGTCTAGAGTCTACATCTTTAAAGACCCTTCATTTTTGACTTTAGATAAGGGCATATTTGCATATTTTTTCCAATTTCATTTGGTAATAGCACACTTGTCAACAAAAACACAACTTTTGTCATGCTTTTCAAACACTCTGTCCTGTTACCCATGCTTCAGTAATGCAAGTAGAAAATGCAAATGCACACAAATTCTTCATCATCCAGGACAAGGCCTAATTTGCATATATCCTCCATAATTCAATTTAATTTTTTGTCTTGAGTTGTGAAAGCTTCATGTTTGCTTTAATCAGAATGTTGACATTTACACTGAAGCCAATTTCTCTTTTTTTTTGTTCCCCTACTTTTTTTGTTTAACTATGGGAAGTGACAGCAAACCAGAGAGAGTAGATTTTCTAAGTTGGCTATTTGCCCAGAATATATCATTTTCCTTGCCATTTTTTTCCTCTGTACTGCAAGAGATATGACAAAATACAGGAATACTGTACAGAAGTGAGGTGTAGTTCTTTAAGATAAAGATTTGTACTGTATTTTATAGCTAGATTGCTGTACAGTTTCCAGCTATTAGTGAGGATCTATTACACTACTGCTTTGGGTCCTTGGAGAGATATTCTTAGTGTATTTCAATAATTCAAGACAAATAGAAAACCTAGAAGCGAAAATATTTAATGGCAAAAGAGCCAACAGCTCAAGGCTGGTGAAAGAAGTAAATTTATGTGATTTCTTTCTTAACCCATTCCCTCCATGGTGCTCATTTCCATGTTTTTCTGCCATAGATGTTTTGCCAGGTTCCCTTTAGCTGAATCTATGCCTGTGTTAATCCAAACAGCATATTTTGAAAGTAATCTCTGTATACAGAATCAAACATGTTTACATTGATTTAAAGTTTTCTGTATTTGCTTGACATTAAAATGAGTTTGTCAGATTTGAAAAAATTACTAAAACACTGTTTAAATACAATTCTGCTTTTATTTTGAGAAATACAAGTTGATGCATCTAGTGGAAAATAAAATAAAAGCAAAATACTGCCTAAATGTCATGAGGATTACTGAAACTGAACTGGAAAAAGACCTGGCAGTGCTGATGAGAAGCAACATTGAATCAAAACAGGAGTATTAATTTGCTGCTAGCAAGGCAATTAGAATTATAGCATGCATTAAGAGACACTTTAAAAGTAGGATACAAGACACTATAATGCTTTTATACAGATCATTGGTAAAATTCAGACTTGAGTACATAGGCAATTGTGATCCCCATATTTAAGGAAGGATATTGACATGATGGAGAAAGTACAGGGGAAAGCAATCAATATAGTTAATGGCTCAGAAAATAGAGGCTTAGAGTACTGACAGGCAGAACTGGGACTATTCTCTAAGGAAAAGAGAAAACTTGAGGGACACATGATTACAGTATTTAACTGCTGTATCTGAAAGGAATAACACCATCATGTCAAGTACAGATCTTTACTATGTACAAGGATGTCAGGACAAAGGGACACACTCAATGTATTCAAATGGAGGAAGATTCAAGAGAAACATGAGGAAAAACATCTTCATAATAAATATTAAACAGACTTAGAGACTCAAAACATAATAAATCACCAGGCCCAGTGTGATTTATCCTAGAGTGTTAAAGAAAACAAGAAAAGTGCTGGTATAACCACTATGAGTCCCCAATGGTGAATCAATAGCAACTGGTGTAGTGCCTGTTGATTCATGATTGGCTATGTGGTATGATAGGGAAATTTTGGGTGTTCAGTGGCCAGTGAGACTGACATCAGTAGTGGGAAGACTTCAAGAGAGACTAAACAAAGAGCAGATAGTTTCCTTCTTCGAGGAAATTTGCTTAAGGGTTAGGGACCAGCATGGATTTTTTAAGGGTTGGTTGTGTGAGACCAATTAAATGTAGACTTTTTTCATGTACAGACACAAATGTCATATAGAGGCCAGGTAGTGGAAGTGATGATTACCCCTAGGTCCCTTTCCTCCTCTGAACTGGACATCTATACCCCTCCCAGCCAGTAACTTGTCCCTGCATTCTTAGCTCCCTGGTGCATGACCTTGCACTTCTTGGTGTTGAATGCCAGCTGCCAGATACCAACCACTTTTCAGGCCTTACCAGGTCCTCCCTGTGTGCCTGTCTCCCCTCCTCTGTCCACTCTCCCTAGAGCTTAGTGTCATCTGCAAATAGGCAGATTTTACTTTTGATCCCATCTGCTATGTCATTAATAAAGATATTAAACAACACCCAGCTAAGCACTGAGCCCAGTGGGACCCCGCTGGTTACAGGCCTCGGCTTTGAGAGCCCCCCCATCAGTGCCCTCTGGTTTCTATTTTGTAGCCAACTCTTGACCCACTCTGCCAGTTTTACCCCAACTCCCATGTCATGCAGCTTACTGAGTAGTCTCTTATGTGGCACAAAGTCAAAGGCCTTGCTGAAGTCCAGATACAGGACATCAACTGCCTTGCCCCTGTCCACAGTCCTTATGAGCCAATCAAAAACGTCTATCAGGTTGGTCTGGCAGGATCTTCCAAAAACAAACCCATGTTGCCTTTCATCCTGGAGACCATTAACCTCCAGAAAGTCCACTAGTCTGTCCTTTAGTTTGGTCTCCATTAATTTGACTACAGTTGAGGTAAGTCTGACTGGTCTGTAGTTATTTGGTTCATCCCTGAGTCCACTTTTGGGCAGAGGCACCACATGTGCCATTCTCCAGTACTGAGGCATGCACCCTGTCTGTAGCGAGGTATTTTAACAGGTTCACTGGGGGGAGGGGGCTAGCCAGGATATCCACCAACTCCCTCAGAACTCTTGGGTTCATGCTGTCTGGTTTACAAGCATTGTCCACCCTTAGGGATCTAGATCCCTTTAAAACCATGTCCTCCTGAATTGCTCCATCTTTTTCACCTCCCCACCCCTTTCAAACCTCTTTTTTCCCTGTGGCACTAGTCCATGCTTCTCCCTTGTGAAAACTGATTTGAAGTACTTATTCAGTGCCTCGGCCTGTTCCTCACAACTATCTGCCCATTCACCTGCTTGCCTTAATCTTAAAATCCCATCCTTGACACTCATTTTCTCCTTTATGTACCTGAAAAAGTGCTTTTCCCCCACTTTTATCCCCAAAGCTAATTTTAATCCCTTCATGGTCTTTGCTGCCCTGACTGCTCTGCTTGCCTTTCTTGACTTTGATGAGTAAACCTCCCTATCTGCAACCTTCAGAGTATGTTTCTACTTATGACATGCTGCTTTCTTTTCTCTCACTTTTGTTGCCACCTCTTTGCTGAACCAGCCTGGGTTTTGATCCTGTTTTTCTTGCTCTGGACCTTTGTACACATATTAGTGGTCTCAATCAGACCCATCTTTACAATGGACCATTTCTGTTCCACTTTCATCTCTGGACTGATTTTGGCACTTGAACGTTTCTATCATGTCCCCCCTCTCCCTCCTTTCCTCGGGGCTATGCATCTTATGCTCCTTTAGTCTTTCTTCATATGTCTTCTGGTACAGACCCTGCACCATTTTGGTTGCCTTCTTCTGGACAGCCTCCACCCTGGCTATGTCTTTGCACAGATGGGGTCTCCAGAACTGTACACAGTACTCCAGATGTGGTCTTACCAACTGTCTGTACAGAGGGCCAACAACGTCCTGTTTTCTACTGGTGATGCCTCTCCCTGTGCATCCCAGTATCCCCCCAGCCCTCCTTACTGCCTTCTCACATTGCTGGCCCACCTTTAGGTCATTTGATATGAATAACCTCAGGTCCCTTTCTATTTTTGTTGTTGCCAGTATCTCACCCCCCCATTGTGTACTCTTCCCCTGAGTTTTTGTTTCCCAGGTGCACTACTTTGCACTTCTTTGCATTGAATCTATGCTGCCATACATTTGACCATTCCTACAACCTTGCCAAGTCCCTTTTCATCCTTTCCACACCACTTGCATATCAACTTGCTAGGATTTCCCATCTTCTTTTCAGTGCCTCACCCCTTGGCTAGTTTAAATGCTTGCCAATGATGCATTTAAACCTATCACCTAGGATCCTGGTTCCCCTCCTCGGTAGATGCAGACCATTGTGCCTTATAGGCCTGCATCCCTCCAGGTAGAGCTCCCATCCCCAATGAAGCCAAATCTCTGAGCTCTGCACCAGTTTTTCAACCAGTCATTGAATGCCATGGTGCAGAGTAACCTAGCCTCATCCATGCCATAGACAGGTAGCACTTCCTAGAAAGTTACCATGTGTGCTACTTTTCTAAGGCCCCTCCCCAACACCACCAACTCCTGTTGCACTGCTCTGATCCCATTCTCCACCATGTCATGTGACCCTTGTTGGATAATGACATCCAGCTCACCCCCCTTGCTGCTGCTTCCAAGATCCTGAGAATTCATTTCCTATCCCTCTAAGCCATGGAACTGGGCAAGCACCTTACCTCCCTTTCCCCTCCCTCCCCCAGTTCTACCCCCTAACAATTGAGTACCCCACCAGAAGTTGTTTCCTTCCTATGTGGGGTCCTGTGCCACCCTCCTGTGGGTCTCCATTGTGGAAGTTCCCAGCATCCTCATTGGTCTCCACTGTGGGTGCCTCCCATAGAGGAACCATGCTCTGCCAGAGTGGCAAATGAATTGTGGAGAGGCACAACTGGAGGGATGCGCCTCTGTTCTACCACCCTCATGCTCCCTGAGCCCACTGTGGTCCAACCACTCCTCTTTCTTGGCAACCTCTGTGGTAGTGGCAGTGGTCTGGGTCATCCTTGGGTGGGGGAGCAGGTTTCTCAAATACTTGCCAGGTCAATATGGAGATGAACAACCTCCTCCTTTAGACCAGAGAGGTACTTGCAAATAGGGCAGCAATGCAGTCTCCAGAATGTCTCCCAGAAGACTGCTACTCCACAAGCAGTGCATTGCACCACTCCCCACATGTCTGTGTCCCTTCCCCGTTACAGATGTTTTTCTTTTTTTTTTGTTCTTGTTTTAGTGTGTGCAAGCTTGTGAGTGTCTCTACCCTATTCAGTGTGCTGTGCCTTTAAGGATATGAACAGGTGTATGTTGTTAGCAGTTTTGGGGAAGTGATGTCAGAACCCCTGCTATAAAGGAAGTTATGTGCTTGGGGAGGGTGGGAGTAAACCTATGCCCTCCAGAAACAATCAACTACAACTCTGACCCTCCACCCCGGGAAGTGCCTTCCTTCCTTTCAGACACCTATTTCAAAGAAGTTAAGTAACAGGTCTAGTCACAAATGACTGTAAATATCTCCCAGCTACAGTTCCTCCCTGGCAAATTAAAGCTAAACTAAGAAAAGTCAACCCCCAAAACAGAATCAATATTAGTTACTTACTGTAAGAGATCTAAACCTCACTTTCAGGTTCTTGGCAATATTGGAGATGCATATAATCACAGACAAGTTGCATTCGAGTAATAAGCAAGTTTATTACTACAAATAGGGATAAATCACAGTTGCCCTAAGCAGTTCTTACCAATACGAACCGGGAGCCAGTGCTAAGCGTTCCCTACACCTCGAGGTTTCTTTGTTGTCTCTTGGGATCTCTCGGCTCTCCGAGGTGTAAAGCCTGTGCATAACATTATATACCTGTGATAATTACTATGGTTACTGAAAGATAGAAACATTTCTAGTTACAGAGATGAGCCCTATTGGCTAAATCAGAGGTGGCTCCATGGTACAAGATAACATTATATAAATTTGTAAAGTCATCAGTTTTAGAACAAAAATCTTCTTATACAAAGTCTTACATAACAAGGTGAAGTGGTGTCCATCACCGAAAGATGGCAATATTGCCTTACACATTATAATCACTTCAAGGACAGGTGTCTTGGCATCTGACAAGTAAGAAATAGACAGAAAATACATAATATAATGTGTGTGCATTAGCAAGCAAAGTGAGTTACAATATATGTATTCATATCCTGGCATCTACTCTTGTACGGTAGATGCTCTTAGCCCTATGTATTAGTATAGCCTATGCCTAAATATTAGCTGTCTACGGTGTGCCCCTGAGGGTATCAATTAGGGTGCAGGGACCTTGTGTAACAATTCCCCCCCTTGTTGCCTAAAAAGGGCAACACAGGTAAAGGTAAGGAGTGGGTAGGAGCAGTGGTTCTTTACAATCCGGAGGCACGAGCCTTGTAAAGAAACTCAAGCTGCTCACGGTGTTGGCGTAGAGTACGTCGTAGGCAGCAAAGCATAATAATCAAAGTAAATATCAAAAATGCTTGGATTATAACAAAACCTTTAAAAGTAATCTCTAACCAAGTGTTAGTCAAAGCATTATTCATATCTCCGTCATTCATCAAGTCAAGAATAGCTTCATTGGCTTTGGTTATATTATTGCTGATGTGGATGAGGTGTGTGTCCTTTCTATCTAAGAGGGATTTCAGTGTGAGTGTCAGTGGATCTATATGTACATTAAAGTAAGGCAGGTATTCTTCTAAGGTGAGTAAATACTCTGAGTTACCATCAATAATGTCTGCTTCCACAAGGGGGACGGAGGTTATGACAGTGTGTCCAATAACAGTTTTCTGATGGGGAACAAAACAGAAGTTGGGGTAATCAATTGCACAAGTAACAGAACCATAGGAGTATGATTTTATATTAGTCACTATGCAGTACTCTCCGTCAGAATTGTACTGCGAACGCACAGTGGGCAGTTTCCATTTTAGCAACTGGACAGGGCATGTGTAGGTCGTCTTGGAGATCCGTGTTGACAGGCGGTAAGCTTCCTCACGATATGACTGGTAGAGTTGATCCGGTGACCGCGTTGGTTCAAAAGTGTTGGTGCCATTCTCAGTGATGTCAGCATCCATAATGAAAGTCCAGTCAATGCTGTCTGGTGAGTAGCCACAAACAGGGCGTATAACATCAAACACATCACATCTGCACAAGTAGATGTATTGCTTCTTCGCACAACAGTCTGTGTGCGGTGCCACCCAGGCATCCAAGAAGGAATGGTAGACCAGAAGAGGAGGTAAATCCAGGCGTTCTCGGTAGATGTCTTCATCCAAATGCCCAATAGAGTGTGCCAGTGCAAGCTTGTCGAACAAAGCTGTAGTAGGATCAAAGCATGGTAAGGAGACAGTGAAAGAGACAAATATGGTATCTGTTATAGAACATTTCTTGGTAGAAAAACAAGGACCAGTGTTTGGATGTCTGGTCGCAAACTCCAAATTGCAAGCTGTTGAGAGAGGAATGGACAAAGTTTGTTGCATACATAGGTCAACACAAGATTGAGACTTACATCTGGGACAATACCATTTAGAGAGACGTCTATCATGTATTATATCAGGGATCCTACCTATTTCTAGATCTCTAAACAGGTTGTTAATGGTAGTGAGTATGTATGAGCCATATGCAGAGCAAAGTATTCCCCTGCCAATGTATTGTTTCTCAGCTTCTCTATTATCCTGTTGTATGAGTGCATTAATCTTATCTTTAGAATCAGTGAATGCCTTTGCAATGTCGTGCATGTTGTATACAGTGTATCTTTCCATCCACACCATGCAATAAAGGTGGTAGAACATTATTAACCAAACCAGTGGAGAACTTTGCAGAATGACTCTTTAAAGCAGCAATGTCTACTTTGTTCCAAATGGACATAGCAGTACCGAAAAGACCTGTGACAGTGCCTGTGGCACCTGTGACATCAGAACTGTCAACTTCACGTTTAGTACGTTTATGAGTAAGAGTACTAGGAGGAGGTTTCCTCCTAAAATTACCCCTGTGTTCAGTAGAATAAACCCCAGTAAAGGGATCTGTGGTACGTATTTGAAATGCAGCTAAACTGTCAAGCAATAAAGTACTATAAAATGCGAGATGTATTGGTATTGTGACACATACCAAATTCCTTCATATTCCAATAAAGTAAGGTTAAATAAAAACAGGTACATGCATAAATTGTAAATTATTAATCAAAGAACCTGGGAGGGCAGTGGCAGTGAGACCACTACGGGGACCAGGGTTATGTTTTGGACATTCCAAAAGCTGTTTCTCAGTAGGAGGTAGTACAGATAGATACATGGCGGCAGAGGCCATGTGGTGTACAGCACAAAATTTTCGGGCAGCATCCCGAGAAAGAGGGTTACAATAGGAAGGGTCAATCAAAGCAGTGATGTTATATAAACCAGAGTGTTTTAATGCAGTTTGTAATAAGGACAGTGTACCATTCGGGGACAATTTAGCATTGGGCCAACCTTGGAAAGTTCCCTTAGAAAGTTTGGTCACAGGGAGAATTTGTCCTTGGGATGTGGTTTGCCATTCAATCTGAAGGGTAGATTTATCAGGAGCAACGACTGAGGCAGTGAGGTATGCATCGGAACCTTCCTGAACAGTAATCATGGTGTCTGGAATTTTGATGGAAACTCCCTCCGTAGGAGGTGCTGGAGGATCAAGGTGTCGAATGAGGTCTGGTACCGTGCCTTGGGTGTAAGGGAGTACTCCTGCAAGGAGTAAAGAGAGGAACAAGATAGCCATCTTGTCAATGCATCTGAAAAGGAAGATGAAAGATTAGTATATCAGTACAGTTCTGCCCAATGGGGTTAGGAAGAGTATATTTTAAGCTCCTTTATACAGTTTCAATTGGTTTGCATGTAACCATTTGTCAGTCGGTTTATTGTTGTGGAGGAGTCTAACTTGATAGACTGCTGGACTGAGCTTGTTGACAATGGGGTATGGGCCTTCCCACTTGTTGGAGAAGGAGTGGGTGGGATGTGCAAATCGGAGTACCATGACCTGATCTCCAACCTGCCAATCCACTTCTTGTGCATGTTTGTCAAATTGTATCTTGGATTATTGCTGGGCCTTGCCCATGCAATTTTCAGCATACAAGTGTGTGTGCTTGAGGTCTTTCCTGAGTTTTTCCACATACTGATCCACAGACACTCGGTCTGCAGTGGGGGTGTGCAAGTCAAAGAGAAAGTGTTCAGGTAATCTCATTTGTCTGCCAGTCATCACCTCAAACGGTGTAAGCTGGGTAGTGGCTGAGGTCGTACCCCTAATTGCCATAAGGAGTAAAAGCAGTAGGGAATCCCAGGTCTTGGGATTGTCCTCAATGAATTTGGAAAGCATTTGCTTAATCTGTCTGTTAGTGCTTTCTACTTGACCTGAGGATTGAGGGTGATGAGGTATGTGGAACTTTTGCTGAACCCCTAGGAGTTCAAGGTACTCTTTCATCAACCCAACTGTAAAACTGGTTCCTTTATCGGAGTCTACCTTGAGAGGCAGGCCCCACCTGGAGAAAATCTGTTCTACCAGGATTTTGGCAGTTGTCTTTGCAGTGCAAGTCTTGGTGGGGAAAGCTTCTACCCACTTAGAGAATAGATTGGTTACTACAAGGGCATACTTGTTGTTTCTACTGGTGTTGGTCAAAGTACCAATAAAATCAATTTGGATGGCATGCCAAGGGCCAGTATGTCTCTGTGGTAAAAGTTTGGCATTCTGTTTCGTAGGTATCAGATTGTTTTGTGCACAAACAAGGCAATTATCAATGTATTGTTTAACATCTTTGGTAATCCCAGGCCACCAGGCAGTGGTTTTGAGACTTTGGAGGGTGGTTTTCAGCCCCCTGGTGTCCACCCGTAGGGGTGTCATGTACCTGGTGCAAAAATTCAGATCTTAAATGTCTGGGGACTACCCACAATTTGGTGGTAGTATCCTCTGGCTGGAACCAAATGAGTTTATCATCCGGGGATAAGTGTAATTTATTTTTATGCCTACGGTAAGGGTTATGTGTGGGAAGTCTTTCTTCAGTACCCTTGTCCAAGAATCTGAACACTTCCTTGAGTTCAGTGTCCAAGTGTTGGGCTGCTGAGAGGTCCAAGGGGGAAAAAGATTCAGATTTCTTTTTGAGGGCTGCAATCTGTACAGCTGCATTGGCCTCTGGGTGTTCCATCGCCCAAACATCCCCCCCTCGGGCCCCTTCCTTGGCAAGGGTGTCTGCTGTGTCATTGAATGCGTGGTAGGGATCATATAAGGAATGAGCTTTAACCTTGTGCACATAGAGTTTGTGTGGGTATTTCTCACCTAATGCGTGTATGTAAATCACCAATTCTTTGTATTTCACTGGGCTGCCATCAGAAGAAAGGAAGGAGTTCTTCTGCCAGAAAGGGAGGAATTCTGTAAGGGAGCAACAAACCCAATTAGAGTCAGTAAAGATGATGGTGTCCTGAGTTCCATGTTGGATAAACTCTAATGCACAGGCCACGGCTGCCAGCTCTGCATACTGTGATGAAGCTACAGTACAACGTTTAGATATCTTGACAGTGTTCCCAAAAGGATACGCTACCATGACACCCATCCCTGCAATTTGTTCACCTTGATAATATGATGCTGAACCATCGGTGAAAACGCGGTACAAGGAGGTATTTTCTAGCACCTCAGGGGTGGCAGGGAAGAATGGACCTGGATCTGGAAGGTCAGGTGATTGCAAAGCGCAGTCGTGGGGCTCCCCCTGAAAGAGGAGGCCATGTGCTAATAGAGATGGAACTTTGGTTTGGTGAACCTGTATGTCCCTATCCTGGAGGAGGAGTGACCAATGTGTCAGCCTGGTGTTAGAGACTGACCCATCCTTCACTCTGTCTGAGAGCAAAAAGGTAGTAGGGTGTGATTGGTGTTAAGAATCAGTGGAGAGTACCCAATGATATACAGGAAGTGCTTGACTTCCCAATAGGTAGCCAGAAGGTTCCTTTCCAAGGCCGTACTTCTGTTCTACTGGGGTCAAAAGCTGCGATGCATATGCAATTGGTCTCAAAGAGCCATGTACCTTTTGGGCCAGAACTGCTGACATAGCAATGTCAGAGGTGGCACACTCTAGGTGGAATGGTAATGTTGGATTGGGGTTTACCAGTGCCGGGGCGGAGGCCAAGGCCTGCTTCAGTGACGTCACAGCCTGGGTATGGACAGGGCCCCAATTCCATGGAACGTCCTTTTGAGGTAACTCGTACAGTGGAGCGTTTCAGTGCAAAATCACAAATAAAATCTGGAGTAGTTTACCATACCTAGAAACCTTCTAAGAGTTGCCACACTGGTAGGTAATGGCAAATCTTGCAACCCTTGAATCTTTTCCAAGTAGGACTCCGACTCTGATCAGTTATTTTCAAACCCAGAAAGAGTACTTCTTTCTGACATAGTTGTGCTTTTGCAGGATTACATTTCAAGCCTGCTCTTTGAATAAAAGTCAGTAGTTCATCCAAGAGATCCAGATGTTGATCCTATGTGGCAGTAACCAACAACAAGTCATCTACATACTGTAAGAGACATTGGGGGGTTGAGAAATCTTGTAGGGCATCCATCATATGGAGATGAAAAAGGGATCGGCTGTTATGGAATCCCTGTGGCAAGCAAGTCCACGTATATTGTCGCCCTTCGAAGGTAAAGGCAAATTTATATTGACTCTTGAGGGCTAATGGTAACGACCAGAAACCATTGGAGATATTGAGAGTGCTGAACCATTTCTGGTCTGGTGTTAATAGTCAGGCACATCTGGTGCAGACGCTCACAGTTGGAGAACAACTGGGAGTGACCTGATTCAGTTTCCTGTAGTCAATAGTAAGTCTCCAGGTACCTGTGGGTTTCCTCACCGGCCAAACAGGAGAGTTGGCAGTGGAGACACAGGTTCTGATTACTCCTTGTTTGAGGAGTGACTTGATTGTTTCTCGAAGAAAGGGTAGGGCTTCAGAGGAAAAAGGATACTGTCTTTGTCTCTCGTGTGCCGGGCCTGGCACCTCAATAACGGTATGCATTCTGCCACAATCGTGTTTGTTAACTGCAAACATTTCCAAATGTCATTGCAGAATAGGTAAAAGTTTTGGGAATAATTCATGATCCTTGAATAAATCTATGACGTCATATTCTTTGTTGTTAATGGATATTGTTGCACAGCATGTGAGTCAGGAATCAAGACGGTATGGTATTGACCCTGGATTTGTATCAACAGCATGTTTGCTAGATCCACCACACAGCCGCAGTGGTGCGAGAAGTCAATCCCAATGATGCTAGGGTGATCGTGCAACACCATCAACTGGAAGGAATGTGAGGCCTTCAGATGGCCTAGTTCTACCGGTAAAGGCAGGGAGCGGTATGCAGGTAACCTAGCACCGTCGACTCCTGACATATTGGTCTTCCATCCAGTAGACCATGGGGACGTTTCAGGGTGGTCGTCGTGTAACACAGATACAGCTGCACCTGTATCTAACAAGACAATTAATTGGCGGCCCCCGACCTCGGCCTCGGTGCAGGGCCTTCCGTTTGTATCCAAGACCAGCTTGTTTACAATGCGGACTGGGACCTGTACTTGTCAATCCGTATTGTTGGAGGCATGCAGAGGTTGGGCTTGGCTTGCATGGATGACTTCACCGTGTTGCACTGATGCAATGTAAGGCGGGGCTTCCGGGTTCAGGCTGTGGGCCTGCGCACACACATCCGGAGTCTCCATGGCCAGTAGTGTCATGGATCGCCGGTTGCACTGCTGCAAGTGTTTGTGCGGGAACAGCATCTGCTACAGAATGCACTTGCCCCAGGAGCTCCCGAAATTTCCGATTTTCTTCAGCTATCTGTTTATATGAGGGACCCGATCTTTGTAATGGCTTTCCTTTGCCTTTATACTTTTTATTTTTGTGCCACTTCCGGTTCCCACTCCACTGCTGCTGCTGTTGCTGAGGGTTTTGTTGGGTACCAGCTGGAGGGGCCGATGGAGGTTTGGCCTGTTGTTGCTGGGCCTGACCTTCCACCGCAGTAGTGTCGTGGTCCCGAAGTGGGTTCCACGGCAGCAACCTTTTGGAACCGAACCCAAATCCCGGATGTACAACTGGTACACCTCTGGTCTTCCGAAGAATATCGGCAAACCTATCCTTATTCGGTATGTGGTTGGCTCTACTTTGTCTCTCACGGTTGGGATCATGTTTCTAAGGAACAGGGTCTTATATTCAATAAGATCTACATCCGCAGCTTCTTGTGCCAGATGTTTCCCTGCTCGATAGGCCATCCAAAGTCTCTGGTGGTAAGTCGCTGGGCTTTCTTTAGCATTTTGCTTCACGGGGTATGCTAGCATTACTCCAACCACACCAGGGCTGTGAGCAGAAATGAGCTCAGCTGCGACTTCATCAAAGGTCGCGTTCCCATCCTGGCGAACAGCTTCGGGGAGTTTTGCCCATAAACCAGGATCGATGGTCTGGCGTAGTATTTGGACTTGGTATTCTGCAGCGAGACTAAGCATCTCGCACTTGGAGCGTACCTTTTCCAAATGGCAGCTGAGATTGTCGGACGGGTTCATCCGACCAATACTGTCAGCTATTTGCTGAACAGAGTAGGCCATTTGGAGGATTAGTTGGTGGTCGATCAGGCAAGGTCACGCCACTCGTGCACCATCTAATGCTGGCTGCAGCTTCAGCTGCCGTCCAACAACACCTTCCTGAGTGCCAGCTTCTTGAAAAATTTGTTGAATTTGACTTTTAATGGCTTTCATACTTCTTTCAGGAAGAGGAACACTCTCTAGTGCCCTATCAATCATGGTTTCAATCTCTTGTCTATCTTCCACACTAATAACGGCTACCGGAGGCGCCTTCGGGACCAGGCTTGGGCCTGCTCCCCCCATCATGGGTGCCGCCATGATGGCGTTTCCCATGATGAGCGTCACGACGTCGTCGACCTGTGACCTGGGGAGTTGTGGGCGGGGACCCGCCATGCTGTGGATGGCTGGGTGGGGTATCTGGGCCATAGTAGGGGCGTGACTGGGCATTGTACTGCGAAATATCGTCGTCGGATAGCTCCCCCTCCGACGACGAGTGAAAGGCAGGGGCTACGCCACCCATTGCCTTAACATGGCCAGTCAAGACCTCTCGCTGACGGCGCAGTTTATGCATCTTAATTCTACATTCATCATGACTCACACTTGCAACATCCATATCCACCTGATCCTGCTTCTGTTTCTGCAAAACACGGTATGCGGCGCTCAATTCGCGATTGTCCCTATAGGCTATCTCTAAATCATTACGTACCTGGTTGATCTCGTCCTGCAGTTCACCCATCTCGTCACTCATTTGTGCATTTGCAGCACTCAACAAATCATTCATTTGTACTACCTGACTCTTATCCTGTCTTAGACTTTCACATTCAGACTTCAAAGTACACATTTCTTGTTCACCAGCCTGTGCAGAATGATGCAATAGTGAATCCTTTTCATTACACAGAGATTAGAGTTCAGCCTCCAAGTTCTGCTGTATCCTGATACATTCAGTTTCCTGTAGACCCATCTCCTGCTTAAGAGATGCGATCTGCAGATCAAGGGTTCGAAACCTCGCTCCGGAGGCTTCTAGAGCAGTGTAGAGAGCAGTGACCATCAACCCTTTAGCACAACGCCTATTGGTTGACTGTCGCGCCTCAGTGTACTGAGTTGAAATCCCCAGTACAGGGTTTTTGGATTGACTCGCATCCCACGCAAAGTCAGCCCATCCTCCATGGGAGGTAAGAAAATTCGAGACATCGAGTCTCAGTTCTGAGCAGATATCTGATACGGTGGCCATTGATGTAGGAGGGAACGAAAATTCAAACTGTGAAAAAGACCATGCGTTGCGAATCGATCCACAACACAGGTACTTTAAACATAGCCGGGCTACTGTATAAGTTGTAGGCTTGCAATTCAAAGCAGCTATGGAGTGGGTCGAGACGGCATCGACCACACCCGAAAAGTCAGCCAGACCTTGCAAGTATCTACAAACTGGTAGAAAAGACGGGAGAGGTGATACGGAGATGTACACCTACAGTCCCTGTGGGAGAAGTGAAATTTGTAGCAACAAGTGAAAATTTACAACACCCAATATCGCCTGCACACGGTCGCCAATTGTAAGAGATCTAAATCTCACTTTCAGGTTCTTGGCAATATTGGAGATGCAAATAATCACAGACAAGTTGCATTCGAGTAATAAACAAGTTTATTACTACAAATAGGATAAATCACAGTTGCCCTAAGCAGTTCTTACCACGAACCGGGAGCCAGTGCTAAGCTGCTCTCTACACCTCGAGGTTTCTTTGTTGTCTCTTGGGATCTCTCTCGGTCTCCGAGGTGTAAAGCCTGTGCATAACATTATATACCTGTGATAATTACTTATGGTTACTGAAAGATAGAAACATTTCTAGTTACAGAGATGAGCCCTATTTAAATCAGAGGTGGCTCCACGGTACAAGATAACGTTATATAAATTTGTAAAGTCATCAGTTTTAGAACAAAGATCTTCTTATACAAAGTCTTACATAACAAGGTGAAGTGGTGTCCATCAACGAAAGATGGCAATATTGCCTTACACATTATAATCACTTCAAGGACAGGTGTCTTGGCATCTGACAAGTAAGAAATAGACAGAAAATACATAATATAATGTGTGTGCATTAGCAAGCAAAGTCCGTTACAATATATGTATTCATATCCTGGCATCTACTCTTGTACGGTAGATGCTCTTAGCCCTATGTATTAGCATAGCCTATGCCTAAATATTAGCTGTCTACGGTGTGCCCCTGAGGGTATCAATTAGGGTGCAGGGACCTCGTGTAACATTACACAGGTCCAAAAAGTAATAATTCAATTCAGTGTAGTCTAGAAAATAACCTCCTTGATATAAGGAAGCTTTGACTGCTTTTTCTCTCTCTGTCTCAGCAGCCTAGCAGTTTCTAGCAGTACTATTCACTCTCTCATTCTCTTTGCCATATTACTGATATTAGGGAACACTGAGCTACATCCAGGTTCTTGTCTTCTCTACCCTGAACTGGTCCTCCATGCAGGGTCTAAAAATAACCCACATGACTATAAGAAACCTCATGAAAAACAAGGATTATCTGGTGGATAGGGTTGATTCCTACTGACTTGATAATCCAGGCCTATTTGAACCATGGTGAAAATGCCCCATGCCTGATCCCCTGCCATAACCATGGGTACAATTTCCTTTGCATCGCCAGGGTACCCGCAAGAGGGGTGTTGGCGATGTTATCTATTTAAGGGACCATCTAGACTTCTCTTGCCATCCTACTGCATACATCCCTTCCACCCTTTATGATCTCCTACACAAAGTGCTCCTGCCTCAGAAGGTTAAGAAGCTATAACTATTGTGTGTTTACAACCCTCAAGGAATGGCCTTTTGGACCTTACTACACCAGAGACCTTCTTGCCTAAATAAAAAAAGAGGCAACTTCTGGGTCAGTTTTAGACAGTTTTAAACAGACTGTTCTGAGTGAGTGGAATATCACAGTTGACAAAATGTCAGTAAGCTATGAATGAGATCATGTAATTGTGCCTATTGTAAAAACAAATTCTCTGCCACAGCTGGTGACCCACATGAATTCTGGGTCAGTACAGAACGCCTCCTGGGCACAAAATCAAACTGACACTTTTCAGATATGCTCATTGATGGAAAATTGTGATGACCTGGCCAGAATTGCTGATACTGTCAACACCGAATTCTGTAACCTCACAGCTTTCATGACACATTTTGACATTGGCCCAGGGCCTCAGTCTTGTCCGATATCTGACCAACCACCCCTTACCCCCTTTCTATCATCAGTCAATGAGAGACACTAAGGTCAAGAAGCCTCCGCTCTCCATTACACCAGATAAAATATTGGGTATGATGGCCTTGGCCCAAAAATGCTAAAGTTAGTGACCCCCTATATAACACTACCCCATCACTAGCATCCTGAATCTTTCTCTCTCATCTGGTGTTGTCCCTAATGTCTGGAAGGTTGCAAGGGTTATCTCTGTCTTCAAAGCAGGTAACCCAAAGCTTATGGAAGTTATCACCCCACTGCCATCTTCTCAGTACTCTCAAAGATCGTCGAAAGGACTGTAGCACCCCAACTCTCTGACTACATCACAGAGTAAAATCTCCTGTTTTCTGTACAACACGAGTTCAGGAAAAGTCATGGCACCTCCATAGCCTTACCTAAGCTAACAAATGACATCAGCCTAGCCATGGATAATGGCCAAATAAGTGATGCCATATTCATTGATCTAACAAAGGCATTTAACCTAGTAAATCACTCAATTCACTGTATTAAACTTTTCTCCCTTGGCATTGCCCCACGCACAGCCATTTCCTGGTCTGCTAACTATTTAACTGCTAGAAAACAACAAATCAGGTTGCCATCAGCTACCTCCAACCTTGCAGACATAACTGTTGGTTTACCATAAGGATCTATTTTAGGCCTGCTTCTTTTCTGCATCTATGGCCTCCCACATGTTGCCTCCTGTCATGGCTCTCTACTATATGGAGATGATCTCGTCTTCTACCACAGTGCTGCTACTGTCACCAGTATGCACAAATCCTTCTCTTATTCCTTTGTTCAAGTTCAGTCTGGGTTAATGATAAACACATTGATCTTATAAGAAAAAAGACAAAAGCTATGCTGTTTAGCTCAAAACCAAAACTCTGTGCAAAGTCCTCTTACCTCTCCTATACCTGTGCTAATTGGTCCCCACTGGAGGAGGTCAGCAGTTTTAATAGCCTGTGAATCTTACTAGACAGCTCCTTTGACTTCCCCCCATGTTACCTCAATCTGCAAATCAGTGAATGCTAAACTGGGCTTGGCTTTCAGGGCAGACATTGAATATCCCCTACTGCCCACCTGGCTATTTATTTATTTATTTAGTTTTTGTTGACCGGGTAAGTGCACTAGACAAATCCTGCCTGTTTTCAGGCACGACCTGGGGAAGGGGGATACAGCTGAATGCCAACTGACCTAGAACCAGATTAAGCTGTTGGTGGTATTTTTAGTGAATGAGGGAAATTTGGCCAGGACACCGGGGAAATTCCCCTGCTCCTTTCAATAAGTGCCATGGGATCTTTAACA
Organism: Neoceratodus forsteri; assembly: GCA_016271365.2. Lineage (NCBI taxonomy): Eukaryota > Metazoa > Chordata > Ceratodontiformes > Ceratodontidae > Neoceratodus > Neoceratodus forsteri. Next base: position 589,466,630 of record CM057449.1, on the reverse strand, counting down.
TTCACCTGAACTACCACCAATCCAGGCAGATGGGACCTTGGTTTAACATCTCATCCAAAAGACGGCACCTCAGAAGTGCAGCACCCCTCTCATGCTGCATTACAGTGTTAGTATTGGGATATTAACCCAAGTGCCAGATGTGGGAACTGAACCCACAGCCCTCTGATCTCCCAGCCTCAGAGGCGAATGTGCTACCTACTGAGCCACTGACACTGCAATATATTGCTCAGAGAGGTTCTTTTTCCCGGACTAACTTATCCCCTCTTTGCTTTCATAGGAGCAAGTGAAAAAATAAAATCAAATGTGACATCACATAGAACAATATATGTCACTTTATCTTGACCACCCTAGACTTATGCACCACAGCCTGCTTTACTCTGGCCTGGGCTGGCCTTCCCCTACTGGAACTCTCCCACACTTAAAGTCACAATGGCAGCATGGGTTGCTGTTGCACAAAGGCTGCCAGCCCCAATCTACACATACAAGCTCTAAACAGTACAACACTCCGAAAAACAATAAATTGAGAACTTACTCGAGTATCTGAAACAAGCACATTTTATTAGAGCAAAATAACTGTGCAAATACAAAGTTCACAGCTCGAGCTGCTACCATCTTGGCCTTCCCCTACTGGCCAATGTTCTTTTGCATTACTCCATTTTATAAACAAACTCCTGGGTACTGGCTCCCCATCTTCCCTTGTCACCTATCTGTAGCATCCTCTTCCCTACTTCTCACTGAGAATGCAGACAAAAAGCTGGCTTCACTAATCACTGCTCTCTCCCTCGCCTGATAAGAAAAACCCACCCACCAGGATGCAATTCAAATGAGGGATTCACAGACTTCTTTTCAGTCCTTTAGGTCACATTTTTTTTTGTTCAAATGAAAGTGTGCTGGCATCAGTAAAGATTGACGAGGCAGTGTGTATGTTTCTCAAACAGTATGTCCAGCATTCCTGTTCCCTGTTTTACCGTTCTTGGCTTTCTCTGGTTTGCTGGTCTCTCTTTCACCTCACCTTGGCATACTATCCTCCCCTATCTCTCTCCCTTTCTCCCTCCTGCTCAACCCTCTCTCTCCCTGTCTTGTAAAATAAAAGAAAAAAAAGCACATGCAGCAATTTGCGATCAAGTGAGAGAATACAAAGAGAGCAACAAAGACTTCACAGATGCAACCAATGCAGGTTCTAGTGTGCCCTTTTTTGAAACTCTATGTGGGTAGAACCAAAACAGAGATAAAAGTGTGCATACAAGTACATCGAAGGTATATTCACAGCTGTAGAACTGAGTCCTTGGTAGGTTCACATTTCCTTGAGTTTCATGAAAAAGACTCCAGGAGGCTTAGCTTTTCAGATTTTGAAAGGATTGCTCCACCTGTTAGCAGGGGTAATATGTTGCATCTATTACTACAGAGAGAATCTTTTTTTTTAAACTTCTTTATTGAGTTTTTTGAAATAGGGCAAACACAGAGAAACATTAAGTCCCAGGAAATTTCCCAGGCCACAGCCCGAACTGGCTGCTTTCACAGTACACACATATAAACTGTGTACAAGCACAGTTGCTGAGGGAGCTCTCAAAATCTTGTTACCATCATCTGTAGCCTATTATCACTTGAGAAAAATGTTTTGACATTGAACACCTAATTCCAGTAGACTATATCAAATTACCTCAGTGTAGGGTCCCCTGGTGGGGAGCCTAGCATGATGTATGTTGGGCTGCCATCTATACAACAAGAGTCCTACAACTGTGTCCCCAGGGAGGAGACAGAGTCCACATCCCACCATTGCAATATAATAGTTCTACATCATCTTGCATTGCATACATAATACATGAAAATAAGAGTGTAATGCACTGAATACATGGTAATATCAAACACAGCATCAAGAGCTTTTATACTCCTATTCTATCTAAAAAATTAACTATTCACCATCAGACAGACTGACCTGCACCTGAGGGCCTGTAAGTTGTAGGGAGTAAACAGCCTCCATGTTCCTCCACCTTATATTGTAGATCTCCCTTCTGCCATCTATAAGCATTTGTCTTTTAAGCCTATCCGACACTTGGATCAGATCTCTCACCCACTAGTCGTAGGCATAGATCATATCATCTTTCCAATGCTTAAGGACAAAGGCCTTCACTAGGGCAGACATAAGAGCAATACAATACTTAGCTGAAACCCCTGATACCTGAGCCATATCACCCAATATACAAATCTCAGGCAGAATATATTCTGAGTAATTTAATAAAGGATCCATGTTCTGTTTGATATGCGTCCATAATTGATGAATTCTGGAACATTCCCACATCACATGAAGAATGTCCCCTGGCTCTATGCAGCATCTAAAGCACAGGTCCATCTGCCTGAGATGTCCAGCACATAGTTTGGCTGGCGTATAGTAGATGTTAGAACAGATAAAATATTGCTTAAGCTTATACTTGGGTATAGGTAGGTACTTAGCACTCTTCCATATTTCTTTCCATTCAGGCCTCAGGGGAGCCATGCTTTTCTCCCAGTAGGGAATCTGAACAGGGGAGTTTGAACCCAAGAAACCCAGTAAGACCCTATAGACCTTGGATAGGGGAGCCTGGGAATAGTTAATCCCCTTTAATTTGTCCCAGGTGAGGGGATTTGCCCGAGAGTCAGTATTGTCTTTTAGCGCTTGCTGGACCATTTTAGTAAGCTTTATCCTTTTAAAAAAATTCATATCCCTACACTGAGATGGAAGAACTACTTCATCTTCTATTGGAAGGTCACCTAAGGATAGGCCAGCCAGTGAAGGAGCCCAATGATGAGTAATTATTTGTCACCCTAATCTGAATTTTGGATTTCCCAGTATAGGTTAATCTCGAACTATCTTTTGAGCTCTTCGCTGTGAGGGATTTAAAAAAGCCCACCAGCCGGACACCATTTTGTAAAGTGGAGTCTCCTTTCCCTTGTTAGGTATTCCTTCTGGGTCTGAAAAAAGCAACACTTCTGAGGAGAGATTCAGATCAACGCGTATTTGTTTCTCAATATGTAACCAAGTTGGTTCATATTCCACCCCCTCCAATTTCCTGCCCCACCATCCCATTAGACTGAGTTGTTCTACTACATAGTAGAGATGGAGATCTGGAAGCTTGAGACCCCCCATGTGGTGAGGGAGATATTGGATATTATGCTTTCTTCTGGGCGGTTTTGAATTCCACAGAAAGTCCACAATTACTTTCTGGATGGTTGTAAATTTACTTCTAGGTATAATATAGGGAAGTAGATGAACACTGTACAAAAGTCTGGGTAAAAGATTCATTTTGATCAATCCAAGTCTGGCAATGAATTTACAGGGAGTTTGGTCCATCTAAGCATATCAGTTTTAATCGATGTCAGTATGGTATCCAAGTTGGTTTCCAGTCCCTCATCCACATTCGCCGTGATCCAGATTCCCAAATATTTAATCTTGCTTGGAGCCCAATTAATCTGGATGGGGGTGAAGTCTGCTTTATAAGTATATGATGTGAGGGGGAGGACTTGCGTTTTGGTCAAATTCAGTTTATAACTGGAGGCCCCAGAAAACTGCCGTATAACTGCAATGGTCCGTTTGAAGCTCTCCCCAGGGTTTTGCAAACGTAACAAAACATCGTCAGCAAACACAGATAATTTGAGCTCCCTTCCCTGTACTACTATCCCTTGGATCACAGGGTCCATCTGGATCACCCTTAATAGTGGTTCCAAATAGATATTGAACAAAATTGGCGATAGGGGGCATCCTTGTCAGGTCCCATTGGCCAGATGGAATTCCTTCGATAAATATCCATTGCATAAAACTCTGGCAGAGGGAGCTGCATATAGATTTTTGATTCCCCCAAAAAGTCCTTCAGGGAAGCCCATCCTCTCCATAGTGAGAAATAGGAAGGTGTGGGAGACCCTATCAAAGGCATTCTCAGCAACAAATGAGATTAGTGCCATTGGTGTCTTAGAGTTAGGTGCAGTGCTGAGTATATGGTGAAGTTTCCTAAGTGCATCATGTGCCCCTCTACCCGGCATGAACCCCACCTGCTCCAGACTTATTAAGGTGGGAGCACATTTCAAAATTCTGTTAGCCAAGATCCTTGTTAGCAGCTTAATATCCTAATTCATCAGGGCGATAGGTCTGTAATTACCCAGACAATCCCTTGGCTTATCAGGTTTTGGAATGAGTGTAATATAGGCCTGGTACAGAGGTGGATGGGGTACCCTGTCCTGCATAATAAAAGTGAACAGATCTTTCAGTAAAGGTAATAAAGTTAATGTGTGAGATTTGTAGAACTTGGCAGAAAGGCCATCAGGACCTGGTGTCTTACCATTTGGCAAGGAGTTTATTGCTTCTAATATTTCAAAGTCCTGTATTGGGGTTGCCAATTCTAGGGCTTGAGCGGGGTCCAAACTAGGCAGAGGAACTTTGTCTAAGAACCCCTTTATCCCTTCCTCACTACAAGCAACCCCGCCGATATATCCCTGCATAATAAGCCACAAAGGCATCGGCCATTCCTTGAGGTTCAATTATAACCCTCAAATCAAAAGTAATTGAGGTAATGTTATGTGCAGCTTCCAACTCCCTAATTCTGTATGCCAGAAGTCGACTAGGGACATCCCCCTGCATTAAGAATTTAGCTTGGAGTTTTTTGAGTCAATGGTCAGTCTTACCATAATAAATACCTGATAGTTCATCTCTTATCTCCTTGAGCTCTTTGTCTAACTCAGAGGAGGAACCCTCCAGAGGGGTCAGAGATTTAACAGCTCCCATGAGAAATTCTTCTTGTGCCCTTCTTGCACCATTTCTGCAAGCAGTGAGTTCCTGTGCTAATCCCATATATAGTACTTTACAGGTTGGCCAGGCTAGACTCATATCTTGGAGTGATGGAATTTGGGACTGGGTAATTTCCCCCAGGGCATCATCTAGTTTGGACACCAATTTGTCGTCTGCTAGAATAGATTCGTCTAAATGTCATCTATATGGTCTTAGTGGAATGGTGTCAATCTCCTGGGTTATCGGAACAGGGGAAAGGGCAGAGAATATCCTGCTATGGGTAGTCAACTCCTTGACTGCTCTTAGCACTTCCCCATTGACCAAGAAGAAGTCAATCCAGGAGTGGGATTTATGAGTGCTGGAATAAAAAGTCATGCCGTCTCCCCCATTATTATATGTCCAGTAAGGGTCAACCAACGCAGTGGCTTCTAAAAGTCTGGTCATGGTTCGCTGGGCCAAGGATGGTATTTTTTTAGATGGAGGGTGCCTATCTGTCAAGTTATTTAAGCACAAATTCCAGTCTCCTGCAATTATAAAGGGGTAAGCTGGGAGCGTAGCAAAGTCTACTTCCAGCGAGGCAAAAAATTCTGGCTTAGGTGGTGTTGGGCCATATACTGAGGTGATCGTGAAAGCGGTATTCAGAATAGAACCTGACACGTAAATCCCTCATGCATCATCTTGCATTTTGACTTGTGAGACTGCATATGAGCAGTCTCTCCCCACCAAGGTCGCAACTCCCCCAGAGGCTTTTGCATTCCCGTCTCCCAGGACTTGACCCACCCACAGTTTTTTTAAAAGACCTAATTACTCCTTTAGTAGATGAGTTTCCTGCAAAACAGTTATTTGGGCTCCCAACTGGTTGATATGTTTTAAGATCACTAATCTCTTCTTCATCTCCCTGAGGCCTTTAACGTTCCAACAAATTATTTTAACAATTACCATTATATATACCTATACCCCTACATGACACCCTCACATATTCTTTCTGTGGTCTGACCAGAGTATAGAACTCTCTCTCTCTCTTCCAACCCCCACTGATGTCCCCCCACATATTCCCCGATCATCAGATTGTCCTCCTATAGAATAATTGAGACAAAGATGAGCCATCACCTGAGCGCCCCATACCCCCGAACCATCAATAGATACTCATAGACCCCAACCAAAACATTCAACACCCCAGAAACCAAATGAACATAATCTTTTCAGTCCCCAAAACTGGAAGCAGATTGCCTCAACCTGTCAGTGGGTGAAACTCCACTCCGAGAGTCCTGTTACCTCTCTTTCCCCTGCCCCAGACTTGAACCACTGCCCCCATATACAATCTCCCACCGAACCCAATTAATGTGTGGCATTATATCAGGATTGTTTACCAACTGGGAGAATGGGGAGGAGGTGAGGGGGGAGGTTCCCTCCAAGTCTTGTAACTCACATCAGACCGCTGTGATCTTGACCCTTGTTCACCTTCGAACCTCAAATAGGAGATCTGGTCCGCCCCGAACAACATGACCAGGCCATCTTCCCTAATATAATGCTCCCTTGTAGTACTCTCTCCCTATATCCCTACAATACATTTTCAAACATATCAACAAGCTATAAATTTCAGTTTGATTTTTTTTTAAAGAGTAGGAAGTGAAAATTATGACATAAAACAAATGTTTAGAGGAGTCCTCAGTTACACTCAGTGAGAGTAGCTAACGCCCCCATATGTCCGCAAAAACCAGATACACAAGAGCAAATTATGTAACACTGTTGTTCCCGTTACTAGATTCCTTTCCAAATTGTAGCCCACTTCTATTGGATATTAGTCAGCCCAGGCAAAATGAAAATGTCAGATCCCGAGCCTCAAGGGTCAGAAATAGGCTTGAGGTGCCTGGGAGCATTGCCCTTTTTGGCTGTTAAGTAGCTTAAGTTGCTGCCCATCCCCGCATCAAAAGCATAAGTCACATCCAAAATAAAGAAAATAAACTAGCGGAGCATTCCTTAGAATCGAGGAGAATAAAATTAAAAATTACAGGTCCCAACCAGTCAGTCATCCACCAGACCTTTCCATCGATCCCTCCGTGCAATCAATTACAGCTATGCCTAGCTGAGGCCTCCCCTTAGCATACTGAGTCAGGTCATAGGCCTAAACAGATCCGGGAGTTCCACTCGTAGGCCATCTGCTGCCTCCCTCGCAGTCAGATATCTTTTATCCCCTGATTACAGTTCACTATCAACGTGGCTGGATGCTAAATTCGAAATTTAACCCCCGCAAGGTACAGCTTTTTCTTGATATCCGCATATTCCTTTTGTTTTTCTCGGACCGATTGTGTGAGATCTTGGAACAGCCAAATAGGTGTGCCATTTCAATGTAGATTCTTGACAGATCTAGCTTTGTTTAGGACATGAGTCATTTCTTTATAGTTTAAGAAGCACATGATTAGGACTCTGGGTCGAGCCCCCGGAGGAGGAATTTCTCTAAGCGAGCGGTGGGCTCTCTCAATGTTGTATGAGTTCCCAAATGGGTCGGGCACAATAACTTCAAAAGGAGGTCCTGCATAAATGTAATACAGCCCAAGCCCTCTTCCCTCTCAGGGATACCTGCCATAATCAAGTTATTTCTCCTACTTCGTGATTCCTGGTCATCAACTTGATCCTCCAGCCTCCTGACTAGCTTCTGTAAGGCGACCAAATCCTAGTATATCGCGATGTTTTCTGCTCCTGGGAGGTGATCCTAACTTCCACATCACCCATCCATTACACTAAAGCATTTAGAGCAGGTTTTATAATAGAGAAATTTGTTACAAGCTCACAAAGCAGCTGTTTGATTTCATTAATATCTTCTGGAGATGGTGTACCGCTACTAGCATCATGAAGTTGTTCTTCCTGGGTTTCTAGCAACGGCGAAGGAGGTTTTGGATGCTTCACCGCCGGTGTATGTGCATCAAGAGGCTTGGGACTTCTGAAATCCATCTCGGCCATGCTCTACAGCTCCTGGAGACCTCGCTGAATTTGAGCCAAGAGGGTATATCTAGACCAGCAAATGCAGCAAAATGTACTTCAGATCTTTAACCGTCTAGCCTCCCCTTTGCCACAATCGCTATGAGGTCCAAAATAGAATTATTTAGGATTTAAATCGGTAGGGCCTGGGAACAGCACTCAAGATGTCTTTACCCCGCTAGCTCATCATGTGATCTCACTACAGAGAGAATCTGAATGGTTTTAGATTGAAAACTGCAACCAGCATAACTTAAAAAAACTATGTGATCCATCAGTGTTTTTGTAAAATATGAATCAGTATTTAATAGAATGGTAAATGTATAAATATTCTTGAATAAATTATCTTTCAGGGATCAGACTCTTTATCATTATGGCTAGGTACTGCATTTTCCAGTCAGTGCTTTTCTGAAGTAAGAATCAGTAGTTAGCAATATAGCAAAGGTACAGTATGAAACTTCATGGATAAATTATATTTCAAGGGTCAGACACTATCATTGTGGCTAGGAATTGCCTTTGCCTGGGACCACTGCTGTTCATATACAGTATGCCATTGACTGTTGTTCCTCCAGCTCACCTCTGCTCATCTAGCTTGCCTTACTTGAACAAGTTGCCTAGGATCATGTGCATTACTTTATTGGTGTACTGTGATTATTAAATTTCTATACTTATGAGTTTGAGGAGTACAATTTTTATACATTGTTATTATGAATAGCACTTTTTTGCAGTGATATTTTTGCATTTAAGATACTTTTACTTGTCAGCCCAGTGGTGCAGCGGGCTGAAGCACTGTAAGCACCTTACCTCTCGCCTCACCAGCAACTCAAGATCTGGAATGAACTCAGATCACCAAGGGTTGGTGGGGGGAGGACTAGAGGAAGATCGAGCAGCCACCTGGAAGCACTCTTATCCTGGAATAGTCAGATTGTTGGTATCCAAGTACAACAACACCCCCTGCTTCCCCTTCCATTAGCAAAATAATTAATGTCAGAATGATCACATGTAGGGAATTTTGGGACATATTAGATGGACAGTTCAGTTCTGCTTCTGTATACTTTCCTATGTTTTTACATTTCATAGAATGAGTGGTGAACAATTGGAGTAGATTGCTATAGCATTCAGTATCAGTTGATACTGTGATGGACTTCAAGCTCAAACTCAGCAAGCATTTTTACAAAAATGAAGTGACAGGGTATACTCAAAGAGATGTTGGGAGGGATGGTAGAGCTGAAGTGGAACAAATGATCTTCTTCCCTGAATTGAATTTGCATGTACAGTACCATGCTCCTGGATCAAGCACACTTCTTGGTTTGATAGGATATCATGTAGGATACTACAAGAATGTAGTGTAGTTTGATGGTAATTACTCAAGTTTGTCACACACTCTGCTGTGAAATCTTGTGCAGAGTGTTTCTGATGGATGGAAGTGTGTTCATGTATATCTATTTTAATTCTTGCCTGAATTGCTTTCCTCTTGGTTCTTAATTATAAGCTTATTTTTTTCATAAAAAGAGGATATTTCTCCTGGAGAATTCATCTGCTTCTGCTGCCTAATCCTTTGCTGAAGTCATTCTTTTGCTTGAGGCATCACTGTCTGATGCAGTTGGAATAATTATGATGTTGCAAACAAAATACTGTGATTTTAAGAAAGGATTAACTAATAAGAGTACATCAACTGTAAGGGACACTGATCCAGTATCAGTATAAATGAACCTAGCAATAAAGAATAAAAAATAAAAATACAGAAATCTATCAAATAATAGTAAAAAAATATATGTTTTTATGTTACTAGTGTTGTGTCAAAATATGTTTTTCAATGTTACACCAAAAGTGCAAAACTTACCTCAAGAATGATGGTGATTAATGAGTCAGTTCAGCTCTAGAGACAAACCATCATGATTTATCACAATCCATTGTTGCACAACTTCTAGCTCATCTGTGCCCAAGTTTAAATCTCTGGGCCAGATATTCAGATTGCACCAGGTAGGGGCGCAAACTTGGGTGCAGTGCAACTGGGATGCGCTAGGGCGTGGCCTGCGCAATATTCAATGGTGCTGCGCCATGGCTCAGCACTGTTGAATATGGCACCGTGGCTGACTGCATTGCACATAGTGCAGTGGCACTGCACCAGTACAAGTGGCAAGTGAGGAGCAGGGGGATGCCCCAGCGCAAATGCAGTGGTGCTAGGCTCAGGAACCATGATATTCAGGGGTGGGTATGAAAATGGGGCCATTATGCATGCAAGATGCAAAATCGGCCATTTGTATGTCATTATGGCCCCATTTGCATGCAGGTGCGCCGATCCCCGGTGACTTCTGCCTAACGCCCTGCCAGGCTGCAGCTGTCAGGGACTGGCACCCCCTGCCCCTCAGTGACAACGCACCCCAATGTCAATCATGGGTTTTGTAAAACTGTAAAATCCCTGGTGGTCCAGTGGAACTGTTCCCCAGCCTGATTGCATGCTTTGTAAAAATAAATGTATCCCTGTTGGTCCAGTGGATGGAACCCATCCTGATCGTTGGTTTATTAAAAGTAAATGTATCCCTGGTGGTCCAGTAGACCTGCTCCCAAACCCACTTGCGGGCTTTGTAAAGAAAATATTCATGGTGGTCTCGGTCACCCCTCGCTCGCCCCCAGATCTATCCACTTCCCTCGTCATGGGTGGTAGCCCCACTGCTAGGTCGCTGAAATATCGACAGTGGCTGCAGTACAGTTGTAGATGCATTCATAAATAATGGGCATGATTGTACTGTACCACAGTCCTGATATGTGAATGAATTCCATTCACGATCGGACTGTGTAGGGCACAGCACGTCTGCACACCCATTGGGCCCATGATGTGGATCAATGGGGCACAGCTGTACTGCACGCTGCCAGTCGGTGGGTGGCCGGGCGCTGGTGGGAGCTGCCACCCGCCTCTTACTGGGGAGGATGGTCGGTCTGAGTGGGTGGGTATGGAGGGGGGTACCGCTGGACTACCAGGGATATTTTCCTTTACAAAGCCCGCGATCAGGCATAGGAGTGGGTCCAATGGGCCACCAGGGATACATTTACTTTTAATAAGCCCACAATCTGGCTGAGTTCAGTCCACTGGACCACCAGGGATACATCTATATTTAATAAGCCCATGCTCAGGCTGGGGAGCAGGTCCTCTGGACCACCAGGGAGGTTTCTTTTTGCTTAAGCCTGCGAGCAGGTGGTGGGGTGTGACAATGATGGACCATGGCTCTGTAGGTCGGGTGGCCACCCACAGCTGGCAACTGCCGTGTTGCGCCCTGCAATAAGACAGCTCACCTGTGGGTGGCCAGATCTTGCTCCTTTTTTTCGGTGGATCTTTGCACCACCCTTGTGGGTGTGTGCCTGCATATGCGCAGCTCATCCCGGGCTGAATATCGTGATGTGCCGAATATGCAAGGGCATGCCCCCGGCACTTGCGCCGCATATATTACTGGTGCACCCTGGCGCATCAGGATTTGCACAGTGCAACATCCCTTTTTGAATATCCTGGCCTCTATATACAAAGATGTTTTCCTAAACAGCCGTTGGAGGAGTAATAGATCTAAACCAGACAGGCTTTATAATGGGCAATGGGCAACAGACAATGTTTACTGAAGTTTTCACATCATAGACAAAACCAGAAAGTGACTTTTGGGGTTGTGTTTGAGGAGTCTTGATGCTGAAAAGGCATTCAGTAAAGTAGTCTGGAACATTTTGTTTATGGTCCTGGAGTGATTTGGCTTCCCAGAGCAGTTTATAATGGAAGTTTAATTGTTGAATGCATCCCCTCAAGCATATGCTCAAACTACTGGTGGCATATCAACCAGATTTAATCTATACAAAAGGACACAGCAGGGCTTGTGCCTCTTAACCCTATTGTTTACCCTGTATATTGAACCCCTGGCCCAATGGATCTGAACTAATCCCAAAATTCAGGGACTAGATCTAGGATGACATTCACACAAAACTATATTTACAAGAATGATGTTCTATTGTACCTGACAAGCCCCAATTAATCCATTTAATCCGTGCAAGAAATTTAGAGGGGCCTTGCACTCGTTGGTACTCATAACAGTTATGTCCAAAACAGAACTAAGACCTAAGTCTTAATATTTAGCAATAACCCCTCAGCCCACTTAAAAAAAATCTAGTTCCTTCTGAACTGGCAAACATCTAAAATGAAATTCCTGTGCATTCAAGTGATAAAAGACCCCATTCAAATGATATGAAGCCAACTTCATATCATTGGCACAGAAAATACAGGAAGTCCTCCGAAGATGGGTGCTGATAAACTTTACTTTATAATCCATAATAGAATTCCTAACTAATCCCTGTTCCAATGTCTACCCATTCTTAAGCTAATGAAAAAATATTCAAGAGTGGCGGAAACCATTCACCAAATACATTTCGGCAGGTAGAGGACCCAATATAATTATACACGTTTACTACAAGGTAAGCCACCGTGGGGGTCACAGACCAGAAATGTTTCTACTGTGCAGTACAAGTAAGAACTCTGCTACTATGGTCCATGCCCTAATACAAATCTTTCTGGAAGATTCTAGAGCAGCGTGAATCAGTGGGGGGGGGGTGGGGGCACTTGATTGCTGAAGTCCTGGATATTACCCACAAAAGACAAATCTCAGATATAAACTTACTTACTGTAAAAAACACACTAGAGGTAGGTTATAGAGCTTGTAATAGGCTGGGGGTTGCCCCTATCTTTGGAGGTTCTGATGTCTGGTGTGGGACTCATCATTCTTACTGGCATCACTGTACCTAGCATACCACCAATGGGTCTGATAGGGCCTCTGCTCCCCGATTCAGATCACCTCCCAAAGGGCTGTACTGGATCTTATTACCTAGAACCAAGTGTTTCAGTTATGCAACACAAACTATTTTAGATAATTACAGATTATAATGTACTTACAGAATATGAGTAGACATGAATGGGCTTTACCTTTAGTCAGATGCTTTACTGAGACACTGAAGGACATCCTATGGGGGTAGAAATCCAAGGGGCAGATCTCTTCACCTTATAAAGTCCTTCCAGATCAGAACCCAGGCCAAGCCACTAAGGTCAAACATAAGTGGTACAGGGAGAATGGCCTGACACTTATGGAGCAAGACTTGTGGATCATATTCCAATCAGCCTTTAAGACAACCAGCTCCCTGCTCTGGCAAGAATATGCTTGAAAAATCAGAACACAATTTTTCTATACCTGAGATTCAAGTGAAGTAGACATTGCTCTCCTCACAAGCCTGTTGTTAGACTGTGCTCAGAAATGAAGGCGGATCATTTGAACATTTGCTGGTCCTGTCAACACCTGAGAGAGTACCAGAGGGAGATGGGAGGCATGTTAACAAAACTATTTAACTGAGATACATGTTTGGAGTTGCCCCATGCAATACTAGGACTCCTTTCAGATGGAGTATGGTGGAAGAAGGTTTATATCTGTGGCAGGTGCTACTGATGAAGGCCCAGAAAGCCATAACATGATGCTGGCTGGATCCTAACCCCCCCCCAACCTTAATTAACAGGATAGATGTAACCCATTACATATCTATAAGAAGGAACAACTGACATGCAAAGTGAACCTGTGCACACACAACTTCACAGCTAGGTGACTGAAGTGGGTGCTGTACATGGGAGATAGATATCCATTTTTTTAACCATAACTTCAAAGCATTGGGCAGATTCTCAAACGCCAATCAGATAGCCAAGAAGGAAAACAGAAAGGAAAGAAAAACAGCCCTAAACAGAGTTGGGAAAATGTTTAAAGGAACCTGAGAACCGGCACAAAATGTTAAATTTGGGTGAGAAGGACAGAAAAATATTTTCCATTTAGTAGCACATTAACACTGTCTTACAGTTTGTAATATTAACACAAATTGAAATGTATAAGATGACAAGCTGAAAATGCATTTAAGCTGTATTGCAATCAAGCTGTTCAGTAAACTTGAATAAGAAAAAAAAACTGCAAAAATGCAGATTATTATGGCAAGCCTGGGCTTGAAAAAAATCACAAAATCTAGCATCCTTTTTTAAAGAAAACAATGTTTCTCTTTCTCTAAATGGAAGTCCTATTGCATCAGGAGGGGATGAGAACAATATGCACATTCATTAAACTCAGCAATAATCTTTTCTCTTAAATTCTACCTACCCCATGACAATTTTCATTATAGAAATCAATTAACCAGCATTGCGCTTTGTTCAGTATATACAGTTTACATGTATATTCACTCTGAGATTCATCAAATACGGGTTTTTACTGAGAACTGACTGCAGGAAATTACACAATTAGCAGTTTATTGGTTGCAGTATGTTGTGCTGTTTCTTGAAATGCTATAATTACTAGATCTATGCTAGTATGTGTCAATTCCGTATTTAGGAGTCTCTAACAGAAAGGCAATGGTCTCGATTCACAACACTCAGTGCAAACTGCACCAATGGTGGCCTGAGCCAATTTCCAGTGTGCCAGGAACCCTGCACCTGATTCACCGCATATCCCTACTTTTGACACTTTAAGCCTAACTCCAGCATTAACACATTGTTTTACAATGTTATCTATATCTATATCTATATCTATATCTATATCTATATCTATATCTATATATATATCTATATCTATATATGTACATCTATATTCATCTATGTATCCGTTCATCTATCTATCTATCTATCTATCTATCTATCTATCTTCATTGCAAAACTTCATTAATGCACTAGTTAGGTAAAGTGACAAAAGTTGGAGAATGAGTTTCCAACCCTGATTTCATCGCCTCATTCAATAAGCAGCAATAGGCTTGGGGTGTGCCTTGCTGATGTCAACCCTATTGTTTACCCCAATCCATAAGTAAGTAAACTGAGATGGATACAGTGTATGAGAATGAGGTGATTGTTAGAGTTGACAACCTCAAGGCATACCCCATGACTGTAACTGCCTGCTGGGTGGGGGTGGGGTGTTAGGATTGAAAACCCTAATCCAAAATTTCGCTACGTTTGTAACTTTAACACTGACTAGTGCATTATCAAAGCTTTTTGCAATTAATTTCCTGACTTTTTGAGGTAGTATAATCATATCCTTATTTACCTGTGGGAGTGCAAGACCTATGCTCCCATACCACCATAACTGGTTCCTTAACTGAGTGTGGGAGCACAGACCCTCTGGTCTCCTTAGATGCATATATGGATGTCGAATACAGATAACTGTGCCATTTTTACATATTTTGACTCCAAATTTTTAACATACCCATCTTATGACCCCACCTCATAAACAAGGGTGGTGAAGGTTTTCAAATCCCAACTGAAAGGTCATTTCACCAACTGACCACAAAATCACCTTTTGGGCTGGATTTTTGTAACTACACTACATTGTTCATGAGGTGAGTTCTTGAAAAGGCCATATTGCAAATTTGGTATAGAAATATGCCTGAATGGCAAAGCTATGCATCAAAATTGAAAACCTCATTGAAATACAGTGAAACTCACATACTCCAAATGAAACCTGTAAAAAAAAAGTCCCACATCCTTTTTCTAGAATAGAAATCCTTTTTCATCAGAATGAAAATGGACTCATGAAAAAAGAATTAGTGAGTCACAAAAACATATTTAAAATGTTAAAAAAAAAGACTTGCAGTGTCATTTTTGCACCATACAACTGCAGAATCCACTTAACAGAGCCTTGATTACCAAGATACATGTGTTGGTGTCTCTGGAGGAGTTCATTTTTGTGGTTTTCAAGTTTGTATGTTTTTTATTTTTTAATTTAATATTCTGCATTGAAAGTTTTCTTTATAACATACTGTGCAGGCATCCATGGAGCCGAATACTGGTGGTTGCTGTAGGTACATAGAGTAAATATTCTGTATGTTAACAGTAAAGGACAGCAGTTATTAGATAAAAGTTTGAACTGATGCCTGCCCCTTCCTCCCTCCAACCCATTCCAACCTTCCCCAAACCCTACACCCGCCCTCCCGCCACAAGCAATAATATAAGGTAGTTTCTGGGTATATACTGAACTATCTTCTAGAAAGATAAGGGAATGTACTGCTCAAAGACACCTACAGTATAATAGAGGAGTTGAGGGAGAGTGGGCTATCAGCAAACTGAAGAAGGGGTTCCAGACCTGTTGGTATTGTCCCCTCCTATTATTCCTCCCAGCAATAACCTGTTCTGCCTAGAGGGCAAACATAATTTCTCTGAACCACTCAGTATAGGTGGGTATTGTTTCCTCAGTCCAGTGCATAAGCTGTGCCTTTTTGGCGCATGCAGAAATTAAGGCCATATAGGCTCTTTGGGTACAGCCCTTAAGGTTGGTATAGTTTCCCATAATGCAAATTTCATGTGTAAACTTATCAGAAAGAGACATCAGTGGGTCTAAGCAAGATTTGACACTGTTCCAGAATTGAGAGACTTTATTGCATGACCATAACATATGCAGTAAGTCCATGGGAAACTGACTGCACTTGTGACAAAGGTTAGAGAGTAGCAGTCCCATTCTTCCTAGGCTACCCAGGGTATAATATAAATTGTGGTTGAGTTGAAACTGTGTATATCTGTACCTATCCCACTTAAGATATCTGTAAGTATGTTTCCAAATTTTCAACCAGTTTCTGGGAGGGGTAGTACTCAGCATGGCCTGCTCCCACCAATAACTTCTTTGACCTTCTAACCCCAGTAGTGCAGTTTGTAAGAACCTATGGGCATGGGTTATCAAATGAGAGGACAGAAGAGAAAGAAGGTAAGGGGACAGGGTGGCTTACAAGGTCCTATTCCAAGGTCCAGTGCCAAAGTGATGTGATAGCACATAGGACATTTGTAAGTATTTAAGTGCCAGTAAGGGAGACCATTGATAGAGTGGGGAGGCCTCCTGGAAATGCATCAGTTTATGATTGGTGACCAGGTCCTCCACTTTTTTGATTCCTATATTGGGCCAGAAATGGTTGAGCTTAATATGTTTACCCAATATGAGGAAATATGGGCTATCAAAGAGGGGTTGTGCTACATCCTTGGCTCTGGAGACCTTAAGAAGGGTGATAAGTTGAGATTGTGTGAATAGCAGGGAGTCAATTGGAGAATCTTTCAACCCGGCCAGAAGTTTCTTGTGGGGAAGAAAAGTGAGAGCTCTGGGTTTCGAATCGTACTTCGCACATAAGGACTTTTCAATTTCTAACCTACCAGGGGAATAAGAGGAACCAGAAGAATGGGTTGGTGGGAATAGCCAAAACCTCATTCTAATTAGGTGATTAGTCAAATAATATGGGTAGAAGTTAGGAGCTTGTAAAGCCCCATCAACCTTCTGATGAGTGATTTTATTATAACTTCTTTTTACTTTTTTCCCAGCCCACAAAAAGAAATAAGTAGCTTATGAACCTGGACAAACCACGAGTGTGGCAAGGCCCAATTATAAATTTGCAAGGGATAAAGTATGCAGGGCAGAATATTCATCCTAATTATACTCATTCAACCCCACATAGAAAGATGTAATAGGGACCAACATTTAATATCATCTTTTATAGTGTTTACAATGGTATTAAGATTAAGAATTTTCATGATCTTAGGAGAGGAATGGAGAAAAATGCCCAAATACTTAAGTTTTTCTGGAGACCATTGTAGGACCATATTACCAGTTTCTGATCTCTGGAAATAAATATTAAGTGGAAAGACTTCAGTCTTCTCAAGGTTCAGTTTGTAATTGGAGATCACACTAAACTGAGAAATTATTGTTAGAGCTGCAGGGAGGGATTGGGAGAGAGAAGAAATATGTAACAATATGTCATCCGCATATGAGGGAGGTTTATGTTCTAAGTGTCCTATTTGGATACCAGAGACTAATGGGAAAGAGTTCAGTTTCCTTATCAGGGGTTGTAGGAAGAGGTTAAATAAATAGGGTGAAAGGGGACAGCCTTGCCGGGTGCCCTGTTGAAGGGGAAAAGGTGTGTAAAGTACCCTGTTACATTGCACCTGAGCTGAAGGGGAGACATATAGTATCTTAACCCAGGTTATGATCTCCTCAGGGATACCATATTTAGGAAGTATGGAAAATAGATATTCCCAGGCCACCCTATCAAATGCTTTTTCTGCATTCAGGGTCACCAAAGCTGCTGGGGTTGAACTTTCCCTGGATGCAGAAAAAAGATGTGCAAGTTTTCGAAGATGGTCAGAAGAATGGAGTGCTTGAACAAAATCCACTTGTTCTGGACTAAACAAGCAGTCCCATACACAGCCCAACTTTAAAGCTAGGACCTTAGCCAATATTTTAAAGTCCACATTGATAAGGGAGATAGGTTGGTAATTATGAACAAACAAAGGGTCTTCACCCGTTTTTGGGAGGACCACAATAATGGCTTGGGTTAGGTAAGTGTCAGAAACACCATGCTCATAGGTATATTGGAACATATCTAGAAGAATAGAAGCTATGGTATTTTTAAGAGCCTTATAAAAGTTAGATGAAAAGCCATCTGGACCCATGGATTTATCTAATGAAAGTGAATTGATAGCTTCCAATATTTCTTCAACATTGATGGGCTTTTTTAAACTAGAGGATTGTGCACTGGACAGCGTGGGGAGGGTGATATCACTAAGGACTCAAACTTTTGTGGAGAAAACAGGAAGTTGGTATGGTTGTATAAGGTTTTATAAAATGCCTGGAATGCTTCACAAATATCCCTGGGTGAGGTAAGAATGTCACCTGCAGGGGACTGAAGAAAGGTAATATTTCTATCAGCTAATTGGGATCTAATTCGAAGAGCTAGCAGCTTACCTGCTCTTTCACCTTGATCAAAATAGGTTATCCAGGATCTAAGCAGAAGAAATTCCATTTGTTCAACCAATAACGGATTGTATTGAGCCCTAAGAGACTCAACCTTCTTCTAGTCCTGTGCAGGAGATGAGGCTGTCAGATTCGCCTCTGCATTTGTTAGTTGGTCAGTTTGGGAGGATAGTTTCTGTTCCCTTTGTTTTTTACATACATTTTGAGGCTAAGCGTATTAACTCCCCTCTTAGGGCACACTTTAGGGAGCACCATAAAATATCAACTTTAGGCATAGATAGAGAGTTATCCAGCATGAATTTGGAGATAAAAGATTATAAATATAGTATCTGGTCCTGGGATTTAATAAGTTGATTATTGACCACCATCCATAAAAAAAGAACAATCCCTGAGCCCCTCAAAAACAACACCAGTAACCATCCAATAGCCACCTATAAGGTAAACAATGTGGAGGCTCTATCCCCCATCATCATGACATGACTGTTCCACTAGGATAGACCAACCCCAGCCAGCCAGGAATCTGTTCAAAAGACTGTACTGAGCATGCTCAGAGCCCCAAATTCTAAAATTAAAACACTTTTTTCAATTTATTCAGGGGAGATCGAGGATCACTGGGGGGGGGCATTATACCACCAAAGATGCTATGTACACATCGGGGATCAGGGGGCAGCACTAGACTACCACAAATGATATTACATTATGGGCTCTGTGTCAATGCAATTAATTTCTATCTTTGAAATCTATTTCTTACATTGCACTATACTGTGACAGCACCCCACTGGGTGTCAGATTTTTGTGGCTGATACCCAGTTGAGCCCCAACACCTCAACCTCCTCCTCCTCCTCCCAAGCTCTTATGCTCCAGAGCCCCTCCTGTCAACATATATCTTATTCCCCCAATAACCTAACCCCTCTAGTGTTGTGCTGTGTGGGGGGGGGCTGGATACCTGCACCAATTCCAGCAGATGCACCAAGTGTTTGGCATACCTGGTGACCTGCAGCAAACCCGGGGAGTTCGGCGCAAGAAACCTGTATGTTCTAAAATCTGGCGCAGGGTCCCTTGAGTACCTGGGGTTTGCCAAAACCACTGCAGTGACATGACTTGCATCACTCTAAGGGGTCTTTTAAAATCAGGCCCACTGTCTCTTAACATTTTTTGTCAATAAAAAGATATGAGGTGGGGGGAATCACTCCCAGAAATTTCACTAAACCACTTCAATTTAAAATGAAACTCCTTCCTTTTCCATGCATTTGTTCCTTTTATTTAAAACCACTGAGTAAAAATCCTATTGTTCACTCAGAAATTAGTAAATGATTTAAATGAAAGAGTTGTTCTAGCTTCACCATCAAACCACCAATCAGACAGGTGCAAGCTTGTAACATAGCTTACATTTCTTAGCTCTCTGCACAATTTTTGGACTTTCACTGGTGCTTTTTGCTGCTTGGTGATCAATACCACGCTTAGATAAGTGGCAACATATATAATGAAAAAATATGAATGACTTGGCTATCTTTATAGAAGTTGCAATTAAAGACGTGTTACATGCTTGCACCATTCTGATTGTTAGATTGATAGTGAAGATTGGATAACTCTTTTTTTTAGTACTCAGACAGGATCTCTTTATTAGGCATTGAGTTTGTTGCCATGTAAGATATCCTTTTGCAGCATGGTATGAGTGGGGAAAGTTGTATTTAACCTCATCCTTTTAAAATTTTCCCTTAACTTCTAAATCTCTACAGATCTCTGTCTTACTATTTAGGGACTTTTTTTGTAAAAATAATGTAAAGGGCTGCCAGAGCTTCTGGAAAAATTCTTCCTTTTCTTCCTTTATATACTATATTCTTTCCAGTTTGTAACTTTCTGTCAGTAGATTTAGCCATTCAGTATACTTTGGGGCAATAGGGTCCTTCCAGTGTAATAGTATTACCTTCCTTGCTAGCCCTAATGCAAGTGATAGGAGGAGACCCTGTTCCATTGTCAGATCCAAAGAGGAAGTCAGACCTAATAATAAGATACCTGGATTAAATGGTATATTTTCTTGCTGGATCTTTTCCCCAATATGTTTTCAAAGACTGGCATGTAATAAATGTATGTATTTGTGAGATTTTTTCTGCTTTACATCTCAGACAGAGATGCAAAATGTTTGGATTACATTTATGCAATTTGCATGGTGTAAAATACAGTCTAGAAATTATATTAAATTGTATTTGTCATAACTGTTTGTTTTTAGAAATAATTTTTGGTGTGGCCAAAATTTTGTTCCATTATTCTACTATCAGAACTTTCTTCAGTTCCTTATTCCATGCATTTTCTAATTGAAACAGATTTTTTTGTTTTATTCTTATACTAGTTTATAAATTTTAGACAGTCGTTTTGTTGTTTCTTCTTTATCATTTAATAATACTTCCAGGGGGATTGCCAACACTTCACAGCTTAATGTTGTATGTTTATTAATATAAACTCTCATTTTAAATAGGCAAAGAAGCTTCCTGCTGGAAGATTGTATTACTTTTTTCAAGCAATCAAAAGTTTTCAGGAAGCCATCCTTCAGACATTGTGACAAAGAAGTGAACCCTTTCAACTTCCAATTGTGAAATATTTTGTTTTTATACATACATTTGAAGTAACTATTCTTCTGTAAGACAGAGTAGATTGATAAAGGTGATTTATGGTTCAATACGGCTTCTGTATTTTTCCAGATTTTGGCAGTATTTCTAGTTGAAAATAATATGTTAGTGTATAACTTGATATTATTGCTGTCAACATGCACTAGGTTTTTGTGTGGAGTGTAATGCTTTTCTTTACATACACAGTTCAACTGAGAGATTATTTCTTCTTGTCCTGGAAACCAACTCTTTGTTCAAGTTGAGCTGTTAATAATACAACTGTAAATTTGGAAGGCCTAGTCAACCTTGAGACATAGGAGGATACAATTTTTCCAGTTTGGCAATTGGTCTCTTCCCTTGCCAAATGAAATTTCTGAAAATGTCATCAATTTTCAGAAACACTTTCTTGTCCAATATAATAGGTAAATATTGAAAAAAGAAGAGAAATCTATGGAGGATATTTATTTTTAGTATACTAATTCTGCCTAACATTGTTAGGGGCAGGTTAATCCATGTGTCAAGGTCTTTTTGTATATTAGCTGTTAGTGTTATACATTTTTTTTGATAGCTATTAGTGTTATATAATTATTTTGATGGATTTTACCCATATCTAATAAAATAGTAAAGCCCAAATATTTTAGCTCATTTTTAACAGCAAGATCTTTTAGCAACTTGTTAGATGCCAATTTAGAATTAGTTTATCTTGAAGCAGACATTCTGACTTGGTCCAGTTTACCTTATACCCCGACAGTCTCCCAAAATCCTGTAATGTAATTGATAGGAGTATAGTTGAAATATTTATGTCCTTTATAAACAAAAGAATGTAATCTGCACATAATGAAATTTTATATTCATCGTAGCACAATGGCCACCCTGGCTGTCTTCACCAATCATGTCAATAGAAATATGGACATGGAGACTGCTACCAGAGCCATATTCATAGACCTCACAAGGGCCTTCAATTTTGTTGACCACAGTTTGCTCCACTCCAAACCGATAGCCCTCGGCTGCTCAGTAGGTGCATCATTATAGTTCCTAAACTACCTCTCAGGACAATCCCAAACCATCAGTATTGGATCTGCCACCTTTGCGGCCATTACTGTATTCATAGGAGTTGTCCAGGGCTCCATTTTGGGTCCCTTGTTATTCTCCCTCTTCAACAACTCCCTTCCTAAGGACAGTCTCACCAGTGAGACCTTACTATATGCCAATGATTTAGTTATATTTCATAATGACAAAACTGTGACCTGCCTTTCCTCCATCTTCACCCTGAACTAGATGAACATAACTGATTCCTTGTAAACTGACTCCTAGTAAATGCCAGCAAAACCAAATCCATGCTCCTGGAATCCAAACCCAACCTCTTAAACTATCCAGAGCCAACTCCACCGTAACTGTCCTCTCATCAGATGGCTCCCCTCTACAGGATGAACCATTTTTCAGATACCTGGATGTCACTCATGACCCCTTCCTTACTTTCGATGCACACATTAACTTGACTGTTCAGCAAATTAATCAGAAGATGTGGGCTGGTTTCTGTCTTAAGCACTTCCTGACCTCTGAGGCATGACTTGCCACTGCATCGGGTACCCTGCTCCCTTTGTTGGACTACTGCATTCCCACTTACTTCCATACCTCCTCACACCTTCTCACTAGACTCAACACTACTTGTAACAATATTTGTAGGTTTGCGCTAATGGTGACTTCCTCCACACACCACTGAATCCTATACCAATCCCTTGGCTGGCTCCCTCTGCAGGCCAGGCATAACTATGCACTAGGGTGCACCACTGACTATACTCTTAGAAGCAGTATCCTATCCCCTACTCCTCACTGATCCAACTTAAAACTCCATCCTGCTGCCTCCAACAGTCCACTGTACTGCAGCTAAAAGTCACTCAGGTCTCCACCTGCCTGGGAAGCAGTGCCTTGTCCTTCACTGCTCCCAGGCTGTGGAACAAACTGCAGGCCTCCCTTCACTCCCTTGACATGCACTCCTCCTTCAAGATCCAGTTTAAAGCATGGCTACATGAGGAGGCTAAATGCAACTGTGCCATGGGGTGACCTCCAGGGTTATCCTCTCCCCCACTCTCAGTGCCTACATCTACCCCTCCACCCTATCATGAGCATCTAATAAGCCCTGCTTGTACCCCTCTTGTTGTGCACTCAGATTATAATGACTGCAATGATTGTACCCTTTATAAGTAGTGTATTCATGTACCTACTTGTACTTATTTGTTATCCTGATTGTGTCTTACTGTATTTCTTATACTTGCCAATGTCAACCATACTCAATGTATTCCATATATTTTAATTGTATGTATCACTTCCTGTGCTATCTTTATGGTCCGGGTCATGCCAGAAAACTGTCCCTGGGATCAGTGCACTTACCCTGTAAACAAATAAATAAACATTGTTTATCTTTAATTTGATGGCCTACTATTTGCTCATTTTCCGGAATGCTTATTGCCAGTTGTTCGATAAATATTGCAAAAAGGAGTGGCAAGAGTGGGTAGTCCTGCCATACTCCTCTATGAAGCTAAATGGGGTCAGATAGGTTTCTGTTTGTTTTTATTCTTGTTGTAGGTTTCTTACACTGTATATTAAATTAATCCATTTCATAAATCTGTCACCCAGATTTATTTTCTTTAAACATGCTTTCAAAAAAGCCCAATGAACTCTATCAAATGCCTTTTTGGCATCTAATGATAGAATAGTGACATCCTGATGTTTAGTAAAATCTATAATATCTAAAGTTCTCCTGATGTTCTAAGGCATCTGATGTCCCAGAATCAAACCCATCTGATCTGGATGTACTACCAAGTGTATCTGTGTTGCCAATCTGTTTGCTAATATTTTTGTAATTATTTTATAGTCTATGTTTAATAAAGATATAGGTCTATGTGACCCTCAAGATAGTGGATTTTTATCTTTCTTCAATATTAATATAATTTTGGCTTCTGACATATAGTGAGCAAATTATTCACTAATTTATATTTCATCATGCACATTCAAAAGTAGGGGCAACAAGATATCACTGAAAGTTTTATAAAATTCAGCTGTATATCTGTCCAGCCCAGAGGATTTACCATTTTTCTATTGTGTTATTGTTTTCTATAATTTCCTCTGTGTCTAAAAGACTATCTAGAATAGCTCTTTTCTCATGACTGAATTTTTCCCTTGTTAAATTGTCCAAAAAGCTATCAATCTCTTGCTGTTTAGCTTACACATCTACTGCATACAGCTCAGTATAAATCTCTTGGAATTTATGGTTTATCTGTAAATGGGAATTTATGATGTTTCTTGACTCTGTCATGATACTGTTAATAGTGCTTCTATTTTGCTCACTTTGTAACTGATAAGCAAATAATTTATCAGGTTTGTCTGAAAAAAGTATTAGTGAGATCTGGCTCTTGCAAATGAGCTTTCTGTGCTACAAACTAATATTTTATTGTAGTTTTCTGTAATCGGTAGCATCTTGATCAGATCAGCTTCAGCTCCAGAGCTGCTAAAAACCACTTCAGCCTCCAATTATTCATGTAGTAAATTATTTATTTTTTCTAGTTGTTTTTTCTTGCTATATGATACGTATGAAATTATCCCGTCTCTTAGGTATGCTTTCAATGTCTCCCATACAATCAAAATTGAGGTATATTTTGTGTTATTAATAACCTAAAGGTCCTTTACTGTTTTTCTCAGTTCATTTTTAAAGCCTTCATCTTGTATTATTAGCATTATTATTATTATTAGTAGTAGTAGTAGTAGAGTATTATTGAATTTCCATTAATAGTGATTGAAATCACTTACTGTTTATGAGGATTGTGTAATGTAAATTGGAGAATGGTGAGGAATTTTTATAGCTCCACATTTTATCTTTTTAATAGTGTATGCTATCTTATCTGAGATCAAGAAAAAAATGATTCCTGAGGGTGTTTTATATACGTGAGAAAAATAGGAGAACTTTTTCCAAGTAGGATATCAATGTCTAAATAAATCAAGGGGTTTTAGATCTTCCATAAATCCCTTCACTGTTTTTACAGAGTGTTTTTTTTTTTATATTCCTGGATGTTGCCAGCTCTTTCTTGTGGTTCCAGTGTTAAATTATAATCCCCACCCATAATATATGATTTAAGGAGGTTGGTTAGTAAGATAAAAAAATTAATTAAAAAAATCCATATTGTCTTCATTAGGAGTGTAATGCTACTTATTGTTACACACCCTTTATCTATTTGTAGAGTGACCAAAACATACCATCCATTCTTATCACACTGTTATGTATAATATCTATATTTAAGCTATTTTTTAATATGATGGCAAACCCCCAGGAGTTTACTGCGAATGAAACATGGTGACAATGTTCTCTAAATAAATTACACAAATATTTAAAATCCCTCAACTGGAAATGGGTCTCCTGTAAAAGTAAAGAGTTAGCCTGTAGTTGGTAAGCATGCTGAACAATGTTTCTTATGTTTACTCTATCTCTGGCTCCCTTAATGTTCCAACTTAAACACTTTAACTGTATTGTCATATCTTAATCTGTTTTACCATAATATTAGGATGAGTCAAACATGTTCTTATTTTAAGCCCATATACACTTTTCAAAAATGGATATCTAATAGAAGCTGTTTCCCTGAATTTAAAATATCATTCCCCCATGCCCCCCAACCCTTACCATATCCCCAAAACCCCTGTCCCATGCTCAATGATGGGTCTAACCCCCCAGACAACCTACAAAGATGGTTAGTATCCAATGGAGCAATCTGTCACCTTGTGATGATGAGCAATATAACATTATTAATTTGTGCAGATAGGATGTTTATTATAGCTAATTACCTAGTTAATACAAAATCACACATGCCCCCACAATGCAAAGCATCATGGGCTGCATATGCAAATCACCACAGAATGTTATGCTGGTCCACTTTAAGCAGAATTGCATGGTGCCAAAAGGCCTCTCACACAGTTTGCAAAGGGTGCTAACAGAAGACATAGACACGTGTTTCATCCTACCAGGACTCATCAGTATGCCTCGTCTGTTTGACACCCCAGTGGAATGGACCAGCTACCCCTAAGGCAGTGTGCCTGGGATATACCGTGGTGAACCCATTAAAATAAAAAATCATTTAAAAGACAAAGAACCTCTGTGTGTAAACACCGAGGCAAGGGTTACCCCAAAGGGCATTTGGCTGCCAAATGCCCTTTGGGGTAACCCTTGTCTCAGTGTTTATGCACAGAGGTTCATTACCTAGTTATTCAGCTTTCCCCCAAATTCATATATGAATACACACACACAGTGGTGTCCACTAGGCTGAAACCCACTTTTAAAGCACTCTGTAGTTTGCTGCAGCAGACCTATCAAATAAAGCAATGTAATTTCAATGGCAATTAGTCCCTTTTGTCATGCAGGAAACTGTGGCATTCACTTTATCTTGGCAGTGTCACATTTTCCTGAATGACAAAAGGGACTAATTGCCATTAAAATTACATTGTTTTATTCAATAGGTCTGCTGCAGCATTCTGCAGAGTGCTGCAAGATGCTGCATAATTGGTTTTCATCCTGGGAGACGCCACTGAATGTAATATGAGTTTTCTTTTTCTTTTTTGAATTATTTCACCAAAAATGTATATGTTAAGTTCTGATATATATATATATCCTTAATGTATTTTTCTAGGATGCAGATACTGTGCCAACAGATGTAAGGTGGCTCTCCTGCCTCTGATCTGTGATCTTCAGTTTGGAAAAAGTTTGCTTTAAAGTACTGGTCTGCATCTCTAAAATTATTGAAAATCTGTTGTTTTCCATTCACAAATGCTTTCAAATAAGCAGAGTGTAACAAAGAATGTGGAATCCCTTTTTCTCAGAGAGTTGCTCTGATACCACCAAATGATTTTCTTTTAGAATATACGGAGGGGGTAGGTCTGGGTACACCTGTATGTGTAATCCTCTTACATGTAGACCTTTTTCCAACTGAGGCTTTCTCAGTAGCCCTTCTTTGATCTGATAATGAAGGGGCATAACATAGACACATCTGGGATGGTCTTTATGAGATGAGAATGCTTTATATGCTTGGTCAAGCTGTATCTTTTCTTCTGGATATTTCTTTCCTAGTGCTTCTGGAAGTAACTCTTCAAAGTAATGCATGAGGTCCTACCCTTCTCTACCCTACAATAAATTTCCCAGTTTTATATTGTCTCTCCTTGCCCTTGATTCCAGGTCTACTTTTTGATGTTGTTCAGAAAGTTCCTGTTGTTTAACCAAATTCTGGAGTGGGGGTATTTGATCATCTGTTTCCCCATCCTATTTTCCAGTTCTGAAACTTTTTTAGTTAGGGAGACCATTTTAGCATCAAGTGTGTCTATAGATATTTTAATTGAAACAAAAGATATGTTCATATTCTGAAAACCGTGCAGCATTTCTGTTAGCATAGTCTCTTGAGCCAGTTGACATTTCAGAATGGTTAAACGCACTGCTGCTGTATCTATGTTTTTGTAGCTGTGATTTTTGTCAAACCTTCCTGTGCAATATCTTGTATAGCATCCAGGTTCTTTTTTTGCTTGGTTGTTGTACTTAATATGTCTGTTAACTTAGTTTTTTTTTCCCTTAACATAAGAAAATTTGCACTGGGCTTGGGTGCTCACAACAAAAATGCAATTAAAAACTTGGATGTAGCCAGGCACTGTCCACCTCTGGTGTTGCTTTCTTCTTTAAATGAGGTCGACAGTGCCTGGCAACATCCATTTTTTTCCAGTTTCTTTTTGATTTAGAGTTGTTTTATTTTCAAATTCTTTTATATTTGCTTGTTCCTTTTTATCTCTTATCTTCTGGTTTAAATGAGTAACCAAATCAGCTTTGTCTGGCAGCATGTGACATGAGTGCCTGAATCAGGGCGCTGTCTGAAACAGTTATGCCATGTGGACAAAAGCCCAAAAGGTGAGGGGGCTGGGAGGGTGACCAGATGTGGTTGGGTGGGTGACCCTAGCGACAGGATGTCGCTGTATATACACACATGCGGGGAGGAGCGAGCACAGCTAGTGTGGCCTGGGAGGGGACAGAGGTGATGTAGGGGTGGTGCTGCAGTCGGCTGATGAGCTGTGCCATGGCATCAAGGGTTGGCCTCTACTTGTGGTGCATGGGGTTCTGGGTTCAGGTCTAGGTCCAGGTGCTACTGCATTTTTGTTGCACCCGGCCCCAAACTTGTGTTTCTTTTTGCTTTCATCCCCTCCTCTGACATTCCTCCTCCTGGAGTTGAGAATCCTTAAGTAGGGGGTGTGGGGGATGAGTCTCCAGTGCTGTTCCTCTGTGCTCTGAGATTGTCAGGGTGGCAAAATTGTTTTTGCCGCCCTGACTTCGCAAACATGTGGGTCACCATTCAGTTCTTGCCATTATCACATAAAACCCTTTGTCTTGGCCCGTGGTCAGATCTTTCACTATATTATCATCTTTTTCTAATGTTTCTTTGCTTTGCTTAGTATTAACTGCAGTGCTTTCCAAGCTAGACTGAGTACTTTCTCATCTGCCTCTCTCTTACACAATAGCTTTGGGACTGCCTTATCCCTTCATTTAAAACTGGGATTCCCTCTGTGTTTTTTTCACCAAAAGTCTTAATTCTACCTTCTTCAATTGTTTGCTGCATGTTGCCACTGAAAATGTTGCCTGCTCCTTCGATCAGAACCATGGTTGCTACCTCTCTGTGTGTGAAGGATCCCCCCTCACTGCTCCTATGACTAATGGACCTTAGTTTTGCTTTATATTTAGAAGCTGTGTGGGGAGTTCCTGGAGATTATCACCTTTCCCCTCAATTTCTTTACCACTCAAGGTGGAATTAGTTAGCAACAAACTATGTAAACATCTATCTTGCACAGTGGGAAAGACAGCATGTCATCTCAGACACTAATCTTTATAGACAGAATTTGATACTCTAAACATGTTTTATTGATGACATATTGGTAGTGTGGAGGGGGCCCCCATCATCATTGGATGGTTGTGTACCTTATTTAGAATCTACAAATGGTAACTTAAAATTTATAAAGAATGCAGATCTGTCCAAAACAGAATTTCTGGGCTTGAGCATTGAAAAGAATTCTGAAGAGGGTGTGGATACCATACTTTTTAGAAAATCCATAACAAAGAATGCCATATTGCTGTATGATAGCTGCCATCCGAGACATATTTCCAAAAATATATCAAAGGGTCAAATGATGTGGTTAATGAGACACATATCTTCCCAAGAACATTATGAGAAAGATTTGAAAGATATGGTAAATACATTTGAAAACAGAGGGTATAATAAAAATGATTTGATGAAAACTAAAACTTTGGTACAGCAATTGGATAGAAATACATTATTTTAAAAAGTAAAACAAATGCACTAGTTCTGATAATCTAGTATCTTTGAATTTCATTACAGAGTATACTCCTCAGAGTTATATGATTAAAACCATACTTGACAAGAATTGGAACCTGCTAAAATTGGAAGAAAAACTTGAAACTGAAGCCAGGAATCCTCCCCGGATGGTTTACAGACGTGGACTGAATATAGCAGACATGGTGAATAACAGTTTGTATAGTGCTCCTGTACAAGATATCTGTCCAAGTTTGCCAGGTGGGACCTTTTGCTGTGGCAATTATATTTTTTGTGCTCATCTGAAAACAGGTATTGTTTTCAAACATCCCATTACTGGAAAAGGATATATCAATAGACAGTTAATCAACTGTTCATCTGTGAATATTGTGTATGTGACAAATTGCACCTGCCCGAACACAGAAAAGACTAAGAGACTTTTTAAAAATAGGATAGCTGAACACTTACAGAGCATTTCTAATAAGGATTCTACAAATGCATTCACTGTTCATGTGATGAACAAAGGCAACAGCCACATTTTTAAATTCCAGGGTCTGGAAAAAATTAGTTTGACCATCCGAGGTGAGACCTAAATAACAAGTTACAAGCTCTTCAGATGGAGAGCAAGTGACAATATCTATTAGGAGCACATAGAAATAAGGGATTAAATGCAATGTTTAGTATTGTACCCTTTCTTAAACAGTGATGTATTTAGGATTTAATTGTGAAATTTAGCTGTGATATGTATATGTGGGAACATGTATGTATGTGTTGTTCAGACTTCGCTATAATTGTTAGTACTGCACTTTTTTAGAGCATTTATTATTCAGGATGATATTTATTATAAGATTTAGCTGTGTCAGACAGTGTATATTTATAATGATTAATACTGTGTCTTTCTTAAGCAGATATGAATTTTAACTGTGTAATTTTATTGAGAGATATATAGATGGACACTTTGTGTGTGTTTTTTAGATTTATTTCCCTTAGGTAATTATTGATTCTTCGTGCTGTGTAATTTAAGGGGCTTAAGATTTGCACATATGTTATCGTTGATCACTTTAGTATTCAAATAGTGATATATTGCTAATAGAGCAATATAGCTTTAATGTGCAGCTTTAAAAGTGTACTGATGATGTATGATGCTAACACATTGAAAAGGCATCAGTGAGACGTGAAACGTTTGTGGCTGGGGGTGCTGCTATTTTGTAATACATATTTTTTTTTAACAAGACCTAGCCTTTTCTTCTTTTTTCTTCTTTTTTACTGAGTGGCCAGATTTTCCTGTTGCTACTGTACTACTGTTATTTGTTTACATCGAGGCACCAGCAGAAATTCTTCAGGTTGCCACCTATTTGCTTTTTTCATTTAGCTAACAACATGTATGCATCAATTGAACCATGCTGGACTGGGCATGTCAAAGTTCTGAGTGAGCAATTTTTTTTTACAGTATGCTTTTTTGTACAAGCTTTTCTTATTGGTGTCAGAAACATTAATTAAATCTTCTACATTCAGACCTTTAAAATTTTTATTAGAGCCACTGACCTGTTTGGAAGATATAGCACCGGACTGTGGATAAGCACATCTTCTCCTTGTTGTGTGTGAGGGAAACACTGGCTCTCTTTCCAAATCTTTTACAAGGCAGATTCTTTTGGATATTCTTTTATCATTTTCTGTAGGTACAAATAGCAAGGATGTTCCATTACGTATTCACCTTATTTTACCATTTTACTTTTAAACTGGGTTTTCACTCTTGTGTGGAGAAAAAGTGTTAGCTGTTACCATGAAAGCCATAGTATTTACACCCACAGGCTGCTGTTTGCTGCTCATCAGATGTACACATGCTTGCTAGGATGCCATCAGCCCGCCATCTTGAACATGCTCCCATCGCTCGAACAACTATTTCATTTAAATCATTTACAAATTTCTCAGTGAACAATTGGATTTTTCTCTCTGTTTTTATATAAAAGTAACAAATACATGAAAAAGAAGGCATTTCATTTTAAATTGAAGTGGACTGATGGAATTACTGGGATGATCCCCCATATCTTTCACTGACAGAGACAGTTAATAAAAGAAGGAGTTATTTTGTACTATCATTTGTTTGTTTGTTTGTTGAGGTTATGGGTTATGCCCTATAAAAGTTTTAAACAGATGTCTTAACTACGTGTTAACTTTAGTCATTAAAGTTGGCCAGTCACAATCTTTAAAAATCTCTTCTGCTGAGGTTACTTTTGTACTTTTAGATTCATTCTGGACCTGTTATTAGGACGGTGCTGCCACATTTTTATGTTGACAAACAACATAGACCCACGCCATTTTTTTTTCTTGTTAATGGGTTGGCAAGTGAGTGGGAACTTCCAAAAATGTCAAAGTCCCATATCTCTGTAAAGGAATGAAGATACAGGAAAAGAAAACTGAGTAGATCAATGTTTTACCAGAAAAAAAAACAGTAAACAACAAACATTATAATATTGAAAAACTACATGACAAATAAACACTGCTCTTTTACAAAGGTGAAAGGAACTAAAAACAGCATGTTATGTGCATATGAAATCACCCTCTGCACCATATTTAGTCGTACTCAAGTTCCTTCCTTTTTTCTTTGTCTTTTTTTTGTTTTGCTATCATAATAAGTAAGTGTTTTAACAATAACATGATATGGCTGATTAGAATGGGTTTCCTGCTTTGTTAAAATATACACATTGGGGTGTAAAATAAACGTGTCTGCTGTATACTTAAGCTAGGACTGGCTGCATCTTGCAAATGATTTTCTTTTTTTTTTTTGCTTTTCTGATTGTGGAGTGCAGCATTGCAATACCAATTTTACCTTTGAATGTTCCACTTGGGATTGCTGTGATGTATTTTACAGCACCCCCTCTTTGACAGTAGACATGAAGACATGCAACAGCCTGAAAAATAATAAGGAAACTTACCCTCTCTCAAAGGCAGGGCTGTTTGTTCTGGGTAGCCCCTCCTTGCAAGGTGCCAGTGGCTAGGAAAAGTGGAAGGGGCAGGGGGTAGAGGAAAATAAGGAAGTAGTCCCACCAGGAAAACAGGAGCAGGGCTTGGGTGGAGGAAACACGGAGGGGTCACTCAAAAGGAGGTTCTTAGCACCACAATCCCTCTTTTGCTCGCTAGGCATGACCCTGGGAGCTTTGTGATCTTAAAGCACCAGAGGCTAGCACTTTCAGTCAGTGATCAGGAGTCCACAGTGGCCCAGATGGCCGGTGACCTGAGAAGGGTAAGGAAAGGGGGTAGTTTTCAGGTTAAAAGAGAGGGACTCCTGTGGAGAGGGTGGCTGTGGCTCCTGTGGTGAGGCTCTGGATGAGCCCAGTGGCATGGGAGCCTGGGGGAGATCCCTTGTAAGGCAGTCAAAAAGCTCAAAGTTTGGAAAAAAAAAGAGAGAAAGCTGTGTAACATGGCGGAAGGATGGAATATGTGCCTCACGTCAGAGGAGAGCAAAGACATTGTATGTTTAGCTGTTCTGCTCAAAATTGTAAAAGCCACCCAGTTAAAAGCTGTTTACCCTCTGCTTTCGAAGGTGGACAGCAGGAATTGGGACTCAGAGAGAGAAGGCGGTGAAGGCATCTGGTGGGTCTGAAGCATGCCTAGTCGGACAAGGGGCCATGTGTGGCTGCCATTTTGGGTTGGGGAGGACAAAGGGAAGGATAGTGCAGGGGAGGAGCAGACTATCCTCTGAGTGGTTTGTAAAGGCTCAATATTGTTTGATTGATATCTGGAGTTTACAATATAAAATTGCTACAGTCTGTTACAGCTTAGATAAATCAATTATTAGATATAGTGGATTCCTACCTATCTAGTGCTCCTGTTAGAAACATTGAAACATAGAAATATAGAATTTGACGGCAGATAAGGACCGCTTGGCCCACCCAGTCTGCCCATTTCCCTACCTACTGGATAAGCTGTAGATCCTAGTTAACCAGCAGCCTACTTCTTCCTACCCCAACCCCCCAGAATTGCCTTATGACTATCCCATGCATGCTTGAATTCCACCACTGATTTTGACTCAACAACCTCCCCCGGAAGGCCATTCCATGCATCCACAACCCTCTCTGTGAAAAAATACTTCCTTAAATTACCTCTGAGCCGCTCCCCCTCTCTCTTCAAATTGTGCCCTCTTGTTCTTGCACACCTCTTTTTTTGAAAGATGCTACCCTCTTGGACTTTGTTGATTCCCTTGAGGTACTTGAAAGTTTCTATCATGTCCCCCCTCTCCCTCCTTTCCTCTAGGCCTCTAACAGGTGAGGTCAGTTAATAGGAACAAGAAAATATAAAATAAATAAATACATAAATAATAAGAACGCAAAGAGCCAGAAGTGCAGTAGGGAAGCTGGGGTTGGGGGGACTGAGTCCAAAGTGGGAGATGCCATGAAGGGCCTAGCGGTCTCACATGAAAGGAGGGTTGAGCAATTTTGGCTGTTTTTGTGGTCTCTTCACTAAACTGTTTCAAACTAATATGTCGGTACAAGTCACCTTCTCAAAGAATATAGGCTGAAACAAAAGACTGCACTGTGGGATTAGTTTACCCACTAACTGGCTGACCCCTGAAGTACTTTTCATCCTCACTAGTTCTGCACTTCATATTTCTGGTCGTGCGAGAGAACACAATTTGGGTTGTTTTAAAGAAATATTACATCTGATCCATGGCAGAGGGGGGCAGGCAATCACATCATGTGTTGCACAAGCACAGGATAGTAGCGAGGAGGATATGGTTCTGTTGCAACAATCAGAGGCACTACTGTGCAATTTATGGGGGTATGAACCATGCAGTTAGAGGCTCAGAGTTGACCGGGGTTATCCAGAACTAAGGTTTGAAAGTATGTGGCCCTGCCTGTTATTTTCCTTAATTATGACATTCCCCTCCTTTTAGGAATAAGTGGTTTTCTTTTTCCACTACTGCCCAATAAAGCTACAAAATAAATAAATAAATAAACACATGTTTGTTTAGGACCCCAGTATTTCACTGCTAGGGGATGCTAGTTAAGGGGAGAGTTGGGACACTGGGGGATAAACAATGGGACACGAATTTGAACAGGAAAGGAGAAAGGTTTAAAAACAATGTACTGCAAGGGGTGTCATGGTTATATAAAACAAAAAAAAAAACAGGCAAGTGCCACACAGGCAAGGTAATCAGTGATCTAAACAATTATCTTGTATTTTCACAGCATTATCTTATAGATCACTGTGATGGCTCCAAAGAAGACATCCAGGGAGGAGGTCATGAGGCAATGGACACAGATGATGGAGCAAGCTCAGAGACTCTTAGATGCTGTGGAAGAAGAACAGGGGGGATCAGAGCTGGGTAAGAGGGGGAGAAAGAGGAAACAAGGGAGGGTGGTGGAAGCTGGGAGGAGGCAACAGGGTGGGAAGTGGCCAGCATGGAGAGAATAGGTGCTGACACCTCCGGAGGAGCCTCAGATGGCTTCCCCCATCCCCTGCCCTTCCCCCAACTGACCTTCCAGGTAGTGTCCCATCCCAGCATTGCCCCTCCCCCATGGCTTGATCTACCTGTGTCACTTCAGCCCATGCCTCCTCCGGAATCAACCTTGCAGGTGACTACATTGATGGCAGAGGTGCTGGGCCCCTCCCAGACAGGTACATTGGATAAGACAGTGGAGGGGAGCATAAAGGAATATGTAGAGCAGATACCAGGGGATATGGGAGAGAGTGGGGTGGTGAAGATGAAGAAGGTACTGGGGGAAATTAAGAAGGGAAAAATGGAAAATATCACAACTGGAACTGGTAACCATGCACGGTATTACCCAGAACAGTGTGGAAATGGGCCTGCCGGGGGTATGCCTAGGCAATCACATTCCCCTGTCCACAAAAGAGAAGATTTGGAGGGGGGGGATATGTAGACATGTTCACCTTAGCAACTAAGGAGAGTTTCAAGAAATATGAGGAGAGGAAAAACGTTGCTGAAATGCGTATGGCAGCAGCAGCAGTGATGCTTCTGGGGAAAAAGGAAGGGAAGGGTGAGAAGGCAAAAATGTGGGATGTATGGACAGTGGGTTTTACCCAATATAGTGCAATAGTACAAGAAAGAAGGCCAGATTTGGCAAGACCATTGCTGGCCTACTATCTTTTTTTGAAATTTCTTTTTTCTCCCCTCCTACATCCCTGCCAGAGCTGCCCCTTCAGGAATCATCCATGAAACCCATCCCTGCCACCAACTTACCTGCTACTCAGGGTCCCTCATCCTGCAGTGGATTGCCCCACAGATGGGGTTCAGGGTGCGGTGAACCCCTGTACCTTAATGTCTTCTCCTGTCCCCTTAGACAGCGTCAGTCAGTAGCACATCAGGACTGGGTTTGGTGCTCTGTCTACCCGGCTCTGGAGGATGATTTTCCCTATTCTGTGAGGATGTTGCTAGCCCTGATGTCACGGCACATGCGCAGACATCCACAACGTCCTCCCTCCTTGATGATGCAGCCCCTAGTGGTGATTGGGCCACAGGACTCCGCCCATGACCAATTAGACCCCTGAGGTTCCGATGAGCTGTCGTGCCCCCAGCCTCCACCAGAGGTCACCGTTCACCAGGATGGATCATCTACCCTCCCCCTGGAGAAGGCAAGCTGTCGTTGGATGCTCAGCCTTTCTCCTCTGGCCAACCCCAGGTGACCTGAGTCCGCTTCTGAACCCGGGTTGCCAGCTTGGTGTGAGGTGTGACATCCAGTGCCTCAACTTTCAGCACCACCAGGCTGGCTCTGGTCTACTTTCTAATTGCCCACAACATATACAAGATATGGGGAGGGAACAACTGGATACAGTACTATTGAATGTTCTGAACCCACATGGCAACAGAGGGCGATGTAAGGTGGGACACACGGCAATCGGAAATATGGTTCAAAACCATGACGGTACCCAGGGGAGCAGAAGGGGACTGGGGTAGGCCTGTGAACCAGGTGCAGAAATGCTGCTGGGGATTTAACAGGGTGCAATGCTCCTGGCCCAACTGCCAATTCCAACATGAATGCTCAAAATGTGGTGGTAGTCATGTGGCATCGAAGTGCAGGACCTATCTGGCAGGCCAGAGGGGCCCAACTTAGGTGCAACAGCCCTTTCAGGGGGGCCCATTCAGACAGAGGGGATCATGGGGCATGGAGAATAGGCATAGGGGTTTCAATGGGGTGTGAGGGACAGGTCCAGACTTTAGCTAGTCATGACACAAGGAGTAGAGGGGGTAGGTGGAGTGACTGGGGGAGGGAAGAACTTTGAACTGGGTTTCACTCCAGTAATACTGGAAGTACTGGAAGGGTGGTTGTCTAGCTACTTAGACCAGAAGGTGGCAAAAACTTTAAGAGAAGGTTTCAGCCTCCACTACAGGGGGCAATGGGTGGCAACACAGGCAAAGAACCTAAACTCCTCTCGGGGACGGGAAGCTCTCCTCCTTCAAAAAATTGACAAGGAGGTCCGAGCGGGCAGAGTCGAGGGGACATTCTTGGGACCTCCGTTGGCCAACCTCAGGATGTCTCCTTTAGGTTTGGTACCTAAAAAACAGCCAGACAAATTCAGGGTGATTCATCACATGTTGTACCCGGCAGGGGAGTTGGTGAGTGACTTTATTAGAGAGGCAGACAGTAAGGTGTCCTATGCGACCTTGGATGAGGTGGCAAGACTGGTCAGGGTACAAGGCGCACCATGGCTAGCAAAGACAGACATTGAGTCTGCTTTTCAGCTACTCCTGATAAGACTGGAAGACTGGAACCTGCTTCCGGATAGAGGATGAATACTACTTCGATAAGCCCATGCCAATGGGTTGTTCAATTGCTTGTGCAGCTTTCAAGACTTTCAGTACTTCACTGCAGTGGGTTTTCCAGACAAAATTGGGAAGCAGAGTGGTCCTACACTATTTGGATGATTTACTACTGGTCAGAGAGGGAAGGGCGGGAGTGCAGGAAATGTTAGGTCAATTCGAAACCATGTGCCATACATTGGGGGTTCCACTGGCACCTGAAAAAACCAAGGGACCAAGCCAATGCCTAGAGTTTTTGGGAACAGAAATTGACACAACAGCGAGGTCTTCCATTTACCAGAAGACAATCTCGCTTGTTTGAGGGATTTACTGAAAGTGGTCAGGTGCCGCAGGAGGGTACCCCTCTGCACAGTGCAACATTTAATAGGGCATCTGAATTTTTCATGCTGGGCCATAGCACCTGGATGGGTGTTTACACACTGCCTGGCACAAGCAACAAGGGGGCGACCAGACTGCACCACTGGGTCGACATCAGAAAAGAGACGAGGGATGACCTGGGGGTCTGGTAGCATTTCCTGAAACAACATAATGGGATTACATTTTGGCAGGATGGTTGGGTTTTCAACACAGACCTGGAACTCTACACTGACACTTATGGGATCCTAGGGTAGGGGGCATGCTTCATGGGGAGATGGATGTTAGAACCATGGCCATAACAATGGAACAACCAGGGCCTGGGTAAGGACATCACATTTTTGGAGATATTCCCAATTGGGGTGGCTACGCTGGTATAGGGGAGGCCTTCAGGAACCAAAGGTTCACATTTTGGTGTGACAATAGGGAGTGGTGGAGGTACTGAACAGGCAGACAGCTAGATCAGAGATGGTTATGAGAGTGATGTGACAGTTGGTCCTTCAAGTTCTAAAACTAAACCTATCCTTTACAGCACGACACATAGAAGTGGCATGGAACACCATAGCTGATAACCTTTCCCACTGGTGGAACATTTTTGAGCAATTGCCCCAGAGGTGGAGTACCAGAAAACCAAGGTCCCCCAGTGATCATGGGAAATTGGGTGGAAGGAGCCGAGCTCCTATTCCAAAGTTCCTGGGCACCAAGGATGTTGAAGTCATATGAGTCATCCTGGCAGACTTTCCAGGCCTTCTGGAAGAAGCTGAGCTTTGAGGTAAGGAGGCTGTTAACAGAGGAGCAACTAGCCAAATTTATAGTAGATTGCTAGGGGGAAGGTAGGGCCGCCTCAACCATGGGGGTTCACTTGGTAGCTATAGGTACCATGTGTACCTTAAGAGGCTGGAAGAATCTGGGTAAAGGGATGTTAGTGAAGAGAATGGTGCAGGGTTGGCAGCGCATGCAAGGAAGGGAGCCAGACAAGAGGCAGTCGATATTGGAGCCTCTGTTGGGATGACTGCTCGAAGCACTGCTGGCAGTATGCCATTCCTCACTTAAAGTAACAGTATTCACAGCAATTTTTACCACTGTGTATCATGGAGCCTTCAGGGTAAGTGAGGTCCTAGGGGCAGGGAAGACACACAATGCAGGGCTGCAATGGGAAGATGTCCAGTGGCTATAAAATGCAGTCAGCCTGATGGTCCAGTGGTCCAAGACAGATCAGGCTGGCAAAGGGGTGACAGTAAAGCTAGCAGGCCAGGGCCAGTCCAGGGTATGCCAGGTTAGGACATTGCGGGTGTACATGGGGACATGTCAGAATACTAGGGGACCCCTGTTCCTGCACAGGGATGGCTCCCAGGTTACCAGTTCACAGACAGCAGCTGTACTGTGGAAGTGCTTGCTCTCCCATGGAAAGAACCCTCTGGGGTACTCATCTCACTCATTCAGAATAGGAAGGGCATCTCAGGGGCGGCAACAAAGGACAATAAGAGGCTGGGGAGATGGTAATCTGGTTGCTACAAATCATATGTCAGAGACCTTTGTGCATGATAGTAACGATGTCCTTTCTTTTCCCTTGCAGGTGTTTTTTTTTTCCAGTAAAATCTCAAAAAAAAAAAAAAAAAAAGTTAAGTTAAGGGAGAGGTAGGGTGGAGGGAGGGGAGGTTTGATTAAGGACCAGATCTCACATGTTTTGTTTCATCAACAGGTGTGGCCAACAGACTAGAAGTATGGATCTGTGGCCACTCATTTATTTACTGGGTGGAGCACAGAGCAGCAGTGAGAGCAGGGGGGCACCAGTTGTACCATGATTGAAACAAGGTGCAGATACAGTGGTGAGGGATAAGAGGAATGAGATGGGGACAACTGCTGCCATTGTTGCAAGAGACCCAGAGGATGAGGCCAAGGCCACATCTGCTGGTTATACACCTAGGGGGAAATGATCTGGGCACACTGCCATAGTTGGACATTTACCTACAAATTAAAAGAGATATCGAAATCATAAACGAATGGTGGCCAAGTGATAATTTGGTATAGTCAGAAATCCTTCTTAGGAGGGTTTGGAGACAGGCCCAGGACCAGAAAGCCCTGGAAAAGGCCAGGAGAAGGATGAACCATAGAGTGGCAGGCCTATTTGTTAACGGGGGGAGGCATAAGGCATGAGAGCATCAGGGAGACAGAAGCAGAATATTACCAGTCCAACGGGGTACACCTCTCAGACATAGGACTGGACTTATTTAATACAGAAATCAGCCTAGCAATAGATAGGTGGAGACAATCAAGGTGAGTGGGGATCCCCAGGGACAGCCTATGGGGTTGAATATAGGTAGCACACAGGACAAAAAGGGAGAAGACCATCGTCCAATGCAAGCTGGAGATGGTCTAATGGGCAAAGGGAGGGAAAACCAATCCAAGGTTTACACCAGGGCCAGGAGAGACGATAGGGGAGGGGTGGACATCCGGGGAATTCAGAGTCTCCTGAAGAAGGCATGATGTATACACATGTGAGAAAAACCAGAAAAAGAAAAAGGAAAAGGAAGAGGATGGGAATTACATCCAGTCTCATACAGAGAGAGAGAATTGGTGGGGCCAAGGTTTACATCTGGCCCAAGGGAGAAGAACAAGTGGATGAATAAACTGTATGTGGAATGGTACAGTTTGTAATGATGGGACATGATATGTTTGAACAAAAGGAATGGAAATGGAAAATTATGCTTTCAATAAACACAAGCCTACTGAGCACCACCATCAAGGGAGTGAGACTTTTATTTCAGGGTAGGGGTTAGTCCGAGGACAAGGATATGTTGGTGAGGTACACCTACGTTAAAGGTTGTGTCAAACAGAAACCATGCATATCACTTTGGTATGAAAACATTGTATAAGCATATGATAATTGGCAAACATTAGAGATTGTTCCAAATTCTAATAACATGTCTTAAATGCTTTGTAAAACAGTTTATATGTTACACATCAGAAATCCAGATGCATAGCTTTGTGTTCAGATTTTGGTATCTTTTTTTTTAATAACTTGAATTGTATTGACATCAATCCAAAAAAAACGAGAGTTTCATGTTGAAGATAGGTGTTTTAAACAGTTGTAGTGCTAACACTGAAGGGAAGAATGAATTCATTGTTTGCATCAGATTTACACAGATTGATAAAACTGATGCTCTGGATTAAAAGAAAAAGAAGCCACAGAGAGTATGCACAAGGATAGTGGTGCTACAGTGCTATAAACCAGTAGAATTCAGTCACAAAAGCAGAGCACACACAAACCTCTAGTAAATAACCAGGGCACCAACCTCAAAAAAATATCACATTTACTGACTACATAAAATAAAATAAGAGGCAAGCCTGACGTGTTTTGGATGTGCTCCCATCCTTTATCAAAGGCATACTAATGTCCATCAGTGTGGCTCTTAAATACTAATCATATACAACATCATTATGATGTCATAATTCTAATTGCCTTTAAAATTTAAGCCTATACATACCTATATAAACTAAATATCATTTAATAATAACATTTTTAAATTTATACAAATACAATTATCACAAATAGTGGAAAGGAGAGCAATTAAAAATAAATTATATATAACCTAAAAGACAAGCAAAGGGAAATGGAAGGTGATAGGAAAGGAAAGGGGAAAAAAGGAGTGTGGAGGGGGGACAGGGAATGGGAAAGGAAAAAAGGAAAAAGAAGGAAGGGGAGAGAAAACAACCGTAGCCATTAAATACATCGCTGGTAACATTTTCATAATGCATTCATATACCTAATACTAAACAGCTTAAAACAGTCATGATAAATAAACATAAATATGATTTATACTGTTAGTACCATTCTCCACATGACCCACAACTGGATATTAAACACATGTCCATATAAATTTAATATAGCCACATTTAATTCATTATGAATATAACATAAAGCTATATCCAAGGTCTTATACTTAGAGACTGCATTTATTTATTTCTTCATTTCTTTAAAAATGGTTTGATTTCAAATCCTCCATTCAAACCCTGTTTTTTAGCAGCATTGAGGCTTATAATCCAAAATGCTTCTCTAGACAATAATAAATCATTAAAATTGCCACCTCTTGGTTTCTGACTTACTTTGTCAATACCCATAAATACAAACTCATGTTCTAACTTGTTGCTATAATTCATCATGTGTGCAGCTGTAGCATATGAAATATCTTTCTTTTCTATATCTCTAATATGTTCTTTAAACCTAATCTTAAAATTCAGCTGTTTTTCCTATATAAAATGTCCCACATTTACAGGTAGCAAGATAAATAAGTCCCATAGAATCACATGTTATCAGCTGCCTAATATCAAACTTTTCATCCTGCATTTGGTTCTGCAAATTCTTTTCCTTGTTTAATATACTTACAATAATCACAATTTCTACAAGGAAAACATCCAGTACTTTTACTTCTTCTCCCCATCATATTCATTTCTGTATGGTCCTCAAAGTGGCTATGACAAAGTTTATCACCCAATGTAGGAGCTCTTTTATATGCCATCCATGGTGGCACTAGAGCCAGATCGCCTAGACCTGAATCACTTTCCAAAATATGCCAGTGCATCCTAATTATTCTTTCAATTTCTTGAGAATGTACTGTTACACATCAGAAATCCAGATGCATAGCTTTGTGTTCAGATTTTGGTATCTTGTTTTTAATAACTTGAATTGTATTGACATCAATCCAAAAAAAAAATGAGAGTTTCATGTTGAAGATAGGTGTTTTAAACAGTTGTAGTGCTATCACTGAAGGGAAGAATGAAATCATTGTTTGCATCAGATTTACACAGACTGATAAAACTGATGCTCTGGATTAAAAGAAAAAAGAAGCCACACAGAGTGTGCACAAGGATAGTGGTGCTACAGTGCTATAAACCAGTAGAATTCAGTCACAAAAGCAGAGCACACACAAACCTCTAGTAAATAACCAGGGTACCAACCTCAAAAAAATATCACATTTATTGACTACATAAAATAAAATAAGAGGCAAGCCTGACGCGTTTTGGATGTGCTCCCATCCTTTATCAAAGGCATACTAACGTCCATCAGTGTGGCTCTTAAATACTAATCATATACAACATCATTATGATGTCATAATTCTAATTGCCTTTAAAATTTAACCCTATACATACCTATATAAACTAAATATCTTTCAATAATAACATTTTTAAATTTATACAAATACAATTATCACAAATAGTGGAAAGGAGAGCAATTAAAAATAAATTATATATAACCTAAAGGACAAGCAAAGGGAAATGGAAGGTGATAGGAAAGGAAAGGGGAAAAAAGGAGTGTGGAGGGGGGACAGGGAATGGGAAAGGAAAAAAAAGAAAAAGAAGGAAGGGGAGAGAAAACAACTGTAGCCATTAAATACATTGCTGGTAACGTTTTCATAATGCATTCATATACCTAATACTAAACAGCTTAAAACAGTCATGATAAATAAACATAAATATGATTTATACTGTTAGTACCATTCTCCACATGACCCACAACTGGATATTAAACACATGTCCATATAAATTTAATATAGCCACATTTAATTCATTAGGAATATAACATAAAGCTATATCCAAGATATTATACTTAGAGACTGCATTTATTTATTTCTTAATTTTTTTTTAAATGGTTTGATTTCAAATCCTCCATTTAAACCCTGTTTTTTAGTAGCATTGAGGCTTATAATCCAAAATGCTTCTCTAGACAATAATAAATCATTAAAATTGCCACCTCTTGATTTCTGACTTACTTTGTCAATACCCATAAATACAAACTCATGTTCTAACTTGTTGCTATAATTCGTGTGTGCAGCTGTAGCATATGAAATATCTTTATTTTCTATAGCTCAAATATGTTCTTTAAACCTAATCTTAAAATTCAGCTGTTTTTCCGATATAAAATGTCCCATATTTACAGGTAGCAAGATAAATAAGTCCCATAGAATCACATGTTATCAGCTGCCTAATATCAAAGTTTCATGCTGCATTTGGGTCTGCAAATTCTTTTCCTTGTTTAATATACTTACAATAATTGCAATTTCTACAAGGAAAACATCCAGTACTTTTACTTCTTCTACCCATCGTATTCATTTCTGTATGGTCCTCAAAGTGGCTATGACAAAGTTTATCACCCAATGTAGGAGCTCTTTTATATGCCATCCATGGTGGGACTAGAGCCAGATCACCTAGACCTGAATCACTTTCCAAAATATGCCAGTGCATCCTAATTATTCTTTCAATTTCTTGAGAATGTACTGAATAAGGTAACACCACATTGAATCTCTGTTCTTTTTCTCCAGAAACCTCAGTACTTTTTTCCTCTAACAAATCATCGCTTTTAAGACTTGATACTTTATTATACCCATCACTGATGTTGTTAGTACTATAACCTCTCTGCCCCAATTTTATCCTTCTCTTCCTTTTTAGTTAAAAGAGTTAAAAAGATCCACAGCTCTAGAATCACAGTATGTAACTCCTTGCAATACAGGTGCAGTAAAGTAAGGGACAGTTTGAGCAAAATGGTCAGTTTACTGTCAGTTGCCTGAGTGAGACAGTTTCCTGAGTTTGACCTTCAGCCAGAGAACCTTATCCAGTTTACAAGTTCATTTACACTGTAACTGATCATGGATAAATCATCTGTAATAATGGCAACCTCCTGGAATGTGAGGGGCATGAACTCACCTATCAAAAGGAAAAAGTTTCTCTTCAGGCTGAAGCAGCTAAAGAGTCAGGTAGCCTTTTTGCAAGAGACAAAACTGACCAAACCTGAAGCTAATAAGCTGGATAGAGAATGGGTAGGATGGGAAACCCACAGCTCATTGGGTAAAG
Organism: Neoceratodus forsteri; assembly: GCA_016271365.2. NCBI lineage: Eukaryota > Metazoa > Chordata > Ceratodontiformes > Ceratodontidae > Neoceratodus > Neoceratodus forsteri. The sequence goes on along the minus strand of CM057449.1, from coordinate 589,422,198 downwards.
CTAAATGCAGGGTTACCATCCTTTGTCACAAGAGATTGAAATGGAAACCTGTAGAACAAAAAGCAGAAATGGAGGGGAGATGGGTGATTGCCAAGGTGTCTTCCCCATAGGTCTGCTTGTTCTGGCAATCATTTATGCATCTTCTGTGGATGCTCCATAGTTCTTTAAAATCATCTCTCAAGTCCTCCTGGACATGGCCTCAGATGGCTCAGAAGTTATATTAGGGGGTAACTTAATTTGGCAATAGATTACATCATTGATAGATCCAATTCAAAACCAAAGCCCCATGTCCAATCCCTTTTCTCCTTGAATTAACTGCTTTCCCTATATAGCCTTATAGATACATGAAGACTCCTGTGTCCTGCAGACAGGGACTACACTTATTTCTCTACTGCTAGAATAATGTCCAGTAGACTAGGCTACTGGTTCACCTCACCAAGAATCACCCCCCAGGTGGAGGCAATCAAAATCGCCCCCCTCTATCTATCTGGCCATGCACCACTAAGTATGGCCCTAACACGGGGACCCCATTACCCTAATCTACAATGTGGTGATTAGACATGTTACTACTGAAAGACAAAGATTTTTGACTATGGATGTCCTCAGAAGCAGAATTTATTTTCTAGTTAACCCACAGGGCTCATCAGCACCTGCTATGATTTGGGAAGACTCTGTCAGCAGCATTAATGGCACATTAAGAGATTCCAGGAATAAAGGTGGGAAATAGGTCTTGTTCCACCAAACTACATGCAGATGACTGCCTTACCTTAACTGGTGATGTGTTTGTATTCCTATTTCCAGTTCTTGACTTACTAGACTGATTTGCTGACATCTCTGGGCTCTGAATTAATCTGACCAAATCAGAGGTACTTCCCCTCAGTACTCATATGACTCAGACACTCATTGCACAATCTGGGGAGGCCTGTGCTGATGGGGAAATTAAATACCTGGGAATCAGAATCACCCCTGACCTACACAACCTGGTGGCTAGGAACCTAACCCCTTTGATTTCCTCCCTACAAAAGGAAACCGATAGATGGGAATACCTCAGCCTTTCAATGGCAGGCAAGATGGCAGCTATTAAAATGATGTCAGACCCCTGGATCTTTTATCTTCTCTCCAACCAGCCAGTACAAATTTCTGAACAATGGTTCTGTAAATTGGATGCTATTATAGGGAAATTTCTTTGGGGGAAATCTATCCCGAGGTACAGAAGGGTCAAATTAAGGGCACCTTGGAACAGAGGAGGATAGCGCTTACAACACTTCCAACTCTACACCTATGCCTTTCTAACTGCAAAGACCAGTTGACTGTTTCACAACCACAATCCCAATGCTCCAGCCTGGATTGACCTGGAAACCAATGTGTTGGAAGGGATACACCCTACAACATATCTTGGTTTTCCTCTCCCCAAGAAATTCTATCCCTAGCTAATTGTAAAGGCAGCCCATTCGGCCTGGCACAAAGTCAGTCAGCTTACAAAATTATGTCTAAGCCCAGGGATATACATCTTCTTCTGCAAGAACCCCAACTGATACATAGACCACCACTCTTTTCACTGGAAAGAATGGCAGGATAATCATATCCACAGAATTGAAGATGTGCTAATACCAGGCACACAGGTATTGAAATCCTTTGTAACCCTCCAAACAAAATCCAGCCTTCCACAAAAAAGACTTTTGGAAATATCTGCAGTTAAGAAACTTGCTTCAAGTTTGGTCAAAAGAAAAATGTCCATGTATAACATACAAACACCGGGGGAAAGAAAAGGGGCATACAATGCTTCTACCTATCTCTGCTTGGGTACACTCCACTGCAGGCCTAGCCAGTCATATATTTAAAATGTTAAGAGAAGGTACACCTGACTCCTCTATGTCAGCCAGGCTGAAGTGGCAAAAGATGCTAAAGGTAGATATATCAGATGACCAATGGCAACAATGCTGGACCACTGCATGTAAGGTGTGCATAGAACCCCACAGCTCCCTTATCCAAAATAAAATACAACACCTGTGGTACCGCACCCCATCTGCAACATAAAACAATGGGTCTTGTGCCACATGACAATTGTTGGAGGTGTGGAGCCCAAGAAGCAGACATATCTTATGGCATTGCGACTGCATACGCCCCTTCTGGAGGAAAATTGTGGCATGCTGCTCCAGTATCCTACATTGCAACATCCCTTTATTGCCAGGAAACCTAATACTAGGTTTGATTCAGGCCAATTTCCCCTTAAAACCCCTGCAGAGGATCTGGTTAAACGTGGGCCTCAGTGGAGGTTAAATGATTAATCCTTAGGAAATGGTGCTCCTTGGAGATTCCAACTTTTAGAGAAAGGCTTATGGACATGGAGAAATTAGTTACCTTCTCCAGGATGACTCACTTTGCAGCCTTCACCATTCAAAATGTCCTTGACATGGTCACCATTCTTACAATGCATACAAGACAGGTCCAGGTCCAGTTGAGAATTCAGAGTAGTGACCTTCTTAAGCCCCCCGTGTCTATTAGTTTCTGCAGCTCTGATAATGTCTAAGGATAAGACAAAGTAAAAGATGTCTCATTACCATCCCCCTAAAAGGGACTTTGCCATTAGGAACTTACTTATTGCTCAAACTGCTACCCTGGTTAGGATCTAAGGCTAAAATATACCAGTAGCTCTGTAGAGAGTTGACATCCATTTTGATAGCTCCCAACAGGTAGATAAATAACATCTGTGCATACTATACTAAGTTTTCATTTGCTGGATAAATAGCCCTATCATTATGTACTTTTCACTATTGTGATCCTATTGAATGTATGTAGGTTGTGAATTTTCAAGCTAAAAAAAAAGATTAACTGCAAAAAAAAAGTCAACAACTTCAGTGCATTATTCTTAACAATGCAGCGTATTGATTTCCATGAGAAACAAAATTTAAATCTCTACCACACTCCCTAGAATGTATGATTAAGTGAGGTAACCCCGACTATATGGCTGTCAGAAATGTTTTTTTTTTATGGAAACAATAATAGATATGGTCAATAATTAATTTACAAATTTAATTCACTAATGAACATTCATCTGTTATTTTAATACACTTGCAAAAAACATTTCCTGGAAAATTCGAAATTCGATATTGGACTATATGTTAATGTTCCAGGTAAAGACTTTATGCTGCACTTTATATAAATCAGAGACAATGCATCTGATTAACTCAGTTACTACCACTTTAATCAGCAAAACTGAGAATAATTAATTTGAAGTGGATCTGCCCACACATTGCTCCATGCAAGAATGACAAAAGTCAGCAGCGGCACGTTTGATGTATGAAAAGAGAATTGATTAAGCCATGCATTTGTTTCAACAGGCTTAAGGATAAAATTCCAGTTTAACCTCAAAATACCAGATTTGTTCATAAAAATGATTCATCATTACTTTAGACAAGCACATTGAAACCTGCACAATTGTTAATATGGATCACAGTAATATCAACACAGCAGTGGATTATAAACTTAAAGAATCTCACTTTACCTAAAGTCATGAAACAAGTAGTCACTATAGCATAGGGGAAGGGCAACCTCTTATTTATTTAATACTTATTTATTTGTTTGTTTGTTTGTTCTGTGTCACCTGCATAACAGCTGCATTGGGATGCAGAGTGAATGTGCCGTAGTTAAGCCCTGGATCATTTCTAGCGCACTCTCATCTGAGATGAGTGATCTATGGTTACTCACAATGTCCAGTTGGAGAATAAGAGTGGAACTTGAGATGATGGGGGCCCAAGGAAATGGGTATGGGAGAGGGGCTGTGCAGTAAGTTTACCTCCCTACTAGGAGGTCACTGGTAATTAAGTCTCCCTTCTGGCATTTAAACAGGTGCTCTAAGGATAGAGACTATTATTTTGTCTAGATCACTGCCTTTGATGTTAGCAGGAGGCATACTAATGGGAGTGTTTGAATTGTTGGTCATTTTCCAGAATTTTTCTTCTGGACTAAATGTCAGTGGTTTGACTGAGCACTGACACCTGCATACACACATACAGTCTGTGAGAAAAATACCGGAAAACCATTTAAAATTCAAACAGTCCCATAGACAAAGAGGGGGGAAAAAACTGGTCCTATGCACTATGCAGGCGCAGGTACATGAAATAAGCACGTACCCCACCCACATAGCTGTGCACCCCGTGGGAAGGTGCACCAATACTGGAATTCACTAATGCCATGAAACAAAACAAACTTCGAGGTGCTCAAGTTCACTCAATGTGAGAACAATTTGACCCGGTGCTAATTCGGACACAGAGAAATCAAATGCAAAACCCACGCGCTTAAAAAAGCAACCCGAATGCACAGACTGAAACAGTTGTGAGATAAAACATATGTGGCACAGCTTACCATATCTTCAACCTTTTATTCTGGTCACAACTCATTTTCAAACAGCAACATACGAAGTGCGGTGGAGACTCACCGGACAGAAATAAATACATAAAACTTATTTTCACAATTAGTGCATATTGTTTCCTTGACCGGGTCAGCCGAGAGACCGCCACGTGCGTAATGGACGCACGGAATCAAGCTGAGGTTGCGAGCTAACGCCTCCTCAGAGCTAATTGGTCAACGAAACCCATCAATCATTTATAGTGCTACAACATACATATTAAATACCCAACACCCAATTAAAAACAGGGATAGCTCATGAATATTCAAAAATGCCCCGACTCAATTCATAAATAACAATGTAATGACAGCTCCTCATTCAAACCTTTAGGTTGTAATGTATCCAATTTATTAATCCAAAAACATTCTCTCTGATCCAACTTTTTGGCTAAATTCCCACCACGAATTCCAAATTTCATTTTTTCAATGCCAATAAATTTTAAATTAGCTGGCGAACCATGACCCGCAGAGACAAAATGTCGTGCCATTGCATTAGTTAAAACATTGTTTCTAATTGCTGATTTATGCTCACTTATTCCGAATTTTTAAAGGTGGTGGTACCAATAAGGCCAGTAATTTATTTACTACCTAAAATTCACAAGAATGCTCAGAAACCTCCTGGACGTCCGATTGTGTCTAGTATTGGGTCATCTATGGAACCTTTTTCACAAATGGTTGACTGTTACTTAAAGCCATTTGTTAAGTGTTTACCATCTTTTATTTTGGACAGTGGAGATATGATTAGACAAATTCAAAATATGGTAATTACTTCTGATGAGTGGTTAGTTACTTTGGATATAGAAAGTCTATATTCAAATGTACCACATGATGGGGGTTCAGGCAATTGAGTTCTTTTCACAAGCACAACCTGATGTTATTCCAGATTTGGATTTGATTTTTGATATGGCAAACATGGTTTTAGCATCAAATTATTTTGTTTACAAAGATCAATTTTACAAACAACAAAAAGGTACAGCGATGGGCACTACATTTGCCCCTAGTATTGCTTGTTTGTATGTGGGTCAATGGGAAATGATTAATTTATACAAATGTGAAAGTTTTAATAAGTTTGTTCATTTTTGAAAATGTTACATTGATGATTGCTTTTTTATTTGGACATCTGATTTAGCAGGGTTACATGATTTTGTGAATTTGATTAATACTTTTGATACAAATTTACATTTCACTATGCAGGTTGATGCTGTAAAAGTGCCATTTTTGGATTTGCTTATATATAAGGATGGACATACGCTGGAAACAACATTGTACAGGAAGCCTATGAGTAGGAATACATTGTTGCACTTTGAAAGTAGTCACCCCAGAAGTTTAAAAGAAAATATCCCAGGCGGTCAGATGCTGCGTTTAAAACGGATTTGCAGCAATGACAGTCTTTTTAGAAAAAATGCTCAGGAGACTGCAAGGCATTTTAAGGCACGGAGGTATGGTACTGATTGTATTTACAAAGGAATGGAAAAAGCTGTTAAAACCAAGACATGAGTTGTTAAAACCAAAAAGTGTAAATGAGGAATCTCAGGGCTATATTTATTTTGTAACAGAGTTTTCAAATCAGGCAGAGGAAATTTCAAGTGTGGTCAGAAAACATTGGAAGGTTTTACAAGGGATCCCATCTTTAGGAATGATATATACAAGAGACCCAGAATTACATATAAGAGGGGAGTAATTTAAAAGAGTTGTTAGTGCATAGTGTGCAGAATCCGGAAAACCAAGAGCAACTTGGATTCCAACTCTCCCAAAGTGAAACTACAAGTGTGGGAACTGCGCACAGTGTAACAATACCTACAATAGCAAATATTTTTTACACCCACATACTAATCAAAAATTCTAAATAAATGAATTTATTAATTGTAGGAGTACTGGAGTAGTATATATGCTTATGTATCCATGCAATTTAAATTATGTGGGGCAAACAAAATGCCAGCTTAGGGAAAGAATAAGTGAGCATAAATCAGCAATTAGAAACAATCTTTAACTAATGCAATGGCACAACATTTTGTCTCATGGTCATGGTCTGCCAGCTAATTTAAAATTTATTGGCATTGAAAAATGAAATTTGGAATTGTGGTAGGGAATTTAGCCAAAAGTTGGATCAGAGACAATGTTTTTGATTTATAAATTGGATACATTACAACCTAAAGGTTTGAACGAGGAGCTGTCATTACATTGTTATTTATGAATTGAGTCGGGGCATTTTTGAATATTCATGAGCTATCCCTGTTTTTAATTGGGTGTTGGGTATTTAATATGTATGTTGTAGCACTATAAATGATTGATGGGTTTCGTTGACCAATTAGCTCTGAGGAAGGCATTAGCCGAAATATCAGCTGATTCCCGTGCGTCATTACGCACGTGGGCTGGTCTGCTCGGCTGACCCGGTCAAGGAAACAATATGCACTAATTGTGAAAATAAGTTTTATGTATTTATTTCTGTCCGGTGAGTCTCCGCCGCACTTCGTATGTTGCTGTTTGAAAATGAGTTGTGACCAGAATAAAAGGTTGAAGATATGGTAAGCTGTGCCACATATGTTTTATCTCGCAACTGTTTCGGTCTGTGCATTCGGGTTGCTTTTTTAAGCGTGTGGGTTTTGCATTCACTAATGCCAGCCATCTGTCTGCGGCTGTTCTCCCTGGTGCACAGGACTCCGCTTGGTGGCCAGGGGAGGAGTCATGATCTCGGGTAGTTATCCAATGGTATGCTCCACCCGAGACCCACAGTGGATTACTCACATGGTGGGGCACGGGTCCTAGGAAGTGCATGCCTACAGCAGGCACCAGAACTCATGCAGTATAGACCCATCCCCCAATGTTCCCAGGCCCAGCTCATGGCTCTCAGCACCCTCTTGATGCACAGACAGGCACTGGCAGTAGGCACCACCCTGTCCCATGGAATGCACCTCCACAATGCTGCTTGTGCCCCATCTCACTCCTGGTCATGTCCCCTGCCTCACCCCACACTTGCAGTGGTAGGCAGTGTCTACCCCCCCCCCCTGCACCAACAGTGCCCCCCACCAGCAGGTCAGTGCCAGGGACTCATCTGTTCAATAGCCCCTCCCCCAGTACATCCCAGTGGGCCATGGCAGCATGGGGGGTTGTGGCTATGGTCCACTGCACCTGGTGGGAGGCATCTTTGGGGGCACACACTGGGTTACGCCTGGTCCCAGCAGGCATACCCGGCATCACCCTCTGCACTCATGCGGCCAGCACTATGTGGGTTAGTGAATACTGCATAGTGCTGGCATGCCCCTGGAATGACCCTGGCATGGTGCGGTCCACAGACGTGGGGTATCTGTCCATGTGCCCCCCCCCTTTGTGCATCCCACATGGTGGGTCACAATGGGTGCAGGATGGCTACACACCCAAATTACACGGCACATAGCTACTCCACACCTTCATGCATAGGGCCCAATATGTGCAGCCCACATGGGAGTCCAAGGAAGGTTGCAGGGACCACCCCAAAAAAGGCTATGAGGAGAGCGGGGGTGACACAGAGAGAGTGAGAGAAAGGCTTCAACTGCAGATGATCTGTCATTTTATGCTTAAGATCTACTTCAAAGCAAGACAAATAGTTCAATAAAAAGTGAATACTGCTGTTTTGGCAGAAGGATTTCTTTGGTGGATCTCCTGCTTGTCTGCGTCCTTTTTTCCAGCAATTTCCAAGCAGCTTTGGAAGGAATGAATATCCTGCAGCAGCAGCAAGGCAAGTGATCAGACAGATAGTCAGATGGCCAGACAGAGGGCCAGGTTATTTTTGGTAAATTTCAGCAGCGCCAGACTAAACAGCTCGTAGGGTCGGGGCATCTTTCACTGCTTGTGCAATAAATACTAGCCCACAAGTTTTCTCTCCTTCTCTGATTGCTCTCAACCTTGAAATACATCCCAATCCCGGTCCACTAGGACACCTCTTTAGCCTTTTTCTCTCTGTATTTCTTTTTAACTTGCTAATTTATTTTGAGTGAATATTTTTGTATACATTTGTTTTACAAGTTGTAAGGAAATTGTGAAACCAAAAAAGTAGTATATATGTGAAACAACATGCAAAAAAAAATGAACAGATAATACACTTTCAATCCCTGCTTTTGGATTATTAATAACACATTGTTGGGATAGTGGATGGATCAAAGGTACCACATTTGAAGTGAAACAAGAATAAAAATCCTCCCCCCAAGAATATTTCTGCTAAACCTCAGGGAAAAATCCGTGATCATCCTTCTTTTCATGAATATTTAAACAGTTGTTTCTTTTCCTAAGGTCTTCCATTCTGTTACTGGGAGATGATTTATGTTTCTGGGTCAGCAGCCTGAATTAATTTGTACATCTCTGGTTTATTTCCCTTGTAGTTATTTTTATTTTTACAGCTTTCACTGCCAAGGAGGCATATCTCATTGGGAATTTTCATTTTGATTAGTAAAGTTTGAACTATTAATAAGTGCAAATGGTTATTTACTGTTTGAACAGTAAAGTTCAAACAGTTAACAAATCGAATGGTAATTATTTAGGGAGTGAGGGGGGACATGATTTTTAGTGAAAAAACACATATTTGCAGAGTAGATACAATAATTTTAAGACAAACATGGAAGTAAGCATATCACTGAGACCTAAATACAGGTATTGTGCTGTCCTTACCATGCAGTAGTTGTGTACAACATTATTTTACAATACGTTAGAAAACAAAGATGGCTGACATCATGAACAGTATATCTCTGTGCACCAAGAGTAAATTTACAGTGTGAACAGTAAACTCAAAGTTCAGATTGTTTTCATTGACCTGCCTGTCTTATGGCTATCACAAAAATCATTATAATTCAAAATGGTAAAAAAATGTTTCACCAAACCATCAAAAGGCACACCCTTGGCAAACACCCCATCATCCCTAACAATTTTAGAGAAAATTTTAATTCCATGTGGGCTGTAGATGATGAGAATAAATCCATGTTAACCTATGGAAAAAGGTTTTTTTTCTGCATTCACCACTGTATGTCTCAAAAACCATACAAGATGCCATCACAAAACTTTCCAAATCTTGAGACACTGGCAGAATGACCGCACGTGCCATATTTTGGGATATTCTGCTAAAAAATGCAAAAGTTGTAACACTGCAAAAATTGTGATTTAACATTGAAGTGCTGTACTAATCCTAACTATAGAATGAGACTGCACCCCTATAATGTAAAAGGGGCACAGTAGTGCCCCTATAATTAGTGTTGAGCTGGGATTTCTATGTTAAACCTCATATTTTGTGCTTTAATAACTTTGCAACAGTTCAACAGATTTGCATGAACATTGGCAAGCCTAGTCTCAAGGGTTAACTCTCTCCATGTTCCAAGTTTTGTTCTGGTTGGATGTGAAAATTCAGAGATGTAATAGATAAAAAACCTCAAAATGTGCTCTTTTTTGCTGTTTTTTTGTCATCGCCTTGTTCTCATGTGGTTTGCAATTTTGATCTGAAATTTTTAAGGAAAAAAAAATTGGTTCACTGAAGTGCCTTTCGCTGGTTTGTTGCAAAAATATTAATCTGTTCCAAAGTTATTCAGTTTTACAATTCCAATTATTTCAATGGGACTTTCAGTCTCCAGGATAGCTTCTTGGAATGAAAAAGGAATTTGGAGTCATGAAAAAGTATTATTTTTCATGAGAAACGAATCCTTTGCTGTGAGCAAAAATTTATTTTTTTTGTGATCCACCATCTTATTTTCTATTTTTCCAGACCAAACCATTTTAAAATTCTGCACACATCTGTGTAGCAGAGACACCAACACATGTGTCTTGCTCATCGGGACTTCTGTTGCTGGATTCTGTACTCCTTTGCTCATAAAATTGCCCAGGAACATTTTTAAACACTTTTAAAATCCTTTTTTGTGACTTGCTAAGATACTTTTTCGTTAATCCTTTTTTGTTCTTGCACAACAGGATTGTGTCTCATGAAAAAGGATTTAAAATAAAACAAAGTCCAAAATCATTTTTCGTGACATAGGACCCTTCTTTGTGAAAATGAAAAAGGATTTACAAAAAGGAATCCTATCTCATGATAAAGGATTAAAATATTAACTACATCTGAAATCCTTTTTCATGAGTTGGGATCCTTTTTCATGAGAATGAAAAATGATCATGAAAAAGGATCCTAGCTTATGAAATAGGATGAAAAAAATAAGTCTGAAATCATTTTTCACGAGACTGGATCTTTTTTCATGAAAACAAAAAAGGATGATGAAAAGGGATCCTTTCTTGAGAAAAATGAGCAAACAAATCCAAAGTCTGAAATCCTTTTGCATGACAATAGATCCTCTTTTAAGTGAATGAAAAAATGAAGTACTGCCATACAAAATAATTTCTGTGGAGTCCCCTACTCAGTTCCAGTGCTTTTCCCAGGTGTCCAGTACCCCCCAACCCTCCAGTGTTGCCCCAATCCCCTTTTACTATATGTTTCTATCCCAGGTGTCTAGTGGCATCTCTGACACTCCTATTTCCATATATTGTTTTATGTTTCTTTATATCATTGGTGTCCAGTAGTACCCCCCAACCTCCCATGTCCATCTGAACCTTTAAATAAGAAAATGTTCCCTCGATGATTGCAATATATAATGATTTTTTTTGTCTTGTAATGTCATTGGTGTCCATTGGTACCCCCCACCCTCCCATGTCTCTTTGAACCTGTAACTATGAAAAAATGGTCCCTCAATGTCTTCATTTTGTTTTTCATTATAAATCTGTAAAAAAAATCCAATGCCACTCACACCCACAACCTCACCCGACCTCCCATTGTGCACCCACTCCCCTCACTCCCTACATCCTCCCACACATCTTCACTCACCTAACATGCTCATACTGTGAAGATACACTCTCCAATCAAAGACATGTCTTTCTGCTGGAAGTAGCAACTGTTGTCTGACAAATAAGGTAACCACAGTTTGCTTATTTGTAAAACAGCAGTCATTGGTTCCAGCAGCAAGACATGTTTTCAGTCAGACAGTGGGTCTTCACAGAGTCTGAGCATGTTGTGTGAGTGAATATGTGTGGAAAGGTGTAGGAGGGTGCAGGGAGGTGGATGCACAGTGGGAGGTCAGGTGGGATGTGGGGATGTGAGCAGCGATGGACTTCTTTTTACAAGTTTACTGAAAAAAATGGCATCAAGGGACTATTTTCTTACTTCCAGTTTCTGAGGGACATGGAAATGTGTGTGTGGGGGGGGACCACTGCACACCAAAGATATTAGCAAAATATAAAGCTACATATTGGAATCATTGAGGGAGCATTTTATTTTTATTTATATGTTCACAGGGACATGGGAGGGTGGTAGTTACTACTGAACACCAATGATATAAAAATAAAAACACACAATATATGGGAATTGGAGGGTGGGGGTGCTACTAGATACCATGGCTAAAAATATACAGTTACTGGGGATCATGGTAAAATTTGGAGGCTAGGGGGGCTGGTGGTGGATGTTTCTTTTTTCTTTTTTTTTTTTTTTGGTTTACTCCCAAGAAAATAAAAAAAATACACTGATGCACTGCACCTCCCAACAGTCCCTGATGACAAGGGATGTCCCTCATTTTACCCCTCAAAATTGCTCTATCCCTTATCTTCCCCTCATTCTGTCTACATGGAGATTGTGCAGTAAATTTACACTATAAAGCAGAACTTCATAATATTCTAAGATGTCACATTACAAGTACACCTTGTACTTGTAAATACAATGGCTTCCACAGTATTGTGAGATTGTATGTCCATGTTTGAGAATGTGTCCATCATAATGTGGCCTACTGTTCCTCATTGTTCATCATTTTACGTATCCATGTCTGTAATTTCAGCGATAAAATGTTGAGAGGCATACGGGGGATCTTTTTTTTATTTACAGATTGAGATGGACATGGGAGGGTGGTGGGGTGACACTAGACACCAAGGCTACTCTACTAACTTAACATTAAAGGGGACTGGTCACAATTATTGGGTGGGGGTGGGGCCAATTGGATACCAGGAAATAGACAAATTTCAGTTTCAGAAATAAAAAGTGACAAATGTATGTATGAGTGGGAGCGCAGGGTCCAATGGGCACTGCACTCCCACAACAAAATGCATGGGTACCTCACACTCCCACAGCAACATAAGGATATGATTATACTATCTCAAAAAGTAAGAAAATACATTGCAAATAACTTTGTTAATTCACCAGTTATGGTCAAAGTGACAAACTTGGGAATGTGGTGTTAGGGTTTGTAATCCTAACATCCCCCCCACTCCCAGGCAGCACACCAGGTGTGGGTTGTGCCCTGGGGTAGTCAGTATTAACACTCAAATAATTTTCATACACTGTGCACATTTGACCTTCTTCAGAAATGGAATTGGGAGAATGTTAGTCTTGAGTACCACAAGGCACACCCCACACCTGGTGTATTGCCAGGGGGGTGGGGGGTGTTAGAGTAGGAAACCCTAATGCCACATTTCCAAACTTATGTCACTTTCACCCTAACTGGCACATTAGCAAAGTTTTTTGCATTTTATATATATTACAGTGGCATGGTCATGCAACTATAGCTAAGGTAGAGTAGAGTGTTGAAACCCACATTTTTACTCTTTAATAATGTTTCAACCGTTTAACAGATTAGCATAATATTTTGCATGTCTCATAGGGTAGATCTCCAGATGTGCCATGTTTCATTCTGGTCAGATGTGTGGATTCTGAAATCCAGATAGTGCAAAAAGTGAATTTATAGTGGGTTTTTTTGTTTTAGTGTTGTTTCTTTCTGTAGCATGCAGATAGTTTGGAATTTTGGTCTAATATTTTCAGGGTGGAAAGAAGGTAGCCCACAGATGTGTCTTTTGCAGGTTTGGTGTAAACATATTAATATCTTCCAGAGTTATTTCATTAAAAAATGTTGGTTCTGAGCATGCTCAGTATGAACTTCAAGATAGCTGTATGCAACAAAAAAATTATTTTATTTCATATGGGCCAAATCCTTTTGTGTGAGAAAAAAAAATCTTTTTAATTTGCTGTCATTTTTTTTTATTTCAAAATCCACAAAAAAAAACATCCTGTAGAGAGAGCAATTTATGTATCTTGATCATCTGGACTCTGTTAGGTGGCTTCTGCACTTAACTTTTGGAGAAATGATCCCAAGTGCTTTTATCTCACTATTAAATCCTTTTTCATGACTCATTTCTGTTTTTTTTGTATGGAGGTTCACACAAAAATGTGTCAATAAACAAAAATCTTACCCTGGTGTGTAGTGGTACTCCTCCCCTCCCAACACCTTCCCCCAGTAACTGACTGACTTATAAAGCAACTGGTTAACAAGGATAAGTTGGTTTAGCTGCCCATTGCATGTCAGTTTTAACAGCCCAAATCATTTAATAAAATAACAAAAGCTGTAAATTTATATAGTGAGATACACAAAACACCCCAAATTCACACAGTGAATACAAAATCCTTATACATTAGAGTCTGAGTGATATTATACTAAAAAAAACTGATAAGCTAATACAGGGACCATAAAATTCCAAAGGTCAGTTCATGTTCACTTCAACAGTATATGGTCCCAATGGTAATGAAAGAGCTGTAGTGGCACAGAATCATATTCAAAGCAGCATACTGTTATTAAACTGTAATAATATCAGCACCAAAATTGTGAAAAAATCATTGCATATAATACTATTCAAAACATTAATTTATCAAAATTGTACATCAATCAAATCTTTTTGTCACATTTTTTTCATTACCAAATGACAGAGCACAGAGCAGAGATAAGAGTGGGGCAGTCATTGGTGACAGAGGAGGAGAAGCCAGTGACGCTAAGATGGCACTCTGAACGCTTCAGTCGGGTGTTTGCTCAGCAGGCTTGATGCAAGCCATTACAAAAAAAATCTATTTTCTTCACTTTAAGAATGTGCTCTGCGGCAGAAACTTGGACATACACCTGCAACTAGCTCCCTTGTATACCTCAGTCAGCAATAGTCAGTTTAAATATTTCAAAATCTTTATGGAATGCCAGTGAATGGTGTGACAGCTCAGATGCTGAGGCAGAACTGCAGCAGCATAAGCACCCTAAGCTGCCTAAATGACAGCGCAAGGAAAAATTGCAGCTGGGGAACATAGCGAAAGAGCTCACCTCCTGGACTGAAAATCCACGTACAAGGCTCCAACAGCAAAAAATTAACTCCACCCCCATCCACCTCCAGCCGCTGATCTCATCCATTTTGGAGACAGCACAACAAGGACAAGAATGTACTTCTCCCAAAAACCATGGTGCAAAACTAGCTCAGAGATAAAACAAGTACTGGGCAGGTGGTGAAACTATCATTTGATACCCGTGAACAATACTACGCTATGGCTGATGAAGATGATGAAACCTCCTCAACCTCAGGTACTGAACACAACACTGAGCCTGTTAATTTAAATCTCATGCCAGAAGGGGGCCAAGTAAACTTACACTCATGTAATGGGGGAAGTGAATTTAATAAAAAAAATGAAAACTGCAGTACTAAAGATGTGGCTACTAAACTGGCCCTAAATGCAGATTTAACTGAGCCTGATCCTGGCCTAAGGAATCCAAGCCTTCCTGCTAAGCAGTTAACTTCCAATGAGAATGAGCCTGCAGCTAACATGAATATGTTCTCTCAACTAAAATCTCAAATCAGTCAAGAGATTCAAACTGGTTTCTCAGGCATTAATGAATCCCTGTCAAATACATTGATGGACATTACTATAAAACTAAAAAATCTTTCCATATGAACAGATAACATAGAATAATGCATTAGCAATTTGGAAGACTGTAATAAGCCAATGCAGGATACTATGACACAACATTCTTGGCTACTGAATGAATTACAGTTAAGAAAAAAATGACCTGAAAGACAGATGCAGAAGGCAGAATATTATGTTGTTTAGAATTCTGGAAGGTTTATAAGGAAGCTCAGACACTCTAAAGTTTTTTGAAAAATTCCTCACTACAGCAATGGGCAGGAGTTACCTGGAGAACAAAATTAAGCTAGACAGAACATGCAGTGGGGGACCCATTCAGCACTTACCTGTTGCATCTTCTAAACCTCAACACATTTACGTTAAACCTCACTATTTCTCTGATACAGAGAACATTCTTAGACAGGCACACATCAACAAAGGTCTGTCAAGTGAAAGCACAAGATTTTCCATTTATCTGGACTTAAGCATGTCAACTCTACATTCTCGTCTGGCTTTCAATCAAGTTAAACATCTACTGCAGTGAATGGATATTAAATATACACTGTTATATCACACAAAGATTCACTTTTTTCAGACTTATATTTTTGACAATCCTCAGAAAGCAGAAGAATACTTATTGAAAATGAATAATTCTAGTGCTGGTCTGGATTGATGCTTGGGGGGGGATGGGGCAGGTGGTGGGTGAAATGACATAATATTACAGAGGGAAAGTAGATCTCTGGAGGTGGGAGAACTATCTAAATTAAGATTATGAGGCAGCAGGCAGGTGGGGAGAGGAAAAGACAAGAGGAATGGCGGTGGGAGGAGAGAGAGGGAGGAAGGGAGGAGGAGGGAGAAGGGGAAGAGAAAAGAGAGACAAAACATGTGAAGTTAAATAAATAAAAATGTCTCTATAGCTGGTCTCTAAAATGTTGAGAGGGTGATGGTAAGAAGAGAAGAGAAGATTAAGGGTTAAAATCGGCTTTGTTCTTTTGCTTTGCCTTGCATTTCCTTTTGTTTTGTTTTTTTGGTTTCTCTTCTTTTCTTTCTCATTCTTTCCTCTTTCCCTATCTCTCCTCTTTTACTTCTGGCTTAATCTACAATGTGTATAATCCTCTAGACGGGGATCTCTATAAGGGTAATGCTTTCTCAACCCCCCTTCTATATACATATTTATAGCTGAAGTATAGACAAGGCCCCTGGAATTCTGCGGTTCTGCGGTTGTGGAATTTGCCACAGAATTTGCATCATACCGCAGAATATATATAGTGCCACAGAAGTCATTGTTTTTGGTGAATTTTCATATTAATATGCTGTTTTTCCATAGTGTCAGGCTTTCTTTCCCACCTCGTTTATCCTGAAGCCCCTCCTCTATGCTCAGCATATGATGTCATCGATGACATCACATCATATTTAGCCAATGACAGGATTGCATTCTGCCAGAGAAATGAGTAAATCATGCCTCAGAAATCAGAAAATTCTGCTGCAGAAGTCAAGGAGCCCTGCCGTAGAAATCATAAAATTCTGCCGCAGAACACCAGGAGCCCTGAGTATAGATCGCCTATCACCTCAAAATCTTTACACAGCAAATGGGATGAATACCTGTAGCATAATGCTGAGTTATATCAATGCTCTATATTTTTTTTGTTTTTTTCAGCATAATTAACAGACATATACTTGGATAAGTAGGAGGTATCAATATGTGAAATTTACACAATGTATGTATCTTTTCAGCATATATCACCTGCCAAGAGCAAACCCAACTGGGCTAAAGAACAAAGCCATCATGTGGGATGGATGGGGTATAGCTCTAGCACATGTGGTTTTTGAAATTCATTTTTTTTAAGTATGTAAATGTGGCAACACTATGTATTAGAGGATGGGAAGGGTAGAAATTGGCATAAGCATTTATATAATTGAACTTTTTCAATAGAAAAGGAGAGGGATCACTGGCTCACAGATAAATAAAAGGTATCTTCTATATATTTACACTATGTTTAGTAGACAAAAATTTGGTTGATGTCATGCACATATGGGGACACTTTAGCTGTATGGATTTTTCATTATAAGATACAATATTATTATATAGGTTCAGGTTCTTTGCAACATCAGATATCCTCTGCATCTAAATGGAGAGCCAGATAAGAATTGAAAGGTGGAATGTAAAGGGACTACAAGATAGAATCAAAGCAAAAAAGTATTTAACTATGTGGATAAAAACACAATTAACTGTATTCTACTTCAAGAAACTTACTTGCTGGATGATAATTTTAGATTATATTCAAGGAAATGGGGTAAAGGCCTTAATGCCCCATATAGTAACAATGCTAAAAGTGTTGCTATTTTCCTTAAAAAAGGGTCAGGATGTACCTTTGGACATCATAGGATTGACCCCAACGGCCGCTATATCATCACAGAAATCAACTATGCTCAATATAGATTTACACTTATAAACATATACAGACCTAATGAGCCCCTGTCTAGTGTTTTTAATGAAATCTTTCTAGAAATGGCAGATTTTGAAACCCCATATATAATTGCAGGGGACTTTAATGCTATTCTAAACCCTTCAATTGATAAATGGTCAGTCTGCTCAGAAGGACTCTCAGTAAATGCAAGTAGAATCAAACATTTTTGTACAGATTATAACTTAATAGAGCCATGAAGAACCAGAAATCTGAATAAAAGACAATATTCCTTTTTTTCTGTTCCCCTTCAAAACTACTCTCAGTTAGATTATTTTCTTGTTACTTAAAGTATGGCCTATATGATAAAAGATATTACTTATAAACATATTATTATTTCAGACCAATCCCCTGTAATTATGGATATTGCCCTAGATGATTTTAGTACTCCCCTATATTTAGGATGGATTCTTTATTACTTAAGGATGAATAATTCATCCAACACATAAACAATAAAATTACAGAATATTTCATTGCAAATAAAAACACAGATTCATCTTGGCAGTACATATGGGATACCTTCAAAGAATATATCCATGGTTGTAACTGTCCTTTACAGAAAAAATAAAAATAAGAATAAAAAAAATGAAATAAGAGAGCTGGAAAGCCAAATAGCACAATTGGAAGGCACTCATTGTCAAAATGGGGATCTAGCAAATATTTCAGACACTCACACAGTGCCATAATAAATATAACTTGCTTATGATAGAGAATGCAGAATGACAATTATTATATACTAGAATCAAGTATTGTGCTATAGGTGACAGACCTGACAAAAGTTTATCATGGCAGTTAAAAAAAAGAACAAGCAGAAAATAATATAAATATCATGCAGAACTTGGAAGGCGATATAGTACAGCATCCCAAAGACATCAACAAGGTGTTTAAAATATATTATGAGAAATTATACACTTCTGACCAAACAATCACAAACAAATCGATTCAAAAATTTTTTAATAAAATATAAATCCCAAAGGTCCCACAAGAACATATGAAGATGTTAGAAGCTGACATCTCAATTTATGAGCTTAGTGAAGCAAATAAAAAGCTCCCTCCATAAAAGGCATCAGGCCCGGAGGGCATTTCTACAGACTTTTATAAACAATTCTCCAGTACACTTAATGTACACCTTAAGAATTTATTTCAAATAGTATTAGATAATAAAGAACAATTACCACCTTCCTTCAAAGAGGCTACTATTTTACTATTTAAAAAAAAAAAGATAAAGACTCAATGCTTGCCGGATCATATCTCCCTATTTCTTTAATAAATTTAGATGCCAAGATTCTGGCCAAGGTCCTCGCCATGAGACTGGAGAGAGTTCTTCCCAAATTACTACATCAAGATCAAAATGGCCTTATTCTAATGCTAGCACCAAACTCCGGAGCCAAGTGAATGTGCTAAACCTGTCCCAACAAATAACAGAACCCACTCAACTGAACCACAAATCCCAAAATCACTCAGTCTTAGACTGGGTCCTTACCTCTCACCCCCATCACATACTTGCTGCTGGACTCTTCTGGATTCTCTCAGTGATCACCACATGATCTATATGGTAAGGAAAGTATTCAGCCCTAAGGCCCCTACCCCTCAAACATTATGCACCAGGTCCTACAAATCGCTTGACCTCACAGAGGTCTTAACTGATCTGACCAATACTGACTGGTCCTTCATACCATGAGCATCCTCCATTGACTCCGCCTTAGAATCTTTCAAGTCCATATTCCTTGCTATCTGGAACCACTATGTGCCACTCAGAAGGACTTGGGCAAGAGGTGCCCACCTGCCCTGGGTCACCGCCGATCTCTTGGATCACCTTCATGCCAGTGACCAGGCCTGGAAAACTTATAAAGCTTCAGGTACCCAAGCAGCACTCCAACACTACTGCTCACTTTGGAATGCATGCACTAGGCTTACCTATTAGGCAAAATCTAACTACTTCAAGGCTTCCTTCCACTCCAATGTTATTCACCCAGGTAAGTTCTGGAAAACAATCAAATCTCTCTTCTCCCCTCTGGGCCAACCCCCTGCACCTGCACTGAATGTAACAGGCTCCATTGTCACTGAACCTAGTGCATTGGCCACTGAGTTTAACACCTTTTTTACAAGTTGTGTGTCTTCCCTCCTGTCCACTCTCCCACACCATCCCTTGAGGCTCCACCCTCCATTACACCCCCCTCACCCCACTTGCCTCCTGCTTCTCCTTTCACCTAGTTACCACTACAGAAGTACAAAAAACCCTATGGTCTCTCAATCCCTCCAAAGTTAAATTCCCCTTGGGACTGGACTCCAAAATGCTCCTCTTCTCTACCCCAGCTATTGCCAGCCCACTGGCCACCCTATTTATCCTCTCCTTCACACTATCACCAATCCCATCAGCCTGGAAACATGCCACAGTTGTCCCCCTCCCCAAAGCCAGTGACCCCTCCTCCCCAGGCAACTACTGCCCTATCTCCCTTCTCCCCATCTTAGCCAAAATCCAGGAGTGCCTTGTTCTCTCTCAACTCTCCTCCTTTTTAGACTCCTCCTCCTTCTTCACACCATACCAGGCCAGATTTAGGAAATCACACTCCACCATCATCTCCCTACTACAACTCACCGACACCATCCTCACAGGAATGGATAACGGGCACACCACCTCAGCCATCTTTGTTGACCTTACAAAGGCCTTTGACATGGTCTCACATGTCATGCTACTCTCCAAGCTCTCCCTCATCGTACTGTCTGGGGTTGCAACCAGCTGGTTCCTCTCCTACCTAGCAGGCAGGTCCCAAACAATCAGAATTGGCTTTTCCATGTCAACCACCCTCCCTGTCACTACAGGGGTCCCCCAAGGCTTGGTCATTGACCCAATCCTATTTTCCATCTTCCTAAATGAACTGCCCTTGGCCTGCCCACACACTTCCATCCACATGAATGTGGATGATACAGTACTGTATGCCTCTGGTCCATCCTCCACTGAAGTAGCTAATAGACTTCAGCAGGACTTCAACAGTGTCCAGAACTGGTTTTGTTCTAATCAGCTTTTCCTCAACCCTAAGAAAACTCTCTCCCTAATGTTTGGCATGTGGCAAAAACTCTCCCTTCTTCCCTCCACCCCCACATTCCACACTATTGATGGGACACCCCAGAGGCTTGTACCTCCTGCAGATACCTTGGGGTCTGGTTAGGCCAGCACCTTAGCTTCAGTGAGCACATGGATGCTACCATCAAGAAACTGCACCCCATGCTGGGCGTTTTATACCACAACAGAACCTGCATCCCTCTGCCAACATGCAAGGAAATTCTACAAAAAATGATCCTCCCTATATTGGAGAATGGGGACATAGTCTATAGTGCTGCTTCCAAGTCCTCCGTAGCCAGGCTAGAGCCATTCTTTCACTCTTTCTGCCACTTTGCCCTGGACTACCCTCCCACAACCCATCACTCTGACCTCTACAGGGCCTTAGACCTCCCGTCACTTCAGGATCAGAGACTGTCACACTGCACCAGAATTACAGTGAAATTCTGGGCACGGGCCCTCCGCCACATACCTCATGACAACCCTAGCAATGCTACCCCCACCTGCATACTTGATCTGGAACATTGATTCCCGGCTTCTACATGTCCCACATATGTTCACTGCTACAGGCCAGGCTACTTTTAGCTACTGCATGCCAAAATTATGAAACTCCCTTCTGGCTGACACTAGGCATGCCACCAGCTCTCTGCATCTTAACTCCATCCTTAAGATACATCTCTCCTTCACCTGCACCTGTGTCTAGCACCTTGGGGGGCTAGTATATCACCTCGCTACAATTTCTGACCACCTCCAGTGTGTTGCATTAAGGCTCACTACTTGTGTCCCCAGACCCCTACCCATGCTGTTGTAATTTGTGGGCAACTACTAACTTGGACCCACTGCATCCCCTGATGCCAGGCTATAGGTTATATATTGTATAGTTTTGCATTGCATATTCTAGGTATGGCTAAGCAGCTGTAAATACTACTTTATATTCTGCATATTCTTTTGTATGGAGCACTACTTGAATATTTCTACTGTACTTGCTACTGTTTATTTCTCCTCTCCCCACACCCCCAGGTTGCAATATTCATTACTGTGATTAGACGCTGAAAAAACTTTCCATAGAGTGGATTGGAAATATTTAAAAACAACAATGTTGAAATTTGGATTTGGCTCTGAATTTTGGTCTTGGATGAATCTACTCTACTCCTGCCTAGTGGTGAGGATCAAGACAAATAAAAAAAATATCAGAAAAATTAGAATTATTTAGAGGCACTAGGCATGGCTACCCTCTCTCACCACTAATTTTTGCATTGGCAATCAAGCCCTTGGCCATATCCATCAGAAAGGATAGTTTGATATCAGGTATTACAATAGGTTCCACAACTCATGAGATTAGCTTATACGCAGATGATGCGTTATCAATGCAGAAAATATAAATAATAGCTCTCCCCATATTATGCATAAGTTGATGGATTTTGGAAACACCTCTGGATATAAGATAAACTGGTCAAAACAGAATTAATGGAATCTATGGCTCACTCCCACCCTTTTAGACCCCCAGCTGGATGTGATCTAAACATAACTACACAAATAACATATCTGGGGGTAATCATAGATCAAAACTTATCCAGGTTACAAGAGTTAAATTTTACATCACTTTATCAAAAAATGGTGACAGACCAATCTCATTGGCAAGATTTACCAATCTCCCTAATTAGTTGAACTAATGTGCTAAAAATGAATATTCTCCTTGAATTTCTCTTTCTATTTCAAATTATACCAATTACGTTTCCTGTTATATTCTTTAAGAAAATGACAGTTATTCAGAAGAAATTTTTATGGAAGGGTAAATGCCGTAGGTTAAAAATAGAAAAACTATACATATCAACAGAGAAAGGTGATCTTTCTCTCCCTAATTTTCAGTTCTTTTTTTTTTCATTTAGTAAGCTTTATTAATGTAGCATTTTTACAACCATCATCCATACAGGTAGCATGTACATACATTAAACAGAGGAATAATCATAAATAAAAGATTAACACATATTCATTGTATGAAATACATAGAAGTCATAATGTGAAAAAATCCTGGAATCTAATTTTCAGTTCTGTTACTATGCAGCTAACCTAGCATACTTGTATGATATATTTGAAGATGGGAACAACTCGATGGAAATGGAGATAGAACTTCATGCTACCCCATATGACAATTTGAGCTTATGTCTAATGAGTGGACCATGGAGAGCCAAATTTAAGGGATATGTACTGTTGCTCAGGACTCTGTGCCACATATGAGATAAATTAAGAAAAATTATAAAATTGAATATTGAATGCACTAACATTGCTCCCATCTATTTGAATGGTCATTTCTCTCCCTTTATGGGAGCCTCTGTCTTCAAAACTTGGCAAGAAAAATGTCTGAAAATCACAGGTCAAATGATGAGCGAAAATCAGATTGACACTTTTTTCAATCTGAAACCTAAATATAATCTGTCTCATAAACATTATTTTGTTTTCCTACAGCTTCACCATTACATTATGTCTAATAGGGCACTTCTTGATAATTCTCTATTAGAAGATATTTTGGCTATACTTCGATATCAGCTGGGAAAAAATAATTTCATATCTATATAAATTAATAATATCTATTGTTGATTTTGACAAATATGTAAAAGAACTTAAAAATAAGTGGGAAAGCAAATTCAATTATAAGATCATTAATGAACACTGGGAACAGATACATTTAAAGGAGATAGGTTTGAAATCTACAAAATTAATAAAAATTTATTTTAACATTTTACATATATACAGTGTATATATGTAAATATGTATTTGTGTATATATATATATATATATACACACACATATATATATATATATATATATATACGCATAGGCTTCATCAATTTGTTGCTAATTTGGAGGACAAATGCCCAAGGGGATGTACTCAAGAAGTGACATTGGAGCACATGTTTATTACCTCTCCTCTATTGGACGATTGGTGGAATGAAATTCTTAGTATTATATCAAGTATTGAAGGAATATATTTCTATAAAGATGTTAAATGGATGATCCTCATCTCAGGTGGCCCTTTATCTCAAATTGGCGAAAAGTGGATTAAATGTGTTAGACTATGTCTTATTTTAGCTTTAAAAGCTATACTTATACATTAGAAAGAAGTAACCCCCCAAATTTAAAATGTGGATAAATTAATTAACCATCAGCCATCAATTGGAAAAAGCCTACTATACATCCATTAAACAACTTAATATTTGAATCTGTGGTCCCCATTTATACACCTTCTACATTTGAACATGTTCTGTAGATATATAAGCTACAAAAGTAGAGATGCTATTAATTAACTGTTAAATTCTGGATATATTTGATGTGCAACTGTACTATAAATTCAACAAACAACAAACTAAATATATTTGAATATGCACTTTATAAGGTGCAATGTACAATGTTGTCTCCTAAAAGATGCATAATACAATGTTTATTTTTCTAATACTCAATTTATGTGCAAAAGAGCAATAAAAAAAGAGATAAGAGTGGGGCATAGGGTAGGGGTCATAGCATTATTGAAAGCCATACTTGGTTATAAACCTGTGCCTCAAAAATTCCAAATATAGATATAAATTTCATTAAATGAAAAAAAAAAGAAAAAGGGGGCAATAGTTTCAAACTTAAGGACAGTAACACCTCAATAAGCTATCAGTTATAGTATTAAAGGCACAGTAGAAAATTGATTCTGATAAGTTCAATAATGCTAAAGAAGTTTTATATCCTTTTAAAAAAGAAACTGATTATAAATCAAACTATTTAGATACTGGTAACACTCCAAATGTCAGTTTCCCTAATGTTGAGAAAAACATGAATAATCAGAGGGGGGGTCAAAATACTGAAGGGGAGATGTCAAAAAAGAACTTTCATCAGAAAATCAAACTTGCTAATGTACACTTCAAAAAAGATTATGAGCAAAGATAAAGTGGAGACCTGGAGGTTCTCATATTTATTTAATAAAAGTGTCTCTGATATTGAGTGTACTAAAAATTGCAATTGATTATATGCTCCACTTAAAAAAAAGAGGGGGTGCTTAAGCACTATACACTAGCTATACTAAGTGACACTCACCTAAAAAGTCACAAAAAGCCCAAACTCCTGTGGGCTTAAATGATGCTGTTGATAGTTTGCCATTATTATGAATTCAATATTTTTGTGTGAATTGTGACAACATATATGATGACATTGTTGTGATTCACCTATTTCTTTTACTTTATTCTATCTATTATGTGTTATTGTTTGTTTGTTTTTTTCTGGTGGGTTCCTCTCTCCCCTCTGTCTCATGTAATCACATTTTTCCTATCCTTCTTACCCCTCTTTAAAGTGGAGCACACTGTCAACCATAATTTCTAGTATTTTTATACAAGGGATATCTTCTTTAATAAACATGAAAAACCCCTGGTCTCCACTTTGTTTCTGTGGTGCAAAGTCACTTTTAATAGTGTGCACTTGCCCTTTTGACTGTTTAGGTGAGCATCACTTAGTATAGCTCCTTTATAGCGTTTTGGCAACCTTTTCCTTCCCCCTACCCCTCCCTTGTTTGTGAGGTTGCAAAACACTATCTAAATGGTGAGCAGTGTGACAGAAATAATGGGAGTAAGGACATTATTCCATTTCCATATAATGTGCAGGATAATGTGTTTGCGAATTGTGTTGATATTAAATTGTCTGTATGGGGCACCCCCTCCAGTTAAATAAAAATTCTTCTAACACAGCACTGTA
The DNA here is from genome assembly GCA_016271365.2 of Neoceratodus forsteri. Lineage (NCBI taxonomy): Eukaryota > Metazoa > Chordata > Ceratodontiformes > Ceratodontidae > Neoceratodus > Neoceratodus forsteri. Next base: position 589,396,844 of record CM057449.1, on the reverse strand, counting down.
AAATGCATGTTTGTAGAAAGGCCACAGTGCTTCTGTACATCTATACACATGTGCACATGCAGTTAATTTAGGGCAAATATATATGAAATCGCTGTCTATGTGGGGTATACCTCTGAATCTGAACTCCATTTCACAATGCCAGCAGTCTCTTCTCGTCTTTTCTTCTTCATGTGGTGAATTATAGCTTAAAATGTCCAGATTAATCCCCTAGCTTAACTGACCTCATGTGACACATGTCTTCAAGATAGAATCCATAGACTGTAGTCTGTAAATTGAGCTATCACTCGGTGGCAGAAAAGTAATAGATTTTCAGGCAAAAAACTCTATAGTCCAGGTAACAAATGCAAATCAATTATAATTCTTGAAATATATACAAGGTATAGTATAAAAGTAAATTAAAAGTTGCTGGGATAGAATAAAATATACTGTGAATAATTTTTCATTTGCTGTTTGCCTGCATCATAGGTGTTTTGTTTGGCATTTTCTTACCTCTAACTTTATTTCACAACATTGCTGACTGCAGACATTTGAAATTGAGTTCAGATGTAGAGGTATACCCCACATAGACAGCAATTTCACAGATATTTTCCATAAATTAATTGTACACAGAAACAGTTTGGGATTAAAATCTGAAAATTTTAGAGTAGAAATGTCTTTGGTCAGAATTGAGCCTTTTGACAATATGGTGAAAAAATATTAATCAATTCAAAAGTTATTAAATTTCAAAGTTTTCCATTATTTTCTATGGGAAAAGTTAGATGTTCACCTCAAAAAAGGATTCTATGTTGCAAATACTTTGTCACAAATGAGTAATCCTTTGCCGCAAATTGGAAATCCTTTTTTGTTCTGCTGCCATATTGTTTTCAGTTAAGAGTGGCAACACAATGTAATAACACAACAATAGAGGGTTTTGGTAAATGCCAACAGTTGTGTTTACCTAATTGGGGCCCCTTAGAGTCCGATTCTGAGTTTAGTTTTTTATAACATAATTGGAAATGTGTTTTCTTAAACATGCCAAAATCCTTTTTCGCAAATTGCAAAAAAGGAATTATGAAACAGGATCCTTTTTCACAATTTGCAAAAAAGGATTTGTTCCTTTACCACAACTTGTGAAAACACAACAGTGGAAATGAATTCTGAGATATGGACAAGTATTCTTTTTTGCAAATTCCAAAAAAGGGACCATGGAAAAAGATTATTTTTTACAATTTGTGGAAAATGATTTTGGCATGTCAAGAAATCACATTTTCATGTGTAAAAAAATATTATTCTCTGGTAGTCTAGTTGTCCCTCCCTGTTCATCAATTGCTGTACCCATCTAAACAAATCTATTATTCCCTGGTAGTCTAGTGATCCCCCCTCCCCAACTGCCATACCCTTATTCCCCAAAAAATTCCCTGGTAGTCTAGTTGTCCCACCTCCCCCCTGATTTCAAATCACCCTTACGGTATTCAAAACAATGTCCCCTGGTAGTCTAATGTTCCCATCCCCCTCCCCAACTGCAAACATCTCCTGGTATTTTTTTTCAAACATCCCTGATAGTCTAGTGACCCCTTCCTGCCCATGAGCCTTATCCAGTGAAATAGGAAAAAACATAACCCTGGTGGTCTAGTGGATCCCCACCCTGTCAGGTACTGACAGACCTGCCCATTGCCCTTCAAACCAATCCCCAGCCAATGACCAGAACAGCCATCCTTTCACCAGCACAGCCGGCCACTGACTGAGCTGTAAATGAATGCATACTATATGCAGTACAGAGTCATTCACAACTGAGTTGGCAGCCAGCCATGGTGGTGAGAGGAGGGCTATGCTGGTTTCCAGCAGAGGATTGGGTTGAGGTGAGTGGAGTGGTGGGTGGCTCACTACCTGACAGGGTAGGGGGTCACCTAGACCACCAGGGTTATGTTGTTTCCTATTTTACAAGACAAGGATCAGGGACAGGTAGTGACCAGTCAACTACCAGGGAAATTTGGAAGTAAAATGATACTAGGAAGGTGATCAGTGACTGGGGAGTAGAGATGCTGCGAAATGAAATCTCGCCAGTGAAATTTCCTTAAAATTTGCAATTTTGCCGCATGAATTTTTTCACAAAATTGCTTCGAAATGACAAAATTTCATCACAATTTCACACCCTGCCATTCCCTATGTAAAACTCTCCATTGTGTCTAGTGGTCCACCCATGCCCCTCGGCCACTTACTCTCCCAAATTATTCTCACCAGTGTTTAGGTTTCCCCCTCACATTATCACCAGCTCTTATTGAATAAAGCCCCCTACAATTATGCTGGCCCACTCATGCCTTTTTTTAATAAAAAAAAACACACTTCCTGGTGTCTAGTGCCCCCCCATAGCTGCTCATGGCCCAAATTATTCTCCCTGGTGTACAGTGGTCCCCCTGGCTTATCACTGGCCTTAATTGAATAGAGCCCCCCTACAGTTACCCTGGCCCCCTCATTTCCTTTTCTTAAACAAAAATAAATAAATAAAACCCACATTCCCTGGTATCTAGTGGACCCCCACTCCCTCAGCATGTCATCATGAGCTAGCTCCCACCTCCCCCAGTACTCTGATGGCCTGGCACAGCCATCCAATCATCTCCATGGCTGGCAGCTCGACTGAGCTCTTGAATGAATGAATGGATGCTTACAAGCATGCCCTCATTTATTCAAGCATTCAGTTGGGCTGCCAGCCATGGAGGTGAGTGGAGGGCTGTGCTGGTGGACTGATCAGGGTACTATGGGGCTAGTCCATGATGACAGGGTGGGGGGTTGGGGTCCACTGGACACCAGGGAGTGTGGGTTTTATTTATTTTTCTTATTTATTTATTTATAAATAAATGTATAAATTGACTAAATGTCATCAGTGACAGTATCCAAAACTTTGATGGGTATGTCATAGCGGACCTAAAATAGAATGACTACAGAACATGTCAACATACTGAAAACTGAATAAGTTAAAAAAACATGAGTAAACATAACCCAGTGTCATAAAATGTAAATTCCCTCTTTATGATCACTGAGCATATGATAAATAAGAATAACAAGTAGTTTTTTTATCTTAAAAAAGGACTTGAGGGGCCAGGGTAATGGGGGGGTGCTCTATTCAATTAGGGCCAATAATCGGTTGGGGCGAACCTGCAGGGAGAAGTTTAAAAATTATACATTTCTCCCATGGGTGGCTAAATTTTGCCTGCTGGTTGCAAAATTTCACCCATGGGTATAAGATTTCACTGGCTTACGGGTGAAATTTCACTAGCTTTGGGGGTGAAATTTCACATTTTGCCATGCATAATATTTCACGTAATGCGCGATTTATGCAAAATATTTTGCTAGGTGAAATTTTTTAGTTTCACACAACTCTATCGGGGGTTGGGATCACTAGCTATCAGGGAATATTTTTAGGAATAAAGGGATGGCAATAGGACATTGGGGGAGGCAGAAGGGACCACTAGACTACCAGGAAAATATTATATATTTTTATATGGGGACAGCGATCAATGAAAAGTGGAGGGGGGACCACTACACTACCAGTGAACTATATATATTTTTATACAGGGATGGAGATCAGTGAGTTGGGGAGAGACCACTACACTACCAGGGAACTATATATATTTTTATAAGGGGATGGAGGTGGGGGAGGGGAGGGACCACTAGACTACCAGGGAATATTGTTGTGAATAGCAGAAGGGCAATCATCAATCAGGGAAGGAGGTTGGGACCATTAGACTACCAGGGAATATTTTTGGAAATAAAGGGATGGTGATTGGACATCAGGGAAGGGGAAGGGACCACTAGACTAACAGGAACACATTATATATTTTTATACAAGGATGGTAATCGGTGAACAGTGGCGGGGGGACGGACCACTACTCTACCAGGGAACTATATATATATTTTTATATGGGGATGGAGATGGAGGAGGGGCGGACCACTAGACAACCATGGAATTGAGAAAATAAGATAAATGTGGTTCAATGTATTTCAAAGAGGTTTTAAACTTTGGTGCAAAACTTAGCAATTTTTAAAGCTTTTGATTCCACATTTTCAACATACCCTTTTTGAGACCCTTCCTCATGTATAAGGTTGGTGTCATTTCTGAAATCCTGCCCAAAAGGTGCTTTTGCTGTCAGTTGGCAAAATCACCTTTTGGGATGGATTTCAAAGTTCTCACCATACTTGTTCATGAGGTGGAGTCATAAGAAAGGGTATGTTGAAAATTTGGTTTCAAAAATGTGTTAAAATGACAAAGTTCTGCACATCTGTTGAAATTTCTCTATGCTTACTCCTAAGTTTCATAATTTTCAATATTTTCCTCCAACTTTTCAACATAGCCATTTCTTTACATCATCTCATGAACATGAAAGCTGTCAGTTTTCAATTCCTGGGCAAAATGTGTTTTATCAACTGTGGCATGGAATAATGTTGCTGTGGTGTGGTATGATGTTTTGGCAGACTTTTGAAAATTCTTAACCCAGTATTCATGAGGTGGGGTATAAACAAGACTATGCCTACAATCTGGTTGCTGTTTTGGTGGAAATTCTTGCAGGGCAACATACATGTCTGTATCTATGGAGGGATGGGAGCACATGGCCCAGATTTGCCCTACACTCCCACAAACAAAGGGGGCTACAATTAGACTTTATCAAAAAGTAAGGACATTCTTGGCAAAAAAAAACAACTTTATTAATGCATCAGTAAGGGTTCCAGTAACAACAATTTGGAAATATGGTGTTAGGTTTTCCATCCCTGACATCCCACCCCCACCCTGCAGGCAGCAACAGGTGTGGGGTGCTAGCCTTGGGGTTGACAACCCTAATGCTCACCCCATTCTCCTATATTGCACCCATCTCAGCTTACTTACACAGAGAATGGGGTGAGTGCTAGGGTTGACAACCCCAAGGCACACTCCCCACACCTGTTGCTGCCTGCAGGGTGGATATGTGGGTGTATTTCCAAACATTTGTCACTGGAACCTTAACAGATGCATTAACAATGTTTTTTGTATATATATATATATATATATATATATATATATATATATTTTGCAACAGGTGTCTAAATAAATCTTCACTGATAAATCCATTTATCTGAGCTACTATGTGGCTAAATTTATTTATCCACATAGTAACTACATCATCACCCATTTATCCACACAGTAACTACATCACTAACTACCTCCACCCATGCTGCCTTCTTACCAGCACTGTCTCCCAGTTTCACTTTCACCACCTCACAGTGCTCTTAAAAGCCAAGCTATCACAGTCCCAAACACTCACAAAATGCACACACTAAGCAACCCCCCCCAAAAAAAACTGGAACCACATTTTAAATGAAAACACTCAAGAAAAAAAGAGGCATTTTTTCCTCTTTCTCAGCACAGTGATCCTGCAAACCAAACACAGCAACCAGGCACAGAGAAAAAACCTGAAAAGGAACTTAACTAAAAAAAAATATGACAAACCAGAATCCTGTTGCATAAATCCACACATCCTGCATATCCCATATATATATATATATATATATATATATATATATATATATACTGTATATAAAGAGATAGATATATATATATTAATTGCAAAATCTCCATTTAATGCATCAGTTAGGGCTGTTCCACAGTGCCAAAAGTGAGGAGATTCGATGTTAGGGTTCCCACCCCCCCCTTGCATCCCACACTCACCCCACCCCCACCAACAGGCATCAGGGTGTGCATTGGGGTCATTGATCCTAACTCTCACCCCATCCCATGTGTAAACAAGCTGAGGCGGTGCAGTGTAGGAGAATGGGATGAGAGTTAGGACCGACGACTGCAACACAAACCATGATGCCTGTTGGTGGGGGTGGGGTGCAAGGGGGGTGGGAACCCTAACATCGAATTTCCTCACTTTTGTTCTGTGGAACAATCCTAACTGATGCATTAAATGGATTTTTTTGCCATGAATTTCCCTTCTTTTTGAGAATGTGCACTATAAATAGCGAAGTAACAGTAACACAAACGCAAGTGCAAACGGTAACGCACATGGTGATGCAAAGGCAAATGATAACGCAAACAGTAATAGAAACGCAGCACAAATTTTAATGAAAATAGAAATGCAAACACAAGCATGTACAGAAATGCAAATCATAACTTGCATGGTCATGGTAATGCAATTGGAAACTGAAACCCTCATGGTTACAGCAACGATAATGCCAAAGGAAACAGAAACACAAATGCAAATGCAAATGGAAGTGCGTACACAAATAAAAATGCACATGGTGATGCAAAAGGAAACACAAGCAAAAACAGTAATTGAAATGCAAATGTTAACAGTAATGCAAATGCAAGTGCAAACAAAAATACAAAGGGTAACACACAGTGGCGTAGATGGGAATGCTAACACAAACGGTAATGGAAACACATGTGGAAATGTTAATTGTAACAGTAACAAAAATGCACAGCCTTTCCCCTGCCCAAAAAAAAAGCTGCATTGAGAAACACCATGGATACAAAGAATATATGCATAATAATGGGCCTCGGAGCAGAATATGAACACTTGGAATACTAAATTGCTTATATCTCAGGAACCGTACGATGCAGAAAAAAAATAAATTTCATATAATTTATTACTTTCCTGGCTAGTTTTGCACTTAGCCCTCTAGCTGGGGACTAAGTATTTTTCTGACTAAAAGTCCATATCTTGAAGCATTTCCAAGATATGGGGCCCCAAAAGGTGCTGCGGACAGCATAATGCTAGCCTAAGGGAAGGTTCATCAACTTCAGAGTGCCATAACTTTGCAGCTCTGTAATATTTTGTCACCAAACCACCAAAAGGCACATCTGTGGGATCTTGGCTTTCTTCCCTCCAAATTTCAGCCCAAAAGACCAAACCATTCTTTTGCAGCAGGGTGACAAAGATGTCTTATTCTTTTGGACATAGTGTCACAAAGTAGTGTCACAAATCACAACACTTTCACAAATAAAATCACGAAAGTGTCAAATATTCAACACTACTTTGCGACACTACAGTTTACAAAAAATGTAAAAACATATTTCTGGGGTGTTTAATTCCTCAAAAAAGACATGTCTAGCATCCTCAGGGCTCAACTAGGTGAACACAAAAAGAATTGTTTCCCTACAGGGTCCCACATTTAAATGCCAAGCATTTCTGAGACCAATAACTGAAAAAAAATGGCTGACTAACAACACTACAGGGGTCATTTGTGACACTAAAAACTGCATTTCGAACACTGTCGAATAGTTTGTTAACTTTTCCCTTTGACTACAATGGGAAACTCATTTTTTGAATAACTTCTGAACCATTTAATATTGTTTCATGAAATCTTTAAAAGGCACATCAGGGACCCCAGCTGCATGTTCTCTGAAGGTTTTGTACTGGTCGTGTAAACCGTGCAACCTGTAGGTATGAGCAAAGAATACACCAAAAAGCATAATTACCACATTCTACGGCACTATGTAGCTCCACAAAAATATAGCCAACCATTATGAAACTTGGCACAGCCATAGATCTATGGTTCTGTTCCAAGCATCCCAAATTTCAGGTAAATCTGTAATATGGTGGCAAAGTTATTAACCTGAAAAATTTCAGACTTTAACCTTAAATGGGGTACTCAACCCTAAATATAGTGGCACAGTAGTGCCACTATAATATATTATAGTGGCACAGTAGTGCCACTATAGTTAGGGTTGAGTACCCCTTAAGGTTAAAGTGTGAAATTTTGCAGCTTAATAACTTTGCCACTCTATGACAGATTTGCCTGAACTTTGGCATGCATGGAGTGGTGCCATTCATCTCTGCATCTTTCAAGTTTTGTAATGATCAGATATATGGTTGCGGAGCTATAAAGTGCAATAGAAAGTCATATTTATGTTTTTTGTGCATTCTTTGCTCATGCCTACAGGTCGCATGGTTTGCATGACCAGTCCAAAAACTTTAGGGAACATGCGGCCGGGGTATCCGATGAGCCTTTCAAAGATTTTGTGAAAAAATATTAAATGATTCAAAAGTTATTCAAAAAACAAGTTTCCAATTATAGTCAATGGGAAAAGTTAACGAAACATTTGACAGTGTCACAAATGTGGTTTTTAGTGTCACAAATGACCACTGTAGTGTCGCAAATCTGCCATTTTTATTTTCAGTTGCTGGTCACAGAAATGCTTAGCATTTAAAATTGGGACCATATAGGGACACAGTTCTTTTTGTGTTCACCTAGTCGAGCCCTGAGGGTGCTAGCCATGTCTTTTTTGGGGGGTTAAACACCCCAGAAATATGTCTTTTAAATTATTTTAAACTGTACTGCCACAAAGTTGCACTTGCGACACTCACGATTTTATTTGCGAAAGTGTCGTGATTTGCGACACTACTTTGTGACACTATGCCCAAAAGAATAGGACATCTTTGCCACCCTGCTGCAAAAGAATGGTTTTGTCTTTTGGGCTGAATTTGGAAGGAAGAAAGACAAGATCCCACAGATGTGCCTTTTGGTGGCTTGGTGCCAAAATATTACAGGGCTGCAAAGTTACGGCACTCCAAAGTTGACAATTTTTCCCATAGGCTAACATTATGGTGTCAGCCACACCTTTCGGGGCTCATATCTCTGAAATGCTTTGAGATATGGACTTTTTGTCGGAAAAATGCTTAGCCCTCAACTAGGGAGCTAAGTGCAAAACTAGCCGGGAAAGTCATAAATTATATAAAATTTTAATGTTTTTTCTATGTCATACGGTTCCTGAGATATAAGCAATTTAGTATTCCAAGTGTCCATTCTCTGCTCTGAGGCCCATTATTATGCATTCATTCTCTGTATTCACTGTGTTTTTCTATGCAGCTTTTGGGGAAAAAAAGGATGTTCATTTTCGTTACTGTTACAGTTAGCATTTCCACTTGTGTTTCCATTACCATTTGCATTCGCATTCCTGTCTATGCCACCATGTGCATTAATCTTTGTGTTTTCATTTGCACTTGCTTTTGTGTTACTGTTAACATTTGCTTTTCCATTACTGTTTTTGTTTGCGTTTCCTTTTGCGCCACCGTGTGCATTTCCATTTGCGTTTGCGTACGTGCTTTTGTTTGCATTTTCATTTCTGTTTGTGTTTCCTTTGGCATCCTTGTTACTGTTACCGTAAGTGTCTGCGTTTCCAATTGCATTACCGTGACCATGCGCATTACAGTTTGTGTTTGTGTACGCAATTGCGTTTCTGTTTTCATTAATGTCTGTGCTTGTGTTTCTATTACAGTTTGCATCATCGTTTATGTTTGTGTCACCATGTGCGTTAGCATTTATGCTTGTGTTTGCATTGCCGTTACTTCACTATTTATAGTGCACATTCTCAAAAAGAAGGGAAATTCATGGCAAAAAACTCAGTTTAATGCATCAGTTTGGGTTGTTCCACAGTGACAAAAGTGAGGAAGTTTGATGTTAGGGTTCCAACCCCTTGCATCCACCACCCACCCCACCCCAACCCCAACTCAGCCCAACAGGCATCGGGGTGTGTGTTGAGTCATCAGTCCTAACTCTCATCCCATTCTCCTGTACTGCACCACCTCAGCTTGTTTACATATGGGATGGGGTAAGAGTTAGACTGATGACTCCCAACGCACACCCTGATGCCTGTTGATGGGGCAGGGTGGGTGTGGGGTGCTAGGGGGAGGAACCCTAACATTGAATTTCCTCACTTTTTGTCACTGTGAACAACCTTAACTGATGCATTAAATGGAGTTTTTGCATGAATATATATATATATATATATATATATCTATATATTATCTATCTATCTATCTATATATATATATATATATATATATATATATATATATATATATATATATATATATATATATATATATATTATAGTGGTACAGTAGTGCCACTATAGTTAGGGCTAAGTACCCCATTTAATTTTGCACCTTAATTTCTTTGGCACTGTATGATGGATTTGCCTGACATGTGGCATGCATGGTCTGGTACCATAGATCTCTGGTTGTGCAAAGTTTCGTTACAGTCAGATGTATGGTTGCAGAGCTACAGAGCACAAAAACACATAAATTACAGGTTTTTGCATGTTTCTTTGCTCTTGCCTACAGCCTGCATGGTTTGTGTGATCAGTTCAAAAACATCAGGGAACATGCAGCTAGCGTCCCCGATGTGCCTGTTCGAAAATATTGTAAAAAAAACATTAAATGGTTCAAAAATTATTAAAAAAACACTGAATCCTATTATAGTTTAAGGAAAAAGTTGAACTATACGAAAGTGTCACAAATGCAGTTTTTACTGTTGCAAATGACCTTTTTACTTTTGTGATTCAGCCATTTTTTTTTTCAGTTTGTGGTCAGAAAAATGTTTGGCATTTAAATTTTGGACCCTTTATGTACACAATTCTTGTTGTGTTCAACTAGTCGAGCCCTGAGGATGCTAGCCATGTCTTTTTTTGGGGGTAAAACACTCAAAAAATATGTTTTTTAAATTTGTGTAAAAAGTAGTGTCACAAAGTACTTTAAAAAATGTGACACTTTCATGATTTGTTTTGCGAAATTGTCATGATTTGTGAATGTAATTTGTGACACTATGCCCAAAACAATAGGAAATCTTTGCCTCCCCCGCTGCAAAACAACAGTTTGGTCTTTTGGGCTGAAATTTGCAGGGAAGAAAGCCAACATCACACAGATGTGCCTTTTGGTGGTTTGGTGCCAAAATATAATAGGGCCACAAAGTTACAGCACTCCGCAGTTGATTATTTTTCCCATAGGATAACATTATAGCATCCACCATAACTTTCAGGTCCCGTATCTCAAAAATGATCTGAGATATGGACTTTTCATCACAGAAATTCTTAGTCCCCCACTTGGGGCTAAGTGCAAAACTAGCCTGGAAAGTCATAAATAATATGAGATTTTCATTTTTTTTCTACGTGGTATGGTTCCTGAGATATAAGTAGAAATGCAGGAAATTTAACATCCGCTGGGGAAGTGAATGTGAAGTGGCCACTTCACATTGGCACTTCGCTATGTGGAGTGTCCCACAGGAAAGGATCACTTCACCTTGTTATTATTACTTCACATTGTCATTCCGTCTTAAACGCAAAGTAAAGCGGAGTGACAACAATATTGGCAGCATCCCACCCACACAGTCACCAGAATGAATGTGCATCCCCAAAGTGCTACTGTCTAGTGTCCAGAAAACTCCCTAGTGCTGATGAAGTGAAATGAGAGTGTAACAAGAAATGCAAAGTTTCCCAGAATTAATGGCGTGCTCAGTCATGCGTGCAGTGGTCAGGTCACACACAGAGTCACCAGAATTAATGTGCATCCCCAAAATGCTACTGTCTTGTGTCCAGAAAATTCCCCAGTGTTGATGAAGTGAAATGAAAGCATAACAAGAAATGCAGTCTCCCTGAATAAATGGTGCCATGCAAACACACAGACAGATTAACATTGCGCTGCACACTCAAGGGATGCATACAAAAAGGCACAATGACACCTAACCACTGCTCACAAGTCACAAATCGAAATCTGGAAAGGAATATATGTTGCCAGTTGGGGGATTAGTGCATGGCAGTAACAATCCACTACCAGTAAAGATACCACAAAGCAGTATAAAAAATGTCATGCCGGTGCGGTGGATAGCAGGTTCACACTGCTGCAATTACTCTGTAACACAATAAAAGGTGTCTGATTTAATGACATGCATTACACACACACTCACACGCACACTCAAGTAATGAGTAGCAAATTGAAAACCTTTAGTAATATAACCAAATGTTTTAAAGAGCCTCTGACACCATTAGAAAAACTTGGAAAAAATGTGAGAGTTAGACAGTTCGGTTTATATTTCATGTGTTTTCTATAATTATTTACCTTTTTTATTTATTACCGAGGACAGCTGTATAAAAGAGGCTTACTGTCCCTTCGACCTTATCTGCTCTTTCTGCTATCCTACATATTACATCATAATCCGGGTTGCAGCTGGAAACGAGCTTCTGGTCATGGTGCTTTTCCAGGTTTCCAACTTTTAAATAAATAAATAAGTAAAATAAATAATCCCCCATTTATGGCATTGTAATTATTCCCACAGTAACAGACTGTGATGTCATAAACAGAACTGTGATGTCATATGTAGGCAAGCAGCCAGAACAGATAGGGCAGTGAACCTGTTTACATGCAAATGTCCTTAGTAATAAAGAAGAATGAGAAATACAGAAATAATATTAAAATATAAGCTCACTTGTGCTAAACATTGCATTGCCTCAAAGTTGTCACAATGGTGTCAGGGGCTCTTTAAACAGACAAATTGTACACTGCTGCACCACAACAATCAGCAAAGAAATGTCAAGAATTACTGAAAACATTGCTATGTGTACATTAACACAGTTATACAAGAAATATATACCCAAAACAGAAAGACTGCCTTTTTCTCCCAGTTAATGTACCTACACCACAGATACGCCCGGCTCTCAAAGCACACTTCACAGTACACAGACTGACTGTTCTAAATTAACATTCAAAATCCACACACAACAATAAACACTCGATGATATGAGCACAGAAGGGTTTCCTACAATTGATGTAGTAAATTTAGAGGACAAAAATGACTCATAAAGGCATTTTAAACAGCTTTTAGAGGTTTTGAATCACAAAGCTCTAAGAGCAATCTGTCTCCAGCTATCACTACACACACTCTACCCAGGCCAGAACTGAGGCTGTGCTGAACAATCTAGAGCCCATGTGACCTGCAAGCCCATAAATAACTGCAGAATTTCATTTGGAGCTCAATTGCAGGGTGAAGTGAGGTGAATTACATTGATTTCAATGTACTTCACCTTATAATTGGTAGAGAAGTGATTTGTGGAAGGCGGAATAATGCAAAGTCATTGGTTTCAATGGACTTTGTGTTCCTCATTATGAAATGAAGTACTCCACTTCACATTGTGGAGTTCCCCACGGATTCCACATTACTCAGTGAATCACTTCAAGGAGCAAATTGGGGCCACTTCGCCCACCACTACTTACAGTACTGTAACTCACAGGCTGTTCGGGAAGGAACCTGAATGCCTATGGCTGTACTTCCCCCAATGAACTGTAGCACAAAACTCCCCAACTTAAAAACGCTAATTAATAAGAACAACGGTGGAGTGGTGAATCCTGGAGAGATACTACAAAACATACTTACAATTCATACAAGTAACTAGTGAAAAAAATTAATGTTGTGATTCATGACATGATCGTGAATTGTGATTTGTGACTGCATTTGTGACCATGATGATGAAGAACGTGATTTGTGTCAACGGTGTGAGATAACCAATGTATGGAACTGTATTGGGAACGCAAATGCCTACGGCTGTATTTCCCTGATGAGCTGTAGCACAAACTCCCTAACTTAAAAACATTCATTACTCAGTACAATGGCAGGGTGATGAAGCCTGGAGAGATACTACAAAACATGCTTAAAATACATCCAAGTAAATAGTAAAAAAATAATGTTTTGATTCGTGACGTGATCGTGAATAGTGATTTGTGACTGCATTTGTGATCGTGATGATGAAGAACAAGATTTGTATCATGAGTGACTCGTGATGATGGTCCTGGCTTAAAAACGCATATTAATGAGTACAATGTTCATGCAGAATTATGCACCACACCTGTCCAGTACTCTGAAGGGAAGCCAAAGAAACAACTGTGACTTAAGTTACAGTCAGAGATTGGGCCCTAAAGAGATGCAAATGCACAGACAGATTAAGATTGCACTGTGCACTGAAGAGATGCAGATGCAAAGGCACCACACCTAACCAGTGGTCACCATCAGAAATTCAAATCTGGAAAAGAATACTTTTGCCAGTTGGGGCAGGCTGCGGGGGGGCGGGCAGTGTACTGCACTGCTGCAGTAACAGTCACTAGTACTAGTACCAGTAAAGATACCACAAAGAAGTACAAAACTCATACAGCTGCAGTGGATAGCAGGTTCACATTGCTGAAATTATTATATGGTACAAAAAAAAGATGTCTGATTTAATGACATGCTTCACACACATACTCACACACACACTAAGTAATACATAGCAAATTGAAAACTTCAGTAATATAACTGCATATTTTAAACAAACTAAAATTATGCACTGCTGCACCACAATAATCGGCAAAAAAAATATCAAGAGTTATTGAAAACATTACAGTGTGTACATTAACGCAGTTATACAAGAAAAATATCACCAAAATAGAAAGCACTGTCTTTTTCTCCAAGTTAATCTACCTACTATACACCACTGATACGCCCCTCCCCCAAAGCACACTTCCACTGTCTCTCAGTACACAGACTGAATGTTGTACATTAACATTCCAAATCCACACACAAACAATAAACACTCGATGATATGAGCACAGGAGGGTTTCCTATAATCGGTGAACTAAGGTTTTAGCAAAAAAATGACTCTAAAAGGCTTTTTTAACAGATTTTAGAAGGTTTGAATCGCAGAGAGCTCTCCAAGCAGATTGTCTCCTACAGCTTCCTACACACACTACCCCAAACTGAGGCTGTGCAGAACAATCTCGAGCCCATGTGACCTGAAATCCCATGAATCACTGCAAAATTCACCTTTGGAGCTTAAAAACAAGGCGAAGCAACACGAAGTACATTGTTTTCAATGTACTTCACCTCATGAATTGGTGGAGTAGTGGTTTGGGAAGGCAAAGTAATGTGAAGTCATTGTTTTCAATGGACTTCACGTTGCACATTATAATGTGAAGTACTCTTACTTCGTGTTGCGGTGCACTCCACGAATTTGCCTTCACTCCACAAATCACTTTGCAGAGCGAATTGGGGTCACTTCGTCCATCTCTGGATATAAACAATTTAGTATTCCAAGTGCTAATTTTCCTGTCTGAGGGCCACTATTATGCCCACATTCTTTGTATTCACTGTGCTTCTGGATGCACCTCTTTCAAACACAAAGCGTGTGCATTTGTGTTACTGTTACCATTAGCATTTGAATTTATGTTTCCGCTTGCATTTCCATTACCATTTGCATTAGTGTTTCTGTTTGGTCACCGTGTGCATTACCATTTGCATTTGCACTTGCATTTGTGTTACCGTTTGCATTACTGTTTCTTTTTGCATCACCATTGGTGTTACCTTTTGCGCTTGCATTACAGTTTGCATTTCCATTTTCATTAGCATTTCTGTTTGTGTCACAATGTGCAATACTGTTTGCATTTGCATTTCCATTTGTGTTACCATTACCGTTTGTGTTTTCATTACCATTAGCATTTGCATTGGCACTTGCATTTCCATTGTGGCTTGCGTTACTGTTTCCTTGTGCATCACCATTGCCATTACCGTTTGCATTTCTGTTTGTGTTTCCATTTGTGTTACCATTACCGTTTGCATTTCTGTTACCATTTGCATGAGCATTTGTGTTTGCATTTGTACTTACGTTTCCAATACTGTTAGCATTATCGTTTCCGTTTGCATCACCATGTGCATTACCATTTACATAGAAACATAGAAACATAGAATTTGACAGCAGATAAGGACCACTTGGCCCACCCAGTCTGCCCATTTCCCTACCTGATGGATAAGCTGCAGATCCTAGTTAACCAGCAGCCTACTTCTTCCTACCCCAACCCCTTAGAATTGCCTTATGACTGTCCCATGCATGCTTGAATTCCACCACTGTTTTTGACTCCACAACCTCCTCTGAAGGCTGTTCCATGCATCCACAACCCTCCTGTGAAAAATACTTCCTTAAATTACCTCCTGAGCCGCCCCCTTCTATCTTTAAATTGTGCCCTTGTTCTTGCACACCTCTTTTTTGAAAGATGCTACCCTCTTGGACTTTGTTGATTCCTTGAGGTACTTGAAAGTTTCTATCATGTCCCCTCTCCCTCCTTTCCTCGAGGCTATACATATTAAGCTCCTTAAGTCTCACTTCATATGTCTTCCGTGCAGACCCTGCACCACTTTAGTGCCCTCCTCTGGACAGCTTCCATCCTGTCTATGTCTTTATGAAATTGGTCTCCAGAACTGCACGAGTACTCAGATGTGGTCTCACCAGCTGTCTGTACAGAGGATAATAACTTCTTGTTTTCTGCTGGTGATGCCTCTCCCTATGCATCCCAGTATCCACCCACCCTCCTTGCTGCCCTCTCACATTGCTTGCCCACCTTTAGGTCATCTGATATGACTACCCCAGGTCCCTTTCCATTTTGTTGTTGTTAGTATCTCACCCCCATTGTGTACTCTTCCCTGGATTTTTGTTTTCCAGGTGCATTACCTTGCACTTCTTAGCATTGAATCTAAGCTGCCATACATTTGACCATTCCTCTAACCTTGCCAAGTCCTTCTCATCCTTTCCACCCCACCTTGTGCATCAACTCTGTTGCAGATCTTTATGTCATCTGCAAAGAGACATACTTTTCCTTCAGTCCCTCTGCAATGTCGCTATAAAGACATTGAAGAGGACCGTTCCTAATACTGAACCCTGTGGTACCCGACTGCTAACCCCCCTTTTTTCAGAGTGGACTCCATTTACTATTACTCTCTGTGTACTATTATTCTCCAGCCAATTCTTTACCCAGGCTGTCATCTTGGGACCCACTCCCAGGCTGGCTAACTTGTATATTAATCTTTTCTGTGTGACTGTGTCAAATGCCTTGCTAAAGTCTAGGTAGGCCATGTCCACAGCCGCTCCCTGATCTACTACTTTGGTCACCCAGTCAAAGAAATCTATCAGATTTGTCTTGCATGACCTTCCCGCTGTGAATCCATGCTGCCTTAGGTCCTATGCCTCTCTGGCCTCTAGATACACAACAATTCTTTCCTTCAGAAGTAATTCCATCATTTTCCCTACCACTGAGGTTAAACTAACAGGTCTGTAGTTTCCTGCTTCTGCCTTGCTCCCACTTTTGTGAAGGGGAATCACATCTTCCCTCCTCCAGTCCTCAGGTACCACCCCATCCTCCCATGATTTGTTAAAGAGGGTAGTCAGTGGTGTCACTAGTTCTATCCTTAGTTCTTTTAGAATTCTGGGATGCATTCCATCAGGCCCCATTGCTTTGTCCACCTTCAATTTTAAGAGCTCTTTCAGAACTCTTTCTTCTGTAAATGGGCTGGTATCAACTTCTGTATCCAGAGTGTTTCTACTGTTTGTTTTAGGTACCTCTCCCTCTTCCTTTGTAAATACTGAGCAAAAATATTTGTTTAGTATCTCTGCCTTTTCACAGTCACCCTCTGCCCACCCTCCCTCTACTTTATTAAGCCTCACTATCCCTCCCTTGGTCTTCCTTTGCTCCCTGATGTACCTATAAAAGGTTTTATCTCCCTTCTTAACTGAGTTGGCTATCTTTTCTTCGGTTTGGGCCTTTGCTGTTCTGACTGCCTTTCCATCTTCCCTTTGCTTTAACTGATGCAGTTCTCTATCCTGTTCCTTCTGTGATTCCTTGTACTTCCTGAATGCTTTCTTTTTTCTCTTGAACCTTCACTGCCACTTCCTTTGAGAACCATAGTGGTTTCTTACCTCGTTTCGTTTTGTTTATTTGCTTTACACAAAGGCTTGTTACCTCTGTGATGGCAGTTTTTATTATTCCCCATTGTTCTTCCACCCATCCTTCTTGCCCATTTGCTAGTGCATTCCTTAGGCACTCACCCATTTTGGCAAAGTCAGCCCTCCTAAAATCCAGTACCTTTGTCTTTGTATGGCTTGACTCTCTTGCTGTGTTTATTGTGAACCATACTGTTCGATGGTCGCTAGTTCCCAGATGGCTACCCACTTCTACATCTGTGATCCTCTCTTCATCTCCGTTTGATTTGTATTTGTGCTTGCATTTGCATTTCTGTTTGCTTTACCATTACTGTTTGCATTTTCATTGCCATTTGAATTACCATCTGTGTTTGGTTTCACATTTGCACTTCCATGTCCCTTACCATTTATGTTGCCATTTCCATTAGCTTTTGCCCTTGCATTTCCATTAATGTTTGCATTACTGTTTCCTTTCACATCACCATTGGCGTTACTGTTCCACTTGTGTTTCTGTTACCATTACTGTTTGCGTTTTCATTACCATTTGCATTACCATTTGCTTGTGCATTTCCGTTACTGTTCCTGTTCTTGTTACTGTTACCAATTGTGATTGCTTTACCAATTGCATTTCCATTACTGTTTTCATTAGCATTTCCTTTTGCATCACCATGTGCATTACCATATGCATTTGTGTTTTCTTTGGTGTATCCGTTTGCGTTACTGTTTCCTTTGGCATCACCGTTGTTGTTACCATTACTGTTTACATCTTCGTTACCCTTTGCATTACTGCCTGCATTTGCATTAGTATTTCTGTTTCTGTTTGTGTTACCATTACCGTTTGCATTTCTGTTACAGTTTGCGTTACCATTAGTGTTTGTGTTTACGTTTGCACTTGCATTTCTCTCACCATTTGCGTTATCATTTCCATTTGCATCACCATGTGCATTACCATTTACATTTGCACTTACGTTACTGTTAGAACTGCTGTTTCCTTTTGCAGCACCATTGGCATTACCGTTTGCGTTTGTGTTACCGATACCGTTTGCATTTCTGGTACTGTTTTCATAGGCATAATTGTGTGCATTACCATTTGCATTTGTATTTGCACTTGCATTTGTGTTTCTGTTTGTGTTACCATTAGCATTTGCATTTTCATTGCTGTTAGCATTACCGTCTGTGTTTGGTTTCACGTTTGCGCTTGTGTTTCCATTTCTGTTTGCTTTTACGCATGAGTTTGCTTTTCTGTCTGCATCACTGTTTCCTTTCCCATCACCATTGGTGCTACCATTTCTGCTTGCATTTGCATTGCCATTACTGTTTTCATTTCTGTTACCATTAGCTTTTCCATTTGCGTGTGCATTTCCATTACTGTTACTGTTCTCATTACTGTTACTGTTAGCATTAGTGTTGGCGTTACTGTTAGCATTAATGTTCCCATTAGGATTACTGTTACCATTGCTATTAGTGTTACCATTACTGTGACGGTTCTTGTGCACAAATGGGAAGCATGGTAGGGCCCTGTGCTCCCACCATACATATCATTCACCATTCATAGAGCACATTCTCAAAAAGAAGGGAAATTCATGGCAAAAACATCAATTTAATGCATCAGTTAGGGTTGTTCCACAACAACAAAAGTGAGGAAGTTCAGTGTTAGGGTTGCCACCCCTTGCACCCCTTGCACCCCACACACCCATCCCACCTCCACCAACAGGAATCAGGGTGTGCATTGGGGTCATTGGCCATAACTCTCACCCCATTCCATGTGTAAATAGATCTCTGGATCTGGAACGTTTTGTTTCTGTCCGATGTGCAGTTGCCAAAACTGGAGATTGTCAAAAATGTGAAAAATCCTCAACTTTTTTGCACTTTTTGGTTGGCTTAATGGACTGAAGAATGCATCTGAGTGATTCAAATTTGCATGTCTATGTGTGGCCTGGGCTAAACTGGTGCTTTTTGAAGATTTGGTGAAAAAAATTTGAATCCGTTCAAATGTTATGCCAGTTTTTCATGTCCCATTTTAACCTATGGGAAAATTTATATGTGTACTGTGAAAACTTTCACAAACACATTTTTTTGTTGTGCTCTGGAATTTAGTTTTTGTGCTCCTGCCATCTTGTTTTCAGTTAGCAAGAGACAAAAAACCTTGTAAATCAAAAAATACTGCATCTTGCTAAACACCAGCACTTGTGTTTACCTAATTGTGTCCTGAGGAACATGACCCTACCGTCATTTTTTGTGCAGGTAGTCTAGAAATATGCTTTTCAACATTTGTCCACCATCTTGCCATTTTGTTGTTGCGAAAATATTTTTTGTATTTGTGGCAATGACCTTACACACAAACAAAGGTGGCTTGGCAACAAATTTTTGTGCTCAAAAACATTCCCATTATAGAGATAAGAATGCCACAGACACATTCAAGTTACCACAAAAACACTGCTTGAAAACATTTTCCCATGTGTTGTTTTCATTGTCACTTCATTGTGCCAAGGTGGATGATGCTTTTGGGCTGAAATTTGCAGGGTGGCAAGCCCCGGTCCCTCAGATGTGTCTTATGGTGGTTTGATCCCAAAACATTAAATGGGCTCATAGTTACAGCTTTCTGAAGTTGAGAAATTTCCCATAGGATTACATTGTGGCTTCTGTGGTGACTCGAAAATGATTCGAGACATGGATTTTTCGCTACCTGCAGCTTAGCCCACTTTAAGGTGGACTAAGCATGCTTGGAGGTTTTGAAGTCATAATTACAACTGCAATGGAATTGTTTCCATACTTGCTATGGTTATTGAAATATTGCCAAATATTGTAAGTGTTACAAGGGCTCCTTTTCAGTACTATAGCTCTGCATTTATGTGTTATTGGGAGTGCAGTGCACATAGGGCCCACACACCCTCATATGCATCCCATTACACAAAAAATGGGCAATGTGAAAGAATTGAAGGGTCCGGAGGGCCCGCACTCCCACAAAGACATATCACTAACCACTTACATTACACTTTCTCAAAAAGAAGGGAAATTCATTGCAAAAAACTTCATTAATGCATCAGTTATGGTTGATGTCACAGTGACAAAAGTTTGGAAATTTGATGTTAGGGTTACCACCCCTACCACTCCAACCCCCACCCTACAGGCACCAACAGGCATTGGGGTGTGCCATGGGGTTATCAGACCTAACTCTTACTCCATTCTCCTATATTTTAGCATATCAGTTTGTTTGCACATGGAATGGAGTAGGAGTTGGGCCTGGTGACCGCATGGCATGCCCCAATGCCTATTGGTGCCTGTAGGTGGATGGTGGAGGTGGTAATTGCACATCAAATTTCCAAACTTTTAGTCGCAGTGGCAACAACTCTAACTTGTGATTAACAGAATTTTGTAATGATATATATATATATATATATATATAGTATATATATATATATATATATATATATATATATATGCATGGTAGCACCAGTATAATTAGGTTTGAGCAGAGTTTGATATGAAACCCCTAACTTTCCACCTTATAATATGAATTGGTTCCTGAGTCATAAGAATTTCAAATTTCAATGTTAAGCATGCATATTAGGGTGTTTCATTTATATGCCTGATGCAAAAGAATTTCTGTCTCACAAAAGAAAATCTTCTTTCATAAGTTGAAATTCTTCTTTCAGGAGAAAAGAATATTCGTTCATATTACTGCCATCTTGTTTTTCATTTTTCCAAAAAAAAAATTAAATCTGATAAAAATGATGTCCGGAAAAAAAACAACAGCACATGAATCTATTTAAAAAGGACCTCTTTAGCTTGATTCTGAAGTTTGCTTTTTTGATAAATGACCCTAAAATGCAGTTTCGGGACTTCCCTAAAATTGTAGGTGGAAGGCTTAGTGAGGGCTGCTAATTTTACTTTTGTGAACTAAAAGTCTACTTTCATGAGTCTCACGAATGAGGAATCTTGGCTCACAGAAGAATTGGAGCTCAAAAAATACATTTCTTATTTTGTGATGTTCTTTCTTATCAAATGAATCTCATGAAATAGCAATTTCTTCTTTTGTGAGGTAATCTTCTACTTTTGTGATCTTCTTTTGATCCTAAAGAACAATTTTTCAGAAAAGAATATTTTTTTAAAAATGTCACAAAAAAAGATTTCCTTCATATGAAATAAGAATTCTGCTTTTGTGAGACCATATGAAAGAAGGAAATCTGCTCATGAAAAGAACTTTGTACAGAAAAACAACTTTGTTTATAACAAGGCTGGTTTCGAAGATTTTTACCTGACATTTTCAGCATAGGCTTTATTTAACCACACCTCATGAACCATGAATGTGAAGATTTCAAATCTTAAATTCACTGACTGTAAAATTCAGGTTTTCTATCGCTTCAGTGAGATGAGTCTTACAGCTGATTACCTGCAAAGTTAAAATTTTTTTCTGAGGAGTTTCCTTTCTCATTAGTAATCACATATTTTGAATGGATTTCAGTACTGTTTGTTTCTATTTGATAATGAATTTGGCACTGTTTCTGTGGGTGTTTTTAATAAACAGTGCTGGATTGGGGATTATATAGGTATAAATCACACTGTCCCCCGATCACTGTTCCTAATATCCTACACCAAACTCCTCAGGATGGGGTGTATGTTCTCTTCTCTTCTTGGTGCTGGGAGTGGGGCTAGTGGTGTGGGAGAATCAGGATCTTACAAATTTGGGACTGACTCTGCCTGCTGAAGTTGGAGTCTGTTCCGGAATCTCATTTGAGCTAGGAAGTCCAAGGTTAGCTTTGGCATTCCCCCCAACTAGTGGTGGTGATGAGGCTATGTTTTAATTGCTGGGTTTATGTTGTGAAGCTACTTACCAGTGCTTACTTTTAGATACCAGCAGTTTGGTGTAGGAAATTGGGAGAGGTGGTCTGGGGGCAGTCAGTTCTGGGCTGTATGGTCTTAGAATTACCTGTAGGGCTTTTGATTATGGAAGGCATCTGTGGGCAGTCCTTGCCCAGCTGACTCCTTCAGCTGCTCAGTAAATTGATAATGTGGAAATTTATTGGTGCTAATAAACTGAATCACTTGCTCGCCACTGAAAGTCAGAGAAAGATAGATACATAGGTAGATAGATAGATAGATAGATATATAGATAGATAGATAGATAGATAGATATATGAGAGAGAGAGTGAGGCATTTTAAAAATATAACACCAAATGTTCTCCCAACATTAACTTACACTGACCCTGTAATTCAGGGAATGTCTAAGCAAGAGTTCAACCAGCTACAGGTCCTGTATAACAAGGTTGCATGGTTCGTGACCCAGAGTCACCCAAGAAGCCACCCCTGCCAAATGCTTTCCCAGCTACAGTGGCCTTCTTTTGCTTCTCATCTTCAGTACCCCCTGCTCTGCCTTGCATACAAATTACAGGGACTGGCTGCTCCACCCAGCCTAAAAGTGACTATCACTCCCAAGCACAACTCTCATGTGCTTAGGGTCTTAGGTCAGACTCTACTTGCAATCCCCATAGCCAAGACAACCATGGGTGGCAAATCCTTCTCCTATACTGCCCCCTACTTGTGGAATAATCTCTCAACATCAGTAGAGGAAACCTCCTCTCTTCTAAACTTTCATACAAGGCTCAAGGCTCACATGCTGGAGTCCAGCTGTTGTCACTGTCATGGTATAGAATAGTCTCCCCCATCCAACAAACAGTACCTACCTTCTCCCTTTCTCACTCAAACAGACTGCAAGGTCTTGCCTTGACTCATTCAGTCACTGCACTTATGTTTTATTGATTCTGAATTACTGCTTATATTGTAACCCTGTTATCATCTGTACTGTCTCTGCAACATGTTGCACCTGACTGTCTGTTATTGTACTGTATCCCGGGTCACCCCTGAAAAAGGGACCTTTGGGGCTCAGCGGGCCTACCCAGTCATCAAAATTCAATGAATAAATAAATAAATGTGCAGTGATGACAATACAGTTGAGAAAGGTGGCAGGGGACATCACTATTGCTTACTAGATAACCATGGTTAGGATGTCCAGTTTTAACAAATTCAGTTTGTGAATAAATAAAAAGATATCTAACAGCCCTTAAGCACATTGCACAATGTGACATCACTCCTGAGCAGATATTTTTGAAGCTCCTAACCAAAACTGTGCAAGACACCAATCAGATGCTCAGAAATTCTATACCTGTGTTCACCCAGCTCTATTCTTTTTGTTTGTTTTCCTATCTTAATCATCACATTCCACTCCTCCATGCCTTCTTATCTTTCTTTTGCCATCTCTTTATTTTACCTCTGTGCTATCTTTCTGCTATTTTAACAGTTTGCCTTCTTTTAAATGAAGCCACTCTGATTCCTTGCATTCCCTATAGTTGTAATTAGTTTGGCATTTGTATACCATCTGCCCCTTACTTTTGACTTTGCAGAAATTGTGATTAGGTGCTTTCATATGTTTCCCCCCTTTCTGCTGATCTTTCTTGGATGATAAGGTTCTTCAAACTATCCTGAGTGTCAAGCAAAAACTGCAGTCTTTGGCAAGTGACCAGCTTGTAGGGCAGCCCTTTGCCCAACTCTGCACTGTACTAACCCCCAGCACCAGGACCATAATCCAGAAAGAAGTAGTCATAGGTATTATTTTGGAAGAATGACATTTTTACCTCACTGGCAACTGCAGAAAAGTTTATGCTTGTTGATGGGAAATTAAAGGGTTACTGCTGACAATTTTCATAGTTGATTGGCAGACATGTTAACTAAACATGCAAGCAAGGTAGACAAACAGAAGACTCGCTGCAAGCAGACTTCATTTATATTGCAGCATGGCTTTGAAAACAGGACAGACTTAAATACAATTAAACTTGTTACATCACATGTCTACAAATGTTTAGATTTCAGAAATCTGTTAACAAAGGCAGAGCTTATATAAACAAAAGAACACATATTGCAATAAATATCAGCTATAATGCAGTGCCTGTCTCAAAATGACATAGAGAAGAATAAGTTGCCATCAGGTAGAAAATGTAGAGATCAATCATTTTTATGGAATTTCAAGACCAGATCATTTTAAGACTGATTAAGCCTGTTTCATTAGTCTCTCATCACTATGAACTAAGAATGTAATTTAATGAGACAAAAATCAAGAAGAAATTTCTATGGACTATACAGCCAAATCTTTCTATCTTCTCTATAAATGCAGACATGGACATATTTGGGGACCCATGGTCGTGTTTATTTCAATTAAAAATCTATTGTGTCATCACCAATGATGGCTGAGTGTGACAACAAGTCCAATTACAATTTAAAAGCTGGAAGCCAACAGAAAATGAAGTTAGAATTGTGGACTTGTAGACAAATGATAAAAAAACAGATGGTAGTAGAACATGTATTGCTTCCAGCTCACATTAAATAAAATAATTTCATACAGAAAATACATATCTGGATATTAATAACAACTGAGAATTATGTGTTAATGTTGTCCTGAAAAGAAAATCCTCAATTGTTGTGCTACATTTCTTCAAGAACTTAGCTGTAGAGATGAATACAAAATTATTTAACCTTCATTATAGGTCCACACATACATTTCACAAATCTTCATTCAACGTATCAGGTAGTGAGGAAATACAACACATTAACATAATGTCATCACTACAACCATCACAGGCGAAACAGGAATAATGAAAAAGTAAAGAATTTGTGACTTAGCGTTAACTAAGAACTGGAACTATTTGACTGATAAGCTGGTGCATTGATGACAATATCATCAAGAAATGAGGGACGGCAAGCTAGGCTACATGAAATATAATCATGGTCGGGATGTCCAGTTTCCTATGTTTTTTTTTTTTACTTTATCTTTTTATTGAAGTTTAAAAAAAGTTTTAAAATATACATAACATTTAGATCTGAAGTATCCTCCAAATGCTGGGAAAAAGTCAAAGATAAATAAATTGTATGTGCCAATATGATTAATCTAAGTACAGACTGTTACCTATATAACCTATTAGTCTTCAGGTGAAGCTACCTCTGGCTGGAAGCGGCAACACTGGACTTAAAATTTGCAAGAAAGTGAGTTGTGCTCACAACAGAGGGAGGTGAACCTTACAATTTACAATTGTCATTGGTTTGAAGCAGATTCCTTAGGAAAGTTAATATTCTTCAGGTGGAGGATACTTCTAACTGAAGGGTGAAATAAGGAACTTAGAATTATCAGAAAAGGCAGTCTTTCAATCAACAGAGGGAGGTGGAGCTTGCTTTACTTTTGTTACAATTGTTAAGATTTTACTGTTTTCTGTGTTTCTGCCCTTCTGCACAGCTGACGTGTTTTGGGGCTGACTGTTTTCAGAGCACAAGTCACCAGGCTGTTTTGGGGCTGGGGAGGTTTACCTGTGCCTGACTTGGATGTTTGGATTTTTATCTGTTTGATTAGCAGGGTATTTTCTCTGTCAAATTGTTGTGTATGGCATCTTGCTGACAGGAAGGCACTCATCGCAGCGGTAGTTCAGAGCTTTTAGCTGATAGTTTCTTGAAGGCACAGTTTAGGCCAAACCCCTTCCCTCCCTCACCCCACCCACCCCTGGAAATAGTTCATTTATACCTGGGGTTCTGACATCATTTCGTCAAGAGGGCAAGGTGCATATCACATCATAGCCTGTCTAGCACACTGCACTGACAATATAAGCATACACATTATATAAATACATATATTTCTATATAACAAACCAAACACACACACACAAAAAAAAAACAAATTAACAAGGTAGACGGTTATGTGGGGAGTAGTACAATGTAATGGCTGTGGGACAGCAGTCTTCAGGGAGTCTTTCTGGAGGCTGAAATGCTGCCCTGTTTGCAGACAACTATCTGCCCTGAGGGAGGAAGTTGCCCATCTTCAGGCCACACTGGACATTAACAAGGGAACCTACCCCATCCAGGGAGCACCAGAGCCACCACCACTACCTCATCTACCTCAGAGATTGTGAAGAAAGCACAACAGTTGGACCACAGTGGGCTCAGAGAGGGTAAGGGTGGTGGAACAGAGGCACACCCAGTCAGTTGTTCCACTCCACAATCCATAAACCATTCTGGGGGAGCACAGTTCCCCTATGGATGCACCCACAGAGGAAACTAAGGAGGGTGCAGACAACTGTCAAAAGGGATGCCCTCAGGAAGGAGGCAGAGGGCACCACAGGGAAAGGAAGCAGCTCCTGGTGGGGGACTCAATTATTAGGGGATAGAACCAGGGGGAGCAGAGAAAACTGAAGTAAGGTGCCTGCCTGGTGCCATGGCTTGGAGGGTCAGGAAGCGCATCCTTAGGATCAAGAGAACAGTTTCACGGGAGTCTGAGCTAGACGTCATTGTCCACCTAGGGACAAATGACTTGTTTCATCATGAGATTAGAGCAGTGCAGAAGGACTTTGTAGAGTTGGGGAGGGGCTTAAGACAAGTAGCACACACAGTATCCTTCTCAGAGGTGCTGCCTGTCAGTGGCATGGGTGAGGCAAGGGTACTTTGCACCATGCAGTTTAATGAATGGTTAAAAAAATGGTGTGGAGCACAGGGGTTTGGCTTCATTGGGGACTGGGGTTACACCTGGAGGGACACCAGCCTATACTGGCAGGATGGTGTGCATCTGTCCAGGAAGGGAACAAGTCTTTTGGGCAATCAGTTTAAATTCTTCATAGGCAAGCTTTTAAACTAGTCAAGGGGGGAGGCACTGATAAGCAGCAGGAAAATCCCAGCCTCCCCCTACAAAACAGGGTACTAAATGATAAAAAGACCAAGGTAGAAAGGTCAGTGGGGGATGCTGCTACAGAAGGTAAAGCCATCAAAAACTGGAGAGCAATAAGTACCAATGCCTGTAGTCTGGGTAACAAGCTTCCTGAATTAGTGGCCTTGATGGAGGAGGAGCATCTGGATATCATGGCAGTCACAGAAACATGGTATACACAGAACCATGACTGGGACGTAAACATACCAGGATACACTATCTACAGGAGGGACAGGGAGGGTAAAAGAGGAGGAGGAGTAGCCCTCTACATAAGAGAATGAATCAAAGCAACAGAACAGAAGGGTAAACAGGGAGGAGAAGAAGCACTGTGGGTCAATTTGGAGGCAGGCAATGGCACCACAATCTGTGCAGGGGTTGTGTACAGACCCCCCTCTCAGGAGGAGGAAATGGACAAGGAAATGATAGAAAGTATACTTAGAATGGCAGATAAAGGGGAGGTATTGCTGATGGGTGATCTGAATATGCCAGATGTTAACTGGAGTGCAGTTGCAGCAGCCACTTCTAAGAGTGGGGTTATTCTAGATGACATACAGGGGGCATGCCTTAGACAACTAGTATTGGAACCCACTCGAGAGGGAGCAATCTTAGACCTGGTCCTCTCAAATGGAGATGAAGAGAGGATCACAGATGTAGAAGTAGGTAGCCATCTGGGAACTAGTGACCATCGAACAGTATGGTTCACAATAAACACAGCAATAGAGTCAAGCCATACAAAGGCAAAAGTACTGGACTTCAGGAGGGCTGACTTTGCCAAAATGGGTGAGTTCCTAAGGAATGCACTAGCAAATGGGCAGGAAGGAGGGGTGGAAGAACAATGGGGAATAATAAAAACTGCCATCACAGAGGTAACAAGCCTTTGTGTGAAGCAAATAAACAAAACAAAATAATGTAAGAAACCACTATGGTTCTCAAAGGAGGTGGCAGTGAAGGTTCAAGAGAAAAAGAAAGCATTCAGAAAGTACAAGGAATCACAGAAGGAGCAGGACATAGAATTGTATCAGTTAAAGCAAAAAGAAGCTGGGAAGGCAGTCAGAACAGCAAAGGCCCGAACTGAGGAAAAGATAGCCAACTCAGTTAAGAAGGGGGATAAAACCTTTTTTAGGTACATCAGGAAGCGAAGGAAGACTAAGGGAGGGATAGTGAGGCTTAATTAAGGGGGGGTGGGCAGAGGGTGACAGTGAAAAGCCAGAGATACTAAACAAATATGTTTGCTCAGTATTTACAAATGAAGAGGGGGAGGTACCTAAAACAAACAATAGAAACACTGTGGATACAGAAGTTGATACCAGCCATTTACAGAAGAAAGGGTTCTGAAAGAACTCTTAAAACTGAAGGTGGACAAAGCAATGGGGCCTGATGGATTCATCCCAGAATTCTAAAAGAACTAAGGGTAGAACTAGTGACACCACTGACTACCCTCTTTAACAAATCATGGGAGGATGGGGTGGTACCTGAGGACAGGAGGAGGGCCGATGTGATTCCTCTTCACAAAAGTGGGAGCAGGGCAGAAGCGGGAAACTACAGACCATTTAGTTTAACCTCAGTGATAGGGAAAATGATGGAATCACTTCTGAAGGAAAGAATTGTCAAGTACCTAGAGGCCAGAGGGGCACAGGACCCAAGGCAGCATAGATTCACAGCAGGAAGGTCATGTCAGACAAATCTAACAGATTTCTTTGACTGGGTGACCAAAGAAGTAGATCCAGGAGGGGCTGTGGACATGGCCTACCTAGACTTTAGCAAGGCATTTGACTCAGTCTCACACAAAAGATTAATATATAAGTTAGCCTGCCTGGGAGTGGGTCCCGAGATGATATCCTGGGTAAAGAATTGGCTGGAGAATAGGACACAGAGGGTAATAGTAAATGGAGTCCACTCTGAAGAAAGGGGGGTTACTAGTGGGGTGCCGCAGGGTTCAGTATTAAGACCGGTCCTCCTCAATGTCTTTGTAAGTGACATTGCAGAGGGACTGGAAGGAAAAGTATGTCTCTTTGCAGATGACACAAAGATATGCAACAGAGTTGATGCACAAGGGTGGGGTGGAAAGGATGAGAAGGGACTTGGCAAGGTTAAAGGAATGGTCAAATGTATGGCAGCTTAGGTTTAATGCTAAGAAGTGCAAGGTAATGCACCTGGGAAACAAAAACCCAGTGGCAGAGTACACAATGGGGGTGAGATACTAACAACAACAAAAATGGAAAGGGACCTGGGGGTCATCATATCAGATGACTTAAAGGTGGGCAAGCAATGTGAGAGGGCAGTAAGAAGGGCTGGGGGGATACTGGGATGCATAGGGAGAGGCATCTCCAGTAGAAAACAGGAAGTTGTTATCCCTCTGTACAGACAGCTGGTGAGACCCCATCTGGAGTACTGTGTGCAGTTCTGGAGACCCAATCTCTGCAAGGACATAGACAAGATGGATGCTGTCCAGAGGAAGGCAACTAAAATGGTGCAGGGTCTGCACCAGAAGACATATGAAGAGCGACTAAAGGAGCTTAATATGTATAGCCTCGAGGAAAGGAGGGAGAGGGGGGACATGATAGAAATGTTCAAGTACCTCAAGGGAATCAACAAAGTCCAAGAGGGTAGCATCTTTCAAAAAAAAAGGTGTGCAAAAACAAGGGGGCACAATTTGAAGATATTTGGAGCAGCTCAGAGGTAATGTAGGAAGTATTTTTTCACAGAGAGGGTTGTGGATGCATGGAATGGCCTTCCAAAGGAGGTTGTGGAGTCAAAAATAGTGATTGAATTCAAGCATGCATGGGACAGTCATAAGGCAATTCTAGGGGGTGGGGGTAGAAAGAAGTAGGCTGCTGGTTAACTAGGATCTGCAACTTATCCATTAGGTAGGGAATTGGGCAGACTGGGTGGGCCAAGCGGTCCTTATCTGCCATCAAATTCTATGTTTCTATGTTTCTATGTTTACCGACAAAGGAGAGAAAAAAAGACAGTGATACCAGTTGGCAGTAAGGAAATAATACAAAGTTGTATAAATATTGTGTTAGAGGAATCCAACATGAATGAGGCCAATACAGGGCAAAATCTAAAGTTTAATCTGATAAAAGTAATAACAAGATCATTCAAGAAGAGGTACAATTAATGAGCTATAAAGGGAGGATATGAGTAAAATAAGAGAATATAACATAGATAAAGGTAAGATAGGACAGAAAGAAGAAGAAAATAGAATGAAGGAGGAGAAAGAAAGAAAGAGAGAGAGAGAGAGAGAGACGTAACAAAGAAGGGTATCTGTGCATGGTTACAGTTATAGCCCAGATTAAAGACAAAAAAGTGAAAGGGAAATCTAAGTAATTGTATATTGGGGCTAAGGAGCATTAGAAAGATTTATATACTTGAAATAATCCCACCAGCAACTATCGTATACATTGAGTCGGTCATGTATAAGATGGGATAGTCGATCTAAAGAAGCATATTGGGTTAGATTTTGAAGGACATCTACTAATGATGGAACATGTACTGATCTCCATTTCATAAGAATTAAATGCTTAACAAGAAGGGAGAGTACATTTAGCCATCTGAAGTGAGCATGTGAGATGGTGATATTACATGGGATGAGAATGCCTAACAGGAAGAGTTTAGGGTATAGAGGGATGTGTTGTCCAATAATCTTGGAGGCAAAAGTATGAACCTTATGCCAGAGCACATTAACAGGAGTGCATGTCCATAGGATATGAAAAATATCGCTCTCAGGTGAATTGCAGTGCCAGCAGTTATTATTATTTAATAGACCCATGTGATGTAGTACAGAAGGAGTTCTGTACCAGAGGTGTAAGATTTTAATTCATATTAGTGAGCTACGGACATCTTTAAATATACTATGGGGAAGGTGCCACTAATTGCGCCATTGTATGTCATTAATGTTATAGTTAAGAAGAGTGCTCCATCTAATTTTAGCAGAGATAGTTTGATCAGGTAAATTGTCTATAATGTCACTGTAAATGGAGCTATTCCACTTTGTTGATAGGTTAGTCCAATACGAGATGTAATTATCCTGTAATGTAGATTTATGGGTATAGCGAGAAAAGGAAATATAAGCATCTTGAATTTGTAAGTACTTCCAAAAGTCTTGCTTAGAAAGGTTCCAGATATTCTGCAGGTCTAAAAAGTTTTTAAGAGTTATTGAGTTCAGATCTAGGATATCCATGATCGGTAAAAAATGGGCTGATTCTCAATAGCAATTAAGGGGTTGCCCCACAGGGGGTTATAGAACCAGGGAGTTGGGTTAGCTTTTAAAAATGTATGAATTCAATTTCAATAAAAGACTGAGGCTGAGATAGTGGGATGTGATTTAAGTTTGGGTGGGAGAGGGTTAAAGATTAAAGATGAAGGATGTAGGGATTCCACCAGGACATGATGCAGACTCCATTGTATCCTATAACTGAGTGTGAGATGAGGGTTTATGAAACCATTTAATGGTTTGGGCAGTCCTGAAGGCCAACAAATAAGCTTTGAACTAGGGGAGTCCAAAACCTCCTCTCTTCCAGTGTGAACATAGTTTGTTACAACTAAATCTCAGCAATTTACCATCCCATATAAAGTGTCCAATAAGTTTGTCAAGTTTAGATAAAATGGGAGTGGGTAAAATTAAGGGGATATTGGCAAATAAGTAAAGAATCTTAGGTGAGATGGACTTCTTAATGGCAGTTACTTTTCCCATGAAAGAGAGACTAAGAAGTTTCCACCTGTCCAAAGTAGTTCTAATGTTGTTGATTAGGAGATTAAAGTTTAAATCCCATATTTTCCCCCAGGTTACTAGTTATTTTGATTCCTAGATAGGTAATACTTTGAGTAGACCATTTGAAACCAAGGCAGGAGTTCATATATGGTTTGCAGTGGACATTGAGAGGTAACATTTCTGATTTTCCTTAGTTCAAGGCCAGGCCAAAAATATTAGTGAAATTATTAAGTAGTTTTATCAACAAGGGTCCCGCCTCTTTTAGATTTTCAAGCAATATTAGAAGGTCTTCCGCATAAGAAAGAGAGATATATCCAGAAATGTCAATAGATATACCTTTAATGTCTATGGAATGATGCAGACTGGCAGAAAAAGGTTCCATCACAAGGATAAATAAGGATGGTGACAGGGGACAGCCTTGTCTGGTTCCTCTTGCCAGCTGGAAGGAGGAAGAGAGAATGGAAATAGTAAGAATTTTTGCCGTAGTCGAAGTGTATAGTAATTTAATCCAGGAACAAAAAGTATGAGAGAAAACAAAATAAGACAGAACTTGGTAAAGATAGTGCCAATTTAAGGAATCTAAAGATTTTTCAAAATCTATAGCTATGGCTGCTGCAGTGGAATTAAGGGATTTGGCTTTGCGAATTAAGGAAGGTAAATAATCCATGCCAGATTTGTTTTTAATAAAACCAGCTTGGGAACAGTGAGATAACTTAGGAATCAAGGGTTTGAGGCATAATGATAATATTTTAGCGAATATCTTCCATCTGTATTTAAGAGAGGTATTGGTCTGTAACTTGGAGGAAGAGAGGGTCTTTGTCTTTTTTGAGAATTAAGGTTCTAATTGCTTCAGTGCATGAAGGTGGGAGCTTACCTTGATTTGAGGATTCTTGGAAGACTTTGAAAAGGATCAGACAAGGAGTGTCAGAGATCACTTTATAAAAGTCTACAGAGAAGCCGCTTCCCCAAGGGGACTTACCAGACTTCAAGGAAGACAGGGCTTGTTGAATTTCTTTAAGGGAGAAGGGTTTGTCTAAGGAGTTAGCTTCAGAAGTGGAAAGGTGAGATAATTGTAGACTACATAGAAATTGCTGTATCTGAAAGGAAGAAGAGGAGTTAGAGTATTATTTCTGATAGAACGATTTCATAATATGATTTCTAGAGTGGCTATCCATATGAAGTGTGGCTTGTTGGTCTTTGAGAGCGGAGATGTGTTGTTCCATTTGTTGCATCTTAAGCTGATAGGAAAGAAGTTTCCCATTTTTGTCTCCTTGTTCCCAATGTCTATGTTTCAGTTTAAATAGAGCTAACTCACTTTTACGAGAAATTAATGAGTTTATCTTGACTCTTAATTGAAGAATTTCAAGATGTAAATGAGAAGAGGGGTTGTGTATTGACTTTAAAATATAGAGTGTCTTTAGATTTAAGGGATTTTTCAAGATCTGCTAGTTGTTGCTCTCTTAGTTTCTTTCTGTAGGCAGCATAACTGATTATTTTCCAATGGATCAGGGCTTTTAATGCTTCCCATGTAGTACCCATAGAGGTGTCTGCAGGATTGTCAAGAGAAATGAATTCTTTAATCTGGGAGGTGATCATAGGAAGGAAATCAGGGTCTTTAAGAAGAAGGGGGTCAAGACACCAGAAAGAGGATTTTGGCTGTGGGGGACCCCATAAGAGTTGTAACTTATTGCCTGAGATGACTATGGGAAGGATAGATGAATCAATGGTCTTTTCAACAATAGCAGAAGAGTTAAGCCAGTAATCAATTCGACTATATGATTTATGCAATGAGGAATAAAAGGTGTAATCTCGGTCCCGAGGGTGAAAGAGTCACCAAATATCCGCTAGGCCTAGATCATTCATAAGTAATGAAAGGGCTTTAATACATCTGGGGTGGGCATCCACAAAAAGGTTACTTCTATCATTGCTGGGTTCTAAGGCTAGGTTGACATCTGCCCCTAGAATTATGGGGCTATTATCTGAGTTGGTAGAAAATAACTGGTGTGCTAAATTGTGAAAAAACTCTGGGGAGTCTGAATTGGGAGCATAGACATTAACAAGCATAAGGGGGCTGGAAGTGGTATTAAGTTTAACAATTATCCATCTGCCTTCTATGTCCGAGATGGAGTTTATGAGAGACCAGTTGAGTTTTTATGAATGAGTATAGCTACTCCTCTTTTTTTTGAGTAGAAGGATGAATGATAAATCTGACCAACGTAATCTTTTTTAAGTCTAATAACATCCTCGATTAATAATTTGGTTTCTTGAAGGAAAGCAATTTGGGCTTTATGTTTTTTAAGGTAGGAGAGGATTTGCTTTTGCTTACATGGTGAATTAAGTCCCTTCACATTCCAAGTATATAAGAGTAAATCATTCATGGTCATGGTACAGAAAAAAGAATATGGTTATTGGAATAGTGAGGGACATAACAATGAAGTTGAGGATGAAATTGGGGCAACTTGTACATGATGAAAGGGATGGCGTCATTCAAGTCACCAATATACGATGCCATAAAAGTAATCAGTGCAGCTAATATTATGAAAGGGGAATAGATAGAGCAGTAAGAGAGAGACATTAAATAACAACAATATTAACCCTCTATTAAACTAGCAAAGAACAGAAAAACTTTTAAAGGGAGCAGCGAGATAAGAGTCAGCTAATCTGCCAAAAGACTCTCTCGCTACACACCAGGGAATCAAAAAGATGGAAAGGACCAAGATAGACCAACTAAACAAGAGTTGGTCAAAAACCAAGGTCTTAACCTGATAATAATAATACAGGACAATTATAACAAACCAACTAGATCAAAAACTAGCAATACCATATAAGGCAGGGAACTGTAGAAACCTCAGCTTTAAATAAAAGCTAGTCTAATGTATGAAGTGCAACAATACACCATGACTATATAGTAGGCCAAGCAGCCACAATATTAAAGAAGTGCCAACTTCTTGAAATAAGAAATTTGTGATTGCTGTGGGAGAAACCAGAATTGCCCAGTAGTGAGTTAGTGGGACCGGGTACTTTGACAAAAAAAAAAAAAATGGTTAGATAGCAAACATGGATTGATATACCTAGCAAGCTGTGAAGCCTGAATTCCTGTTAAACACAATGGTAAGGTGGAAAGCGTGTTTAAGGATTATGGATTGAAATTAAGGTTAAAGGAAGTAGACAACTGAATTCATTATGTCATGAGCCAAATGAGAGCAGGAGTTATGTAGAGTAGGTGTGGCTTCGGAGTAAACAGTATTCAAAGAGGGGTCTGAGAATGAAAAGGGTTCCCTTTACTTGAACATTGCCCAAAGCAATAGTGTATGGAATGACTAGGCCTAATTAATAAGTCCAGTGAGCTCCATAACAAAGTGAGGGATACAACACAGAAATCCCTTTAAATTCTTGGACTTCGAGTAAGATATGGTGTAACAGGAAAATATTTAATATAAGCTCTTTGTAGTAGTACTCTGAAAACAGCCATCTTAAAATAATTGACAGAGCACACTCAGATTGTAATTAAAGGGAATAATAAAGTGAAGGAGCAAGGTATAAGTAGGCTTTGACAGAGGAGAACTAAGTAAGAGTTGTTAAACTCTGTCAACCAGTTTGAGTATAGATAGAATACGTAAGGATTCATACTACCAAAAAAAACATATGTACATATAACAGAATGATCTGAATGATGGCAGAATATAATAATACATTTTGGAGCTTCAATCCAAACACCTGCCCCAACCATAAAATAATAATGAGTATCGGAACATCCAGCTTACCATATATATCAGTACCACTGTTAAAATGAGCTAAGTATTGAAAGAATAACACAAAATAACTAAGTACCAAGTTTTATCAATGTGCATAAGCCAATAAGTTGTTTATAAAAATGGGAAGTGTTATTTAGAATCAGCCGCGATGTACAGCCTTTCTGATTCACGACAGGTTGGAAGGGAAGTCATCAGAATAGTACTAGCAGCATGATAACTAATTGGGCAGAGTGATAAAAAAGGGTTTCTCTAGTGATCGATCTCCTGGATAGCAAAAATTAGTCAGGAGAAAGTTAGTCAACCTGTAAATTAGATTAGTTAATCAGGTCACCATAACATTGCGAGTATCGTTAGGTCTGTTAGGATTTTTCCCCTTCAGTTTTGCTTTGCGTCTCTTTTTGGTAGGTTCTGATGCTTTAAGGGGGAGCTTGCAATAATTTCAGCCCAAGAAGAATCTGCAGATATGTTTTCTTGTGTCATGGCACACAAATCAGAGGAAGGACCATCTATAGCTTGAGGGGACAAGTCGTTCTGCGAGGAGATCGTGTCTTCTGCCAAAAGGGTGAATTTGTTGCTCAGCGGTATGGAGGGATTCACTATAAACTGAGAGGATGGTATTTGTGAAGATACAGAGGGACTTACAGCAGGACAAGTAAAATCAGAGGTATGGTGATCAGATAGATTTTTCTCTTGCAACCAGCTTGATTATCTAGCTGGAGGTGCAGAAATGGAAACATCTGTAATTGCCGATTTTGTTGCAGTTTTAGTTGGGACCATCGGTTCTATTACACTTTTGGTTGGGATGGACAGTACTGCTGTACTTCCTCCTGGATCCTGAGGGGCAACAAATTCTCTCAGAGTAGGCTCCACACTGCTAATCGGACCCTCAGCATCGCTTGATCGCCCCAAGGTAAGAGAGTGTAGATCCACTGTAAGAAAACTTGCAAGGTCATCAGGAGAGTTAAGTCCTTGATTGAGGAACCAAGGCAGAGACGCATTACAGCTGGGTAGCACAAAGCGAAATTAATGCCTCTTTGGTGAAGTAACTGCTTTAGAGGGTTATATTCTTTCCTTCTTGCAGAGAATTCTTTTAAAAAGTCTCGGCATATAAGAATGCTATGGTATTGTCACATCAATATTCCCATTTCTTTGTCACGTTTCAGAATTAGTTCAGTATGGGCGTAGTTCAAAAAGTGAGCAATAATCGATCTAGGCCTTTGATCTCATTGTGGCCTGGGCCCTAAAGTTCAGTGGGATCTTTCAATGGTGAGCCCTAGATCAGGTTCTAGCTTGAGCAATGCCGGTAAGACGTGTAGGAGGAATGAGGATGTGTCCCCCAGCTCAACGCCCAAGGGAAAACAATAAAAATGCTAATTATTCCCCCTATTTCGATTTTCAATGTCATCGATTTTAGATTGCAGGTATTTAATTGCTCAATCCTGATTCCGAATCGTGGCCTGAAGAGAATGAATGGAGGTCGTATTTTGTGCAGTCGAGTTCTCCGTTATGGTTATTCTGTGGCTCACAGATTCCAGCATAGCCGTATTTTGGTTAGTTGTGACTTTTAAATCATTTATGTCTGACATTAGTTTAGAGAACATCGCTTCCACTCTTGCAAGAGAGTTAAGCTGTGTATTTTGGTCGGCCATAGTGCTGAATAACATTGCCTAAGATAAGTTGTGCTGAAATGGCCAAATAAAGTGTTTTAAAGTTGAAATAACTTACAGAATATAACAGGATGATGAGTTACAGGGAATTCATGAGAGCTGGTACCAAAAAAGAAGGTTTATTAAGGCTGGATGAGGTTAGATTACATTTTTCTCTGCACAGGGATTGAATTATGTTGCTATCTTCTGCCTAGCCAGGCCATGCCCCAACAATGCCTTTTTTGATTAAATAATAATATCTCTAACTGTCCATAGGCACTTTGCACAATATGGCATCACTTCTTCTAAGCAGCTATTGTTGAAGCTCACAGCCTAATCAAAACTCTACAAAAAGCTCTTCCCCCAAGCCATTCAGAAGCTCAGTGTTTTATCCATGCACGCTCCAAGCACTATGATTTTTATTTTTTTGTTTTCCTATCTTAAGCATATTCCAAACCTTTATATCTTCTTGTCTTTCTTTTACCATGTCTTTATATTACCTCAGTTACCTTCCGGCTATTTTAAAAGTTTAAATTTTTTTAAATTAGTCAAATCTGATTCCTTCCATCCTCTTTAATTGGAATTCAGTTAGACATGTGTACACTGTCCACTCCTAATGTTTTCACTTAGCAGAAACAGCAGTTAGGTGTTTGTATGTGTTTTCCCATCTTGGCAATCCTTCTTGTGTGATATGGTTCTTCAAAGCAATCCTGAGTGGCATACAAAAGCCACAGCTTTTGGCCAAGTGATCAGTTGTCCTTTGCCCAGTTCTGTGCTATACTCACTACCAACACCCTGATCATAATCTACAAAGACAGGATCCTTCACTTCAGACACAAGCACCTCACATTAAAAGTGACATGTCAAAGCAGTGACAATATACTGAACTCAATACTCTGGAAAATGGCAATCTTCTCAAAATCGGGAGGGGGGGGGAGTACATTTCTTCCACATTTTTTAAATTATAATGAAAGGTAAGCCCTCCCACCCAAAACAAAATATTAACACAGAAAAACCCTCAGTCAAAACCTAGTTACTTTACATTTCAAAACAAAAGCTGAGTAACCTAAGGTAACCTATGTTTTAAACATCTCAAATATGAATCTGGCCCCACATTTTCTTTTAGGAGTTTTCTCAAAATTAAGTTACAGTATCTCTAATGACTCTTCAAATATGTGTGCAAGTCAACATCTCTGAACTTTTCAAGTTGTAAAACTTGAAGCGCAAAACTCTTAAAGTTTGTTTTCATTTTAAAGAGAAGGTGGTGGCAAGTCAGTATACTGTAGAACTCTACCTTCTCCAGCAGCTCACTTTAATACATGCTATACTGAAAACTCTTACTCATAGCTGACAACACCAGGACAAGTAAGTGTGATAAATACTCTGAATCTGTAGACTAAATGACTAGGGAGTCTGTTTACATATGTACACCCATCTCAAACCCATCATCATGAAGCTCACAATTTGCATTTATTAGATATACTTTGTACTGAGAGCAAGTTCAGATTAGAATAAAAAAAATATCCTGTCCATCGGCATGAATAATTGTGTATGCATTGCCAACACACATCATGGTTGATTCAGGCAAATAGTTAGAAATGTGCCCTTCATTTGCAGTTGTTGCACAAATAGATTTAAAAAGAAACAAATATGTTTTAAACATGATGCATCACAGTAAATGAGGAGAAGGGGGGGTGGCATTCCCACCAAATATAAAAATAACCTCTTCTACTTCAAAACAAAATTCTTCTAAAAAAATAAGATCAAACTTCAGATTTCTTAGTGAGAGACCTTATTTTTTTGATAGTTGCAACATATGTAGCAACTTTATAAGTGGGCACCATAGTATCCATGCTTTTGAGGCACTATGTTGCCACTTGATATGGTAATGTGTAAAACAATATATTTTACTGTGACCTTGATCATTCACATGTCTATCAACAGAAAGCTGCAGATTCATTATTATTATTAAATGGGCAATCCAACTTCCCATTCATCAAAAACTCGATTCTGCATTACTGAATTGATCAAATGGACTTTGATTATTAATTTACAGTATGGTCACCAGAAACAATAATTGTTATGGAACACAGACTGGAGTTTCAAACTAAAGGGAGAGACCTTAGCAGTCATATTCATTAGCAGTTTATTGAAGTGAGGCACATCTGTTTTACATCACATTTCTGCAAGGTCATTGTTGATATTATTACCACATTATATATATATGCTCATGACTTTAACATTTTGTTTACTCAGTCATTTTCCTGTGGGAATGACCCTTTCCATTTTAATATCACCATGCATTACATTGCCTTATAACAACAGCCCACTCTGCTCAGCAGTGACTGTTAATTATTTTTTGCAAAATATTAGCAAAATAAATTAATAAACAATGTATTTGACTCTGACCTGCAATATGCTAATCTCACTTTCTCCTCTATTGCTTGAATGAGAAGAATGATATAGTGATTGCAAAGCAGCTAATAAATGTGACTAGCAGGTCATGTTTCCTTCATTGGCAGCAGATAAAGTAACAAGAAGAACAAATGTGACTAAAAGATCCTAGTAAACTGTTTAAAACATAAGAAACATACACTCTGACAGCAGATAAGGACCACACGGCCCACCTAGTCTGCTCATTTCCTTACCTATTGGATAAGCTGCAGATCCTAGTTAACCAACAGACTACTTCCTCCTACTCCTCACTGGAATTGCCTTATGTCTGTCCCATGCATTCATGTGTAACCCCTCACCCCTGCCTTTTTAGCAAAATGACAGGTGGCATGCTGTTGAAGCTGACAGCAGTACCTGATGGGGACTGGGTTCGGGGAGGATGAGGTTACTTGGCACAGGGGGGCCTAGGTTTGGCTACTCTGGACAGGGGCACCCAAGTAAATCCGAACACAGGAAGCAATAACTGTAATGTCCAGAACC
This sequence comes from Neoceratodus forsteri, assembly GCA_016271365.2. NCBI lineage: Eukaryota > Metazoa > Chordata > Ceratodontiformes > Ceratodontidae > Neoceratodus > Neoceratodus forsteri. The sequence goes on along the minus strand of CM057449.1, from coordinate 589,356,556 downwards.
AGGAATGGGATTCTTCAGTGTGGCTTTTATTCACATCCAAGCTGAACAAACAAAGCATAGACGGACCCCTATGGGGCTTCATTCCAGGTAATGCAGATTAGAGACTACAGAACACTTTATCACTATTTCCAGCCCTCAGGCTCTAGACTCACCAGGCACACAGCCTGGACTTGCATGCAGCTTTGGGTACACAGTCCGACTTGTACACTACTTGGGTTTTCCCCACTGGCGGCTCCTCTTGACCCTTGATCACCATTTGAGGAATGAACTAATTATCCTGTTGTGGCTCCCCCAACCACACTAGAGTCTTCGACTCCTAGAGAGAATTTTCCTTACAATCCCACGTCTGGGTACTTCCCTCATCACTGGCCAAGTGCCTGAGGCAAAGTAGAAATCCACAGAAGAAATCCGTAGAGGTGGACCTGGTCAATAAAGATGGGGGGCCACCCACCTCCAGCTCCCATAGCCCATACCCGGCCATTTCTCTGGAAACTGAACAATTCCTTTACTGAACTTTCAAATGTAGATTCTGGGTAGATGTCTGTCACATCTCCTCTACATATCATTTGCATCCCAACACTCTCTGGACTTGAACCTACTTTTACTTTCCTTAGCCCGTTAGTCTAGGCTTCCCAATATTTAGTAGTTCAATCCCCACATTGTCACACAAGTCCCAGGGTGAAAAACATAGGCCCTTTTGGCAAGGGCAGACACTCACCCTCACGTTGCAGGTGCCCCACAGGTGACTCACAAATCTTCTTGTTCTCCCAAATAAACACTGGAACACATAGGCAGCTTTTCCTTCACAAGCAGAACTAGGGGGTTGCCCCAGGAACCTGCAGGGAAACCCTTTACTGCTCCCCCAGAAGGAAGGGGGCACTGAGACCCAAAAACAGCAGTCTCCACCACTTCAGTTATCTTTTGTGTCTCTCTCTTTAAGGTGGAGACACATACCCTTCTACTTAATAGTAGCCCTCTGTCAGGGCTGAGGCTCCTAGAGCCTAACTGAGCTGCTTCCTCAGCAAGCTCCCAACTTCACACACACTCACTGAATACTGAACTGAAGACTGACTTCAAAAACCTCCCAATGTTCTAACCAACTCCCTTTGCTGCAGATTCCAATGTGGCTCATGCAGCTGTGATAGTTCTATTGGTGATGTCATCCCTCAGTCTCAGCTGAGACTGAGAACAGAGTGAGACAGTGTGAAACCCATTTAACTGGAGTTTCACAAGCTGCCTTCTCTGCCTACCACTAGGTCTTACTAGGATTCTAGTAACCCCAAGTAACAAGGAGGTTACACTCACACTTGACCAGGAAAATGACTGTCCACAGTCATTATTTACCCAGCCTTAGGCCATCCCACCCTATGTGATACCTGCAGAGGGGGGTGATCAGACCCCCTCCTACCATGTGCAAGCACAGACAGGCAACACTAAGGGCTTAGAGGCCTTTAGCTGACATATCAGCCTCTACACTATCCACTTACTATGGACACCCAGTGGCTCTGGTAGAACTATCCAGAGCATAGCCCTGATAGATCAGCACTGTGCTCCCTACTGCAGGTCACGGCCACAGCCTGTCTATCCCCCCTAACCCTCTAGGGAAAACCTTTCTGCCTTTAACTTAATACCCCAAAAACAAAAACAACCTGTAGGACCTCCCCGACCTTGGGCAGCCTGCAACCACACACCATTAAAATACCACATTTTATACCATGTTACTGTCTCCTCCCTATTCCCACAACCACACCTTTTGAAGGAAAGGGTTAATACAGTAACAACAACAATAACACCACAGTACTTTAAATTTCTACACACTAAAGTACTAATGAGGAACTCCGATGAGCCCCTCCTCCTCTTCTTGTCTTCTCTTCTGTCTTCCCAGGAACCCCTGTGAGAAAAAGAAAGACAACACACACTCCTAATCTGCATACACAGTCTACCTAAACCCCTACCATCAAAACACTGAAAAATCCCCAAAAGATTTTTTTTTTTTAGAAAAAGGTAGAAAAACAGTATTTACATTAGAAACAACAACATTAGTTACAATACACATTTGGGGGGATGGAGTGCCCTAAAAGTCCCAACTAGTGACCACAATGCCCGAAGGCTAGTCCAATAAAGAGTCTCTCCTGGGCCGGAGCCCGGTGAAGCACAGTTCTAACAGGCCAAAGTCCCGAAGGGGAGAGTCTTTGCGGACAGTTCACTCATCTGGAGTCTGCTAGTGTAGGGTGTGTACTGCTATGTCATAAAGATAGAAAAGTTTGGACTTACCGGCCACTTGTAGAATGGAAATTTTGGGACCGACCTGCACCTCTGATGAAGACTCTCCCTGGCAGCATTTCTTCTGATACAGCTGGGCGGACAATTCTGGGAACCACAGGAGGGCACATCTGGGAACAGCTATGCTTATGTCATCTCTGGAGATGGAACCTTAGAACAGGAACAAAAAGAAAACAGCTGGTCCGACATCATCTGATTACCAGGCGATGAACAGGATACAGCTGGGCTGGTGTCCTCTCTGGATCTGAAGTCATCTGGTGGGCCAGTCAATGGTTTCTGGAAAAGCCAGTACACTGTAGACTGATGAATATGGGGCACCTGAATCCTGGATGTCCATATTGGCGAATCAATAAATGCGCTTCACAGTCTGGTGTGGCAGTATTGACTACCACTGCTTGGCTTTCCATTTTGTAGGCACAGGCACATTTGCTGGGAGGTCCTTGCACTGAGGCCAATAGTACCGGGGGTCAGAAGCTTGAATTATTACCCTGTCTGGGCACACATAATTCACACAGTGGGAGATTTCATGTCCCTCTCCATCCACTATTCTCACTCTGTCTATAAACAGTGTCCTGCCTCTCTTCCACTGGGTATACTTCTCATGAAACAGTCTGTTTTTCACATGCTTGTTAGCTTCAGGATACACACTTTTCATGGCTTTGTCCCAGATCCAGGATTTCATGCTGTTCTCAATCTTCTCCCAGACTTTCCGAGGAAAGGTAGGAAAGGTCATATCATAGATCTCATTTGCCTTCCTACGAACCAGTCTCTCCTCTTTACTTGCTTTGGTCAATCTGAGACCGCTGGCCTGGCTTGGGGGTGGCCAGTCCTGGTTCTGCCAGCTTCGCATCCTTAAAGAAATTAGAAACGGATCCCTGACTTCTTCCTCTTGCAAAGCCAGGGCAGTGGCATCACCACTTTCTTCCATACATTTCTCCGAGGCAAGATCTTGAGGCTGTGTACTCGTTCCTTTTTCACAAGGCCACATAGATTCCCCCTCGTCTTCCTCTTCACTGAGGATCTGAGCCCAGGAGTGAGCAGTCGTTCTCACTCCTGAGACTATTCTCTCATCACTAGGTGCAGAGGTTGACACCTCCCACTCAAAGGCCTCCCGCATCTCATCTTCATCTAAGAGACTTGGGCTAGGCCCACCCCTCCAGGGGTTTATTGATGCTTTATCTGAACTTTCCTTCTGGGATCCAGCATCCGAAACTTCAACCTCGGGTTCTGCCTCTAACTCTGCACCCTCTAGCTTTGTGCCACACTCCCCTGAGTGGCCTTCCTCCACAGGCTCCGCCTGGTGCTGTGTGCTGCCAACTGCAGATACCTAAACCTTTGTCCATGTGGGAGCCAAACGGATTTGAGGCACTTTATACATGCCATATTTTTCTAGGCATCCAGCACAGTGAGGGATCATGAAGACGATTTTCAAAGGGTGACCCAAGGCTTGCGTAAAACTGTGCATCAAATCTGGTTTTTTGTTTTTTTTGGTGCAGCTGCACCAAACACTTTTGCCTAACTGTGCCCAATTTTAGTAGGTCAGTGGCAGTTGTGACACTTTAACTGATTTATGGCAACTTGTACCAATTATTTGGTGAAAGCCCCATAGAAAGTGTGGGCTGGATTTACAAAAGGCAACTCAGGACGCAAAGCAACTTTTGTCAGAAAAAATGATGCAAGTAGAACTTGCGTCCTGAGTTACATCATGGTGGGATTCACAAAGTCAGCCTGTGACATGCTGCAGGCTGCCTGTGCTCAACTGCACCAATGCACCTGAAACCCCCTTGCGACAGGGCGTAAGGGGGTTTAAGTCAGTAGTTGCACACGATTCACAAAGGGTGACTGCTATGTCCCACATTGAGATTCAGGAACAATCCCTGGTGGACATCTGTCAAAGACCACTTACACCACCTATGAGGTAGCATAAGTGTTCTTTGCCATCCACAGAGGGTTGCCACTGTGCCACAGCTGTGCAGCCCCTGTGGCTATAGCCTCCTAAAAGCCCCAGTTCTCAGGTATGGGACCCACTGTGCCAGCATGGGTGTGTAGAACACCCCCTATGCCCAGATCCCCCCCACATACACATGTAGAGAGCCCCCCCCACATACCCTGGGGCAAGATCCCCTCATCCACTCCAAGAACTCCCTGGTAGTCTAGGGCCCCCCTTCGCCACCCAACAGTGTGATGTCCCTACTCCCCCCCACACAACTACTTGGTGGGTGAGTTGGTGACTGGCACAGCCCTCCACTCACCACCACAGCCAGCCACTGACTGAACTGTCCCAAGATCACATACTGTAATAATATGTGCTCTGTGAATGACAACGGCTGTCATTCACAGAGCGCGTATTATTACAATACGTGATCTTGGCACAGTTCAGTTGGCAGCTGGCTGTGGTGGTGAGAGGAGGGCTGTGCCAGTTGCAGACTCAACCCATTGGGTGTGTGTGTTGGGGGGCTGGCACCACTGGGAGGAAGGGTGGGGACCACTGGGCCACCAGGGCAGTTAAGGTTTTTTTTTGGGGGGGTATGCATATCAAGGGAGATTGGGGCTGGGGTCCACACCTTATGGGGATCAGAGGTGGACATGGGGGTACCATGGCTCCCCTCAGCTGGCACATCTGCCACCTATCCTGTCCTTCAACTTAAGGCTTACCTGGGAGCTGTGCCCTACCTTGCACAGCTACCGCAAGTTGCAGGACGCAGACCTCTGGACCTGCTCCGATACTGAATTGGGTGCATGGACCAGGTCGCAGGGATGGTCAGCGCAAGTTGCCATTGTTGCAGCTTACAGCAGACCTTTGTGAACCCAGTCCTGTAAGTGCAAGCTGGACCAGAAAAAGTTGGTCTAACTTGTAGCAATCAGCACACAGGACTGAAATCCCTGATCGCCAGCCTGGAGAATGACGCAAGTCTTGTGAATCATTTGTTCAGTGTACCAGGAACTTGTGCCATTCAGAACACTTCGAAAATTTGGCCCCATGTTTTTACAGCAATTCTGTATGGAGTGTGACTTTTATAGTTTAATTTGTAGTATCATTATTCCTGACATAAGTCATTAATTGTTTCAAAAAAATGTATAGTTGTCATTGCTTGGACATCACTTTAATTAGATACTGGGCTCATCTTTTTCTATTACTAACTCTTGTTTTAAATAGCAGTGAGGGTCAATTTCATGATGGTAGTTGCTTGACATTCATACCCAGAACTGGATGGTTTGTGAATGGTGTTATTTTGAGTAACTGAAGGCACCCTATCTTTTAAACAGTTAAAATCTGAATTTGGCCTCACCACTTTCTTTTAGGAGTTTTCTCAAAATTAAGTTATCTCTAATAAATCTTCAAAAGTATGTGTAAGCCACCCTGTCTGAACTTTTTAAGTCTTGAAAACTTGCATTGCATTCCTCTAAAAGTTTGCTTCCATTTCAGAGAGGAGCTAGCAGTGGCATGTTGGCATAGACACAGCCAGATGTATTTGTTCATCCAGGTCCCTGAGGGATACGATTCCTCAGTTGCAAAAATAAAGGAAATTAATTGCACAAAACTGTTAATGCATCAGTTAGGGTTCAATTTAAGGCAACAAAGGTAGGTTAACATTGCTCTAGGGTTTCCATGCCTAACTCCCCACCCCACGAAGAAGTAAAATGACAAGCCAACACAAGCAACCACAGACTGCCATCATCATGTAAGACAAGCAATATACAACTGTTTCCAGATGACAAAAATGTAGTAGCACTGATATGCTATATTCATAGATTTGTATCTGTGGCTGCCTAAGTACAGGCCCTACAAGAGCATGTGCTTATGCAGCCACACATGTGTGTGTATGTTGTACAGTGCATTCTGCAGACAGAAGGCGCCATGTGGCCTGTGCCTCTGCAGGCAGTGGTACCAATCACACTGTACATGGTACCTCACTAAATAGCATGATCTGCTACTGTATGGTTTTCTAGATGCAGCTGTACAACTGAAAACAAGGTACCCCCTTGATCAGTTTCCAGATCTGCAACTGAAACCATGATACCCACATTGCAAAAGTATTTCCATCTGTGTATGGCAGGCCCCAGAGGTGCCTGTGCTTGTGGAGCCAGAAAACAATGTGTATGTCTTACACCTGTGTTTGAAGATGTACAGGTCCCTCAAGGACCTGTGCTTCTGCAGTCAAAAGATCTGTTGCAATGTTGGTATCATGCATTTTGTACTGCTGCAGAAATACAGTCATAAGTCGATGTTTATGTTTTACACCTGTGGCTGTATAAGTGAAAGCCCATCAAATTTGTTTACATCTTACAGTGTGTATTAGTACATGAGCCTAAAGAAGTGCTGGCCCCTTATGGACCTACACTTCTCCAGACAAAACAACTCTTATAGTTTGGTTTATCATGGATTTCTATCTGTGGCTACAGGAGCATGAGCTTCTGCACACAGAAGTAGCATTGTAATTTGAGTATCCTGGATTTCTATCTGTAGTAACAAGTGATATGTATCTGCAGCATGCACATGACATACACACTGCAACATGTATGTGTTTGCAGTGTGTATATCATGTCTCTTACCTGAGCTCTATCCTAAAATAACAGATCAGTGCTACTGCATTGTGCCATCTAGAAATAGTTGCATGTTGTTTGTCTTACTTGTTGATGGCTGTCTGTTACTGTGTGTGTGTGTGGGGGGATTAGGGTTGGAAACCCTAACACTACATTTTCCTACTTTTTGATGCTTTAAGTTGAACTTTAACTTGTGCATTAGTACACTTTTCTGCAATGAACATATATTTATATCTATATCTATATCTATATCTATATCTATATCTATATCTATGTCTATATATATATTATTTTTATGGAATAATTGAACCATTGAGAGAGAAAGAGAGAGAGAGAGAGAGAGAGAGAGAGAGAGCTTATACAAACCAGGCATATTTTTAATTCATATATTCTGCTGTGCAATAAACTATATTAGTAAACTTGCAGCAACAGACATGGTCAGATATTTCGTGAAATGTCAGTGATATCTTTAGAGAAATTCCTTGACTACCTGCCTTCAGTTCCACTATTGGGTTACCAAAGATAGTCTCTTTAGAAATATGGCACAATCTCAGGAAATATATGACCATGCCTTTTGCTGTAACTATGCATTTTTCAGTTGGAAAACTGTAGATCCTGTTGTTCAAGCTTTAGATTTAATTTTGATTCTAAATTCTTACTTTTCATTAAAATATTATATTTATATAGTATAGTTAGGAAAATTTTTTTCCTTGACAAAATGTAACAAATGAAAAACTTTGGAATGTAACTGAATAGGCTGCCCTATACTGAAAGCAAAGAACTACTCTATCAGGTGAGAGAGTCCATCTGAACCTACTTTTAAATGTCTTGTTTGCCTATCTTCCTATATTGGACTCACCCCATCTCATAGAAACATACATATTGACAGCAGATAAAGACCGCTTGGCCCACCCAGTCTGCCTATTTCTCTACCTATTGGATAAGCTGCAGATCCTAGTTAACCAACAGCCTACTTCCTCCTACCTCCCACTGGACTTGCCTTATGCCTGTCGCATTCATTCTTGAATTCCCCCCACTGTTTTTGACACCACAACCTCCTCAGGAAGGCTGTTCCATGCATCCACCACCCTCTCTGTGAAAAAAATACTTCCTCATGCTGCCCCTGTGCCATAGCCCTCTATCTTCAAATTGTGCCCTCTAGTTCTTGCACATCTCTTTTTCTGAAAGATGCTACCATCTTGGACTTTGTTGATTCCATTGAGGTACTTGAAAGTTTCTATCATGTCCCCCCTCTCCCTCCTTTCCTCCACGGTATACATATTAAGCTCCTTTAGTTTCTCTTCATATGGCTTCTTGTGCTGACCTTGCACCATTTTAGTTGCCCTCCTCTGGACTGCCACCTTCCTGTCTATATCCTTGTGAAGATGGGCTCTCCAGGACTGCATGCAGTACTCCAGATGGGGTCTCACCAACTGTCTGTACAGAGGGATAATAGCATCTTGTTTTCTACTGGTGATGCCTCACCTTATGCATCCCAGTAGTCCCACAGCCCTCCTTACTGTCTTCTCACATTGCTTGCCTACCTATAGGTCATCTGATATGATTACCCCCAGGTCCCTTTCAATTTTTGTTGTTGTAAGTACCCTCCTCACATTGTGTACTCTACCCCTGGGTTTTTGTTTCCCAGGTGCATTACTTTGCACTTCTTTGCATTGAATGTAAGCTGCCATACTTTTGACCATTCCTCCAACCTTGCCAAGTCCCTTCTCATTCTTTACACCCCCCCCTTTTGTATCAACCCTGTTGCAAATCTTTGTGTCATCTGCAAAGAGGCATAGTTTTCCTTCCAGTCCCCCCTCAATGTCACTTATAAAGACATTAAAAAGAAGCAGACCCAGTACTGAACCCTGCAGTACCCCACACTACCCCCCCCTTTCTTGGGAGCGGATTCCGTCTACTATTACCCTCTGCATCCTGTTCTCCAGCCAATTTTTAGCCAAGCTGCCACCCTTGACCAAACATGGCAGTGGCTTCCTTGCCCTGAAAGCCTCAGATAGTGTGGTAGGTGGGTGGAGATTTAAGCCATCAGGGTTTGAGCAATGCAGAATTCTGTGAATTAGGTCACTGTGCAGAAGTCCAGTCTCCAATGAACAGGCTAAATATGGCAGTGGTCCACCCACTCAGATGGTGTGCATATGGAGAAATATGCTGTCAGGGTTGGAGCATGATTGAATTAGTTGAAGTAATTCACTTGGTATTTGTTACAGCTTCACTGAGCAGAACGAGCTTGGCAGTGGAGATCATTAGCAGCTGGGCAGGGGGAACTGATGAAACTGTGAACCAGTAAAGGACAAGATGCTAACATTATCTAGCATGGCAGTTATATAGGTGGTTAATGGTCACTACTCCCAGATTGAGTTGGCCTTTTTCCTGTAACTCCAGGGTGAATTTCTTGTGATTTCTTGTAAGTTACATTATTTCCTATGGAAGATGAATTCCTGTATTTTCCTGTATAACTAGTTTGTCTATGGGAAGGATTTCCCTGTAGATACAGTAGCTCCCAAGTCCCTGTAAAATACAGGAATCTCTGTTAATCTTGGAGCCCTGAATGGTGCATTGGTGCTTTCAAGTTTTTGTGTTGCTTTTCCTTCTGTTGGTTCTTAGTCCTGTCCACGTATTTCTTGCATGGTGTATACTACAGTTCTTTGGTCAGAGGCTCAAATATTCTGCCAGAAAACTATTAACTACTTTTCTCTGGGTTTATGAGGCCTGTCTGCTGCTTTGTGGGACTCTGTAGGGATACCATGGTCTTGTAGGGCCTCCCTGGCATCTTTGGGTGTATAATACTTTTGGTACCATCTTCCCAGAAGATTTTGTTTCCTGGCTGGGGACAGCTTTTGAAAATTCATGTGCTTTGCACTCAGTGTCCTTATTATGTCTGTATATTGGAGTCATTTTTTGAGCAAGTTTAGTGGGTAGTCTTGGTCCAGATAAAGGCAAACACCATTGTATTTTATCTCCTTTTGTTGTCACACTAGATCGATAACATCTTCCTTAGTTCTGTTGCTTGCAAATTTAAATAGGATGGGTTGCAGTTGGGCATGGGTGTCTATCATCTTTGGAAGGAGCATTCAGCATGCTCTTTCAATTCATAGTTCTGTAGTCGGGGCAGAACTAGCACATCCTTCACCAGGTCTGTTAGAAAGTCACACATGTGGCCAGATTCCCATCTTCTGAGATCTCTGTTAGGTGAAGGTTGTTTCTTTTTTTTTCAATTTAATATATTTTAGTCAACATTTTATTAACAAAAGTACATACTGTTAATCAACAGCTTCCCTCCCTCATCAAAATAAAGACAAAGAATCATACAACAGCATGGGACACTGTGACAGAAATTCTGCAAGGCTTAGCATGTGTGAGAGCCATAATTAACAGTGATAAGGCCTCACTGACTGAGATTATCTATATCCTATCTACCCCAGTCCCCTTCCCCCGATCCCCCCCAGAGCACCTACTGGGTTGAAGACAAGTCAGAAACCCATCTGGAAGAAGTCCACTGGATGAATACCAGACAGATGGGGGGTTAGAATAACAGCCCTATTCTGTGCTTCAAAACAAAAGCACAAGAGGGGAGCCTCATTCCCCCATGTATGTTTGGGCTCACCTAAGGACATCGCATAAGAAGTAAAAGGGCCAATAGTGGGGCCCATTTCCCACTGAACGCTTCCTGGTAATTCAGTCATCTAGCAATGTGCCACTTCATTTCAAGGACTTGGAGCACTTCTGAATGCCATTCTCTAAGAGAGGGTCTGGTTTGATCTAACCAGTTTTATACTATGATAAGTTTAGCCACCACTGAAATTAGGGACATAAAGGCTTTGTGGAAATCTAACATTTCCTTGGGAAAATGACTTAGCAAGCAGATCTGTTGGGTGAAGTAAGAATCCAAGCCCAAAATTAGATCCAGAGCACCCCAAATTGCTTGCCAGAATGGAGCCACGAGGGCACAGTCCAAGAGGATGTGTTTTAATGATCCTTCTGAATTCCCACATCTGATACAGAGTGGAGACAATGAACTACCCATCCTATACAACCATGCAGGGGAGAAATTGAGGTTATGTAGGATGTGGAATTGCAAAAAACGAAGGCAGGCCTACTTTATGTATTTGTATAGATGCTGCCAAACTTGTTGCCACTCAGTCTCATTCAGATTGATACCTAATTCATGCTTCCAATAGAAGCATGTCCCCTGAGGTCTATTTTGGTTGAGGTGTTGTAAAAGATTATAGAAATTAGATATACGGTGTGGTAGAATGGCGGTGTCAATGCGCCTTTTCAATAAGGGGCAGGGAAGGTGGAGGTTGTTTCTTCAGGACCTGGCCTCGAGGTCCATACATTTTTCCTGCTGTACCTCAGTGTAGTTGATGAGGGATTTTAACATGGCTCCCAGCTGTATAGCTCCTTCTTCCACCATGGCTATTCCTTCCACTTACCTTTCCACTCTGTCTAGTCCATCATTAAGTTGTCTAAATTTCTGTTTGTTTTCTTGATGTGAAGCTTTGATTTCCTTCATTAGCAATTCAAATGTATTTCTTGTCAGTTGCTCCACTTCTCAGTAAATATTGAGTGTTGACCCTCTTGAGCTGGCTGTGGACATGTAGTAGCTCTGGTCTGGGCTGTCATCCCACAGCCTACACTAATGCTAGCCTGTGTTACTTTTCTATGACCTGGATCTTGTCAATCTGTCCTCTCCCTCAGTTCTGGTGGGCAATTCTTGCAATTTGGACCATTTTGTGTTAGAAGGAAAGATTTTTGAAACCTGGGGGGGAAGGGAGCTCTCTCTTTAGGCTGTTGCTTGCTCCATGGCAGAACCAGAAATCCTCATTCAAGTAAAAGGCTTAATAGTTACAAAGCAGTAAGCCATGAGGCAGGGGGAAAGGGGAAGGTGAGAGAAATAATCCTGACTAGACAATATTTTCTTGGATGGGATTGTAAAACAGGGCAGACTGGATAGACCAATGGTCTTTTTCTGCCACCATTTTCTATGTAGCTATATTTCCATGTTACCCTGCCACAAAGCTAGGTGTCATCAGCAGAGACACATCTTGCCCTGAATACCCTCCCGTATGTCACTCATAAACCTATTGAGTAGTATATATTCCAGGACCGATACTTGTGGTGCACTGCTTGTGGCCTTCATCCTCTGATTTGACCCTGTTTACTACTATTGTCTGTTGCCTCCCCCTTGCCAGTTCCCCATCAACCTGACTAAACCCATTTCTACTCTAAAGTCCTATAGCTTTTTCAATAGCCTCCTGCATGTCACAGAATCATAAGCTTTGCTGAAGTCAAAGTAAAGCAAATCTGCAGTCTGATCTTTTTCTATTGATCTCGTGACTCAGTTGAAAAGCAGTGTCAGGTTGGTCTAGCATGACCACCCTAACCCAAACCTATGCTGCTTCCCCTCCTGCAGCCTGTTGTCTTCTAAGTATACCACCAGACTTCCCTTAGCTATGTTATCCAACAGTTTATTTATTTTATTTATTTATTCATTTGTTAACTGGGTAGGTGTACTGATCCGAGGACCACTCTCAGGCATGACCTGGGCCATAAAGATGGCACAGGAGACACAGAACAGTACTTCAAATACAATACAGAACACTGAAATAGTGTAAAAAACAGACAAGGAAATAAGGTGAGGGTATTACACTATCATAAAGTGCAATACAACTGTCACAATATATCATAAAGTTACATACTAAAACTAATCTGTGACATTCACCCAGGGGAGAAAGTGTAGTTTATCATGGCCATTAGGTGTGTCTTGAGGAGGGAGATGAATTTCTGGTAGGAGTCTAGGACCCTCAGGGAGGTAGGAAGGCTATTCCAAGGGTAGAGCAGAAGAAGAGAAGGCATTTTGACCCATACATGTGGAGACCTGTGGGCAATCCAGCAAGACTAGTGGAGTGGCAGAGGTCACGGCAACATGTCTTGGGTCAGAGCAGGGAGGAGAGGGGGAGGAATTATGTTCTTTAATGGTCTTATGTACAGTACAACCAAGTAGGTAGGCATGTCTGGCCTGGGGGGAAGCCATCCTAGGGCATGATAGAGGGAACAGTGATGGGTGGCAGAGGCTGCAAGAAAGGCAAATCTTCAGATATTGTTATAGGTAGTGTTTAACCTAGACAGACCAATGGAAGAGGTCTGACAACAAATGGGGGAGTTGTAATCCATTAGGGGAGGAAGTTGCATTGGACAATGATAAGCAGGGCTTCAGGGGTAAGGCAGTTGACTAGCCAATCCCTAGTTTCTGATTTATGTATCATGTAGTTGTCTCAATGTAGTCAGAGAAGGTGAGGGTGGCATTAGAGGTGATGCCAAGGTATTCAATAGAGTTGATTGTCTCTAGGAGCAAGCCCTTAGGAGATAGGACAGTAGGAGTGTCAAGGGCATGAGCTACCTTATTTAGTCTGAGCTTGGAGCCAAAGAGCATGGCCTTTGTCTTTTTGGCATTAACCAGTAGTCTGCTGTTAAGGAACTGGTTATGGGCACTGCAATAGTTGGTGGACAGCATAGCCAAGAGGTTGGTCAGGGATTTGTCACTATGGTTCAGAATGAGGTCATCTGCATACAGTAAAGTGCTACAGAAGAGACTATCCTTGGGAAGGGACTTGACATAGAGGGAAAAAAATGGACATGAGAATAGATCCCTGGGGATCCTGGTAGAGGCAGACATAGTGCTGGAGGTAGTACTTCTAGTACAGACCTTTTGGGTGCGACCAGAGAGGTAGCCACAGAACCAGACGGTAGTGGCAGAGAACCAGCCATGAGAGTATGACTATGAGGTGGTAGTTGTCCTTATTGCTATGGTCCCCAGGTTTAAAAACCAGGAATACCCTTGCCTGTTTCCATATTGGGGTACCGAGGCTGTGGTGAGGGAGAGGTTGAAGACCATAGTTACAGGTTTGGCTATAGCGTGGGCAACGATTTTGAGGAAATGTGGTGAGAGACTGTTGCTGCCAGTGCTTCCCCTATTGGGGAGGCTTATGAGGCGTTTGTGTGTTTCTTGGTGGGAGATGGATTTGAAATTGAAGGGTGGTATGTTTGACTCTATGGCAAGCTGGCTGGGGAGGTGGGCTGGGATTGTAAGGGAGGACTTTGTCAAAGTTGTCAGCTAGGTTAATGAATCTGACATTATGGATGTTGGCAACTTTGGACTGGCCAGTCAGTGGTGCAGTTGGTGAGAAGAGTTGCAAGGGAGATTGTTTGGACTCTTGTGTGATCAGGAAGGGAATAGCAGACCAGAAGTTCTTTGGATTGCCAAGGATGAGGGATTAAAGATTGTGAAAGTAATCAGCCTTACAGGAGTTGACCCTTTTTTTTGCAGAGGATTCTGAAGTGTCTGTATTTATTCCAGAGCAGAAGGGAAGGTGAGGCTTTGTAGAAAGCCCATTTGGCATCCCTCTTCTTCATCAACCTAATGAGGTCCTTAGCCAATAAGTGTTGCCCCCAAGCACTTTTCTGGTGGTTAAGGTGAAGTGTTTGTCTTGAATGGAGGAAGTCAAACTGCACATTGAGGAGCTAGCAAACATATTGAACTCTCTTTCAGCCACCTTAGCCTTCTCAGAAGTCCTGCCAGTATGAGAAAGAGGCGGTAACACAAAGCAAGTCAGAGAAGAAGAAATAAACAGACTCAACTCATGACTGTCTGAAATGTGCCAGGTTAAAAGCTACAGCTTCATAGAAAACTGGCAGAGCTTCTGGGAGAGAGGATTTTTTCAATATGATGGCCTGCCCCTCACAAAAGAAGGAGTGAGGGCACTTAGTCAAAAGTTAGACGTATACGCCAATCATTTAAACTAATAAAAGGGGAGCTGGGGACAGCACACAACATGAGGTCACCATTTCCCATAAAAATTGAACAACTAAAAATAAATTGCAAAGAACACCAGGAGAGATCAGCAAAGAAGGGCAGCAAAAGAAGAAAAAAACACCACCATACAAAAAGGGGAAAACAGATATGGAGGGCAATGGTTGCAAATGCAAGGATCCTAACAAGCAAGCTTCCCAACCTCTTGGCCACCATGGCAGAGGGGGGACTAGACTGGGTGGCTGTGACGGAAACCTGGTTTACAGATAACCACAACTAGGACATGACAATCCCAGGTTACAACCTTTACAGAAAGGACAGGAAAGGAAAAAAGGGGAGATGGGTGTCAATATACAGATGGGAGGATAAAAACACCACAGAGATACAGGGGTCTCCCAGAGAAACCGAGGCACTGTGGCTGACAGCTGACACTGGTAATGGGACAACCATTAGAATAAGAGTTGCATATGGGCCCCCTTCACAGGGAGAACATGGAAACAAGGAACTACTCTAGACAACATACAAAATAGTAGACAAGGGTGCGGTGATACTGGTAGGGGATTTTAACCCACCTGACATATATTGGAAAACAAAATCAGCAGCATCAATGAGAAGCAAGGACTTCTTAATGATCTTGCAGTGGTCAGGTCTGAGGCAGCTTGTAGATTCTCCAACAAGAGTCAAAGCCAAACTAGACCTCATTCTCACAAATGGTAAGAGGGTAAAGGAGAGTGAAGTAGGGTGCCATCTAGGGAATAGCGACCATCATATGGTCACTTTCAACATTATCACAGCAGAGGCCACCAGTCACACCAAAGTTAGAGTCCTAGATTTTAGGAGAGCAGACTTTCAGAAAAAAAGACACTGCCTAACTGAAATCATAAAAGAAGGAGGGGGGGATTGAGAAAGTATGAGAAAACATTAAGGGAGCTATCAAGAAGGTTATGGACCAATACACCAGAAAAATAAGGAAGGCGAAAAAGAAAAGAAATCCACTAAGGTACTCCAAAGCGGTGGCAACTATGGTGAAAGGAAAAAAGACTGCCTACAGGAAATTCAAAGCAACAAATAAAGAAGAAGATAGGGAATCATACAAAGAGAAACTAAAGGAGGCAAGTAAATTAATGAAGAAGGCTAAAGCACAAACTGAGATGAGGATAGCAGAAGGTGTAAAAAGAGGGGGCAAGCCCTTCATTAGGTACATAAGGGAAAAAAGGAAGACCAAGGGGGGACTAGTAAGACTACAAGCAGAAGGGGGGACCTAGAACAGAGGGGTAGAGAAAAGACAGAAGTCCTAAACAGGTACTTCTGTTCTGTATTTCTGGAGGAGAGGAATTGAAATGGATTAGCACTAAGAAGGAACAGAACCCCTGAATTAGGGGTTGATGCAAGCCCCTTCACAGCAGACCAAGTCTTGAAGGTGCTAAACAACCTAAAAGTGGACAAGGCCATGGGACCAGATGACATGCACTCCAGCATTCTGTAGGAACTGGGGAAGTAAACTGCAGCACCCCTAGCGGAACTCTTCACCAAATCACTGGTGAGTGGGGAGGTTCCCAAAGACAGGAAGAGGGCAGCTGTGGTCCCATTTCATAAATCTGCTAGCAGGTAGGAAGCATTAAACTACAACCCAGTAAGCCTCACTTCTGTTGTGGGAAAATTGAGGCAATCATTACTCAAACAGAGGATAATAGCATTCCTTGAAATCAGTGAGCAACAGGATCATAAACAACATGGGTTCATGGTAGGGAGGTCTTGCAAAACTAATCGAATCAAATTCTTCGACTGGGTTACCAAGACAGTGGATAATGGAGGGGGCAGCAGTTGTAGTTTATCTGGACTTTAGCAATACGTTTGACTCTGTCCCACACAGAAGGCTGGTAAAGAAGGTGAACTACATGGGGGTAGGACAGGATGTGGTGGCATGGGTGAAAAAGTGCCTGCATGCTAGAATGCAAAGGATGCAGGTAAATGGAACATTATCAGCAGAATGGAAGGTAACCAGTGGGGTACCCCAAGGTTCCATGCTGGGGACTCTACTAGTCAATGTATTCATAGCTAACATTGCAAATGGTCTCAAGGGGAAGGTGTGTCTGTTTGCAGATGACACCAAGATATGCAACAGAGTAGACTCCCCAGCAGGACAAATGAAAATGGAATCAGACCTAAAGAAACTGGAGGAGTGGTCTACAGCAGGGCAGCTGAAATTTAACACCAAAAAGTGCAAGCTCATGCACATAGGAAGAGGGAACCCAAAAAGGGAGAACTACTTGGGAGGAGAAAGATTAGCAATGACTAGCCAAGAGTGTGATCTGGGGCTTTTAATATTGGACAACTTGAAAGTGAGCAGACAGTGCGAGAAGGCAGCACTTAAGGATAGTGGCATGCTGGGATACATTAGATGGGGAATCATGAGCTGGAGGAGAGAAATGATACTGCCACTGTATAGGGCACTTGTCTGTCCTCACCTGGAATACTGTGTCCAGTTTTGGAGACCACACCACAGAAAGAACATTGACAGAACAGTGACAGTACAAAGGAAGTCAATGAAAATGGTACAGGGAGTACATCAAATGTCATATGAGGACAGATTGAAGGAATTAATCAAGTATGGTTTGATTGTTCGGCTAAGTTCCACTACAATATATTAAAATACAAACAATCAAACATGCAGTATACAAATTAAATTATCTGACTCACACTATAATTCAATTCCATTAAAAATATTATCCATCCATTTTCCCATGAGGATAAAAATTCCACCAGCATTTTCCTACACAATCCAGCATTAGATATTCATTATATAGATCCATTAGAAAAATAGTTTAGCTCATCAAAATATAAAAATATGCATTATCATCTATATTTATAAATGATTAGCTATCATTTCTGGTAAAAAATACATTCATATTCAGATAGTGTAAGTGCAACAAGTACGCTATATACAAAAGCTACCTATTAAATACATTACATTTTACTTACAAAATTAATCTTATGCATCTGAGAAAATACTGAAAGAACAAAATGTCCTTCTAATCTCAGGAGAACTGATAATGGAGTTTGCCCTTTAAAGGGCAGACCATGTTGTCCTGGTGCACCCCTTCCCTCCTTTAGAGAATGGTTGTGCTCAGAGTGGAGGAGAGAGGGAAGGGAAGGGGCCAGGAGCAAGACAATGGGGTAGGTAGCAGGGAGGGGAGAAGGGGGGTACATAAAGGACAGCACAAGGGGGCCTCAACCACTTTTTGCTGGAATTTTGATTTCACATCATCTGCAGCACGTCGGATTGGCAATAGGATTTTTTAAAGTTTTTGTCACAAAAGGGAAGAAGGTAAGGTTATGATAATGTTTTTTTAAAAAAAAGAAGAAAAAGAAGGCAAGCGAAGTTATTTCGTTTAGAAATGAATTGACATTGCAGCAGTGGGTTTGGAATATGGAATATTGTTAGAGAGCAGGACGAGACAGCAATGTTAAGAGCCAGTTATTTATAGATTGCGCAGTACAGGCATTGGAAGCATGGTTTAGTGTGGTTATGAAGAGGGCAGGGTAGGAAAAATAAGAGTGGCTGGGAGAGCGCACCAGAGGAGGGATGCAAGGGAAGGAGTCATTGGAGTGGCTCAGGTTTGGTGTTGAATGGGAAGGAACAAGTGGAAACCAGGGTTTTGAAGACTGGGACCTGTAGGGAGCTCTAAGCCTGGAAGAGGCCCTAAGAAAATGAGCATGATCGCGAGGCCACGTGGCATGACGTCACACGCTGCACGGTCCTCGCACTGAGGGTGGCCCCCCTTTTTTCTTTTTGGTTGCTAGGGCGGAGGAAGCCAGTGTTGTTGGAGTGGCAGGCCTGGAAGAGGCCTCAGGGGGAAAAGCGAGTGAGTGCATTGGGAGGCCATGTGGCGTGATGTCACATGCCGCACGGTGCTCGAGCTCAAGAAGGGCTGTTGTTTGGGCTATGGTCTATTCAGTCAAGGCTTGTTGAGTAACTCTGGTTAGGTGCTTTCCTCTTGGTCCCAATGGTACAGGGTTCAATCACTGAGCCTGGATGTATTTTGGCTAGAGTGAGAGGCAGTACATTGCAGGGGTCTAAGGCTCGGGCTGTACATCTGGGGGCAGGTTGCCCGAGGAGGGGAGCTGAGTCTCCCATGGCTTATATGGTTAAAGCATAGCAAAAAATGCTAAGGTTATGGGTTCATGTCCCAATGGGGGCACACTTAGTGACATGCGGCAAAGCAGACTGGGGCTGACTCCTAGAGCTCCCGCTTGCATATTGTGTTATGCTTGGGGGCCTGCAAGTCACTTACCTTTAAAAGGGGAGGCAGCAGCCAGGAGGACAGACAAAAGGAAGGGCTCCCTGGAGTAGCAGGCCTGGAAGAGGCTTGGGGGAGTGAAGTGAGGGAGATCAAGGTTTGAGGCCACGCGGCATGACGTCACACGCCACGCAGTGCTTGCCCCCAACATGGTCCTTAGTTCAGTTTGAGTGGAAGCTGGGTGTGAGGGGATTGTGGGACTGGAGGAAGCCCTGGAAAAGCGAGAGGATCACGCTGTTGAGGCCACGTTGCGTGACAGCACACGCCGCGCGGTGCTCGTGCTGAGGGTGGGCCTTGCTTTGGATGGTCTAGGCTGCCTTTAGGGTGGGTTGCCAGGTATTCCAGGGGAAGTGGGTAGTCTGGGAGGGGAATTTGGGGAGAGGGAGAGAGGGAGCGGCCCGGGGGCCTGTGGCGTCACACCGAATTGGAGCGGGTGGCTGCCCAGGAAAAACTGGGACCATGGCTTATGGGCCCGGGGGAGCGCTGCTAGGGGGGTACATGTGTAGAACAATGAGGCCCATAGAGGCCCCGATGGGGATGGGAGCATTTTTGGGGAAAATGGTGCAATCTAGCATGCAGCATGGAAGGGCATTATAAGGGTTTTTGAAGAATCGGGTTGCTGCCCAGCGGAGGGTCGCGGCCTCCATTAGATGGCAGGGGAGAAGGAACCTCACAGGTGGTGTCTCAGGACGCTAATCCGGCATAAAGAGGAGGCCATAGGGAGAGGGGCTGCGGACAAGGAGAAGACGTCCTGCCAGGTGGAAAAGGGGGTTTTTGGCATGATGGTTGGTGCAACAGACAGGAAAAGGCATACTGGAGATACAGGCATACGAATAACCCTGTTTCTCATTTTTCTATAGTTGTCTTCACAGAACATATAAGACAGACATGGCGCACAGGAAGAGCAAGCCATCGAAGAAGGATGCCTACAAGGCTATTATTGACCTGGCAGAAAAAGCACACAGAATGTGGGAACTGGTGGAGGGGAAGGAACCGGGGAGGCCCGGGGAGAAGAAGAAAGCAGGTACTGGAAAAGGTGGGAAAGGGAAGAGGCCAGCCAAAGGGCCACACAGCCCCGCTAAGGTAGCACCGGCAGTGGTCGGGCCTGCCAAGGCTGTCGCCCCAGTACCCATATGGCCGGTGGACCCAGTGATGCCTGTACCCACCCCATGTCAAAGGGGAACCTCCCTGTTGGAACCCGGACATGAAGCCCAGAACAGGGGGTCTGGCCCGCAGATCCCAGTAGCTCACCCTCCACCCCCATCCCAAGTGCAAGAAGAAGCAAGAGGACCTTCCAAGGACTCCAGGCAGCGTGGCCAGGAGACGGTTACAGGTAACACATGCAGCACAATGGGGGATAGTATAAAAGAGTACATAGGGTAAATCGTGGCAGCACTGGAGACAGGAGGGCTAGGGTAGATGGAAACTGTTTTGGCAGAAATTAGGTTGGGAAAGGAAGTGCCAGGAGATTGTATAAAGGGAATGGAAAGAGAAGGAAGAGGTACAAGAGAGGTAGGTGCGCCTGGGATGAGATTAGGCGAATATGTGCCACTGGCCACGAAAGAAAAAATATGGAAAGGTGAATATGTGGACATATTTGCTTTAGTGAGTCGAGAAGCAGCGGCCAGATATGAAGAAGCTGAGGACATAGGCAGGAATGAGATGGCAGTGGCCATAATGCTCTTAGGGAAGAAGGAGGATGACATGTTCACGAAAGAGAAGACTTGGGATGGGTGGTTTCTAGGTTTTGCTATTTTTTCAGCCATTGTCCTGGAAAAAAGGCCAGAACTAGGCATCCCGTTCATTACCTATTCATTAATAATATGGAGGGCAAAAGCAAAAGGGGGGGTAGGATGGATATACTACGATGAATGTTTTCGACAGAGAATGGCAACATTCGGGGACGTAAGATGGGACACCAAGCAGATAGATTTATGGACAGATTATGTAACAGATCAGTCCACACCTGAGGGCAGGTGGAGCAAAAAGGGTTTTACACTGCATAGATGCTGCTGGGCTTATAACAGGGCCTTATGCTCATGGCTGCAGTGTCGTTTTTGACATGCCTGCTAAAAATGTGGAGGGGTACACCCAGCAAGCAGGTGCAGGACAGCATGGACACAGGGAACACAAGGGCTGGGGGGACAAGGGTCAAGCCAGCAGCTTTTTTGAGATGGCCATGGGTTTAAAGGACAAACATGGAGCAAGGGAGGGAGGGGCAGGAGCTATGGAGGCAGAGGGGGCCAGAGCCAGTGAAGTAAGGAAGGTTAGACAGGAAGGAAGGAAGGGTGGAGCCAGGGAATGGGGGCAGGTGGAGCAACAAGGAGCAATTTGACATGGCTAGATCTCCCATCAACTTATCAGCTTGGACAGTTTGCCTGGATATATACCCAGACAAAAGCATGCGGGACAGGATTTTAGAGGGTTTTAGCACAGGTTTTTCATTGCAGTCTGAGGGGCCCAGGCAAGCAAGGGAGGCAAGCAACCTGGGGTCTGTGAAAGGGAAAGAGGAAGTGGTAAGACGGAAGATTGAGAAGGAAAAGTGGCAGGCAGGGTAGAGGGCCCGTTTAGCACCCCCCCATTAGAAAACATGCGAATATCGCTTTTGGGTTTGGTACCTAAGAAGCAAGAAGGGGAATTCAGGGTGATCCATCACCTGTCCTACCCAGAGGGGGAGTCAGTGAATGACTTCATCAGTGAGGAACATACTAGGGTGACATACGCGACTCTAGAGGACGCAATACGGATAATCCGTGCCACAGGTGATGCTTGGATAGCAAAGACGGACATCGAGTCCGCTTTCAGACTGCTTCCAGTCAGAAGAGAAGACTGGGACCTGTTGGGTTTTAAGAGTGAAGGACAGTATTATTTTGACAAAGCAATGCCAATGGGATGTTCCATGGCATGTGCCACGTTTGAGGCGTTCAGCACATGCTTGCAGTGGATATTTCAAGAAAAGACGGGTTATAGGTCAGTCGTCCATTACCTGGATGATTTTGTCCTCATTGGGAAAGGAGAAAGAGAGACACAGAGAATGCTGGGTAAGTTTCAGGAATTGTGTAAAGAACTGGGAGTCCCTTTGGCACCAGGCAAGACAGAAGGACCCAGCAGAGTTATGGAATTCCTTGGGATAGAGATAGATGCTGCGAGTGAAGAGTTTAGGCTACTGGACAAAAAAGTAAGGATGTTGAAGGAAT
Source organism: Neoceratodus forsteri (assembly GCA_016271365.2). NCBI lineage: Eukaryota > Metazoa > Chordata > Ceratodontiformes > Ceratodontidae > Neoceratodus > Neoceratodus forsteri. The sequence goes on along the minus strand of CM057449.1, from coordinate 589,334,399 downwards.
TAATACAGGTACAGGCCAGCAGGAGGCAGGTGCAGCTAAAGCTGGTTCAGTAGGTACTGGGGCACCTGAACTTCGCATGCAGGGCCATAGGACCAGGGAGGGCATTCACAAGGAGGTTAGCCAGAGCTACAGCAGGGGTTACCAGACCACATCACTGGGTTGATCTGACACGCAGTGTCAGGGAAGATTTTAGGATATGGGAACAATTCCTGGAGGGGTATAATGGTTGTTCATTCTGGCAGGAGGAGTGGCTGTACAACACAGACCTTGACCTCTACACTGATGCAGCAGGAGGAATTGGCATGGGGGGTTACCTAAGGGGCAGGTGGTTTGCAGAACCATGGCTGGCCAGTTTGGTGAAGGATGGGAAAGTGAGAGATATAATATTACTGGAGATCATGCCCATATGGGCATGTACCTTGGTCTGGGGGGGAGGAATTAAGGGATCAGAAGGTGACTTTCTGGTGCGACAATAGGGTGGTGGTTCAGGCACTAAACAATAGGGGAGCAAAATTGGAGACAGTCATACAGGCAGTTAGTTTTAAGGGCTTTGCAGCTGAACATGTCTTTCAGAGCAAAACACATAGAAGGGGTACACAATACCCTGGCTGACAGCCTTTCCCATCTGCAGCTGGACCATTTCCGGGAGCTGGCACCAGCAGCAGAAGAGCAAAAAACACCCATACCAATGAACATATGGGATGTTGGCAAGAAGGAGCAGAACTGCTGTTTCGCAGTTCATAGGCGCCTCAGACTCTGGAGGTTTTCTCAAACATTGTGGCAGAACACCAGATGGAGGTAAGTGGGCCACTCTTGGAGGAACAGTTATGTATGTTCACGGTGGAACAATGGCAGAAAGGACTGCACAACCACAATGGGGGTTTATCTGGCAGGGATCAGTGTGATCTGCAGCCTGAAAGGATGGAGGGACCCAACAAAATCAATGCTCATCAGAAGGATGATGCAGGGCTGGGGCAGGTTGACAAAAGGGCCAGGAGATAATAGGAGGCCAATAGGGGAACAGTGGCTAATAAAGCTAAAAGAGGTGCTCCCCGCAATATGCAAATCAAAGGAGGAAGCTATTTCACACAATTTATGTGATAATGTAAGCTGGGGCTATGAGAGTGAGTGAGGTGGTAGGCCATGGGAAAGATGACAAGGAAGGAGGTGTGGAATGGGAAGATGTGAGTTGGGGGACAAAGAAATACGGATCAAGCTAAGAAGGTCAAAGACTGACCAAAAAGGGCAAGGGTGTACAATAACACTGGGAAGGCGGTCAGAGATGGCAATATGGCCAGTGCAGGCTCTGTGGGCTTTTGCTGCAGAACAGGTAAACAGGACGGGGAAGCTATTTGTGCATGGTGATGGAAAAAGGGTCACCGGATATCAGATTACAGCAGTGCTGAAAAAGGGCATGGGTTTTCTGGGAGAAGACCCAGCTATTACTCATCCCATTCCCTACGGATTGGGGCGGCCTCACAGTGGGCAGCGAAGGGTGAACCCATGAAGGGCATTTTGGAGAAAGGGTGCTGACAGTCAGCCAGCTACAAAAGGTACATCAGAGACCTGGTATAAAAAAAAGGGAAAAGAAACGAGGGGGGATAGAGAATGGTAAGGCGGGGGGGGAACAATACATTGACAGCACTGAGAGTGGATGTAAATTAATGAATTTTCCTTGCACCCCATAGGTAAAGGGAGGAGCACAGAAGTCTGGATCTGCAGCCATTCCTATATTTACTGGGCTGGTAAGAGAGCAGAGAAAAAAGCTGGGGGAAAGCATTTGTACCAAGATGCAAGACAGTGTAGGTTGGTATGGCATGGCCTGCGGGGGATAAGATGGGCACAGCTTCTATCTGCTTTGGAAGAACTCAGAGGACATCATCCCAGTCCAGACCTAATCATTATACACCTAGGGGGCAACGACCTGGCAAGCAGACCATGGATGGACACATATTTGCAGATAAAGAGGGACCTAGGGGTAATAAGACAGTGGTGGCCTCGGGTATGCCTTGCCTGGTCGGATATAATTCCACGAAGGGTATGGAGACAGGAACACAGCCATAGGGTGGTGGAGAGGGCCAGGAGGAAGATGAATAGATGGGTAGTGACATTGATAAGGCAGATGGGAGGACAGGTGATACTACGGGGAGTTGAGGAATGGGTGGATGACTCCTACAGGTCAGATGGGGTGCATTTGTTAGATATAGCAATAGACATGTTTAACACGGAAACAATGGGTTTCATAGAGGAATGGAGAAAACGGACAAGAGCTGGTGTATAAAAAAAAAAAAATGAGATGGAGGGAGGGTAGTTTCATCCCTGAGGTAAGGGAGAGGGATTCCATAAGTGGGGGCAAGCCAGTCATCCAACGCAAGCTGGAGACTGGCTAGTGGGGGAAAAAGGGGGGGAGGATGGGACAGGGGAAGAAAAAAGAAATAACACAAGAGGAGGAAGAAGACGAAGGAGAGAGCGGTCTCGGTTTTCACTGTTGCCTAACAGGAAAGGAGAAGAAGAAGGCACCAGGTTTTCGCCTGGGGGACGGACAATCAGAGAGTGATATATGGATGGAAATAAATGGAAATTATGGAAATATGATAATAAGGAAATGGAAAATGGAATATGGTATTATGAATATAAATAAATTAATTGCCAATCTGAGCACAACAACAAACAATGGTCTGTGTTTTTGTGAGGGAAAAGGGGGGAATCTGGGACAATACTAACTAATAATTAGAAATTCATTTAGTATTCTTGTCAAATAAAACACAGCAAAACAGTTCTAGGGATACATTAAAATAACACAGATCCCCCAAAACATTTATCAAATATCAGTTTTTGTTTTGCAGCTAATTACCAGCCAGTGGAACCTATTTTGACTCTCATGAGGGAGCTGATCATAACATTCACCAAGCGTCCATCTGAGAAACTATCTCCCATCCTCAGACAGGCCTGACATCTAGCCAACATGTTTAGGACCAACCACAGGTAGGATCCTACTCTTGAAACTACTATGTAGGAGGATTATCCAAGGATGTCCGCTCACCAGACTCAAATTAAGAAATCTTGAGCTACCAGCAACACCCATCCAATTGGGGCAGTATCAGAGAGCATCCCACTGCTCATGCAGTCCCATGCCCCTACTGCACCCCGGTATAATGGGATTTACATGAGAGCTGCTAATTGTAACCAACTATGGGTCTTTCACAGACTGATCCTTCCCCAAAAGAAAAGCTCCCACAATTCCCTCCATTTTCGAGTCCAAAACTTTGAAACTGAATCCTGCCATTGTAGGCTTAATCAGGTCAAAATAGAGAAATGCAGACGTTCTCTTGGGGAGCAAAGTGGAAAGTCCACCAACTGACTTCTAGGACCATGTATCAATTCCATTTGGCTCACGACATTGCATTAAAACAAATATACATAATATTCATAACAAATTCCCATAGCCGAGCAGATATAAAAATTAAGTAATCAAATTTAGGGCCCACTGAAGGTAGGGAATCCTAGTATTAAAGATACACACTACAGGCTCATTGAGATGGCCAGCTCACCAGACCCAAATTAGGGTATTTCAAGCTGTCCACAAAACCCATTGTTTTGGTGTACTATCCAGGAGCATCCTGCTGCGCATGCAGATCCATACCCCAATTGTCCCCCGTTGTAAATGAATTATATGCTGGATGCTTTTTATATCCAGGTCTGGTTCTTTAGAGATTACACCTACCCCCAAAGAACTCTCACATTTTTATCCACTTTCAGTTCCAAACCTTAGAGTTGGGCCCTATAAAATTGAAAATAGTGGGCCAGATTTTAGAAGGGTTACACCAGGCATAACTGCAGTTGCGCCAAGTAGAATGACACATGTAGCAATTTACACCAGCAGTTGCAACATGCACGAATCTATAAAGTGGCCTGCGACATGTCACAGGCCACTTGTGCTGAACAGCAGTTATGTCACATAACCCCCCTGCGACATCGCGCTAGGACGTTTATGGCAGCAGTTGTGCCCCATTCTAGAAGGGCAGCCACAAAGTCCCCACATTGGGATTCTACAAGAACCCTCGGAGGAGCATCGACATCATAAGTTACACCAGCATTTAGCCAGTGTATCCTACGGCCACCCCCCAGGGGTCCTGTAGACCCACTGGCAGACATTCCAACATGCTGCCATCCCCCCACTCGTGCCCCAAACTGCGAGTCGCCGGCTGCATATGCGGCAAAAATCCAGCCTTGGCAGTCTAGTGGCTCCCGAACTGTACAATAATAAATAAAGTGGTCCCGTATCCCTGGTAGTGTAGCGGCCCTCCTGTACTGTACAATAATAAATAAAGTGGTCCCGTATCCCTGGTAGTCTAGCGGCCCCCCGATCACCATAACATGTAGCACACCCATTCCCTGGTAGTCCAGTGGCCCCCCACCCAGCCATGACAGCCCACCCAGCACCCCCCCATCCATCCCGAGCCAGTGACTGGCACAGCCCTCCTCTCACCACCGTGGCCAGCCGCTGACTGAGTCAAGTATCAATTTGTACTGTAAAGACGTGCTCAGATATTAATATCTAAGCATGGTTTCTCAGTATTATTGTACAGTATGGAGGGGGTCACTAGACTACCAGGGATACGGGATCTGTTTATTTATTATTGTATGGTATGGGGGCTGCTAGACTACAAGGGATACAGGACCAATTTATTTATTATTGTACAGTACGGGGGGCACTAGACTACCAGGGCTACCTGGGTATCTGCTGCATTTGCGGCTGGCAACTAGGGTTGGGGCATGGGTGGGGGGTGGACTGAACCCACCCTGTTGTTGTGGCTTTGCGGATGCTCGCCAGGTATGCCCACAGTTCGGCTGACTCTGGCCTCATGTTGCAAGTCGCAGGATTAGTTATGATGACCCTCCCTACTAGAATAGGGTGCAGGGTCAATGTTACAGGTGCGGGTGGTGAAAGTTGTGTTTGTTGGCAACTTGGGCCACCCTTCTAGAATCCGGCCCAGTAAATTTGACTTACACCAATAATAACAATAATAAGAACAGATCCTATAGCTGCTCAGTTCTTTTATCAGATAATAACACTAGCAAACCCAGCAATCGAAAAAAAAGCCCCACAAAAGATGTCCTTGCGAGAACACAAAGGCAGTATGACTCAAATGCTCCTTTCCCCTTAAATGTGGAATGAAAATTTACCAAAGGTTCAACTCTTCTTTCTTATTAACTCCAACACACGCTGAAAGTCAAGCATCCTTCTTATGGCAAGTTTATAGTCCAAAGTTAATTCAAAACTCTTAAAGGCAAACAATTTTGAACTCAGTGAGAAAAAATAAAAACAATGCCTCATAAGGGGTTACCCCTTAGTCTCCAGTGGTCGCCAAACTGCATCACACATGGGCCCACTGAAGGATAGAACACAACTGCTCCAAACAATTTTCATCAAATTATCTTGTTTTTTGCCTTTAATCAGGTATTACAGGTAATCCAGATCCAGTCATCCTTGCATAAGGTACTCTGTCAGCTGGCCTTATTTCTACCTCTTGGGTAATTTAAATTTCGGGGCATCTAGAGAGTAGAATAGAAAACAAGACTATCACTCTTCTGAGCGCAGTAAATTCATCTAATTTAAATATTATCCCCCAGCTCTTAGGCAAAGACAGCATACCTTTTAAAATTTGATTTAGAAATTTCAGCACTTGTAACACACCTATTAACTCTCGGTCATCTGTCTCTGGTAGATCTCCAATCCCAGGTTCCGTCCAATGCCCCTATGGAGTTCCAGTGACATAAGACACAGTCTCTGTGGTCATCGTTAAGCCTGTTTCAGAACTCTACAAAGCATTATCAGGCCTTTCAACACCCCCTACAAAAACTTCTCTCTCCACAAACCAACTGGCTGTTGCAGCTAGCAACCTCTTCCAATGAGGTTTTCAGTGAGCAAATTTCCTGGCAAGTTCTCTGTACTTCCAAATGCTCACTTCTAAACAGGGGTATTCAGGATCCCAGTTTTGCCCAATGACTCCTCTCAAAGTTCAGTTCTCATTTTGAGGCACAGTTGCTCAACAAAGCCTATGGCAAAATGTTCAATTCAGACAGCATGACAACCAGTATGCCAAGAAAAAAGCCACATTTGCAAACTCCAGACAAATGCCAAACACCAACCAAATACTCGAACCATCACAGGGGAATTACCAGGGGTTTACCAGCAAGTCAGCATCAGCAAGTACAGTCCGTCAAAATTTAAGCTGAGTTTCATTCATCTGGAGCTTTTTAATAATAAAAATAGGTAGTGTAAACAAACTAAAATGCTGCTAGAATAAGGCAACGAGGAGCATCGAGAGTATAGATTGTTCAGGAAAGATCGGGAAGCGAAAGTGGAGGATGAGTGGCGCTATACATCAAAGAAGAAATCAGGGCCATGGAAGGGCAGGAGGAGGGGGGAAACGGAGATAATATGGGTCACCCTAGATAGGAGGAAGGGGGAAAATCTGCATGATGGGGTTGTTTACAGACCTCCTATGCAAGGGGAGGAAGGGGATAGACTCTTTGTAGAATCAGTAGTGAAAATGGCACAGGGGGGATTTTTCTAGTGGGGGACCTGAACCTCCCTGACATTGACTGGGATGCCCCAACAGCAGTCTCATCAAGGAGTAGGGGCATCTTAGAGGCTATACAGGGCATGTTCCTGCAGCAGAAGGTCACTGAGCCCACTAGGGGTGGGAACCTGTTGGATGTAGTCCTCACAAATTGTGACAGTGTGGAGGAGGTGGTGGTGGGGGAAGAGCTAGGTACCAATGACCACAGGGCTATCAGGTTCAGGGTGAGAGTGGGAAAGGAGGGAAATAGGACGAAATCTAGGGTAATGGATTTTAGGAAGGCTGACTTTAGCAAAATGAGGAGGGTGGTCAGTGAAGAAATGATGAAGATGAGGGACACGCAGGAGGTGGAGAAATTATGGGCAGCGATTAAGGAAGGGGTACAAAAAGCCATGGACACATGTATTAGAAAGATAAGTAAGAACAGAAGATGGAGAAGACCTCTATGGTTCACTAGGGGGTGGCAAAGGGGGTCAGGGAGAAAACCAGGGCCTTTGAGAGGTACAGGATGACAAAAAAAGCTGAGGATGGGAAGTCTTATAGGGTAACAAGGAGGGAGGCAGCACAAAAGATAAGGAGGGCAAAGGAGGACATGGAGGAGAGGATAGCCAAGAAGGCAAGGAGGGGGTATGAAACCTTCTTTAGGTACGTGGGTGACAGAAGGAGGGCACAGCAAGGAATCAGAAGGTTAAGGGGGGAAAGTGGAACAATACTGGGGAAGGGGATTATGAAAAAGTGAAGGCTTTAAATGACTACTTTGGATCAATCTTTATGAAGGAGGGTGAAGGCAGAGGGCCAGAATGGGAAGGATAGGGAGAAATTCACAGGCAGTTGGATTCAATGGAATTCACAGCTGACAGTGTAAAGGAAGAATTGGGTAGACTTAGGGTAAACAAGGTGATGGGGCCCGATGGTATGCACCCAAGGGTACTCAAGGAGCTGAGAGAGGAGCTGGTGCCACATCTGGCAAGGCTATTTAACTTGTCCTTGGACACAGGCATCATGCCAATGGACTGGAAGAGGGTGGAGGTGGTTGCACTATACAAGGGAGGAAGGAAGGACGAGGTCAAAAACTTCCACCCTGTCAGTCTCACCTTGGTGGTGGGGAAGGTAATGCAAATGTTACTGAACACTAGACTGGTGGAATACCTGGTGATAAATGGCATGCAGGATGAAAGGCAGCATGGTTCCACCAAGTGTAGGTCTTCCAAGACTAACCTGATAGCGTTTTTCAATGGGGCGATGCAGATAGTGGAGCGGGGGCAGTGGTGGACATGGCCTATCTGGATTTCAGTAAGGCTTTTGACACTGTTCCGCATAGGATGCTGGTATATAAGCTGGACAGACTGATGGTGGGTCAGAGGATCACCAGATGGGTAGAAAATTGGCTGAAGGGAAGGAGTCAAGTGGTGGTGGTAAATGGGACACATTCCAGGGAACAGGCAGTGACAAGTGGGGTGCCACAGGGGTCAGTGTTAGGACCATTACCTTTTAACATCTATGTTAGTGACCTAGCGGAGGGTCTGGAAGGGCAGGTGTGTCTATTTGCAGATGATACAAAGGTATGCAATAGGGTGGATTCCCAAGGGGAGTGGAGGCCATGAGGCGGGACCTGGAGAGGCTGGAGTAGTGGTCAGAGACCCAGCAACTAAAATTTAATGCACAAAAGTGCTTAATGTTGCACCTGGGGAGGAAAAACAAGAGGGAGACTTACTTCCTTGGGGGGTGGTTATTAAGGAAAAGGAAATGGAAAAGGACCTAGGGATTATGGTATCAAGCAATCTTGAGGTGGGGAACCAGTGCAGTAAGGCAAGGCAAGGCAAATGGTATGTTGACCTGCATTGCGAGGGGCTTTACTAGCAGGAAAAGGGACGTGCTGATGCCATTGTACAGAACCATGGTAAGGCCACAGCTGCAGTATGGGGTGCAATTCTGGATGTCTCACCTGTGCAGGGATATTGAGATGATGGAGGGGAGAAGGGCAACCAAAATGGTGTGGGGAATGCATGAGATACCTTATGAGCAAAGATGGAGAGAACTAAATCTGTATGCTCTGGAGACTAGAAAGGAGAGGGGAGACATGATTGAGATGTATAAGTATTTGAAAGGAATAAATAGGGTGGAGGGTGGGAGCTTGTTCAAAATGAAGAGGGGAGCAAATACAAGAGGACATAGCCTCAAACTGGAAGGAGGGAAATACAGAGGTAACATCAGGGGGCAGTTCTTCACGGAGAGGGTGGAGGAGGCCTGGAACAAGTTACCAGAAGAGGTAGTGGGAGCCGAAACACTGGAGGGATTCAAGAGGGCATGGGACAGACATAAGGGCTTGGGCATTAAGGTTGATGTATAAAAGGGGGGGGTATTGGGCAGACTCGATAGGCCGTGTGGCCTTTTTCTGCCATCACATTTCTGAGTATTCTATGTATTCTGTGGAGCGGAGCAGCATTGCAGCCATCTTGCTGCTTGCCCCCACCCCAGCAGAAGGAATTAAACATGTACTCCCTGGAACAGAGGAGGGAGAGATGAGACATGATTGAGACCTTCAAGTACATTAAAGGTGTAAATAACATACAGGTGCAGAAACTTTTTGATTCCAACGAGGGTAGCAGAATGAGGGGTAATGATCTTAGACTGAAAAGGGGAAGTTCAGGACCAATGTTAGAAAGTTCTTCTTCAAGAAGAGGGTGGTGGACACTTGGAGAAGCCTACCCTCAGATGCCGTGGGAGTCAAAATGGTCAAGGGGTTCAAAAACACTTGGGATAAGTACAAAGGAATCATTCAAAAGAGGGGATAATAGGGTGGGGGGCTAGTAATCTATACACCAGGGGCAGACCAGATGGGACCTGGAGGTAACCTTATGCTGTCACCTTCTTTGTTGCTATATTTCTACGTGTCTAATACCAGTAAGGTTGGAAATAAGGAAGCCAAGGGCCAAGGATACATCTTTCATATCGTGCAGGGCCGACCTGTTTACTGCCCTGATGTCTGCGTGTGGGTAGGAGTCATTGTACTTTGAGGAATCTTGGAAAGTCAGATATTTGGGTGGGGCAAGGGGTTTTTGAGGACCAGATGAAATAGGTGGGTGAGTGGTCACTAATGGAGTCAGACAGGATCCCAACATGAGAGATCCTATCTTCACAGTTTGTCAATATCCAGTTGAGGGTGGAGTGGTTTTATTTTATTTATTTATATTATTTGCTCATCTTGGAAGTACCTTTGAGTCAGAGACTCTTTTACAGAGGTTTCACATCATAAAGATGAATTACGTAGGAGAAAAAGGAACTACAAACTGTACAAGGGGGAAAAACGAAATCAGATTTACAGTAATAAGACAATAACAACAATATGGTACAAAACACAGTTACAATTCAAATTATAAGCCAGACTGAATTAAACAGTTCTTTTGTTAATAAGTGCTAAGGAGGGCAATTAATCTTTGTCCCAGTAGTGAGTGCAGTAATGGGCAGCAAAAACTGAGATGGGGTGGGCAAGAGAGGGCAGGCATAGGGATATAAGAGAAGTCAGAAAGGGGGTGGGATGGAAAGGTGAGGGAGGACAGGGGGAGGATAGGGAGAGCAGGTGAGGGCAAGATAGGAAGTAAGGGATGAAAGGGAGAGACTGGAAATGGGGGATGGGGGAAAAAAGAGTAATAAGGGGAGAGAGATAAAGGGTCTAATAGGGTGGAAAAGGGATGAGTATGTGGCTGGTCGAGTAGGAGGGGCAGCTGTAGCTAGCAGCCGAGCTGCATTTCAGAGGGTTGAGCCACTGGGTCTAAGGCCAGGGTGCCATAAATTGGACCACTGGGGTCAGGGGCTGCAGTAAAGGGTGAGATATGTGGAGGGGGAAGGGGATATCTAGGAGAGGATAGCACAGGAAATAGTGTAGGGTGAAAGCAATGACAGGCAGGAGATTAGAAGAGGGAGGATACAAGGTATATGAAGTGGAGAAGTAAAGAGGTGGGGAGGTCAGGTTAGACAGTCGCATGTACTGGAGGAGGCTAATAAAGCACAAAGTTTCGATTTAAATGCATTTGGGACCAGTTGTTAAGGCGGGTAGTGGTGGTGAAGGGTTGAGAGAGGTTTAACTGTTTTAGGAGGTTGTAGCACTCAGTGTGGGAACTTCCCTGCCAGTTGAGGTTAAAATCACCAAGCATAATGGTCTCTATGAGGGGGGAGAGTGTCCCAAGGTTACTCAGCAGGTGCAAAAGCCTGGCTATACCACTTTTGGGAAGATTATAGCAAGAGCCAATATACTGTTCTTTTGTGGCCCCTATGGACAACTCTGTGATGAGCCACTCGCTAGGGGAGCCGATGGTGGATTGAGTGGATAGGGTGATGCTGAGGGAGTTCTTAAAGTAAAGGAGTACCTACCTCCCCTCTGAGTCCCACTGTGGTTGTTTCTAATCAGGACATAGCCAGACAGGTTGCAGTTGAGCTCAGGGGTAATGGGTTTTATCCAGGTCTCTGAGATGCAAAGAATTGGCAAGGTTATATAGAGAGACCCAAGCCAAAGCTCAACAAGTTTGGGTAGGAGGCTACATATGTTAAGGTGGGCAATCTTTAGATCATGATTGTGCACCAACATAAGGTTGTTGTGGGAAATGGGAATCTTAACTGGGCCAGGGTTGCTTCAACATCCCCGGCAAGCAAGATGAGCAGCTTGAGAAAAGGAAGCTTGGGACAGCAGATGGTGGGAGTTGACAAACTATGGAGGGTTATTGAAGATATGAAGGAGATACTGAGAAGGCAATTTATTTTATTGATGATAGCCAGTGGGAGAGAGGGGTGGGAGTGGAGCAACCAGCACCCAGGAAGGGGTAAGAGAGAAGTCGGGCAGGATATGGGACAATAGTGTATAAGGGTAGTTTGTTCTTTGACCAGGATATATGCACAGGTCTCAGAGACCAGGTGGATTCCTAGTACAAGTATGCACATCAGCATGGTAGTCACAAGAGGTTTCATTCTCCTTGGAGGGCAGAGTAGGAGGTCAGAGAGGTCAGATGGTCAGGGGTTGGGAGCTTTGGACTATGTAAAGTACATAGCAGTCAGTGTTCAAATAGAGGGTAGTCTGAAGAATGTCAGTTAACATTACGAGTAAGCTATGCTGCTATGGAGAGTGTTTGGAGCAGCTGGTTGGTAATACAGCCGGTTGGTAATAGATACTGGTAAAGAATAGAGTGCAACTATTGCTAGAGGTAGAGCTCAACTAAACCTAGCGCGATATCAGAGGATGCGAGCTGCTGAGATGAGTGGTAGAGCAGAGTCATACCATTCAGCTGTAATACATTATCAGTATTGCTTCAGTAGCTCAGACTGCTTGCCTGTAGTTGGACCAGTCAGGTTACTGCATCGTGTTAATCCAGGATGAGGATTCCAGTGGTCATATATGCTGAACAGGTATCCCTGGGTAAATGACAACAGATGAAGCCCTCACGGTTTCAATTAACAATTAAGGATAGAGAGTATTAAAATGGTCACAGGGCCCAGGCAGGAGGAAGGGAGGGGTGTGTGTGGGACATATATTCCTTTGCACAGCACTGCATGCATGATGAACTTAGCATATGCTGCTGCAGTACCTGGGTACTGTTTGAGCTGTTGCCTCTGGTGGTGCGGTATTGGGGAGGGGTGTTAAATCAATTGTCCTAGCAACCCGGAGCTCTCCTGGGTGGTTATGGAAATGTACCAGTTGCTGGAAAGGGAAGTGGGGAAAAAGAGTCAGAGGGCGGTTCAGGAATATACAATATGAATGAAACTGGGAGGAGAGAGAATAGCAGCCAATCCCCAGACAAGGTATGCACACTGAGAATGTGTTATCGAGTTGCAGGAGAGAGAGCACACTAAGAGATATAGGTAGCTGTGTTGTAAACAATTGAAACAAATTATGCAGATCTATCTCAAATGTTATGTTACAAGGCTGGTACTGGTAACAAAAAAAAAACAATCAATTGAGGTCTGCCTATATTTAAACTTGATACATATATTTACACATAATACATAGCAAAGGCAAACACTGTAGTTCAGAGTCCCGAAATAGCACCTAGAAATACAGGAGACCTACATTCCAAAATGGTACTGCATGCCTAACCTAATATGTGCTGCTGTAGTACCGGCTACTGTCTGCGCTGATGCCTCTGGTGGTGCGGTATTGGGGTGGGCTGTTAAATCAGTTGCCCTAGTGACCCAGAGCTCTCCTGGGCAGCTCTGGAAATTACCTATCATAGAGGTATGACTGACCTGCCTGTAGTCGTCAGTTTATCCCTGTTCCCCCCTTGTGGAGTGGGACTACATCTGGAGAACTCCAATCTCATGGCATTACTCCAGTCTCCAGTGAGTCATTAAACAGCTAGGTCAAGGGATCCATCATTTCTAATGGCCAGTAATAATGTTTTTTTTATGGGGTGTGGCCAAGCCAGAGAGGTGCATGGATGTCTAATCAAGGAGATTCTGGCTGAGTTCCCTTTAAATCACTAGCATCCTGAAGATAACCAACTTAAACACTGCCTATCTCAGATTAAACTATTTAGAAAATGATCTCTAATCCATAGTCTGCTTGCAGCCAGGCAAAACTACCATTCTAAGTCTCAAAAGAAACTGTGGGAGGAGATGGGCCTGTGGAGCTTGGAGGCTGCAGCAAAGCATAAGCATTAGCAAGCACAGGGCTAAATCAGTCTCCTGGAGATCATCACCTAACAAGGATGACCTAACCATAAAACAGCTAGCAGCTATGCTCTTTGAAATGTGAACAGAACTTAACGCTGGACTTGAAAGCTTAGCAGCTCAGTTCACACGCATCCAGCAAACCATGAACTCTCTCAGAGCGGCCATAGACACCCACAAGAAATGGCTGGAAGAGCTAGAATCATGTCTAGGGGCCCAAGGAGAGTTCTTAACAGTGGTCATTACAGAACACTTGGCCACACACAAACTCATAGAAAAAATGAAGTAAATCATAGATGATCAAGAAAACTGAAAGGCGAAACAACATCCACCTAGTGTGACTACTGGAGGGGTGGAAGGAAAAGATGCCCTCCTGTTCCTCACCAAATGTTTGCCAGAAGCACTTGGACTACCCCCCAAGACTGTACTGGAAGCACAGCAGGTGCTTTGCTTACCCAGGAAATGTTTGCAGTGGACCCCTCTGAGCAACACAGGCATTTTTCAATCAAATGTCTTCATTTTCCAGACAGGACAGAGTGCTACAGGTGGCCAGGAAGAAGGTTAGTATTAAAATACAAAACTCCATTGTCCACATCTTCCCAAACTACAGCAGGAGGCTACAACAAAGGCATTGAGAGCTTAATGAAGTTAAGAAAAGCCTCCATGCAGAGAACTGGCAGTATGCTCACATATATCCCTACAGGCTCCTGATCTTCTGCCCTGGGCTCCCACTGAAGCAGTTCATTAGGTCAGCCCTGGCTGAAACATACTGTACATCCAAATGAAGGTGGCCAAGAAGGAGGGTAGACATAGCCAGAGACACAAAGGTCCTGCAGTTTGAACTTTAACATACAGTATATACCAAACTGTGAGTTGGGGTCGGGGATGAGGAGGGAAATGGGACACAAGGATAGTGAGGTCCGTGGGGCCCTATAAATGCTAGAGGACTCTAGGTTTCATAAATCTTGCTGCCAGAATTAAAAAGTGATTTATTTTTTTTAGTTATGCTAAGGGGGACAATGGCAGTCTCAACCACAAGACCAGGCAGTGCATCTTAGTTCACTGCACTGTTATATGAGGTCCTTGCACCCTTATTGGTACCCTTAGAGGTACACCGTAGATGACTAGTGCTTAGGTATAGGTTGTACTAACACATAGAGCTAAGGGCATCTACCGTATAAGAGTAAATGTCATGATATGTAAGCATGTTATTGTAATACACTTTGCTTGCTAATACATATATATTCTATGCATTTTCTGTGTATTTCTTACTTATAAGATGTTAGGACACCTGTGTCCTTGGAATAATTATGATACATAAGTCAGCATTGCCACCTTTCAGTGATTTTTACTACTACACTGAGTTATTTAAGACTCTGTATAAGTACTCTTTTGTTTCACAAACTGATGACTACTACAAAATTGTATAATGTTATCTTGGACGGTGGATCATCCTCTAATTTAGCCAATAGGGCTCATCTCTGTAACTAGAAATATTTTTGTCTTACAGTAACCATAGTAATTATCATAGGTATATAATGTGAGACACTAAGTCTTGTACCTCGGAGATCCCAAGAGACACAAAGAAACCTTGAGGTATAGGGAATGCTTAGCACTGGCTCCCGGTTCATATTGGTAAGAACTACTTAGGGCAACTGTGATTTTGTCCTTTTTGGTAGTAATAAACAAGTTTATTACTGTAATGCAATGTGTCTGTGATTACTTGCATTCCCAATATGCCAAGAACCTGAGAGTGAGGTTTAGATCTCCTGACAATTGCCAACCATGTGCAGGCAATATTTGGTGTTTGTAAGCTTTCACTAGCTGCTACAACTTTTCTCTTCCCAACGGGGACAGTAGGTGTACATTTCTGTATCACCTCTCCTGTTTTCAAACCAGTTTGTAGTCACTTACAAAGTCTGTCTGTTTTTCTCGGGTGTGGTTGATGCCAACTTGACCCACTCCACAGCAGCTTTGAATTGTAAGCCTACAAATTCTACAGTAGCCTGACTGTGTATAACGTGTTCCTGCTGTGGATCGATACATAGCATGGCGCCTTTTTCACAGTTTGATTTTTCGTTCCCTCCCACAATGGCTACCATATCAAATCTCTGTGCAGAACTGAGACTCGATGTCTCTAACTTCCTTGCCTCCCATGGAGGATGGGCTGACTTCGCGTGGGACGCAAGTCAATCCGAAAACCCTATACTGGGGATTTCAACCCAGTACACAGAGATGAGACAATCAACCATTAAGCGGCATGCCAAAGGGCTGATGGTCGCAGCTCTCTACACTGCTCTGGAAGCCTCGGAAGTGAGGTTTTGAACCCTTGATCTGCATATTTCATCTCTTAAGCAAGAGATGGGTTTGCAGGAAACGGAATGTAGTAGACTGTAGCAGAATTTGGAGTCTGAACTTCAAACACTGCGAAATGAAAAGGATTCACTTTTGCATCATTCAGCTCAGGCTGGAGAACAGAAACTTTGTATGTTGAAACAGGAGTGTGAAAGTTTGAGACAGCATAAGGGACAGGCATTGCATATGAATGACTTGTTAAGTACAGTGAACGCACAGTTGAGTGAGGAGATGCGAGAGCTACAGGACAAGATAAATCAGGTACGTAATGACTTAGAAGTGAAAACTAGGGACAATCGCGAATTGAGCGCCATGTATAGTGTTGCAACAGCAAATGCAGGATGAAATTGATATGGATCTTGCAACTGTGAGTCATGCTGAATGTAAAACCAAGTCGGTGAAACTGCGCCACCAGTAGGAGGTTCTGGCTGGACATGTTAAGGCGATGGGAGGCGAAGCCCCAGCCTTACACACATCATCTGAGGGGGAGGTATCAGACGATGACATCTCTCAGTACAATGCCCAGTCACACCCCTACTATGGCCCAGAAACCCCACCCAGCCATTCACAACATGGCGGGTCCCAACTACACCCTCACCATGTCATACATCGTCGAAGTCGTGACACCCATCATGGGAAATGCCAACATGGCAGCCCCCATGATGGGGGGGAGCAGGGCCAGGCCTGGTCCTGACAGCACCACCGATAGCCATTATTAATGTGGAAGACAGGCAGGAGATAGAAACAATGATTGAAAATGCAATCGGTAATATACCTATTCCTGAGAGACGTAAACGGACCATTAAAACCCAAATCAGGCAGCTTCTACAAGAGGCTGGCACTCAGGATGGTATTGTTCATACTGCAGCCGAGGCCGCAGCCTGGGCTGCCCTAGACGGTGCCCGAGATAACCTACCTCCACCTGATCGGCCCAATAATCCCCTACCAATGGCCTACTCTGTTCAGCAAATAGCTGACAGTATCAGTCAGATGAACCCGTCCGACAATTTCAGCTTCCACTTGGAAAAGGTGCATTCTAAATGTGAGATGCTTAGCCTTGCTGCAGCATATCAGGTCCAGATACTATGCCATACCATCAATCCTAGTTTGTGGGCCAAACACCCTGATGCCATCTGCCAGGATGGCAAACGCCACCTTTGATGAGATTGCAGCTGAGCTCATTTCTGCACACAGCCCAGGTGTAGTAGGAGTGATGCTTGCATACCCTGTCAA
Organism: Neoceratodus forsteri; assembly: GCA_016271365.2. Taxonomy (NCBI): domain Eukaryota; kingdom Metazoa; phylum Chordata; order Ceratodontiformes; family Ceratodontidae; genus Neoceratodus; species Neoceratodus forsteri. The sequence goes on along the minus strand of CM057449.1, from coordinate 589,317,567 downwards.
ACAGAATGCAAAGGAAAGTCCAGCAACTTAGCACCAGAGACTCTGGATGGCCTACCGAGTAGGAAAGCACCTGGCACAAGAAGCTGCAGATGTAGATCTTATTGAGTACAAGACCCTGTTCCTTAGGAGCATGATTCCTGCAGTACGAGAAAAGGTAGAGCCAACCACTTATCCCAACATGGATAGGTTTGCCGACATCCTTTGGAAAACCAAGAGAGTCTACCAACTCTACAACCATGATCTGGGTTCTGGTTCCAAGAAAGTAGCTGCCATGGAGCCTACTCAAGAGGCCACGATGCATTACATGGTAAAAGGGCAGGCCCAATACAAACAGCCCCTCCCTGCAGACAACCAACAACCCCAACAGGCCCAACAACAACAGCAACAACCACAACAGCAACAGCAGCAATGGGGTGGGAACCGGAACTATCATAACAATAAGAAGCACAAGAATAAGGGCAGACAACAACAACAACAAAGAACGGGCCCTTCGAATAGGGAGATAGCCAAAGAAAATTGGAAATTCCAAGAGCTCCTGGGCCAAGTGTGCTCCGTGGCAGATGCTGTTCCCGCTCAGTCCCTTGTGGCTGTACAACCGGTGGCCCAAACCCTGATGGGCCATGGTGACACTGGAAATACAGGGCTTCAGGCCCATACTGGCCTGAACCCAGAAGCTCCTCCCTATATAGCCTCAGTGCAGCACAGTGAAGTGGTTCAAAGGAGCCAGGCCCAACCTCTCCATGCTCCCAGCAGTACAGATTGCCAATTACAGGCTCCAGTCCGGATTGTAAACAAGCTGGTCTTGGATACAAACGGAAGGTCCTGCACCGAGGCTGAGGTTGGGGGCAGCCTACTTATAGTGTTACTAGATACAGGTGTGGCTGTGTCTGTATTACATGATGACCACCTGGACACATCTCCTTGGTCCACCAGACAGAGAACCAACATGTCAGGAGTAGATGGTACTAGATTACCTGCTTATCAGTCTCTACCCTTGCAGGTAGAGTTAGGCCACTTAAAGGCCTCATACATCTTCCAACTGATGGTATTGCATGATCATCCTAGTATCATAGGAATTGATTTTCTTGCACCATACGGCTGTGTGGTGGATTTAGCTAACATGCTATTGATACAAATTCAGGGTCAATACCACACTATTTTGATCCCTGATTCACATGTTGTGGCAACAATATCTGCTAACAACAAAGAGTATGACGTCATAGATTTGTTTAAAGAACATGAGCTTTTCCCAAAGCTTCTCCCCATTTTGCAATGGCATTTGGAAGCATTTGCAATCAACAAACATGACTGCGGCAGAATGCACACTGTCATCGAAGTGCCAGGCCCAGCACATGAGAGGCAAAGGCAATATCCTTTTCCAACTGAGGCCTTGCCTTCTCTCAGAGAAACAATAAAGTCACTCCTCAAGCAAGGGGTAATCAGAACATGCATTTCTACTGCTAACTCCCCGGTGTCGCCCTTGAAAAAACCCACAGGCACCTGGAGACTTACTATTGACTACAGGAAATTGAACCAGGTCACCCCCAGTTGTACTCCAACTGTGGCACCCGCACCTGATGTGCTACGACTTTTGACCCCTGACCTAAAATGGTTCAGTGCCATGGATATCTCCAATGGTTTTTGGTCACTACCATTGGCTCCCAGGAGTCAATATAAGTTTGCCTTCCCCTTTGAAGGAAGACAGTATACGTGGACTTGCTTACCACAGGGATTCCATAACAGCCCATCCTTGTTCCATCTGCATATGATGGATGACCTTGAGGATTTCTCTACTCCCCAAAGTCTCTTGCAGTATGTGGATGACCTGTTGCTGGCAACAGCCACACAGGAACAACACTTGGATCTCTTGGACAAACTACAGACTCTCATTCAGAAAGCAGGCCTAAAATGCAATCCAGCAAAAGCACAGCTATGTCAGAAAGCAGTACTCTTTCTGGGTCTAAAAATAACTGACCAAGGCTGAAGCCCTACCTGGAAGAAGATTCAAGGACTGCAAGACTTGCCATTGCCTACCAGCGTGGCAACTCTTCGACGGTTTCTAGGTATGGTGAACTATTCTAGAGATGTCATCTGTGATTTTGCTCAGAAAATGCTGCTCATCTGTATGAGCTATTAAAAAGGAACATTCCATGGACTTGGGACCCTATACATACCCAGGCTGTGATGTCACTGAAGCAGGACTTGCCCTCTGCCCCAGCTCTGGTCAACCCCAATCCATCACTACCATTCCATCTGGAATGTGCCACCTCTGACATTGCCATGTCAGCAGTGCTGGTTCAGAAGGTTCATGGCACCCTGAGACCTATTGCATATGCATCACAGCTCTTGACCCCAGTGGAACAGAAGTACAGCCTTTTCGAAGGAAACCTGCTGGCCACCTACTGAGCTGTCAAGCACTTTCTGTATATCATTGGGTACTCTTCATTGATTATTAACACCAACCACACACCAACTACCTTTCTGTCCTCAGACAAAGTGAAGGACGGGTCAGTCTCTAATACCAGGCTGACATACTGGTCACTTCTTCTCCAGGATAGAAACATACAGGTGCACCCAACAAAAATTCCATCTATGCTGGGTCATGGACTCCTTTTCCAAGGAGAACCCCATGACTGTACACTGCAGTCACCTGATCGTCCAGATCCAAGTCCTTTTCTCCCTGCTACACCACAAATACTTGACAACACCTCTTTGTGTCGTATCTTTACTGATGGTTCAGCATCCTACTATCAGGGAGAACAAACTGCAGGGATGGGCATTTTAGGGATTTACCCTTATTGTAACACTATTAATATCTCTAAGCGTTGCAGTGTAGCATCATCACAGTATGCAGAGATGGCAGCGGTGTCCTGCGCCCTCGAGTTCATCCAGCATGGGACCGAGGATATCATCATTTTTACAGACTCTAATTGGGTTTGTTGTTCTCTTACAGAATTCCTTCCTTTCTTGCAGAAGAACTCCTTCCTCTCTTCTGACGGCAGCCCAGTGAAGTACAAGAAACTGGTAATATACATACATTCACTAGCACAAAAATTTGCACACAAACTCTATATACACAAAGTTAAAGCTCATTCCCTCCATGATCCCTACCATGCCTTCAATGATACAGCAGATACCCTTGCCAAGGAATGGGTCCAAGGGGGGGACACATGGATCATGGATCATCCAGAGGCCAATGCAGCCATACATATTGCAGCACTCAGGAAAAAACCTGAACCCTTTTCCCCCTTGGACATCTCAGAAGCCCAACAAGTTGATACTGAACTCAAAGAAGTATTCAGATTCCTTGACAAGATCACCAAAGAGAAACTTCCCACACATAACCCCTACCAGAGGCATGAAGGTAAGTTACACTTGTCACCAGATGACAAGTTCATCTGGTACCAGCCAGATGATTCCACCACCAAGTTGTGGGTGGTCCCCAGACACCTTAGGTCTGAATATTTTCACCAAGTGCACAATACACCCACTGGTGGGCACCAGGGAGTGGAAACGACCCTCCAGATGCTTAAGACCACTGCCTGGGGCCTGGTTTCATTGGAGATGTCAAACAGTATATAGATAACTGCCATGTTTGTGCCCAAAACAACCCCATCCCCACCAAACAAAATGCCAAACTTTTACCACAACGACACTATGGCCCTTGGAATGCCATACAAATTGATTTTATTGGTCCCTTAACCAATACCAGCAGAAATAACAAATATGCTTTTGTGGTAACTGACCTCTTTTCTAAGTGGGTTGAAACTTTCCCCACGAAAACATGCACTGCTAAAACCACTGCCAAAATCCTGGTGGAACAAATTTTCTCCAGGTGGGTCCTACCTGTTATGGTGGACTCTGACAAAGGAACCAGTTTTACAGGTGAGTTAATGAAAGAATCTCTTGAACTCCTTGGGAGTTCAACAGAAGTTTCACATATCCTACCACCCCCAATCTTCAGGTCAAGCAGAGAGAGCCAACAGATGGATTTAGCAAATGCTTTTCAAATTCACTGAGGACAATCCCAAAACCTGGGATTCCCTACTGCCATTACTCCTTATGGCAATTAGGGGCACACCCTCAGTCACTACCCAGCTCACACCCTATGAGGTGATGACTGGAAGACAGATGAGATTATCTGAACACCTGTTGTTTGACCTGCACACTCCCACTGCAGGCCGTGTGTCTGTAGATCAGTATGTGGAAAAACTCAGAAAAGACCTTATACACACACACTTGTATGCTGCTAACTGCACGGTTAAGGTCCAGCAACAATCCAAAATACAGTTTGACATGCACGCGCACAAGATCTGGATTAGCAGGTTGGAGATCAGGTAATTGTCCTCCGATTTGCACATCCCACACATTCCTTCTCCAATAAATGGGAAGGCCCATATCCCATTGTCAACAAGCTCAGTCCGGCAGTCTATCAAGTTAGACTCCTGCAAATTAATAAACTGAATGACAAATGATTACATGCAAGCCAACTGAAACTGTATAGAGGAGTTTAATTACTTTTCCTCACCCATTGGGCGGAATACTACTGACTTACTAATGTTTGATTTTGCTTTTCAGATACACTGACAAGATGGCTATCTTGTTCCATTATCTCCTCATCTCAGGAGTTGTCCCCTGCATCCAAGGCACAGTACAGAACCTCCTACCACACCTTGATTATTCAGCATTTCTTTCAGAGGGAGTATCCATCAAAATACCCGATATTCTGATTACTGTCCAGGAAGGTTCCGATGCTTATCTCACTGCCTCAGTTGTCGCTCCTGATCAATCTACCCTACGAATTGAGTGGCAAACCACATCACAAGGACAAATTCTCCCTGTGGCCAAACTCTCCAAAGGAACTTTCCAGGGTTGGCCCAATGCTAAATTATTTCCAAATGGTTCTCTGTCCCTGCTACAAACTGCTCTTATGCATTCTGGTTTATACAATATAACTGCCTTAACTGATCCTTCATATTGTAATTCTCTGTCTAAGGATTCTGCTCAAATATTTTGTGCTGTACACAACATGGCTTCTGCTGCCATGTACCTCTCTGTGTTACTACCCACTGATAAACAGCTTTTGGAATGTCCAAAGCACACCCCTGGTCCCCACAGTGGTCTAACAGCTACTGCCCTCCCTGGTTCATTGATTAACAATTTTACAATTTATGCACATACCTGTGTTGTTTAATCTTACTTACTGGAATATGAAAGAATTTGGTATGAGTCACAATACTAATACATCAGCATTTTATAGTATGCAATTGCTTGATAGTTTAGCTGCATTTCAGATTCGCACTCAAGACCCTATTGCCAGGGTCCATACTACTGAACATACAGGCAACTTCATGAGAAAACCCAATCCTGATGATCAAAGTCATAAACATAATACACGTGAAGTTGACAGTTCTGATGTCACTGGTGCAGCAGGTACTGTCACAGGTCTCTTTGGTACTGCCATGTCTATTTGAAAGAAGGCAGACATTGCTGGTATCAGATCTCATTCTTGCAAATTTCAGACTGGTTTGGTGAATAATATACTACCCTCATTATTGTATGGTGTGGATGGTCTTAGTCAGGAAGAAAGATACACTGTATACAATATGTACAACATTACATTGCTAAGGCATTTACAGGCTCTAAAGAGAAGATTAACTCACTCATTGCAGAGAATAACAAAGAAGCAGATAAACAGTACATTGCTAGAGAAATTCTCTGCTGTGCCTATGGCCCATACATTATCACTACCATCAACAATCTCTTCTGTGACCTAGAATCTGGAAGAATCCCTGATATCATACATGACAGATGCATTTCCAAATGGTATTGTCCATGATGTAAAACCCCTGGCTGTATAGCTATGTGTATGCAACAATCTCTAACTATTCCTCTTTCTACAGCTAGAAGTCTGGGTTTTGTGACCAGACACCCTAATACTGGTCCTTGTTTTACTTCTAAGAAATGTTCTATAAGAGATACTATGTTTGTTTCTTTTACTGTCTCTTTACCATGCTTTGATCCTACTACAGCTTTGTTCAACAAGCTGGCACTGGTACACTCCAGTGGGCACCTTGATGAAGATATCTACAGAGAACACCTGGATCTACCTCTTCTACTGGTTTTCCATCTTTTCCTGGATGCCTGGGTGGCTCCGCACACAGACTGCTGTGCAAAGAAACAATATATTTACTTGTGTCGATGTGATGTATTTGATGTTATTCAACCTGTATGTGGTTATTCTCCAGATAGCATTGATTGGACTTTATCCATGGATGATGACATCAGCACAAATGGCACAGACTTCTCACACTCAACATTGGCTCTGGATAAACTCTACCAATCTTATCTTGAGGAGGTTCATCGCCAGTCAACACGGATTTCCAAGATGACCTACACCTGCCCGGTACAGTTGCAAAAGTGGAAACTCTACACTGTTCGATCTCAATATGATTTTGATGGAGAGTATTGCGTGGTTACTAATCTCAAAAGCTATACTTATGGATCTGAAACATGTGTTATTGATACCCCCAATTTCTGTTTTGTCCCACACCAGAAAACTGTTATTGGACATACTGTTATAACCCCTGTCCCCCTTATCGATGCAGACATCATTGATGGTAACCCTTCTTATCTGCTCACACTTTCTGAATATTTACCATATTTTAATGTACACATAGATCCACTTACACTTACATTAATATCACTTTTAGACAGAAAAGATACACACCTCATCCACATCAGCAATAATATGACCAAGGCCAATGAAACTATCCTTTCATTAATTAATGATGGTGACATGAATGATGCATTAACTAACACCTGGTTAGAAATTACTTTTAAAGGTTTTGTTATTATACAAGCATTTTTTATATTTTTCTTGATTATTATGCTATGCTGCCTACGGTGCACACTGTGCCAACACTGTGAGCAGCTCGAGCTCCTTTACAAAACTCACGTGTCGGGTTTGTAGACGACCACTGCTCCCTGACCTTTCCCTAGATTTGCCTGTGTTGCCCTTGGAGGCAACAAGGGGGAGAATGTTACATGAGGTCTCTGCACCCTTATTGGTACCCTCAGAGGTGCACCGTAGACAGCTAGTGCTTAGGTATATGTTGTACTAACATATAGGGCTAAGGGCATCTACTGTACAAGAGTAGATGTCAGGATAAGTATGCATGTTATTGTAATACACTTTGCTTGCTAATACATATATATTCTTCTATGTATTTTCTGTGTATTTCTTACTTATAAGATATTAGGACACCTGTGTCCTTGGAATAATTGTGATATATAAGTCAGCATTGCCACCTTTCGGTGATTTGTACTACTACACTGAGTTATGTAAGACTCTGTATAAGTACCCTTTTGTTTCACAAACTGATGACTACTACAAAATTGTATAATGTTATCTTGGACCGTATAGCCTCCTCTAATTTAGCTAATATGGCTCATCTCTGTAACTAGAAATGTTTTTATCTTACAGTAACCATAGTAATTATCATAGGTATATAATGTGAGACACTAAGTCTTGTACCTTGGAGATCCCAAGAGACACAAAGAAACCTCTAGGTATAGGGAATGCTTAGCACTGGCTCCCGGTTTGTATTGGTAAGGACTGCTTGGGGCAGCTGCGATTTTATCCTTTTTGGTAGTAATAAACAAGTTTATTACTCTAATGCAACATGTCTGTGATTACTTGCATTCCCAATATTGCCAAGAACCTGAGAGTAAGGTTTAGACCTCCTGACAGCACCTATACATTGAGTAGCTGAGAGGTTTGAACTCAGTGTGGCAGGAAAAGGTAAATGGTATCCAGCATTTCACCTAATGTATGGAACAGCCATGCAGGCTGTGACATGCTTAAACTGCACCATGCTACAGCTACCCTTCCCTGACAGAACAAAGCTGTCATGAACAAAGCTTGCTTTCAGTCTAATCCCCGCTCATACACTTCACTTCATAAAGCAACTTCCCTAACCTGATACCCCACAAAGATGTTCCCATGATGGGTCCAGGTTAAAACCATGAAGTGAGAAACAGCATAGTCAAAAAAAACACTGTGCGGACATCACAAAAGCATGCCGTCAAAAAACATGCAAATATAAATTAACCAACTCTGAAACCATGCATGCTTTTATGCCCACGTGTTTTTGAATGCGCCATTTTTCACCAAATGATTTTAACTGGATATATCCCAAGACAATGTGCACACAACACTCTGGGAAAACTGGGCATTATTTTGAACACCAAAAGGAGCAGAGGTCAGCCAACTATTTTATTAGGCTATTTTCTGACCAAGCCCCACTGCTAGAAGAGTTGGAGGGAGGAGGAGCAATGCCAAAAACGAGGCAGTGGAAGCTAGGCCCCAAAACTCCTTATCAACCAAGCTTTTGTTCAAAAAATTTGCAAAGCAATAGAGGACTTTTTGACACATAATAATGCAGGTGACACCTCGGAGATAATCTGGTGGGATGCTTTAGAGGCATATATTAGAGGGGTAGCCGTACTAAACATGGCTGGAAAAAAGAAACAAGAAGCCCAACAAAAAAAAGCTCTGATAGTGGAAGAAACCACTATCGAAAAACAACATCCACAGATTAATGCACATGGCACTCTCAAAATCTTGCTCAGGGAAAAGGGAGAACTTAACAAGCTAGTCTCCAGCAGATAAGGGTGAGACCTTCTCCTTACCCACACGAAGTCATATTTTGAGGGGAAAAGGGCAGGTAGATGGCTAGCATGGCAGCTGAAAAGCAAAAAGGATGAAAAAATTATCAATGTTATCACAGAGCCAGATGGCACTGTCTCAGAGGAGCAACAAAATATGGGGCTAACCTTTAAGGAATTTTACAAGAAGCTCTTTACCTCTGAAATTAACCCAACTACCTCTACTCCAGGTTCTTTCTCAGGTCCCTTTCCCATCCCTGAAGTGTTCAGAAGACAAGGCAACTATGAATCAAGAGCTTCAGAGTGCTAAACTCAGGTGGGCAGTTTATTCACTGGCAAAGGGGAAGATTCCAGGACCAGATGGATTCGCTAGTGAGTTTTATAGAAAATTTTGGAGATTCCTAAGAAATTGCATGGAAAGCATGGTGGGTGAATCCCTTGCATAAGACAGTTTGCCTGAATCACAGAACATGGCCACTTTTACAGTACCCTTGTTGCTCCTCATGACCTTTGAGCTTTACAAGCCTCTCCAGTCGGGGTTTCGGGCAAGGCATAGCACGAAAATGGCAATAGTCTGGGTGCATAATGACCTCCTTAGGGCTCAAGACCGAGGGTAGGGGACAATTCTTGATCTCCTTGAATTCTCTTCAGCATTTGACATGGTAGACCATTGGGTGTTGCTCGACCACCTGAGGGAATTTTGTGTACTCGCCAGCACTGTCATCTACTGGTTTGAGACCTATCTCATGAACAGGAGACAACAGGTAGTGCTGGGGAATTTCTCCTCCTCCCCTAGCCTCCTGTCATGTGGAGTACCTCAGGGTTCAGTCCAGTCTCCACTGTTGTTTGCCATATATATGCTGCCCCTGGGAGAGATCATTAGGAAATACAGTTTGGGTTTTCATTGCTATGTGGATGATACCCAGCTGTATCTTTCCTATGCCTCTGGATCATCCAATGGGGCGAAGTGCTGAACAACTGCCTTGCAATGATCAATGAATGGATGGCCTCCAGCTGGTTGCAGTTGAACACCGATAAGATGGAGGAACTGGTGGTGGAGTCAAACAGAAGATGTGATTGGATGGCCTCTGGTGCAGCAACAGGGTTGTTCTCAGGTTCTGTGCCATTGAGGGCCTCCTCGAGGGTGTGCAATCTTGGTGTGACCTTTGACAGCGGATTGACATTTGAAGTTAAGTTGTTATCCATTGTTTGGACCAGCTGTTACCATCTTAGGAATATCACCAGGTTCAAGCCCCTAGTTCCGCTCATGGACCTCCCCACCTTGGTACATGCCTTCGTAACATCCAGGCTTGACTATCGTAATGCACTGTACTTCAGGGTCTTCAGAGGTACCCTCCACAGGCTGCAGCTAGGGAAAAAAACAGCTGCCAGGTTGTTGATGGGGCAGTCTAAATGCTGCCACATCACCCTGGTGCTGCGTGAACTGCACTGGCTGTCAGTCAGGTGGAGGATCCTCTTTAAGGTGGGCTTGCTCACCTTTACGGCCCTACATGGGCTGGGCCCTGGAAATTTGTCTAACCTTATGTCACCCACTACCTTGGTCGGCTCCCTCTGCTCTTCCTCAAGGGGCCTCCTTGTGATTCCCAGGATGATGCTAAAAACTACCGGAGACAGAGCATTTAGTGTCGCCGGCCCCATCCTGTGGAATTCGCTATCTCCATTTGTAAGAGATGCCCATTCATTTGAAGTGTTGAAGGTCCTCCTCAAGACCCTCATGTTCAGTCAGGCATTTCCAGATACTGTCTATTAGTATATAGCTGTAGGATAGCCTTGTTAATGACTGCTGCTATTTTTTAGTTGTGTTTTATATGGTCTGGTTAATTTATTAGTGGTTATTTATGTATGCTTTTATTTTAATGAAGTTTGTATTTATATATAGTGCCCAGAGCCTCTGGAATTGAATGCCTGAAAAAAAACTTGCCTTGCCTTGCCTTCTATAGACCTATCATCCTTCTTAATGCAGCCTATAAAATCATAACAAAAGTTATATCTACCAGGATGGAGGTGGTTCTTCCTAAAGTAATACACAGTGAATAGCCAGGCTTTGTGAAGGGGAGACAGGCCAAATCTAACATTAGACGCACCCTGAACATAATGTGGAAGTGTGCGAGGGGGGAACTTTTGTCATGTCTTCTAGCTCAGGATGTGGAAATGGCCTTTGACTGGTTTGAGTGGTCATTCATGTTTGCCACCCTGGCCATAGTTGGCTTTGGACCCAGAGTTATAGACTGTATTTGAATGCCCTACAACAAACCATGGGCTCAGGTGTTGACCAATGGAACCCCTGAGAGAGTTTACCCCTTACTAGATGCACTAGGCAGGGATTCCCCTTCCCCCTTCCCTTTTTATATGTCCTGATGATGTAAACCCTAACTATTGCACTTAGTACAAATCCACAGATAACAAGTATTGACAAGGGGAAACCCACAATGTAATATCACTCTTTGCCAATTACATCACTCTTTTCCTCTCAGACCCAGAGAAAACCTTACAAGCCCTTACAACTATTTTTCAAAAGTATGGGTGCCTGTCAGGACACAGAATAAACTGGTCTAAATGTGAGTTGATGCCCATGTGGGGGGAGGGGGTGTTGCAGTTAACAGGAACTATGCTGACACCATCCAACAAATTCAAATATTGGGAGTGGAGCAATCCTGCCTAGGAAAATGTCTACAATGTGGTCCCTGAACGCTAAGCCTATCCTACGGCAACTCAAACCAAACTGTGAGAGGTGGAGGAGTCTCCCACTTACCTTAATTTTGTGAAGGTCTACACATTAAAATGTGTCTGCTTCCTAAACTTTTGCATGTGTTTCAAGTTCTACTGGTCCAGGTCCCATGAAATCTGTTTGCCAGTATCTGAGGTCATATCACCAACATCATCTTACAGAGAAAATGAGCAAGGTTCAAACAAGAGGTCTTATGCAGCCCCAGCTCCAAAGAAGGATTAGACTTACCAAATTTCCATCACTATTATACTGCCATGTAGTTGGCATATATAAAAGACCTACTGATCCCCTAGAGCTTACAGGCCAGCATGGGTGAACAGGGAAGCACATGACAAGGGGCTGCAGAGAACCATGGGGGTCCTTCCAGCTTTGTCAACAAGGATAGTTAAGGAAATTGAGACCTATATTATATGCCTGTAAAACTTAAAAAATTGGGGAAACTCCAGTTGGATATCTGTACCAGATGTGGGTGTCAACGGGGTACATTGCTCTACATTCTATGTGAATGTAATAAAGTATCCCCCTTCTGGGAAAGTATTCATTCTAGACTTGATCCCCTTCTGGGACTCCAAAATGCTTTTCAACCAGAAATTTGCATTATTGGAGACTCAAGAGATGTTCTACTAGGGGACCAAAGGAAACATATGATTTTGATATCCCTTTGTGCTAAAAAAATAATATTACATCATTGGTTAGACAAACAAATTCCTACATATACAGAATGGCTTCAAGAAATGCTTTTCACTTTATAAGCAGAACACCTCCCGGTGAACATTTCCAAACATAGTAAGAAATATCAGCAGATTTGGGCCCCCTTGCATACTCTATTGTCCATTTAATTTTCCCTCAAGACTGCCGTATTGACTGTATTATTGCATTAATTTGAGCTCTGCAGAGGCTAAGATAAATACCTATACCATTATCATTGTTTAGTATAATGTAAGAAATGTTTTTTCAGGCTTTCCGTTTAATACTAACTCATAGTGGCGGAATGAGTGGTAGGGGGATGGGTTGTAGGAGGGGTTGTGTTTTTTTTATTTGGATGTTATAATTGATAATGTTTCAAATATCATCTGACATTTAAGATAAATCATAGGTATAATTATTGTTTAAGGAAAAACATATGTATGTTGTCTCACAATACTTCATTTTTGATTTCTATAGAAGTGTGAGAATTTACAGGAGTCGTTATATGCATTACTGTTTTCTAATTTTTGTACAAATTATTTTGTGTACAATATGTAAATGTGTAAACTTAATAAAGCTTATTACAATTTGAAAAAAAAGAAAATTGTTATCCCTTTCACCAGTACCTCGGTCAGAGCCTGGCTCACATCACATAAACTTATACTCCACTCCTTGGAGTATCCCTTTATGCAGAAATTGAGAAAGGATTGTGGTGCTACACAAATCTTCTTGTATCCACTGACACGGTATTAGCTGAATAGAAATTCAAAGGTCTCAGACAAATATTGCAGTTGTATGAACAGGAAACCGGTCCTTTAAAAACTTGCAAGAAACATTCTGCCTGAAGGCTAGAGACTTCCTTACATATTTACAGGTGAGGTACAAATTTGAGACCCAGGTAGAAGACTTTCACTAACCAGAGGGCTCACCTTTTGAAAATTTGCTGAATATCATCCAACAGAGGGGCAAATGTCTTAAACTTTTTTATTGTGTCCTTTCATCCTGTACTACCAAACAGCAACCCAGAGCCCTGAGGGACTGGCCGGAGGACCTTGGGCATAGAGAGCACAACTGATCTCCTCTGGAAAGAAGCAGTGAAATTCACTCATTCTTGTTAAAAAAAAAACAGCAGAATAAGACCAGTGCATTATAATTTCCTCCATAGGATGCATTGCACCCCTACACTAACTCATAGATATAATACTGCTCAAAATTAGACAGATATCCTAATTGTCATGCTGCATAAGGCACCTTCCAATAACTTGAGTGAGAGTGCCCTGTGGTTGCTAGATTCTCAGAGGGAGTTGGGAATGTCTTTTCAAAATGCTTAGAATCTGGTTATGAAATTTCCATTAGGACAGTGATATTGGGCTACCAACCATAGGGTGCCTCTCAGGTAGACTACCAGCATTTTGTTTGGAAACTGGGCATAGCAGTGGGAAAAATAGTGTTAGCAGGACACTGGATGACAGAAAGTCCTCCAACAGTAGCTCAGTGGGGGAAACCCCAAGCAGGAATGCCTCAAAATAGAACAAAAAAAAAATATCAGGTACTAAGTGTTCCTGACCAATACATCAAGATATTGTCCCCTCTAGAACAAGCACTTGAGTGAGGTACAGTGTATTCCAAGAGTAAACAGCCTTATTGATACAAAACAACAAAATTCAGCAATACACTCACCAGGGATTAAATTCCAAAAGTAACTTTATTGGGAAGGCACACAGCAAGCTTTCCCTGCTGTTTTGAGGCAACAATCCCTCTTCATCAGGTGATCCCCCCCCCCCCATGACGAGGGAGTGTTCTCTCAAAGCACTGGAGAAAACTTGCTGTATACCTTCTCAATAAAGTTACTTTTGGAATTCAGTCTTCAATAAGTGTATATCTGCATTTTGTTGTTTTGTATCAGTTTGATTGCCATGCTTCAGTGGATCCTCACGATTTGCCCATTAAAGAAATATATGAGCAGCTGATGTAGTAAAATGACTTTTACATAAGTTGTGTTTGTAATATTTATTCATTGTTCAGTTATACACTGTATTCAATTCAATGCAGTTTATTGACTGGTCAGTCTGACCTTTTCAATGTAAAAGAAAACACAAATATATAACATTACAACAGGTATAAACAATATTTAATTACAGATAAATATAAAAATTATTGCACATACAAACTGAAGCTCTAATTTGATAAGGAAGATAATAAATTGCACATACAGCAACTTACATCATGTTGAACTATAAAAACATAATTTTAAACATTCTTGTTCATTTACTTTAGCACCTTTAAATTTAAGGCAAATTCTTGAAATACACACTAGATATTGGGCTAGTGTACCTGTGTCTCATCATTAGTAGTAAAAAATATCCTCAGAAGGAGATCTTGATCAGAAGTTTGGATGGTGTTACAAAGTTGTATTATTCATTTCCCCTGTGAGTCTTATACCAAGGACACTCAAACACAACATGCTTCAAATTTTCTAGAGAAGAAAAAGTATAGGAGCACAGTCTGGACAGACTAGAGTAATCTTTTCTATATGTTGCATCTAGTATATTTGTGGGAAATAACTCTAGCTTATACTTGGTGTATGGGATTCTCTGATTATGTTCAACTAAAACATCTAGGTAATTTCTATAAAAATGTACATTATCATTCATTCTTGACCAAGGTGAAATTTTTAACCTTTGGTTATTCTCCAGGGGTGGGATATTCAAAGGGGTTGTGCATAGCTCAACAGGGTTGCGCTATGCACAACACCCTGAATCGCCCTGTCGATGTTCAAAGGGGATGTTGCATTGTGCAAATCCAATGCGCCGGGGTGCACCAGTAATGTATGCAGTGCAAGTGCGGGGGGCATGCCCACGCCATATGCAGCACATCACGATATTCAGCCCGGGATGTGCGGCGCATATGCAGGCACAAACCCACCTTGCGCCACACAGGGGGGGTGCAAAGATCCACCCGTAAAAAGCAGAAGCAAGCCAGGGGTCACCCACAGGTGGGCTGCCGTATTGCCGTGTGCAACACGGCAGCTGCCTGCTATGGGTAGCCACCCGACCTCCTGGGACACAGTCCGGGTGTCATGATCCCCCCTCACCTGATCATGGGCATTGAAGTCCAAATAAATCCTTGGTGGTCCAGTGGACCCTGCCCCATCGCCCGATCATGGGCATAATATAAACATATCCTTGGTGGTCCAGTGGACCCTCCCACATTGACCGATCAAGGGCTTTAGTAATAAGTACAGTCTCTGGTGGTCCTGTGGACCTGATCCCCAGCCAAATCATGGGCAAATTAATAAAATATTACCCTGGTGGTCCAGTGGACCTGATCCCCAGCCCGATTGCAGGCTTTAGTAGTAAATATAATCCCTGGTGGGTCAGCGGTACCCCCTCCCCACCTACCCACTCAGACCCACCACCCTGCTCCCCCCCCAGTCAGCGGTGGGCAGCAGCTCCCCATCCGCAAGCCGCCTGGCCGCCCTCCATCTGACAGCATACAGTATGACTGCATGCCCATTGGTCCCCTCCGTGGGCCAATGGGCATGCATACCGTACTGTACTACATGGTCCCATAATGTGAATGGTTCATTCACATTTCAGGACTGTGTAGTACAGTATGATCTGCATGCCCATTGGCCCAAGCAGGGGACCAATGGGCATACAGCTGTACTCTACGCTGTCAGTAGGCGGGTGGCCAGGCGGCTTGTGGGTGGGGAGCTGCCACGTGCCGCTGACCGGGGGGAGTGGGGTGGTGGGTCTGAGTGTGTGGATGGGGAGGGGGGTACTGCTGGCCCACCAGGGATTATATTTACAACTAAACCCCATGATTGGGCTGGGGATCGGGTCTACTGGACCACCAGGGAAAGTTAGTTTCATTTGCCCATGATCGGGCTGGGGATTGGGTCTACTGGACCACCAGGGAATGTATTATTAACCGATGCCTGTGACTGGGCAGGGGAGCAGGTCCACTGAACCACCAGGGAATGTGCTTTTCACTACAGCCCGTGATCAGGCAATGCAGTAGGGGCCACTTGACCACCAGAACTTTTAATATACCTACAGCCCATGATCAGGCATTGGAGCACATTGCCTACCGAGGAGAAGGGGACATCAGTCCCTGGCGGCTGCAGTCTGGCAGGGTGCCAGGTGCAAGTCACTGGGGATCAGTGCACCTGCATGCAAATGGGGTCAATGATGTGCAAAGGCCCCATTTGTGCCTTGCATGCATAATGGCCTCATTTACATGCCTAGCACTGAATATTGCAGTTGATGCACCTAGCGCACTTGCACTTGCACTGGTGCATCCCTCTGCTCCTCACTTTGCCACTTGCACTGGTGCAGTGCCACTGCACCATGCACAGTATGGGTGGCCCCAGTGCAATATTCAATGGTGCTGAGCCAAGGCGCAGCACCGTTGAATATCGCAGGACCTTGCCCCAGCGCATCCCAGTTGCACTGCACCCAGGCTTGCGCCCATACCTGGACCAGTCTGAATATCCCACCCCAGATCTTTAAGTTTGAAATATTCTACAATTCTTTTAGTGACAAATTCTTGGTATTTTAAGCTTGTGGTAACACCTGTCACTATTTTTTTTTAAATAACCAAAACCAGTTTCAAGTAGAATATAAAAAATTGAAGAAAGTCATTCTGATTTCAGGTGACCCAGATTAAGCCAAGTATATTTCTCCATTAAACAAAGATAAGTAGATCTAGTGTGTTTATGCTGATGTACCTTAATCTAATAATCTACCTTCCTGGTCAAGAAAAAGGTTCTGATACAGGAAATGCCTAAATCTGCACGAATCAGAGAGGCAGGTACAGAATTATTTAGCCCCAAGCAAGACCTAAATAACTTATTTAATGGGACTTCAAGTTTATTGGCAGAGTGAGAATACCAGATTTCTCCATTATACAGGGCCTGAGTATTACACTTTGCTCTAGCGGCTGTCAATACAGGTTTAATAGAATTACCTCCATATTTTTTATTTACGATGCACTGGGATGTAGCAGTCTGTTTAAATTTTGTAAGTAGCATATTGAAGTGTTTAAACCATTTACCATCATTGGTTAGAGTTAAACCCAGATAAATATAATGTTTAATTAATTTAATTTTGTTAGTCCCTATCAGCCATGTCTTTCCTGTAGAATTTGACCCAAAGGTCACAACCTGACATTTTTGATCATTGATCCTCAGGTTATACCATTGACTACCTCACAAAGTACAGCCTTATCTGTGACACACAACATGGCTTCCGTAAAGGTCACAGTACCTCTACGGCGCTTCTCAAATTCACTACCGATGTGCTTACCAGTATGGACGCTGGCCAACTGACAGGGGCAGTTTTTATAGACCTTACAAAGGCCTTTGATCTTCTTGGTCACCCCCTGCTCCTCTCCACGCTTTGCAATCTGAGTATTTCACCCCCAGTTGTCACCTGGTATGGAAGCTATTTATCAAATAGAACTCAAACTGTGAAGTTTAACTCCTCTTTATCTGATGGTGCTACCATCAATATTGGGGTTCCCCAGGGATCTATTCTGGGACCTCTTCTTTTCTCACTTTTTATCAATAACATAGATGAGTTTTTTTTTTCATGTTCATCTATTCTCTATGCAGATTATCTTGTACTCTATTCAAGCTCTGATCAGGTCACCAGCATAAATGCATCCCTTTCTTCAGATTTCACAAATATCCAAACTTGGCTTTCTGTACATAAGCTTGTACTTAATGCTAAGAAAACCCAAGCAATGTTACTTGGATATGCCCCTAAACTTAGGACATGTCAAACTCCCCTACTGGTGCAAAACCACAGTGGCACATAAATAGAATGTGTTACATCTTTTAAGTACCTGGGAATTCTTCTGGACCAATCCCTGGACGTCAGCCTGCATATACAATCTGCCTGCAATTCAGTGAATGCTAAATTGGAGGTTGCTTACAAGTAAGGTTTCATGTTAACTCCCTCTGCTAAACTTGCTATTGCCAGAGGCTTATTACTCCCTGCCCTCACCTATGGCATGCCAACCTTTGCTGCCACACACAAAACTAGCCTTCATAAGTGGGATGTCACTTATAATAATATTTGTTGATACGACTCTTTGTCACCATGGCTTAAGCACCACTGCCAACTGTACAGGGACCTGGGCTGGTTATCCCCCTCAGCTTGCTGTCAATACTCTCTTGGCTCCTTGATTGATGCTATACTCAGAAACCAGACCCCTTCAGCACTAGCAACATTGCTGGTTCCTTAGACCTCCTCCTATAGACTATGATTGGTAGATAAATCCCTCCTTAATGTACCTAGATGTAAAACATCAAAAGGCTCTGTTGCCTTCAATCACTGTACTCCTAAGCTTTGGAACTCTCTCCCCCAAGTACTTTGAATATCTGGATCCCATGACAGCTTCAAAAAGGAGCTGCACTTACATCTATCCTTGATAATGTCTGTACTTATTTTAATCCTCCCTAATCCACTCACCTGCCAGATGCTGCCTGGCCTAAATTTAACCTCCCTTCCTCATAGCACTTCTTACCCTTACTATCTCCTTGAGAGCGAATCTACCCCAACCCCCCCACACATACCTGAGTCTTGTTTCAGAGGCCATGATAATGCATCCTGCTCAGTCAATAATTTGCCCTTGCCTTGTTTCGCTGCCTATTTGAATCTTCATTGTTGTGACTAATTTGAACAATATTTCTTTGCTGCTATGTTGTGGAATCTCTTCCTGTGTGACTTTCCTCTGCCTAAAATGTCTATGTGAATTGCATTGATTGTTATTGTCCTGGCTGCATGTATTAATTACTACTAACTGTTTTGACCTATGCTATTGTAATTTCATTGTAGTCATGCTATGTACCTGTCTTTGATCGTTGTACTGTCCTGGGTCGTGCCTGAAAATAGTCATTTCATGGCTAGTGCACCTACCTGGTTAACAAAAACTAAATAAATAAATACAATATCTCTTAGCATAATCAACCAGTATGTTCAGTTTAGCTTGCAGCCCAGACTGGTTAAAGACAATAACACCAGATCATCAGCATAAGCCAACACAGCACAGTGTTTGCCTACAATATTGGGAGAGTCTGACTGTGAACATTCTAATTCTTCCAAAGGTTTATCAATGTATATAGAAAAAAGAATTGGCACAAGAACACAGCCTTGTCTAATCCCCATATTATTTGAAAAGGTAGAGGAGAGCTGGCCAGAAGTGCCTAATTTAACTTTGGCCCACACAGTGGTATAGAGTTCCCTAACAATTGCTATAATCTCATGCGAGAAACCCTTATCCTTCATCATATTCCACAGCATATTTCTGGAAATGGAGTCAAACACTGTACTAAAACCAATAAAGGCCACATAGACATTTTGTTTGCTCCGGACTACATATTTTTCATATGTGTCTAATAATAAAAAAATGGTCTGCAGTACAATAGCCTGCCTGGGCTTCTGATAGGTCCCCTAGCAAGGTCAATTGATTTCTTTTTTTTCAATTCAAACTTTATTAAGAGAATTTCCACAATAAAAGGCAGTTACCATGAGAATGAAGCAAGAATACAGCAACTTACTAAGATAAAATCACCCACCCTCCCTCCTTCCCATACAGCAGTAACATATCCATGTGTCCCATAAGTACAGAGCCATTATACAGGAACCTGCAGGGCAATTTGTCCTAAAACACAACTAAGTCTGAGCAACTAGAATTAGAGAGTAAAGGGGATCCCATATTTGTGCATAAACAGCCAATCTGTTGTGGAGGCTGGCAATCGCTTTTTCTGTACGCAGGTTGGCAAGAATTTCATTCACCCATTCCTGAAAAGTCGGAGTGAACTTGTCTTTCCAGTGGTGTAAGATAAGCTTCTTGACAGATAACACTATCATAGAGATATGAAACCTTCTTACTTTAACTCTAATAGAAGACAAGTCCCCTAGGAGACAAATGTCAGGAGTGAAATACTCCTGTAGGCCCAGTAAAGGATCCAGGGAAACCTTGATAGAGTCCCATAGAAAAGATATTTTGGGGCAGGACCAAAATAAGTGAAGAAGTGTTCCCTCCTCCCGAGAACACTTAACACATAAGTTAGAGTCCAAGAGACCTCATTTCTTTAACTAAACCGGAGTGTAGTACATATTATGTAAAATGTGATATTGCATAAGACGCAACCTGTCTTGAGAAACATATTTATGACAGGATCGCCACAGGGTTTGCCAATCAGGATGATAATGAGGAAGAATGGAGCTCCAAAACCTCTTGGGTCCAAAAGAGTCTCCATAACTTTTGTGAAACAACACCTGGTATAGTTTAGATATGATACCCGAGGATCCAAGTAAAGAAGTGACTTCTGGGATCAGGGCTGTAACTTTCTGGTAAGGAGGGGTATTGCCAAGGACTACTGTGAGTAAATGCCTTAACTGTATGACTTTAAAATGTGAGAGAGCCGGGATATTAAATTTCCAAATAATATCACCTACTAACAGCCATTGCCTCTCCTCATCCACAAAGGAAAGTACTTTCCCATCCCCCAGTTGGGGCAACCAATTGTGGAGAATCTGCTGCTTGTTTATGGTGATAGATGGGGAGCTCCAGATGGACTGGGCCAAATCTAACTGAGGGGTATATCGCAAAAAAGAACATAGTTGTGCATATACCTTTAATGAAGTGGCTACTATGGGACACTTCTCGGACACACGCACCTGAGACATTTTAACATAAAACAAAGTTAGGGGTCCAGGTTCATAGACCTAATTAAATCCAATTCTATTCTAAGCCATACCGGTTGCACTCTTTCAGGGCCGGGGCATACCCATTTCAAACATTTTACCAAATGGCTAGCCCAATAATATATAGCTAAGTGGGGAATCCGCAGGCCCCCCTCAGATTTTGGAGCAGCCAACTTGTAATAGGCCAATCGAGGGTATTTATCAGACCAGATAAACCTGGTGAAAATGCCATGCAACTTCTTACACCAGACTAACGGGATAAAAGTATTGAGGAGAGATAGAGGGTAAAAAATTCTTGGAAAAATATTCATCTTAACTATGTTGATCCAGCCCCATACTGAAATGGGGAGCTTAGACCACCTATCAAGGTCCTGAATTATAAGCTGAGAGAGGGATTCGAAATTTTCCTTAAATCATGCTAAGGGGTTACGAGTTAGTTTGATGCCCAAATACTTGAATGACCTAGGGGCCCAACATAAACCTAAAGGGCTAATATCGGTCTTGAATATCTTGTGATTTAAAGGAAAAAAAGAGGATTTATTAGCATTCAGTTTGTAATTAGATAGGGTGCTAAATTTAGCTATTTCACCCAGCAAGGCCGGAATGGAGGATACCAGATGGGATAAGTGCACAAGCAGATCATCCGCATATGCAGTGACCTTGACTTCATGACGCCCAACCCAGATGCCTTGTATTAACGCATTATTGAGAATATTTTGGATAAGAGGTTCAAGGTACAAGTTAATAAAAGAGGAGATGGGGGCAACCCTGCCTGGTACCTGAATGGAGTGAAAAGGGTCTAGAAAAAGCACCATTCCAGAAATCCTTGCTGTGGGGGATTTATATAATGCAGCAATCCAGGATATAAAAACAGGAGGGAATTGAAAAGCTTCCAAAACTCGAAACAAAAAATTCCAATTCACACGATCAAATGCCTTCTCGGCATCCAGGGAAACCAGTCCTGTGGGAAACTCAGCATCCCTGGTAGCCGAGAAGACATGAGAAAGGGTACGCAAATGGTCTGATGACGAGTGTCCCTTTATAAATTAACCTGGGTCATACCTATTAGCTCAGGGAGGACTACAGTTAACCTATTGGCTAATATCTTCGAAAGGATTTTAATATCTTGGTTTAGAAGGGATAGAGGTCTGTAACTTTGAACTAACTCAGGATCCTTATCTGGTTTAGGGAGAAGGACAATCAGGGCCTCAAACAGGTGGGGGTCTGCCTCTACTCCAGTTAGAATGTATTGAAATAGGTGATAAAGTACTGGTAGTAAAAGATCCCATAAAACCTTGTAAAATAGAGAGGAAAACCCATCTGGACCTGGGACTTTGTCTGTGGGTAGCCCACCAATAACCTCGGAAATCTCCTCCTGGGATATGGGGGTAGCCAAAAAACCCTTATGTTGCTCTGATAGGAAGGGCAGGTGGGAGTCCCTTAAGTACTTCTCCGTAATCCCAGGACAAGGAGGACTCTCCATGTCACTATACAATCTTTCGTAATATAGGGCAAACTCTTGTACTATCTCGGTAGGGGATACTTTCAGGGACCCATCTGTCACTGCCCGAATCGGTGGGATAAATCTTGCAGGTTCCTGTTGTTTTATATGCAATGCCAGCAGGCACCCTGCTTTCTCTCCATGAACCATATAATTGGCTATGGTTCGAATTATGGCTAATTCTGCTTTTTCTCTTAACAGCTCTAGATATCTGTCTTTGGCTGTTAGGAGCCTCTTCTTGTTCTCATCTGAGACACTAACAGAATTATTCACTTCTAGTGACCAAATTTGGGACAATAATGATAATAATTCTTCCTCCTGTGCCCTTTTCCTACTAGCCGCCATACTGATAAGGATCCCCCTCATGTATGCTTTGAAGGCCCCCCATAAAATATCCGGCTTTGCACTGTCTAAAGGGTTAGATGAAAAAAAGAACTCAATTTGCTCCCTTATGAGCTTGCAATGCTTGACATCCTTAAGAAGCTGTTCATTGAGCTTCCATCTGGTTCCCCTTTCAGGTAAGTTAAAGAATGCCAAGTTGTATAACACAAGTGAATGATCAGAGACAGGGCCAGGTTGGATCGAGGAGGCCTTGACCCTGGGCAAGAGACCCTGAAAGATAAGTATGTAGTCAATGAGGGACTGCGAGCCGTGCACCATTGACCTGAAAGTGAACTCCCTAGAGTCAGGATACAACACGTGCCAGACATCACAGAACCCGCACTGGTCTACTAAATCCTTACATGCCCTCTGCCCCAGGGACACCCCTCCCAATCCACTACCTGACCTGTCCAGATTAGAATCTATGACTTGATTGAAGTCACCCCCCATAATAATCCTGATGGGAAGCATTGGAAGAATAATGGTTATCAGTCTCATGAGAAACGCTGGATCATCCATATTAGGACCGTATGTACTACCAAGCAAAAGTGGTACTGACCAGACAGTGCCTTTAACTAAGACAAATCTACCCTCCAGATCTTTGATAACCTGCGTAGAAACAAAGGGAATGCCTCTATTGATAATAAGCATGACCCCGCAACTTCTAGTGGAGCCCTGAGCATCGTAAACCAGCCTCACCTGTCACCTCCTTAGCTGTAAGGTTTCAGATTCAAGTAAATGGGATTCCTGTAAAAAAGTTATCTGAGAACGTAATAGACTTAAATGTTTGGGGACCTGATATTGTTTGGATTTTTTTCCTGATCCCCTTAACATTCCAAGTAGCAAAAGTCACCTCATTAGCCATCTAACTAGAGTTAGTGAACTTAGTATGTTCAGCCCTGTGCACAAATCACAAAAAAAGTTCATCCATAATCCACAGGTTACTGCTGTAAAACCCTCCCTCCCCCATCCCCTCCACATGTAACCCATCCCCCTCTCCCCCAAATTCACCCACTCCACCTAACAAAACCCAACATATACCACCCCCACCCAACCACCCACACTGCCATAAGCAATGTTTAGCACAGTACTGGGTCCTTTCCTCCTTCTCCTGCCCCCCAAATGTACACCTCTGCTTCCAGCAAATGCAGCAGTATACTCAAGTAAATACAAAGCAGTGCAACTATTTTAACAACCCACAATAACTTGAGAGTGGTCCTGGATTTCCAATGTAAATGCACACAAGTACAATAAAATGATAATGAAAGGGGAGCAGAGTAGCCTGCAAAATGCATAGATGAGCCCAAAAACCTCAGGGAACTGAATAAGAAATAGAGGCTCTGTTGCCCCATGAGAAATATCTATGCAAACCAGAACCAGATCGGGAAACTAATGGAGGGGAATTACCCCCTCCAACCAGGATGTGACCAGAAAACCAGAAAAAGACACTAACATCTTGGACCCCAGGCAAAAAGAAAAAAGATGAGAAATGACATCTCTGCCAGGGCCTTTACCAGCCCACAGGCCCAAGAACTCCAATTAGGGTAATTTGCTGCCCTAATTCAAGACGAGAGACACAACTGAGGGAGATCATCTCTGAATTAAGAGCAGCGCTAAATTACACTTCATGAGCATAATGCTCCCTCTTGTGGCCACAGCCCGATCCTAACAAGGTAGCTATGTGAAATTACTGAGAAAGCCCAACACCGCTCCCAATTCAAACAATCTGTGAAGTGAAACATTAATCCTAAACAGTTTAACACAGTCTTCCCCTCGCTAATGCTAGCTTGTATAACTAAATGCACTGAAACAAAAACTCCATCCCCAAATAATCAAGCCCGAACATCCCAGGAGTCCTTGCCCTGAACAGCAATTCGCATTATAAAATTAGGGCCGGAGAATCTCGTAGCAAGTAGCCCAGATTCATATTAACACAGTCCAGATGAGAAACAAGAACTTCCAGATGCACCCCATCAACACTATCTTCATAAGCAAATAAAGAGATAGCAGTCCCAGTGAGGCAACACCAGACATCCCCTCATCTTGTAGGCAAAACTTCTCAGGGCTCTCGGAACAAGTCCAGTAACACGGTTTTGAGGCTTGAAAGGGCAGATTCTGGGTCTTCAAAATTTAACCAGGATCCATTTACAAGAACTTGGAGCCTGGCTGGATTCCCCATCTTGAATTTCAGCCCCGCAGCAATGATCTTGGACATGATGGGGTGAAACGCTTTGCGTTTCAAATGAACTGATCCTGGCAGGTCTTGTGCAATTCTCAATTTGGAATTCTCCCAATGGACCTCCTGCAGAGCTCTCACTTTCTGCAAAAAGTGCTGCCTTTCTAAAAAATTTAAGAATCGGCAAATAATAGGTCGAGGGACAGCATCCGGTAAAGGTTTCAGCTGCAACGACCTGTGGGTTCACTGGATAATATATACAGGGCCGAAGGGAAAGGGGCCAGCAACCTGTTCTACCAGCTTCTGTATGAATGCTACAGCATTCTGGCCTTCTTCTCCCTCTGGTAGCCCTAACATCACAATGTTGTTTCTGTGGCTACGGCCATCCAGATCTTCAAGTTTTTCCTCCACACGAGAGAACTTCTGCCATGTAGACACTAACTCAGGGTCAACTTTCTCTAGTCACTTCTCCAACAAGACTATTCGGGCAGTATTATCGGAGGCAGTTAACGAAACTTCATCCAGCTTTTTTGACAGAGCCTTCAGGTCAATTGCCATTCCTTTCATCTCCTCACAGAAGGGTTTAAATTCTTCTAAGAACCTGTTAAGCATTAAAGGTTCTTGTTTCCCCAACTTGACTCGAAGGATCAGGCCTATCTGGCCCACCCGAGGCCCGAGATTTCTTTGGGGCCTTTGCGGGGGTAGCAGGCGGGGTATGTTTTTGCGGGGCTTTCTTCATGTAAGCCTCCATCAGCAGACCAAACTCTCAAAACAGGTGCTCTAGATGTTTAGCAGACAGGAGAATTTAAATGCAGAGGGTTTTGTAAGATTTAAACATCAGAAAAAGACGATTATATGATCAGGAGGCAGGAGCTTAGTGGAGGTGCTTTTACTCAGCAATCTGCATCAAGTGGTCTCCCCAAGGTCAATTGATTTCTAAGTCTATCCAAAATGAGTTTTGCAAAAAATTTTTCACATATTATCGAGTAGAGAAATCGGTCTATACATAGTTGGATCAAGTTTTCCCCCTTTTAATATACAGAAATTATTGTGACACCATTCCAAGAAGATGGAAATTTCAGCCTTTGACAGCATTGGTAGAAATAAACTGTTAGAAGTGTTGCCCATAAAGAGGGAGCAATTAAAAATACCTCAGATGGGATAAGATCAGGCCCAGATGCCTTTCTGGTTTTCAGAGAGGCAATAACAAAAATGCTATAAGTGTCAGAAATTGTAAATGGTGTAAATTGTGTCATGTTAACTTCTAGACTAACATTTGGACCATTATAATCTGCACAAAAAATTCTGAAAACAGAAATGCGTCCATGTCCTCAAAGATATGTATGTATCAGTCTGGTATTTTAGGTTGTTTATACACTTTGCAACAAGAAGCCAGTAGGATTGAAGATCCTAGTTATTTATTATCCTTAGCATATGATTCCATTGTTTTATTTGAAATCCTTTTTGCTTAATATTAAGAAAATGCTTATAATCTTCTGTAGCTTTATTTCGATCTTTATGTGTAACACCAGAATTCTGAATATTGACCAATCTCACTATGGATTTAAGATTCTTTTTAGCCTTACAGCATTCATCATCAAACCAGGTCGAGTTACAGCTGTTCATGCTGTTGTTGTTATTATTTTTATTTAGCAAATAAGATCTTACTTCCTCAATGCAAAAAATAACTCATTGATTTATCTTAAGATAGTCAAATTGTCCTCAAAGGACTGGTAAAATAAGCTTTTGTAGCTGATCCCTAATTGGACTTGCTGCTGTCTCATGCCATCTGCTATTTCTGTTTCTGATCTCTAGGCATTGTGGTAGAGGTAAGTTCACTCTCAGTTTATCAGTATTTATGGATTTCAGCACTAAGGGCGGATGACTACTTTTAACCATTAGGGGAATCAAAAATGTGTCCCATAATGACATATGACCATTCCAGAAAAAAGAGACTATTATGGAGGGCCCTCTAGCAGAATAGTGTGTATAGCTGCCTAGCTGGCCTCCCTGTAACATACCATTTATGGGGGTCAGATTGTATGTTTCTAGGATCTCTATTAGTTTTCATCCCATTGTGTTCACTTTGATGTCTTGTGAGCATCTAGGGAAATTAAAGGCCTCTAAGTTGCTCCAGTTGTGAAAATCATTATCTGCATAACCATTGAAAAGGCCAATTCTTGCATTGAAGTCACCACATAGAATTCATTCTTCACAAGAAGTAACAGCCCAGCTTTTATGTATAAAATCATCAAGCTGTTCCCATATGATTGAATCATAAAATTTAGAATTAGATGGAGGGATGTATAAATTAGCCAAACATAATTTTTTTCCCTTTCATTTGCAGAAAAAGAATAATTGCATTATTACTGGAATATAACAAATCTACTTGAGTATCTTTCTCAATCTTTACCCAGGTTACCAGAACACCAGCCTGTCTCCCCTTTTTGACTGCTTTTGATGTTGGCACCTGAAAAAGTGTGTATCCATTCAGAGATTCATCTGAATCCTGATAATGCCATGCCTGTTGAATACAGATTATACTAAATTTAGAAGTAAAGTCAGTCCATTCCTTATCTGCAAATCTATTAGACAACCCTGTGACATTCCAGGAAATTAAGGTCAGTTTCATATAATCAGAGTCAGAGTGTAATATCCCTGAAACCTTCAATCAGTATTCTTGGGTAGCTAGAGCCTCAAGCTTATTTGAAATTGAAATATTAAACAATGTTGAACTAATATATTTCCCAAGAAGGTTACCCTCACTCTGAAAATCTGAATTTTGTTGGGAACAACTAGTCTGGGTAATATGATAACTAGACTCAATGACTGGAACTAGGTACAGCTCCATGGCATCCAATAGGGCCACGTTGTCCAGAATCTTGCTATACAAACTTAGAAAACCCACTCTAATGGTGACCAAGTCACAGTATTTTTATTTTATTTTATTTATTAAGTTTAGGATTACAAATACCTTTGAGCCTTGGCTCTTTTACAAAGGTTCCACATCAGAAAAGTGGTCAAGATCAAGCCAGATCAAGTCCCTGTCTCAAAACAGATAAGGCTTTGGGGTTCTCAAAAGAAATATTTAGTAGTTGTTCCAGAAGATCAAGAATAGTACTCTTAAGTTTGGAATAGTTTTTGTTTAGTGATCTGCTTAAGCCATATAAAGCTAATGACTTGATAGTTTTGTCTTCTGTGGGATCTATACTATTACTTTCTGGCCTAGAAACAGGTTTACTTAAGATAGAGCTCTCTATTATGTGTAACACAGCCTCATCCAGCAGATTGGCTTTGTTCAAATACTTTTTGCTACTTGCTTATTCTGAATTAGAACATTTACATGACCTGAATTTTAATCATTTTTCCATCTAAAAATTTTCATAATACCAAAATCATTAACTGGAATTTTCAGTGCATAAGCAAAAAGATTTATCAATGTGGCCTTCAGTTTCCCCATAGTATCTCTAGGGAATGCTTTCAGCCCAAAGATGCACAGCTCGGAAGGCTGGTTTACAGCTGGAGAATTGTATTTGTTGAGTAACCTTCTATTAACATAATCTAGTGAACAACCAAATCTTGTCAGATCTTCGCAGTTAATCCAAACTTGATTAGCGGTAATTGGTGCAGTACAAAAAATAAATAGACAGTCTATTCCGTCAACATCCTTGTCTTTCCAAATTTGAGCTATATCAGTATTTACAACGTCAGCACCCGTAACTGTCCTAAACAGGTGCACAATCTTGTCCCTGATCTGACAAAAAGACCAATCATAAGCTATGGAATGGCCATACAAGCAAAATATAGCACACTCTGAAACATTAACTGTAGTTATCATACCACTAGTTTCAGGTGCATTAGAAGGTCCATTATGCATAGGATTAGGACAAGGGTTAGCTACCCTGTATGCAGGAACTGAGTCAGACCTTCGCGGTTAATCCAAACTTGATTAGCAGTACTCGGTGCAGTGCAAAAAAGAGTCTATTCCATCAAATTCTTTGTCTTACCAAATTTGAGCTATATCAGTGTTTACAATGTCAGCACCAGTAACTGCCCTAAACAGGTGCACAATCATGACCCTAATCTGAAAAAAAAGACCAATCATAAGCTACGGAATAGCCATACAAGCAAAGTATAGCACAATCTGAAACATCAACTGTAGTTATCATACCACTAGTTTCAGGTGCATTAAAAGATCCATTATGGATAGGATTAGGACAAGGGTTATCTACCCTGTCTGCAGAAACTGAGTCCACTGTGTTCTTTTTGCTTCATTTGTCCCTAAACTGACTTAAGGAAGACTCAAATCTATTCAGTCGGGCAGCTATGTTTCCTATAAATTGATCTCCTACTTGTGGCATAGCATCTATAGTGCCAACAGGTTGTTCAATTAATATTGCTTGTTGGCCAATATATATATACTTTGCACTTTCACTAGTATGTTTAAGGTTGTACTGTTCTGAATCTAACAATTGAGTTTTAGGAAGTAAGGCTGAGCTGCAGTCTGGTTCTTTAGGAGAGGTAACCTTGCTATGCTTTAGTTGCTTTCTTTTGTTCTTATTTTTCTTAATATTCATTTTATGTACCTTCTTCTCAACCTTAGGTATAGGAGAATCAGGAATATCTACTGAGGGAAAATCAGGTTGGTTTGATATGGAATCCTTCAAAATAAATGATGGAGAACCCTCAGGAGGGGTTAATCTGTTTAGTTTTTTGTAAAACTTCATCCAACTTAGAACCATTAATTGCAATGTTCTCTTTTTTACTGTGCCCAATTCGTGTTTGAGGTTAGTTATATGAACCAGGATCATCAGATGTGCAATATGTTGGCTAGTTACAAACTTTTTTAAATCCTCACTTAGGGCAAAATGGTATGTTGTCACAGACTCACTTAGCTGATGCCTGGGCGATGTTTCAGTTCTAGACTTTCCCAGCATCATCAGTTGTTTAAGCCCAATCATGGTCTCCTGCAATTCGCTGGCTATGTTTTATAAGTCATATTGCCAGGTTGGTTTTGTGTTAGAGTCATAAAAATGCTCGGGGGAGAATTTTGTGAAACCAAAAGAATAATTTAAGGTATTATAGGTAAGACTCCCTTATGCCTCAATTATGATTGGGATATCCTCCAGATCTTTACTTATGTCAAGCTTAGTTTCCACATTAGTGGACTGTTTGGGTTGCACATTTAATAGCAGTTTAGAAGAGTTTCCATTATTTCCACTATTTTCACTGTTGCCTCTATTAAGCTGCTGAACATCAGAAGCATCCTGTTCCAGATTGATTATACTGCTATTAACTGGTGAATTCAAAGTAATATTACCTGAAATATTCTCAGAATCAGTAACAACCGATATATCCTCTGCAGTGCTCCTTGATATTTGAGACATAGGCGTGTGTGTAAGACAATTAAAATTATCTTTTATTTTTGATTGGTTAGTTTTCTTCTCCACTTTGCCCTTACACGAAAGTATTTCTGCATTTCTAATATTTATAAATTTATCACAGGGTACAATTTTATTTAGTTTGTCCTGTGTATCCATTTTCTTGCCTTTTTTAGATATATTCCTGACTTTACCCTTGCGAGCAGCCAGCAAAATGGGTGTAGAGTGCTTATCAACTTTAGTATAAGCCAATAGAATTTGGCTTTTATCAGCTTGCTGCTCAGATTCTGTATCGTAAGTATAACTGAAGTACCAGAAGGTACATTGGTAGTATTAGATGCTTCCATAACTAGCTCCAGATTCTGTTTTCTTGTTTGCACCATTTTCTAAACTCAGAGAAATTTTATATATATATATATATATATATATATATATATATAGTATATAAACTCAAGTATACCAAATAACAGCAGTGAAATCAGGTACAAAGACACTTGTAAGAACTTAACGTTTAAAATATTTCATGCCAAAGTGCCAAATGATGCAAGTAAGCACCTGTAAAAGTACCAATGAAATTGATGATTAGTGTCTAACTCATGAAATCAATCTAATCAAGATAGATACTTTTTTTTGAGTATTAATATTAAAAATCCAGCAGAGTCCAACAGGTCTTGTTGTCCAATGATCTTAATACAAAGTAGAAGGGAGTTGATCAGCTCAGTCACAGGAATCACAGTATTTAGAACCTGCAGACACTTTTCCAGTCTCCTTGGGTCTGCCTACACTGTTGTCTGGGACCTCTTTTCTGTCCTTGTCATCACCAAAACCAATCAGAAAATATGTCTTTGTTACCTTGCATCCGCTGAGGTAATAAATATAGCTTTTAAACTTTTTAAAACTAATAGCAAGGGTAAAAGATTAGGCTAGACAGAATTTCTACCTACTTTTCTTCCCTCTGAAATCTTTAAGTAACAAGAGTCTAATGCTGTCTCTCTAATTATAGCCTGGGGCCCCAGTCTAGGCTTTACTTTTCCAAGTGACCCCTCTGTAAAACATAAAACATAAATATTGTAAAGAGTGAGGGGGAAGTTAATTAAACTCACTATTCTAATTTTAGTACACATTAAAATTTCATACGGTAAAAGCTAAAACAGAAACAAGCTTACTTGTTTTACTGTAAAAGTTATTATGTTCAGTTCTAGGTTCTGCGTATAATTAGACTTCAGGCAGCAGTGACAGTGACGACACTCACCTCTCTGCCCTCTGTGTTTCGCTCAGCTCAAAATGGTGATTACAAGTCTCAGAAAGCCACGCACATGGCATTTGTAACAGGCATCACATGAGTGAAGTGCGCAAAGATCTTTTTTTTTTTGGCAACTCTATTAAGTTTCCACCACAGCCGGGCATCCTTGTGGGGTTTACTCTCGACACCAGCCTCTACTCTCTGTCTGAACCCTGCTACTGACTGGAAAGATTCTCCCAACCACCCAGGCAGACCTAGTCCCCCCCCCCCCCCCGGATTACTCCCCAGGGCAGGCCTGTCCTCCCACAATGGCCTTTCTGGAATTAGAGTGGTCTTACCTGGGTGGCAGGTTGACCGTGGAGTCCACTGATCACAGGGCCATCAGTGGGATGTGGGCTGCATCACTGGAACCTCCCTTCATCTGCATGAGCATGGAGGAGTTTTTCTGGTTTGTGTTTCTGTCCCCTGTGGAGCCCAGCCATTATGGCAATGAAGTGCTGCAGCTCTGCCCCCAGCATATGTACCAGCACTACGTTGGTGCCCCCAGCCACCGCCAGAGGTCGCTCCATGAGCAGATGCTTCCCTGACCCCTCCCTGGGAAGACAGAGCAGTCTATCAGATGCTCAATCTCTTCCCTCCACTGCTGGCCCCCAATGACCTGGGCTCATTCCTGAACCCAGGTCACCGGCCTGGCGTAGGGTGTGGTGTCCAGCACCTCAACCCTCAGTGCCACTGGGCTGACATGAAGATCTTGAGTGTATATTTTATATATTTTATACTATATATATTTTATAAAGAACTCATGATAGATAATATATTTGGTTGAATCTAGAAAAGAACACTTCGCCAACATCTCTCTTCCTCTTTCTGTTTTGTAACCTATCTAGTTTGTGTACATCTAAGAGACCACACTAACATCTAAAAACCCCTATTTTAAATTCCACAGTAATTCTGCAGTTAAGTTTAGCATGTGTCTCAGCAATATATTTGAAAATAAGATAAAATATCCACTCACCCCGTCTCCATAAGTCGTCCAGTCCAGTCCAGATCCCAAGTGGTCAGATTACCCAAAAGGGCAGATCTGTCCTCAATCCTTCACGAGAATACAGGTGCCCAATCTGGGAGTCTGGTAATAACATAGTAGTGGGTAGCAGTGGGTAGTAGTAAAACAACTTCAAAACTTTTAAGCTTTAGGCTTTTGAGCAATCTGTTCCCTGCTGTCTGAAGACTCTTTCGTTCCCCGATTTACACAGTTCGCAGTACGATGTTGGCTTCTTTTCCAAGTGGTCCTGACTTCCTGTTCTCCAGCTGTCTTGGGCTTTCAGCTTTCAGCCCTGGCTTTCTGAATGCTTTTCCACGCTCTCCTGGCTCCACCATGATCGGCGTTCCTCCCCTATGGAAGCAAGGAAAAGATAGAAGGAGTGGACCACATATTGGAGCAAGGTAAAATAACTGCTGCAAAGACTGCATTTCAAGCAATGGTAACATGCCTGTTTTTAAAACAAAACTTGCCTAACAGCCCTGCTTCTGTACATTACTCCTCAATGCTCAGAGCATGTCCCTCCTCCAGAGCTAAGCTGAGTCTTATAGTTTAGTTCAGGGCAGGTTTGTGCTGTTGTGGTGACATGGAGAGCAGCAACTTCACTATGAATTACTCCAGCTTTTTATATACTGTGATGAACTTGAAATGTACTGAATGGAAGCGTTCAATAAATAGTTTTCAAAAAATAAGTTCACGAGTGGTGTGACCTTTAGAGAACAAGATATGTACTGTGTATTTGTTTAGATGGTTCAGGGCCTTGTTTGAATATTTATTTTTTATGTTATTGCTACTAACAAAAATACCTTGGGATCAGATTTTCAAAGCCCCCCAACGAATTCTGCAATCCCCAGCTGAGAAAAGAACATGTGGTACATGGAGCTTTCTGCATTCTCCCAGCTAGTGATTGGGATTTTCTCTTCTGTTCACCTATTGCCAGAAGTTAGACCAGTGTTTTGCTGGTCTAGGTTGTGTTAGTCCCAGGTACCCTTTTCACGGGGCTTGTGCCAAATATTTTGCACAAGCTGCCGTAAATCAGTTAAACTGTCACAACTGCACCCAACCTACTAAAATCTGGCACAGTTCTGGCAAAGGTGTTTAGTACAGCTGCACAGAAACAAGGGTTGGATGCAAGGCTTGACAGAAGCCCTGTATCCTTTGAAAATCTGGCTCTTTCAGCACAAGTGCTCTTCTTCAAAGATTCTGCATCAAGTTTGATTACAGAGTCAGCACAAAGCATATAAATATAAGACTATACAAAGATACATAATGCAGAAACATAGAGAATGTGGATCAACTTATACACAAGTATAGCAAGCTTGTTCAAGAAGTAATGCATGCAGCAAACCTTTGAACTGGATTAAATAAAGGTAATCCGTTAACCAAGTTGTATATATAAATTAGTTTAACAGTACTGGTGGTGTGGAGTATTGCCCAACAAAGAGTGAACCAACACCTCCAAACTAATTTTTTTAAACAGTATGGCTTAAGAAAGGTTTTACAGTATACTTAAACTTCCAGAGGAGGCAGGGATAAACATTGTCATTTATGTCATCTAATGTCTCATTACCATGTTTTGGTCCATTACTTAAGCTAACTGTTACAATATATTACAAATAAAAATGTATTACAATTGCATTGTCATTTTTTTGTAAAAATACAAAGTAAATATAATAATTTGCTATTTAAACATTTCACACATTAGAATTATTTAAATTCACTGTTGGAAATTGTATTAGGCTGTGAACTGAATTACCAAATGCATTTCAGTGTTAAGCAAAATAAATAGATTTTGTTGGAAAGATTGTCTTTTGGAATTATGAATTTATCTATATTTCCTGCACTGTTCTGAATGTTTATTTGCTTGAATTATCATGTTTATTTAAAAAAGAATAACAATATGTTTAGAAAATGCTTCAAGAAAAGTCTAAGTGTTGGTAGAAGAACCATGTCATTTACTATATTAAACACAATGTAAAATTATACAATTTTATCATGGAAATAAGTAATATAGTTTATAGCAAATAACCTGGTGAAAAAATCTTAAATAAATAAATGAAAAAGACATCCCCACATACAAATACCCTGGAGGCACACATCTGTCTTCAAAACACAGACAGATGACACTGAGGGAGGAAGGAAGAGTAAAAATGCTCCATATATTAGAAACATGCAGAGCAGGTCATTTGCATGTACTTAGGGAATTTCCATATATAAGTTAGATATTGCAATCCTTTGAGAATGTAAAGTAGAAGCTGATGCGTACTCATCAAGTTTTAGATCTCATTTCCCTTCAGATTTATGCAAATACATCAGTTTGCTTTAAAAGATCTGGTCCTTTGTTAAATGTAATTTGCAGGCTTGTGCATGAAATTCCAAGGCAGACTGAATAAAGGCTGTCATTACAAACAGGAAGACTGGTGCAGGTGCAAGATATCATCTATTGCTATCTTAACAAGGGGTTGAATATATGGCATTATCTAGCACTGGTTGAGGCACCTCTGACACAGGGAACAGCATTACAGTATATAACACAGGTTATGTGGTGCTCAGGTTCTGATTCTGCAGTGTTCCCTTTGGTGTCCATTTCCCCACCACTCCCCAACATGTTAGTTTCTCAAGTCTATGGTGTTTAGTGGTTTCTCCCTCCAACACTCTGACCTGTTAGTTTCACAAGATTTTTGTTCTTTCTGAGCGCTCTTCCTTCTTTGACTCCTCATCCTTGTTCTTCACCGTTTTCCAGTCTGGTTCAAAGAAATCCTGCTCTGCTTCCACCTCCCTTCTCCTGCTCACTTATTCCATCCTCCGAGATATGGACCAAGGATTGATCACTTTTTCCATTTTCATCACTCTCACTAAAGGTTTTAACACTGTGGCTCACCCCCTACTTCTGGACAAGCTTAAAGGATACCTAAACAATATTTTGACAACAAACTATTCAAAAATCTGACTCTGTAGGTGACTAGAGGAAAGGCTGCTGTATTTATTAATGCTAAAATTACATTTACATAATTTACCTAAATGTGGTTCCAGAGCATTTGAAAATTGTAAAATCAGCCTTCCAATTTCAAAAAAACTGTCCTAACTGCTTCCTAAAATGGCTGCCAAATGTGTTATATGATGACATCATTGGAGCTAAAGTGAGAGAGATATATGGCTCTCTGTAGTGCTAACTAGTTATTTTTTCCCTTTGTATAGAATTGTTTCACCCAAATGGTCAAAACCATGTGCATTATTTTGTATAATGCACATGTTAGGCTATGGTTCTGTTCATTTTGTTTACTTTATTTAACATGCTGAAAATGTGTTTTAATCCAACTGACTTTCTTTGTGGCAAACCACAGTGCAGTACAAATTTTGAATAACCTGGTGGCCATTAATGCTACTTTTTCAAAACTATTTAAGTGGGTTCCTAAATCATGCTTGCCTCAATCTTATCTACTTCACGTATGCAACAAGACATGATGGGGTAAGAAAAGAACAGTTCCAACAGTACACCCAGTGTGTAGTAAGGCATGAGGCAGTAGGCTAAGTGCCTTTAACCCCTGGAAGTGTGGTTAGTACTGTCTAATGCACACCTTTGAGTGTCTTATTGCAGGTATGAAATGGGGCTGTGTATTGTACATGGGTGGAGAAGTGATAACATATAGATTTCAATACTAAAAAAATAAAATCTTTACTGTATTGTGATGTCAAATATTTCTCTAACTGCATTAGATTTCACTATTTTTTTTCCTGAGGATTTATGACCTATTATGGCCACTGTAGCTGTACTTCTATGTAGTTGTCATGCCCCCCACCAACACACACACACACACACACATAATCATGAATTAAATAAGCTATAGTTCAGAAATTTTGGAGGCAGTCATGGGCTTAGCACAGAATGCTTTGCTGGTGTGTTTGCAAATGTTTAAATTGCATTGAAAGGAATGCACAGGTGATTGAGCAAGGTGGGGGCATAGGAGAGGACAGCCACAATGTTGCAGTGGGGACTCAAACTGTGACTGAACTGGTGGGAAGTGCTTTAAAAATAAACTACAAGCTGCTGATCTGCAGGTCCATTCATCTCATTCCTCTATAGCCATTCCTCTACACTGGTTGAGCTGTAAATTAAATGTGGAGTGCAGCATGTAAAGCCTGCTGATGCGAGGGGGAATCAGGAATTGCAGTGCATGTAGTAGCATGTAGGCAAGTGGGTCTGCCAAAAGGAAATTACTTACATTGGTAATACAGAAATAACTACATTTTTTTGTAATAACAATTAAACAAAATACCACATGGAACTTTTTTGCCTTTGGGGGGACTATTTACAACGTCAAATTTAGACAGTTTTCTCATGTGAGTTTCTACAGGGGTAAAACATGGAGTCCATTTGACTTTTAAAAGTTCTAAGGTTGGCAAAGGATTTTAAACAAGTACTGCATTTAAGCTTTCTGGAATTGTTTTTAGCCATGCGTTAGACACTTCTAATGGATCTCTAACAACCACTAAGACTGCTTGAAATCCTTTGCCCATTTTAAAATGCTATATAAAAGAGGTGCTTAACCTTGTTTCTTTCTTTGTTATCAATACCATCCCCTCTCCACTTGTATTCAAATCTTGCAGTTATTTTAAAAAGTGTTCTTGAGAGTTGTTATAGAAAAATAGAAACATAGAATTTGTTTGCAAAAAAGGACCATTTGGCCCACCCAGCATTCCTACTCTGTTACCACAGACCTTAACTGGTTTTCAGCGACCCTCCTTCCATAGCGCCTATTTTCTAATAACACACCCTTATGTCAAGCCAGTGCATGCTTGAAGCCTGCACTGTTTTCTCCTTCACCACATCTGCTGGCAGTCTGTTCCAGGGATGTACCACCCTTTCAGTAAGGAAATAGTTCCTCACATCTCTCTTAAAATCCCCCCAAGCCTCAGTGCATGCTTCCTGGTTGTCATGCTCTTTTTCATTTGGAAGAGACTTCCCTGCTGCACCCTCTTCACCCCTGTGAGGTACTTGTATGTCTATATTATATCACTTCTCACTTTCCTCTCTTCTGGGGTATACATGTTGAGATCCCTCAATCTCTCCTCTTAAGGCTTCTCATGCAATCCCAATACAATTTTAGTTGCCTTCTTCTGGAATGCTTCCACCATGTCTTTGTCCTTTCTAAGGTGCAAGCTCCAAAACTGGACACAGTACTCTAAGTGGGGTCTTACCAGTGAGCAATACAGTGGCAACACCATCTCTCTTCCTGTTCTGGAGATACCCTTCTCTATGCACCCCAGCATCCCATTAGCCCTACCAACTGCTTTGACACACTGCTGTGGCCTTTATCACTCTTAAGAAGTGCTCTGGCTGGTGGTTGGTTACCACCTGATGCAGCTCAGTACCTGTGGAAGCATCAGCTGAGTGTTGCCATGGTGGCAGAAATACTTGAATAACCCATCTTATCCTACATCCTATACTTGACTGTCCCTGCTAACCCATAGGCTTACTTTTACCATAGTGAAAATTGGGACTCACTATTTAAAGGGTGCAACAGTATGTTAATATTTTAAATGATTGTCCAGAACACTTGTTTCCAAAATTTTAGGAGACTGACCAGACTGATCTTTCACCACACTGGTTATAACATACTTCTAGTGAACTGTTGCATCTTTCATCTCTTTGGCTTTTTAGTAACACTGGCCTGAGATGGAGTACTTCTGTGAGAAATGGATGGTGAATGCAAGATGTTTGTTTTTGCTGAACTCTGGAATCACATTGCTGGCAATGGACAGCAGTAAGTATGCAAGTGCTGGGAACTGGCTTTAGATTTCCCTGCCTAAGAACCTATTTTTTATCATTTTCATTTTCTTTATTTTGCCATCCTCACCCATTATAGCTTCCATTTTTCAGTACCATCAACACTAGTCAGTGATGCATCTAGCATCACACTTTCAAGCTCTTCTCATTCTTCATCCTCCTCTCATACATGTGCTACCCCATTCCCTCCTCTTCCTCCTCCTCCTCTCATGCCTCTTACCCTGCTCCTTATGCTGTCAGGGTAAATTAGTGTAGTTTGAAATATTTTATCATAGTTTTTTTCTTTGTTTCATTTTGCTATTTTTGTATCTTTTGTCATTTTACCTGTAGAAATATACTGTGTTTGAGGTGGCAGAAGAAAGAGGAATACTTTTGGACACATACCACATAAAAGAATCTAAGCAACTTTCTTTGAAATAAAAATACTGATGTGAAGAAAAACAGTGTTTGTGAAAGTACATTTGTTGATGTCTGATGTAACAAAAACAAACAAACAAAAAAAAATAACAGCTTGCTTGTTTTCTGGCTTAGACATTTGTTGCCAAGACACTGAACATTAATATGGCAACGGTTTCATTCCATTTGCTTTAACAGAGGTTCTGGAACTAAATGGCTTAGCATCTGGGACAAAAAAAATGTATTTGGATATTTCTTTCTCAATGTTATGTGAAACTTCCAAGTGGTAAAAACAGGCAGCTCCAAAGTAATAGTGATACTCACAGCACAAAATAATATGAAATATGAATATACGAGCATGGGAAACTGCCAACAGAAGGCGGCCATATGGTCTATTGAGTTTGCCCAATGTGGGCCCCCAGTGTGATTGTTTACAGTGGGTTCCACTCAGCCTCCCACTGAACTGCAACCATCCCCTTATAGTACTCTCTCCTTGCCTTAATCAGTGCTCTACTCACAGAGCTATGCAGTCACTGGGCCAGTTGAAAAGCAACAAGAGACAGTCTCTTTAGGAAAAATTAAAAACATTTTTCTAGACAGAGTCCAGGTAAGAAACAGCAACAGCCAATGAAATGCCATGGCCAGGACATTCATAGGTCCTGATTTAGGGCCCACTAAATATTTTCTCCTGGCGCTAACTTAGTGTCGTGAACTAACCAGTGATATACTGGAACATGCTATGGTGCTTTGTGATCACTAAAGGCATGTTCCAATGCACCAGCCTAGCACTAATCAGGTTGAAGTCACAAATCCTGTCCCTCTACTGACCCCAGGAGGTATGTCGCTAATAGGGTACTATGAGGATTGCAATCAAAATCAGGTTGTTAGGGCCCATTAATTGCAGTTGCTCCTCTGTATAAAACTGCCATATTCATACCTTAATTTTCAAATGACCGCATAGCACCAACAGGGCATTATAAAGTCATTTGAATATCAGTACAGCATCATTATAGGTCAGGAGTAAATAGTGTTTGCTACCCATGCACCCACAACACCTGTACCCCATGGAGGAGAGGAGAGTGAGCATGATTGAAACCTGCAAATACCTCACAGGAGTGAACAAGGTGCAAGTGGAGGTTCTGTTTCATTGAAAGGAAAGCCCCAGAACAAGGGGGCATGCAATGAATCTAAGGGGGACAGTTTAGGAGTGATGTATGGGAATACTTCTTCATGGAAAGAGTGGTGGATGAGAGAAATAGTCTTCCAGGGGAGGTAACAAAAGGAAAGACTGTGGGGAGCTTCAGGCATGTGTGGGATAGGCACAGAGGCATATTAGGTAGGGGATCAGGGGGAGGGAGTGACATCTATGACCAATTAGAGTCAGTGGTGATGGCATAGGCAGGGAAAAAGGGGTAGAGTGGATGGGCCTAAAGGTCCTTTTCTGCCAACAAAATATGTGCCTCTATATTTCTGACAGAGGTGGCCATGCACAGTACAGGTAAGTTCCTTACTGTGCTGCTGATAACATAATTCAATCAAGTTAGCCAGCCATTTGGACAGGTACTGTTTACACACAAGGGCACCCTCTTTCCCAGGGGTGATGCTGCAACCCTTTGTAGAGTCATGATAGAAAAGTAGTGTTCTATGTACATCACATGAATGGATCAATAAATCACCTTTATTACCATGCTTAAGATAATACACAGGAAAGTTTATGGTCTGATTCAATGTGACATCAGAGACCACCTTGGTTAAAAAATGTGGATAGGGCCACAAAGACATCCTGTCCTTCTGGAAAATCAAGTAAGGAGGCTCATGCAACAGAGTCTGAAGCTCAGAAATTGTATGAGCAGAGGTAATAGTGACCAAAAACAGTATTTTCATTGAAAGGAAATGCATCACAGAGGTTGTAGCAGTCTCAAATGGAACCAGAGTTATTTTCTCAAGTATAAAATTGAGATTGCAATGGGGAACTCATTTATCAGCTGGGGAATGCATGTGCAGAACAACATTCAAAAGAATACAGGACACCTCTAGTTGTGCCACCATTTCTAATCAGTGGGGTATGTAAAGCCTAAATGGCAGTCAAGTGCACTCTAATGGATGAGTACTGGAGACTGGAATCAGAGAGAGACAGAAAATAGTCTGGTACAGTATTGACAAGACACATAAATTAGCCCTTGGAATGACAGGCACACTATATGAAGAAGTGCTTCCATTTCAATGAATAATTGTGTCTAGTGGAACGGTTTCCATCCACAAGTAAGACATGAGCATCTGGGGAGGACCCAAAAATGGTCAATGTTTAAGTCTTCAGGAGCCGGGCATGCAGATGCAGGGATGATAGATCCAAATAGACCAGGGCTTCCAGTGAGATGGCTGCCAGCTAAGACTCCTTTCCAGATAGCTTATCTACCCTACCTTCTGATTTCTGCATACAGAGTCTACTGACCTTACACTGTGTTGGTATAGTGGTGGCTAATCATCCTCTGTTCACTTTGGCAGTATCGTCTCCTCGCTAACCCGCATATTGTCTGAGAGATGGATGCGGAAATGAAGATGCTGCCACTTAGGCATACACCACCGATGACTCTGGCCAAAGACTTTGCCTCTAAGAGATTTAAAGCGAGCAGCGCTGAAACTACTTCTACAACCAAACTGTAGACAGCACTTACCAAAGAGAGTTTTTTGAGAAGGTACTTGGAGGAATTTGGAGGCATTAAATCTTCACTGAATCAGCTCACTATTTGCACCAAGGAAAATGAGGCCCACATAGCCTCTCTGGATGATTGGAGAGGAAGGCTGGATCCGGACCTGGTTTCTCTGAGCCAATGGCTTAAAAAAACTGAGGACCGCTTGGAAGACCTTAAAAGGCGCACAATGTGCATCAACCTAGTGGTATTAGGTCTCCCTGAGGGGGAAGAAGGGACCACAGCTGTAGTATTTTCCCAAACGTTATGCAAAAAGTTAGTGGTGCCTTCACCTAATGGCCCCACATGCATTACTGAACATGCGCACAGGTCTCTATGGCCCATGCCTCCAGCTGGCTCGCCTCCCCAACCTTTTATTTTCAGGATGCTTAACTTCTTAGATAAGCAACATGTTTTAGCTCACTGGAAAGAAGTTGCAAAAATTCAGTGGGCTGGCAAGAAACTGTGCATTGCACAGGACTTACCATTTTCTGTGCACCAGAAGCATTCGTCTCTCCACCCCCTGTTCAGTAAATTAATCTCTGCTGGCATTAAATTCCAGGTTCATTACCCTGCAATTCTGCAAGTGTACTGAGATGATCTGTGGATCTCCTTCAAAACACTGGATGCTGCTAGGGAGGCCTGCAAGTTGTGGTACCCAGACTGAATCAAATGAAGGGCTCCTAGATAAAACCCTGGGAAATGGGTGATACCCAGTGGCTGA
Organism: Neoceratodus forsteri; assembly: GCA_016271365.2. Taxonomy (NCBI): domain Eukaryota; kingdom Metazoa; phylum Chordata; order Ceratodontiformes; family Ceratodontidae; genus Neoceratodus; species Neoceratodus forsteri. The sequence goes on along the minus strand of CM057449.1, from coordinate 589,275,422 downwards.
ATCCTGATCTGTGAGTCTATTACCACTATATGTTAGCTCAATGCCTCATGAGGAGGACCTTTTTGTGTTTTGCTATGCACCTTGCCATTTGATTTGCCTTACTGGTGGATCAAACTCTGAGGTTCTGGTTTGTTTGTGTTGCCAAACTGGATGGAGTTCTAAGATCACACAATGCTGACCCCTGCATTACTAAATGCTGTTATCATGGACTTCTGTGTAGGTGTTTTTATTTTAACTAACTGCTCAGTTCTTTTCCCCTCTGCTCTAGATAGGCAAGCCATCTGTTGATCCCTCTATGGATCTGCACTGAGAAATTAATCAGTTCAGTTTTGGACTTGTTCAGGGTCCCTTTTCAGTTAAGTGCACTTATTTGGGGTGCGTATATGGTCTTTTATTAGTTTCCATAGCTACAATTTATTCTGCTATGTATTGCAGTTTACATTACAGCATTATCTTGTTTAGGGGGTTTATCCCCATGGTTTTATACTTATATGGGGGTAGACATAATATTGTGTTCCTTTTCCTATCATGGTTACAACAGTGTTTGTTTAGATGTTAGACTAATAACCATACTATGGAAGAGAAAGTGTGGGGGGTTGGGAAGAGGATTTGGTAGGTGGCATGATTGTCATCGCACCAACTGTGATAGGTGGAATTCAGTCTTTAGGACTGGGGTGTTAAATATCCTGGGCACTTTTTGGGGGCAATTCAACATTAACTATGAGTATGCTCAATGTGGGTTTGCAGGGAGGATGTGTTTTCTTATTTGGATTTCTGGTTATGGATTCTGAGTTTAAATGGGGTTGGGGCAGGAGGGTGGGAGGGAGCCAGCCAATGAGAGCTTTAGCACATATATTACCCTGTTGGTTCAATACTGTTAAAATTAAGCGTGTTCCATTAGTATTCCTACCATATCTGCCCTGCTATGAGAATTGTTTTGTGGAATATTAAGGGTGCCAACTCCAGGGTGAAATGATATCAAATCCTTAAACATCTGGCCTTGATGCATGCTGGAATTGCACTACTGCAGGAGACACACTTGATGACCGCTGAGAATAATTTATTTCGCAGAGGGAAAATTGGGTGCATCTATGCGGTGGGCAACTCCACTGCACACAGAGGAGTTGTGCAACGATCCTACTTACCAGAGGGGTTCAATTCCAGGAATTGAAAACAATAGCCAACCTGCATGGTAGGTTTTTATTTCTAAAGGGCCTTTTAGATCACCAGGAGCTAATCCTGGGCACTGTATATGGCCCGAACAAATCTTCCCCAGAATTTTTCTCAAAATTAGCCCTTATTTTAGCCCCATTTAAACAACTGCCCATTATCTTAGCCGGGGACTGGAACCTTACCTATGACAATAGTTTAGACAGATCTACCCAGAGAGGCCATAATCTTTCCCCTGCTCAGCAGTCACTACATGAGATGTTGGAAGTACTAGGGCTGTGTGACCCTGGTGTCTTATTTATTTATTTAAGAGTTTCACCAGAAGGGCACACTGAGCAGAGTACTGCTCAATTCCAGTTGCATCCTGGGGAAGGGGGAGGGGAGAACACAATACAGAAAATACATATTGCAATCAGACAGTAAGTGTTAGATGCAGCTAACAGCACTAGGAATAAAACACAACAATAGCGTGCTTCAAGGTACAAAAGAACAAACAAATACAGTGCACATAATACAGCCATAGTACTTCAACTAAAGGAGGAGGAGTGGTACAAAAGAACAAGCAAATACATTGCAACATAATACAGCCATAGTACTCCAAATTAGAGGAGGAGCGGTGCATTTGAGTTAGGTACATGTGCAGGTGGAGGTGAAATTATCTTTGAGGCTGGCATGAAGGTAGTGGTCCGAAGGGGCCTGCCTTATGTCCACTGGAAGGGAGTTCCACAACTTAGGCATGCGATATGTGAAGGCTGCCTGGTCAGTGTTTGTGGACCTGTGCGGGATAGATAAGGGTCTGGTGTCATTATGCCTTAGTGCATGAGCTGGCAAGGGAATGGCTGAAAGTGCAGAGTGGAGATGGGGGGAGAAGGGTCTGAGACCAGAACTTGGCAGTGAAATGGGCACAGTGTATTTGGCAGCATTCCTGCAGTGAGGGGAGACCCAGGGAGTGATACAGGACACAGTGATGGGTAGAATAGGGACAGTCTAGGGTGAAACAACAAAAGGCATGGAACAGTGAGTTCAGTCTGGCCAGGGTGGGTTGGAAGTAACACTATAGACTACATCCCCGTAGTCTATGACTGGCAGGATCATTTTCTGTACCATAGCATGGCGGGCTGGCAGTGGGATGCATTCATGATTACAGTAGAGGGCACCCAATCTGTGGTGTAGTTTTTTGTGGATTGCATTGATATGCGCAGAGAAGTCAAGGTGCTGGTTGAGCCAGATCCCAAGGTAGCCAGGTCTCCTGTACCTGCTTCAAACCCCCCTGAACATGACACCCTGCTTCTGCTGCCACTCTCCCCCTGCTGCAAATTGAGCTCCACTTTCCAAGCACTTAAGCTTCAAATGGCTATCCTCGATGCTCTGAAACCAATTTTGTTGTTTGCTTGTTGTGTTGTATTTTTAGCTTAGTATTGCATATGTACCCTTAGCAGTGTATTCTTGCTTATCTCTGTGTTTGCCTCTCTCTCAGTACACAATATGTATTCCCTGTTTTACCCCACCTCACTGTAACCTCTCGGGGCATGCCTGGCAATAGTCCTGTTTTCGCCAGGGCACTTACCCAGTAAACAAAATATAATCAATTAAACTAATACTATAATCCAATTATAAACTTCTACGTCGGTATTGAACCTATTGTATAAACCAATGTTACCTTGTTTCTGCAACCTATTCTAAACACTGTACCTTATATTTATATTGAAATCCTGATGTAATTTACCTTGTTTTCTTTTAAACCATTTTTCTGTATTTGTCACTGTCTGTTATTTCCCTGTTGTTGCTCTGTAATTCTCCCGGGTCATGCCTGAAAATAGTCATCTCTATGGCTACAGCACTTACCTGGTAAATAAAAATGAAATAAATAAATATAGTCCCAGTAGTGAAGTATAGTTATAACAGCAGCTCCTTCCTCTTGCTGTTCTCTGTCTGTTATCTGACAGAAGCTATCTAGGGCAATTTTTAAATCTGTCATTAACCTGGCTTTCTTCTAGCTAAGCCACTCCCCCTACTTTACAGCTCTTTTTACACCTAGTTAATTTCACAGATAACTATTCCCTTCAGCCAACTGAGACAAACACCTAGATAACTGCACAGATAAAAATTCACTTCAGCCAACTCAAACAAACTAACTCTTTTTTTACCCTAAATTGAAGGACCCAGTAGTAGAGTTCTAGTTCTTTAGTCCCAGTAGAGAAGTATAGTTATAAGATTCACTCCTTCCTCTTGCTGTTCTCTGACAAAAGCTATCTAGGGCAGTTTTTAAATCAGTCTTTTTTTTCCATTTAAGATACTTTATTGTGTTTCACAGCAATACAAACCATGAATAGATACCAGGTTGGATTGAGGAGACATTACATAAAGATGATGCAGTATACATAGACACCCATCCTCCATCAAACCTTGTTAGGATAAGTTTAATACTATACTACCCCAACCCCCCTATCCATTATCCCACCCAAAATTAACCTGTGCCAAACAAGCAGTGAATATTTCTCCACATTGAGACAGTACCTATAGTTTAGAAAATAAATCTGATATGTTTTATGGTTTCCATAGTGCCAGGAGGGCTTCCAGAGGATCCCATCTGCCCATGTAAGTCTGATTTCTAACGGCAAATCTGGCAATAGGCTTTTCAAGCTGTAAAGCTAGTAGCGCTTTTCTATGCCATTGTATCACTGGCGGTACAGATTCATCTCTCCAGTGTCTCATTATAATTAATTTGGCTACTGCTAAAATGAGAGCCATGCGGGCCTTTCTAGTTTTAGGGGTACCTGGCAGAAAATCATTAAGGAGACATATGTTGGGAGTAAATAAAATTTGTAACCCAATTAGTGAATCAAGTGTGCTGTATCTATTATTGCAGAAAGTTGAGATTTTGGGACAGAGCCATAATATATGAAAAAGGTCACCCTTTAAATCTGACTTTAACCTGGCTTTCTTCTAGCTAAGCCACTCCCCCCACTTTACATCTCTTTTTACACCTAGTTAATTGCAACAGATAACAATTCCCTTCAGCCAACTGTGACAAACACCTAGATAACTGCACAGATAACAATTCACTTCAGCCAACTCAGACAAACACACTCTTTTTTTTACCCTAAATTGAAAGTCCTAGTAGTAGAGTTCTAGTTCTTTAGTCTCAGTAGAGAAGTGTAATTATAACAGTAGCTCCTTCCTCTTACTGTTCTCTGCCTGTTCCCTGACATAAGCTATCTAGGGCAGTTTTTAAATCTGGCTTTAACCTGGCTTCCTTCTAGCCAAGCCACTCCCCCTACTTTACAGCTCTTTCTACACCTAGTTAATTACACAGTTAACAATTCCCTTCAGCCAACTGAGACAAACACCTAGATAACTGCACAGATAACAATTCACTTCAGCCAACTCAGACAAACACACTAACTCTTTTTTTATTTTGTTTTTACCCTAAATTGAAGGTCCCAATAGTAGAGTTCTAGTTCTTTAGTCCCAGTAGAGAAGTATAGTTATGACAGCAGCTCCTTCCTCTTGCTGTTCTCTGCCTGCCAGTAGATGCAGCATTGTTGACTGTGTACTCCTGATGGTGTCTCCTCATGTTGTCTGGCATGTGCCAGTGGACAGGAAGTACAGTGCTGCTGCTACCTTCAGTTCCTTTAACAGCACCTGACACCAAGCTGTGGAGGTCCTACTGGAGTATGTCACACAGTTTATGAATGGTGTTGTGGTCCAACCAGTGCTGGTTGATACTGGTCAAACAGCTCCAGGTAGATGTGGTGGGTCTATAAGCCCTGCAGGGGGCATATAGCCATGGGAATCACCTGCATCAGTGGGCAGAACACACAGGTCCAGGTTCTATGTGAGCTCCATCAAAAACAGTGCAGGGGCATGGTGTGTGTGTGTGTGTGTGTGTGTGTGTGTGTGTGTCTGTGTGCATCACACACAGACTTGCCTGCCTTTTCTGGTTCTAGGCATTATGATTGTGATTGCCATCCCCTGCTTTGTACACTCAATTTGCTTTGAATAACTGACTATACTTGGTATGAATGGCCAGGGACATATTGGAGAAGGCCTGCCAGCCAGTCACAATCATATTTTTGCCTCCCAGTTCACATTTGTGGCTCACACAATGTTTGACTATCCTGGCCCTGAAGTATTACTATATAGATTTCTTGCTGGGACATGTTGTAGCTACAAGATGTCAACTCAACAAAATCATAGTTATGTGAATGACCAATTCTATGGATATGCTCTTACACATCATGCTAGCCTTGCTGAACAGTGGACCTGCAGTTTAAGCATGGCAAACCATGAAATTCCTTTCTTTCAAAAAACTACTGTATGTTAAGGTAAAATAAGAGTTGGAAATTAAAAATAAGCCAAGAAATGCTAAGTCAGGGTCAAAAAGTCACTGAATCTGTATATCCTGTGTAAACAACATGGTGGGAATTAATTTCACTCTTATCTGGATCAATGACATCTCATTTATATGCCATAACCTGGAACAATGAAACTTGATTCTAAGCACAATCCTACTTACAGCACTATGAAACCCCAGTTACCTTACATACACAAACTAAGTGTGCATTTTAAAAAATAATAGCATTAAGGCACTCCAGCAGCTGGGTTACATTTGTTAGTCTAATCCTATGGGCCTAAGACACTTGACAATGCCACTTGCCTCTCTTGGATTAGATTGTCAGTTGGCAACCACATTCCAAGTTGTATCTTACTGCTTTAAAAATCTATACTCAGAACACTAAGACATTTCAAGTTCTTTATGTAAATGGAATAAGAAACCAGGAAATGAGATTGGTCAGATTTGATCACAGAAGCGTGCCTTATGCCAGCAAAACAGCAGAGGTCAGAAATACTTAACTTTGTAAACTTCATTACTCAGATTGAAAACTGATAACTAGTTGAATTATTTTATAAACATAATTAGTCATTTCACAGCATGGTTAACTGTCAGAAAATTGTCCTTCTCTGGTGTGTAAGGTACTCAAGTTAGTCTTCTGCCTCACATACTAAGGTGTTCAATTATCCCACATTGATCCAAATCTAAAGTATAATACCATATTTTGTAATTAAAATTTAACCTTGTGAACCATAGCTTTCTGTTGGATAAATTAGTGGGCTTGGGCTTTGATCACCACTCATGTCTGTGGTTCTAAAATTACCTTATGGGATAAAAGTAGCTTGTGAAATGGGGGGGGGGTAGAAGGTCCTCCCTGTGACTTATCACCACTGGTGTGCCCCAGGGATCAATACTGTGTCCCATATTGTTCCCTTTGATTATTAATTATCTGTCTGGTAACTGCAGTGATGCATACATCTTGCTGTATGCTGATGATGCAGTTGTGTGTAAGTCTGATCCCACCCCCTTCTGATTTAGTTTGATCATCATAGGGACTCAAACACTGGAATCCTGGTTTCAGTCCAATTTATTTATATTGAACACAAAAAATCTGAGGCAGTGATCTTTGAAACTCACAGTTCGGATCCTGGCAGACAAAACTTACTCAATATCCACACTGTGCCAGGCGCATGCATTGAGACAGTGTCTGCAGTAAAATACTTGGGAATCCAGCTGGATCAGGAGGTTTTCCTCAAGTCACATATTGAAGGAGTGGTCAAAACTGTGAATCAAAAACTAGGCTTGCTGTATTGACTACACCCCTATATCACCAAGGAGGCCAGGCTATCCATTGCTAACAATATCCTCATACCTGTCATTAGCTATGGAGCACTACTAGTCATGTTGGTGAAGGAGTTATAGCTATTTAAGTCAAAGTTTACTTACCACCACAAATCTCAATCTGCTTCTGGTGCTGGCAACAGGGAACATCATTGCTGGCCTCTTTGTACATTACACTAGTCCTTTCAGGAAGAGAGGCTACATTACCCTGCATGTGCATGGTCTAGAAGCTCATGTTCCCCCCTTCTGCATTAACCCCCCCTTAATGGGTTTATAACTGCAGAGAAGGATTCTTCGATTTACAGCCCTAAAACTAACAATGGTGCCATGATTACTCACTGCAACTGCTTAATAATCTTTTGCTGCAATGGCATGTAGACTGTGTAATGATCTCCCCCATAAAGTGCTGGTATGTAAGACTTTATTATCCTTTAAATCCTCCTTCAAGGAGCTTCTATACAAGAGTAGTCCCTGTGACTGCTACAACTAGCTTTCTGTTGTCACCCCTTATTTCTTCTACTGGTTTTGTCCTTGTCTTGTAAGCCAATATGGCATGTGTGTATTTGCCCATAACTAATACCTGACTTGTACACATTCTTGTTAATTGTAAATCCTGTGTATTCGCTGAATGAAGATTGCCCATTCTAATGTTCGTAATTAATTCCAGGTCACTTCTGAAAACAGGACAATTTGATCTCAGTGAGCCTGTCCAGTTACAAAAAATCCAATAAATACTTTAAATAAAAATTTAGACTCACTCGTTGAGGCATTGTAATATGAGTGGCTTCACTTCAGGTTCACTTACTGTTGTCTAATTATGTATGAAACTGGCTGGTAATGCACTGGATCTGGTGATGGGTACACCAAACGTGGCATAACTGGATGCAGGGTAATAGCACCTTTGGCCAATAGTGATCACTCTGTTGTCAAATTTGCAACAGCAAGATTGAAAGTTATAGAAAACTGAAATATAGATTTTTTTTACAATAAAGCAAATTACATAAAAACAAAAAAGAGAAATAAGAAACTGGAAGTAGGAAAATACAAGAAATACCTCCCCTTGAGGACCCTGAGTTGTCTTTAAAAATAAGCTTCATGACCTACAAACTAGATATAGTCCTCAAAAGAAAAATGTTTAATAACAAAGAGAAGAGGTCATGGTGGTGAACTACAGTACAAGGATCTTGAAAATAAATTAGTCAAAGTCAAATATACACAATAGACATGAACTATTAAATACTAAATATTCTCATCAAAATTGAAATCCTGTGGGACAACTGTTGAAAGTGAAAGAGAAGGATAGAATTATGATTAGCAATGAGAACAAGGAAAGGTAATGCTAAGGAAATCTATTTCTGTAATAATGCATTGAGTAAAACTAGTAGGCAGGTGGGTGTTCTGATAAGGGAAGACCTAATAACTGATAAAGCAGAGGACTTAGCCAATGGATTTAATTACTATTTTTGTTCAGACTTTAGTGCAAATAAGCTACTGATCGTCATTATGAACCATGGGTGGGCTTGCATCTCAAATGACACTACAAAATGGAATATAACTAAAAACTCAATCCTTGACAAGCTCAACGAACTGGATGCAATACAAATATAAATAAATCACTAGACCCTGTTGGGTTATCAGCCAACTTACAAAAAAAAATCTGCTGAGACTGTTGTTCCACTGTGCCTTTTATTTATAAGATCAACAAAGTAAAAAAAAAATTCTAAATGTTTGGAAAAAGTCAAATGTATGGATTTATATAAAACTGAGAAAAGATGATATGTCAATCTAAAGAACCATTAGCCTATCATCAGTGTTATGCAAAGTCTTAGAAAGTGAGAATAAAAACCACCTCATAAAAAATTATTAAAACATCAAACAGACAAGACACACATCAGCATGGATTTACCAGGGGTAAGTCATGTGTAACAAACAAGTTATGTGTTTGAAAATGTCAGCAAGGAATTGGATGGAGGTAACCCTGTAGATGTAATCTTATATTCGATTTAAGCAAAGCCCTTCACCTTGCGCTGCATCCAGCTATAACAACAAAAATGAGACAAATGAGCATTGATAAAAATATTGTCACTTGGGTACATGGCTGGCTAAATTGACAAAACTCAGAGGGCCCAATTCTCGAAGGAGAACAAGAGTGGCGCACCATGCGTCTGACAACACATGTGCACCAGCGCTCCTGCCCCATGCGCCGCGCACCAGATTCATAGCCCGACACCAGTAAGTATGCAAAACACTGCCAACATGGCACACAGTGCATGAGGCTGCCTAAGAGTGAGGCAGTGTGCCCCAGGTCACAGCGTGCATTGATCCAGAGGCCAGCAATGGCAGATGCAGGGATGGCGCAGCCAGCAGAGGGAGGACACAAATGTAAAAATAATTTTATGGACACTGAAATAGACATCCTCATCAAAGCTGTCGAGGCACAGGTATGAAAAGAGAGTAGTATGTAGAGGGTGATGCTAGCAGGGAGTGAACTGGGGTGAAGTGCAATGTCCAACATGATAGCAGCAGTGGCCCAGCAGACTACCCATCTGCCCTGAGGGACAGACAATCAGAAGGTGGATGGGTCAAACCCCACTCCACTTACCTCTGGCAACCTCCAATACCAACACCATTGTACATCATGAGGGGGATGCAGCTCCCCTGAGGTGCCCGCAGCCTGATGAGATGTGTAACGGAGTACACACCTGCCAGGGCTGCTGTGTGGTCATGTGGATGCCAACATCCCTTAGCATCCCTCCAAAAGAGTAAGGGAATATCCCCAGTGTCCTGGCAATATGACCCCCATGTACAACATAAACCACCAACAACACCAAAGGGAGCACAAACAGGTGGCATCAGTCTGTACCCCCACCCCTGGATGAGGCTCACAAAGGTGACAGAAATGTCCAAAATCAAAACAGTAAAAAGGACACCTGGAGACACAGCAGGCTAACAATGCAATGTACATTCTCACAGGTTGACTTGCTGCTATCAAGAGGTGGCACCAGGGAGCTGTGTGCCAGCAGACAGCAGTCAGGGGATAAAGTTGTAACAAAGGCCATTGCAGTAGCACCTTGTAAATGGACACTGCGTGAACTGCAGAAGAGATACCATGACCTGTAGAGGTGCTCAAGGAAGAAGCTAGCCCACAACCAGCAATGTATAGGGGTGAGTGTTGCTGTTCAAAGAGAGCCCATCCCCCTGACACCACAGGAGCAGCATGTTGTGGTACACATGAGTGCCCACACGATTGATGGTGACATGAGCTGGACCTGTACAAGCTACAGCATGAGGCAAGTACGTATGTGTAGGCATGCACAGGGATGACATACATACCAGGCACAGAGGAAAAGACAGGAGTGCAGATGCACAGGGCAACATAAACAGGGTGCCCACTGCACACACCAGACATACATGGCACCCATTTCCCAGAACAAATGCAGAGACACACAGGCATGCAGATGCTGTACTAGACAGCACAGCCTGCCACTGACACACACAACACCATTGTCCAAAGCACACACACTGTACCACTAACAACACTGCACAGGTATGGCATGGGTGCAGTGCATGATAAGCAACAGGCACAACATGCATGTACACCATACGATAGCACAATGGTCCAGTACCTGTGGGCTGCAAGGCCCTGTACACTTCATGGTACTGGAAATACACACCCGTACACCGGCAGCCATGGACACCAGCCCTGGTGTGGCATGATGCTGCATTACTGCATGCACAGGTACACCCAATATACAGTGACCATGACACAAAGGCATGGCCTGACAGGAACACAACTACAGCAGTGCAATACTATGGAATGTGGCACATAACGACACACAGTGTCACACAAAAACACATACAGAACATACCCCAATGGCAACGCTACATGAATGAATGGCTGTAATGCTGTGTAATAAATGCACTCTGCCTGTATAGGCTGCACAACACTAACACAGCCAATGCATTATGTACCCACACAGATGGAGGGGGAACAGTGTCAGGAGACAACACTGCAGACCTTAGTGGTGGCACAGAGAGTGCTGGCATGCGGCAAACTGAGGCAGATGATGAGAGTGTGGTCACACACCCAGTTGAATGCACACAGGAGTCACCAATGGGAAGTATTGGGGACAACAATGCTGCCACACAGACACCCAGTGATGCAGCCAGGCTGGCTGAAGAGCCCAACAGGGAGTAGAGGATAGCATGCATGGAAGAGGCACTAGGGGATCTGTCACCTGCAAAAGAGCACAGCAGTGCACAGGTGCATGGCGGCAACAGACAGGGGCACAACACATCGGCAAGCACCACCACACAACAATCAACCCCCATCTGGCATGGGCCCACAGAGCCACATGATGACGATGATGATGACTTATGCCAGTACTTCCATAACGTAGCGGTGTGCCAGGGTAACCTGCAGAATGCAGTGCATGGCATACATAATGCACTACTGGAGAGCAACAGGGCCACTGCAAAGCACAGTAGGTGTGCACAATCCACCTTGCAGGTAATGTGCAATGCAATACAGACACTGGTATGGGATGAGGCACACAGACATGAGGATCACATGGCACTGGTGCATGCATCACACATATGTGCCCAGCGATAGGCAGAGGTAATGGAAGCGGCTAACAGATGCCATGGAGCTTGGTGTTGCCACAATGCATAGGCAGACAGAGGCCATCACAGCAATGACTAGTATCATAGTGGACCTGACACATACCATGCTGCTTGCAGGTGGTACAGTCAGGGACCCACACACAGCAGTGAGCGGCACACTACTGACGAACAGCACAGCATGGTGCCTATGAATGCTACAGGATGATGCAGCAATGCCATGGAGAGTGGCACACCCAACTCCCAAGCCCTCGGGATAGGACATGAGCTAGCACAACTGTCCATAGTAGGTGTGCACATGGCCAGTGTGTGTATGCCATCACAGAAAGGCATGGTACAGAACAATGGGGACAGGCACAAGACAGGGCTGGTAGTGACACAGCACCATGTCAGGGGGCATGCAGCCAATGAACAAGCCCAACCTGCACACACACACACACACACACACACACACACACACACAGATGGAGATTACAGTTGTAGGGGGATGTGGGATGCAATGTCAGACAAACAGAGGCAACATGGGCACAAGCATGGCTGCCGAATGGCAGTCATGTGCCAGACAGGAACACATTGAATCCTGTCGAGGGGGTATGGATATGTGGATGCTGCTGTCCAAGGCACACACCAAGATAACAACCAATATGCAGCTGAAACAACAATAGTGGCTATGCATGGCCCATTGCCCGGAGGATGTGTGGATGTACCTGTGAACCACCTGGGCACACACAGCGAATCAAGCATTGGTGTGGGAAACATACAGCAATCACAGAAGTTGCTGCAGGAAACAGTGCCAACAGGCTATGGTAACAACATGGCCAGCAAAAAGGGCAGCAGCACTGGGTCACAGGAGGCCATGAGGCTGGAGGGGACATGTGCCAGTACAACACACCCCATTGCTGTGAAAGACATGCCTGTACTTCTGCAAGGCAAGAATAGCAAGCTGACACAGACCAGTATGGAAATACACTGTCTGGGCAACAGAACAAAACATCCAGATGCTTCAGCAGGAAACAGAAACAAGACATGTCCCCAACAGAGCGAGGACTACAAAACAGACACATTGAGGCAATGTGGCCTGGTAGTAAGGGACTTACACAGCATACCATAAGGACCATGGACAAAGCTGTGGATGATGGGGACACACCACATGCCCTACACCATGGCACAGCAAAGGTACATGGAGGCAGGAGCAATACAGCAATGTCACCTGACCCCACCCATGGGGCACCATGCAGAAACACACTTCACAAAAGGCTGAATGGAGGGAGGAAGGAAACAGATAATGGAATAGACAGTGGAGCATGGAAGGGCCACCCACAGAAGTAAGAGGCCTACTGCTAGAGTGCTGCATGACCACAGGGTGGCTAGCCATTGCGGCGACAGATGTTACAACACAACAAACTCTACAACCGCACATGGTGTACATGTGGCACATGCATGGACCGTATAAAGTATAGGCACTTTGCAGAACAGCAGTATACAGGCATTAAGAGTGAACACATTGGGGAGTGAAACATTACTGATGAAACATGGACAGTACAGTGTAACACAGGGAGGTCCAAACTGATGGGTTCCACCTTATTAATCGGTGGTTTGGCTTACTCACCCCGGCATTCCCAGATAACATGCAGAACCCAACAGGGAGAACTGCATGCATGTCACCCCAGAATACCAGTGTGACAACTAACAGAATCCAAGTGTGTGATGCCATCAGAGCTGCACTCCCAGCACTGACATTGCATGCTGCCCAACACAACATAGACCATCAGGTGAGTCCTCGTGGGTGCTGTCCTGTGAGATTGACAGAGGAAAGTGACACAGTGTGTGACCCTCACATGCTGCAGTCCCCCCCCGCCAGTGTTTAAGGGTATGTCATTCCCCTCTCCCACTATGCTGGCCATGGCACATGACCACATAAGCTGTGTCAACATACTGTAGTGTACTGTCTGTGCAGCACAGTCCCGGGCCAGCACCCCCCCAAATCCTGGCATCCGTAGACCTAACCTATGTTGTGTACATATGTGCCCTGCCTGAACATTGTGACTGACATAACCATGTTCACCATGGTCAGAACATGGAAAGGACAAGGGAAGTGACAGTTGCATCCATTAGTGCATCTGTCTGATGTCATGCTGCGTAACGTCAGTTCGATCCAACTGTACCTGTACTGTGGGACATAGATCACAGTGGTAGAATACAGTGGCTGTGTATACTGTCTACAATGACAAACAACCGAACCTATGATATACCTCTGTTGCCTTACCAGAACACATGAGCAATGTGAATTAACACATTCCAGGGTGTGCAGATATTGGTGATCCACACTCACCCCGTGGGCTGTGAGTGCACTCTGGATTTGCCAAAGCGATACCCAAGGGCCCGTGGTGTGCATTGGTGCACATTGGGAGCAAGGCCCATGACAGGTATCTGTGAGGCCTGGGTAATGGAGCCCCAGTGGGGCCCTCACTATTGTTGGGGCCCTGAGAGGTGCTCATGTTGCCAGGATGCTGACACGCGTTCTGATTAGCAGCACACACTGTCAAGTGTTAGACAGTATCACATGTGTTATGATGTCCCGGTGTGACAACTCCACCTGTGATCCGCTGTCTATGTGGACGTATCCAGTGCACGAATGTGCTAACATGCCCGCTTGTGCATTCTGCATCACACAGGTACAGATGCAATGCAATGTGAGCTCTGCCCATGTATGCAAACATCTAGTGCCTGAAATTCACCATAGAGCCGATTGCGCATGTTGCATCGCATGACATGGCAGCAGTACAGCATGTGTTGCATCTTGGCGAACCATGCATCAGGCATCATTGTGCGATGGGGAGCACACATGTCAGTGGCGGGAAAGTGCTTACATATGGCAAGGCCCTGTGCTGCAGACAGCTACACACATGCAAACACACACACGCAGACACACACACACACAGTTCTGCAAGTACTGTGCAGGGAGTAGCTGCCTGTTGTGCCACTCATCCTCAGAAGGGAACAGCAATGGCAGGCTGGACATGTTCACCTAACTTCACTGATGAGGAAACAGTGCTCCTCATCAGTTTGGTCACGCAGTGGTCACATGTGCTACTGCCATGACCTGGTGTTACAACCACAGCAAGTGAGATGACACGGGTGTGGAGTACCATGGCTCAGAAAATATGCAGGGTGTCAGATTTGGAGGTCTGTATGCCACCGCTGGAATGACCTCTGCTGGAGGGAGGCAGAGCTGATGAGCCACCTCAGAGGCATAGCTCAGGAGGTAGATGCCCAGATGCATGGTGGCAGGGCCAGGATGTCAGGTAAGTGGAGCAACACACAGTCGAGGCCAGAGTACAGGTATTAGTGGCCCTCCCATGCTTTGCATAACAATAATCATGGCACTACATTTTTATGTCTCCACAGGACAAGATCGAGTGGTCAAGGGCCATGACGGTGAGGCAGCACAAGTAGATAGCGATGACAGCGGTGCACAGTAGAGGGATGGTCAGTGGTCCAGGGAGCCAGGTAGGTCAGCCTGTGGTGTCCATATAGGGGTATGCTGCCATGCGCAATGCCACCTAACACAGATGTATCCACTGCTGCCTGTGCAAGTGGCACAAGACCTACACAGTTGCACAAATGGATGGCCGACTGTGCACCACATGCCAGTGCTGCCAACATGGGGTCTGAGTTGGCCAGGTACATTGGGTACTACTGTAGACCGTTGTGGCACGGGTCAACATCCAGTATACCTGAATGTGCCTCTTGACACTGCTGGACACACCGATGGCAACACTACTGGACATGCAGTGTTGCACACAATGGAGATGTCAACCTGTATGTGGCTGCTGCAGAGTGCACTCTGCAATGTGCATATGGGGGTGTTCCCTGTACTGGGACCACATGCCACTGCACACAGCAGAACCACTGTTATGTTGTCATACACCAGAATGGGACTAACATGACAATGAACATTGCACTGTGGAATCACTACATTCTGCCCACTGTCAGTCACCATGCAGAACATGGGTCACCATATACAATCTTGGCTGTGACTGCACAATTCATGCCATGGCACTGTGGCCATGCACATGCCTGCCATGTGTGTGCCTGCTGCCATGGTCCCACCTGCACACATGGTACCATTGTCACCACACGCACGACTGCCACTGTGTGTGTGGGCCACAGTGATGTTGCGCTCATGCAGGGCACATGCACATGTGTCACCACTGCATAGTGCCGAGGCATGACCTATACAATGCACATGGCCTACATGGCCCATCTAAGTGCCAGTTTATGAATGGTACAGCCATCTGCACTAGGGGCATTGTCACTGAAATATTGTATGGTTGTACCACCTTACCTGTACAGCCTACCCATATGCAGAGGACAGTGGCACTGTCATCATGACTAGCGAATGCCATGATACCATAGGTGTGCTACAGGGGAACATTGTCCTTGTCATGTCTTGTTCCCATTGTGTCCTGGCCCACTGTGTGGCAGCCCGTACATCTGTATACACACACACACACACACAGGGTGAATAACATAACATCATCATGCCACATGAACATAATTGCATGTGTCAAGATTGTACAATACTGTGACACAGCAACATGTGATAGTGATCACTATCTCTCCACAGGTGATGGCTGGCCCATGACCAGAGGGACCACTGCAATGGGACCATGGTGGATGGGCATTGTGAGGGACATGGAATGGTTGAAGAGGGCAGATGCCCACGCATATGGCCAACAGACACAGTGGAGGATGCAGGCGGTTTCACAGGCAGCTGTGGAACATGTGGCTGAGGAGCAGGAGCCCGGGGGGTGGACCAAGGGACTGCGGCACAGCACAGTGTTGTGTCAATGGCTATCAGTGGGCCAGTGGTGCCAAGTGAGGACCAGCAACAGGGGCCAGGACATGTCAGCCCAAATGTGATTGCATGCATGATGTCTCTGGACATAGCAGATGATGACCAGTCAATAGTTCATGGGGTAACTGACATAGTGGTTGGGGCTGCACAGGGACAACGGACAGTGCAGGGGGACAATGATGAATGTGTGCAGCATTCTCCCATCTTGCGCACAGTGGTTCAGAATATATGTGACACTGCAGTGGCTGAAGTTGTGCCAAAACAGGACCAGGGTGCCTCTGTTCCAGGGACTGTGTCCATCTGTGCAGCCAGCATGCCTGGTCAGGGAGGTTCCTTCAGTGACATTGCCACAGCTGGCATGTAGGAGCGCATGTTGTCTGCAGGGCACTTGGGGGACCACATATGCCCAAAGTTGCTGCACATCAACATGTTGCATGCAGATATTGTTGCCAATCTAGACTTCCTTAATGCACAAGGAGGACCCAGTGCATGCACTGCAGTGTGGCCAGGTGTCAGTGTACAGTGCACACACCCTCACTGCTGTGTGGGCCATGTCCTACCCTGTGTCAACTCCTTTTGTTGGGTGCATAACGTTAACGTACCATCATGAATGTTTCTTGTGTTGTTATAGTGTACTGATGTTTGTGTCCTATTGTGTTGTTCTTAGATGTGTAGCATGTAACCTTTATGTTGGGTGTGTTATCACCAATGCAAGATAGCCCTTGCTAATGTATGTTCATATTACTGTTGATGTTGGGCAAGTGACGGGTTTGTTTGCAGCACACTTGTTTAGGACAGCCAGTTACACATACACGCCATCTGAGGTGCATGTGCATCTCACCTATCTCTGTATGTTATCTTGCTGTGTTCTCAATAAAGCATTTGCTATTCAGTTACATGTGTTGTACTCTCATTTCCTATATCTCAATATCTGTTGCATTTGATGGCACATGTTTGTTTTGTAATC
The DNA here is from genome assembly GCA_016271365.2 of Neoceratodus forsteri. Taxonomy (NCBI): domain Eukaryota; kingdom Metazoa; phylum Chordata; order Ceratodontiformes; family Ceratodontidae; genus Neoceratodus; species Neoceratodus forsteri. The sequence goes on along the minus strand of CM057449.1, from coordinate 589,258,127 downwards.
ATCTTGGTGTCATCACACGTGTGGGCTTTCTGTGTCTCTCTTTGTGGGGCGTGCATACCGGTGCATTGTGTGCTGTGCAGTGTCTGGTAGCTCAGCTGTCCACTGTGCACGTGTATCATAGCATGAATGGTGCTGTTGCACATGTCGTGTTGGCCATGGTACTACAGCATATGCTGTGGCAGTGCAGTGTCATTCGCTGACACACTCATGTGGGCCTGTCTGTACCTTTGTGCTGTATGTTTTGTGTGTGTGTGTGTGTGTGTGTGTGTGTGTGTGTGTGTGTGTGTGTGTGTGTACTGCCACACCATTTGTGGCAGGGTGGCACCCCCCATAACACAGGACTAGTAACCACAAATTGCATACCTTCTACCCTTAGCAGCATTCCCATGGATGGTACCAACTGTAGCGTTGAAATGTATACCTGGCACATTTTCTAGGGGATGGGATTGTGGGTACAATGACCTATGTTGTACCACTGTAACCACTGCCAAGTCTAGGGGAGGGGATGCTGGGTGTATGCTGGTTCTATCCATTGAGGGGGCCTGTTTACATCCACACATATGCATTGATCAGGCTGTTCATTGCAGCAGCTGTAATTGTGCAGTTTTGTGTAGTACACAGTTGTTACTAAATCAACAGGGAACCCCCAAGGTCGGACACTACACACTGGTGTATTAACCTTCCACATCCCTGTGCCAGGCAGTACAATGCTCCACAGAATCAAGTCCTTCCTCTTCCCCATGGTGTCCGCCTGTGGTCTGTTGCCACACACCTGACACATGCCCATCACACAAGGGTTATTTCATGTGTACTGTGCCACACACTCAAACATTGTTTTTCCCTTAGGTATATGCATGTGATGTATATTACACACCACATCCTGCAGCAAGGGCCTGTGCTCTGGGTATCCGGGTGCCCATCAATGGGTCTGTTGGCCCTGCCATGTAGGCTTTCAGATGGTGTTCCTCCCACCCTTTGCACTAAGTGACAGTCTGCGTCATTCCTTCAGGTTTACACCACAGATGCCTTCATGCCACACTGACATGTTACAGACCTGACCTGTTCAAACACATTACACACATCAGTGAACAGGGTTTCTGACAGGTGTGATGTAGCCTTAGCTATGGGCACACACCCCAGATCAAACACTTGACTAGGGAACGTGTCTGCAATTTGCACTCACTGATTCAATGTTCCCTTCTTTAGGCATGGGAACAACCCCGAATGTTCACATTTCCACGGATTAGATGCTTATCCCTTTTGGCATGGAAACACCCAGGACACTCTCACATCTGCACACTGTACACACGGATATGTTACCCCTTCCACTGGGCATGCGAACACTTGGGGGGCACACATTTCCATGCTTTCCTGGCAGACATCTCATACACAGTCCTCCTCAATGGTGGCTGTACACACATGTGGACCTTCAGGGGTTTGCCCATTTGATTCACTGACCTAGCAGTCCCTTCCCAGTTCCTGGGGTGTACATCATGGAGTCCTACTACAGAATGGTCACCACCACCTCACTGGTGGCTGGCACTTGTAATCCATACTTGGAAGAGTCACACAGGGCTCTCTCTGACACAGGGCCCTACCAGCACAGCTCCTGTCACTCTGACTATCACGCTACGGCTATCTGTATATTCTTCGACTGTCCAGAGCAGCAGACTCAGCTTGGGTAATGCTACTGTGTGTCCTCCATATGACATACTCATCCTTCCCTCAGGCTAGCTGAGTTCACAATGATGTCAATATGTATGCAGGCCCTTAGTGTGCTTCTTACTAGGTGCCTTGTCCACGTACTTCACACTGGTACTATTGGTAGTGTAGTACCCCAGGAGACTGGTTGGCTACATATGTGTGTGTGTGTGTGTGTGTGTGTTTGTGTATGCACGTGTCCATGCCTTGCATTGTGACCCAGGTGCAGTTCAGCATGTCATGTGGTGTGTTGTTGTGCTGGTTGCACATCCCCTTGTGTTGAGTGTCCTTGGGGTCATGCAGCTGCTTTGTGGTTCATGTTACCACCCGAGTACCTCACAGGCCCTGCTGTGAATTGTAGCCTGTGTTTACTGTATCTATTCCCATCCATCACTGTGTACATTAATGTGTTTCATGGATGGTCCATAGGGCATTCCCAGGGTCTGTTCTGGGTGTCTGTTGCACTGCCTAGCCATAGACCTGTGACATGTTCTGACCACTATGTTCACATGCTGTGTGCTGCACATGTACGGTTGCAGTACCAGTATAGCTGAATGCCCTACTAATGAGGGGTGGGTCATGGGCATTGTTATACCTCACTTGATGGATCCTGATGTTCATTGCTATCCTGTGGCATGCATGCATCTGTGGATATTGTCTCCAATAGTTGTTTGATACTGCCTGGTGCTACACAAACAGCATGGGCACCTTCATATGTTCAATGCTGCCATGTCATTTGTGTTGCCCCAGATGGCTACACCTCCGCATATATTCCTCTGGGACAGGGCATGCTGCCACATTGTGTTGTTTGGCATGGGCCATGACTGGCTGGCACATCACGTGGGTCTCCATGTCACGCATGGCAGCACAGTGACTCGTAGACATTCATGGGCCCAGTATCAGGTCAGATGTGCACGTCCACATAAACATGGAGACCATTGCATGGTCCTGTGGACAGTCATGTGCTGGTGATCTCCTCACATACAGTATCATGGCTGTTACGATGCCTGTTGGTTGCACCACACATTCATGGGGTGGAGGGTGGTAGGTGTCCATCATTGGGTCTATGTGAAGTGGCTGAATATCAGATTGGCACGTCTCCTCTGTCCAGATACAGTCTGCTGCACACATCTTTGTGCATGCTGTTGTCTTTGTGGGTGCCACTCCTCTGCTCTCTCCTCCTCCTCCACTGGCTCCATCACTGGTTCAGGCATTGGGGTGTGGTGAGATTTGGCAATGTTGTGCAACACACATCATGCAACCTCAATTCTGCATGCCATTTATGGGGTGTACTGCAGTGCCCCATCAGATGTGTCTAGGCATCTGAATCACATCTTCAAGTGTCCAAACGTGCGTTCAGTGACACTCCTGGTTGATGCATGTGCCTCATTGTAGCATGTGTGGGGGGCCACTACTGAGTGTCGTTTTGGTGTCATCAAATACTGCAGCTGGGGATATGCACTGTCACCTGCAGGGAGAAGCACAGCACATTACATATGTATGGTACCCTTACAGTTCATTACTTGCATGGCTGCACATGTCCCAGGTATTGATTGTGCATGGCACTTGGCATGGCTACTATGGTGTGCCAGCACTGTCTGCTACAGTTGCATGCCATTCCTGCTGATGCACATATACCATAGTACACTCTGTTACATACACCCTTTACATATACGCCATGTCCACCAGTGCCATTGTACCACTGTGTGTGGGTATGCATACTACTGTCCCCTGATGACAGGTGTGGCACGTGTTTCACTTACCCATCCCTCTGCCATCACTGTGTGTATGGATGGTGTCAGTGTGCTGCTTCAGTGCTTTGTATATGGTGTGCCCTACTGTCCCCCCCTCCATTTCTTGTGCCACACAAGCCACTGTATAGCACCATTGTGCTGGTGTCCCTTAAGGGGCTGAAGGTCCCTGCATCGAGTGCTATCTATAAGAGATGCTCAGTCAGCTGGTAGACCCTGCCAGTGTACTGATGCAAAAGCAAAACCTTGTCATCGAAATCCCCCACAGCGACATTTTTGACAATTGTAGAAAATGTCACTGTGGGGGACCAGCTGGTGAAATATCACCCTTTCTCCTTGTTTTGCCCCCCCCCCATGTTAACTCTGACTTGGAGTTAACAATCTTTAGAAGGGAGGCTTGGGGGGTGCAGCCCCCGCATGAGTGGTGCAGCCCCCATTAAAAAACAGACTGATGTCTGACTGGCAAATGTCACCCGTCGACATCAGTATACCCATGCTGAATGTCGACAACAATGTTGTCGCATCAGCATAAGTAAACCACCCCTGCCATACGGGGCTCTCTTGAAAGAGAAAGGACCACTGCACATGAGGGCCACCCTCACCCAGTGGATCCAGACCCTGTTCTATAATTGTATAAAAAAAGACTCCAAACTTCATGGATAAAATTCAGCGAGAGATTTTATTTTATAAATATGTTGTAAAAAAATTTTTTTAAAGGATACTTACAACATTTCGTCAAAAAAAAACTATTTATAGCAAGTAGTACAAACATTACAGCTCATACACCACAAGTGTACTGGCCTATAATTGCATACCTCCTCCGATGCTCTGCTAAAGAAGTTTTGCTGAAATTAGCCAGGGAAAAAGGTACTCTTACCTGTAGGGCCTCTAGGGTATCCTTCTACCAGGACTACTAGGCCAAAGTGGTCCAGAAAAGATGGCAATTCACACTGATCTGGAGAGACCTACATGAAGCCTGCATTGCATACAGATTCAAAGGTCTCACTAATTTTGCTATCACTGGGAATGGGTAGGACATGATTTCTAAACTCCCCACAAGGTCTGATCACTTATCCAATGTGGTTGGCCTCATATCAACATTGACTCCCCCAGGAGGGTCTGTAGGGATCAGAACATGTCTGAGAGTCTGAGAGAGAGGTCACTTCTTGAAAAGAGGGCCAAAACTCAGCAGCAGGGGATCGCAGGAGCAGCATGACCGGAAAAACATTGTGAGCAACATGGCGATGCCCAGGAAGTGTGGAGAGTGGGAAACCTAGTCTCAATGTAGGGGCAAGTCAGGAACCAAAAACAGCTCCTCTTGGGAATGGCCATCAGCTAGTCAGGATCGTAACAGGCTCCATTACTGCAACCAAGGCAGCTACACTCAGTCTGACCTCTCCACCCCATCTCCTCCACCTGCTAAAGTCACCCACATGGAAACTGCATAAACCACAAGGGATCTGATTCTCCATTCTGCCCAGTCAGAGCAACTGATGCAGCCAAACAGCCCAGCCCCAGAGATCACAGCTACCCTATCCTAAGCATTCATTTTGGGCAATAACTATGAGATGAACACTTCCCCTGTAATAGACATGCAGGCACCACTGCTTTTGGGATTAGATCAATAGAAGAATGGACCCACGAACCCACTGGCATGATTCTGCTTGGTCAAGTAATGTGGTCGTCTACTTAGCCATCATCAGTGACCATTATGGGCAGACTGACTGGTTATTTTGAGCATCACTGCACCCCCAGTCTAATTAGGCTATCTTGGTGTGATTTACACATTCTGAGACTTTTGGACTGGGGCACATAATGAGGAGGGGTGGGTGGAGGGGTATATTGTTTCATGATATTTACTGGTTTTATGATATACTGTAGGAGCTGGGTCTTTCAAAGGTCAATGTGCTACACTAACAAAGCTGGCCTCCCTTTTAATTCCCAGCCTGTGCACACCTCTCCTATCTTTTATATGTATCTTCAAGGTCTGATGGTATGGTACACCCTGACGCCTAGCTCTTCAGGCCTGCAATCCTAGCCTTCTTGAATACTGCTGTTATATGTGTCATACATATCCCTCACTCCACTGCACACTGAGGATCACTTTAGCCTTCCCCCTAGTTGTTTACTTCTGGCTTACTTCTGCCTATTTGATGGGGTACAAAACGTCTACCCCATCCTGCTCCGTCTCTCCCTCTTAGTGTGCACTTGGCTTATGGTTAAGAGGGGAAGGCTCACCCACAACTATGGCATGGGTGGGGAGGAGTGACAGACCTTTATCTTTCCCTTGTCAGACAACTAAGGGACCCTTTATGTCCTTACAGACCTGGGGTCTCGTGCAGATGGTCAGTACCCCCCTGCAAGCTGCAAATCTTCCACTCCAGCACCTGTCATGCTAGTTCTCTTCTCACTGTAGGCCACCTATCAGTTTGGCTGATGAACTGTCCATACCTTTACTAAGATCAAAACTTGAATGTGGCTGTGATGTGGATACTCCACTCACATAAGCCTATTACACTTAGGGTTTGGGCAGACAGTGTGGTGATTTCTGTTACCTTTCCTTGACAGTGTCTCTGTTGGCAGGGTATGGAGGCTATTTTTCCCTCCTACTGACCTAACAGCAGGCACACTACATCCTGGTTATCCAGGGTGGTGTTGTTATCATAGGCCATTTGATCAAAATTGCCTTGTTTCACCAATGTCATTTCCTACTGTGGACCAGTGGCCACATCCCGTTCTTACTGTATTTACTTACAGAGTTACTGTATACTACATAATGCACGTGGTATATCCAGCTAGTTCAGGTGCACTTCCACATATATCCACAATCCTTGGTGAAAACCTAGAATTTGTCTCAAAATTAAAGTACCTGGGAGTTTCGCTTGACAACAGGCTTCCCTTCAGAGAACACATGGAAGAACTACTAAAAAAACTTTGTCAGAGACTCAGTCTTTACTTTAGGATCAAACACTTTCTCCCAAGTAATGCTAAGTTAAGGTTGGTCTAGGCCACATTTCTTTCTGTAATTGACTATGCTGATTTCCTATAAAGTCACTGCCCCACTTCCTACCTTGCAAAATTGGATACGCTCTACCATAGAGCACTGAGGTTTATTACCGGACTTCCGCTCGCCACTCATCATTGCTCCCTATATGCAGCAGTGGGATGGACTTCGCTTCAGTTCAGGAGGGACAGAAATGCTGTTCTATGGACATTTAGAGCCATTTCCAAACAATTACTGCAATATGTCTCAGACTGCTTCCAGTGAAATACTGTAAGTAAGTATGCCCTAAGAAGCTACTCTTCCATCCTGTTTAAAGTGCCCAAAGTCAGTTCTCGTTTTGGAAGGACAGCCATTAGCTTTATGTTGCCATCCCTATGGAACAAACTGCAAAAAACATTAAAACTGTGTATACCTATATCCATTACTTCTTTTAAGTCCCTCTACTCAAGGCTTATCAAAGAACAGTGCAATTGTGTTTGACATCATTAGTCCAAATTTATTCCATCTATATCACCTCTGCGCCTGTCTCATTCTTGTATCCTTGGCATATGACCCTGTAACATTCCTTCCACTAATCTCCTTCTTTCTCCATTAATCTCTCTCTATATGTTCCACAATCTTACTCTTAATGTTACAGGTTTCCTCACCCTGATAGTTAGCACCATGCCCATCGCCCCTTCCTATGCTTCTCATATATAGCACTTCCTAATTTCACCCTCCTCTCCCCTCTATCCCGTCCCTCCCCTCCCTTATTGAATTCCTCTCTTTTTCTAAAGCTTCCCACCCATTATATGCCCACACCCACCATCATCCCCCATCCCTCACTGACAAATTCCTTAGAATACACTTGTGTAAGGTAATCCACTACCTACATATTCTCCACACCCAGATTCATAATCCCTTTATTATTTCTATGCACATGTAAATATATGAAATCTTGTAAATGTATTATGCCTATCCTCACATATGTTATGTGTTGGCATCCTTAATGACTTGTATTACCTCATCTTTTATTGTATTCCTTGTATTGTCCTTTGTTTATGTAAATGACCTTGTCCTAACCAGGTCCATCTTGCAAATGAGCGCTGCTCAATCATGTTCACCTGGATAAATAAAGATTTTTATTGATTTATTGATACTAGTTGTTGTTATTTGCCAGGGATTCTCAATTTTAGTTCCTGGAGCCCCTATGGGAGTGACCTAGGAGCCTGTTTCTAAACTCTCATTGCTTTCATGGTACATTACCTCCTTCAGCTTTAGGAGCACCACCATAGGGCCCCTTACTTGCTCCATAAACTGCAAGGTCACAGTTAAAAACTCCCTTGGGGCACTGCACCATTTTGGGGCAGGGACCAGACTCCCCTGTGAGGTTGCTGTCCTGGAATGTGAAGAGCCTTAACTATCCTGTTAAATTAACAAAAGATCTTCAGTATCTCAAATCTCTCTGGACAGATATTGTGCTTCTACAGGAAACATACCTAACTTGGATGACTGCCCACTGGCTCCAGAAGGGCTGAGTGGACCAGATGGCCCATAGATCATTCTGCAGTAACTCAAGGGGGTGGTTATGATTTTGGTGAACCATGCCCTTCAGTGGACAATCAACAAGACCTCCATGGACTCAGAGTGACAATGGGTAATGACCAAAATGGGATACCCTGGGGGGCAGGTGCTAGTGATTTCAATCTATGCCAGAACATAGACGATGCTGACTTCTTCCCCCACTTCAGCCAAGCACTAGCTAACATGCAAGACAAAGGCAATCTCCCTCTTACAATAGTGTGTGACTTCAATCTAGCTCCAGACCTCTTCCTAGGCTGGTCAAAATTCACCCCTGACAGTCACTCCAAATCAAGAGCAGTCTTGCAGAGTATGATAAAGGATTAGGGCCTCACTGACATATGGCAAAGGGACAACTTAAGTAGTCTTAACTATTCTTTTTAACTCTGGGATACATGACACTCACAGTTGCATTGATATCTGACTAGCAGATGCACTAGCCTCCCCAGGCGTTTCCTCCCTCTCAATAGGGCATACAATCATATCTGATCATGCTCAATAGATCTGTTTTTCCAACCACTGGGGCCTGATCGCAGCTCCCCCTGATGGAGATGCAACCCACTGTTAATTGTCGACCCTAAATTAAAAAAGAATGTATTCAAAGGGAGGAGGCTTACTACTTTGACACAAATGACACAGACGATATAGTGAGGGGCACCATCTGGGAAGCCTCTAAGGCACTCCTGCAGGGCTGAATAATAGCTTACACTGGAATGCAAAGGAATAAAGGAGAGGCAGAACCTGATTCCCTTAAAAATGCCCTTTCACATCTGAAAGAGAATCATAAGAATAACATCTCTCTGGCACGGGGTCATAATGTCGTGGTTAAAACTGCGTACATCAGGAATGCTGCACGCAAATCGGCGTGCAGCATAATAACATCGGCCCAACATGCCAACAACAACAATTATGGCACACACCAGAGCAGTAACTTTGTTTTTGTAGGGCCTACACCCCCGACATGGAGAGTTTTTCCCCCAACACCCCCTGGACAAAATATAATCAACTCCAGGGGATAGTGGACTTCAGGGTAACAAAAAAAAATTGGAGTGGTGATTTTTTTTGCTTCTCCACCAAAAAAAGCCTCAGCATAATGGAACCTGGAGAGAACCAAACCTCAGCCCCAGATCCCCTCCACCACCGGAACCAGGTGCTCTAGCCACACCACCAAGGGAGCACCTCAACCAGGCACTATCCTTGCGGCATCCTTCACCATTGCCAACGTCACCCTACAGCGACAGGGGTATTGATTCTTACCACATGCTTAAAGGACCCCAGTTGCTGTTAAACCATAAGTGCCTCTTACAGTGCAGCATTCCATGCCTGGTTCTGTCTACACTATATTCACCCATTATCCATCTGTCCTAGACATCCCCTCATAGCAGAAATCATTGACCTACAATACAACATCAACACCATACTCTACCACAAGGCAAAAAGGCAATGGGTATGGGCCAAGCATCACCTCTGGGAGTCAGGGGGCAAAGGAGAAAAACTCCTCAATTTCCAATTCTGCAAGCAACAAACCAAACTTAGAATTCTTGCCCTGTGCAAGCCCACCTTTGCAACACAGCCTTCTGAAGTTAACCTCACCATGCACCACTTTTATGAACAACTATACTCCTCTCAAATGGAAGGCTCCACTAAAGCCAAACTCCACAGTTTTCTGGGGGACACCACTACTCCCAAACACCTTGACCAGCTAAGAGAGGAACTAGACAAATCCCTCATTTAGCTCGATCTCCACTCAGCTCTTCTGTCACTAGCCAAAGGGAAAGCTCTGGGCAGGGATAGTTTTACCACAGAACTTTACCAACTGATGCTGAATACTATTATTTCACCACTCCTAGCCTGAATGAAGCTGAAAGGATGGTACATTTCCCACCAACCATAGGAGAAGTTATCATAACCCTGCTCCCTAAGAAGTTGAATGAATCCTTAGAATGTGATAACTTTGGCCCCATTTCACTCATCTCCACAGACACTAAGATCCTAGCAAAAGCCCTGGCCTCTGGGTTGGAGATGACCCTTCCCTGCCTGATCCATCACACTCAGGCTGGTTTCCGGAAAGGGAAATCCAGGGTGGATCGCCTTTGGACTCTCCTTAATGTCAAGTTACATGCATAGTCTGCCCACAGCCCAATAGCAGCCCTGGCTGTTGACTTTTTCAAAGCCTTGATTTGGTTAAGTGGAGCTATCTGCACAATGTCTTTGAGCTGTAAAGCTTCAGCCCCACTTTCAGAAGCTAGGTGCACACGATATATAATGCCCCTTTGGCTGCAGTCTTAACCAAACAAACAATCTCTTCCCACTCTATCCTGCGAAGAGGCACTCATCAGGGCTGCCTCCTTTCCCCCTCCTCTTTCTGCTAGTCTTGGATCCCCTTTCCAGGAAACTGCTAGCAACACTTACTATCCATGGAATTACAGTCGGTGGATTTCTATATCTAGTTAACTCGTACGCAGATGACTTACTTCTCACCCGAGACACCCCTGCTGTTTCACTTCTGCCAGTCCTGGAGATCCTCTACAACTTTATAAATCTCTCAGGGCTGTCCCTGAATCTTGGCAAAAATACCCTATCTCCCCTAAACAACCTGTGTGACAGCAGCTGTTGTGCCGGAATGCAGATTAAATGGACTGATGATGGTTTCAAGTATCTGGGAGTTAAGGTTACTACCAAATGGGAGGACTTAGGTCCAGTTAAGCTCTCATCCCTATTCACCATATTTGATAGAGACATACGATGGTGGCTTAAATTGAACCTCACCCTCATGGGGAAAACTGAGGCCACCTGTATGTTCATCCTGCCAAAATTCTCTTACATATTTGTCAGTCTTCCAGTTTCAATCCTTGATAAGATTTTCCTCAAAACAGACCACCTTATCAGTCATCTCTTGTGGGAGGGAAAGCCCCCCCAACTACACTAGGCAAAGTTAATGGCTCATTGGCATAGTGGTGGATTTGGCTCCACTGGTTTTAAGGTTATGCTTTAGCGTACTGCACGACACATGCATGCAGGTGGCTTAAACTACCCCCACTACCTCACCTAAATGGGTGATGCTGGAAACAAACTTTGGCATGGTCCTTTGGTTCAGCACCATACTAGGCTGCAAACCCTCAGACTTTGCAGTATGACATACCATCATTCTTGCCATGCTGTGAGCATGGGACAAATGTATGGCAGTCACTGTCATTCCTAAAGCCTTCAGAATCTCTCATAGACCGCTTATTCACCTGTGTCATAACCCCAAGATCCTAATCAAGGGCAAACAAGTCAGGTGGCCTGAGTGGGAAGAGAAAGCTGATATTTCCCTCCCACACTATGACACCCTTCTTTCCTTTCAGCAACTGCAAAACAAAACAGGTATGCCCCAAACCAACTTCTGGTGTTTTTTACAAATCAGAGCTGCCATCCAAGCCTTTGAGAAAACACTGTCTCCTTAATCACTATGGATCTGGCTGCAGAAGCTCATCACTATCTCTGGCTCCAGGGGCTGAGAAGGCAGAACATATTCCATCCTAAGTGATGCACACCAACCCATCTTTGAAGCCAGCAAGGCTAGATGGGAACAATAACTGGGCCACCCTGTACACCACACTTACTGGAATGCAGGGGTCTTACTGGCACACCAGATGTACAGGGATATTAAAAGCCTACTGATTCACCATAAGATCCTACACTGATGGTATAGGACACCACAGGTACTGCACTCTGTGCCACTACTACTGCACTCTTCAATCTGACAGTGCTGTCAGCCTGATGCGGGACTCCATTACATCCATTGGTGCTGCCCATAGTTCACCTAGTGGTGACAAGATATTCAGGATGACTGCTCCAGAATCCTCATCATGCAGATGCTGAACTACACGAAAGTCATGCTGAGAGCCATAATGCTAATCTCCCCTTATTCAGACTCCTACAATGTTGGCTCCTTGTGGCCCTAATGGAAGCCAAGATACTCATTTTGATGTCTTGGAGGTACGTGGTTATCCCATTTGATCACTTGGCACTCAGCTTTATCCAAACTGGCCTTCTTTGAAATGCACTTGCTCACCTCAATGGGTAAACAGGACATCTAACCAAAGAAGTGAGACCCTTTTCTGCACTCTCAACTCTGCTCAGTCCTTCCCCCATAACCTCAAAATCTCCCATGAATTCCCCATCATAATGGATTAACTTTAATCACCCCTTATCTCAGCCAGGTAAACACAAGTGTATTTCTCTCATTTCCTTCATTTGACTAGTAGAATCTTTGCTCTCTCGCCCTTGCTGTATAGTCAACAAATACTGTATTAGGTATTTATAAAGCTCCCAGATAGTCTGTGCTACGTTCTTATTACACTGCTTTGTTACTGTCTACTATTCTGTTCTCTGGTGTTACAAATTTTTATTTATTTATTTATTTAAAATTGGTGACCAGGAAAGGCACACTGAGCCAAAGCTCATTTCCAGATGTGACCGTGGTGACAGTAACACTGTGGTAGATTTGAATTTACAAAACAATTTACATAATAGAGAATCTGCAGAGATATGCAATGGTACATGTGGCAACAGTACAAGTTTCATTAAAAGCAATTTAAAGATATATACAAGCATTAAATATGGTCTTGGCACAATATTGCACTGGAGAAGCACAATCAATTTAAGGCAAAAAATACATATCATAATTAAAGCTTGACCTGAGATACCTTGAGACAATTTGAGGTCCCTTAGTAGGGAAACTGGAGCAAACAGGGGCAGAGTATGGGAGTCAGGTGATAACCATCTTAGGCCACCATTGACCTGATGTCACAATGGGAAGGGCCCAAGAGGGCATGATGAAGGTGGGGGGGCATCTGTTTAATGTACTGTATTGCATATTAATTGGTACTCTTTATTTTCTTTCTGTTGTTATCTCCTGTAACAGATGCTGATGTATTTTCTTTATAACCTGGAACATTTTGAATAAAAAGATTCATGTTACACACACACACACACACACACAACACCATGCTTGTTTATCATTATAGTGGTTATGAGACACTGGCTTTCAAGTCACAACCCCACATGGATCTTAAAAAAATCAAAGAAGCACATTTCAGTGTTCCTGATCAGCAACATGTCAGGAACTGGAAAAAGAGATTTGCTACTGATAGGAAAGTCCTCTCAACCATGTTGTTTTAGAGGTGTTCACAATCTCTCAGGGCTGTTCTGCTACAATAAAACAGCATGAATGATGGTAGACATTTTTACAGTGTTGTTGAGGAACTAGACAGGAGGCTTCAATCAAGAAAAATTGCTGTTATCTTGCCCCTGCCCTTATCTTGGAATATTTTAGTGGTCACCCCCTGTGTCCAATCTCAATAACATTAAGCTCACCCCCCCCCACACCACTTGTATTGTACAGCCTTTAGACAAGGGAGTTATTTACAGATTTAAAGGGCATTACATTACTTTCATGAGGGGGGATTGCTTGATAATTTGGAATGTAAGGAAGAGCTGACAGCAGCAACCTGATTCTGACAAATTAGCCTCCAGGTTGCAGTGCAATGAATGCTGAAGGCTTGGTATTGTGTCTATAGGGCAACAATCCAGTGCTGCTTACAAATGAGCATGAAATTGACAGCACTTCTGAAGCTGATCTCTCTGATTAGCTTGATACAGACCTTGCCTCCTCTGTCTGACACCTGACCTTTTAGATGAACCCTGCAACATAGGGAGTAATGAGGTTGAGAGTGATGTACTTCATGACATCCAGGAAGTAATTGTGGGAAGAGTCCCAAATACAACACCTGAGGGGGAGGATGAGAAAGAAGAGGGCCATAATGGAGAAGATGCTGAGTTTCATGTTACACCTGTCAACATTCACAATGCACTTCTCACTCTTCATCTGGCCAGTGAGCAGAGAGAAGACATGTGCCTATATGTGACCTGCTCAATAAAACTGAAGCTGGATGGAAACAATACACAGCCATACCTAAAAACCAAGTGGGCATGATGGCATTCCCAACACCGAGGCAACAGCTCCCAAAACATTTTATTTCCTTGATGTCTAGCAGATCCCTTCCCTATTCTGGATTCCTTAGTCCATAAATGAACAACTGGCAGTCTACCAACTCATCCCCCTCTATTCACAGTATTCCCTGGTGTCTAGTGGACCTCCCCATCCCAGATCCCTTGTAAAAAAAATAGTCTCAATTCCCTGGTGTCTATTAGACCCCCACAAACATCACACTGACAGTTCATCTGCCACCACCCAACTCCCCTACCCACCCTTCCCTTGAGCAGACCACCAGCACATCACTTCTCTCTCCTCCACTACCAGTGGTCCACTGAATTGTCAGTGAATAACCACATGGTTGAACAAGCAGGTGCTCATTCACTGACAGTTCACTAAACTGTGGAAAGAATAAAATCTGCAGTTTAATGCATTTTTCCACAGTTCACAAAAAAGTCTGCAGAACTCTGAAAATCCATGGAAAATCCTACTTTTGCCAACGGCGAAAATTCTGCAATTTCCACAAACTTTCTGAAATTTCGTGGAAGTTCTACGAAAACAGAATTCAAAACTTTCACCCACCCCTATTTCTCACAGATTCATTAACACGCATGTCAATAATTTTCCAAATGCTGACTGATCCTCATTTGTGTGGAGAACAGATTCTGATGTCCCCCCTCCCCATTTGTAGTAATAAAAACAGAAAAGTAGCAAACTTGAGCACGCAAGCCTCCAACAAATGAACTAAGAAAGAAACAAAAAAAAGTATGCCCAGAGAAGGAGTTTAAATTCTTATTGTGCTGGCCCAGTGGAGTAGAGCGCTTATGTGCTGGACACCTTACCTCTCACCACACTGGCAACATGTGTTAGGAAACAAGCACGGATTGCTGGGTACAGCCAAGGGGGGGGCTGGGAGTGGATAGAGCAGCCACCAGGTAGCTCTTCTCTCCCAGATTGGGGAGGTAAGACTTCCCAGCCCTTGGCTGCCACTGAGTGGAGGCTCGATGGTTGCATTGGGCAAATGTGGAACTGGTGCTAGGACAGGTGGGAGGATCGGGTCCATTGTTGGTTCTGGAGCACATGCATGCCTCCATGCACATGAGCAACCATACTGGATGAGGCCCAGGGAGTAAAAAGGGAGAAAATCATCATAAAAGATCCAGAGACAGATTGAGGACTGACCCCCACACACTCCATAACATTGTCTGGGCACACGACACAGTCCCGTGGCAGAGGATGCTGTCATAAGGTAAGTCCCAGAAGAGCTGGGTGACAGGGCTGATGGGGTCATTAGGAAGTGGGCATACAGGGAACAAAGCATAGAGAAAAGAAAAAAAAAAGTTTGATTGCAAAAACTGTGTCAGACACAGGCCAGACATGGGTACATCAGGTTTAACAATATAACTTTTATATTCTGGTGTGTCAGTTTTTGCAAATAAAACTTTTAAATTCTGTGGATTGTGTTCTGCTTTTTTCTTTTATTGGTTTTGCCATAAACTGGGGCATAAACTAATTTAAGCGCACTCCTCCTACAACACCATCTCCATTCTCAAACAACCTCACACTTACCTAGAACATTCTATATCATTCATCTCAGCACAATTTATTATAATTTTTTTTAAACACAAACCTGTAGCCCATTTAACATGAAGTGAAGGAAATGTGGATTCTGTCCTGTCTCAGTTCTTGATCCTAGCATCAGTCACTGGCAGCAACTGCCTGCCCTCAGGCTTACACACTCCATCAGCTGCATCCCATTCAATCCCACATAGTCAACTCAGTCCTCGAATTGAACTATTTTTCCTCTCTTGTTTTTTTCTTAGGGGTGCTGGTGTGCTCGTTTTGCTACTTTTCTGTTTTTATTACTACAAATGGGAATGAGGGACATCAGAATCTGTTCTCCAAACAACCAGTCAAACCAGGCATTTAGGAAATCAATGACATCTATATCACAAATTGCTGCCTGATGTAGATTTGCACATGAGTGCCACATGAACAAAGTAAACAGAGAAAAATTTAGGATGCCAGTAATCAAGTGAGCCCCTGATGCCCGTAATCATGTGAGACAACAGTCAACAGTTCTCTTATGGTGAGTGTGGGAAAAAGCAGACTTTCTTTACCTTGCTAAATGTCCCTTTACAAAGCAGTTTGTGCCACAATCAAGATTGTACATATATAAACACATAGAAATCAGAAACGCTTTCTCGCAGATTCATTGTCTATAATTAGCCAGATGCTGACTGATCCTCACTTGTGTGGAAAAGATTCTGATGTCCCCATCCTCATTTGTAGTAATAAAAACAGAAAAGTGACAAACTGAGCACACCAGCCTCTGACAAACCAACAAACCAACAACAACAAAAAAAAAACACACTCAGAGATGGAGTTTAAAAATGTGATTGCAGGAACTGTGTCAGACACAGGCCAGACACAGGTGCATCAGGTTTGATATTACATCTTTTATACTCTGGTGTGTCAATTTTTGCCAATAAAACTTTTAAAGTCCTTCTTGGTTTGTCTTCTACTTTTTCCTATTGTTGGTTTTGCCGTAAACTGGGTCATAAACTGACTAACCTGCACTCGTCCCACAACAACATCCCCTTTCTCAAACAGTCTCATATTTACCCTAGAACATTTTATAACATTCAACTCAGCAAGTTATTGTTGTAGTTTTTTTTTAAATGCAAACCTGTAGCCCATTTAACATGAAGTGAAGGAAATGTGGATTCTGTCTTGTCTCAGTTCTTGATCCTAGCATCAGCCACTGGCAGCAACTGCCTGCCCTGCAACTCATACACTCCATCAGGTGCATCCCATTCAATCCCACATTGCCAACTCAGTCCTCCCACTGCACTATTTTTCCTCTCTTTTTTTCTTGAGGGACTGGTGTCTTCGTTTTGCTACTTTTCTATTTTTCATACTACAAATGGGGAGGGGGGGGGCATCAGAATATGTTCTCCACACAACCAGTCGGACCAGTTGGCATTTGAGAAATCATTGACATTTATATCACAAATCACTACCTGGCATAGATTTATACACAAATGTCCCATGAACAAAGCAGAGAAAGATTTATGATGCCAGTAATCAAGTGAGATCCCCATGCCGTAATCATATAAGCCCCGATCAGCAGCTTCCTTACCATGCATGTGAGAAAAATGCACACTTTCTTTACTTTGCTAAACATCACTTTGCAAAGCATTCTGTGCCATAAGCATGATCATACATATATAAACACACAGAAATTAGAAGTGATTTCTAACATTCATTAACATGAATGTCAATAATTTGCCAAATGATTACTGATCCTCACTTGTGTGGAGAACAGATTCCGACATCCCCTTCCCCATAATAAAAACAGAAAGGTAGAAACTGAGCACACAAGCCTCCAACAAATGAACAAAGAAACAAACAAACAAGAAAAAAAGTAAAGCATGCCCAGAGAAGGAGTTTAAAAGTTTGATTGCAAAAACTGTGTCAGACACAGGCAGACACATGCACATCAGGTTTGACATTACAACTTTTATACTCTGGTGTGTCAGTTTTTATGAATAAAACTTTTAAAGTCCTTCTTGGTGTTCTGTTAGTTTCCTTTTATTAGTTTTGCCGTAAACTGGGACATAAACTGAATAAACTGCGCTCCTCCCACAACACCGTCCTCATTCTTAAACACCTCACATTTACCCTGGAACATTTTATAACATTCATCTCTGCATAAGTTATTATTGTAGTTTTCTTAAATGCAAACCTGCAGTCCCTTTAACATGAAGTGGAGCAATTGTAGAGTTCCCAGCTGTCCTGATTTTCACAGGACAGTCCTGATTTGGGTAGCTACATCCTGCAAAAAAACTCGAAAAGTACTATGTCATAACTTTTTTGTAGAAAAAATATTTTTTAACTTTTCATTAAATGTTGCAGAAAACTAAAATACCTTAAAATGAAAAGAAACAACAGAAGCAACCAAGAAACTACAATACTTAGCCTTAATTATGATTATATAGAGAAAACAAGTCATTGCATTGGTCGAGGTTGCATACTATCCTGCAAAACATTATGTTTCAGTAAGAAATGTCCCACTTTGGACTTTTTAAAAGGTGGTAACCCTAAGCAAATGTGGATTCTGCCCCATCTCTGTTCTTGATGCTAGGCTAGCATCAGCCACTCACAGTGCCTGTCTGCCCTCCAGCTCACACAGTCTATCAGTTGCCTCCCATTTAATCGCACATAGCCAGCTCAGCAGTTTTTACTTTTTAAATCCTCTTAATACTGCATTGTTTTGCCTTTTAATTTTTTTTACTGTGAGTGAAGTAGAGCAAGAACCTGAGAGAGGAGAGCGAGAGGTCACTTACAGAGATTGTCTGCTCATGTTCATGAACTGGAATCAAACAGAATCAGCATCAATTATAGTAGATGTTACTGCTCCAGACAAAATGCCATGATGAGGTGTATGCACAGTGATGGACATAAGGGGGTGCTAAAGGGCTGAAGCCCCCTTTCTGAAAATCCATCTACTGTCATTAGTCGGGTTTTGCAACAGCAGCACTGGTTTCTGAAAATTAATGTTTTTTTTTCGTTTTAGGCATAAATGCATCAGCTGCTGTTGCTTTGCTGTTTCAACAACTGTAGCAATCATTTAAACTTCTGACTTGACACAGTCCCTGTGATCTCCCCATCCCTTACCTGTGAGTTGCATACTACTACAACTACCAATTGTTACCATCATCTGAGTTGGTGGCTGAGCAAGATCACCATGATGTGACTTCCCCTCATCCCTTAGCTGTGTTGCAATCGGTGCACACTGGCACATGGGAGATCTCTGTCACTGGTCACTTCAGTTAGGACTCGTCCACATTACTCTGGCCTAGTCCAATTGGGGTAAATGGTGGACTGGAGGCAGGAAAGGGATCCAGACCAGCAGCAAAGAAAATGCATGTGACTCAGTGACTGGGTTGGGGATAGAGTAGAGCAAGGAGCACTCAAAGTCTTGTATAATATGTGCCAAAGACTGAAACAGGCAGTACAGAAGTACAAACTATGGTCTGGACCATTTACTCAACATAACATATCTCAGGTATACTGAGCATGATAATATACTGTAATAATATAAGTGTAGAGTATACAGACTTGCCGGCATAAATAGTAAGCATACTGTATAATGTACTAAGATTTCAGATTCAAACAATAGGGTTCAAAGTGATGCAATGCTGTGTTTGATTCCCTGACAGCATAAACATAAGATTGTACTTAAATCCACAGGATTACCCACTCACTTGGGACATACATGTTGTGATTTTGGATCTGGTCTTATGTGTATGCCATCTGGGATTATCTGTACCAAACAGACTTTTACAATACGAAGCAAGCAGATGATGTAGCACCTTGAATCCAGCACAGTGCCACAGCACTTCGGAACAGCACTGAAGCATTGAGGCACCTTAATATAATCTGCTGGAAATCATATACCTGTAAGCCTGACCTTGGTGGTGGTCAAAGCTGTGGAAACACTACAAAAATATGGACTGTGGAATACCTTGTGACCAGTGGATTGCAGGATTCAAGACAGCAAGGATTCAAAGGGAGGAAATCTTGCTAGACAAACCTGATTGACTTCTTTGATTGTGTGACCAGGAAAGTGGATCATGGAGCAGTGGTGAATGTGGCCTACTTAGATTTCAGAAAGGACTTGGACACTGTTCCACATAGAAGACTGGTAAAAAAAGATGGGTAGCCTGGGAATGGGTCTAAAAGTAGCAAAATGGGTGCAAAGTTAGCTGAGTAACATAAGTCAGAGGGTGGTGGTAAATGGGTTCGCTCAAAAGAAGGCACGGTAACCAGTAGGGTTCCACAGGGGTCAGTTCTGGGACTTGTCCTCTTCAATGTCTTCATTAGCATCATTGTAGAAGGGCTAGGAGAGAAAGTATGCCTATCTACAGACAACAGAGAAATCTGCAACAGAGTTGACAAACCTGGAGTGGGGGTAGAAAAAATAAGGGAGGATCTGAAAAGGCTGGAAGAAAGGTCAAAGGTATGGCATTTAGGATTTAATGCCAGAAAGTGCAAAATTATGCACATGGAACACAGGAACCCAAGGGCAACGTATCAATTGGGGGAGAGGTGGTGACAACAACTAAGCAGGAAAGGGACCTGAAGGTAGAAAAACAGTGTAATAAGGCAATGTGAAAGGCTAGTAGAATACTGCAGTGCATAGGAAGGGGGATCACCAGCAGAAAGAGGGAAATGGTGTTACCCCTGTATAGATTGATGGTGAGGCCCCATCTGTAGTACTGTGTCCAGTTCTGGAGGCCCCATCTCAGAAATTACATAGATCGAGTGGAGGCGGTACAGAGGAGGGCAACCAAAATGGTGCAAGGCTTGCATCAGAAGCCCTACAAGGAAAGACTCAAGAAAATTTAATATATACTCTCTAGAGGATAGAAAGGAAAGGGGAGACATGATAGAAACATTCAACTATCTCAAGGGTATTAATAAGGTACAGGCATGTAGCATTTTACATCAAAAGAGATGATCAAGGACAGAGGGCATGATATGAAGCTGGAAGGGTGGAGGCTCAGGGGGGAGGTGAGGAAGTACTTCTTCATGGAAAGGGTGATGGACATCTGGAACAAACTCCCAGCAGAGGTGGTGGGTACCAAAATAGTAACAGAATTCAACATGCATGTGACAGACACAAGGGTACTTAGTAACAGGGTTGGGGGTGGGTGGAAGGCCAGAGATCGAGTAGGGTCTGCGGTTACACAGTAGGTAGGGAACTTTAGGGCAGACTAGGTAGGCCAAGGTGTCCTTTTCTGTTGACTCCCATGTGTCTATGTTTCTTCAGCTAGACTGCACTTCCCATGAATTAATCTGGATACCTGCCAGTAAGAAGCTTCCTGCTCATACTATTAAGGCACAAGAATGTTTGAAAATGGTACAAAAGAAAGCCTACTTTATTGTAACCTATTGCTTAAGGAGGAAGAGGGAGGAAAGTGCAAGGAGAAGGACCAGTTGGGAGGAAAGGGCAAGGAGAAGGACCAGAAGTACAAGGAGGATACAGCAAAGGTAGCTGAGGGTTTAGGCCAGGGGAGCATGACAAGCAAGGAGGGACTAAACAGAGACAGGAAGGAAGGGAGGTCGAGCCAGGCTAGTTTAGCGGATGGGGGAGAAGGACCAGTCGCGAGCAGTGAGGGTGGAGTTAGCGAGGTACAGAAGGATACTCGGGGAGGAGGAGACATAGGATCGGAGGGAGGGTGGCCAGGGTAAGCTAAGGAGGGGCGGCATGTGACACCCAGATAGGGAGGGAACAAGGAGCCGCTGGGTAAAGGGCGGTAGAAAGGATGAGGGACATGGAAGGGGAGAATAAGGAAAAGGAGCAGTCAGAGTGCTCCTGTTGGGGGATTCTATGATCAGGGGTATCAAATGGGATAGGGAGGGAGAAGCCTGGCCAGTTAGAACAAAATGCTTCCCTGGATTAATGGTGCACAGGGCCAAGCACAAGATATATCAGCTGGCAAAGGATTGTGGGGGCTTCCCAGACAAATTGGTCCACCTGGGTACAAATGACATTGAGGGAAATAGCGAGCTAGAGATATAGGCAAGATTCAGGGAGCTTGCCAAGGTCTGTCATGACATAGGATGCACAGTTTCCTTCTCAGAAATCCTGCCGGTGCCAAGGGCTAGTGGGGAACACAAAAGGAAGATTAGGGAGATAAACCAGTGGATCAGGGAGTGGTGTGAGGCCCGAGGGTATGGGTTGATGGGGGATTGGGGGGAGACCTGGGAGGATAAGGAGCTATCTGCTAGAGGTAGGATCCATCTCAATTTGGAGGGGAGGGGAATCCTTAAGTTGAAAATAGAGGGGTTCATTAGTGAAAAGTGGGGTTTAAACTTGTGAAGGGGGGAGGGATGGGAGAAAAGGCTGTTGAGGGGGTGCCAATAAAGGAGGGACTCTGTCTCCACCCCTCTGGGGAGCTGCTGGAATGCGGGAAAAGGCCGACTGGTAAAGTGCAGACCAGGGGAAAACAGAATCCCCATGGGAACATGAGCAGGGGAAATGGAAGTATAGGGAAAGGGTGGAAGGTAGTCCTACTAAATGCCAGGAGCTTGGGCAATAAAATGCCTGAGCTCCAGGCGATGCTAACTGAGGGAGCGGTGGATGTGGCAGCGGTCACCGAGACCTGGGCCACTGCAGGACACGACTGGGACCCGAACCTGGAGGATTACACTATGTTCAGGAAGGACAGGGGGGAGGGAAGGGGAGGAGGGGTAGCAATGATAGTCAAAAACTGCATTGGCATAGGGAGAGTAGAAGAGGCGGACGGAACTGTGGAGGCAATTTGGGTCACCTTGATAACAAGGGGCAAGAGAGTAAAAATAGGAGTGGTGTATAGACCCCCTGCACTGGCAGAGGAGCTGGAGGAGAGTCTGGTGGCAGATGTTGAGAGACACTGCAGACTGGGCAGGGGAAGGGTGATGGTGTTGGGGGACTTAAACATGCCAGGAACAGACTGGGAGACTATGACATCCTCGGTGGCCAGGGAACAGAGGTTGTTGGATGTCTTTCAAGATGCATTCCTAACTCAGCAGGTGGGGGAACCGACTAGGGAGGCATGGGTACTGGATGTGGTCCTGGCAGACAGTGACCAGATTGGGGGCCTGGAGGTAAGGGACCCATTGGCGGGGAGTGACCATGTCACGGTCTGGTTCTGCCTGGACCTAGGAGGGGTAGAAGGCTGCACAGAGACGGAGGGAACTGACTTCAGGGGGCGGATTTAAGGAAATGGGAAGGATCCTTAAGGAGTATTTGGATGGGATTGGGTCAGACATGGACGCTGATAGTAGGTGGGAAATCATCAGGAGCGGGGTTCAGGATGCTACCAGTACCTGTGCAAGAGTAAGACGAAAATGTGGTAGGGCCCGAAAACCCTGCTGGTGGACCAGGAAGGGCCAGGAGGTGGTGCGGGGAAAGAAGGCAGCCTATAGGCAATTCAGGTGCTCAAGGAGTGAAAGGGATCGAGGGGAGCATGAGCTGATGGCTAGAAGGCAACTAGGGTGGTGAGGGCGCGAAGGCAAGGAAGGAGCAGAACCTGGCCTGGGAAGTGGGAGAGGGAACAAGGGTTCTTTAGATACATTGGGAAAAACGAAGGATGAAGGGGCAGATTAGCGAGATTAAAACAGGAGAGAGATGGGCACAAGACCCGGGGGAGCAGGCTGAGGTATTAAATGAGTACTTCACCTCCATTTTCACCAAGGAAAATGGGGGTGCTGCATTTTACATGGGAGGAGACAGGGATACTGAGGAAGGGAGGACCCTTACCGATCGACGGGTCTGAGGAGAGGGGGAGGCATCACTGGCAGGAGGGGGGAAAGCTAAGCAAGGAGAAGAGGTAGTGGAAGTGGAAATCACAGCAAAGAGAGTGAGGGAAGCCCTCAGGTCCCTTAAGATGGAGAAAGCACTGGGGCCGGATAAATTACATCCCAGAGTGTTGAAGGAACTTGTGGATGTCCTGGTGAAACCCCTGGTGGAGCTTTTCACCATCTCTCTGAGGACAGGGTGGGTGCCCCAGGACTGGAAGGTGGTGCATATAGTGCCTATCCACAAGGGGGGATCAAGGGAGGTGGCAGGGAACTACAGAACTACAGGCCTGTCAGCCTGACATCGGTGGTGGGCAAGGTGATGGAGGACATTGTCAAGGAGAGGCTGGGGGAGACCTGGAAAAGTCAGGGTGCCTGGACAATAGACAGCATGGATTCGTCCCAGGGAAATCGTGTCAGACAAACCTTGTGGAGTTCTATGACTGGGTGATGACTGCCTTGGACCTGGGAAGACCAGTGGATGTCCTCTTTCTAGACTTCAGCAAGGCATTTTTCTCTGTTCCACATGTGGGCCTGTTGGATAAGCTGGGAGAAATGGGAGTGGGGAACAAGATGATCAGATGGATAGGCAATTGGCTCCTGGACCGGACCCAGAGGGTAGTAGTTGGCGGGATAGTCTCATCCCCAAGGAGGGTCATTAGTGGAGTCCCACAGGGATCAGTCCTTGGGCCCCTCCTGCTCAACACCTACGTCTCTGACATAAGGACAGGTATCAGGAGTGATATGAGTCTCTTTGCAGATGACTCAAACTGGGGGTGGTGGTGGATGGAGAGGAGGGAAGGGTGGCCCTACAGGGGGACCTGGAGGCTCTGGAAAGATGGTCTAGAAAGTAGAAGCTGAGGTTCAATGCAGGGAAATGCAAGGTACTGTACCTGGGGGCCAGAAACCCAGACCAAGTGTACACCCTGGGGGGGGATGCTAAAAGTCTCGATGGCTGAGAGGGACCTGGGGGTGGTGGTGGATGTCAAGATGAACAGCTCGGAGACTTGTAGGAGGGCAGCAGCCAAGGCCAACAGGATGCTGTAATGCATCGCTAGGGGGATCACCTCCAGAAGGAGGGATGTGATACTCCCTCTGTATAACTGCTTGGTTTGGCCGAACCTCGAGTACTGCATGCAGTTTTGGAGGCCACACTTAAAGAGGGACATTAAACTCCTGGAGAGGGTCCAGAGGAGGGCAACCAAAATTATTTGGGGCTTGGGGACAGGACCTATGAGGAGAGGCTCAAAGAGCTAAATATGTGCACATTGGAAGAGAAAAGGGACCGGGGGGACATGATAGAGGTCTTCAGGTACATGAAGGGGGTAAATAGGGGAGGAGCAGTCAGGGTGCTTCGAAGGAGGGAGGAGGGACCACTAGAGGGCATGGGTGGAAGCTGGAGGGGGGAAGATTCAGGGGAGAAAGGAGGAGGTGCTACTTCACTGAGAGAGTGGTGGAGCCATGGAATGTGCTGCCTAGGGGGCTGGTGGAGGCAGAGACGGTGGAGGGGTTCAAGAGGGGGTGGGACAGGTACAGGGGAAGGGTTCTGGAAGCAAAATTCAATGCAGCGAGAATATCCAGAACTGGGAAGGGAGAAGCCAGAGAAGGCAAGGGGGGGCAGCAAGGTCAGATCCCAGGGTGGAGGCTGACCAAACGAGCAGACGCGAAAGACCGTTAGGCCTATTCTGCTGGCATTTTAGTATGTTAGTATGTTAGTAAATTAACATTTTTTGGACATTATATGTATGCTATTGTGTCAACAAACTGTGTAACACAGAAATACAGAAAGAGAATTTGACAGTAGATAAGGACCACCTGGCCCACCTTGTCTGCCCATTTCCCTACCTACTGTATAAATGCCAGATCCTACTTGATCTGCAGCCTACCTCCTCTTTCTCGCCCCTAGTGTTGCCTTCTGCCTGAACGATGCATTCTTGAATTCACCTACCATTTTTGCCCCCACAGCCTTCTCAGTGAGGCTATTCGATGCATCCACCATCCTTTCTGTGAAAAAATTCTTCCTCACGTTGCCCCTGAGTCTTCCCTCCTCCAGCCTCATATTGTGACCACTTGTTCTTGCACATCTTTTCTGAGAGATGCTGCCCTCTTGAACTCTATTGATTCCGTTGAGGTATTTGAATGTCTCTGTCATATCCCCCCTCTCCCTCCTTTTCTCTAGTGTATACTTATTGACTTCCTTCAACCTTTCCTCGTGTGGTTTCTGGTGTTGCCACTGCACCAGTTTCTTTGCTGTTCTCTGGACTGCCTCCACCCTGTCAATGTCCTTTAAGAGATGAGGTCTCCAGAACTGCACACAGTACTCCAGATGAGGCCTCACCAACTACCTGTACAGCGGCATCTCCACCTCCTGTTTTCTACTGGTGATACCTCTCCCTATGCACCCCAGCATCCCCATGGATTTCCTCATTGCCTTCTCACTTTGTTTGGCTACTTTTAGATCATCTGTTATGACTAACCCCAGGTCCCTTTCCAGTTTGGTTGTTATTAGTACCTCCCCCTCCCCCTTCCCCGTCGTGTATTCCTTCACTGGGCTTTTGTTCCCCAAGTGCATGATTTTGCACTTCTGGATATTGAATCTGAGCTGCCACACTCTTGACCACTCCTCCAACTTGGTTAACTCTCTCCTCATCTTCTCTCCCTTCCCCGGAGTGTCAACCCTATTGCAGATCTTGGTGTCATCTGCAAAGAGGCATACCTTTCCTTCGAGTCCTTCTGCAATGTTGCTAATAAAGACATTAAAGAGGACTGGCCCTAGTACTGACCCCTGTGGCACACCATGGGTTACTCCCCTCTCTTCAGACTGAACTCCATTTATCACCACCCTCTGTGTCCTGTTACTAAGCCAATTTCTGACCCAGTTTATCACCTTGTGACCCACTTCCAGATTGCCCAACTTGTTTACTAGCCTTTTGTGTGAGACTGTGTCAAATGCCTTGCTAAAAGCTAGGTAGGCTATGTCCACCGCCCCTCCCTGATGTACTACCCTTGCCATCAAGTAAAAAATATCAATCAGATTCGTTTGACGAGAACTTCTTGTTGGAAATCCATGTTGCCTTAGGTCCAGTGTTCCACTGGCTTCTAGATATTCCACAATCCTTTCTTTTAACAGTGATTCTATCATCTTTCCCACCACTGAGGTCAAACTGACTGGTATATAGTTTCCTGCTTCTACCTTGCTTCCACTTTTGAGAAACGGTATCACTTTTGCACTCCTCCAGTCCTCTGGTACTACTCCCTCCTCCAGCAATTTGTTAAATAGGGCTGTCAATGTTGTCAGTTGCACCTCTTTGAGTTTTTTTAGTGTTCTGGGATGTATTTCATCCAGCCCCATCACCTTGTCCACATTCAGTTTCAAGAGTTCCTTTAGGACTCTCTCTTCTGTGAATGGTCTAGTAGCCTGTGTGTGTCCACTGGATAATTCTGGTCGCTCTCCTTCCCCTTCTTTCATGAATACTGAGCAAAAGCATTTGTTCAGTAGTTCATTTTTTCCAGGTCCCCCTCCACCCACTCCCCACCCCTTTACTTAGCCCACTATCCCTCCTTTGGCCTTCCTTCTTTCCCTTATGTACCTGAAGAAGGTTTTGTCCACCTCCTTCATTGTCTGGGCCGTCCTTTCCTCTGTTTGTGCCTTTGCATGTCTGACTGCTTTTTCTGCCTCCCTCTGCTTAGTCTGATGCAGTTCTTTGTCTTCCTCCCTCTGTGTTTCCTTTTATTTCCTGAATGCCAGTTTTTTCTCTCTAACTGTCCCTGCCACTTTTTTTGAAAACCATAATGGTTTTCTTTGTTTTCTTGTTGTGTTAATTTTATTCACAAAATGGCTTCTTACCGCTGTTATGGCTCTCTTGAAGTTCTCCCACTGTATCGCTACTCCCCCTTCCTCACCCTTTGCCAGTGTTTTCTTAAAGCATTTTCCCATGTTAGCAAAGTCCACTCTTCTGAAGTCTAGGACTCTTGCTTTTGTGTGGCTTGAATCTTCTACTGTCTTTACCTTGAACCATTCTGTACGGTGGTCACTGGACCCCAGATGACTGGCCACTGATACATCCATTATTCTGTCTCCATTTGTGAGCACCAGGTCCAATATTGCCCTCTCCCAGGTGGGTTCCACTACTAGCAGCATGAGGCATGCCCTCTGAAGAGCATCCAGGATGACCCCACTCCTGGATGTGGCTGCAACATGGGTGCTCCAGTTAATGTCAGGTTTATTTAGGTACCCTACCAACAAAACTTCCACCTTTTCTGCCATTTTATGAATGTTATCTACCATTTGCCTTTTCTGTTTCCCTTCCTTGCACTGAGGGTCTGTAGATAACTACCGTGCAGATAGCGTTGCTATTTCATGACTCCAGGATGACCCAGAGTGACTCCTCTCCTCCTTGTTTTCCCTTTATTTCAGTTGCTTTGATCCCCTTTTTGAGGTAGATTGCTATCCCTCCTCCCTTTTTGCCCTCCCTGTCTTTCCTGTATACTGTGTACCCAGATAAATTAACACCCTAGTCATGGCATTACATATACCATGTTTCAGTGACTGCCACAATATCCAGGTCTCCCTCTGCCACCAGTACTTCTGGAATTATTATATTATTGTACTTATTTTACTTGGGATATGTTATTTTGAATAGATTCTTTGGTACTTACCATATAAGACTTTTTCTGAGTCCTCCCTTGACTATTCCTCACATGTGTGGATTGTATAATATGTAAGTTAGAACTATGAATTGTAAATGAGTTTAATACATCCAATGCATCTGGGTTTAGTCCCACAACCTTGAATTGCATACTCTGCAACCCTGAGCATGTCACTTAACCTCACTCTGCTCCCACCATATTCCCTGGTCTAAATTATGTTTAAACACAGACGAAATGGGTTTCACATGCCCTGACCCTAGGAATTATTATACAACTTTTGAAATCAAAACAGTAATGAACAAGGTATATAACAATTAAATAGATATCAAAATGGATAATACCATGATAGAGAAACATAGAAACATGATGGCAGAAAAGGACCACTAGGACCACCTAGTCTGCCAAAGGTGCCTAGCTGATGGCTAGGGCTTTTCCTGCTCCCTACCTCCCCCCCAAATATCAGATCCATGCTCTCTTAAAGCCCCCTACAGGGCTTCTCCTACCACCACTTCTGGCAGCCTATTCCATTTCTCCACCACCCTTTCTGTGAAAAAGTTCTTCTGATGTTTCCTCAGAACCTGGCCCCCTCTATCTGTAATGCATGCCCCCTAGTCCTCTTCCATCCCCATAAGTTAAAAAGCATCTTTATCAGTTCTCCATTGATGCCTTTAACATACTTAAAGGTCTCGATCCTATCCCACCTTTCCCTCCTCTGCTCAAGATCATGCACAGGCCACTCAGTCTCTCTTCATATTGCAAGTGACCAAGACCTAGCACCATCTTGGTTGATCTCCTCTGGACACGCTCCAGCCTGTCTTTGTCCCTCCTTAGGAATAGCCTCCAGAACTGCACCCCATATTCCAAATGTGGTCTAACCAGCTGCTTGTATAGTGGGATGATGACCTCCCTCCCCCTGCTAGTGACAACATGGATACATCCCCATTCATAGGGGACATTTGGATTGCCCAATCAGATTATATTTCAGTTAAATATAGTATAATACTAAGCTTAGGGATATTAACAAAAAATTCTGAATAAAATAGGAGGGGAACAAAGAAATATATTAATAACAATGTATGGAACAATCAAAATTACAAAATCAATGGTAAGTGCATTTTCTTTAAATCATGGAGGGCGACAGGAAAAAAAAGATGGAGTGACATATTGACACATACTAACAAACTAAAATGCCAGAAGAATAGGCATAACAGTCTTTACTGTGTCTGCTCGTTTGATCAAACCCCACCCTGGGAGCTGACCTTGCTGCCCCCCTCTCCCTCTCTAGCTTCTCCCTTCCAAGTCCCATTTATTCTCACTGCACTGGTTTTTGCTTCCAGAACCCTTCCCCTGTACCTGTCCCACCACCTCTTGAACCCCTCTACCATTTCTGCCTCCACTAGCCCCCTGGGCTGCGCATTCCATGGCTCCACCACCCTCTCAGTGAAATAGCACCTCCTCCTTTCTCCCTGAATCTCCCCCTCCAGCTTCCACCCATGTCCTCTAGTTGCCCCCTTCCTTTGGAGAACCTGACTGCTCCTCCCTTATTTACCCCCTTCATGTATCTGAAGACCTCTATCATGTCCCCCTGGTCCCTTCTCTCTTCCAGTGTGTACATATTTAGCTCTTAGAGCCTGTCTCCATAGGTCCTATCCCCCAAGCCCCAAATCATTTTGCTTGCCTTCCTGTGTACCCTCTCCAGGAGTTCAATGTCCTTCTTTAAATGTGGCCTCCAAAACTGCATGCAGTACTTGAGGTGCTGCCTCACCAAGCAGTTATACAGTGGGAGTATCACTTCCCTCTTTCTGGAGGTGATCCCCCTAGCAATGCATCCAAGCTTCCTGTTGGTCTTTGCCACTGCCCTCCTACAAGTCTCCAAGTTGTTCATCTTGACATCCACCACCACCTCCAGGTCCCTCTCAGCCATCGAGACTTTTAGCATCCCCCCCCTCCGGGTGTACTCTTGGCCTGGGTTTCTGGCTCCCAGGTGCAGTACCTTGCATTTCCTTGCATTGAACCTCAGCTTCCACTTTCTAGACCACATTTCCAGAGCCTCCAGGTCCCCCTGTAGGGCTACCCTTCCCTCCTCCTCATCCACCACCACCACCCCCAGTTTTGAGTCATCCACAAAGAGACTCATCTCACTCCTGAGACCCTTCCTTATGTCAGAGACATAGGTGTTGAACAGGAGAGGCCCAGGGACTGATCCCTGAGGGACTCCACTAATGATCCTCCTTGGAGATGAGACTATCCCGCCAACCATGACC
Source organism: Neoceratodus forsteri (assembly GCA_016271365.2). NCBI lineage: Eukaryota > Metazoa > Chordata > Ceratodontiformes > Ceratodontidae > Neoceratodus > Neoceratodus forsteri. The sequence continues at coordinate 589,227,866 of CM057449.1, read as the reverse complement.
CTCTGGATCCAGTTTTGGAGCCAATTTCCTATCCATCTGAACATCTGGTTCCCCACCTCCATTTCTCCCAGATTATCCAACAGGCCCCCATGAGGAACAGAGTCAAATGCCTTGCTGAGGTCAAGAAAGAGGACGTTCACTGGTCTAACCAGGTCCAAGGCACTCATCACCCAGTCAAAGAACTCCACAAGGTTTGTCTGACATGATTTCCTTGGGATGAATCCATGTTGTCTATCTATCTATCTAGATTGATAAACTACTTGAATGGGAGATAAGAAGACAACAATATGAACTGAAACAATCTGTCATTTACACATATATACAATTAAAAGTATTTTTGTAAAGATTTTTTCAAGATGGGAAAGGGACCCAAATTTACATTCAGTTGAAAACAGAATCCTGCAGAAATATAGCAACAACACAATGGCCTATTTTATGGCTTTTGAAATTGCAAAAAGGGAAAACAGAGAGTTTATATGTAAAAACCAGAGTAAAATGGAGCAAAGAAATAAATTATCAAATCACGGCAATGCACTGAAACAATGTAAAACAGTTAATGATTATAAATCATGAAGAGATAAAACAGTGTAGTATAAACTTGTGAGTAGAGCATACCATTCACCAGTCAAACTTTATAACAGGAAATTGTTATCAGACACCATTTGCTGGCACTGTCACTCATGTAATGCTACATGTAATGTTACATATGACATGGTCTGTACAGTGATACACATTTGGTGGCATTAAATCCTCAATTTACTAAAACAATTTAGCATGATTACAGAGTCATTAGGATTTTAACAAATTATATTCAGTCAAAAAAGTATCAGTTCATTTGCACAAACAGAAATCAGAATAATTAGTCCACATCAATGGTGATGCAAGAATAAAATTGAAGTACTGGAATGAAAAAGTATTTGGAAATCATTTCTGTTGTTAGAATGGAAACAATTATTTCTAACACAATTTTATGATATCATGTTATTTTTTTTTTTTTAAATCAGAAAAAAAAACCTGGAATTTACGCTAGGCACCTATTCAAGACAGAAAAATAGATGATTTTTTTTTTGCACATTTAAAGAATACTAAGCTATGTTTACATCAATAGTGCATTGCAACATTTTATATTTATTGATGCATTTATCCAAGTGTCAATGTTCTGCTTAAATTCTTCAATTTTACAAGTATGTAACCTACATAGGTAAACATGACTTTTTTTGTAGTTCCCTTACCCTTCATTTCAAAATAAAGAAAAAAAATGTTTTGCAAAAAGAAAAAAACTCCATCCTCCCAGGTTGCCTCTGTAAATGTGCCATGTGCCCAGTGGCCTTACCTAGTCACCAAAGAATAAAAAAAAGGATCTTACTTCCTGGAGCAGCACTGAATTTTGACTAACCATACTATATCAAATCAATGAGCCAAGTACTCCTGTATGTTTCCTACATTAGTTATCAGTTTATCAAAGACTCTTCCTATGTTGTTCAAGTCTACTTCAGTAAGCCATTGAAAATGTAACTGAATCCCTAACCACAAAAGATTTTCTTAACATGCTTACTAATGTGATAGTCTCATTTGTATTTGAAATAAGCCATAATACTACTGTTATGGCACCTTTTGTACTCTCCCTGGTCATCCCAGAAAATGGCATTGTGTTGTCCCTTGCACCTACCTGGTAAACAAAAATGTAATCTATAAAAACGAAATGAATATTTATAACATAACAGGGGTCAACCTCCATTATGTTGTTTTTCAAGGTACAGTGTCAGCCAGTGATAACTGGCAATATATAGCTACATATCCAGATATATCACAGGAAGTTCCATTGAAATGAATAAGGATTTCACAGTGATATATCTGGATATATCTTGATATACAGCACCAATACAACTTTTTCTTGGTTGCCATTGTAGCAAGGGGATATTTATAAATAGTGGGTACCATAGTGTGAAAGCCCATAAAAAGCTTTTTTTTAAAATCATGTATGGGGTTACCTGTAACTGGGAGCAGTCCTGATACTACTGCAGTTTGTCACCATTTTTGGAGCCCTGTGATGTAGCTAGGGTGAAGCTTTTTTAAACTACAATATGGTTAGGCAGAACTTTGACCTCAGTATCATCACAATATTATAAAAAAGGTGGCAATGTACTATTAATATAGAGCGGACTTAGTTTGTGGTATCCCTGCTGTCAGCTACAGATGATCCTGATGCCTAATTAAAAAAAAAAATAATGGCCTTTTACAGTGTGATGGCCACTGTTCATAAATGTTCCCCTTTTACAACATTAGCAGCCATTGAAAAATTGTGTTATATTTAGATTTATTAAAGGGTTAAAAGAAATCCTGCATCCTGATTGGTCAGGACCCATGCCTTATAGTACAACAACCCTGTCACTGGCACTTTTTGGGGCACCTATGGGTGCATCCATTTAGGCATGCAGCAATAACTCACTCCTTAGCATCAGCTGCTTTGCTTTATCATATATGCCATTGAGCGTAAGTTAATGCTAGAGAAGTTCCCTAGTTACAGAATCAGCTGATGCTTTCTCCCTCCCGGTTGTTTTACCTTGGAATGCAAATATACTGTAGTAGAGGGTGAAATGGACCCTGCACCATGTGTACTTATGATCGATGGTTTGATTTGATTTGCTGGACATTGCTGCTGCAGAACAAAAAGCTTAAATATTTTCAAGTTCTGAGATTTCAGATGTCCTCCTATGAATCTGATAATTTAGCTGAGAGTAAATGAGAGGAACTGCTGACTTTTGGCTACTACAGGAACAGAAACATGAATGTGAACTGACAGGAATAACTGAACTCTCCAACCCTTAAAGGGATGAGGATCATTTTTTTTTAAATAAGAAATATTATGATATAGTTTACTACAGTCAGGGGTGTATAGTCAGAAAAAAGGGTTCAGACTCAGAAAGATGTGAGGATACAATCAACAGTAAGCAAATCAAGTGCATAAATCATTGAATCAGAGACTTTCAGAAATGCAGCATTTTACAGGCTAACTGAATGATTTGTGCATTTGATTCTCATGGACGTCACTATATTGGTATTAGCCAGGAGTCATTTTCTGCACTCGTGGCTGACAATGCCAGCTTCTGCCATATAAAACCAAAGTGAACATTTTACTTCTTGGTTTGTTGCTGCACATTGATATGTATGATGTTCATTAGGTATGCACACCCCACACATACATTTATATCCCTTATAAAGTTAATGCATTAGCAGCCATAATGGCTCTGACTAGAGTTTGTTTTTAGAAAGGAAATTTGTAACATATACTGCACTACATCACACTCTGCAGCACTGGAATCACCCTCTATTTGGCCCCATCCTTACAAGAACAAGCATTCTCAACCACCAATGCATGGAGAAAGGGTGATAAAGTTATGTTTATGCCAGTAGTGTATTATGCATCAGTTCAACCTCAAGAAACAACACATCACAGATTCACCAAAGCTCAGAGGACTACTTTTTAACCCCCATATCAAATTTGCCTTCTTTATAGGCTTTGTATTTCCACCACAACATGTGCATTAATGTTGTTTTTGTATCGCATTTCCTTATTTTAAAAAATGAAATTTAATAACAAATAACACATTATGCTTGATCCATGAACTGGGTCTCAATTTCATTTTTTTTTTTCATTTTTTTTTTATTTTTAACCTGGAGATGAACTGGACACAGCCCTTTTTCAGTCACACCTGACATAAAACAATAAACAGCAGTAACAAACAATAATGGATAGTGGATAAATACAACATTTAGGACAATTAACACAATTATAAATATCAACAGGAACATTTGGCATTTTCACAATACAGCTTCTTCAAAAGATGTCTAAAATGCACAACATTTTGTGCAGATGTAACCGGGTGCCACAGGTGACAACTCAAGCTGAAGGTTAAGTAACTACATCTCACTAAAATGCAAGAAACAATGTAACAACTTTTAAACTGTTATCTTGGCACAAAACCAATAACTCAAAAACTGCTAAACAGAGCCTAGTGACATTTTTAAGGTTTATAGGATCAGTCATCCACAGAAAATCCTAAACACTTCAGCATTAGCTGTGAACTGGTTCTGTAATGAAAGGTTGATAACAACTGACCTATTGCAATACATAAAAACTTAGCCTAGCATGATACATATAGCTCATAGTCTCCAAAACAGATCATGGTGACATTTTCAGGGTTTGTAGGATTAATCAGTCCAACCAAAATCTGAAGATGATTTCCTTGTCCATTTACAGGTTCAGTCAAATCAAAAAATCAATCAAAAATCTTTATTTAATCAGGCGAACATCATTGAGCATAGCTCATTTACAAGATGGACCTGAGTGGTCAAGAAGTGCAAGTGTTTTTACATTGACAAGGGTAGCATAAACAGTAATACAATGACAGGGGTAACATAAACAGTAATATAATGACATAAGTGCTAATATATAACAATATACATATGTACACGGCACATTAAAACTTTTAATCTGTGAGACAGAAGGCAATGGGCACATCAGGAGTAATATGTAGATTATAGGACCTAGCAGGCATTTGAGGGTGAATCTTGGGACTGGAAGCAGGGAGTTTTATCAGCATATAGGAACACGAAAGGGGGGTAGGTAGGGCCGGGGTTTAGGGCCTTGTGGAAGCAGTTGCAGAGTTCTGGGAATAGGGTGGTGAATAATCTTTGAAGGATATTAAGGGTAGGAGGTTATTTAGCTTCATGGTTTTTGGAGTGAATTCCAAACAATTGCTAGTGAGTAGCTGATAGCAGCCTCCCAAACTGGGTGCAGGCATTGGGGACCTTAAGAATGATAATTTTGCTGATCCTTAGGTTGTATGGCCTAGAAGTAATTTGAGTAAAACAGTCTGAGATATAGGTAGGTAGCTTGCCTGATAAGGCTTTGAATATCAAATTGCAGCATTCCTATTTCTTCTGTGTTGTAATGATGTCCAGTTAACTGCCTTATAAAGGGAGCAATGATGGGTGCTGAAGGGAAGGTCAGTAATGAATCTGATGGACCTGTGGTATAGGGTGTGAGGTGTATTTAAGAGGGGGAGTGAACAATGTCCATACAGAAAGTCAGCATAGTCAGTGAGGGATAGGAATGAAGCCTGGATTAATCTTTTTTTGGAGTCTCTGTTGAGGTAGTGCTTTATTCTAAAAAATAAACCAAGTCTTTGTCTCAGTTTCTTTAGTAGCTCCTCAATATGGACAGAATAGTCAAGCTTGTTATCAATCCAGACTCCAAGGTATTTGAAGTTATCAACGAATTCCAGCTTCTCTCCAAGTAAGGTGATTAGTTGTAGGGTGGTGGATGGTGGGGTAGTGGCAGAGCAACTCTTTGAGGTAAAGAACATAGCTTTTGTTTTTTTTTGCATTTAGAAGTAGTTTTTTATCCAGTAGGTTGTGTTGTAGGACGGAAAATTCAGATTGTAGCAGATCACAGGCTTTAGATAATGAAGGATTGCTCAAATTTATACTCTATGTACCATCTAGATGGCCCAGGTCATGACAGAAAATGGTCCCTGGAACCAGTGTACTCACCCGGTTATCAAATACATAAACAAACATAAAATAAAAATCCTTTTACAGTACATTAAAGCAGCAGTGCTAGATAATCTGGAAGTGATTATCGAAATTCTTTTTTTTGGCTGGAAGCATGCAGCAATAGTTCCAGTTTCTATATCTGTAAGTATTTTTTCTCTAGCGATCTTTAGTTTCTTAGATATTTAAAATTTATTTCCATTATTGTGCATCCAGAGTAAATATGGCTAGTGTCTAATTTGCAGCAGAGCACTCCCCTCAAATTGCATCACATCTTTTGATTAGTTCCATGGGACCCTGTGCTGTGTGTTCCCATTGTCTCTGTGTAGTACTACGAGTCATGCGCATGCGCGGTTGGAAGCAGATTGTTCCAGTTCAGTATGGTGCGTGCGAGAAATGTAAACAAAAAAAAAGAAAAAAAGAGCAAATTATGGGGTGATAGTATGGTGAAAACAAAAACAATTACCAGGTAAGTTCTCAACAGAGCACAGGGAACAAACTGTTGCAAAAGATCCAGTTTTTTTATCTAGTACTGCTGCTTTAAAACAATGCAATATCTTCATAACTGTTATTTTGGCATGAAATTTACATCTCAGAAACTACTAGATGAAGTATAACAGAATTATCAGTGTTTATTGGTACTCTCCCCACCAAATTCTCAACACCTACAGGTCAATAACTATTGACCCTTTGCAATACATGGTGATAATAATGTCAAATATTCAAAACTGTTATCTTTGCATGAAACCTATAACTCCAAAACTACTAAATGGGCTATTTTCAGGATCATTCATCTGCCCAATTCTGAAAATAGCTTCCTGCTCTATAGAGGCATTTTGTAACTATAAGATGGTAACTATCAACCATTTGCAAATCTATGCACAAAAACAATACCAAGGGCATGATTCATAAAGCTTTGCCTGGGCACAAACCCAGTGTGCCTGGGGCAAACTGGGCTTTGTGAATAGCTGGTATTCCAAATGCCCAGTTTGATCCCACAAACTGGACTTGTGCCTGGGCAAAGTAGTGAGAGGGGGGGCTGCAATGCAAATGAGAGGGAGAGGACCTGCATATTCCCTTAATCCCATTCACAAAGGATTTGCTCCACACAATGTCCCTTGCAAAAGTCCTTACATGGAGCAAATTAATGCTGAAAAAAACCTGGTGGTAATCCACGCAACCCTAGTGGTTGGCAGAGGTACTGTGGATCCCCCACCCCCATCCCCAGTACCTGATCCTCTATGCTCCCAGCTGTTACTAAAAATATTAAGTTTTCATAATGTAGTGGTCCCAATACGATCTCCAATTGCATGACTTCCCACCCATTAATGAACATAATTATTTTCCATAGTGTAGCAATCCCACCCAAGTCCCCGATTGCATGGCTTCCAACCTGTTAATGAAAATAATTTGTTTCCATACTGTAGCAGTCCCACTCCAGTCCCCGATCACCTGATCACTCACCCATTAGTTTAAGAAGTATTTTTCATAGTGTAGGGTCCCACTCCAGTCCCCGATCACCAACCCGAGAATATAAAATACATTTCCACACTATAGGGACCCTCCCCAGTCCCTGATCCCCGGATACCCAACCCGTTCAGAAGAATGATATTTTCCATAGTGTAGGGTCCCACTCAATTGCCTGATCACCCATCCAAAATTAAAATTAATAGCTTTCCATAGTGTAGTGGTCCCCCAACCCCACCCACCACTTCAGTGATCACAGATCACCCTGCTCCCCTTCCCCAGCACATCCACTGGTCAGTGAACAGCACAACCCTCCTCACACCTGCACAGCTGCCTGCTGACTGAACTGTCAATGACAGCTTACAGTATACACTACAGTCCCATTGGTCAAACCATACACTATGGAATACTGTGTTTCCTTACCATTGGGTCCACAATAGGGGTGGTGGAGTGCAACGCTGATCTATGGTGGAATGCTGTTGCATGGGATTTGGGTAGCTGGGTGGGGGGGCATGAATTGCTACACTAATAGCATGCAAATGAGCCCATAATTGGCATGCTAATGACCACTAGCACCTTGCATGCCCAATGGGCTTGTTTGCATGCTTCCTTTGGTGAATTGATCTTTTGTGCCTGAATGCTGTTGACTGTGGGGCCATTGTCCTGGCTGGCTGTGAGGGTAGCACTACTGGTTATAACACTGCTTTTTCTGGGTTAGTGCTGCCTCCTGCTCACCCCTATTCACAGTCCTGGCTATCCAACTGTGAATATCTCAGTTGCCTACCAGCGCAGCCAGGAAGTGCCGTGCAAATCTTAGCATCCACATCTGGGAGAACTTTCCTCTATTATTTTCTGTGGCCTTTAAGGTAAAAAAATGATTTGAAACCACCAAAACCCATTTCTCTTTCAGAATAGGTCTTATAGCGCAAAGATAAAAGTTATTTTTTGGGTTTCCTCCTATTACTGTGGTCAGAAGGGACAAAGTCACTTCTGTTACTTTGGAGAGGATGCCTACTATGAACAATGGAATTACATAGTCATTACCCTTGTTTTTTTTCCCAAGAAAGTTATAAAATCATCTAAGTTTTGAGAGTCATTGATTTCCTCCTGTGCTCCCAAATGTATACTTATTTGTTCCTTTTCCACTCTATCCTCTGGTTTGGAATTTAATTTAACATTTTACCCTTGGTTTATGGCCCTAAATTAAACTCCTGTTCCATCCTAATTGGGGCTTTCTTGTTTTTTTTTCTTGTTGTTTCCTTGTTTTTTCTTATTGCTAGTTTTCTTTTCCTTAGTAGTTCTATTTTTTGAAACTTTCTTGTTTTGTTCCTTTCCCTTTTTGCTTGTTCATTTTTTTCCCTTTCTTCTTCTCTTCCTTTTTTGTATCTGTTTCCTTTCTAATCCTCACACAGTTTATGTTTGTGGTTAGTGTATTAGTGTTGGTCCTTGACTTTATTTTTTCCAGCATTATATTTTCCACATCCTGGGTAGAGGTGTGTGAATTTTGCATAGAAGCACAACCTTGCAAAAGAATCTGCAGGGCAAAGTAGGAATTTTGCAGAGAATTTTGGCAGCTTCACGGGCGAAATTACTTCACAAGTCATTAAGTAAAAACCCAAAGTCATGGTGTTTGTGAAGTCAACTTTGTTTGTGAATTTTGCCACAAACAGGCGAAGTTCGTTACGCATTGTGGGGTTGGAAGTCACATTTGGCTGAACAGCCAGTAGAAAGCTCAAGGGTTCCTTTCTCCATGCAGTGTTGAGAGAGAGAGAGAGAGGAGAGAGAGAGAGAGACTGAAGAGAGGAGCTGCTTCTGAATCAAGAGATTTGTGAAGGATAAACCTAAATATTCACTTTTAAGATATTTTAAACCTGGTCTGTTGAGTGCAGGATTACAATTTTTGGAGTTTTCTAGTGTGAGTTTGGATTTTGACTTAGTGTGCAGATGTGTGGGTGTGTTTTGATTTGAATACCTGTGGGCCTGCCCTCACCCCCACCCCATGTGTTTTTCAGTCTCCATTCTCTTCCTTTTTTTAATACACTGGGCTTTTAAAATAATATAAAAGCCTTTTGTATCCTATATTCCTTTGCCTTGTAGCTGCCCCCCACCCACAAATATTTTGAACAGCATAGCAGCAGTGGTAATCTTCCCAGGTTGTATGTTAGTCAAAATCCATCTTTTCACCCTGGTAGTGTGTCCAACCTGTTGTTGTACCCTTATCATGAGTTGTGAGAGATAGCATCTAAACTTAACAGTGTTCCAGACAAATGTTTGCAGTAATTCACTGAAGTTTCCCCTGTTCTTGAGAACACCAGTGGTATCCCTCCCAGACTGTGTTACTGCCCTGTTGGCAAAGTGCATCCAAGCTTTTTACATCCATCTAATAACTCATGCTGCCAGATACCCTACCCAATCTGTTGTGGTACTCCCCGTGTGCTTTGAGAAGTAGTGCCCAAAAGTAACAGTTTTACAGAATGATGTTTGCAGTATTTCACTAAATTTTCCCCTTGTTTTGAGAACACTAATGGTATCCCTCTCAGTCCAGAGTATATTACTGCTCTCTTGGCAAAGTACATCCCAGCTTTATAAATCCATCTAATAATCACTCAGTTACCCTACCTGAACTGTTGTTGTAGCCCTGTGTGCTGTGAGAAATCATACCCAAAAGTAACAGATTTTCAGACAGATTTTTGCAGGATTTCACTGAATTTTCCCCTAGTTATTGAGAGCACCAGTGGTATCCATCCTAGTCCAGACTGTGTTACTGCCTGTTGGAAAAGTACATCCCAGCTTTATAAATCTATCTAATAGTCTCTTGAGTACCCTTCCTGAACTGTTGTTGCACCCCAGTTTGCTATGAAAAGTAGTGCCAAAAAGTAACAGTTTAACTTTCATGTTGCCAAACCTTAAGAAAAGAAGGATGCCAGCAAAGAGAAACAAGAAAGGGAGAAGAGTGAGTCACACAGGTAAGACTTTAAAATCATTTGTGAGAAGTTGTGCAACTGAAACAGTGAAAGAAGGACAGTCTTCTGATTTGGAGTTGTCATCAACAAGTTCTACATTTTCTGGGATGGCACTGTTACTAGTACTGCTGGAGTATTTACCAGTGACTTTCCTACATCTAAAGATTTTTTGGAAAGCTCTGTGGCAGCCATTATAGCTGGTGAGGGTGATGATTTGGTGGGAGGTATCAGTAGTGCAAGCAGCCTGAAAATTACACCAGAAGCAGCGTCTGATAAAGATACAGTGGAGCATGTTCCTGTCTCTGTTGCTGCTGGACGTGCTGGCAGTGGTGGTGTTCCTTGCAATACAGTTGAGGCAGTGCATGAGGGGGATGTTGGAATGCCCAAAGATGTGGGTCACATCAACATGACAACTGTTGCTGTGCAGACGACAAACACACAAACTGTTGAGATTGAGGTTCAGCATCAGGACATTGACTGTGGATGGCATGCACATGAAGATGAGGATGAGCCTGAGGAGGATGATGTTGATTAGTGTTGGATCAGCATGATGATTCCACATGGGAACCAGACAAGAAAAAGCAGAAATGTGGTGACAGTGCAGGGGTTCTTAAGTGAACCAGCACTATTTATTTAACCACCCAATGTCAAAGTGAAGGTTCCCCCGCACAATGCTTGATGTGATGAGAAACAGTCAAACTACAAAAAAGTATATCCCCCTCCCATACTCTAACTCTGTTGTCCCAGTACAGGCATCATGAGAAAAAAGGGCTGAAAAATCCCTAGAATGGGACTTCCATGTGCTGGACCCACAAGACGAAACAGTGGCAATATATCAACTTTGTCATGTATGGGTCAGTAGGGGGAAGAAGGGGAGCCACCTAGGCATTGGTGGTCAGCACATACATTTAAAGAACTGCCACCCTTTCCTATGGCTTAAAGACCAGAAGAAAGCAGTTGCAGGTGGTTCTGGTCCTGGTCCCTCATCCTCATTGTTACGCAGTGCCACTGAGGGGTAGTATGTAGTGGAGGGGGAGGATGTGGAGGTGGTTCCTACAACTATTGGTCATAGCAGCATTGGCAGTTTCAGCAGTCCCCAATAGAGTCAGTGCACAGCAGTGACTTTGCCAAGCCATAAGACACCTAAGATGACTTGTGTCTCTTTATCAGCAGCAATACCACGTATGTCTCTTGAGTCAAATAGAACCCCTATTGCACCACTGTGATGTGGCCATCTGCTTTCCAATTCCAGCCCAACAATCCAAAAATCACAGCCAACTCTTATGAGCATATTGTAACACCACACCAAACACCCTGTGAATCATTCTGCTGCATAGGAGCTTAGTGTGGCCACCACACAAATGCTCGCTCATGACCTGCTCCCATTCTCCTTTGTAGTGAATGAAGGATTTCAAAAGTTTGCTGCTTGTGCATTTCCAAAGTGGAAGGTACCATTAAGGACAAATGTCTCCACATGTGCTGTTTTTGTCATGCATGCCACAGTAAAGAAGGTAGTGTTTGACACACTTAAGAATTCATCAGCACCATCCATCCATATTAGCATGTTTATGTGGACAAGTGGGAGAACCCCTGGTAGCTCCTATATATGCCTTACAGCACACTGAGCACAGGTTCCTGGGGTGGTCTGTTTGGAATATGGATGTGGTGGCACAAAATGCAGAAAGGCAGACTATGGTGGTAGCAACATAAGCAGTACTTGACAGCATGCCACACTCACAATGAAAAGCATGCTTGCATCCCACACCGAGGAGAAAATGCTTGAAGTACTACTGGGGGAGATTGATGAGTGGTTGCACCCACTATCAATGAAAGATGGTTTCATTGTCAGCGACAACAGCTCTAATGTAAAATGCATCAGCGATGGAGTGTTTCTTAGAGTGCCATGCCTGGCACACTGCCTCAGCCTCATGGTCAAGCCATTTCTTAGCCATCCTGATCTGAGGGATAACTTGTTGGTGGCCCGTCACAACTGTGTCCACTTTACCCATTCTGGGGAGGCTTGTGATCACCTATTCCAGCTATAGAGAAAGAATGATGTGCCACATCATCGTATGAAGCTGGATGTGGTAACAAGATGGAACTCCACATTGTACATGTTGAATCAGCTCTATGAGCAGTATAAGGTTTTGTCCAATTATCTGCTTCTACACACCAGTCATGACAGTGCTGGAGTGTCCATGGCTCTCAGCACAGTACAATGGCATCTAATGTATGGACTGAAAATGATTCTGGGTCCCTTTGAACATGCAACACAGGCAGTGAGTGGGGAGACTGCCAGTATCAGTCAGTCCATCCCCTTGCTATGCATGCTGCAGTGGACAGTGCTTATTGTGTAACAATTGATTGAGGAAGGAGGTGACAGTGACAGTTAGGTCTTGATGCAGTAAATGCTTGAGTTGTTGGACTCCAACCCACATATTGTTGGAATTCTGCAGTCTGATGACTTTGGCATTGCCACCATGCTTGACCAATGTTTTAAGCATGGCCTTCAGTTTATACTAGATGGTGGGCATTAGAGGGAAGAAAACCTTACCAATATTCTGGTCAGAAGGGTTACAGGGGAACAGATATTTAAGACACATAGGGCACTGAGTGTTATTGCTGCCACCACCTTCACCACAGCACTGTCAGCTTTACATGCCACAATTATGTCAACAGGCAACAAAAACCATCAATCCCATTTGATATGTTTTAAGCGAGATTGGAGTTGCATCCATGGAAGAGCATGATAAGGAGGAGCATGATGAGGTGGCTAGACTTAGAGTAGTATGTTGCAAGGCTGAGTGTTTCATGGCTGAACAAAAACACCTTGCAACTGGTGATGAGTCATTATTGCACTGGCGAGCAAGATAACTGAATGGCTTGCACTGACATCTGTGGTGATAAAATACCTTAGCTGCCCCCAGTGTCAGTGTTGAGCATGTGTTCAGTGCAGCAGGTGCCATTTTACGTGACTGGAGCATAAACCTGTAAACCAAAGAATAAGGAAATTCTCACATTTATAAAAATGAAAAAGGGACACATTCCACGCAAGACCATAACATCTGTGTTCCTACCACATCTTCCTTATGGTGGATCTTCTGAGGAAAATGAAAAGACAGATGACACTGTTGGTAGAAAGATGAAGTCATCATACACTGTTGACACCAGTGTTGACTCAATTGTGATATGTGAATACCCATCAGGTGAGAACACCAGTCTTGAGGACTGTGAGGGCTGGTCCATTGAGGAGGACGGTTATGACGCTTGAAGACAACAAAACTGTGTTGTATGCTGCCTTTGTATGCCATTATATTCCCATACGATGTCTTCAGAATTTATTATGTTATTATCATGACTGTTAATGTTTGTTTCTCAGAACTGTATTGCTGCTGCTTCAGCTGCTGTTACATTTTGCCTATCATCACACAAAAGAGACATCATCATCCTAGGAACGCTGAATAAAGCTGCAGAGAATGACCTGAAATGATATAATCAAGAACAGAAAATACTAAGTATACTATCCATTCAACTGTACATATTCAGAAAAGAAAAGCACCACATTACCTAATAATGTAAAAGACCTTCCAGCACTGCTACACAGTAACCGGAATCCAGAGCATCAGTGCCTAACTGATACTGAGCTTCCATCTTATTTGAATGGAATCCAAAAATACCTGCAAGGATGCAGAAACATGGATGTTCAAAAATACAGTGCTTGACAGTTTTGATAAAAATGCCACAGATGAAACCGAGGCAGCAAAACAAAAGACACCCCCCAAAACAAAACTTACCTTCACCCGAACTCCCCCAAAAAGTAAAATTGGAAAAATGTACTTATCTTACACCACTGGAAAAGGAAAGCATCAATTCCCATAAAGCAATCCAGATTGTTGAGCTCGAGTGCCTGGGATCCCTACAATGAAACAGACACTGTCGATGTTTAAAATCCAAAAGATTAACCATCCCCATTGAATACTACAATATCTAAGCAAAATGAAATTAACTTACCATTCAAACTGCAGGAGTAGGGTGCAGGATACAGTGGGAACCATCAGTCTGTCACTGTCATACATGACCTGTCCAGCAGTAGCACATACACAGGAGCAGTACCATTACTAGAAATAATCCTTTAGGACATAAATAATTATAATAGGAGCAGCAGCAGCAAGACTTTAAATTCTGTGTGTCACAAGTCTGGGTGTCACAATTTGGTCTTCTGAATTACAAAGTCTTACATGGACGGCCCTGACTACCTGAAAGAGCTTCTGGTTCCCTACTGCTTTGGGCAATCACTTCGCTCAGCTGGTGAGGGGTTACTAGAGATTCCTAGAGTATTTTTGAAATCATCTGGGGCCCAGGCTTTTACGCATGCAGCCACTTCCCTCTGGAATTCTCTACCTCACCAGTTCAGTTATGTGAGTGTGCGACTGTGGAGGGATTTAAAAGAGGTCTAAATATTCATCTTTGGTACCAAGCTTTTGGTAACTGATTTAATTGTTTTATCTTAAATGCTTATTGTTTTATTTAAATTAAGTAGATGTTGATTTGTTATGTTTTAAAATTGTGAGGCGCCTTGGTTTTGGAAAGGTGCCATAAAAATAAAGTTTTTTTTCTTTTTTTTTATTATTATTTATTATTATAAATGTCAACCAGACACGGTGAGTTTTCCTTATTTTTCACATCCATGTTATTTCAGACTGTTCTTGTTCTCATTCAGTAACTGCACAGCTGTGTAACAGCAGCCTGTATCTCGGGGCCCAGATATTCAAACTGCACCAGGATGTGGCGCAAGCCTGGGCGCAGCTCAACTTGGCTGTGCAGGGGCATGGACTGGGCGATATTCAACGGAGCTGCGCCATGGCTCAGCATCATTGAATATCGCACCTTGGTCACCCACAGTGCACATGGAGTAGTGGCACTGTGCCAGCGCCAGTGGCCAGAGTGGAGCATGAGGATGCACTAGTGCAAGTTCCATTGCGCTAGGCACAATAACCGCGATATTCAAAATTCGACATGCAAATGGGGCCATAATGTATGCAAGGTGCAAATGAGGCCATTTGCATGTCATTATGGCCCCATTTGCATGCAGGTGCACCGGTCCCTGATGACTTGCACCTGGCGCCCTGCCAGGCAGCAGCCATCTGGGACTGACACCCCCTGCAGTGCGGCAATGTGCCCCACAACCCGATCGCGGGCTGCACTAAAAAAAGAATAATCCTATATCCCTGGTGGTCCAGTAGACCGCTGCCCTCCCAATCGCGGGCTAAGTAAACAATGGAATTAATTCTATATCCTTGGTGGTCCAGTGGACCGCTGTCCGCCCGATCGCGGGCTTAAGTGTGAAAATATAGCTAACCACTATATCCCTGGTGGTCCAGTGGCCCTGT
This sequence comes from Neoceratodus forsteri, assembly GCA_016271365.2. Taxonomy (NCBI): domain Eukaryota; kingdom Metazoa; phylum Chordata; order Ceratodontiformes; family Ceratodontidae; genus Neoceratodus; species Neoceratodus forsteri. The sequence goes on along the minus strand of CM057449.1, from coordinate 589,212,490 downwards.
CTGCCCGATCGCAGGCTGAATTAAAAAAATAATAACACTATTATCCCTGGTGGTCCAGTGGACCCCCTCCCCATCTGCCCACTGATCCCCAATGCCCCGCTCCCCCCGGTCACCGGCGGGCAGCAGCACCCCACCCACCTACACCCCCCGCCACCGCCCGACTGACACCGTAGGTAGGGCTGTATGCCCATTGGTCCACAGTGTAAACCAATGGGCATAATTCACCTACGCTACACATTCAGAGATGTGACTGGATCATATCTAGAATGTGTAATGCGGTATGGGCTGCACACCATGCTCACACTGTGGACCAATGGGCGTGCAATATACCGATGATGTCAATCAGCAGTGGCAGGGTAACGAGGTAACGGCAGGCGGGTAGTGCTGCTGCCTGCCGCTGACGAGGGCAGCGGCGGTGAGGATCAGTGTCTGGTGAGAGGGGGATGTACTGGACCACCGAAGATAACAGTGTTTTATTTTTTAATTCAGCCCACGATCGAGGCAGACAAATCACTGAACCACCAGGGATATAGGGTTAGCTATATTCACATTTAACCTGCGATCAGGTGAGCAGCGGTCCGCTGGACCACCAGAGAAGTAGGAGTTATCTATTTTTACACACTTAAGCCCGCGATTGGGCAGACAGCGGTCCACTGGACCACCAAGGATATAGGATTAATCTATTTTTTACTGATGCCCGCAATCGAGCATGGGGAGTGCCACCACAGAGGTGCAGCTGGAGCTCAGGTATTCACTCACAGGTGGCAGCTGCTGTGTTGCACTCTGCAATGTGGCAGCTCACCTGTGGGTGGCCGTCCATTGTTCCTTTTTTTTAGAACAACTTTGTGTTGGCGCAGGTAGAGCTTGCACATGCATGGCTCCGCACGTCCCGGGCTGAATATCGGGGCTGTGCAGGTATGAAAAGGCACGCCCCTCCCACCTGCGCCTGCATACATTACTGATGCGCTCTGGCACATCGGGATTTGTGCCGCGCACTTTCCCCTTTTGAATATCATGACAGGGTGCATCAGTGGGTTGTGCATGGCGCAACACTCTTGCGCCATGCTCAACCCTTTTGAATATCTGGGCCCATGTGTTTTTCTCACAGGAGACATACTGGGTTACAATAACAGGCATATTCTCTTGGTATAATTGTTTTCTCATTTCATTGTTGAGTGGGTGATTTCTCATGGAAGTTCACATACAGCACTGCAGACAAGAGTGGGATGTTAAATCGGAGCAGGGCAATAGAGCACTTTTTCACATTAATACTTATTTTATTCTGGGTACTTTCTAATGGAAGTGCACATACAGCACAGCAAACAAGAGTGGGACATGGCAGTGAAGCAGGGCAGCCCTGCACTTTTTCACATAAATAGTTTCTCATTTTATTCTGGGTAATTGCTCATGGAAGTGCACATAGGCATACAGCACAGCAAACAAGAGTGGGACATGGCAGTGAAGCAAGGCAGCACAGCACTTTTTCACATAAATACTTTCTAATTTTATTCTGAGTAATTTCTCACGCAAGTGCAAATACAGTACAGCACACAAGAGAGAGACATAGCAGCAAGATAAGGTAGGACAGATTTTTAGGTTGTGTTGGTGTTTTCATTTCACTTTTTATAATTGTTTTTGAATTTTTACTTTATGGGGGGGGGCAAATACAACACTGACAAACCATACAGATGAGACAAGTCTACCATAAACCTAGGAAAAGTACTACATAATGTGAAACAGTATAGCATGTCACGAAGAATATGAAGATGGTTTTTTACTGGGGAAGATTACACAGGGAGTACAATATAGTAGGATAAGACATTACACAGTACACATTAGACATTAGACAAAGGGATAGAAAAATGTTTTTTTTTCGCTGTTTTTTAAATACTTTTTATTTTTTTGTGTTTTTTGGGGGGAGGGAGAGGGACAATAACACTTGGGGAATGGGGACATACAGTTGCAAAATACAGAACAGAAAAGAAAAAAAAGGACAGAAAAAAATAAACTACTGCCACTGGCTCCCAACCGATGATTCAGGTCTTCAGCCACTTTCAGCAGCTTATCCTGCCACTCCATGATTTGCTGCTGACTTTCTTGGACACTTTTGAGCTCCTCCAACACTTGTCTTACATTCTACCCCATGCTGGACACTTGCTCCGGCATGGCAGCCAGCTCTGCCTTTGTGGCCACTGCATGGGGATCAAATGGTGGTACTGGGGGAGGGACTGCTGAAGCCTGCACTGTTGTGTTCTACTGCTGTTCCCAGCTGGTGGTGGTGGACTCTTTCTACGCATGCTGGTGCCTACATACCTATACAACAGGCCTTGAGCCCCCCCTTTGTGCCACCACATCCCAAGGAAGAGCCACAGGCTCATGTTGAAGCCTGGCTTCCCATTCCTGGGCATGGTGTGCTCACATGTGGGTTCGCTGACCACCAGTTCCCACATGGCTCCCCTTTTTCCCCTCCTCACCACTCTCCCACAGAGTTTGCAAGTGACTGTGCTTTGGTCTTCCCCATGGCACTCAAAGAAGTTCCACATTGAGGAGACACAGAACGAGAAGGAGTTGACCCTGCACTTCCTGCAGATGGCTGTTACTGTTGCTGTGCTGGTTCTGGAACTTCCTCCTCCTGCTCGACCATCACTGGCACCACCTGCAATTGCTCCACCTACTGCTGGACTGCCACAGTCTCCACCTGCTGCTCTTCTTCATCCTGGTTGCTTGTAGTCAGCTGACTTTTCCCTACCTGGCTATGTGCCTTCCTCCCAGCCCCAAATGCAGACTAATTGAGCTGTCATACTCCACCATGGCCCACTTTCCTCACATCTGCCATCCTAACAAATGGTAGTACTACCATAAGGAAAAAAAAGTAAAGGGGTTTAAATCAGACAAGATTAAATACAACAAAAAAAATGAAAAAAATGAAAAGGCCAAACAATAAACACAGAGAAAATGAAACCACAAGATCACAAGTAATGAAACAAAATTGCTTAAAATAAGCAGATGAGTTTTTTTCACTTTACGAAGAGTTATAGATTCAGCACACCTCAGAGAGCTGCCTGCAATTGCAGACACTTTGAGACAATGAAACTAATTCACTCACTTCCTTCCTACCTGTTTCAGTCTCACCATGTGGCCTGCAGTCATGCACAAAGTGTGCACTTTATGATTCTGCTCAGCATAAACTGCACTTTGTCAATGAACTTTGCTGGTGTAATTAAGCTGTATCTCCAGTGAAGCTGTATAAGTGAATTTAGGCTATTTCAAAGTGATTTTGTGAAATGCTCCACAGAGGCAGATTTTCCGGATTTGCCCATACTTCAAAAGAGAAATTAACGCTTTACAACATCTCTAATCCTGGGCCCCTTCAAAACACTTCTTCACACGATGTTCTCTTTTCTCCTCTTTTTCTCACAATGTTTAATTGGCCTGCCTTATTTCCTTACTTATACTATCATACTACAGTCCATATGGGGCATCATTATTAATTCTATTTCTTAACTGTTTTGTGAAGTGTCTCCAATAAAATGTCCTGTCAGTTCTATACTGGGGTCAGCCACAACTTCTTCCTTGGTTTCCTTGATAGTTTTTGTTTCTATAGGTATTTCTTCTAATAAGTTAAATTTAGTAGTATCAATTACTTTATTTTTATTTTCAATTGCTATTCCCTTGATTTATGCATGTAATTTGCTCAAAGAGTAATACATTTGCTACATAGGGGTCTCTTAAGCCTCTGGCCAAATCATTTTTTATTAAATCTTGATATATTTCAGGCATATTTTCTTGGCTCATGCTAAGTTTAGAACTCATCTCCAGGTGTTCTGTGTTTGTACTATTTCAGGGTTCATTCTAAATAATTCTTCATTGCTTGACTTAGCTAGAATTTTTGATTCTAATTCCTTTAGCCCAGATATGATATGTTGCAATTGTGTTATTATTTTATTTAATTCTTCTTTCTTATTACTCTGACCCTTTTTATTTACATTGAACTTGATCACTTTCTCTGGTTCTGGGTTAGGAATCAATTTTAACCTTTTTGTGTCCCTTTTTCTTTTTGAGATATCGGGAAGTGAAAAAAAAAACTATGTGATGGTTGTACTACAGTAATTGTTCATTAGATGTCTCCCAAGTAGAAATTATGCTCACTTCAAGTGAGCCTTCTTTTAATTTGTCAATTGGTTCAAAATTGTTCCTGTCCATTTTTTCCATATGCCCCTTCCCCCACATCTCTCCTGATTTCCCCATTCTTTCCTCCTGGGTGGTTCCTATGTTTCCCATATTTTGTCCCACAGATTTGTTTCACATTTAGGTGTGGATGTTTGATTTTGTTCCACATTTGTTCCATTTAGCCCTTTACCTTTAGACCCCACTGCCTTATTTATAAATGTGGCTACTGTATATGCAATTGTTTTTTCCCTTTCCTGTTTTTTCCCCTTTATCAGATTTAGCTACGTTTGACCCCTTAGATTATTTTGTTATAAAATAGGGACTTCTGTTTTTCTTGATTGCCATTTCACTCAAATTCTCTGGTTTTGATTGATTTCTAGTCTAAACAGGCATGGTCAACAATCTTGTCTTAACTGGCTAATATTACTATTATCACTTTATCCTATTATTTAACTTAAGAATTAATTCAAATTGTAATTAACTACATGAGAACCCAGAACATAACCTGATACCAGACCTGAAGCAAGACATTATAATTTCCTTAATTTAAAGAATGCTATGAGTATGGCAAACTTTGACAAAACAATCCTTAAAAAAATACCAAAAGAATAGTGTAAAAATACAGTGACTGTATTAGTATTAGTCAAATACATTGTGTATGTATATATATATATATATATATACACACACACTAAAACTGAGGTATGCCACTTTGTTTTCAAGAAACACCAGTTATATTGCAGTCTAATATTGTACTTGAATATAATTTCCAAATTATGAGCTAGTTATACTATTGTGCAAAATATACAGGTGAGCAGCAAAAAAAAAAACAACAGATAATACGTTCAATATTCTGCTTATAATTCTATAGTTCTATAAATCCCTCTTTACCTCTACTACTACTGGAAGCAAATACTGTACATCTAGTGCCTCCTATTGCCAGTGCTCCAAAGTCACAATAACCCAATGTCCCACTGTCCAGTGACCAAATTACTCTTTCTAGAGTCTTCTGTCAATTCCTGTAACTTTAAAAGCTCATGGTCAGATGTGGCACTCTAATATTTAGTTTCTATTCATATTTCTATTAGTTTCTTATATGTTTGTATACTTGATAACCTGTGTTCTGAATAAAATCAGTTCAGTTCAGTTTTATGTAGTTTGCTCTGAAACAGCTCAATACAATTCAAAGGCTTACATTGTGACGTTAACATACAAATGCAATTCAGGAGAATGTTGCAGTTTAAAATTTGTCAATTTGTTTTTGAGATCAATTGTTGTTCCTTTTCTGTCCCTTCTCTATGCCTCACTCACCTCATTGACCTCCTTCCAAAATAGTCTTGACTCCTTTGCTAGACCTCATAGGCTTAGAACAAGACCTCCTCCACAGTGTTCACAACAATCCTGTTCATTCCTTATGTTCTTTGTGTTCCCTTTTTTATCATTTGGATGCACTATAAGGTAAATGGAGACAGCTTTGGATAGAAATTAAAAGTGATGGGGACCACAAGACCTATCAATTACCCCTGATTTGTAACCACTGATGTTCAAATATTTATGGGGCTATTTTATCCATGCTAAACTCTCACTGTCCCCAGGTCTGTCCTTAATACAAGTTCAATAGTTCGTTGAGTCACGTGATGTGCCTGGAGGAATAGCAGCTTGCCTAGGGACTCTCTCCCCTCTTCGGTGTAATTTCGATACTTTTACCACACTTCAGATAGATTTATCCAGCCTGAAGTTAAATTTAAACTTGCAATTTAATAAATATAAATTCATTTTGGCTGCCTGGAAAAGAAGGAAGAAGCAACCCAGGAACTCGAGGCAAAGCGCCCCCAACGCAGCTCTTCCCCATCAGACTCCCAGGACGAATTAACTCCTTCTCGGGTGTACAGTGAATTATCCACAATAAAGGAGGCACTTTTTAAATTGATAGAAGAAGTAGCTGATTTCAAGCCTGCGCTGACCCAGTTGGCTTGACGAGTCACTGATGCCGAGGCTAGGATTTCTTCCTTGGAGTGGAGCTCAGAGAAATTCGGCCCAGCCATGGTGGATTGCAAAAGGGCGGTGGCTAAACTAGAAGATCGCTCAGATGACCTCGAAGGGAGAAACCGCCTTAATAACCTTGTTTTGTTGGGGCTTCCGGAGGGAGAAGAGGGCCCCAACACAATTCTCTTCTTACAAAAATTTCTGAGGAAAACAGTTGGACCCTCGCCTAATGGGCCAGAATACATCATTGAAAGGGGCCATCGGGCCTTAAGGGCAAAACCACCTCCAGCAGACCCTCCCAGGCCTGTAATCTTCAAGCTCCTTAATTTCCTCGATCGGAGCATATCTTGAAGGAGGCGAGGAAACTACCAGCTATCCTGTGGGAGGGTAGAAAGCTAAGTGTGGTCCCGATTTAACCTTAAAATTCAGATGAAAAGGTCCAAATTTGGCCCCATTCGTGAAGCTTTGGGCCATAGGTGAAACATTGCATGTTATATCCAGCTAAGCTAGAAGTGTTGCAAAGATGGCACAAAGCGCCCGCTTCACCGGAGGAGGCTTTGAAAATTTAATAACCGGATGCCTGATTTATTTCCTAAAGGCTGAGGAGATCTGCAGTCGAGTATGTTTCTTTTTTTCTCTCTCTCTGGACTGAATCTGGTCTGGAATGTCTCAAGTTTAAACCTGCAAGAGACAATTTCTAGTCTACACTACAGTCGGGAGCTCCCTTATCTTTCTCCAAGTCCATTTTTCCCTTTCAGACTTGCTATGGGGCCCTCGTTTATGTGACTGTGTTATTTGAACCTTTTGAATACAATGATTCCCTTGGGAAGTGGGGGGTCATTTTGATTAAATTACTTTGTATCCGCTAGAGGGACCCAGAGGACTGTGAATGTGCGAGTTAGTTGCTGCGATGACCGGCTTAGCTCCAGTCTGCTTCTTGACGGTTTTTTTTTTTCTTTCCAATTTCGGTTTGTTTATCTCTCTCCCTGTTCTTTGGTTCTCAGCATACTGCCGTTTTGGCATAAAGATTTGGAACGTAAGAGGTCTCGGCAGATTGTATGTACTGCTGAAGCCTCGTTTGATTTATACTATGTAGTGAATGTTATAGCTTGGTCCCCTTATTTGATTTAACATTAGGGTTCATTGATGGACATGTAAGTGGTTAACAGTTAATAAGATGCCCACTATAGTGAGGGGAGCTTTACCATTATTATTGCCCATTTGTTTAAGATTTCTAATTTTTTTTTTCAGCTGGATAGCTGTTGGGGATCGTGATTTTTGTTTTTAGTAAACTACCACCGAGGTTTCAGTCCTGTTTTACCACTCACTCGCCTCATTGGGCTAGCCTTAAGGGCTAAAATTTGTTTTAGTTTGCAATTTCATGCCAGCCCTTCAATTCATTTTATTTTACAATTTGGAGGCTGGTGTAGGGGTAGTTATGTTTCTTCTTAAACCATTGCTTAGGATTATAGAGTAAAGGATTTTTCTTTAAAGGCCTTACAGGGATTGTTAAATTACCGAATGTGGTTGCAGTTTTATTTTATGATGGGGGCCCTCCTTCTGGCGTGCCATGGACCAGCGGTTTGGAGTCGGCCGAGGGCACGGGTGGTTGTTAGGGGAGGTTAGGGATAGGGATGGGGACTGCATTAAAGGTTTTATTTTTCAGGGTTTTGGTATTTGGGGGTATTTGGGGAGGAGTTGGCAGCTTTCCAGTTGGCTGTATATTCCTTTGAGCTCCGTTATGGTTAGCAACCTGAATATTATTTCTTGGAATATAAAGGGAAAGACAACAAAAAATACATTATTTTAAACCATTTGGCACAATCGTTCCGTCAATAGTTTTCTTCAAGAAACTCACATGCTTCGGATCAACTCCATTATTTAAAGAAAAGATGGGTAGGTCAGGCTTTTGGGGCAGGGTGTCCCCAAGCAAAGAGGGTAGCTATTTTAGTGGCCAAAAAATCCTTTTTCCTTCAGATGTTTTGCTGACTCTAATGGTAGATACGTAATTGTTTCAGGAAGTTGGGGAACTAGTTTAGTGTTGGGGTCTATTTATGGTCCAAATCAGGAATCACCCTCTTTCTTTACCCAGCTGGTGGTGGTTATAGCCCTCTAGCAGATAGACCCATAATCTTAGGAGGAGATTGGAATCTGGTGCAGTCCAACCGTCTTGATCGTTCATGGTCTAGAGGAGCTCATCAGTCTCTGACTCAGAGGGCATTGGCTGAATTTACCTCTTCTTTGGGCCTCATGGACCCATGGAGAACCTTAAATCCTACTACTAGAGAGTTTACCTTTTATTCCCCTATTCATAAAAGCTATTCTCAAATTGACTTCTTCTTGGTTAGTCAACAAATTCTTTCCTTTTTCAAGAAGCTACTATTTTGAGTCGGGTAATTTCAGATCACTCGCCCATTGGATTTCGATGTCGACCACTGTCTGCTCCACCTAGGTCCTATTCATGGTCTTTGAACAATAGTTTGTTTAAGGATACCCAATTGTTAAGCCACTTTCTATCCTTTATGTCTCATTCAATTACATATAATTGGGGGTCAATTAGGGTGGTGGACCAGGCATGGGCGGCCTTGAAGGCTACATGGAGAGGTGAGTTGATCATACTTGCATCAACTCGTAAAAAGAAAACCATGCTCCTCTTATCTAATTGTTTAGAGAGGATTAAAGCCTTGGATGTTATGGGAGGACTCGAGATCCTTTGATCAGGAGCAAGAGTTAACTACGCTTAGGGCCTGGTACACAAGTACCTTAAGGGAGGGGGTTGAGAATGTGGCCTCTAAACTGAAGGCCTCATACATAGGGCAGGGCAGCAAAGCTGGTAAAATTCTAGCCTAACTGGATTGAAACAACGGGCTGTGGCTAAGTGCGTGGCGGTGTTGAGGCACCCGAGGATGAATAACTTAGTTTCAGATCCAGAGGGCATACTCGATATTTTTGTCGATGTTTATAAAAACCTATATACTAGTACGCCGCCTTCCTCAGAGGGAATTACCAAGATGAGGGAATTTCTGGCAAATATTTCCTTGCCTAAATTACCAGAGGAGCTTAGCCAGAGGCTGGAAGCTCTCCTCTCCTATGAGAAGATTTCTGAAGCTGTGGACTCTTTAAAGCTAGACAAGGCCCCAGAACCGGATGGATTTACAGCCCTTTTCTATAAGACTTTCAAAGATTCTCTGGCGCCATTGTTGCAACAACTTTATGCCTTCTGGCAAGATCATGGGATAGAGGACCCTTCCCTTTTTGAGGCAAGACTTATTTTGTTACCTAAACCTGAGAAACCATTGGATCTGGTTGGTAATTATAGACCAATCTCATTATTAAACATTGATGTTAAAATTTTCGCCAAGATTTTGGCTACCCGAATCAAAGTGGTGTGGCTAGGGTTAGTGAGCCCGGAACAGGCTGGATTTGTAGCTGGCCATTCGTCAGCGGACCACTTCCGGAAATTATTTTATTTAATCTCTGCGTCTACGTGTCCAGACATGGAAGCATCTTTGATCTCACTAGACGCAGAGAAAGCTTTTGATAGGGTGGAATGGGATTTTATGTTTCAGGTATTGTTTCATTTTGGTTTTCCGGGGAAGTTTTTGAACTATATTCGGGTCCTCTATTCATGACCTTCAGTGAGAATTCAATGCAACAACTTGATTTCAGCTGCCTTTCCCTTATTGCGAGGCACGCGCCAGGGATGTCCTCTCTCCCCGTATCTATTTAATTTATATCTGGAACCATTGATCTGGGCCATTAACAAGGACAAGCTAGTTCAAGGGATTTATATAGGGGAGTCTGAGTATAAGCTATCAGCCTTTGCTGATGACTTATTAATGCATGTTCGGAATAGTCAAGACTCACTTCCGCACCTCTTTCAAATCATTTCAGATTTTAGTGAAATCTCGGGCTATAAACTAAACAAGAGTAAAACCACAGTTTACCCATTATCAACAGAGCTGGTGTTCATCCTTAGGCCTACAATGGCAACCTAAATCCCTGTCTTATTTAGGCATCCAGATCTCAAAGGACCCGGCTGACTTGGTGGAACTAAATTTAAAGCCTTTGTTTAAATCTATCAAGGAGGACCTGGAAAGGTGGACTAAGCTTCCGTAATCCTTTTGGGGGAGAACTAACACAATTAAAATGATGATTTTACCAAGAATTTTCTACCCCCTATTCAACCTTAATGTATACCTTCCCAGGTCCTTCTTTAATCCGCTTTATAGATATTCGCTGACTTTTTGTGGAAGGGAAACCCCGTAGAAGCCTATATAAACTTACTCTCCTAAGGAAGGTAGGGGCTTGCAGTTGCCGGACTTCTATATTTACTATCTGACTAGCCATGCTGAGGGTGCCCTATGGATGCGTCAGATACAGTAACGACTTCCGTGGGATGTATGTTGGATCGGTCGATTGCTCATAGTACTAATCTAGACTTGGAATCTTATTTATATATTCCATGGTCTAAGGTTCCCTTGAAAGTGAGGGATACCCCATTGGGATGGGATATTAAGGCTCTCCACCAGCTTTATTCTTTTTTGAGCATTCCCTTCACAAAAGATCTAATGCAACCTCTTTTAAGGAATCCTAACCTTTTGATCAGTAATCAGCCGATAAAGAGATGCGTAGGTAAATTCCCTCCTAAGCCTAGGGTAGTGGATTTTGTTTTAGACGGTTTAGCTATTTCGCCCTCTGTTTTGATGGAGAAATTCGAGATTGAACCTAGTGATCGGTTGTGGCTGTACCAGATTCAAAGATGTATTCGTTCCCTCCTAAAGGGTAACAGAGGGAGTGAAGAGGCTGGGGAGCTTCTGAAGAAGATGAGAGACTTGGTATTATCTGGTAACATTGCTTCCAAAATTTATAAATTAATTTTGGCAAAGAGGGACTCCAGAATATCCCCAATATCTTACTATTGGGAGATGAATTTATCCTTGGGCTGGTCTGAAGAGACCTGGACTAAGGTTTGGTTGGATCTATATACATATGTCAAGCAAGACAGATTGAGGGGTCTTCAATTTAATATTTTGCACAATCTTTATCTTTCCCCGGCTAAACTTTCTAGGATATATAGACCTAGTTCCCCAGAGTGTAAGGATTGTGGTTGCCCTATCGGCACTACTTATCATAAATTATGGGAATGTCCTAGGGCAGCTAAACTCTGGGACGCGGTAAAGTCGTGGATAGGCCCCTATTCAAATATTTCAGCTTACTTTAATGCTTATGTATGTATATTTGGTATGTTTGCCCAAATCTCTGCAGTTGCCCAAAAGCACCAAATGGCCTTGGTTGCTTTGGTGACGAAGCTGCTTCTCCTTCGCTACTGGTGTAGTGATAAGTCCCCCTCATTTAAGGAGTGGTGGGATGAATTTTTATCCGCTCTAAATGTGGAGAGAGCTGTAGCTAGTTTCTTTAAATCAACTGAAAAATTCAATAGATACTGGGATAGTTTTTTTTGGTGCTTGAAGGATAAATATGGCTACTAGAGGGGACATGGTGTTTTTTTTTTCTCTATAGCCATACGTGGAACGAGAGTGGGCTACTTGGTGCTATTTCTCTTCCCCCCCCAAGTAGGTCAAATATACTTAATGATCCTCTACTAGATTATATCAAGACAAGATAGATTATAGTTCTTTAAGGATCAGGTTGCTAATCTTCTTTGGTCTTCATTCTGTTTTACTTCTTTCCTTCTTTCTTCTACCGGAATAGCTGCCTGGGTTTTGGGAGTGGGGGGACTGGGGGTGGGGTTGGGGGTTCTGGGAGGTATATCCCTTTCCTATTTGTTGTGAGTCAAGAGATTTCATTGCATTAATACTTGTAATGGGGTTTTTGTTTTGTGGGGTTGGGTTTGGTTATTGTAATTGTTGTTTGTTATAAAATAAAGTTATTTGCCAAGTTCAATAGTTCAATCTGGCTTGCTTAAATCACTTAAAAAATTCCTTTTAACTCTCCCACACACTCAAGCTCGAACTCCCATTCATCAGTTGCAAAGAAGAGATCACAAAATGTGTTCAGACATAACTAAAATTTAACCACCCTTGCGGTCACTTGTATGCGATAACAGGAACTATCCCTAAACAAGTTGCCCGCTTTAGAATATGGCTTCTTACTTACTTTTTGCAGTTATGCTGGAATAAAATAAAACCTCGGTGATTATGAGCAGACTAAGTTGTCGCTGACTTTTTACTCACCGGTGCTCAACACTGGTTCTATTCTGGCTTGTATAGGCTGTTCTGGCCTCCCACTATTTACTAGACCAACTTCAGCTACCACTGCAATCTGCAGTGATCTACAGTTGTCATGGAATGGTGAATCTGTCCATGAATACCACACATCAGTCTTATGGTCAACTAGGTCAAATGGGTGTGCCGACCACTCTGAGCTCAGTATACCGTGAGGATTTATGATGTCAGCTATGACTTAATCCAATAGTGTGTCAGCTTGCCCAATTTGAATTTCTGCAATTGAGATTTATATCTTTAAAAATAAAACTTGAAATTTCAAAACTAAAAATAATAAAAAGATAAGGGACATAAAAGGACATAGAGGATACTACTTTGTAACTCTGTAATAAAAGCTAAACTACTACTTTTTTTACTGAAATTAAAAACTTTAAATTTAAAGATTTCTCAATACCCCACACCACTTGGTGTAGAGTGCTATTTACTTCCTCAAACAATAACTGGATAAAATATCTTCTAGTGAAAGGATATTTCATATCAGTGCCTTGAAAGAAAGAAAATGGAGATAGCTCCTGTTCTTGAACAAAAAGCTTGAAAGCTTAATAAACTAAAAGCTGCAGTCTTCTTGCAGTTAACCCCCCATGGGGTTTGTCACAAGCTGGTGGCTGAAAGTGGGCTCCACCAGTGTTCTGGACACCTGATTTCACTGCCTCTAGTAACACCACAAATTGTTGCAGATTAAAACCAGCAGTACAAGAAATTCAGGAAAGGTTCTGGTTTGTCCTTATAAATTAGGCAATGCTGGCATACCTGTTCAAGAATGAAAAAGTGCCTTCATCAATACTCTGCTTCCTCTAAGTCCTTCTGGTGAGGTGTGCAGCTGCCAACTCAGACAGACGCTCTTCCTTTCCAGCATCTCTTCTATTAATCTTAATGAGACTGGATATTACAGTGTTTGGGTCTGACAACGCTACTGTTTTACATATATCTTTTATGCTTGTTGTCATCATTTTTAACTTCCTGGGGTATTGGGTTGTAGTTGTTCAGACATAGATCTGATGAACTTTCTAGAACATTCAGGTTTTCTGACATACAGTTTCCTTCTGCTTTATTGTGGATAGGGTCCTACCTTTTGACAAGTAGCCAGCTATGTTTTTTAATAAGTATGTGTTACTTCATAATATTTTTTTTCTTTAAATATGTTAGGCTGTAGTAATCCATATTTTCTTGTCTGTAATGGTTAATATTATCTGTTAGAGATTTTAATTATTGGGATAAAGACAAAGTTGCCATTTTGCACCTCTGAAAATTGTGTACAATTAGTCTAAGTTACCCAATTAATGTTCTATTTTTATTTGAATTGTAGAATCTTGCTTAGATTTAATTATTTTATAATTATTTTATCCTTGGTTCGATCCTTCTTGAATCCATGTATGCTATATTTCAAGGTTTGGCAGGAGTTAATCTTCTTGGTGGAATATTGGAGGTTTTGACAGTGCTTTACAGAGAAGGTGATTTCCGTATAAAGATGCCTATCTTGGAGTTTTCATAAGCACAAACATGATTGAGCTTGGTGATGCCTGTTATTAGATGATTTTTTGAGGGCTGGGTTATGAATGAATGCTGCAGAGGCATGGCAAAGAGGCTATTGTGGCAGCATCATATTTTTTCGGACACATACTTGGAAAAAGTTGCACTCGGATGGGGCGCTTAGGGATAATGAAAGGCACAATGTTATACAGATGAATCTGGCATTCACCACCTCTTGGATAAAGGATGCTTCTCAGTTATTCTTTTCAAAAAAAGTGCCAGAGTTTTAGTACAGGTGACACACAGTTAAAAACAGGCTTATCTTGATGTATTTCAGAATTGTTGTTCCTTTATCAAAAGTATAATAATAAAGGAACTACAATTCAGAAACACTTCAAAATGATCCTGTTTTTAACTGTGTGGCACCTGTAATAAAAACTATGGCACTTTTTGAAAAGAATATCTGAGCAGTGTCTTTATCCAAGATGTGGTGTGTGCTAGGTTCATCTGTATAACATAATTTTTACTGAATTTGTTGCCGTTCATGCAGTGGTGGCTATGGCTGGTGCCTTTGCTTGACTTTGTTTAATTTTGGTAGCCCTCATTTTCTCTCTGTCTCTCTCTCTCTCTCTCTCTTCGCTTAAAATGTAATAGTGCAATTATTATATATGTGTCTATTTCAACTTATCTTTAGTTTATATTTTGTTTCCTAAACAGATTATCCCGAGGTGGCTCTTGGTGTTGGCCTTTATCCATTGGGGAGAAAAGGGAGAAGGTGCTTCCACCATTGGAAGAATTCTGCTCTGCCTGTTCTATATGGCTGTAGTTGGTTATAAGTTTTCTATTTTATTTAAACTCTTTTTGTGGTTCAGCAAAGTGTGTCCTGCATTCCATTTGTGTCAGTATCAAAAATATCTCCAATAAGGGATTACTGACAGACAAATAGGGTTTTCTTATTTTGTGTTGTGTTTCATTCTTCTCTATTAGTAACATTTTAAGCCCTAACTCTGATTTGTGTCTTCAGTGTTCGCTGTATTTTAATTATCTGTTGATGATTTTACTAGCCCTTGTTTACTAGTGTGCTTCTCTTGGAGTGTTCTTTTTGAGTGTTTTAGATATTATTGTGGTATTTAGTTTAACATAATTTACATAGACTGGTTGCTGTCATAGGACAGAGGATGGTTACTCAGGTAAGTGGGTTTTCATCATGGGCCTCTGTTTATGGTGAGGTGGTCTTTATGACTAGGGAAGTATGTTCTATGGATGGTACATTTATTTGGTGCTATTTTGGGGGGCAGGAAACTATAGTCTTGGGGGGGTTGTAGAGGTTGGGGACATTTTGGGGAGTTCTGGGTTACTCTGCAGGGCCATGGGAAATTGGGTGTCTCATAATTTAATGTGTCTGGCCAAAGTTATGACTTGTTTATTATTATCTCAATAATTTGATATATATGAGTAACGCTGTTAGATATAATTCATGGAATGCTAAATGGGCTTCTTCCCAGGGTTGAGTGCTACCAGTTTCTTAAACATATTAACCATTTGTGGATCGCACCTGAAAAAGGAATTGGTTTTCCAGTGTGCTTACCCATTAAGCAAATAAAACAAAAAAAAAATGTGAATGGTAAAATTAGTTTTCTTCAAGAAACACACCATTTGGCATCTAAAGTTAATTCATTTAAAAAATCTCAAATTACCCATGTTTACTGAGCTGGTGACACAACCGGTCAGAGAGGGATTTCCATTTTAATCAAACAGAATATAAATTTTAAACTTCAACAAAAATATTGTTGATTCAGATGGAAGATATGTCTTTATTTCAGGATTACTGAACAACACTGAAGTCCTCCTGTGCAGAGTTTATGGTCCAAATGTAGACCCCCCCCTTCCTTTTTAATAAGTTAGCTAATTTATTAACTCTTTGCCTAGCCATACCTATTATTTTGGGTGAGAACTGGAACTTAACTTTTAACCAGGACTTGGATAGAGCCCATAAACTTACCGCAGTTCTGTCTCCTGGGCAACATGCCTTATGTGATTTTATTGACTCAGTGCAGTAGGTCTGTGTGACCCCTGGAAAGTATTTAATCCCTCAGCTAAGGAGTTAACCTTCTATTCTTCTGTGCACAACACTTACTGTAGGACAGATTGCTTTTTTTATAGAGTGAAGAAATCATTAGTGGCATTCTTAATAGTGGTATTGATCCAAGAGTTTTATCTGACCATTCTCCAATTTGGATTCAATATATCTTACCTGGAGCTAAAGATAATGATTCTGTATTTGGAAAATTAACAACCAATTATTGAAATATGATATTATAGTGAACCGACTTAAGGAAATTATTCCTATGTTCCATTCTGACTGGCTCTGTGGTGATGGGGATCAGGAATGGGTGGCTTTTAAATATTTTATAAGGGGTGAACTTTTCTGTTTAGCTGCCAAACGTAAATGGCAGAAGCTGGCAAAGACTTTTCAAATACTGGCTGATACAAGACAGTTGGAAAGCTGATTGAACCCCTCTACTCCAGATTCTTGCATGATGACCTCGTATCTCTTAGGGACAAGTACTCAGAATTGCTTAGGGAACAAGCTGAATAAGTAATACTTAGGACCCAATTGACTTACATTGATCAGGGTGAAAAGGTCAATCATCTAATGGACTACTGCATTAGAAAGCTAGAAGCTTTCAGGATTATTCCAACTATTATATCTGATATAGAAAGCACTGTCAAAACTGCACATTGGGAGATAGATAAATAATTTAAAGGTTTTACTGTAATCTTTACAGTTCTCCTTAAAATCCTCCCTCACGGGAGGAAATTCAGAAATACTTAAATGGATTAGATCTTCCAGTGTTCTGTGAGGCCCACCATTAAGAGTTGGGTTGACCTATAACTATACCCAAAATTTTTGCTCTCATTAAAGTCTTAGTTTCAGACAAGCCACTGGCCTGATGGTCTCTCTACAATTTTTTGTTTTGTTTTGTTTTAGAAGAGATAACTCACGTGCTGTTAAGGTTTTATTCCTTTAATATTTGATTGTGTCTTTTCTGATCCCTCCCTTTTTCCAAAACATTGAGAGCAGTTGGTACCTGCAACTTGATGGACTCACTCTCTTTCTCATGCTGACACTTGATTTACAGTCTGCTGTTTCCAATGAATAGAAAAAAGGGGCATACCTGGTAGTTTTCCAAAAGTGCTTCACTTTATTACTGTGTAATATAATGCATTTTTATGGAGTTTTAGGTTAAGAGCTGCATCTTCCAATCAGATTGTTTGAAATGAATGGCTGCAAAGATTTTTCATTCTTTGTGTCTCTGCTCAAATAAAGTTTTATCTTTCATGTTGTTTGTGCTATTGGGTTCATTTTTTGCACTATTATGGCACTTTGTGTTAGTAAAAATGTATAACTTTTTCTGTGGAGCTGTGTCTTTAAGGATGCCTGTATAAATGGTGCGGCCTAGTAATTGCATGTCAGCCTTTGAAAAAGCTCTAACTGAGTGAAATGCATCAGGTGATGTGTCCTTTGTGAGTGGAGTGTGGATCGTATACCTGGTCGATCACAATCCACTCTTTGGAATACAGACTATAAGAAGCTCTGAGAAGTAAACCAAATAGATACAGTGAAACCCATTTTAATACACATAGGACAAATGCAAAGTCTGGTTAAGTGCACACTTTTCTTATATCCTGATTTTTTTCCCATACTTGCAATGATAAAAATGTCATTTTAATGCACATTGAATAATTGCAAAATTTGGTTTAATGCACATTTAATACACTTAGCAACAATGTTAAATTTTGTTCAGCTGTACTTTAAGTGCACATTTTACAACTGGGTTTGTCTCTGCCATGGTTTACAATATTTTAGTTGACTAATCTACTGTAGCTGTAACTGCAACTAAGTGTAATCAACTAATTAATCACACTGGTTCCAATCAGTTCTTACATTTATAAAAGCTGCCTTGAAAAACACAGAATCACAAACAGAAACAGCAGAACTGAACAGAACAGAACAGAAGGAAATGGAGAAATTAAAAAAAGACCACCCTCACCCTGGAACAGAAAGTATAGCTTATTCAAAAGCTTTCAGAGCCAAATGTGAAGTGTGTTGAAGTTGCCAAAGAATATGGGGTTGATATATCAACTGTTTCTCATATTTTTGCGGCAAACGAATGACATGTCTGAATGGGAGTCTGGCAAGAACCTGTTCTGTAAGAGAAAAAGAACTGGAAAAAGCGAGACAGTGGAGACAGCTTTCCTGAGGTGGTTAACAGAAAGTCATGCTGTGCATGGCTCCATAAATGGTCTGATTGTACTTCAGAAAGCACAGCTGCCTGTTGATATGCTTGGTCTGTCCTTTGTTGCTACCAATGGGTGGCTATGCTGCTGGAAAGAAAGGCACAATATTGTTTATAAAAAATTGTTATGGTGAGAAAAAAAGACGCTAATGCTGATTCAGTGGAACACTGGCTTGCAAATGTTCTCCCCCAAATTTTAAATGATTTTGCTGATGACAACATATTTAACTGAGATGAAATGGACTTATATTTTTGAGCTTCTCCCGAAGGTACAATCATTTGTAAAAGTGACATAACAAGATAAGGGGAAAAGGCAAGAGAAAGGATTTTGGTCCTTTTGTACGGCAATATGACAGGGACTGAAAAAATGAAGCCCCTTGTCATAGGAAAATCATGAAAGCCCATGTGCCTTAATGAGGTGGAATAAAGTGCCTTTCCAGTTATTTATGAGGAAAACAGTAACTCGTGGATGACAGCTGACATTTTTATCAGATTTTTGCAGATGATCAATGCACAGATGAGACTTAGATGAAGAAAGAGTGCCAGGTTGCTAGATAACTACAGCACTCATCCTAACATCAGCCTGTCCTGTGTTAAGTTACTGTTTTTGCCACCAAACACCACTTCAATCATCCAAACCATGGACATGGGTGTCATTTGCAATGTAAAGCACTTCTACCAATGTAAAGTAAACAACTTAAGGTGTCACAGATCTTTTCCAAAACACACCACCCCTCTGTTAACCTGTTTTTACTTTGTTTTCAGGTGGTTGAGCAAATACTGATGGCTGTGGATGGTGGAAATACATCAGCTCTAACAGACCTTGCCAAACAAAATAAACATCTTGGATGCTATGCAGATTCTAAGCTTGTCCAGGGATGTAGTACAGCAAGAAATGATTGTGAACTGTTACTTGAAGGCAGGCTTTGAATCAACCTCAATGGAATCAACAAAGTCCAAGAGGGTAGCATCTTTCAAAAAAAGAGGTGTGCAAGAACAAGGGGGCACAATTTGAAGATAGAAGGGGGGCGGCTCAGAGGTAATTTAAGGAAGTATTTTTTTTACAGAGAGGGTTGTGGATGTATGGAACGGCCTTCCAGAGGAGGTTGTGGAGTCAAAAACAGTGGTGGAATTCAAGCATGCATGGGACAGTCATAAGGCAATTCTAGGGGGTGGGGGTAGGAAGACGTAGACTGCTAGTTAACTAGGATCTGCAGCTTATCCATCAGGTAGGGAAATGGGAAGACTGGGTGGGCCAAGCGGTCCTTATCTGCCATCAAATTCTATGTTTCTATGTTTCTATGTTTCATGTCACTGGCGACGTCAGGTGATGACACCGAAGCCATGGAACTCCCGGTCGGTGAGGAGGCAATGCAGATGCCAGTGCCTGTGCTGCCCATTGGAATGTTGGCAGCAGAATTCATTGTCTTCATGGACATTGATGTAGATGCTCCAACTGAGATTTTGGTAAATAATGCCAAAATACGCAGTGACATTAAAGGGAACAGCATGTAGAAGATGAAGAGGATGAGGAGACAGAACCAAACTTTCTTACTTTGGTTAATTTTAAAATTTATACAGCTAAAGTATTTTATTCCTTCTGGTGGATAGTCACATTGTTTAATAAAGATTGACTTTTTATGGTAAATCATCTATGCACATTACTGTACTACAGTGCCTTGATCGTGTCTTGCATCATGTGTCTGGTCTTTGGCTTAATGAATTCTCAAAATGTTAAAATTCAGATAAGTGCACAACCCACTTAAGTGCACAAAAAGTTGGTATCCTTAGTGTGTGCACTTAAGTGGGCTTCACTGTAATAGATTATGTGTTGCCTTACAAATACTAACACACAGTGTCATGCTCCACAACCTTATGATCAAACATAAAAAAGTAAAAACAAGACAAAGGGCTAGTTACATATCTAAAGGAGCAACCTCACTGTATAATATGCTGCTATGTGAGACCTTCCAAATTATTAAAGAATAACACCTCAACAGGAATGATAGATCATGAACTATAAACAAGAAATGTAACAACAAAATAACATAAGAACCAAAAACCTGATGTTGCTGTTAGAGGGGGTAGGTGAAGGTGCCTATTTCTAATCACATTAACTATCTTGGGTGACAGCAATGGGAAGCATGGCTTCTCCTTCCCTCAACTCTCATCTCCACCTCATGGTGGACTCCAGGTGCCCGGAGGACTGTAAGCGCCATCAGTAGTGTCTATAAATATTGTAGCTTCAAGAAAGGGACCCCACACTTGATGAAAGTTTTGGGGGTTACCTGCTGCAATATACAGTATGCTGAATGTTTGTAACCTGCAAGCCTAAACATGCCATCCAGCCATTCACCTATAGTAGGGATGTCTGTGGTTCACCAATGACATAGCAGCAATTGTTTCACTTCAGTGATAGCTGACATGAACCAAGCAAATGCTGGATGGAGCTGCAAGGCTTACTATGCAATATTTTGTAAAACAATGAGGAATGTTTCTTTAGGTACACTACCTCCAAATACAATTTGAATCAGAGAAAAAATCTGGTCCCATAATTCCACAATTTTGAGGCATGCCCAAAGCAAATGGAGGTGCGTACCCACAATGGATGTGCACCTCCAGCAAGCTGGAGATGATAACAATTTATCTTATGAAGCAAGGTGGGAGTTTGTTACCAAAAATGCAATGTTTGAAGCTGCATTAATCTGTCTGAAGTATCTTTACATGCACCATACGCATTAGATCACATTGTATTTCATTCTTCATTGGAGAGTTTACAGCCTAGCAATGTTTCACACCAGGAATTCACACAAGCGGTATCAGGAATAAACTCTTCTAATAAAACTTTATATATAGGCCCTGTTTGAGGTGGAGAATTAGCCATTTTCTGATTAACTGGCCCCTTACTAACTCATCCCATGTATCAGCCATAGGGAGGCATAATTGAGTTCTTATTATTTGAGATAATAGATGCCGGAGTTGCAGGTACCTCCAATGATGAGAAACAGGGAGAGACACCTCTAACTGAAGGTCAGAGAAGGGCTTCATATATTGAGAGCAGGTCTCCTACCTTATTCATCCCACCCCTAGACTATAGGGGCCAGAAAAATGAGCAACCACAAATTTTTAATTTATTATTATGCCAAATTGGCCATAGCAATATGGGCACATCTAAAGTGGGTCCCAAAATGATTTTAATATTTTTCCAGATATGAACCACATACTTTTGAGTGGAGGTACATGACATCTGTGAGGACCAATCCCACAACATTACCTCAGTGGGAATGTTACCATTGAGGTCTTATGCCAAATCTATCCAGCGGGTATGAAATCTATTTGTTAAAGAGTGAAGCCACATCCATATCTGCTGGATCCTCACTGCTAGACAGCACCCCTTAAACCATGGGGCCCTGATACCTCCCTTTGTCCTCAGAGCAATTAGATGCAGTGCAGATAGATGTGTATTCTTGCCTTCTCACATGAATGTAGTTACTATGGATGCCAACTACTTCCAGAGAGAATCTTGCAATTTATGAGGCAGGTAGCGAATAATATATAAAAACTTTGGGATACCCATCATCTGCAAGGTCTGAATTTCCCCCAAAAGAGAGAGGTTAAGATGGGTCCATCTAGCAATATCATCCTTAAGTTTTTTAAGCAACAGATTAATATTCAGGGCTGACCATTGCATCCAATATGAGGCTATATCAATGCCCAAATACTTAAGAGGATGGGTTGCATATTGAAAACCCCATGCCAATTCTCCGAGTTCAACCTGAGCCAGCTCAAATTTATCCAGTCTTGGATTTCAGAGAGGCAGTTGTTAAATATCAAGAGAGCTCTATCCTGGTCTGGTGCAAAAGACACGTAGAGTTGGGTATCATCAGCATAGCAGTGAAACCTCAGCCCATACCTTCTTAAAATGTCTCCAAGGGTTAGCATGTACACTGTAAACAACATGGGGAACAACACTGAACCCTGAGGTACCCCACATGACAGAAAGACTGGGTCGGAGGAGTAAATCCCTGACACCACCCTTTGAGTTCTCCCAGTAAGGAAAAGATCTAAACCACCTGAGGACTGTACTTGACAGACCACAGATGAACCTCAGGCATTTGAGAAGACCTCCATGGTCAACAGTGTCAAACGCTGATGAGAAATCTAGAAGAAACAAGATGGAGCAGCTCTTCTGATCGCTCACCATCAAGAGATCACTGAGCACCCAAACCAGTGCAGTCTCAGTACTATGCCTCTTTCAAAAAAAAGATTGGAGAGGTTCATAAATGTCATGGCTGGTCAAATGGTTCTCCAGTTGTAGGGCCACTGCTTTCTCAATCACCTTCCCCACAAAGGGAAGATTAGAGATTGGTCTGTAGTTAGCAGGACAGTCTGGGTCCAGAGAAGCCTCCTTCAGGGAGCTGGGAAACTGTCCTGTCTCAAGGGATCACCAGACTATCCATGCTAGGACCGGGCCAATAGTATCACAACAGCTCCTAATCAGGGTAGTTGGGTCCAGATCCAAATGAAAGCACATAGGGTGCATACCCCAAACAATCCACATGACATCAATGAACTCTGGCCAATCAAAGGAACTCCAGGAGAACTGAGGGACAGTGACCAAGTGCAATCCGTAGCATCTTCCATAGGGTGTGCTGGTTGGAGCTCCACCCTGCTGTCATCCACCTTTGCTGCAAAGAAACAAGCAAGCTTTTCACACTCCACTTGTGGCAGACTGGGTTGCACAGTCTGTCTACAGTTCAAAAGAGCTGAGCCGGTCAGTTCTGAACAGCCACAATCCCCCCGGATAGGAACTCTGCCTTCTTACCTGTGATTGCAGATCGATAGTCTTGATAGTGTTCCAGCAATCTAAGGTGGTCAGCATCTAGGGCAGATTTCTGCCAGCAACACTAAACTTTGTCCTTGTCACTGCATCTCGTTCAAGGTCCCATCAAACCAGGGGGACAGAGGACGACAGGGGAGAGGACAAACATGGATGGGAGAAATGATATCCAGAGCCAAAGAGATGGCCTTGTTATAAGCCAAAACCAAGTCATCTGGGTCATTGTTTGCTTGAGGAAGCATCGATAAGTCAAGTGATGCCACCAGGCCTTCTGAGGTTACATCTCACAAAGGGTGGTACCTGACCATCTCAACTGGGGTAGACCTACAAAGGGGGGCACAAGAACTGAACCCCACGGTGTAAAGATTGGGCCATCCAACAGGTTCCACCCCCAAATGAAAGACTTCAATCCCCAGGAGGAAGACTAGGTCAAAAAGGAGTGACAACATTTATGAGTGGCAGAAGTAATAACTTGTGTAAGGCCCTAAAATGTCATCAGTTGGAGGAAGTGTTATCCAAACTCCGAGAATTTGTCATTGACCCAAGCACTAAAGTCATCCAGGACCATCAGCCTGGGGGACTCAAATACCATATCGATCACAAAGTCTGCTACTTCCTGAAGGAAGTGCTTCTCATCCCCTGGTGGATGGTAGATGAAGACAATCCTACAGCCTACACCTGTCTGTACAATACACTTGAATGACTCAGCCTCCTCAACTAGTACATTTGTGAGGCCCAGTTCAGTCTTGAAACAGACCGCAAACCCCTCCACCATGGTCCAATCTCGAGGGGTGTGTAACACTGAGTACCAGGCCAGAATAACAGCCTCTAAGGTGGGCCCTGCATTTTCATTCAGTCAGGTCTCGGTGACACAAGCCAGATCCACCAATCCAACAAGATCTGCGATAACTGCAGTCTTTCTTTTGATGGATCTGGTGTTGCATAACACCATTCAAGTGTATCCACCCCTCTCCCCACTCCTGGTCTTTCCCTACACCCAACACCTGAGCTACATAACCCCACCATTTTCTCCCCCTGGCTCTTCCCCTACCTTTTGACAAGGCCTGCCCTAGCTGCAATCTAGGTGCAGACCCCGCTATAAACCCTAGCCTGTACCACCCTCCATGTTCTGCATCTCTACTTTATTCAACTTTTCTGACATATTTTGTTCCCTCTTCCTCCTCCCCTCACTTTCCTTTCTTCCCCACTGTCCAACGTATCTTCTTCATCACCATACTCTATAAACCCACTCTTTTCCACCTTCCCCACATTTTACCCACCCTATCCTGACAATGACTGTACCAGACTGCCTGTATATGTCCACAGGTTGCATTTAAGTTGAAAATCATTGCCATATGATAAGTAGGATGCTACTTATCCATCTTGCACTTTTGCTACTATTTTTGTCACTTGTAAATGGGTATATATGCTGTTTTTATTTGTATCATTTATGTTACTGTACATGTTTCACTGTTTTGTACTGTGCACTACATCTGACATAGAGTCTTTGTAAAAGAGCCCTATGTGCTCAAAGGTATTACTCCAAATTGTGGAATAAATAAATAGGGTTTTTATGTAGAACTGAGGAAGAAAACATGTTTTGCCCAAATCTTTTCACCATTATCTGCTATCCCCCTACAGCAAAATGTGACCTCAGTCTTCAAAAGCTTTTACTCACCACCTCAAAGGTCTAATTAAATGGGCAGAGAGACACACATTTCATTTGTTTCTGGGATCTCACCTGTCCAGAGCTGATCTCTAAGCAACAGCATACAATGTGTAATAAACCTGAAGAACAGCCCCAGGAAACCAATAAGACAACTAATCAAAAGTAAACTATCTAATCCAGGTAAAAGGTTCCACAGTCTACCCAGATAGACAAGTAGCCTCTGTCCACATCTTAGCACTGTATTCTAAAACAGTGGAGTGAGTCTTAGAAGGTAAATCACCATTCAAAAGCACCTGAACCTTCAAAAACATACTAGGATCGTGTCTTGTTTGAATGAATGAAGCTCCAAAAACCAAACCTCTTTTGAAACGTAGTTAATTTTAAAATATTCATTCTCACAGATAAAGATTTTTGAAAGAGGAGTTGAACAAAATGTTAATCATTTAAGCAACTACTAGAGCTCACTCTTCCCTGAAATCTAAGTAAAACAATTTTAAGAGGCAAGTATCCCAAATAATTCAATATATACAAACTAAAGTGTGCTTCTAATAGGACTTTCCAATGATAATATCTCAAAAAATAAGTTGGTTCATCTTGGGAGCGATGAAGTGAATTTTTGAAAGTGGAATTATAATTGAAACAGCGCTGACTTTTGAACAATTTTCTTACTGTGATGGGGTTTTCAAAAAAAACTTGATTCCACCTTCCCTCGATGAATGAACTCTCAAAAGTGAAGTATTGTTTGAAACTTGATAGCTTTTGAAAATTCACTTCATTTAATGAAATATCCACAAAGGAGGTTATGGAAAATAATACTCTATAAAGCAGTTCAATGAGATCAAACTCTTTCAAATTATATTAATTAAAAAAAATAACTTTATTACAACATATTATAATAACTAAAAATGAATTGGTAGTAGGACAGCAGGTTGAGTAAACTTGTCTACTAAGTCAGTCTTGTTTGTGAAACGCTTTTCGAAAATAAAATGAAATGAGTCAGGACAACTCCTTATAGAAACATAGTCCATTGCGATAGCTGAAAAAAGAAACAGAGAACTTCAGGCCCAACATCTTAAGTCATTCTAAAGATCCATCTCTGTATATTAACTTTCAATTAAAGCTGGGTATCGACCTGAATAGCAATTTGTTTGAGTTGCTACGATTAATATGCTTGAGACCTTCTGTAGAAGCAAATGAAGTTACCAAGTGACAGTAGGGAGTGTCTAGTGAAGTAATTAACACTGTATAAATTTCAAACATATAATCCTACAAAAACTTTCATTAAAACAAAAGTTGTTGCCACAATAGCTGAAAGCCTTTATTTTCAGTCACCTCTGCTTAAAGAGATCTGGGAATAGCTTCATCAATTGCGAGGTAATCTGCTCAGGAGAATTGAAAGAAAATGGTTTACCATCCTTATTGATAGTGAGTTTGGCTGGGTAGACCATTCTAAATCTGATTCTAGCATTAATAAACTTGCTCACAATTGGGGAAAAACATCTGCGCCGCTGTCTCACTTCTTGCAGGAGGTCCTGAGATATGTGGATTCTCTTCCCATCCCATAATAGTTCTTTGTCTCCTCTGCATTATTCAAAACGTGGGATTTTTCCAAATAATTAAAAAACTGAATGATAAATGGACGGGGGGGGGGATCTCCCCTTGGTGGTGTGGGTCTCAATGCTCTATGCACTCTTTCCTTTACATATAAGACTCCATTAGGGGACTTTTCAGCTAGGTTCTTGCAAAGTACTTGTGTGAAGTGAATGATAACTGGGCTGTCAGAATTTGCTAGAAGTCCATATACCACAATGTTGTTTCTGTGAGACCTGCCTTCTAGGTCTTTGAGTTTTGTTTAGAATTTGGATAACTTATGTCTAATGGAAGACAATTTTGGTTCTGCTTTATTTCTCCAATCCTGTATCTAAGATATTAAAACCTCTGAGTCGGTAAAGCGCATATTTATTTTTTTGATGGCTTGTTTTGACAAATTTTGATTCATCCACAAGCAGTTTAATGGTGTTCTTTAAATGAAATATTTCCTCAAGAAACTTATCTTCAGTTAACAAATTAGTATTTGAGGAAAAAGAAGTGCTCTTTCCAGAGGTCTGTTTAGAGTATTTGGAGCTGGCTGCTCTGTCTGGGGTGTTAGGCGATGTATGCCACATAGACGTCTTAATCTTTATTTCCATAGTATTAAGCAACAATGAAGCCAAAATCCAAAATAGCTCACTTCTGATGATATAAAGCCCCACAAGAATTTCAGTCCACCTCTGAAAGTTGATTTTGCTGACAAGGATCACTATTTAAAGAGGTTTGAGAGTGGAGCTCTGGGGACACCTGACTTACCACTGCAGGCTCATCCCTGGAAGTCATGACTATGCATCTTTAAGCTGATGGCATTGTTATTTACTGTATCAGTGAGAACAGGGTTGTGGTCCGGGGTTACTCCAAAATTGACAACATAATTTGACAAGATAAAGGATTATTTGAGTAATAGTAAACTTTTGTTAAATTCCAGGAAAACTCAGGTAACGGTTTTTGGTTCACCCAAGAAATTAAAGGTCCAGAAAGCCCAACTGTTGATTAAAACCTAGGATCTTGTGACCTTAGAAGTGATAGAAAGGTATACATATCTTGGGGTGTGGTTTGCTTCACATCTATCTGGGAAAGAACATATTTCCTTGATAATTAGCAGGTTAGACAAAGACTAGGGACTCTGTTTATTTATTAAATCTAGGAATTATTACCTTTGAGCCATGGCTGTTTTACAAAGGTTCCATGTCAGTAGGGTACAAACAACACAAAATTAAACAAAAAAAGTAAACAAATTATGAAGCAACATTAAACAGTGTTAGGCAGCTCAGTTATGGCATCATGGAACAAAAATACTTGAGTAACATATACTGGCTGATTGGATGAATTCAACAGAGAAAACAAGGGAGGGGGAGAGAGGAGCAAGGAGTGGCAGACATAGGGAGACTAGTGCAACTCAATGTCTTTGTCAAAGTGATCAGGGGTGGGAGGTTAAGCAAAATAGTCAAGGGGGGAAATTAATTGAAACAGTCACAAGAGCTGGAGGCTGTGAGGTGAAGATGTAGCCTAGATTTGAATACTCCTAGGAAGGTGGAGGTGGTGATGTAAGTGCTGAGGGCATTATACCAGCTGGGTGCACGGTGGGCAAAGGATCTTTGGCCCTGGGTGGTGAGGCATCGGGTGATCTAGAGAAGCTGACATTCTGAACTTCTGGTGAAATGGGTGTTGGTATTAGGGCGTAGTAGGTCTTGGATGCAAGGTGGAGTGAGGCCCAAGGTAGATTTTTTCACCATCAAGCAGGAAAGGTACTTTATGCCATTGAAGAGTTGTAACCATCCCATTTCAGCTTAGAGCTCACATGTATAAGTGCATCTTTGGGCACCAGTGAGCAGCTGACAGGCCTTGCTAATTGAGGTTGTTATGCACCTGAGTGTGGTAGTTGAGGCAGAGCCATAGATAATTAAGCCATAGTCTATGACAGAGATGACAGAGCTTTGGATAGTAATCTTCAGTGCAGATTGGGTAAGGTACTGTCTGTTTCGGTATAGGATACCAATGCGTTGGTTCAAAATTTTTGCAATACTATCAACGTGGGTCCCAAAGGATAGGCAGAGATTGAGGGAGATTCCAAGGTATTTAAATGATGACACTTGTCCGAGAGTATTTCCTGCTTAAGTGTGGATAGCAAACAGAATTTGCCTTTTCTTGTTTTGCGAGCTGGAGAAGAGCATGGATTTAGTTTTTTTATGGTTTAGGACCAGTTCGTGCTCTGAGAACCAGTTCTCAACTTTGGTGAAAGCAAGCTGCAGGCTGAGGAATAAGGGTTTCGGGTCCTTATGGGAGGAGAGAATCACAACATCGTCAACATAGAGGATTATTTGTTCTGGGCAAGATTGAGGAATAGAGTTTAGGAATATGCTGAAGAGAAGAGGGCTCAGTATGGATCCCTGAGGAATGACTGAGAGAACTGAATTTGAGTCTGACAGTACTCCTGAGATTTTTACTCTTTGTGAGCACTGGGCCAGGTAACTTTTTACCCAGGCACTAGAGCCCTGTGAGAGTCCAATAGCCTGTAGCTGTTTGACAAGCAGGCCATGGTGAACAGTGTCAAAAGCCTTTGTTAGGTCAATGAATACAGCTTCAGTTTGGTATCCTTTGTCCATTGCATTGTGGATTGCTCCACTGAATTCCAGGAGGGCGGTTGATGTGCTGTGCCCTTGCTTGAAACCGTGTTGCTGTGCACAGAGGATGTTATACTTTTGCAAGTCGTCTGTGAGTTGGTCCACCACAATGCGCTCAAGGGCCTTGGAGAGGGGTGGGAGTACTGATATTGGTCCATAGTTCCCAGGTAAAGACTTGTCACCACTTTTGAACACGGAGGGACAACTGCAGATTTCCATTTGCTGGGGAATTGACTAAGGCAGAGGGGGAGAATGAAAATTCTGGTGAGTGGGAGCAGTACCTCTTTCAGGGTAAGGGATAGTAGTTTGAGGTCTATAGTATCGCTACATGCTCTGGACTTAAGAGATAGCCTTTTTTATGTATTTGCGGACTTCATGTGCCCTAACTTTTTTGAAATGTAAAAGTGGTTTATTTGGAGCGGCTGGAGGCGATGATGGTTCCGAAGGGTCTACATCTGAAAAGAAATCCAGGGGGAGGACCCCACTAAGGTCGGTGAAAGTTGCATTGTAATGCTTTCCCTTATAAATCCAGATCTAAAATTAATATTTTACTTTTACCATTATTTGAGTATGGGGACCTGGTTTATGGAGGTTCAAATGTTACTTAGCTTAGTAGTTTGGATGTCATATTTTACTAAATGGCTAGGTTTAGAAATGGTGCCCCTTATGAAACTTATAGGTGTGTGTTGTTTATTTTAAGTGTGTTATTTCATTTGTTATATTGTAACTGCTGTATTTCTATAATCACATGAAATGTTTGTATTTTCTGTGTTTATTATTTATTAAATGTTTACAGCATTATTGTACCTATGTCAGATATGCATAGGATATCAGTGTAAAAGGGTTACCCACAATACAGTGAAAAGAATTTCGCTGAGGACAATTGGGGCATGGGAAAATAGTTGACAGCAAGGTTCATGACAGGGAATTGCATTGTGCATCTGGTTTGTCACATTGTGGGGGGGCTTCACCACCCCCGTAACCCCACTCAAAAAAATATAAACACCCCCACCCTGCATACATGGGGGGGACCACAGTTAGGGCTCCATGTTACCATCCACCCACAATCACCGCCGCACCAAAGTCCTGACTGCCCAGATCGCATCCACCTTAATTGCCTCTCCCATATTCCCTTCACCCTCATTCCTCACGTAGTTGTCGGGATACCCAATATAAATGAGTGTGACTGCTCATATGCAGTAACATCATTCTGTTTATTGCTTTTAATAAATGAAATTGAAGTTGAGAAATAGCTTAGGTTGTTAAAAAAGCATTGGCCTACTCTCTCAGCCAATCCAAGACTATCCCATCTGTTAGAAAATATGCCTAGGGTGATCTACAGTCAGGGAAAAAACAAACATCAGAGACATGCTTGTAAATGCCACTTTATCAAAGCCTACAAATGAAACATGGCTGTCCCACAAAAAGATAATTAAAAGTGTGGCCACTGCAGCCAGTGCTCTAATGCTTAAAATACTTCTTCATTCCAGAAGTGGGAACAGATAACAAATAACATATTTTATAAACTACAGTCCAGTTGGGGTTGTCTACATTTTTGATTTGCCACTGCAGGTATTTGTGTATTGGTCTGATGAAATGTCAGCTTAAGGTTCACATTAGCAAACCAAAGAATGGCATAAAGTCCAGATATAGATCATATGCAATGGCCAAAGATTTTCAGGTGCAAGCCACTGATTGGTTGCCTGTTTAAAATTTCTTGGGATAGAGAGGATTGACATGAATGCTTGTGGAGGAGATATTGGGCTCAATTCCCAAACACGTTGGGATGCTGCAAGCCCTGGGTTCACTGAACAGGTAGCCCATGGGGTTTGTGGCATTCTCTGGCCAGCAATCAGGATTCTTGATTCCATATGCCACATGCCGTGAGTTAGACCAACAGATTGCTGGCCTAACTTTGTGTCAATCATGGGACCTTTTTAAGAGTTTTTTGCCAAATATTTGGCACAAGCCACCATAAAAGGGGTAAAGTCTCACAAATGTGAGTCACTTCTGTAAATCGAGTGCAAGATGTAGCAATGTGTTCAGCTCAGTGCTGGGTTTAACACAGGGATTGATGTAAGCCCTGCATCAACCCTTGAGAATTGAGCCCTTTGTCTGTTGACTTTATAAAGAGACATGTACTGGATGACTACATTTTGCACTGTATTCCCTCAAGAATTTAATGATGAAATACTTTTTCAAGCTTTTTTATGCCTGGAGTGACTTTTTAGACTTGATTTATACTTTGGATTTCTCACATAATTAATGTATATTTTCTGTCATTCTGAATGCATTAATATGTCCTCATGCTACAGGGGTTGGTTATTTAATTGTATATTTATTGGCTATGTTGAATATAATAACACTTTCTCTTTGCTACAGCGTGAGTATACTGGCATGTGATATTACTGAATATTTTGTTCTATATATGTAGCTTGTTATATAGTTATTATTATTTGTGTCTTTTGACATTGTAGTGGTTCTTCTCCTACCACTGGCAATTCAGCACATTTATGCACATTTCATTCACTCATTTACATTTCTGTGGTCATTTGTCTTAAGTGTTCCTCACCCCCATATTGGTGTGACTATTTAAAGTTCTGAGTTTGTTGAGTAGCCCACCACTGTCTGGAAGTTGTCAGGGTATGAAGTTGAAACATTAGGATGTGCCTTGTTACGTGCATGTTGGTTTGTCAGCATGGTGGGTCCACAGTTTTTGGCACCATTGCACTATAGATTCTTGAAGTTCAGGCTGCACAGCAATAATTTAAAGGTTTGATGGCAGTCTTGTGTGAGTGTTCCAATGTACTGCTGTTGGAGACCCATTCTACACTTTCATGCCTGTATTATTCAAGAGAATTGCTGCACATAATTATGGTGAATACTGGAAACTTTGAAAAAAAATGCAAAGCCTGTTTTGCACTAAAGTAGAATTGGGTAGTTAATTGTATATTTATTGGCTATATTGCCAGTGGTGAGAGAAGAATCATTACAATGTTAAAAGACACCAACTCAGTGGAGCTAGACGAAGGGACAAATGTAACACCTGGGAGCAGTTAAACTTACTTGGAGCAGCAGGACCACAGAGCATTCTTCAGGACCCATTGCAGAAAAATGAATGAGGATGAACTGTGGGGACAGGAAACTGAGAGCTACAGTATGCTGCAGTTCTACCTTCCTGCAGCATAAGAAGCTAATGGGAATGGAGCTGAAGGTTACCCTTGGGATTCTGTAAAGGCCTGATCTGTAGGGTATATTGTGTTACTGTTCTAGGGGGTAATTCAGTGAGATGGAGGTTAAAGTAAACCCAGTTGATTGTTTTTCACCGGGATCGGTTCTACACATCTACTTTTCAGTACTTTTGTATATTAGACACGTGTGCTGATTGTTATCTGGCTTTCCCAGTTAGCTTAGTGTTCAGAGGAAGTTGATTGTTTTTTCTCCATGGGAGACCCAAGGCAGCAGAGGGTCTGGCATAGTTATTTTGCTTTTGGTTTTTGTTTAATTCCCTATCCCAGCTAATCTGATGTATCTGTTTCCTACTTTCCTTTTCATGTTGATTGCGCGCATGTGCAAGAAACATGTTGCATCAGCTTTCTCCACAAGCAGGTTGTGGAGGCGTGGCACTATTGTGCCCAATGCCCCCACAGCCTGCAAAGGCTTGTCTCCCATCCCCCAATGCCATGGCACGCTGCTACTGACACTAATTCAGCCAGCGTGCCACAACCTTCTAAAAAAGTAGCCACTGCAATCAGGGGCCGCCTAGTCATTGCAGTGTCAGCCATCCGCTGCAATGAGGGAGCGACCCATCATTGCAGGGCGGGATGTGACACCCCTGATATTGTTTGTGAGTATGGTGGTGGCTTGCTGCCAAGTTCACAAACAATATAACCCCTTCTCCCCCACCATGTTTACTTTCCAATGAGGGCCCTAATCCCCATCAGCTGGGGTGCCCCCGTATTTCTGTTGTTGCCGATGGGGGAGCCCACTCCCCATTGGCATTCTGTAACCCCCAAGGTTTTGTTCCTGCCAATGGGGTTCCCAATCCCATCAGCATAATGAACCCCCCGTTTTGTTCCTGCCGACGGGGTGCCCATCCCCATCAGCATACTGAACCCCCCAATTTTGTTCCTGCCGATGGGGTGCCCAATCCCTGTCGGCATAATGACTCCATTTTGTTCCTGCCGACAGGGGTGCCCAATCCCTTGTCGGCTACTGCTGACACCCCAACAAAAGCCTCTGTGATGCCCTGTGAAGGGAAAAATGGTCCTGCGATGTCTATTGTTTTTTTTTTCACCTGAAAAAAGGAAACTGTCCCTCGGCGCTCACCCTGCACCCCCCACAACCCTGCACACTCACTGCACACCCACTCCCCACACCCCTCACCCCATACTTACCTCTGGAGCTTGCATGATGATCTCGGTGGACCAGGAACACGTCTGCAATCTTCAAAGCTGACCGCAAACTGAGGAAATGCTGGTAAGCTGCATAATGTAATAAACAGGGATTTTTCAACTTTAGTGCATATCTCGGGCATTTTGAGGAATTCTTTCACCAAATTGTCAACATGGGGTTTTTGGGACTGCTCCTCATGAATTCTTGAACTGTCATGGCATTAATCAGCCCCGAAAGGTGGTTTCTCAATCACTGTGTGGAATCACCCTTCGGCGCCGATTAATGAAACAACAGTGCCAGTGTTCATGAGGTGGGCTGTCAAAAAGCCTATGTTGCAAATTTGGTGGGAAATATTCAAAAAATGACTGTTCGGGATAGATTAAGAAAATGATAATGATACTGTTCATGAGCAGAGGTCCTAAAATGCCTATTTTGAAAATTTGGTGATGATAGCCCATCAATTGACTGTGTTACAATTGTGCATTGGGCACTTTCCAAGCACCCTTGTAACTTCGCAGATTTGTAATATTGTCACACCAGATTTTCAACAGTGTCATTTTTTCACACCTCCTTATAAGCAGTACAGCTGTAATTTTTCACATCCTGACCGAAATTTGTTTTCACAGTTCCGGCGCAGAATAACGTGGTCACTGTGGGAAATCAGTGTTCAAGACAGATTAAGAAAATGACAGTGGCACTGTTCATGAGGAGAGGTCCTAAAATCCCTATGTTGAAAATTTGGTGACGAAACTCCATAACATGACTGTGTTACAAGCATGCCTTGAACTGTTTCCACGCACCCTTGTAACTTCGCAAATTTATAATACTGTCACGCCACATTTTCAACAGTGGCATTTTTTCACAACTCCTTATGAGCGCTACAGCTGTCATTTTTCACATCCTGGCTAAAATATGTTTTTGCACTCCTGCCAGACATTGGCATGGTCACTCTGGGAAATCAGTGTTTGGAACAGATTAAGATCGACCGAGTGAGAGGGAGGAGTGACCGAGTTCAACTGAGCTCTGTCGGGACTGCTGCAGATTTGTTTGTGTTCAGATAAAGGCCCCAATGTGAGAGCCCAGTACAAAAGGGCAGCATGCAGCACTGGGAGAAACAGAACTAGAGAGTGAGTGAGGGAGGGTGAGTAAGCGAACTTACTGAAACATTGTCAGGACTGCTGCAGATTTCTTTGTGGGCAGAAAAAGGCATCAATACAGGCAGGGGCCCAGTACAAAAGGCCAGCCTGCAGCGGTGGGAGAAACAGTACGAGCGAGTGAGACAAGGGGACTTAGTGAGCTGAATGGAGCTCTATCAGGACTGCTGGGATTTCTTTGTGGGCAGACAAAGGTGCCAATGCAGGCAGGAGCTCCATACAAAAGGGCAGCTTGCAGCACCAGGACAAACAGAATGAGTGATGAGAGAGGGAGACTGAGCTACCTCAACGGGGCTCTGTCAGGACAGCTGCAGATTTCTTTGTGGACAGACAAAGGTGCCAACGCAACCAGGAGCCCCATACAAAAGCACAGTCTGCGGCGCCAAGAGAAACAGAATAAGCGAGTGACAGAGCGGTAGTAAGCAAGCTCAACGGAGCTCTAGGGTGACTGCTGCAGATTTCTTTGTGGGCAGAAAATGTGGCAATGCAGGCAGGAGCCCAGTACAAAAGGTCAGCTTGCAGCACCGGCAGAAATGGAATGCGAGAGTGAGAGAGGGGGAGTGAGCAAGCTCAGTGGAGCTGTGTTGAAACTGCTTCAGATTTCTTTCTGGCCAGAAAAAGCCACCAATGCAGGCAGGAGCCCAGTACAAAGGGGCAGCCTGCAGCACCAGGAGACACAGAGCAAGCGAGTGAGGGAGGCAGAGTCAGTAAGCTCAACAGGGCTCTGTTGGGACTGCTGCAGATTTGTCTGTGGACAGAAAAAGGCAGCAATGCATGCAGGGGCCCAGTACAAAAGAGCAGCCTGCAGTGGCAGGAAAACCAGAATGAGTGAGTGAGTGAGTGAGTGAGCTCAACAGAGCTGTATTGTGACTGCTGAAAATTTCTTTGTGGGCATAAGAAGGCAGCAACGCAGGCAGGAGCCCAGTAGAAAAGGGCAGCCTGCAGCACTGGCAGAACAGAATGAGCGATTGAGAGAAGGGGAGTGAGTGAGCTCAACAGAGCTTTGTCGGGACAGCTGCAGATTTCTTTGTGGGCAGAAAAAGATGCCAATAGAGGCAGGAGCCCAGTACAAAAGGGCAGCCTGCAGCACCAGGAGAACCAGAATGAGTGAGTGAGACAGGGGGAGTGAGCGACCTCAACGGAGCTCTGTCGGGAAAGCTGTGGATTTCTTTGTGGGTAGAAAAAGCCACCAACACAGGCAGGATCCCAATACAAAAGGGCAGCCTGCAGAGCCAGGAGAAACAGAATGAGCAAGTGAGAGAGGAGGGGAGCGACCTACTTCAATGGAGCTCTGTCGGGACAGCTGTGGATTTCTTCCTCAGCAGAACAAGGTGCCAATGCAGGCAGCAGCCCAGTACAAAAGAGCAGTCTGCAGCACCGGGACAAACAGACTGAGCCAGTGACAGAGGGCCACTGAGCGAGCTCAACTGACCAATGCAATCAACATTCAGCATTGAGAAATGCTTGTTTTTTGTTGTTGTCCATTGGCTGGAGTGGGCACTGAGGTGGGAGCATCAAACAAAGAAACAGATCTGTGATGTGCACAGAGAGAGGCCAATTGGGTGACAGTGGGAGACAAAGGAGATGATTTTGAATTTCTGTGAGAGGACTATAAAATAGTAATAACTCTCTCCCCAACGGATGCTGACTCAGTGGAGCTAGAAGAAGGGATAAATGTAGCACCTGGGAGCAGTTAAACTTACTTGGAGCAGCAAGACTGCAGAGCATTCTACAAGATCTGTTGCTGAATAAATGAGCTAGGCTGAACCGAGGGGACAGTAAACTGTGAGCTATGCTGCAGTTCTGCCTTCATGCAGCATAAAAAACTGACAGGAATGGAGCTGAGGGTTACCTTAGGGATTTTATAAATGCATAGTCTGCTGGATATATTGTGTTACCATTCTGGGAGGGACAGTAATTCAGTGAGGTGGTGGTTAAAGTAAACCCAGTTGATTGTTTTTCACCTGTATCAGTTCTACACATCTACTTTTCAGTGCTTTTGTATATTAGACTGGTGTTCTGACGGTTACCTGGTTTTCTTGGTTAGCTTAGTGTTCAGAGGAAGTTGATTGTTTTTCCTCCATGGGAAACCCGAGGCAGCAGTTGGTCTGGCATAGTCACTTTGCTGAGGGTTTTTGTTTAATTCTCTGTCCTGGTTGATCTGATTTCTATATTTCCTAGTTTCCTTTTTTATTGTTTTTGTCCATTGGCAGGAGGGGGCACCGAGGTGGCAGCATCAAACAGTGAAACTGACCTGTGACATGCACAGAGGGAGACCAGTCGGGTGATAGTGGGAGACAACTAGGTTGATTTTGAATTTCTCTGAGAGGGCTATAAAATAGGCATTAACTCTCTCCCAAACAGATGCCAACTCAGCAGAGCTGGAAGAAGGGATAGACATAGCACCTAGGAGCAGTCAAACTTACTTCGAGCAGCAGCACCACAGAGCATTCTTGAGGATCCGTTGCAGAACAAGTGAATGAGGCTGAACCGAGGGTACAGGAGACTGTGAACTATGCTATGGTTGTGCCTTTGTGCAGCATAAGAAGCTAACAGGAACAGAGCTGAAGGTTACCTTTGGGATTCTGTAGAGGTATTGTCCGTGGGTATATTGTATTAATGTTCTAGGGGGCAATTCAGTGAGGCAGTGGTTAAGGTAATCCCAGCTTATTGTTTTTCACTGGGGGCAGTGTAGATGATTAATCCCACCCTCCTTCACCAACCCCACCTACCCTGTGGTAGTCTGCTTTTATAGGCAGCGGTGAGGTACTACATCCTGCCTGGACATAGCCACAGGGAAACACCATATGGTAGAAGAAAAGGAGGACCCAAGGGTAGGGTGACAGCTCAAGCTCACCAGTCCCCAATAACTACAGCAGTGAGCAACTATTCACAATAAAGAGTGTGAATCCATTAGGACCAGCCTAGCATAAGTAGTTGGAAACAGCCACTAATACATAACCAAAAAACAGACATAAAAACTGCTGATGTATAATAAGAGAAATAGCTAATACATCAAAAACAACAAATATAACTGCCAATTTATAGCAAGAGATATAACAAGAGAAACAACAACAAAAAAACTTTATTTTGATTGTTGTTCCTTGTGAGACTTGTTCTCTCCCATAGCTTTTAACATGCTTCTTTTTACAGAAGAGGATTTCTGTCTCTAGTTACAGGAAGGTCTGCATTAAAGAAGAAATGGATGTGGTTAGTTGCCAGAGATGCAGACACTCATATTCCAAGAACTGCTATGGAGGTTTGGACACTGTGCTATGTACAAGATCCTAAATGAGCTCAGAGATCAGCTGGAGGAGGCAAGAAGAGAAATTGCCAGACTACACCATCAACTGTATTGGGGTATCCACCCCCCGTCCCCTTCCCCAAAGGCCTGCTGGCCTTGGAGGGTGGAAAGTGGTGGGACAAGCAGGGAGCAGACAGACAAGGCTGAAGAATAAGAATCCAAACCAATCAACAGAAATTATAACTACAAAGAGTTTCATAGCCTTGGAGAGAATGCAGGACATGGTTACTGAGGAAACAGTATCTAAAGCAAACGCTAATGAGGAAACAAGACAGGACAGAGGAAAGGCAACAGAGGGAAACAAAGGGAAGCAGAAAAAAAAGAACTAGAAACAAACACTAATACTGGAGGACTCTATGATTAGAGGATCAAGTCACACTTGTATGGATATACAGTGAAAGTCCAATGCCTCCCTGGTGTCTCAGCCTAGACAGACACCCCAAAAATTGAGAAGATTATGGACCTGAAAGATGAAAGAATAAATGTCATTATCCATACTGGAACCAATGACCTAGTGAACCAGACATCAGAAGAGGTCAAGCTAAAATTCAGAGAGCTGGGGGAGCTACTAGAAGCACTGACAACCTCAATAACCTTCTCTGATATTTTTCCAGTATGGGGGAAAGGAGTCAACACAAGCAGAATCAGGGAGGAAGAAATCAAGGAGTTCAACTGTTGGTTACGAGATTGGTGCAAGGAAAAAGGTTACCATGTCACAGGCAACTGAGGAAGCTTCTGGGACAGAAGGCTTTTCAAGCCAGATAGACTTCACTTAAACAAGCAAGGAACAAGTGCATTAGGACAGAAGTTTAATGTTCACCTCGGGTGTTTACACTAGGCAAAGGGGAGATTTGACTAAGGACCCTATCAACAATCTCTCGTCTTTGCTTCAGACAGCCCTGCTAACTTCATCTCTGCAGTCTGCATTTTCCCACCTGCTGTTTGGCTACTTCTCCTCCTAATAATCCCTCTTGCTCTCTCTCCCTCCCACAGATTCTCCATGCCCTGACCGGGCATTTCCCCATTGGCGATGTGGCACTTGATCATCACTGCCGCCCGCACTACTGAGACGCCTTGGCTGCTCCAATTTCAGGTATGGACCTCCGCTTGCTGCAGTTTCAAGTTTTTGGTGCTTTTGACCTCCATGCTGCTGATTGACCATTTGCTTGGACAGCCATGATCTCATTAGTTACCCCTCTTCAAGGTCTCTGCCTGAGTTTCCCAGCTGGGTCTTGGTGCCAGAGCTTGCTAACTGCTGTTATTTGTTTTTTAAAAATGAATTTTTCTCCCCTCTCACCCTGCCCAACCCCGTCACTCTTTTAATCCACAACTTCACTCCAGCTCAGCCCCTTAGCTTTTCTGGCTATTTACCGCTTCCTGACTCCTCTCCCTGATTCAACCAATCTACCCTGCTTCACTGTTTCTCCCCCCACAGTGACTGCCCACCTAGTCAACTGAAATATTCTTGTCTGTACCAGCATCAAACCCTTGTCTTCTCCTACAGAGTATTGTTGGTTTGCCCATTGGTACTGCTGTGTCTGGTCTTCTGTCTACTACTTATACTTAACTCTTTTCCTCTCACCACAGTGACTGGCTACCTATCCAGAATGAGTTCAAAAGCAACTCCTGTTTCTTCTAGAATGTGTTGTTTGTTGCTCTATTGAGTTTAGCAATGTTTCAGACTTATAAATACTATTCATCCCCACATACCACACTACCCTGACCTATAATTCCTGTTCTTCACCATGTACCAATTACCTCTACTCTGTCCTATCTGTTAATTGGCCCCTAGTCCATATCTGGGTGGTTCCTCTACTATGTTTTCTATCTCTACTAAACTTCTCTTCACCATCTTCCTTTTATTTTGCCTTCCCCCTTTTCCCTCACCCCATCTCCTGCTCCAATCCTATCTGCTCCCCTTATCCTTACCATCCTACTTACTCCAATACACTGTTCCACGGCTAGCCTGTCACCAGCCACCTCAAAGTGGTCGCACTACCCTTTCCTCCCTTGCACATCACTCCTACACCTACCTTCTTACTGCACCCTGCTACTTACATTAAAATTCCAACCTCCTCCCCTCTGCCATGCCTCACTATTTACCCACCCTTCACGCTTGCCACCCTGGTATCAGTGTGCTAAAAGACATTTTATGATCATTGCACTACTGCCATTATCCTCTGATGACATAAACCTAAACTCTGAGCCATGCTCCTTGTTCACCTCAGACTTTGGCTCAAATATTACCTCTCTTTACTGGTGTAGCCCACTTGACTTCCCCCAGTGGCCTAAAACTCATTCTCCTAAACATACTTATTCTTCTCCCCAAACTGGATCAACTACAGCCACTCACTATCTCACAAGCCCCAACATTATCATTCTTTTCGGAACATGACTTACCAAAACATGAGTGACCTTTCCCTCTCCATCCCTGGTTACACTATAACCAGGCAGGATCATGCCAGTAGGGGTGGAGGAGTGGCAATATATGTTTCAACTGCCTTGCAATTCACTACCATTCTTTCCACCTCATTCCTAGAGCCTATGATGCTCTCATCCTAAAATTATACCTGCCATTTTCTATTTCTGTATATATCAATCAATCAATCAATCAATCAATTAATCTTTTATTTATATAAGACACCTTTCTAATGCTTAGGGCACCTTTACATTATAACGTTAACAACTCACCACATATCATAAAACATATATAGAAACATAATAAAACACATCCATATGAATTCAAAATTCAATACATTCCTGAGAAGGCCTGGTTAAATAGATAAGTCTTTAGAAGATTTTTAAAACCCTCTATGGTCTGGCTTTCTCGTATCTGGTGAGGTGGAGAATTCCACAGGGTAGGAGCCATAACGGCAAAAGATCTTTCTCCCGATGTTTTAATGGATACCCTGGGAATCTTTAGCAATCCCTTGCCAGAGGATTGGAGTGAGTGGGAGGGACAATAACGGCACAGGAGCTATTTCAGGTAGTGGGGATCCTGCTTGTGTAGGGCCTTATAGGTCAGCAACGTGACCTTGAAGGTAATCTGCCACTGTACCGGCAACCAGTGCAGATCACGCAGCACCAATGTAATATGACTGGATCTAGAAGCTCCAGTCAGAAACCTAGCCACTACATTCTGCACTAGTTGCAAGCAGCGGATGTCTACCTCTGGTAGCCCTTGGTAGAGGGCGTTGCAATAATCAAGATGACTGGTGACAAAGGCGTGGACCAAGGTCAGAAGATCTTTGGGTGGAACCAGATGCTTCACCCTGGCTATGTTCCTAAGATGGTGGTAGGAAGATTTGACTACAGCTGAAATCTGCACCCACAGGGTCAGGCCTTCATCAAAAACAATGCTCAGGTTTCGCACCTGGCTAGAGGCACTAAGCAGGATCCCACCAAGATTTAATCCTGATGGTTTTCTGGCCCATGCCCCTATCATCCTATGACCAAGGTCCACAACCAATGCCACAGTTTTTTCCGAGTTCAGCCAAAGCTAACTGGCACTCATCCAGTTCTGAATCTCTAGTAGGCAGTTATTAAACACTGTAATGGAATCTAATTCCTGCTCGGGTACAAAGGACATGTACCATTGAGAATCATCAGTATAGCAATGAAAACTCAAACTGTACCACCTTATAATGTCCCCTAATGGAAGCAAGTACACTGCAAATAACAAGGGGGACAGCATCGAGCCCTGTGGAACCCCGCAGGGCTGTCCATGAGGGGCCAAGGAATAAATTCCCGACACCACTCTCTGAGACCTACCCTCCAGGAAGGACTTAATCCAACTGTGGACTGACCTTCTCAGTCCACAGAAAACCCACAGGTGCTCGAGCAGTACCACATGGTCCACAGTGTCAAATGCTGCTGAGGGAGCAAGGATAACCAAGATAGAATGGTCTCTCTGATCTCTCACCATCAGAAGGTCATTAAGTACCCTCACCAGGTCCGTTTCAGTGCTGTGCCTTTTTCTGAAGCCAGATTGGAGAGGGCATGGATATTGTGGTTGGTCAAATGATCCTCCAGCTGCAGTGTGACCACCTTCTCAATAACCTTCCCAACAAAGGGTAGGTTTGAGATTGGTCTGTCATTAGCTGGTCAGTCGGGATTAAGGGAGTTTTTTTTAACAGGGGGTGAACTACTGCCTCCTTTAAGGGATCTGGAAAGATCCCTTTCTCCAATGAAACTTCCACTATCCCTGCAAGGACTGGGCCAATGACCTCTACACACCCCACTAGTAGGCGGGTAGGACCTGGGTTCAAACTTCAGTAGGTTGGCC
Organism: Neoceratodus forsteri; assembly: GCA_016271365.2. NCBI lineage: Eukaryota > Metazoa > Chordata > Ceratodontiformes > Ceratodontidae > Neoceratodus > Neoceratodus forsteri. Next base: position 589,170,454 of record CM057449.1, on the reverse strand, counting down.
GCAGAGTCTGGATGATCCTCACTATATACACAACTACTGTTTGGCTAAAGGTGGACCAAATTGGCTGGGTATTAGTACCATCCAGTTGACTAATGCAAGGACCAATGGGAAGGCACTAGCTGATCTAATTCCTGATGATGGACACCTTATTAGAAAAGAACTGCGCAAACTCCTCACACTGTTTTTATGACAATGCTCAACTAGAGTGAAGACAGGCTGGATTGCACAGTCTGTCCACAGTCTGGAAGAGCTGGGCTGTTCTGTTCCTTGCTATACTAATTTCCCTGTACATGAACTCTGCCTTCTTATGGGAAATGGCTAATTGATAGACATCTTAATGGTCCATCAATCTAAGTCTGTCCACCTCTTGGTGAGTTATCCACCAGTGTTTTTCCAACCTTCACCCCCGCCTCTTTAATTCACGGATTTCCCCATTAAACCATGGGGCACCCAGATGAGAGATAAGAGGGCGAACACGAGAAGGAGAAATGATATCCTGTGCCTAAGTAACAGCCTTATTATAAGCTGACACAAGAGGCCCCAGATCAGTGCTATCCCCTGGAAATTCTGAGAGGTCCAGCACCGCCATTAGGCCTTCTGATGTAACTCCTCTTAAAGGGTGGAACAGTACCAACTGCCTTAGGGAGGGCCTATTTCAGGGGGCTGCGAAACTGAATCTCAGGAGGCGATGGTCAGACCAACTGATGGGCTCCACATCATAGGTCTCTCTTATGGGTAGCATTGGTAACAACCCATGTTAAGTCCAATGAATCCATCAATTGGAGGAGGTTCTGTCCAAATGGCAAGAGTTTATCGTTGATCCAGGCGTTGAAATTGCCCATGATCAACCATCTGGAAGACTCCCACACCTTGTCAGCGATGAAGTCTGCAACCTCCTTCAGGAAATCTCTCCCATCACCTGGTGGATGGTAAATGAGAAGTATCCTGTAGCCTAAACCTGCTCCCATTATACATTCAAAGGTGTTGGTAACCTCAACTAGTACCTCCTTGATACCCAGTTCCTGACTAAAACAGACAGCAACCCTACCCCCACCCCGATGATCCACTCTCGGGTGATGAATCACCAAAAACCCATCCAGAACTGCAGACTCCAAAATGGGGCCAGCATTACCATCCAGCCATGTCTCGGTGATATAAGCCAGGTCTACAGATGTCACAATAGCTGCAATAATTGCTGTTTTATTTTTCATTGACCTGGCATTGCTTAACACCGCCCAAAAGGGACTGGAGTACAGGAGTGGCCCCACTTCCTTCCTGATAAAATTAGAACCCTTGGGTATGGGCACAAGACAAGGAGAACCTTGTTCCTGTGTCCATTTTGCCCCAGGGCACCTCCTGGTCCTCACTATCTCAATCCATCTGCTCATTTTCCATCCCCCTCGAGAGTTCCAGGGTCTCCTATTCCTTCTGCTCCCTCATCCCCTTAAAATATCAAGGGCACAACATCTGAAATAAACATCAGATGAAAGCGATAGATAATCAAATGGACGGAGACACCTTAGTCTCAAGGGAGAGTACTGGCTGACCATACTCCTACTTCCCCAGCGCATAACTCAGGTATTTTAGAATTTACAATATTAATACAATAACCTCCCCAGTTACCTCTCCCTCCTCCCAAATTTCTTTAAGCACATATAATAAAATTAAATTCTAATAAATGAACCCTTTTATCAATATCTCCTAATTCCCCCCCAGTACTCTCACTACTACAAAGCAGGCTTACAACCACAAATTTAATTTATAATCACTAAGAGTTCAAATCCATGTTCTAACAACAGTCAGGATCCAAGATGTCATTTCTTAGCCAGGAATTTCACATAGCAACAGACAACCAATTGAAACTGAAAATTCAGGCCCAACCTGGCCTTCTCTCTACCTGGGGGACCTAGATTGATCACAGCACTCTCACTGCCCAAATCAATAACTGTTTAAATGTTTAAAATAAAAAGTTTGAGCCCAATGTATATTTTCTTCCTGATGTGTTTCTTCCTGCTAGAAAATACTCCAAATAGCAATCCAATTTCCAAATGATGAAATGACTAGGGCCTTCTTTGTGTAAAACACCACCCAGAAAAACTACCCCCACAATCTCAGCTCCTACCAGCATCAGCCCACCAGCCATTACCTGCCCAGAGCCTAGGATATTAGAAGCCCACTGACCAGCTCCCCGGCCAGATTAAACTCCATTCTCCTGAATAGGAGCAGAGCCAGTAACTTAATTACCACACAGGGCCTCCCAGTGTCCCAGCAAGAAGTTTACAAATGTTCGGTGTCCGACAGCTGTAAAAGTTCACTGTCCAGGCAAAGAGGGAGAAAGGTCAGCTGACACAACACAATTATTAGTGAATTCAAAATCCGGGAATGAAAGAGGAGGGGCAGATAAGCCACGCAGCCCCCAGAGCACCCCTGCCAACACAGACAGCCATGCTGTCCACCAACTGCCAGGCAGTCTGTGCTCCCCACCATCCGGCCCCCATCCTCAGATAGGAGCCCAGGTCAAGGACCAGAAAACCCTAGGGACCACAAAATAAACTCCCACCAACCTCTAACAAACCCCCAATAAAGTCTCAGCACAATTACTCATGACCTCAGTTGTGGTAGTCAGCAGTCCCAGGTTAGAAAAAGACGCAAACCTCTTCGGCCTTCTAATAACACAGTAGTTGCCTGAAAATCCTGGGAATCCAAAGCCAAATGTCCTGGTAGGTCCAAACCAATAGGCTAAATCCAGAAAATATCCACAGAACCTCAGGGCAGGTCCACCCTGCAACCCTCGTCCTCAGAGTTCCGAGTGATTGCCTTTCTCAGCACAGATCCAAACTCCGGAGCAAATCACTTTAGGGAGGGAGGACTAGTACAATCTGGAGGTCGCTACTCATATTAGCCCCAGCTGCAGCCTGCTCTCGCAACTAGCTCCAGAAATCAAGCGACTGAATTGGTAATTTAGGTGATATAACAGGCACCACAGTTTTCCAGTATTGCCGCACCACTTACCACAACAAGTGCAAATAAAACTGAATGATCTAAATTATTAGCCAAAGCATTACAATGGACGGTCGCACTAAAACACACTGACCACAAGTAGTTTCACTGCTACCACTCAGATTTCACGCCCTGACTCAAAACAAATAAATAAGGATACACAAATAGTGCAAAATAAAAAAAATAAAATTAAATAATAACAGCAAATGCTGATTTAAATCGATGGCTGGCCCAGTGTGGTTGCCATCTTGTCTGGTCCCCTCCCACCCTGAGACAGAACAATGAGAAGGGTGCTGGAAATAAAGTGGTGTGTTGCATATTGCTGGGGTCTACTGTCGCCTGGGTCTTCTCCCCTCTGTTACCATCAAACTTATCAACACCATAGTTTCTCTCACCGCTTCTGGTGAAGTTTTTATAATGGGCAACTTCAACCTAAATTGGTTATCCCTTTCTCTAAGTAAGGTACGCAACACTGCACAAAACTTGTCACAACTTATCTCTGAATCTACCTGCCTTAATCATGAAACTGGTAAACACTCCCTTGTCAACTGTGCCCTCTCATCCCATCCACATAGGGTTATTAAGTCTTATATCCTCCCAGATGCCTTAAGTGACCACCATGCTACCTTCTTGTTGCACTGAATCCACAGGATCAAGACCCCTTACAAAACACTGCTAACCCTTTCTTATAAATCTTTGAACATCACCCCACTCCTGCAAGACCTGATAAACACAAACTGGGATCCGATTGCCACTTCCAAATCCATTGATGTTGCATACAATTACAGTACTTCCATGTTAAATTTCTAGAACGTTGGAACAAACATGCCCCTCTGCATCGCTCTAGGCTAAGGGAAAACCACCTCCCGTGAATCACCCCATCACTATTGTCGTGTCTTAGGGCTAGAGACAAGCATGGAAAAAACATAACATCTCCAAGCTTGCCAAAGATTATGACATCTACCATTTTCTAATAAACCAGTGCACAAGAGCTACTCATCTGGCCAAAGTTGACTACTTCTGATCTCCCCAGGCTAACATAAATAAACCATCCAAATTCTGGAAAGTTGTTCACTCCCTCTTTTTCCCTCCCTCCACTCTTCCCACTCCTCTCCTTTGCATAAAGAACACTCATTACTGATAACCTTAGTGTTGCTACAGAATTCAATTCCTACTTTACCTCCTGAGCCGCTGCTTTCCTATTCTCATTTCCACACACACCCCCACCTGTGATCTCCCCCCCTCCATGTCCGTCCCCACCACCCCACTCCTTCTTCTTCTCTAATATTACCCCCTCTGACACTTTGGCTGCCTTGTATGTGCTCAACCCCTCCAAAGGCAGCTCACCAGACAGTTTGAACCCTAAACTGCTGTAACTAGCAGCTCCTGCTATCTCTCTTCCTATAACTGAACTTCTCAACATTTCCTTCACTACTGCTGCCATTCCATCAGTCTGCAAGCATGCTGTTGTTCTTCCCCTTCCAAAGGGCAGTGATCCAACTGCCCCTCCTAACTATTGTCCCTTTTCACTCCTCCCTATCCTGGCAAAGCTTCAAGAACATCTGGTTCTTTCTCAACTCTTGTCCTATCTCTCTGACACTAACCTCTTCACTCCATTCCAGTTTGGATTCTGGAAGAACCACTCCACTACTACTTCCCTAATTAGGCTCACTGACTCTATCCTCTCAGGGATGGATAATGGCCAAATCACATCAGCTATTTTTGCTGACCTAGCTAAGGCATTTTACTCTGTCTCCCATACCCTACTTGTAGAAACCTTCTCCAAAGCTTGCCTATCTGACTCTGCCACTAATTGGTTTAGCATCTACCTGGCAGGCAGGACCCCGTCTGTCTGAATTGGTGACTCTATAGCCCCTTCCATACCCATCGACACTGGAGTCCTACAGGGGTCCATTCTGGCCCTTTCCTCTTCTCCATCTTTCTAAAAAACCTCCCCTATTCTTGATCATCTGTCTCAATCCTTATGTATGCAGATGTCACATTCCTGTATGCCTCAGGTCAGTCCCCTAATGATGTGGCTGTCAGACTACAGCATGATTTCATTCACATTCAGCTCTTGTTTAGCTCCCATCAACTTTCCCTTTATGCCAAGAAGACAATCTCAATGATCTTTGGCACAAGGCAGACTATCTAGGCTCCCTACAATGACCTCTTTCCAGAACCTTGACAGTACAATCCTGGAGGACACCTCTTCCTTTAGGTACCTGGGTGTGTGGCTTGGCTGACACCTCAACTTTTTGGGCCATGTTGATACCATCCTAAAAAAGCTGAGCCCCAAGCTTGCCACTCTATACAGGAACAGTAGCTGTCTCCCACTATTTGTTTGGAACACTCCCCCCACCTCGCCTCCTTGCTATCCTCTCTCCCCCGCCTGCTCACTCTCTTAGATCTTATGACTCCCACCTATTGGTAATCCCTTGCTGGTCCACTGCTGTTGGTCAGGCTGCCTTCTCTCACTACCTCCCCAAATTATAGAATGCACTTCCACACCAGATCTGCCACTCATCCTCCTCCTCCCATTCAATCTCCTTGGCATTACATAACTTCTTCTCTGTAAACTGTACATGTGGTTAATCCCACCTGCCTTTCTTATTATCCCCTGGCCTTCATGATCTGATGCTACTATCATTTTCACTGCTCCTGCTTCAGTCCTTCCCTGCTGTTTCCACTTCCCCTTATCCCTCCTCCCTCCTCTCTATAACTTCCTTCAACTGTCTCCCCATTAGCTGTATCAATTGCTGCACTACCATGCCTACAGGTGTTCTCTGCATAACTTAACACTTAACAGATACCCTCAACTCCCAAGGCTACTGTTCCAAATGCTGTATAAAATGCATATTGCCTATCATGTAACACTGTACTTTGCATACTATGTTGATTGTGTTATGATTCTTCCCACTCATGTAATACTGTATTTTATGTACAAAGGTTTAAGTTGTGTACTGTATTTCCCTCATCCTCTTCCACCAGGACACACCGTGAGATGAGCAACCTGTTGTTCAGTGTGCCCTTCCCGGTGAAACATTTCAATAAATAAATAATAAAATAGTTTAGAAGATGGGAACTTAGTCGCCACTACCCCACAATCAAGGAATACTAAATCAAAACACAGGTATAACCAGTATAACCAGAAAAAGTCACCGAGGAATGATAAAAGGGTTCAGGATAAGGAGAAACATAGCAGTTTACCAGGTGGAAGAAACAACAAGTCAACCACAAGCTCCTGGACAGGAGTGTGCATTTACGCCAGAAGCCTGGGCAACAAGATGAGTGACCTTCAGGTATGGATGGCAGAATTCTGTGAAGATCTTGTCACAGTCACTGAGACCTAGGCTTCTAACAAAATTACTGGGATCTCACAGCCCTTGGGTACACACTCTTTAGGAGTGACAGGAGGAATGGCAAGGGAGGAGGAGGTTGCATTCTATGTTAGGGAGTGGATAGAGGCAACATCCTGTGATATAAGACTTTCAGGAGAAGTGCAAGCCCTGTGGATTCAGCTTAATTCATCCTCGGGGAAAACAGTCCAGGTTGGGGTGTTATACAGACCTCTAAACCAGTCAGAGGACAAGGATAGGGAGCTTTTGGAGAAAATCAAAGAAATGTCACTAAAGGGAGAAATAGTGGTAGTGGGGGACCATAACATGCTAGAGGTGGACTGGAGCATCCCAGCAGACAAATCATTAAGGAATCAAGCAGTGGTTGATGCCTTACAGGACTGATTTCTCACCCAGTTAGTCACCAGTCCTACAAGGCAGAACAACCTCCTAGATGTGGTTCTCACTAAGAAAAAAATGAATCAGTCAGAAATGGGGAGCCGCTGGCAAACAACAATCACAACTCAGTTTGCTTTAAAATATCCCTGAAGGAGGTCAAATCCCTGACAAGGGCAGAAGTCCTAAATTTCAGAGAGGCAACTTCGATAGAATGAGGGAACTAGTAAGAGAAAAATTAGTTAAGATTTACCAGCACTTGTTAGAGAAGGACATTTGCGAAATGATTATACAAACCATCAGAGAGGCCATAAAGGCAAGTGCAAGGACAGTGACCAAGAGAAACAGATACAAATGCCCCATTTGGTTCATGAGTCAAGTCACAAAAGCAATTAGGGCCAAGAGGGAAGTATTCCACAATTTCAAACAGACGTCAGGTAACGCTCTATCGGAGAATACGTACTAGAAAATGAGGCAAAATCAGCAGTGAGACAAGCAAAGTTGGCCACAGAACTTTGGATACCTAAAGAAGTCAGGGAGGAGAACAAACAGTTTTTCAGATATCTACAAAAAAAGAGAAACAAGCATTTGTCAATGCTAAATGTTGTCTCACTGCATTGGCATTGGTAGTGCTGGAGTTAGAGAGGCACAATAGGAATGGCAGTGAAGTACTGAAGTGACGCCAACCTCACCCCCACCATGCAGAGACCGACAGACATTAGGGTGTGCCTTTGGGTCATCAGCTATAACGCTAATGCCATTTACCTCACCCTACCCTGTAAACACTGACAAGTGTTGTGGTGTGCTTTGGGGTCTTTGGGTGTTATACTTACCCCATTCCATAAGGAAGTATGCTGAGTGGGTGCAGTACAGGAGAAGGGGTGAACTTTGTGGCTGAATACTGCAAGGCACACCACGATGTGTGTCACTGGCTGCAGGGTGGGGGTGGGGTGGAATAGGGAGCATTACAGCGGATGATCCCCAGTCACACCCCTGACTCCTGTCAGTCTGCACAGGGTGGGGTGTTATGGCTGGAAACCCTAATGCTGCAGGCTTGTGTTGGTATTTTCACTCCAAATTTCCAACATGGGCTTTTTGTGACCCCACGTCATGAAGAGCGGCACTATCAGTTTGTTAGCTGAAAGGTGGTTTTGCACAGTGGCTATGCCATTTCGTGACACAGGTCTGAAAACACATTTTGGGCAGTACGTAAAAAATGAGAACTGTTTTGTTCATGAGGAGGTGTAAAAAATGGCAACATTGAAAATCTGGAGTGAAAATATGAAAATATGGCGAAGTCATGAGCATGCTTAGAAACTGTGGAACACATGTCTGTAACCCAATTATTTTGGGAATTTTTTTAACCACATTTTCAACATAGGCATTTTTGGATCTCCCCTCATGAACAGTGGCACTGTGATTTTGTTAATTTGTCCCAAAAGTTGATTTCCTACAGCACCCACTCCATTGCATGACACAGGTGCAAAAACACATTTTCGGTAAAATGTGAAAAATGACAGCTGTATTGTTCATAAGGAGGTGTGCAAAAAAAGCCAGTGTTGAAAATGTGGCATGAAAATATTGCAAATTTGTGAAGGTACAAGGGTGCATGGGAACTGTGCAATGCATGCTTATAACACAATCATTTTATAGACTTTCATCACCAAATTTTCAACATAGGCATTTTAGGAACTCTGCTCAACAACAGTGTCTCAGTCATTTCCTCAAACTGTCCCGAAAACTGATTTCATACAGAGACCACGCTATTCTGTGCCACACGTGTGAAAACACACTTCGGCCAGGATATGTAAAATCACAGCTGTACTGTTCATTAGGAGGTGTGTAAAAATGCCAATTTTGAAAATCTAGAGTGAAAATATTACAAATTCATGAAGTTAGGAGCGTGCGTGGAACCTGCACAACAAACGCTCATAAAACAGCCATTTTTGGGATTTTTCCTACCAAATTTGCAACATAGGCATTTTGAGATCCCCCTCATGAACAGTAGCACTGTCGTTTAATTTATTGGTCCCAAAAGGTCATTCCATGCAGTGACTGTGAGATCACTTTTTGGAACCTAATAACGCCATGACAGTGACTGAATTTATGAGGAGTCCCAATGACCCCATGTTGAAAATGTGGTGTCAAAATTCTCCAAAATTCCCAAGATATGTACCAAAGTGTAAAAAAACTATTTATGCCATTATACAGCTTACTGCCATTTCTTCAGTAAACCCGCGCTGGACCATTTTCTGTTTTAGAGATGAAAATAAAAGTGAACATTGACGGACTTTTTTTTTTTCCAGGGACATTTGCCATGCTGTGGTGGGCTTCCAGCATGCCACCTGATTATTTTGGGTAGGAGGGCTGTAGTCGATGGGGGATTGGGCACCCCCGTCGGCACATACCAAAGGGAGAAAGAGCTGAGGGGTCTTGGCACTCCCTTCGTCACACAACAGATGGAGGGGAGACATTAGGCCGACAGGGAGTGGGCTCCCCCACTGGCAAAATAAACAGGGAAGGAGGGACTGTAGATGATGGGGATTGGGCCCCTGTTAGCAAAGAAAGACTGTTGGGGAGTGCATGATGCCAGGAACTGGCACCCCCTCAGCACATGCTTAGAGGCTCATTATGCTGACAGGAGTGGGCTCCTTAAGCAAATAGAAGTGGGTTGGGGCATGCGACAGGGGATTGGGCACCCTGAAGTTGGGCAGTGGCAGTCAGTGCTGCCATGTTTATGTAGGGAGGCATGTTATTATGCCCCTGCAATGAGAAGCTTGCTTCTCATAGCAGCGGACCTTTTCTTAGATCTGATGGCCACGTTCTGAATTGCTGCTGTGGGGCCTGCATGCTGTCTGATTGGGGAATGAGGGACACACCTACTGATGCATCCCCTGCATTCACCCACAGTGACCGCATCTCCAGATCTGCTACTACTGCAATATGTTGACTCTTGCGCAAGGGCGAGCCAACATAAAAAGGTATGTGGGGTAGTTAAAATCGGGGATGGGGACAGGATAGTTTAGGATGACATGCAGAAGGCCATCATTCTGAACCAATACTTCTGTTCAGTGTTCACCAAAGAATGCAATGGCCCAATGCCAGACTATGGCATTACTGCAGACAGCAGGAAAGTCCCAAAAATGGAAAACCTAGTATTACCACAGGCAGAGTCAGGATGTTGCTCGACTGTTTAAAAGTCAACAAATCTCCTGGCCCTGAAGGATTACATCCGAGGATACTTAATGAACTAGCGAGTGAGTTAGCAGAACCATTAGTGCACCTGTTTAACAGCTCTCTTCAGATGGGAGTCATACCATATGACTGGAAAAGAGCCAATGCGGTGCCCCCACACAAGCATGGTAGCAAGGAAGAGACCAGAAACTAGAGGCTTGTCAGCCTCACATCAGAGCTAGGTAAGCAAATGGAAGCTCTGACCTAGTAGACTACTTGGACAAGCATGGTCTACAGGATGACAAACAACACAGTTTTGTTACAGGCAGGTCACAGAAACATAGAAACATAAAAGTTGATGGCAGATAAGGACCGCAAGGCCCATCCAGTCTGACCATTTCTTTTTCTACCTTATAAATGTGCCATCTGCCTTTGCTCTGTCAGTGGCCTATCTATTCATACTTATCTGTATTGCTCCTTTATGCCTATCCCATGAATGTTTGAAGCTCTGCACTGTATTCATAGCCACCACTTTCTGAGGTAGGCCATTCCATGCATCCACCACCCTTTCTGTGAAAAAGAATTTCCTCACATTCCCCCTTAATCGACCTCCCTCTAATCTCATGCTGTGTCCTCTTGTCCTGCTATTTTTCTTATATTTAAACATGTTAGACTCTTTCACCTTGTTAATGCCCTTAAGGTGTTTGAATGTCTCGATCATGTCACCTCTCACCCTCCTTTGCTCAAGGGTATACATATTGAGCTCCATTAATCTGTCCTCATATGTCTTCTGATGCAGTCACTGTACCATTTTGTTTGCCCTTCTCAGCACTGCCTCAATTTGGTTAATGTCCTTGTGAAGGTGTGGCCTTCAGTACTGCATGTAGTACTCCAGATGGGGCCTAACCAGTGTCTTGTAAAGAGGGATTATTACCTCTCTCTTACAACTTGTGATACACAGATACATAGATACATAGACAGTGTCGGCAGATAAGGGCCTATGGCCCATCCAGTCTGCCCATTTAAGTTTGTAAGTTCAGTTTATGTTTTCCAGGAAGTCTGTTGCCCCTTACCCCTGACCTCCAGAATTCCTTTATGTCTATCCCATGCATTCTTAAATCCCGTGATTGTTTCAGCCCCCACCACTTCCTCTGGCAGGGTGTTCCACTTGTCCACCACCCGTTCTGTGAAGAAATTTTTCCTCACGTTTCCTCTGAATCGTCCTCCCTCCAACTTCATCCCATGCCCTCTAGTCCTGGAACATCTTTTTCGCTTAAAAATAGTGCATTCCTGCACCCTGTTCCTCCCTGTAAGATACTTGTATGTCTCTATCATATCCCCTCTCTCCCTCCTCTCCTCCAGGGAGTACATGTTCAGTGCCTTCAACCTGTCCTCATAGGACCTGTGATGCAATCCATGCACCATCTTTGTTGCCCTCCTCTGAACCTTCTCTACCCTGTCTATGTCCTTACGTAGGTAAGGTCTCCAGAACTGCACAGTGTACTCCAGGTGCGGCCTCACTAGTGTCTTGTATAGTGGAATTATGACCTCCCTTTTCCTGCTGGTGATGCCCCTGCTTATGCATCCCAGCATCCTATTTGCTTTACCTGCTGCCTTGTCACACTGTTTCCCTGCCTTGAGGTCATCAGAGATGATAACTCCAAGATCCCTTTCCGGCTTGGTGCATGCTATATCCTCACCCCCCCAACTGATATATTGTGCCAGGGTTTTTGTGCCCCATATGCATTATCTTGCACTTCCTTGCATTGAATTTCAACTGCCAAACTCCTGACCATTCTTCAAGTTTCTGCAGGTCCTTCTCATTCTGTCTACACCCTCTGGTGTGTCTACTCTGTTACAGAGCTTTGTGTCATCAGCGAACAGTGAAATTCTGCCTTCTAGGTTCTTGCAATGTCACTGATGAAAATATGAATAGTACCGGTCCCAGCACTGATCCCTGTGGTACCCCACTGGTCACTCTTCCCTCTGTGGAGTGACAGCCATTTACCACCACCTCTGTGTCCTGCTGCCCAGCCAGTTACCTACCCACCACACTACTGTCCTGCCCACACCCATATTCCCAGTTTGAGCAATAGTCTTCTATGTGGCACAGTGTCAAAGGCCTTGCTGAAGTCCAGATAGGCCATGTCCACTGCCCTCCCTGATCCACCTCCCTAGTCACCCAGTCAAAAATTCAATGATGTTGGTCTGACATGACCCTCCCTGGTGAAACCATGCTGCCTTGGGTCCTGTAGTCCATTGACAACCAGATGTTCCACCAATCTCTTCTTCAGTAGTGCTTCCATGATCTTCCCCACTACCAAGGTGAGGCTGACTGGTCTGTAGTTCCTGCTTCCTCTTGTTCCCACTTTTGTATAAGGGACTACATCTGCTATCCTCCAGTCTTTGGGTACCTCCCTGTTTCTAGTGATGGCTAAACAGGATAGCAAGAGTTCAGCCACCACCTCTTAGTTCTTTAGGACCCTGGGGTGCACCCCATCTGGCCTCATTGCTTTATCAACTCTTATTACTTCCAGTTCCTTCAGGACCCTTTTCTGTAAAGGGACTTGTGTCCATTTCTGCACCATTCTCACCCTTGTACTCCATTCAGACCCATTACCCTCCTCTTCCTCAGTAAAGACTGAGCAGAAATACCAGTTCAATATGTCAGCTTTATTGTTGTCATCCTCCACACAGCCCCATCCTCCCCTTCAGTCTCACTATCCCTCCTTTGCCTTTCTTTTCACTTATGTACCTGTAAAAGGTTTTGTCCCCTCTACCCACTGATTTTGCAATGTGTTCTTCTGTCTGAGCTTTGGCTTCCCTTACTGACCTCCCTGCCTCCCTTTGCTTCTCCTGGTACTTATCCCTATCCCCTTCTGCCTGTGTCTTTTTGTATTGCCTGAATGTAATCTTTTTGGCTTTCACTTTCCTTGCTACCTCTTTGGAAAACCATAATGGTCTCCTCTTCCTTTTCCTCTTGCTAACCTGCTTAATAAATAATTCTGTTGCTCTTGTAATCCCCATTTTAAATACTTCCCACTGTTCCTCAACCCCTGATTCCTGCCCCATTCCCCTTAATGCCTCTTTCAAGTATCTCCCCATTTTCTCAAAGTTTGCCCTCCTAAAATCCAGGATACATGTTTTTTGTATGGTTTGGTTCTGCTCTTTCTGTGATTTCAAACCACAGTGACTGGTGGTCACTGTTCCCCAGGTGCTCCCCCACTCTTACCCCCATCACACTGTCCCTGTTTGTGAGCACAAGGTCCAGTATTGCCTTCTGCCGAGTTGGTTCCATGACCAGTTGCTTGAGGAAGGCACCCTGAAGGGAGTCCAGGATAAATCTGCTCCTAGTTGATGCTGCTGGGATGCTCCAGTCCACGTCTGGAATATTGAAGTCTCCAACCAGTACTACCTCACCCTTGTCTGCCATACTCTGGATGGCTAGCATCAGCTCCCTATCTGTTTCTTCCTCCTGGGCTGGTGGTCTATAGACCACACCTGTGCTGATGGCTGGCCCCATTTTCCTTTCCTGCTTAACCCACAGTATCTCTCCTCCCCCATTTTGTTCCTCCTGGATCTCTGTGGCCCTTATGTCATTTTTCACATACAGTGCCACTCTCCTCCTCCCTTCCTGCCTGCCCTGTTTCTTCTGAATATGTTGTAGCCAGGTATGGCCAACTCCCAGTCATGGTTATCATTACACCAGGTTTCAGTGATGGCAACAATGTCCAGGTCTGACTGCACCATGACAGCCTCCAGATCTTCTATCTTGCTGCTAAGGCTCCTGGCATTTGCACACATGACTTTCCATGATTTGACCTCCCTAGACTGTTTCGCTGTTCTACTCCAGCCCCTTCCTTGGTTGTCCTTTATCCCTAGTTCACCTTGCTGTCTGCCCTTCTGCTGAATTTCACCCCTATTCTGCCTATCCACCTCCTGGGCGCTAATCTCCATCTTTTGCACTTGGCTAACCTCCACATCCTTTCCTTCCATTTCTCTGGGTACCTCTATTTGGTTGTCCCTGTTTGGCAGTGTGGCATATGAGTTCTTGAGTGGACTAGGATCTGGGATGTGCCTCTGCCTGACTGGTCTAACCCTCCCTGAGCCCACTGTCATCCAAGTACTCCTCGTTCTCTGCATCCTTTGTGGCAGCTGCATTGGACTGAGTGATCTCTGGATAGGGGTGATGGTACTCCTGACCCAGTTTACTTCCGCTCTGAGTCTGGCTACCTCATCCCGCAGTCCAGAAAGATGCATGCAGATAGGGCAGCACCTCAGTGTCCAGAAGATCTGCCTGAATATGGCTGCCCCACAGCCACTGCATTGCACCACTCCCCACATTATACTACAATTCCACTACTTATACACCCCTACTAATACACCCTAACATCCCCCTAGCCTTACCTACTGCTTTAGAGGTCTGCTTGGATGATTTAAGGTCATCGGTGATGATGATGCCCAAGTCTCTTTCTTCCTTTGTGACTGCCACCAACTCCCCTTCCAGCCTATAGGTGGCTTCAGGGTTTCTCTTCCCCATGTGCATTATCTTGCACTTCTTTGCATTAAATCCAGTTGCCACTCTTCTGACCATTTTGCTAGTTTATCCAGATCTCTTCTCATTCTGCCCATCCCATCTGGATCATCTACTCTGTTGCAGATCTTGGTGTCATCTGCAAACAGACAAGCTTTACCCTCTAGTCCATCTGCAATGTCACTAATGAAGATATTGAAGAGGACTGGCTCCAGGACTGATCCTTGAGGTACCCCACTTGTGGCTTGCATCTCTTCTGACTGTATGCCATTTACCACCACTCTCTGTTTTCTGCCCATCAACCAGTTTGCCACCCAGTTGACCAACTTCTGACCCACCCCAAGCCTACCCAGCTTATTTATCAATCTTCTATGTGGAACAGTGTCGAAAGCTTTGCTGAAGTCAAGGTAGGTGACATCAACTGATCCCCCTTGGTCCACACTCTGGTTACCCAGTCAAAGAAATCTAAGAGATTAGTTTGACAGGATCTTCCTTTGTAAACCCATGCTGTCTTGGATCCTGTGCCCTTATGGATTCCAGGTGTTGCACTATCCTTTCCTTAAGGACTGCCTCCATAATCTTGCCCACTACTGAGGTAAGACTGAGTGGTCTGTAGTCCCCTGCCTCCTCCCTGCTACCACTCTTGTGGAACGGGATCACATGAGCCCTTCTCCAGTCTTCTGGGACCTGTGCTCAGAGACTCACTAAACAGTTCTGCTAATGGCTCTGCTAGTTCCACCCTTAGCTCCTTAAGTACCCTGGGATGTATGCCATCAGGTCCCATTGCCTTGTCCACCCTGAGCTTTGCGAGCTCTCGTAGGACCCTTTCTTTTGTGAAGGGAGTAGTGCTCCCTTCACAGTCATGTCAGACCAACATGATTACTTTCTTTGATTGGGTATCTAGGGAAGTTGATACTGGCCGACCAGTAGACCTCCTCTGTTTTGACTTTAGCAAAGCTTTTGATTTAGTACCACAAAAACACCAGCTGAAGGAGCTAGAGTGTCTGGTCATAGCCTCAAGCAATTCCCTACCTGTTGGAAGGCCACTATAGTCATACCGGTCCATAAAAGTAGGGACAGGGCAACAAGTAATAACTACCGACCTATATCCATCCTTTCACCCCTTTCCAAGGCCCTCGAGTGCATAGTCAACGACCAACTCACCAAATACCTATCCAAATATAACCTTCAGTGGTCAGAATAGCATGGTCTTAAAAAGACACACAGTACCACCAACCCCCTGCTTGTCTACACTGATTACATCTATAAAGCCCTGGACAATGGCCACCTAATTGGGTCCATCTACATTGACCAAACTAAGGTCTTTGATAGTTAACCACTCCCTACTTCTCCAAACCCTCCATTCCCTTCCCTTGGCTCCCCTCCTCCACACCACTTGCTGGTTCAGTAGTTACCTTAGCGGCCATATCCAGCAAGTTAAAATTGCCAACACTCTCTCTTACAGTCTCCCTGTCTGGTCTGGTGTCCCACAAGGTTCCATACTCGGTCCCCTACTTTTTAGCTGATTTATAAATAATCTTCCATTCGAATGTAAAAGTAACATGGTCCTCTATGCGGATGATGCGGTCCTTTTCTCTCATAGCCCAGATCCACTCTCACTCACCGTTGCTCTACAATCCAATTTCACATTGGTAGAAACCTGGTTTGACCAACATAACCTGCTTTTAAACTACAAAAAGACCAAGGTCATGCTCTTCTCTAACCCCCACAATTCACACAGAGCTGCCAGCCTGATGATCAGCAACAATTTAAACAAACCCGTTGAGCAAGTTCAAGCCTTAAAATACCTCACCATAACACTTGATGCTGCCCTCTCTTTCAATCTCCACATAAAACAAATTGCCAAAGTTATCAACTCCAGGATTGGAGTCCTTTATCTTTACCACCACTACGTGATCACAGATGCTCTTAAACTTGCAATTACTGGCACAGTCCTCTCACTTGTTGACTATGGTATAGTTATCTATGGCGCTGTTTCGGACACCTCGCTAAAGAGAATTATGCTTGCACTGAATAAAACTTGCAGGCTAGTCTCCAGATCTGACAAGAAGACACATACCTGTGGCCTCTACAAGAGAACTAGCTGACTCCCAGTCAAGGCTAGAGTCTCATACCACACTTGCCTGCTAGCAAAAAAGATTAATTTGGGCCTCATGCCTCCTTTCACCAAAATACTAATCTTGCTGGCGCTCACAACCTGGCATACGAAGCGCTCCTCTAAATCATCCTTCCATGTTCCCTTCTACAGGACCTCCCAGGCCCAGCATACTTTTGCTTTCAAAGCACCCTCCATTCTCAACTGTCTTCCCCCCGAATGTCACTGACCTGCCTAAACTTAGTGCCTTCAAACTTAGGCTACGTCAACACCTCCTTACACTAAATCGCTGTGACTGTTTTGTCAAGCTCTGTACTCTCCTTTCTCTTGTCATCCAGCTTCTTCTTCTCTATCCCTCCTCTACTGCCATCTTGCCCCTCCCTTTACTTTTCACTCTCCCTCCACCTCCTCCTAAACCTTGGCCACACCTCCCCTCACTTATTTTGGTTCTATTGCTTTGTCTATCTCCTGGCTCCCTTTCACGTGGCACCCTGCCTTTCTCCATCTCCTCTCCCCTCCTCTCCTGCACCGACACCCACCCCCTTCACTTGTTACTTTTCTTTACACCTCCTCCTTTCCCCCCCTCATAAACTGTTCTCATCCTGGTTTTCTGTCACCCCCAATACCTCTCCTCCTTCCGTTCCCCTCTCACCTTTCCTGCCCTACCCACCTCTGCCACCCTTTTTCTCCTCCTACTTCCTGCCCCCTACCACTCACCCCTGCTCTGTCCTGTGGTTTCCCTCCCTCCTCCTCCCTCCCCTCCCATCCCGTTTTCCACCTTATCAATCTTATCACTCTTCCCAGCTTTCCCCAGCTTTCCTCACCTTTCCTCCTCCTCCCTCCTTCTCCTCCCTCTCAAAGATCTCCCTATGCTGTCTTGAATTCCCCTTCTACCCTTCCTTTACCCATTCTCACCCTTCCCCTTTTCTCCCACTTCCCCCTAAATCCCTAGCCTCTTATATACCCTCCAGCACTTACTAAACTGCATCAGCACATTCGACTATGTCCAGTGTGGACTGCTAGACTGTAACTATAACCATGATCCATGCCTGTTATTACTATTGATTGTAATTACATTGTATTGCAGTTTCTTTTGTCTGTTTCTCATCCTTCTGTTGTATCCATATGTTGTTGTGCCCTTTTCAATGCGGAACCTTTCTAAAAGAACCGCTGCTTCAAAGGTTGTAATCCTAGTACTCAATAAATAAAAATAGCAAGCTGTATCATAAAAAGGGTGGGTAACTGGTTTGATGGAAGAAAGCAATGGCTGGTGGTCAATGAGGAGATGTCAGAAGAGGGAGAAGTGACAAGTGGGGTTCTGCAGGTTTCAGTTTTGGGGTTTGGTTCTGTCCAACATGTTCATCAGTGACATGAGTAGATATACAGGGCAAGATTGCACTGTTCATAGACTACACAAAATTAGGTGGTAGGGTGGATAATGCAGAAGCAGTGGAAATTATACAAAAACATTTTAAAAAGCTAGAACAATGGTGTAGTATCTAACAGCCGAAATTTAACACCAAGAAGTGTAATGTGATGCATTATGGCAGAAACAACCCTAGAACTACTTGTTGGCTAAACTATGTCAAATTTAGTGACTCAAGTGAGGAAATGGATATGGGAGCTATTATTAGTAACACTCATAAACAAGCCAGTCAATGCAACACAGCTTACAACAAGGCCAAAAGAATGCTGGGATGCATAGGGAGCGGATTTGATAGTAGGCATAGGGAGGTGATATTCCCACTGTACAGATCTATGGTGAGACCTCATTTGGAATACTGCGTACAACTTTGGAGACTACACCTTAAGAAGGATAGGGATAGGACAGAGGCAATTCAAAAAAGGGCACCCAAAATGACACAGGAGCTTCAGGGGCTGCCATGCGAAGGGGGGCTGGAGTAACTAACATGTACTCACTTGATTATAGTTGAGAGAGGGTGGAGATGATACAAAACTTTCGGTACATGAGGGGTTTAAATTCTATACCCTACAATGCATTATTCACAAATGCTCCCAACTCAAACACAAGAGGGCATGAAGGGAAACAAAAGGGAGGGGGAGTTCAAGAGGGATCTGAGGAAATACTATTTCTCAGAAAGGGTTGTGGAGCAATGGAATAGATTACCTGCGGAAGTGGTAAGAGTTAGGACCATAACAGCATTCAAAAGAGCATGGGACAAAGAGTATACTAGACACTAATCTGCAAAGGAATCTACCAGTTAGAACCCAGGCTCACCTAGGATCTCTAGATATATCAAAGGCAGACTTGATGGACCTCTGGCTCCTTCCACATCACATTTCTATGTTTCTATGCTGCTATGTTCATTACAAGAAACAGTGGGTGCTGCCTAATTTTGGTTGTTGTTGTGCAACCTATGTGCCATGCATCTTATGAGCCCTGGCTATCATAGACTACCATATTTTGCATATCTGCCATTGAGATGCTGAACTGTGTGTTTATTTACATGCCTGATCTGCCTTCCAGCAAGATGCAGGACATGCCCTGAAGCTCAGAAGTGGCAGCTTCAAGGAAAAAGATAGGAGGTACTTCTTCTCCACCATGGCAACAAAAAAATGTGGCAGCCTATCATTGATGAAAGTTTACATAAAGACAGCACATGCCTTCAAGGTTAGCCTGCACAATGTTCTGCTTGTCCCTGGATCCCCATTCCCCCCAATAACTTAGACCACACCTAGAATTTCTGGGTGCTCAGTCAGCCTTAATTGTATTAAAAGCCACACATTTTTATTTACGTTTCATTTTTCCACATCTTATCCACAATCAGCACCTCCTTATCATCCATTTCAAAATATAATAATTTTCAATTGTAACTTCATTTTTCTCCTTCCCCCCAGGTGTACACCTGAGGTCCTTCTTCATCTTCTAGTTGCTAATCTTCTTCCTTTGGGACCCTCTAGGTGTACACCCAGAAGCGCCTATTCCCCCTGGTCTCGATGTACATCCAGGCCAGGTTAGCCTATTCCCCCTCCCCTTTTTCCCTTTTCTTCCATTAGGCCATCTCCAGCATACTATGGAGGGTGGACTCCCCCCTATCTTCACTTACCATCCCTGAGAAATCAGCTTGCAACAGGTCTCTATGGATGTCCTTATTTCTGCACTCAATATATCGATCCCCACCTCTGACGGGTATACCCCATATGATCTATATAAGCCTGATTCTTCCTCCCCTAAAGCCAGGTATTTCATGACCCTTCCCCCTATTGTCTTAACCCATGCCCTTACCTTTCTATTCATCCTTCTCCATGCCTCGTTCAAGGACTTATGTTCCCTTGTGTGCTGCCATACCCTCCTTGGTGCTACTTCAGTCCATACTATTTCCACCTTAGGCCACCATTTTTTAATATCTGTAATGTCATGTTTTATTTGAAAGAAAATGTCCAACCATGTCCTGGTTCCCAGGTCATTCCCCCCAAGTGTATGACTAACAGATATTGTTCTCTTGTCCAATAAAAGTGGCAACAACTGTATCTATTGTATCCCCAAACTCCTTTCCAACTTATTCTGATGGTGTTTCAATCTATGTATAATTGCCTTCCCCCTGCCTTTAACGCTGCCCTGCTCTATGCACAATAGATGAGTGGGTGGCCACACATTCAGACTTCCAGTCATTTCCCTGTGGCCTGTGACCACAGAAACATAGAAACTGTCAGCAAATAAGGACCATTAGGCCCATCTAGTCTGCCCATAAATGAATAATGAAACAAACAACCATGAGTAATCTTTGCAATGTACTGCTCCCACCCTTTTTACTAATACTGGCATGTTCCAAGCCTGCAGCAGGCAAATTTCCTGTAATGAAACAAAATATCATCAGTGACGCAAACTTCCTACATATGTTTTATAGCAGTTTGAGTTCCATCTCACCTTTCTTTTTACCTCCTCACTGGATCCCCTCTTGTGCAGCTACCTCTGATGCCGCACCTATCCAGAACGAATGGGACAAATAGTTCTTTGAGTCCTCCTTCACAAATTCTAATACCTTTTTATGAACTGCTATCAGTTGGTGACTCATTGCTGGGGTTCTGTCCCCATGTATGAAAAGGAGTTTCCCCATCCCTTTGGTCTCACTGCTGCATATCCCCATAGCTGTCAGACAGGGCATATCTTGCGGTTGAGATATCTTTTTAATTTGACTATCACTCCAGCCCCATCTGGTCTGTTTTAGACCACTGGAACTTTAAACCTACTACCTCCTCCCCTTGCCACTGCATATCTTCCCACAAGAGCCCTCCCCTACCTAGTGCTCCACTTCATCCCAAGACTTTACTGATACTGAATGCCCCATGGAACATCATAGTGAATATGGCCCCAAAAGACTTGCCTCCCCAGGATGGCATATATATATATATATATATATATATATATATATATATATATATATATATATATATACACACACTGTATATTGGATCCCCCACTAGTTTTTCTAGCAATGCTTCTGAAATTGAGCGTCTGTTGTCTGGTTCTTTTCCCTGGACCCGTTGCCATCCTTGCATCATGCGCCTTATTATCTGCCCTTTACTCTGGTTCCCCCCACCCTTTTAATGTGCATACCAGTCCAACTGCCACTGAATGGACATCCATGGTGGTGTGTACGCTATCCCACTCTGCCACCCAGTCACTATGAACTTAGCTATCTGTTCCTCTGTGAATGTCCCACTTACCTGCATGTTTTGGTTTATAATGGAAAGCCTGGATGTCTCTCCATGAGACCTTGTATGTCCTCAGGGTCCTTCTTGGCCAAAGGTTCTGAAAGAGCAGCTCAGCTCCTTCCAGCCAATTTCCTACTTGTACGCTTGCACTGTTGTTTTTCTCTCTTCAGCCACTGGGGCAATGGCTCGGAATCTGTCCAACTGGAGATGTGTGAGGCTGTCAGCCACCGTGTTCCATATCCCTCAAATGTGCCTAGCTCTGAATGACATGTTCAGCCTCAAACCTGGCAACACTAACTGTCTCAACATCCTCATTACCATCTAAGACATTGCCCCTCTACTACTGTATTCAATGCATCTACCACTGCCCTGTTGTTGCACCAGAAAGTCACCTTCTGATTACGTAAATCCTCTACCAACACCATCATGGCTACCCAAATTGGGAACATTTTCAAAAAGGTAATGTCTTTTGTCAAACCTCATTTTACCCATGTGTCCAGTCATGGCTCTGAAAACCATCTGCCCTTGAAGTTTGTCTCCATGCCCAACCCCCCTGCTGCATCTGTATACAGTTCCAGATCCAGATTAAAAACCCACTCTTCTTGCCAGAATGTTACACTGTTATAGGACTTCAAGAACTCTGTCCAGATCCCTAAATCATCCCTTACTTCTTTGGAAATGTTCACCCAATGGTGATTTTTTGGCCCTTTTTGTGGCCCTGGCCAGCCACCAGGAAAATGCCTATCCTGGGGCTATTGACCCGTAGGCAAAGTTCGGATGTCCTAGTAATTGTTGTTCCAGCTATAAAGTTACTCTCCTCTTCCCTTTTGTGGCATTGAGGAGGCTATTTAACATTTTGTTTCTGCTCTGGCAACCTATTTACTCCCTCCTCTGCATCTATCTTAATCCCCCAAAATTCTAACCATTGGCTTGGTCCTTCTGTCTTGTTTTTTGCTAGGGGTACCCCCTCTCCTTGTACATGTCCCAAAATTGCTGCAGCAAGACTCTCACACCCCCTTCCCAATCCCCTACCAGAAGGAAATTATCTGGATAATGAGTCACCGTCCTTTGCCCATATTGTGCTATGAACACCCATTGCAGTCATCTGCTAAATGTTTCGAATGTGGTGCATGCCACTGAACACCCCATGGGCATGGCCTTATCGAAGTAATACTGCCCCTCCATCCTGAAACCTAACAAATCTTAGTCTGATGGCTGAACTGGAACATAGAAATATAGAAACGTAGACTTTGACGGCAGATAAGGACCACTTGGCACATCTAGTCTGCCCATTTCCCTACCTACAGGATAGGCCGCAGATCCTAGTTAACCAACAGCCTATTTCTTCCTACCCCCCCAAACAATTGCCTTATGTCTGTCCCATGCATTCTTGAATTCTCCCACAGTTTTATACCCCACAACCTCCTCAGGAAGGCTGTTCCATGTATCCACTACCCTCTCTGTGAAATAATACTTCCTCACATTGCCCCTGAACCGCCCCCTTCTATCTTTAAATTGTGTCCCCTTGTTCTTGCAAGTCTCTTTTTCTGAAATATGCTACCCTCTTGGACTTTGTTGATTCCACTGAGGTACTTAAAAGTTTCTATCATGTCCCCCCTCCTTCTTTCCTCAAGGGTATACATATTAAGCTCCATTAGTCTCTCCTCATATGGCTTCTCTTGCAGACCCTGCACCATTTTAGTTGCCCTCCTCTGGACTGCCTCTATCCTGTCTATGTCCTTGCGGAGATGGGGTCTCCAGAACTGGATGCAGTACTCCAGATGGGGTCTCACCAACTGTCTGTACAGAGGGATAACAACTTCCTGTTTTCTGCTGCTGATTTTCTCCCTATGCATCCCAGTATACCCCCAGCTCTCCCTACTGCCTTCTCACATTGCTTGCTAACCGTAGGTCATCTGATATGATTACCCCAGTCCCTTTCCTTCTTTTGTTGTTGTTACTACCCCCCCATTGTGTATTCTTCCCCTGGGTTCTTGTTTCCCAGGTGCATTATTTTGCACTTCTTTGCATTGAATCCTAGCTGCCATACTTCTGACCATTCTTCCAACCTTGCCAAGTCCCTTCTCATCCTTTCCATGCCTCTGTGTATCAACCCTGTTGCAGATCTTTGTGTCATCTGCAAAAGGCATACTTTTCCTTCCAGTCCTCTGCAATGTCACTGATGAAGACATTAAAAGGACTGGACCCAATACTGAACCCTGCAGTACCCCACTAGTAACCCTCTTTCTTCAGAATGGACTCCATTTACAATTACCTTCTGTGTCCTGTTGTGCAGCCAATGTTTTACAGGCTACCACCCTGGGACCCACTCCCAGGCTGGTTAATTTGACTATTAGTCTTTGTGTGGACTGTGTCAAATGCCTTGCAAAGTCTAGATAGGCTATGTCCACAGCCCTCCGTGGTCTACTACTTGGTCACCCAGTCAAAGAAATCTATTAGATTCATCTGACATGACCTTCCCGCTGTGAACCCATGCTGCCTTGGGTCCTGTGTCCCACTGGCCTCTAGGTACTCAACTATTCTTTCCTTCAGAAGTGACTCCATCACTTTCCCTACTACAGAGGTCAGACTGACAGGTCTGTAGTTTTCTGCCTCTGTCTTGGTCCCACTTTTGTGAAGGGAAATCACATCCGCCTTCCTCCAGTCCTCGGGTACCACACCATCCTCCCATGATTTATTAAAAGAGTAGCCAGTGGTTTCAGTAGTTCCTCCTTAATTCTTTTAGAATTCTGGGGTGAATTCCATCAGGCCCCATTGCTTTGTCCACCTTCAGTTTTTAAGTTCTTGCAGAACCCTTTCTTCTGTGGAAGGACTGGGATCGACCCCTATCAAGAGTGCTTCTGTTAACTGGATTAGGCACTTTCCTCCTCTTTGTGAATACTGAGCAGAAATATTCATTCAGTATCCCTGCTTTTTCACTGTCCACCTCTGCCCACCCACCGTTCATTCTATTCAGCCTCACTATCCCTCTCTTTGTCTTTCTATGCTCACTGATGTACCTATAAAAGGTTTTATCCCCTTCTTAATTGAGTTGGCTATCTTTTCCTCAGTTTGGGCCTTTGCTATTCTGACTTCCCTCCCTGTTTCCTTCTGCCTTAACTGGTACAGCTTTCTGTCCTGCTCCTTCTGTGTTTCCTTATACTTCCGGAATGCTATCTTTTTCTTCCTGACTTTCACAGCCACCTCTTTTGAGAACCATAGTGGCTTTTTCTTTTTGATTTGTTTATTTGCTTCACAAAGGCTTGTTGCCTCTGTGATGGCAGTTTTGATGATTCCCCATTGTTGCTCCACACTTCCTTCTAGCCTGTTTGCTAGTGCTTTCTGAGGCACTCTCCCATCTTGCCAAAGTCAGCCCTCCTAAAGTCCAGTACCCTCACTTTTGTATGGATTGATTCTGCAGCTGAGTTTAACGTGAACCACACTGTTTGATGGTCACTTGTTCCCAGATGGCAACCCACTTCTAGATCTGACATCCTCTCACTGCCCCCGTTTGAGAATACGAGGTCTAAGATTGCTTCCTCATGAGTGGGTTCCAAAACTAGCTGTCTGAGGCCTGCCACCTGTAGGGCATCAAGAATGGCCCTACTGTTGGATGTGGCTGCAGAAAATGTGCTCCAGTTAACATATGGCATATTCAGGTCTCCCATCAACAGTATCTCCCCTTTCTCTGCCATTCTAAGAATGCCTTCTATCATATCCTTGTCCATTTCCTCCCCCTGACATGGGGGTCTGTACACAACCCCTGTGCAGATTGTGGTGCCCTTTCCAGTCTCCAAAGTGACTCACAGTGCCTTCTCTCCTCTCTATTTACTCTTGTGTTCAGTTGCTTTTATCCTTTCCTTTACATAGAGAGCAACTCCTCCCCCCCTCTTCTCCCCTGCCTATCTCTCCTGTAGGTTATGTACCCTGGTATGTTAACATCCCATTCATGGTTCTCTGTGTACCATGTTTCTGTGACTGCTATGATATCCAGGCATCCCTCTTCCATCAAGACCACCAGCTCAGGGAGCTTGTTGCCCAGACTATGGGCATTGGTACTCATTACCCTCCATTTCCTGATGGCTTTACTCCTTTTTGACCCATCCCTGTCCTTCTTGCCTTTGTCACTGTCTCCATTTACCCCTGCCCTTCTCCCTATCAACACCTCTATGTTGGTGTTTGACACACTTACTACCATGATTTTTTTAGGAGGGCTAGGATTTCCCTGCTCCTTTCCAGTGCCTCCCCCCTTGGCTAGTTTAAATGCTTGCCAATGAAGCATTTAAACCTATTACTTAGGATCCTGGTTCCCCTCCTGGACAGATGCAGCCCATCATGCCAGTACAGGCTTGCATCACTCCAGGTGGACCCCCAGTCCCAAATGAAGCCAAACCCCTGAGCTCCACACCAGCGTTTCAACCACTGATTGAATCCCATGGTGCAAAACACCCTAGCCTCTCCTACGCCATAGATGGGCAGCACCTATGAGAAGGTTACCGTGCATGCTACTTGTCTAAGGCCCCTCCCCAATTCCACAAACTCATCTTGCACTTCTCTAATCCCTTTCTTAGCCAGGTCATTTGTCACTAGGTGGACAATGACATCCAGTTCCCTCCCCTGTGCAGCTGTTCTGGCAATCCTGAGGATTTGCTCCCTGACCCTCCAAGCCATGGCACCAGGCAGGCACCTTACCTCCCTCTCCCCTTCCTCCCCCAGTTCTACCTTCCTAACAATGGAGTCCCCCACCAGGAGTTGTTTCCTTCCCCTGCGGGGTCCCCTGCCACCCTCCTGTGGGTCTCCTTTGTGGAGGTTCCCAGCATCCTCCTTCGTCTCCTCTGCCGGTGCCTCCATAGAGGAACCACATTTTGCCAGAATGGCATAGGAATTGTGGAGAGGTATAACTGAAGGGATGTGCCTCTGTTCCACCTCACTCACCCTCCCTGAGCCCACTGTGGTCCAATCAATCCTCTTTCTTGGCAACCTTTGAGGCAACGGCAGTGGCACTGATGGTCCCTGGATGGAAGAGGAGGTCCCACAAATCCTGGCCAACTCAGCCTGGAGGTGAGCAACCTCCGCCCTCAGCCCAGAGAGGTGCCTGCAGATGGGACAACACCGCATACTCCAGAACGTCTCCCGGAAGACTGCTGCTCCACAGCCACTGCACTGCACCACTCCAATCATGTCTTATAGTCCCAGTAGAGAAGTCCAGTCACACAGCAGCCCTTTCTCCTGGTGTCTTCTGCCAAACAAGCAGAATGCAACTTATGTATCTGTCTTGGCTAGCCATGCCCCATTTACTGCCCTGATCAACCTTCAAGTGTATAGTAGGTCACCCTGCTATCCTCCACGCTAATATAATCATTCACTGCCCCCCCAGTCTAGGTATGATAAGTGGTGTATTACCTGAAATTCCCTTGGCTGTTTTTTAGGTTCAGGCCCTAGTGGTGACATCCTGAAATTGTCAAATGGAGGGGGGCTGGAAAAGGACCCTCCACTCTTCCTGCCTCCATTTCTTTTTTGATTTTCTTGGTAAATACCTCCTCCTTGCCCCTTATGGAGCCAAGACTTTTGGCCTTTGTAAATTCTTTCCACCCTTGGAAGTGGAGGTTGAAACACCTTGAAAAACCTTCCATCAATACCCTTGCTGCCCCCTGGTCAGGGTGGCCCCATATCCATTGAAGTAAAACCTTCATCCTAATCGGTGTCCTTACCATCTGCTACCTGCCTTCCCTGTCCTTTCTATGTCCTACTGCCCTGTCCAAATCCCCTCTCTGCCTGCCAACCTCTCCCCCTCATGCCTTGTCCCCAGGCTGTCCCTTGAAAACCAGAATGGCTGGCCTGAAATGGCTGACTCCCAAAAATTGCCCTCCTATTTCCTTCCCCATAGCGTCTGCATCTAGTGACTGGATGTGACCCACCACTTTTTGAGCAGGCATGCTTAAATTGGCAATTTAGCCATGATCATTGAGCCCTATTATAACCCTAACAGCACTTCTGTACAACACTATTATCCTTATTCCACTCTCCCTCACTCCCCAATGACACTGCCACGGTCTCCAATTGGTATCTGAATGTATTGTGTCCCACTGCATATCCCCTTGCAATGCCATCCTCTGCCTGAACAGTTTATCATTCTGTATTCAATTATTTCCTCCTCTCAGTTTGTATGCACTGTGCAATAGAAGGGAATAGGCCAGCAGGAGTGTTGACAGTTCCAGCTGCTTCATATGCACAATGACACTGTAGTACATAAAACTCACTGACCATGCATCCCATGTCTTGCCTTTCATCATTCATACCTCCTCCTATTTCCTAGAAGGACCACTGCTGCTGCCATGTCCTTTCTCTCAAAATTCTTCTTCTCCTCATACTTTTTTAGTTTCTTTGCTGATTAAGGAAAAACTATCGACATATTCTCCAATCCAAATCTTCTCTTTCATGGCTAGCAGGATGTGGCCACAAGTCTAACCTCTGGAGTACCTATATACTTTCTTGCTTATTGCTCACCTTGCTTCCACCCCTTGTTCTCCTCTTCTTCCATTTTTGATGTCCCGAAAACCTTCTCAAATTCACCTGTCCCATTTTTCCCCATGGAACCTATCATTTGCTCCAAGTATTCCTTAATGCTTCTTTCCACCATTACATCTTCTTTACCTGGTTTCACTGGTGCCTGTGGTAACACTGGCACCAGCTGTACTAGTGGCTCTGGTACTGTGCTGTTCTCTTTTGGGGCTGGCTGTGGTGGCACTGGTATTGGAGGTAGGGGCATGGGCTGAGGCACTGGCACTTGGATTAGTGGAGCTGGTTGAGGTGGTGCCAGAGGTGAGGGTGATGAGACTGGCTGCAGAGGAGCTGGTAGTGGACATGGGGGCACCCCACAGGGAATCTTGACTCAGGGGGCACTGTCAAGGGCTGGGGTGGCTCTGGAAGAGGGAGCCCTGGGCAGGGTGGTGGTATTGGCTATTGAAGATGCTGTGGAGGCTTAGGCTGGGGTATCCTCTGCCTTGTCGTTGCTGTTGTCAATGGGCCCATTCTCACTGGTTGTTTCCTGCCACCCTTTCCACCACCTATGCCTTTGTCTTTCTGCTTCCTTCCCCTACTGCTTGTGCCAGGTGCCACTGGGGTGCTGCCAATGTCATCCAACATTTTGTTCACCTTTTCCACCAGCTTCATCACTTGATGCACTGCCTCCTCCTTAGAGCTCTTACATCCTCTTGGTGTTATGGTGTATCTTCTGTAATAAAAAACAACAATGAGTTCTCCAACCAACTGTCCCAATATTCTCTTATCATACTTTTATGTTGATCCACCTTGCCTATGGGATTCTATTTGATGCATCCACACTTTATCTGGATCCCCCATTCATAATGTGTGCTTGCCACTACTTAGCCTTGTGTGCACCAGTAAGCCATTCTTACTCCATTTCTTAACCTTTTGTCCCCTGTGAAAACTCATTCGGTCCTTTTTCTTTTCTCTTTCTATGTCTTTTTTTTGTGAAAAGGAACAAAATCATCTCCTGTCCTCTCCCAGTATGGGGCCTAGGCCTGTACTGCCCTCACCAGAAATTGTGGCCAGCCAATGCAGTCTGCCCCAGCACTCAAAATGGTGGCTGTTTTGTTGCCTTAGCCTCTTGTCCTCTTTTAGTGTCCTGTTCTCCTTAAAAATGGTTGCCCAAAACTATCCCACAAGTGGCTAAATCTGTTGTGCTCTGTGGCTGCCTCAGGCTTTTTGCTTGTGGTAGCTGTCCTCCAGGCAACTCTATGGCCCTCCTTCCAACTAGGCCCTGCTGCTTGTGAGACTCAGCTCCAATTCTCTACTTGCCAAATCTCAGCAGCTGAAGCTTCCTCAGGACCTTTCCTACTGGTAGATGCCCTAACCCGGGCTGTTCCATGACCCTCCCTGCTAGTAAAGCTGTGCCACCTGGAGCATCTACTCCTGTTCCCACTTGCTGGGCCTCTCATGGCTCCCCATCCTTCTTTTCTCTGTTGGCAGCTACCTGTGTGCATATCCTCTGTTTTAAGATGATAGCCACATCACATGGCCCCCCATTCTCATGGAGGCCCTTTACACATCCGATAACAAATCAACTTCTCCTCTCCTGTTCTGTATCAAATTCGTGAGCTCTTTTGCCATTGTTCCCTAGCAGAAACTCATTACACTTTTTCCATGCTTGACCTGGTGCTTTTTCTTCATCTTATATTTATTTATTTTTTGATCTCCCATGCTGTCGACTGTCCTGAAGGCCATTCCCCATTTAACTATCCACAACTAGCTGCTATCTCCTCAATGAAACTTTACAGCTGCATGCTGGGCCACATCATTCTCTGCTAGATATCCCTCCACCACACACAAACAAAACTCTGCTTCCTCCCATATGCACCCATCTCTCTATCCATGGGTCGGGCCCCCTGGCTTGGATCCTTTCTCTCTGCGCCCATCACCTAACCTCATTTCACATCAAGAAAAATAGATTTATTTCTTTCTTCTTTTTTTTTAAACATTGCCCAGCTCCAGGTAGCCCACAAACAGAGGGCCTCCCTGTGGTATTTGTGGTTGCACAATATAATTACAGAAGCTCAGTTCACAATCATAACATTTCTTAGCATTTCTCAAGCAGTATAATAAAACCTACTTACCAATCCAATGCCTACAATTTTTCTCAGCAGAAAAAAATTCTCCGACCAAATCAGGCATCAAAAAGAAAAGAATTAAAATGCTGTCTGATGTGCTAATACCAGAACAAAAATCCAGCTTAGTATAAAAATCATGAGGGAGAGCTGGCCTGTACCAGCTCCTTTGTACCCCGTCTCTCTTCTTGCTCTATTTTTCTCCACCAATCCTTGCTCTTTCTTTTTTGCTCCTCCCTCTTTCCCTTTTGTCACTCATTGCCTTAGCTCTACCCCTCTTTTTCTCATCATCTTCCTACCCCTCCCCAGCCCCCACTCCTCCCCTCTCTTCCTTGCCATTCCTCTTTTTCAGCACTGAGCACCCTGCCCCTGGGAAAGGTGGCCAGGGACAAATTGGCCTGCCTCTGGATACAGGCAACCCTCCTTATCATGGGAATCACAGGGTAATCTGCATTTTAGAGTGGGTTACTAAATCCCTGCATATTAATACATCTTTTCAAATTATATTTATTCATCTCTGCTTGTAAAGTGTGGGAGGTGGCAGACAGAATGCACCCAGGGTCTGTTCCATCCTTAAGTTTCTACCTTACAATGTTATTATGAAATAGAAGCAAACATTAGATGTACTGCATAAGTGCATTCAGGATGGGGAAGTTATTTTACTACAGTGACCTGGAGAATTAACAAATGGGATTGGACAGTCAAATGTTACATTATTTGTAAATGAATCTTAAGATTGTGACTGCGTTAAATTTGTCCATAAATTGTCCTTGACTTCAGTAAACATTTTAGAGTCTACACAGCTCTCTCTCTCTCTCTCTCTCTGACCTGTTTTTAATAATGTTGTTATATAACGGTGCTGATTTTATTTTATTTTTCCAACACTATTATGAAGGCAAGCAATGAAATAGAACAGATGTTCTTAAGCTTTGGGCATTCTAACTCAGCATGATATAATTTAGATGCACACATGTAGCATTAATATCTTTAAAGAAAAGAAATGATCCATGGACATGATGTTATACAATTTGCATATTATAGCTCTCCTCACAATACTTTGTCCTTTCTGTTCATTTTTGAATAAAACGTGGTGTTCATTTAAGGTGAGGACCTGGAGGCAACAGAGACTGAAGTTTATGTACTATGGAATGGGAAAGCAATCTCTTAATTTAGTTACTTAACATCTGCTTTATAACCTTGTCTTACAATAAAACCATTTAAAAATGTATAGTGTTTACTAGGGGCATAAATTCATGTATTTTGTCCCTTAATATCAAACTAATGAATAGGAGTTTTCCCCTTTTAATTATTAGCTTTAATATCAGAGATGGTCAGAAATAGTTGGACAGTCCTATATGATATTTTTCATATAGGTCTGTCAGAAAGTGTTTCCTTGTGAGGCACAGTTCTTTTGTCTGGTTTAATGGGACTCCTCCAGGTGCCTTCAACTTTGGGAATTAATCCCTAAATACTGTCATTTTCTTATACTTCTTGAAGGTTGTTTGTTTACAGATGAATCAGCCCAATCACTGAGAGTCTCATCTACTTGATCAGGTTTATACAATAAATTAAGTGACTCCAGTAGGATTTCAATTTAGGATTCTTGTTTCCCAAGCATGTATTCTATATACTAGATTATGCTGCTTCCACTTAAGGGGGACTGCTTGATTCTGACCGTCATTTACTTAAACAAAATCAAACTGCTATACAGTATCAAGCTATCAATACAAATATTACTACAAAAACAGTTTGTGACAGAAGGCAAGATTCCAACTCAGAGCTCCTAGAGGAACATACTCAGATCATCATGTTTAACTTTTGTCAGTCTACTGCTAAACCCAGCTGTAAACAAAGTGGTCCAGAATTTCAGCTGTTCTTGGAATAGGTCCCACTCCTCAACCACCAGTGCAGTAAAAAAATATCCACACCTGTGGACATTCAGATCTGCAACCATGCTCTGCAAAAGTGGCAGGTGTAACTGCAATGTATGTTATGCCTTTTCCAACCAGGCATCACATTTTGGCACAACTGCACCACCGAATAGCTGCAAGATGTTGTCAATCTTTAAAGAGCTGCTGACACCTCAAGGAAAACTTTGAAAAACATGGTATTTAGGTACAATTCAGCTTGCATTCCATATATATATATATATTCTATACATTTCTCCTCCCTATTATTTGTTACTGAGGAAATTTACATTAATACATGATCTTTATCCTTAGAGTTTATCTGCTTCTATAGCTGGCTCTCTACTTCAAATCATAATCCTGTGTTGTGACATCACAATCTGTTGCCATGGGAGTAATGTCACAAGCAGTGCATGATGACCTCAGGTAGGGAGAAAGCAACAGGAATAGATGAATTCTTCAGGGGCAAAGATCCTGTTGTCACGCAGATTACACCAGTAATGAATAATGAGGAGGAGGAATACAGACCTAATGTGAAATACAAGTCGAACTGTGTCTAAATATTATGTCTTGTTAAAGTTCTTCTAAAGGCATCAGCTACTCTTTAAGCTGCCTGTAAAATAGCTCCATCTTTCAAAATCTGGCACATGCAGGAAAAATTATGGATCCACAACTGAAGACCCACTGGCACTAGTTATTCCTGCACCTTTGACAATTTTTGGGGCTTTTGAAAATCCAACCCCAGATCTTTAGATGCTAAAACAGATATAAATAAACTGGAAAGGGTACAATGAAGATATACCAGATCCATGTTTTCATTGAAACATCTTCCTTATGGTGAAAGATTGAGTAAACTAGGCCTACATAGTTTAGAAATAAGAAGACAAAGGGGAGATATGTTACTATATTATAATATCTTAAATTATCCTCTGTTAATGATTGAAATGAACATTGAATATAAAGAAGACCATCATGATATAAGGGGTCACCCACTTCAAATCAAAATTAGCAGATATAAAACCAATAAAAGGAAACACTACTATAGTATGAGAGCGGCAAGCCTCTGGAATAGACTCACGCTGGATGTAATTTTCAGTACTAGCAAAGACAATTTCAAAGCAAACTTAGATAAATATATTGCATCATTTGTGAATCTGAACTACTACACCTTATCTTAATGGAGCTACTTATGGGCTATAGCCTTCTTTGCTCCTACAAACCTAGTGAAACCAATGAATCAGTACAACTCCTGTCTTATATCCCTGATCCCTTTCTCATACTCCATTGCATCTTGATTTTAATGTTGGACAACTGATAGCCTGGATGCAGAGTTCTTAAAATGCAGTATTGGATTACTAGTTTAACCACTGGCCTGCCTTTCCAACTTCTTCCTTACCTCTGGACTATACCCAGTACTGTTTGTCCCGCTTTACAAACACAGATGAAGAATGGATGTTTCCAATTACTGCTTAATTACTACAGTAACATATCAATCAATCAATCAATCAAAATATTTATTTAATCAGGCGAACATCATTGAGCGTAGCTCATTTACAAGATGGACCTGAGTGGTCAAGAAGTGCAAGTATTATTACATAGACAAGAATAACATAAGCAGTAGTACAATGACATAAAGTGCTAATATATAACAATTTACATATATACAAGGCACATTAAAACCATTTAACCTGTAAGAAAAGGAGGCAATGGGTATAGCAGGCATAATATATAAATTATAGGTCCTAATTGGCTTTTATGAGAGTATATCAGGTGACTGGAAAAAGTAGAACTAGCATAATGGAACACGGAAAGGGGGTGGGGTGGTAGGGTCGGGGATTAGGCCTTGTGAAAGCAATTGCAGAGTTCTGGAAATAGGGTGGAGAATAATCTTTTGAAGGATGTTAAAGGTAAGAGGCTATTTAGCTTCATGGTTTTTGGAGTGAGTTCCATGCAACTGCTAGTGAGTGGCTGATAAGCGCCCTCCAAAACTGGGTGCAGGCATTGGGGACCTCTTAGAATGATAAGTTTGTTGATCCTGTTGTATGGCCTAGAAGTAATTAGGGTAAAACAGCCTGTGATATAGGTGGGTAGTTTGCCTGATAAAGCTTTGAATATCCAAATTGCAGCATTCCTATTTCTTCTGTGTTGTAATGATGTCCGGTTAACTGCCTTATAAAGGGAGCAGTGATGGGTGCTGGAGGGAAGGTCAGTAATAAATCAGATGGACCTGTGATATAGGGTGTCCAGTTTATTTAAGAGGGGGAGTGAACAATGGCCATAGAGAAAGTCAGCATAGTCAATGAGGGATAGGAATGATGCCTGGATTAATCTTTTTTTGGAGTCTCTGTTGAGGTAGTGCTTTATTCTGAAAAATAGACCAAGCCTTTGTCTCAGTTTTTTTAGTAGCTCCTCAATATGGACAGTATAGTCAAGTTTGTTATCAATCCAGACTCCAAGGTATTTGAAGTTATCAATGAATTCCAGCTTCTCTCCAAGTAAGGTGGATAGTTGTAGGGTGGTGGGTGATGGGGTAGTGGTAGAGCAACTCTTTGTGTCAAAGAACATAGCTTTTGTTTTTTTGGCATTTAGAAGTAGCTTTTTATCCAGTAGATTGTGTTGCAGGATGGAGAATTCAGATTGTAGCTGTTCACAGGCTTTAGGTAATGAAGGATTGCTGACAAATAATACAGTATCATCAGCAAACAGATGAATGTTGGAATGAGTGAGGTTGGCATCAATATTATTAATATAGATGGCAAAGAGGATGGGGCCAAGAATAGAGCCTTGCGGTACACCTCTTAGCAGTGGTTTTAAGATGGATAGGTAATTTCCATTTTTTACCAGTTGTGACCTATCTGATAGGTAGCACTTGAACCAGTTGAGTGAGGGAGAATCCAGCCCTAGTGAGCCAAGGGAGGTGATTAATGATTCATGATCCACTGTGTCAAATGCTTTACTCAAATCCAGGCATACAGCACAGGTACTGTTCTTCTTATCCATGGCAATCTGCCAATCGTTGGTTACTTTGGCTAGGGCCGAAATGGTGCTATGCCTTGATCTAAATCCTGATTGTGCTGAATTTAGGAGGTTATTGTTATCCAGGTAGTCCCTTAATTGTGAGTTTACTAACTTTTCGAGCATCTTGGATAGTACTGATAGGATGGAAATGGGCCTGTAATTATTGAGGTCCATGGGATCACCAGATTTAAGTAATGGAACTACTTGAGCTGTTTTCCAAGTGGAGGGAATGGATCCAGTGGTGAGGGAAAGATTGAAGAGATGAGTGAGGGGGGCAGATAAGACGTGTGATGCAATTTTAAGGAAGTAGGGATCCAGGAGTCTGTACCTGCACTCTTAGAAGTATCTAAATTAGAGAGGAGGTCTTCCACTTCTTTCAAGGATATTGGGTTGAAGGAAAAGTTGATGTAGCCTTTTGTCCCACAGTGGATTGAAGGTTCAAGGAAGATCTCAGGAGATTTGCAGGTGATGAGTCAAATGCTAGGCCAGCTGTGGTGAAGTGGTCATTGAAGGTATTTAGGATTTCTTGTTTGCCCGTAATTTCTGTATCATTTAGTAGCAATGTGGAGGTTAAAGCAGGAGTAGAGTTTTGGCCCAGAATTCCTTTTACAGTTCCCCAGAGTCTGGTTGGGTTATTATAGGAGGCTGCTCTCATATACTCAACATATACTGCTCTCTCTTTCAAAAACACTCAGCACTTTTGTCTATGCACAACCTGTCACACACTATGAACTTAACTTCTTAACCCCTCTCTAATCTGGCTTACACTGAAAACAGTCCATTCCAAATGCATTTTTACAGGTTGTTAATGAGCATCAGCATTTGACTGAAAACAATATGTTTACTGGTATAGCATTTAGTTATCTGGCTAAAGCCTTTGGTTCTCTTGGCCAAAATGTATTATTTAAAAAATCCAAACTACTCTAGCATCTGCTCCCAATACTTAAATGGACTTCTACCTACATCTCTGTCAGGTATTATTTCATGTACAGGTAGCACCTCATGTCCTACCCTCAAAAATGATGTCATTCTTCAATGATCTGTTCTAGAAGCATTTTCTTTTTTGTTTCCATTAATTACCTACCTACCACCACAACTCACTCTCAGTACAGCTCTGTGTTGATGACACAATATTTCTTAATTTAGGGAAACGTCACACTTCATGACAGTAACTGTTTCAAGACTGGCTTTTGACATGCACACCCAAACATACAATGGTCTGCTTGGTGACAGGATAAGGAACTGGTCACCAGAATAAATAAAAAGGAAAGTATTACTTCTTCCAAACACACTCAAACTGTTTTTTATTCAAGTGTGGCAGCATTTCTTGTAATGCACACATAGTAAGCAGCTATGTGGCCAGAGTAGCAATATCTATAAAAGAACTGGTTACCGATGGATGTACTAAGTGGTGTGCACAAAACTATATACAGCATCTAGTAACAAGTTCCAAAAGAACAAACAGCCCGAGGATCAGCAATAAGTTATTGCAGAGCCTGTGGAGTGTTAACATCTCACTTGTAACTAAGGCTTGAAGAAGCATTTCTGTCTTATTTTTAGTCATTGAGTTATTTGCAATTGTTAGTCTGTTCCCTGGAGAAACTGGTTCTATGATGTCAGTTCAACAACCCTTTTGTTGACCAGCATCTCACCGACAGAAATCATATTGACTGCAAGTTGCAGTTAGCATGATTCTGTGCATCTTCCAGTCCATTTTTTTTATCATGGGCCAAAGCCCCATGAACCCCCCATATGGGAGTCTCTGCCCCACACACCCCCATCTTTAGGATTATCAACTACAGTCAGAGTTGATTTGGGGTGGGGGTGCAGGACCAGGAGACAGTGTGACCCTGTCTCGCGCATACCAACACAGCGACCTGTCAGCAAAGTGGCAACTTTGCCAACAGGATTGTAGTTCACTGTGTTGATGTTGCCGTACATGGATCATACCTAAGAAACTTAGGGGCTAAGACCTTGCCAATTCTACCAGTTCAGCTACAATAATCCTTGATGGGTTTCAGGCTGTGGATTCAATAAATTTGAACTGGGGAATAACTCAGACAGGAACAGATTGTTTCAGAAGCTGCATATGGATAAAAGGCTTGTGAATTTGATATGATGTATGAGTGAAGTCTGCTGAGTTAGGGGCTATAAGAAACATAAGTGCTCCACTGTTGACCACATTTTTGCTGAGAATCTATTCTCTATGAAACAGCGATTATAAACTTTATATTTTAAAATAGTTCTTGTTACATTGTTAATTTATATGTGACATCATAAAATTACAAGTACTGTATATTTAACTAATTTGATATAGGTGGTGCACTAAATTGTTTAGTAATGTCTACTAGATAATAAGAAAGTGATTATTTCACATGCAGTCCAACTCTGATCAAAGCATCAGTTTTGTTTTTGATAAATTTTTCTAGTGTTACCAAGAAATTTAAAATAGTTGTCTTATAGTTTACAAGTTAGTCCTGCTCAAAAAATAAGTATTCTTGTACAGGTTATATCTTTCTTTCTACTTATTGTCTGTTTCAATATTTTAGTGACTGGGCCATCTTTTCAATGAAGAAAACATGTCCCAAAGGCAAATTTCCTGTAGGACTGACCTCATTACTTCAGCTCTACCATGAAAAAAAATGTTGGAGAGAAGCACTGGGACTCTATGGATTTATTCCCAAAACGATATTGAAGTTTGTATCATTATTATGTACGAACTCTAAAATGCCTGACTACTAACTGAAAAATGTTACTAAGTTTCAAGAACCTTTTGAAACCAATTACAGTACAGTAATTCTGGAAAATGCAAACCTTTTCTAGACAGTTTTTCAACTGTTTGTGATAAAAATTGA
Source organism: Neoceratodus forsteri (assembly GCA_016271365.2). Classification (NCBI taxonomy): domain Eukaryota; kingdom Metazoa; phylum Chordata; order Ceratodontiformes; family Ceratodontidae; genus Neoceratodus; species Neoceratodus forsteri. Next base: position 589,132,812 of record CM057449.1, on the reverse strand, counting down.
TAATACGCAGTAATATACTAGACCTTAACTCATTTATCACAATATTGTTGTTACCCTGAGAGCTGACCATTTTTAATTTTTTTTAACTTTCATTTTACTTTCAGTTTTTAACAAGTTTATGATAAAAAATTGATGCTGTAGTATACAGGGCCTTAATTAATTTAATTAATGTATTTGTTATAATAATGTTTTTTTTATCTGAGAGCTTACTGTTTATTTTATTTTTGTAAGTTTCATTTTACTTTGTATGTGATTTTATTATTATTCAGTTATTTTTTACTCACAGGATTTTTGTTACTACAAATGGTCAGGACTATCGAACAGGCCAAAATGGGTTCCTCACTAACTTCTTCACTTGAAACCCCAGTTAAGAAGGACACAAAGCAAATTCAAAACATGACAAAAAACAAACAAAAACTTTAGATATAATGAAAAATTCAATTGATATTTTTCAGTCAAAAATAAATATCTGTTTGGAAAATGAAACCTCTACCTATAATGCAGCACATACCACTGATCTTTCTAAGGATGATGTATCAGAAGTGGTATATAATATTTACAAACCAGTAATTTAATAATGCAATCATGCTGATCTTTTGATTAAATCTGCAAATATTCTAGATGAATTATTGATTCATCCTATAGTTAATTTATCACCATCCCAATGTAATACCAGTGCTTATTCATACAAAAAGGGAAGAGTTGTTAATCAAGTATTGAGAATGGGTCTATTATTTATTATGAGCTCCAAGTCTGGAACCCTCAGATAGAAACACTCACATAACTGCCTTAATTCAAGTAAAAAAAAAAACTGAAGTGTTAAAGATGAGATGATAGCTTCTGTAGTACTGTATATGAATTCTACTATAGTTGGGCTAGAAAAACTATTACCCGATGCTTCACTGTTTGGTTTGTTAAATCAGTAAGAAACTGTTAATAAGAACCCTTTGGAACATTTATCTAATTCCCCTAACCTGATTGCATTAGCTGTCAGCTGATTATTGGCTACCTTTTCAGTCTGAGTTGGAAAAAAGTACTGCACTTCCTATAAACCCTATTAATTTGAATTTTAAGCTGAATTCTTGATGTGTATAGCAGATACATGTAGGATGAGTATATTTATCATGGAAACACAATGGTGTATGAAGAAGGACATATCCAATGTAAAGACAGATGTGTTTAATCAAAAGGTAATCCTTAAGAAATTATATAAATAGAACTTTGAAGGAAAATGAAGGAAAGAGTCAAACACTTTTCTAACTAGTCTGAATTAAGTGCAAATGGAAAGCAGATAGGTGCAGATCAATCTGCTCCCTCCATTTGATTGTAATGTATCACTGAAGGAAGGAACAAATATAAAAAAATAATAATAAAGAGGGTTGCCCAATATAAAAGGGGAAGGCCCCATTGTCCCACTGCTAGTGCAAAGCTGTACCTGGTAATGCCGCTGTGTGGTGGACAGAGGTTCTGGCCAGCAAGGAAGCAAAAGAGGAGCGAGAAGTATGAAGAGAGCCGGCGAAGGCCAGCTGCATGGCTATGGTGTGTGACATCATCACCACGTGGGTCAGTAAGTGATACATGCAGAAAATGACCAGGAGGCAAAGAAAAGAGGCAGCACATGGATTTAGGATTTCAATAGATAGGCTATGGAATCACAGATTTGGAGTGTAATTTGGTGGTTTTTGAGAAAGAATGGGTGGGCACAATAGGGAGCCCAGAGATGGCAGGCGAAGCGGTAGAGGGAGCCTGGACAAGGGAGGCATTGCTGGATATAAGCAGGGACAATGCAGAAGTAGGAGCCCGGGCCAGTAGTCCAGCCCAAGGGCCAAACAAGATCAGCTTAGTTTTTTGAGGTGCCAGGCTGTTGGTATTCTGCCCCATGCTACCAGGTCACCGAGAGAAGAGAGTAACGGGGCCTGATAGGGTCTCATGTACTAAAAGGAGGGAGCAAATACAGGATAAAAAAACAGGAAGGGGGAGATGCTACTAGGCCAACTTTCCTATCTGCCAGGCTGAGTGGGGGACAAGATGCAGTTTTAATGGGCCAGGCAAGATCCCCTCTCCCAATACTGGGCCCCATGTCCAGGAACAGGGGAGAGAGTGAAGCAGGTCACAAAAAAAAAATGAGGGGGACGTTAGACAGAGAATGGGCCACAGGTGGTACAGTGGATATGCCCTTGCCTTGCAAGCAAATGGTCAGAGGTTTGATTCCCAGGGAGAATCTATAGCTGCCATCTTAATTAGATATAGGGTAAAAAGAGTTTCATTTAAGCAGTTTGTTTTAACATATGTGTTGTGTCCATTTTGGATATAGACTGAGCATGGCACCCAGGAAAACAAAGCCCAGCAAGGAGGAATGCTTCAAAGCAGTGATGGAATTGATGGAGAAGGTGAATCGGTTGCTGGATGGGGCGGAGCCAGAGGGGGTGGAGAAGGGTACAAAATGAAAGGGGAAGACGGGGAAGGGTAAAGAGATGAACAAAAGGGTCCCAACCAAGGTCAGTATACCAGAGCCTAGGGTGGTAGTACCAGTACCCGAACCAGGGATCCCTCTGTGTCCAACCCCAGATATTCCTGTACCTGAGCCGAACTCAGACAGCACCCCAAGTCCAAGGATAGTAACAGATCCAGAAGTACCAAGGTGCCAGCCTACCTTGCCAGTACAGGTCCCGGTTCCATCACTGCCACAGGTGGTCCTTCCCAAAGTACCAGGAATATCGATACTGGGGCCTGGACCCTCTCAGACATCCACACCAGGCAAACAAAGAATGACTATAGAGAGCAGTGTGAAAGGGTATAGAGAGCAAATGTTGAAAGGTATGGGGGGAATGGAATCAGCCAACTAGAAAAGGCATTGGGTGAGTTGAAAGAAGGAGCTGAAGAAAAGTGGGGAATAGCTACCGGGGGACCTCAAGGAGTAAGAAGGGAATTAGGGGCTCCCGGGGTGTGCCTAGCAGACCATGTCCCCACAGCAATGAAAGAGAAGATATGGAAGGAGAATACGTAGATATTTTTGCATTAGCAAACATAGACAGTATGGAAAAATATGAAGAAAAGGATAGTTTTGAGAAGAAGGACATGGCAGCAGCAGTGGTGCTGCTCAGAAAGGAGGAGGAGGACAAAATATGGAAAGGTAAAACTGGGATAACTGGTCCACGGGTTTTACATATTTTATGGCCATTGTGATTGAGAACTGACCAGACTTAGCTATCCTGCTTCTAACCTACTCCCTCATAATAAAAAATGTGTACAAGAAGGGAGGTCATAGTTGGCTATAGTATGATGAAAAATTTAGGAAGAGAATGGCTCATTTTGGGGATGTACAATGGGTTGCAAGGCAAATTGATTTGTGGTTGGAAATTTATATGGGCCCCTCAGACAAAGAAATGGAATGTGAGAGCCGGGGGGTGGCAACAACAAAGGCATGCTGGAATACAATAGGGCCTCCTGTTCCTGGCTGAACTGCTGGTTCCAGCACGTTTGTTCCAAGTGTGGGGGGCACCATCCAGCATCCAAATGTAGGTACAACTGGGAGAAAGGGGTGAACAGCCAGGACAGCTCCTACCAGCTGCCCTTTCAGAATGGGCAGAACTCTTTTGGGGGCAGCACTGGGAGGGAGCAGGGGTGAGGGGGCGGAGCAGGGTAGGGGAGCAGGGGAAGGGGAGGCCTATCAGCCCCGGAATCAAGATACATGAAGGGCCAAGGCAAGGTCGTTTCTGGCTGACTCAGACACCCATAAACATTCCAGGGATGGAGAGGTGGTTGGGGGTATCCAGACAGGGTCGTGGCATAAAAATTGGGGGAGGGTTTTCAATATGGTTTTAGCTTGCAGTTTAAGGGATGCAGGAAGCAGACATCAGCAAAGAACCACAAATCCGTACAAGGGAGGGAGGGAGTTTTGACACAAAAGATTCAGAAGTAGGTAAGGGCAGGTAGGGTTGAAGGCCCATTTACAACCCCGCTGCTGCCAAACCTGAGGGTCTCCCCTTTAGGTTTGGTCCCCAAGAAACAGAAGGATGAGTACCGGGTAATACATCACCTGTCCTACCCAGAGGGGGGACTCGGTCAATGATGCCATAGGGGAAGAAGACAGCAGGGTCTCCTGAGCCACACTGGAGGATGCAGTAAGATTGATTAGAGCAAAGCGAGAGGCATGGCTGGCAAAAAAGGACATAGAGTCAGCTTTTTGCCTCCTACTGGTCAGGCCGGAGGACTGGGACTTAGTGGGTTTCCTGGTGAAGGGGAAGTATTATTTTGATAAAGCCATGCCTATGGGGTGTTCAATAGCGTGTGCTACATTTGAGATGTTTAGTACCTGGCTGCAATGGGCTTTCCAGACCAGGTTCAGCTACCAGATGGTCATACACTACCTGGATAACTTCCTGTTCTTTGCGGAAGGGAATGCAGAGACCCGGAACATGCTTAGGGATTTCCAGGTGCTATGCCAGGAGGTGGAGGTTCCATTAACAGAAGACAAGACTGAGGGACTGAGTGGGATAATTGAGTTCCTTGGCCTAGAGCTGGACATGACTCAGGAGTTGTTCTGGTTGCCCGAACAAAAGGTTAAAAAGCTTAGGGAACTGTTGAAGGCAGTAGGGGGACATAGGAGGGTGTGGCTACAACAGGCACAGCGGCTGCTGGGTCATTTGAACTTCACATGTTGAGCGATCATGCCAGGGAACACATTTACACGGCATTTAGCCTGGGCTACACGAGGGGCCACACGGCCTCGCCACTGGGTAGATCTTAATAAGATGACCAGAGAGGATATGGTGGCATGGGAGCATTTTCTGCAAGAGTATAATGGGCACACATTCCGGCAGGTTGACTGGGTTTATAACATGGACCTACAGCTATGTACAGATGCTGAGGGGGGTGTAGGTATGGGAGGGTACCTCCAGGGACAATGGTTTGCAAAGCCTTGGCTGGAGGGATGGCCTAAGGAGGTAGTGATGAAAGACATCACCTTTTTGGAGCTGTTTGTCATGTGGGTGGCTATGATAGTATGGGGAGAGGAACTCAGGAACAAGCAGGTCACATTCTGGAGTGACAATAAGGCAGTTGTGGAAGTACTAAACAAGAAAGGAACAAAGTCAGAGAGAGTGATGAGAGTATTGAGCAGAATGGTGTGGTTGGGCTTGTCCCCGAACATGTCCTTCAGGGCTAAACACGTCAGTGGAGTTGACAATGTGATAGCCGATTGCCTCTCCTGATTGCAGATGGACAAATTCAGGACTGTTGCACCCAGAGCGGAGGACAAGTAGAACACCATTCCGGATTACGTGTGGTCGATTGGATTGGGGGAGCTGAGGTATTGTTCCACAACTCCTGGGCCCCTTGGACCCTGAGAGTGCATGAAACATCCTGGAGGGCATTTCAGAAATTTTAGGAGCAGTACTGTGGGTAGGTAAGTGGTCCGGCAACTGGGGAACAGGTGGCGCAGTTTATAGTCCGGGGGTGGAATCAGAAAATGGCTGACCCGACTATAGGGGTGCATTTGGCAGCAATAGGGAAAATCTGCACACTGAAGAGCTGGGAGGACCCTACAAAAACCAACCTGATCCAGAGAATGATGCAGGGTTGGATGAGGGGAACAGGGAAGAGACAGGATAACAGAAAGCCAATATTGGAGGGGCTAATAGTAAGGTTACTAGGGGCCTTGCAGCATATTTGCAATTCTTTGAGGGAGTCGGTTTTATTCCAGGTGCTGTATGCCACCATGTACAGTGGGGCCTTTAGGATGAGTGAGATAGTTGGCCACAGCAAAAGGACAGAAGGGGTGGCTGCGATGGGAGGACACTGAATGGAAAAGCGAAGCCATAACAGTTATATTATGGCAGTCCAAAACCGATCAGCAAGGACAAGGGAGGAAGGTTTGGTTGAGGAAACACCCAAATGAAGCCATTTGCCTGGTAACGGCGCTGCACGTGTATGCGGCAGACCACCCAAACCAGGGGAAAGGAATGATGTTTATACATGGTGATGGCAGGCCGGTCTCGGGGTACCAAGTAACTGCCTTACTGAACAAAGTACTCCAGTTTGTGGGGGAACCAGTGGAGAGGTATTCTCACTCCTTCAGAATTGGGGCAGCATCAGCAATGGCTGCTCAGGACAAGGGACCCGAGGAGATCAAAGAGAGAGGAAGATGCACATCAGGGTGTTATAAAAGGTACATACAGAAGTTACAACAATAATGCTGTTTGTTTTTCTCTCCTACAGCAGGTGCAAGAAGAAGAGGGGGGGGGAAAGGGAGGGCAGAGACAGGTTACTCATTCTTTGTGCTTTGATCAATCAGGTGCAACCAAGAGGCTCAAAGCATGGATCTGTGGGCATTCCTTTGTGCATTGGGCGGAGAAGTGGGCGGCAGGGAGACAAGGGGAAAAGCAACTATACCTGGACATTGACACAATAAGGCTGGTGTGGAAAGGTCGTCGGGGCATGAAATGGGTGCAGCTGCTGCCGGACCTCAGGGAAATAAGGAGGGATCATAGGCGACCGGACCTGATTGTGCTGCACCTTGGGGGCAACGACTTGGGATCAAGGCCATGGTTGGACATCTTTTATCAGATAAAGTATGATGTTAAAATAATAAAGGAATGGTGGCCAGAAGGTTACTTTGGCTTGGTCAGAAATCATGCCTCGGAGAGTGTGGAGGCAGGTGGAGAGCCATAAAAGAATGGACAGGGTCAGAAAACGCATGAATGTGCGGGTGGGGAGACTGTTCCAGGGTATAGGGGGAATGGTCATTAAACATGGGATCCTGGAGTGAGTAGATGAGTATTACAGGTGGGATGGGGTGCATTTGTTGGGTCTTGGCCTGGCGATGTTTAACACTGAGATTTCAAATGCCATCTAAATATGGCTGGCATGGAAATAGGGGGAGAGGGGGATAATGGGGTGAGGGGAGAGGGAAAGGAAACGGGGAAGTACATTGTCCAGTGCAAGCTGGAGGTGGACTAGTGGAAAAGGGGGGAAAAGACAAGAAAACGGGGGGAAGGAAAGAAAATAAAAAAGGATACAGGTCAACAAATAAGAGGCAGGGGTACGGTGTGTACGCTCATGCCCTCTGTACAGGACATAAGAAGAAGAGGCCATGATACCCCATGATGTACGTCTGAGGGGGCAGAAGCGATGGAGAGATCTGTTTACTAATTAAGAGACCAACAAGAGTCGGAATTATATAATGTATGCACATAATGTAAATATAATGTATATATATATATATATATATATATATATATATATATATATATATATGAGGAAAAGAGTACACAATAAAATATGGAGATGAGATGTACCATTGTGAACATTTATTGTGGAGTGTCATAACTATATTGAATCAGTAAAATTATTGCCAAGACTGAGCAACCACAAATTACTGGTCAGTGTATTTATTGGCGGGGTCCTGGGGACAAAGACGGTTGCCCAATTTAAAAGGCACAGGCCCAATTGTCCCATGGCCCAGGCCAAGAAAGTGGGAAGCTCAGAGGTGGAGGGGGCAGGGTGGAGCTGAGGGAAGGAGTTAGAAAGGTGGGAGGTCCAGTGAGGTCACAAAGGAGGCAAGGCAAAGGACAAGAGACCAATGAGGTGGCAGCAGAGGAATGGACAGAATAAGCCAAGGGGGCGGGCAAAAAGAGGCAGCTAAAAGGAGCTGCACAGCAGTGGAGAACTGACAATTTGCTCCAGAGTAAATTTCCACCCTCACCCAGAAGGCAGAGCAGTAGGGCACTGTGGCAGGTAGAGACAGTGCGCCACTGTGAAAGGTGGAACACAGTGGCAGGCTGCTGGATTTATTGCCGGGTGGATGGCAAGAAGTGGAAAGAGGGAAAAGGGGGAAAGACAAGAAAAGGGGGAGAAAAAAAACAGAAAAGGAGACAGGTCAACAAATAAGAGGCAGGGCACTGTGTACTCGTGCCCCGTGCAGGGTGCAGGCAAGAAGAGGCCACCCACATGATGTACTGCCTGGGGAGCGAGAAGAAAGGAGAGATCTGTCTACTAGTTAAGAGACCAACAAGAGTCGGAATGATATAATGTATGCACATAATGTAAATATAATGTATATATATACAGGTATGAGGAGAAAAGGAGTACGCAATGAAATATGGAGATGAGATGTGCTATTGTGAACATTTATTGTGGAGTGTCATAACTATATCAAATCAGTAAAATTATTGCCAAGACTGAGCAACCACACATTACTGGTCAGTGTATTTATTGGTGGGGTTCTGGGGACAATAGGGGTTGTAAAAAAGATAGAGAATTGAAACTGAAGCAAAGATAATCATCTGATAAGGTGCACAGGAATATTAAAAAAAGTAAAAGAAAAAAATAACCCAAAAAGAAACAAAAAAAAATAGTCAAAGTAATTCTAAGCTATTGATAGATACAAATACTGAAGCACATTTCCAACAAACTCAGGTAGAAACTTAACAGTTTTCCACAACAGTTACTACAGATATGGAAACAACTTCAACATTTAAGGTCATCTCAGATAATGTTATCAAAGACATGACTACACTAGATGATGCCTTGAGTTCTCTTAATGAATTCAGGGTTACCGATACAAATGTAAAAGAAGCACATAAACATGTTGACCAATCCCCTTCAACCCAAGTTACTTGTATGTTTTTTGAGGAAAATTATGATTCTGATCCATTCAAAGAAAAGTTAAAGTTTTTCTTCCATATGACTGAGCAAGAAAGCAAAATTATATCCATGGGAACCAAGGGTCTTCTACATTAAAGAAGCTGACAATTTTTGCAGACAGTATATCTAAATTACAATATCTGTGGGAGAAACAATCAGCTGCTGCATTCTTAGCTAAATTATTGCCACCAAAACATTTGCAAACAATATTGAATCAGAAGAATGACAGTACTATATGTGATGAAAATACAGACAGGAATCAAGTCAATAAAGTGTGACCATTTTGCATAAAAATGTTCAGGCTAATTCTCCAGGTATCTTTATTACTTCTAAAATTATTGATTCAAAAATACTTCTACTATTTATCTGGAAGCTATAACCAAATGAATATACTGGAACAACAAAGAAACATTTACATATTTCTTTTATGATCCATTAGCATTGAGCTAGGAAGACATGTGCCCAGATATTCAAACTGCGCCCAAAAAGTGTGCAATAGCAGGAGCAACTGCAAGTCCATTGCGTCCATGCACAAGAGGCATGATATTCAAAAACTGAGCCAGCCAAACTGTGCCTACAGCAGATGACTGAATATCGTACCACCTGCTCCATAGTTCAACTAGGGAGGGGAAGCTGAGCAGATCAGATGTGCCATAGTGCAACAAGGGATGTGCAGCTGAGCAGTCCAGAGGCACCATAGTGCAACCAGGGATGCCCCCCAGCAGCAGGGTGGCAATGCAACTGCACAATCAGGGAGGTAGGGGCCCACCACCCATGCCACAGATGGACAGAGGAACACACAGCAGAACAGACATCATCCCCCCACACCCCATGGACTGCACAACTGGGAGAGGGCTGGAATAACCACTGGCCCATGGAGACCAGCAACCAACCCACAGCTGGGCCATGGTGCCCCATCACACCCCCCGGCAAGCTGTGATTGGCACACAAGGAGGGTTGACCACCCCATGCCACACCATCCCCCCAGTGCAGAGCACACCTGCACAGTGACCCTAGACACTCCTGCCCAGGAGCAGCGTCCCACCACTGCAGGAAACCCCATGCATGCCACCACCCCCACTGTGACACTGCAACCCTGTGCACCACAGAACCATGCAAGGCAGCCCCACCATGAGCACCCATCAGCAGGTGGCAGCACACAGCGATGCAACAATGGCATACACAGTGCCACCCATGCACAGCCCCTCCAAGGTACTGCTGTGAGACCAACCATGCGTCGGCACACGAGGTACCCCACATGGGACAGGGCATGCCCCGGACCCCACCACCAGTGGTACAGCACCCTGCACACTCTCCCAATGACACACCTTGACCCAGCACTGGCCACAACAGCCAGTGCAGACACCCACAGTGGTGCATGGAAGCATGCACCACACCGGATGCCACACAGTGCATGGACAGACACCCACCCATACCCAAGGGCACAACCATACAGGGACGCAGTGGCGGGGCAACCAAGCCCCCAGCATGGGCCCATGTAAACTGTGTACACACAACCCACAGTCCTCAATGGCACTGTAGTGCCAGCCACCCTGCGCAGGCACTGTGGACCTGTACGCCACCAGCATTTTCCGGAGCACAAGTCACAGACAGTGTTGCACATCCCCTGCAACACACACACAAGCCACAGCATGGAGGTGGGTCAACAACTGTGGAGGCCACAGTGTCACCCGAGGCAGACATGCACCACACCAGTGACAGGAGGCAACCCAGCATTGTGACGGGTACAGTGGCTGCCCTGCATGGACAGCCACTACTGACATGCCAGCAGACTGTGCAGGTCACAGACATGCATGGGTGTCAGCTGCACAGGCCATGGATGGGCTGACAGGGGCGCCATGGACACAGAGCATGCACCATGGACCACTGCACACAGTCATCCAGTGCACAGGGCACAACACACACACCACAGACACTGACTGATAGCTACCCCCACACCATAGTCACCTCCACACGGACACACACACATACCCATGACTGCACCACCCCTGACGCCATGCACACCACTGCAGCTGAGCACCTATAGCCCATTGCAAATCAGAGACCACCACAGTATTCATATCAAAATAACTGTATTAAAGCAACATATAAAAGGTAACTATGTACAACAAGATATACAAGGTGGGGAGGGCCACAAACAAGGTGGGGTGGGTAAGGGGCAGGGCTGGACAAATGGGACAGGAAATGAGGGGTGTGAGGGTGGGTCCAGGGGGGTAGGGGATATCAGGGGCAGAGGGACTTTTAATGGGATCCCCGCTCCCCGCTCTGGCTTCTTCGCTGCCTGTGCCTCCTGAGGAACCCAGTCTCATCTATCCAGTGAAGGATATCCAGGGATGCCCTCACCACCTGCAGGATCTCCCACAGTGCCTCCCAGATGTCATTGAGCTGGTGGATACCTAGGACAAGGGAGAACAGTCAATAGGTGTGAATGTACAGCCCCATACAGCCCACCCACTGTGCATGGCATACGGCCGTGGGACATACCTCTGTGATGGTGTGTGACCACCCACATTGATCACGTCCACATGACCTGCCCACCCAGGCACATGCAGCCATGCAGAATGCTGCACACACCCACCGGCCAAGTCATGCATAGCACCACCGTGGTCATTTAGTGACATGGCTATGTGGTGCAAAGGCAGTGGCACAGCCATGTACCCGGTGCATGCATGGACCACCATCGATGCATTCCCAGACATGCATTGCCACTGGACAGTGCTGACTGTAACAAGTTGCGTGCATGGCAGTGATGTCAATGGATGGTGGCCATGCCCCACTGCTCCCCTATTACACAGCATGAAATAGTAATCATGGAGGTATGTCACTCACCATCATTGGGCCGGTCTCTTGGAAGCTGTGGACCCTTGCCCCACCTGGCCTCCCTCTCCTCTGCGTTGCACCGCAGCTTATGGGCCAGTCTCCACTCCTCCAGGCCTGTGGTGCAAACATGGAGAGAGGAACATCAGTACAATCCTGTAGCAAAGCTCTCCTGCCCCCAGGTGTGTGCCCACCCAGCCAGACCCACCCACCCCACACCTGATAACACCACCACAGCCAGCACCGGATGGTGCCTCCCCCATGTGCTGGACACATACAACCGTGATACCCATATGGAAGATAAAAGTGTGTTGACGTAACACCTACCTGGCTGTGGCACCGTGCCCCTCCTGGCACATCCTCGCAGGCGGGCTAGCAGCTCCAGCTCCCTCTGCCACAGGTCCCCATACCTATGGTGGCACTGCTCAGCACTTCTCCCCCATCCAGTGGCCTCCTCCAGTGCAGTGGCCATCTCATCCAACACCTGGCTACTGGACCTGTCCAGGGGTGCCTCCCCGAACAGTGGTCCATGGTGTGGCTCCACTATGGCCACTAGATTAGCCAGTTCCACCTGTGTCCATTGAGCAGCCCTCCTGCGCGCCATTCTCTCAGCTCAGTCTGCAAATATGGCGCTCTGCAACATGGCTCCCCACGTGCAGATGCTGCACAGTACAGCGCTGCCATTCCCTATCTCACTGTCACTGAACAGCGCTATAGTGGTGCACCCATGCCTGACGCCTGGCGCCTAGGGGGCAAAGGTCAGGCACAAGGTCAAGGGTCTCTGGCGCACGGACATGCACAGTGCCATTGGAACCCAATGCATGTAGCACGATTGGATGCCTGTGTGCTACCTCCAATAGTGGACTACCGCGCTGTTGCCCCAGTATGCCTATGATGGCTCAGTGCCACAGCGCCATGTAGGTGAACATCGCTATAGCGCCACTGGCACAATGGTGGCCATTCCCTGCATTGCTTCCCATGCACAGCACGTCAGCAGTGCAGCAGACGCCTGCGTCAGCAACCCGGGCATGTGCAGTGAGGAGTGTACTATGCATGTCACAGAACTGCGCCCTTGACTCAGCACGTTCAACACAATTGCGCAAAGCGCAACAGCGTGCTATTCAGTCGTCATATGCAAAACAGCTAATCAGCAATGCAATGGCGCAGCACTGCAATTTGCATCCACTTAAAGTTGCGCCTCTCCTCATTCACATGGGTTGCGCTATAAAAGTGTAACATTGGGCTTCAGTGGCCTTAGTCGGTTACTGTAGTCTATTGGTGAATTGCATGCTGTTTGGGAGTGTGGACTGTGGATTTAGGGACATGCATGGGACTGCACAGTCACAGGTAACAACTGCCATTCTTGCAGGCTAAAAAATGACCGAGCAAGTTGTGGAAGAGGAGGAACACAGTGGTGGGAGGAGGAGGAGGCCTAATTTTACCAAGGCTGAGACCGAAGCCCTGTTTGAGGCCTACCTGGATCAGGAGCTGCTTCTCAACGGACGGCAGGGAACACCTCAAACCTGTGCTGCTGCATGAGAGGAGGCGGCACGTGGTGTGAACCTGCATGGCAGCCACCAGCGCTCTGTGCAGGAGTGCAAGAAGAAGATGGGCATAGACAGGAGGAGGATAATGGAGAAGGTGGCTGCCATCAGGGCAGCACGAGCTGGGACAGGTAGGGGACAGCCAGAGGTGGCACACCTGACCCCAAAGGAGGAGAGGATTGCTGGAAGCATGCAGTGTTGTGCCACTGAGGGTGTTCCGGGTGGTGGCTTCCAGATGGGTGGTGGCCCATCACTGCATGGTAAGTCATGGTATGTCTATGGGGGGGCAGGGTAGGTCACATGCAGTAACGCGACTTTGTTTTCCCTTACAGATACTTAGCATCTGCATGGGTCAGCGATGGTGGGCCTGTCCACTGAGGACAGTCAGCTGGAGATGGAGGAGGGTCCATCCACCTCCACAGGTATACGTGGCTCAGTGCGACAGTGGGCCCGCCTGGCTGTCCACACTGATGTTGTTGTAACAGGTGTGGAGGAAACCCTGCCTGTGTCCCAGTGTGCCAGTGTCCATGGATGCCAGCATGCTGTGACTCGGGCCGGTGCCAAGTCCGTCACCGATGATGATGTCACTAACAGCATGGGCAGTGACACGTGTGTGCTGCGGGATGGCCACACATCAGGTAACATTACGACCATGGCTGTGGGTGGTGCTGCCGTGGAGGCCTGTGTGTCAGCACAGTCCCAGCCTGTGCCTGTCAGTGCCAGTGGGGCAGCACTGGTGTTTGTTCAGGACAGTGGGACTGTTGCGGCCACTGCGGCGGCACCACTGGGCCCTGGGGAGTGGCAGCTGGAGGGGCAGCATCAGCAGTTGGCCAATGGGCTTGGGGGTACAGGGTCCAGCGGCGGCATCTGTGCACCACCTGTAGACATGCCCAGACCTGGTCCTGGTGCGGAGCGCCCACCCTCAAGGGGTGCTGAGTAAAAGGGCCGTGCACACCCTGAGGGACAGGATGCCATGGAGGCAAATGACCTCTTGGACGAGCACACCCGCCTACTGCAAGCATCAGTCCAGCAGCAAATGCGGCTTGCGACATCAGTGGATGCACTGCATGCGGCTTTGGAGTGGGCAGAGGAGCGTCGCAGCAGAGACACCGCTCTGATCCTGGTAGGGATGGACCGGTTGCGGAAGAATGTGACCGCTGCCATTGACAGGCATGCACAGGCATTCACTGCTGTCATGGTCACAATGGGCACACAGTCATGTGCCCTTGCATCACGGACACCACGCAGTGCACTGTCCACCCCCCATTCCCGGCGTCGTGCGACACCCTCCCTGTCAACACCGGGTTCAGCTGTGGGATCCCGAGAACACCTGGCGCAGGCATGTTCGATGTGCTGCAGACCCCTGCATGAGCACAGTCATGTTCACGCAGTGGAACCCCTGGGGGACAATCAGTGCCACCCCATGAGGCCAGTGGTCAGCCTGTCAGTGCTGGCGGGTCTCGGCGGGGCCGCCCATGCGTCCGTGGTGGCTGGGGCACTGTGTTGCATGAATGACCTGTCTCCCAATGCAGCTACTGTCTGGTGCTGCCCTGTGTGCATTGTGTCTTTCAGTGGGCAGAGCATGGGTGGGACCCGGCCCCACACGCGGACACACAGTCCATCTGCACACCCTCCCGGCTGCTGTCCGCAGTTGCATGTGCATGATGATGCCTGCATTGAGCTCTACACCAATGTGCAATGGTGCTCAGCATCTGATACATGCACATTGACAGGCAGTGGGCGTGGTGGTCTGTGGACATGTGTGTGGCTAGAGGTGGCATTCTGGGTCGGTGTGCCTCCTACCCTTTGTGCAAGTTTGGTGCATTGTGTGTGTGTGTGCGTGTGTGTGTGTCCATCCGTGTGGCATGTTAGACCTCACCCATCCCTAGTTGTGTGTGTGGTTCCATGCCCTGCCACTTCCCTTGACAGCATGCACCCCTGGTGTGTGTCCATGCATATTTGTGGGTTGTGCCTTAGCCACTGTGGTTGCACATGGCCCCATGACTTACCTGGGTTGGCTGAAGTGCTCCTCCATGATGGTGTCCCAGTGAAGCTGTGCCAGCTAGAGCAGTCGGGGGTCCCGTCGGCCAAGGGGGGGCTGCCCATCACCATCGTCACCGGTGTCCTTATCGTCCCCATCGCTGTCCCTCTCTTTGACCTATATGGCTATCCCACATTTGTTGGCCATGTTGTGCAGGATGCAACAGGCCAGGAATAGCCCACAGGTCTTTGAGGGGCTCTACTGTACTGTAGGGCACCACCGGAGGTGTCCAGGCAATGGAAACGTGCCTTCAGCATCCCAAACACCTGCTCAATGACATTACGTATGGTGGCGTGTGCCTCACTGTAGCGTTGCTGCGATGGGGTCACAGGCCACCGGTAGGGTGTGAGCAGCCAGGGATGGAGTGGGTATCCACTGTCGCCTGTGTGTAGAGGGTGGAGGTTAGTTTGGTGATCAGCATCACCCTTCCCCTGGCTATGTAGGCCACTGCCCATGTCACCTCTGACCATGCCCCCCCCAGGCCCTATGATTGTCCATGTGGTTTGCATAGTCACCCCCTAGGTGGCCAGTGGAGATATCCCCACTCTCGAATCTGTGGCACAGTGCCTACTGGTGCCAGATGAAGGCATTGTGTGCTCCCCCATGGTACGTGGCACAGACACTGATTATGCGCCCTCTGGCATCGCACACCACCTGGCAGTTGATGCTGGCATAGCCCTTGCTATTGATGTATGCAGCCCCCTCGGGGCCAGGTGGTGTGTGGATGGCCACATGGGTGCGGTCTATTGCCCCTAGCATGCCAGGCATACGTGTTACCCTGTGGAACTCCTGTATGTTTGCTGTGTGGTCCGCCGGTGTGCTGGGGAAATGGATGTACTCCGCAGCGTGTGGCAGCAGTGCACTGAGGAATTGGGCGAGGTGGCATGACGTGGCTGACGGGGTTATGCTTGTGGTGTCCCCAGTTGATCTCTGGAAGGTACCCGTGGCAAGCAAGCACATGCAAGCTGTCACTTTGGTATCCACTGACAGGGCATGTCTCTGTCGTGTGGATGCCTGCATCACATCACTGCACAGCTCACAGAGCCGCCTCAGAATTGCCCGATTCAGGTGGTACTGGCCCACAATCTCGGTATCACTGTACAGCTCGAAGCTGGTGTGGGCTCGGTACTGCCTGTTGGGGCATACTGCCGACGGGCCCTTCCACGGCCACGCCTCCCTGCTGCCCGCCTTCTCACCCCCCTCATAATGGCCTCCATCTGGAAGGTGGCACTGGCCATGTCCCTGGCTTGTGTTCACCCCCCCAGAAGCTGTTACTGTATTCCTCCCGCTGTCCTCACTGCTACTTCCCCTGCACCAGGAACACCTGCCTGTGCTTGCCTCACTGCTGTGTGGTGTACCTCCCCCTTCTGCAATGTCTCCCCACACCTTCCCCTGTGGCTGTTGCTTCCAGGTGCCCTTTCCTGCCTGGCCCTGTGCATCCCTGCTGCCTAGTGTGTCCTGCTGTGTTTTGCTCTCATATGTGGCTTCCCTGTAGCGTTCTTGCACCTCTCCCTTGCTCCCTTTTATTTTAGCTCATTTCCGCTATGGTGTAACTTCTGCTTGCTCCCCTATTGCGCATGGCGCAAGTTGTTGAATATCGCACTGCGCCATTTATGCATGGTTCCTCCCCCTTCTGTTGTGCATGCCTTCATTATCATTGCGCTGTTGCTCATCGTGATTTGGGGGGCTCAACTGCCTCCTGCTGAATATCGCAGAATGGCATATTTTCGGACTTGTGCAGGCGCAACCCTATTGCGCATGGATCAACTCTTTTGAATATCTGGGCCACGGTATATTGTGGATATTTATAAATCATGGATACTTTTACTATCCACAAGTAGATCTAACTAGAAAAACAAACTTGGCAGATTCCATTTTGTGAATAGCTATAAACTTCATCCCTTGGGTATTTTTTGGTGGATATGGATGATTTGTGCTCATCTAATTTATTTAGTAACTTAATTAATAATTAATGCAAATGTCAACAAACAAAATAACAGAAATGGTACAAGTTGTTAATGCCATAGAAGATCAGATATATTGATTCCAGACTACAGTAGTAGCCACAGACGTTGCCAGCTATTTCCAGATATTTCTTGGAAATTTCTAAAGAGTTTCTCTCTGCTGCCCCTACTGTGGAAATGCAGAAAGCATGAGATTTCTCTAGAAATAGCACAGAAATTTCAGGAAATAGCTGGCAATGCCTATGGCTACTACTGTACCCTAAAGTTTCTATTGCAAATACTCTAGATTTGCTGCCTTAACTAACAATGCACAGGGATGACTCAATGTTAATGTAAATGCAAATAATACTATTGATCTTTTAGAAAGATAAAATGATAATCACAAGGATATTTCAATTTTATCTTGGAATACTAGGGATTTTTTTTCTTGTATAGAGCAGTTGGATTCCCACCAGCTGCCTCCTTCAGGTACGTTGCTCAACACCTGCAGTTCCATCTGTGACTCTCCCGTCCATCACACCATTGGGGATCCGCATGGAGTGGGACCCATGGGCATTGGTGCTCTCATCCTTTTTGGCCAGTGCACATGTGGCATTTCTTCCCTTTTTCTTCCTCTGGTTTCCCTCTGGGGTTGAGTCATATGGAATGATGTTCTGACACACCAGCATGTTACAGGCATTTATGTCGCTTCCCCTTCTCACAGCACAAGCCTGCTGTAACTTTTAGCCTTGTCTAGTTGGTGACAGTGAATCAAATGCACTTGCCCTCTGCTGGATGGAAGTAAGTAATCTGTGGGATGCCCAGCCTTCCTCCATTGACTGGCCCCTGAGTAACCCTGGTCTGTTCCTGTACCCAGGTTGCCAGCATGGCAGTAGGTAAGACTCCAACATCTCAGCCCTCTGCACCACTGGAATTCTAGGGGATTAACATCTAAATATGCTGATGGAGAGTGTAAATCATTATTTCTATCTCATGGCATCGTGTTATATAAGGAAACTTGATTAACATCAACGTGGTAGTCACATGCATTCATAATTTTACACACAAAGAAAATGGTTATAGATTTAAACTAAAATGACAGATTACAGGGGCAGGGAGATTTTGATAGCAAAAACAACAGCCTTGTTCTCCATATATGTGTGTGTGTGTGTGTGTCTATATATATATATCTATATATATAGATATATATATATATATATAGATATATATATATCTATATATATATATAGATATATATATCTATATATATATAGACAATCTAAACAATGCATTATATCTTCTGAGGTACCAAGTCTTAACCTGGAAAGCTCTGACAAATGTAATAAGATTTTTGAACCAAAATTATATATTCAGAGAAAGTCCAGCCTCAAATCTGAAGCATGGCTCAATAATGGATCCAATAAGGAAAAGGCAATCATAAACAAACATATAAGGGTTGTGAAGACTAATAAATGTAGAGAAACCGTAAGTGAACTTAAAAAGCTAGAACAATATCCAAGTCCATTTTACTGCAGAAGGAGACATATAAAAAAAAAAAAATGGAAACACCTGAAAAAGGCGATTGAAGATAGTGTAATAATGTGGGTACATTTTTGGTTATGGTGGCTAAGGTCATAATGCATCTACTCCACACTGAACAGCTACATTTCTACTTCAGCTTGGAAACTTTATTATCAAAGTGTATTCTGAATTTAGTAGCAGTTATCTAGTAGTAGTAAGTTGCTTTTTTTCAGTATTTATATATAAATTATAAATATTTTATTAAAATTATATACTGTATATACAGTATATATATATATATATATACACACACACACACACACACACACATATATTTATATATATATATATATATATATATATATATATATATATATATTTATATATATATATATATATATATATAAATATATATATTTTTTCTAGATATAGGTCCAGATTTTCAAAGGGCCCTTACACTGATGCAAGGTGTGTCGAATAACCACCTTGCTTCAAATTCAGGTGTGCCAAATACTGTGCACTGTCTTTTGCAGGAAAAGCATTCTCTGTGGCAAAGTCCCCCCAAAATATATGTACCATAATGTACTTGCCTGCTGTATATACCCCTATCTGTTTTGAATTGTCTATGTACCTTGTGCCCAATGCTAGAAGGGTGGTGCAACTTGCCACCAAACGTACCTTGCACCACACACAACTGCAACATTCACCCTGCTCCCTATTCTAGAAGGGGCAGGGTATCCACAGCAAAGTCCTTTGACTTGCGACATGCGGCCAGGTACGCTGAACTGTGGACACACCTGGTGAGCATGTTGCAAGCCGCACTGCAGGATGTAAGTGCCCCCTCCATGCCCAGCAAGCAATAGGCACCCCCACAGGGCTGCCCACACCCCCATCCCCTGAATACCCCTTTGGCAAAGTGCCCCACAGGACAGTGAAGGTAACCCCCCCACCCATGCC
The DNA here is from genome assembly GCA_016271365.2 of Neoceratodus forsteri. Classification (NCBI taxonomy): domain Eukaryota; kingdom Metazoa; phylum Chordata; order Ceratodontiformes; family Ceratodontidae; genus Neoceratodus; species Neoceratodus forsteri. Next base: position 589,113,322 of record CM057449.1, on the reverse strand, counting down.
CTGACCCTGAGTCACCAGCTGCAAATGGGGCATATACTCAGTGATGCCCTAGTAGTCTAGTGCCCCCATCATTGTACATTAAACACAGATCACCAATTCCCTGGTAGTCTAGTGCCCACCAATCATTGTTAATTAAATAAATAGCCCCCCATTTCCCTGGTAGTCTAGTTCCCCCAGATCATTGTACATTAAGTAAAATACACCCCATATCTCTGGTAGTCTAGTGCCCCCCGATCATTGAAAATCAATTAAAGTGCACCCCCATATCCCTGGTGTTCTAGTGCCTCCCTGATCATTGTAATGAAATGAAATAGCACCCCTATTTCCCTGGTAGTCCAGTGGCCCCCACCCAGGCATGCCAGACCACCAAGCACTCCCCACCCATCCCCAGCCAGTGACTGGCATAGCCCACCTCTCACCTCCATGGCCAGCCACTGACTGAGTTCCGTAGGAGAGCTTACTGTAAAGACATGCTCAGATATTAATATCTGTCAGCGTCTTTAAAGTAGGTGCTCCTACTGGACTCAGTCGGTAGCTGGCCATGGAGGTGAGAGGTGGGCTGTGCCAGTCACTGGCTGGGAACAGGTGGGAGGTGCTGGGTGGTCTGGCATGGCTAAGTGGGGGACCACTAGACTACCAGGGAAACAGGGGTGCAATTTAATTTCATGACAACAATTGGGGGGCACTAGACCACCAGGGTTATGGGGTGAAATTTAGTTAATTTACAATGATCAGGGGGCACTAGACTACCAGGGATATGGGGGTGTTATTTATTTATTTAACAATGGTCGGGGGGGCACTAGACTACCAGGGCATTGCAGGGTACATGCTGCATGCTGCATTTGCGGCTGGCAACTCAAGATTGGGGCATGGATGGGGGAGTTGACTCTGCCACCCTACTGGGCACTTTGCAGAGGGGGATTCAGGGGATGGGGGTGTGGGCAGCCCTGAGGGGCATTTACTGTGGGAATCGGGGGCAGTTGGCATGGCCAGCCCTGTGGGGCTATTACTGTCGGACTCAGGGGGCAGGGGGGTGGCCTGCCCTGTGGGGCACCCTCAGGGATATGCTGGGCATGGGGAGAGAGGGAAACTGTGCACTAACTGCTAGACAGCTGACAGGTCTACAGGACCCCCGGGGTCATCCATAAGTTATACCAGCTAAAAGCTGGTGTAACTTACATTGCTGGCTCTCCTTCGGGGTTCTTGTAGAATCCCAACATTGGGGACTTTGTTGTTGCCGTTCTGGAATGGGGCACTACTGCTGCCATAAACCCTTTAGTGCCATGATGCAGGGGGTTTATGCGGCATAACTGCTGTTCAGTGCAAGTGGCCTCCGACATGTTGCAGGTCACTTTGTAGAACTGCACATGTCCCAACTTCTGGTGTAAGTTGCTACATGCACCAATCTACTTGGGGTAACTGCTGTTATGCCAGGTGTAACCCTTCTAGAATCTGGACCCTTGTCTATTACCTTATGATGTGGAACCTTTGTAAACAAGCTTTTAGCTCAAAGGTGTTATCCAAGATTCCAATAAATAAATAAATAAAAATGATGCAAGATATCGATTGTATAACAAATGGAATGCATGAGGAGATTTCAAGATGTATCAGGTTCGTCATTCTTTAATTTCCTGGTCGGGTACAGGGGTCCCTCTGGTTCATGAGTGTCAGTTCCTGCAGTCCTTAGTCTCTTTAGCTTCCCATCAGCATTCTGTGTCTGGTCTCTATGCAACTTTATACATCAAGGTCTTCCCCAAGCTAGATGGATCATCCATATTTTGGAACTTGCAGTTCCCACAGTTTTCCTTTGACTAGAGTAAGATATGGAATGATACATACAAATATGTTACACAAGATCATTTGCGCCTTACCCAGTTTAACATTCTTAACAGTTATATTATACTCCAGTCAAATTGGCTAAGATGCATAGGATTTGGTCCCCTCTGTGTTCCTGGTGTGGGCCTCAGAGGGAACTCCCTATCACATCTTTTGGGAATGTCTGAAGGTGACTGCACTGTGGTCAGCCATACAGATAAGTTTGGATCCTATACTAGATCTTGATGAGCATTTCTCTCCCAAGGTTTTTCTGGTTGGACACTACTCTTGTGTCACTCCTGAAGAGCATAGATATCATACTGCCCTGATTGCCCTGACAATTAAGAAGCTAGTCCTCCACCATTGGAGGGATTATTATCCTTTATCTTATACTGAGTGGTTGTAGGATATCTTTTTTAACCTCAGAGTTGAAAAGATGATCACCAGCCTTCATGATAACCTATGGCGTTACGAGATGAGATGGGGTAAACTGCATAAACTATATACTATGTAACCTGGGATTAGGTGCTCTCAGCACCTACTAGCCATTATTTACTGTGTTTTTTTTTTATTCAGCCCCATAATACCTGTTGAGATTATATCAGTATTGTATGTTACAGCTCTGCTGAGGGTGGGGTGTTTGGGGGGTGGAGGGGGACTGGTGGAGTGTTAATATTTTTGCTGATGTTTTTTTTTTACACCTTGCTTTTGTTCTTGTTGTATTGTTGTGCTGTTACTATTTAAACTTCAGTAAAGCTTTTTCAATTATAAAAAAAAGGATGCATGAGGAGAGAATGACTCAATCTGAGTCAAAAATGTACAGGGAGTGAATTACTGAAGCTGAGTCAAAAATATGACTGAGGGGGTGGGAATGACTCAAGGTGAGTCAAAATGACGATGCAGGAAGCAAGAATGATGCAAGCTGCATTAAAATGGCAATGCATGGCTCAGGAGTGACCCAAGCTACATCAAAAAGATGAAGCATGGGGGATAGAATGACTCAAGATGCATGAAATAATGCAGTGGCTGAAATGGTTAAGACAAAGGCATGTTAAGCCCCCAAAATGCTCTCAGCTACTCCTGCAGTTGAATATGGGCTCTATAACTAAACCACTACAGGATTTACTGTCTCCTTTATATATTCCAGTGTCATTTAGACCAGCTGGTCTAACAGGTGCATACTATCTTTGGCACAGTATCAACAGCTTCCACCCTTAAAAAATAAAAAAAAGGGACAGTGCATCATTTTTTTCATACAAACTCCATTGGTACATTGCCACCCATTTTTTTGACACAAGCCCCATTGCCACATTGTTACCCATTTTGTGACACAAGCCTGATGCAAGTCACATTGCACAAGCAGTTCCACTTTTCATACAATCAGCATCAGAAAATTGCAATTGATACAAGTTTAGATGCAGTTTGCTCCTTGCATCATTCTTTATTGGTGCAAGAACCTTATGTCATTCTCTGACCTTTAAAAATTGAGCCCATAATATCCAAAATTAACCAAACTAACAATGTCCTTAATACCTTAGCACATTTTTAATCAGGATGTTAATTCCATTATTCACAATGAAATTTAATAAAGCACCTAGACCAGACAGAATGCCATTGGGACTATATTTTGGTTTGCATTAGCTTGATAGCTTCCAGTTTTTAAAAATGTATTCAAATACATAATGCAAACAAAACAAACTCCTCCCTCTTTGTTGGATATGATTGTATTTTCAATATTTAATAAATGTGCTCTCACATATCCAGAAATGTATAGTCCTTTCATTCTGTTAGCCTCATCTCAGAAAATCTTTACAAGAATTGTTTTGAATGGGGTTACATTGTGGTTAACAGATACCAAATGGTTAGAAATGCAACATTTCTTTTGTGCTACTAGATCCATAAAACAGCACTGCTTTTTCTAAAGCATTTCATTAATAAATACAATGACTGTTGCCAAAAAATCAAAAAGGTACTGTTGTTTTGTAGATTTCCAAACAACATTCAATCATATGAATAGAAGATTTTTATGGAACCAACTGTACAAGTTAGGGATGGATCTAAATTGTTTGGACATACTGATCAGACTGCATGATTCAACCTGGTTGCAGTCTCAATGTGACTCTACCGGTCTTCTTACAAAGCAGGCAATTAGTGTTTGTGTGCACCAAGGATGTATTCCTGCTCCTACACATTTCAATGTTTGTTTTTTGTTTTTTTTCAGTAATGTTTTACTTTTGTTAATGGATGATACATTTCATCCTCCTAATATTTATACTACAACTATTAGTCTTCATGAACATGCAAATTATTTAATATTAATTACAATGCCCTTCTTAGGGTTACAAAGATTAATGGACACATTTAATAATTTCTGCAATACAATCTCTCTTGTAATTAACAGATCAAGACAAATCTGGTAGTCTTTGGAAGCAATTGTAGTAAATCACTAATGATTCCAATTTAAAGTAGTCATTTTCTATGACTACCTAGGGTCCGTTTCTCAGATACTGTATCTTGGAAACTGTATACTGTATTTCACTGATTTGAAGCCTCCCCATTTAGAAGCCACCCCAGATAATAGCTGCACCTAAAAATAGATTTAGAAATAGAAGCCACCCCCAATTTATAGTTGTGGCTTCTAAAGGGGGCAGCTTGGAAATGGTGAAATAATAAACTCAGTCATCACCACTCATTTGTACTGCAGCAACTTCAGGCAGTGGATCCTACTCCATACTCATCTGCAGAGATGCACTGATAGGTTTTACTTGACTGTGATTGTTACTTTAAGTAGCCACTGTTTCATACTGCAGGTAGTCCTGTGCATTTTATCTAGTTCTATGCCAGACGTCATGTATTTAGGAGTGTTAAGATTTATTGTAAGGTTGCTTACTGATTCTGTGATTGTTCATTCAGCTCCTATGTGTTACCAAACTGCTGCTTCTGTTCCTCCTGCCGTTCTTCACTTGTGCAGTCCACTCGACACCTCCCCTCCTCCCCCATCTGCTTTGTTCTCCATTCCTGAATCTGGTTTGGCTGCCTGTAGACCCATTCAATATTCTTTTTCATTAGGCTGCCTGCTCCAGTCCCCCCCCCCCCACTATCCTCTTATCCCAGCTGCTGCTGGAGCTCCATTGAATAGCAACAAATTCTTGCAGTGGTTTTGGAATTTTTCTGGATCTATATAATATGTGGATGGCAGCCTGTTGGGCTTAGTAACTGAAGCCACCCTCGATTAGCAGCCACACCAGTCTAGAAGCCATGGCTCAAAATTAAAAAATGCAATAAAAGCAGTGGCTTCAAAATAGTGAAATACAGTATTCACTTATCAAAAACAAATATGGTAAAAGCAATAAATGGTTATCTGAAAACATCCTTATTCTAGTGGGACTACAACCATTTTATGCTGATCTACTCTGGCTATGAGTATCTGATGGCTGTTCACATAAACTCTGCTACAAACACAAGGGAGCATACAGTTTCATGAGAGTTATGTGCATAGATCAGGTCAGAAAGACTGTAGAGGTGGTGATTTTGAATTTATCCTAGATAGAAAGGAACAATACTGAATTTACAGGATGGAAGGTCTACAAAGACTGGGACTCAGTGACAAGTTTGAACTTGCACCTTTACTAAAGAAATAAGCAACATGTATGACAAAGCTTTGTTGAACTAAATGTACAGGGTTAAAAAGCCACATATTAGTTTATTGCTTTGAACAGCCTCTCCTATGGCAATAATTGTGTTGCCAGGCCACTCCCTTCAACATCAACAAAACTAACCTCCTCCCTGAAGAAACAGATGAGACCAGCAGTCCCTCAATACCACAAGTAAGCTTTATTTATCCATCTGTCTATCTGTCTGTCTGTCTCTATCTATCTATCTATCTATCTATCTATCTATCTATCTATCTATCTATTATAGGGGTGCGGTCACACCCCCATAGTTAGGGTTGAGAATGCACTTTAATATTAAACCCTAATTTTTGCATGTTAATAACTTTGCAGCCATTCAATGGATTTGCATGAAATGTGGAAGGCATGGTCTGGTGTAATTCTCTTGCTTGCCAAATTGCATTTTTGTCAGGCTTACAGTTTCTGCACAGTGAAGTGCTGAAAAACATATTTTATAATACTTTTGACACAGTTTTTGCCCATCAAGCTGCTACCACACTGTTTGGTGTTTTGTTCTGATATTTGGAATGTTGAAAGAATGAGGATCACAGAATAACCCAACATTAGTTTGGTGAAAAAAATGTTAATCCATTCAATTGTTATTTAATTTTTTCATTTTTGGGTTCTGAGCATGCTCACTTCACTCCAAGATTTATATGTATGTTTTGTGAAAGAGGATTAGGTTCATGGTCAAGGATTTTGTCAGCTCATGAAAGGGGATTTAAAAAATCCTAGTTTGTGAGGATGAATTCCTTCTCTGAGAGATGCCATCTTGTTTTCATTTTTCCCCCAAACAAAATGTTGTAACTTCCTCCATGGGTGACTTCTTGTTGCAATAAGGCATGGGTTTTGTTCCAGATGATGTCCTCTACAAACCCATGCCTTTGGTTTTTTTCATTTTGGCCAAAAAAGTCAGTTTCAAATTTTGAAATTCTTCTTTTGTGACTCTCTTCTGATCCTCTTTTGTGAGCTGACAAAATCCCAGTATGCTAGCTGATCTCTTTTCACTAGGCAGCAAAATCCTTGACCATCTCTTTGTGACCAGATGGTCCTTCTAACGGATGAGGACTGACTCACAGTCAAGGATTTTGCAGCATCATGAAAGAGGATTGGTGTGCAGTCTGGGATTTTGTCAGGTCACAAAAGGAGATTGGGTTTTTGAATCCCCTTTCATGATCTGACAAAATCTTAGTCCGCGAGCTGTCATAATCTCAGCCCAAGAGCAATCCCGTTTCGTGAGGTACCAAAATTCTTGACCATCACTTTGTGGACAGATGTCCAAAATCTGATGGTCAAGGATTTGTCATGGATGGGGATTTTGACAGCTCATGAAAGGGGGTTGATCTCACAGTCGGGATTTTGCTACCTTGCGAACTAGGATTTTAGAAATTTTGCCACTGCACTGTAAATAAACAGTTTGGTCTTTTGACTTGAAATTTGCAGGGTATTAATGGGATGACCTAGAGATGTGAATTATGCTATTTAGGTGTTGGAAAGTTAAGTGGTCCCATAGATATGCCATCAGGAATTTGAGATTTTTCCCATAGGACAACACTGTGGTGCCCAATGCACTTTTTGGCACCCATATCTTGAAAAGAAAGTGAGATATGGAATTTTCGCTGCTTTCAGCTTAGATCACCTAGGTGATCTAAGCTGCAGATAAAAAATTGGAAACCATAGACTACACCTGTAGTAGAATGTTTTACCTAGGTTGAACGGTTACTGAGATATAGGCAAATTATTGTCTCAAGTGCTCCATGGGTGCCTTTTCAGCACACATATCTCGTAAACAATGCAAGACACTGATTTGGTCAACCTATCATGTGTGGACATCTTGCTGTCAGGATTACAATGACACTTTAATTTGTTTCCTAGGTGTTATGGTTGCTGAGATATTAGCAAAATACTGTTACAACGGTTCCTTGCCCTGTAGGGCTGCTGTATGGTTCTGTAGTTATGTGTAAGAGGGAGCGCATGAGCCTGGAGGCCACACGCTGCAAAATACGCATACCATTATGCAAACAATGGGCAATATGAAGGGAGCACAGTGCCTGGAGGGCCCAGGCTCCCCCTAACACATATCACTTACCCCTTACATTACACTTTCTCAAAAAGAAGGAAAATTCATGGCAAAAAAAAACTTTGTTAATGCATCAATTAGGGTTCATAACACAGTCACAAAAGCATGGAAATGTGGTTTAAGGATTACCATCCCTACCACCCTATCTCCACCCCCCACCCACCACACACCAACAGGCATCAGTGTGTGTATTGGGGTCATTGTACCTAACTCTCAACCCATTCTCCTATACTGCACCACCGCAACTTCTTTACAGATGGAATGGGGTGAGAGTTAGACTGACAACCCCAACTTACACCTCGATGCCTGTTGGTGTTTGAGGGGGTGTGGGTGGGGTGGTAGGGGTGGTAACAATAATACCACATTTCCATGATTTTGACACTGTGCTATGAACCAAAACTGATGCATTAACAGAGTTTTTGCCTTAAAAAATATAAATTTACTGCATATATATATATATATATATATATATATATATATATATAGTCACTAGAGTTCAGGTTAAGCAGTGGGCTCTGGGTTAAACCTCAAATTTTGTACTTTAATATCTTCACAACTGTTCAATGGACTTGCATGCAATTTTGCATGCATGGTCTCAGGAAGAAGGTTTCATGACATGGCAAGTTTTGCTTTGGTCAGAGGTGCAGATTCCGAGATGCAGATAGCAAAAAAAGTAAAAAAAAAAAATCACTGCATTTTGATGTTTTGTTTCTTTTTTATTCTCTCCTTATGCCCAGACAGTTTGGAATTTTGAAGGTTAAACGTGCTGTAGGGATTCTATGCATCTTTAAAAAGACCAAAAAGTTCCTTTTGAGGTTTACTGTTTTATTTTCTGACACCCTGACGTTTCGCACTTTATTGTGCTTTTTCAAAGGGCTGCACATGTTTTCTGAAATTCATAATAATAAACATGTATTAATTAATTTTGCCGTATTACAATACATATACTTAATTTGCTTATTCACACAGTATAAATGCTGTTACCATTGGCTAATGATCTCTTCGTATGCTACTTATGCCTAAAATGGATTGCATTAAATGAGAGGCACAGAGCTATAATAAATAAAAACAGAAAACCTTTTTTTCTCACTGTTGTATGCATGTCTCATTTTTTATTCAAAAGATTATTTTGTGCTACCACCACCAAAAACTCTGTACTCATATATTTTAAATCTGCCAGTCGAGGCCTGACTAAACCTGTATCCTTCCTCTATTTGCAGCTTCCTAAAGCATGTATACTTGGCCAGCTTTTTCCTTCCCCGAATGTGCTCTACTAAACCTAAAAAGATATTAAAAATAATTTTTAACTATTTCCTTCACTGAATGCTCACTAGTAACCAAAGAGAGACAATGAAAGCCATTTTAACACAAATGTCTTACTATTTTCCCAAAGAATAGTAATCATCAACAGCAATGAATAATATCTTTTACGACTGATTATGTGCTCAACAACATTTTGGTCTTAGCTGCTCATATAAGCCGCTTACTATTTTGAAATTAACCTGCTAAACAAAATCTCTTTTCTGCAGCGAAGTTAATAAAAAATCATTCTTATGAGTGCATCTGTTCATATAGTGCTTGGCGTTTATGGCTTTATATTTTAGCTCCAACTGCTTGGTCTTTTAAAACCCTGTAATGTATGAGTAACATAGGGTCTCATAAACAATAAATTTAGAGTTTTTTGAAAAAGGTTCCCCAAATGTAAGCACGTGCTACTTACATATATTTTTGTCACTCATGTTTCTGCATTTGGCTTGCTACTTAATGGCATTTGCAAAGTTTGGAATCAGGAAAGTGAGACTTCTTCTTGAGCCCGCTAGTGTAGTGCATAGGATAAGGTCAGCCTTGTTCACCTAATCACATAACCATACATGGCAGTTGTTACCTGGCAACCATACATAACCATGTCAGTCGCTTTTTGTGCTGGACTAGCGGGCTCATTGAGGACTCATATTTGGCTGTGTAGGAAATTAATATTTAGGATTTACTTTAGATATCAAATCAGGGGACAAGATTTGTATGAATAGTACATAAAGTATTCTAGTTTTGACTGAACTATATTGCTGGGATAAAAACAAGGGCGGGACTTAATTGTCTCTATTATATTTCTTTGTTCAAATCCCTGCACTGACCTTATGGTAGTACAAGAAATCACCAGTTTGCAATCTATTTAGTGTAAATGATCATATTTATACTATTCTAGAAGGTCTATCCTTTAAACAGACAACTAAACACAGGAGGGGGGAGGGAGGTTATTTAAAGTGAAATTAACAATAGGGCATCTGTGAATAAAATAATTAACTTTTTGCAGGTACTACTCATTTAACCTGCTATCTTAAAACTGTGTTCTCTTTACTTAAAAAGTGTTTTCCTTCTTTTTTTTGTTTTTGAAACAAGTGTCATCTTACTGTTCAAATGGCATCACCAAATTACTAGCAATTAATGGAATTATCAGCAAACTGGCCCATTGATGTAAGTATTCATGCCAATACTTTCCTTAAAGGTTTTTAACATAGCCTTAACATACAAACTGGGCAAATGTTAATATAGTTTATCTCCATAGTTTTCCAGTTCAAGTCTCCTCACTGGCCTAATAATTATATATACAGTTGCCAATGTGCTAACCTATTAATATCAGTGTTCATACCCATTCTTTTCTCAAGGTTTTTTAACTCCATAGTTACCCAGTTCAAGTCTCCTCACTGGGCTTATGGTCGTATATACAATTACCAACATGTCGACCAGTTAGTATCAGTATTCATGCCAATTCCTTTCTCAAGGGTTTTTAACTGAAATATCCATTTAATTTCAGTTTGGTCTAGTTTTTGTTGACAGTTTCTACCTCTGTTTTGGGGTAGTACAGCTTCTAAACCCCAGAAGTGTAATGACACCCCTGTATGGCCTGCTTCATTAAAGTGCAATGCTACTTGTGGCTCCTGATCTTTACATCTAATGTCACCATTATGCTCTTGGATCCGAACTTTAAGAGCTCTAGTAGTTTTTCCAACACAAAGTTTGTCACATGTACATTGAAGTACATAAATGACATTTTGTGTGTTGCAGTCTATAGTTCTTTAATCTTAAAAATTTAGCCAGTGTGTGGATGTTGAAAATTATCTTTTTTACTGGTGTGTCTGCAGACAGAACATCTGCCACTTGCCATATACCTGGTTGTATGGATCCCAATAAAAGTTGTGCAGCCAGCTTTTGTGGAGTTTTAAACTGTGACCTAACAATTTTGTCTTTTATAGTAGTAACCTTTTTAGCTGCCACTATTAGATTTTGTGTGAATGCTGGTATATTGGAATTGTCCGATGCTACCAGATGCCAATGTTTATGTATGGTTTTCTGAATTTGTTCAAAATGGTTATTGTATTTTGTGGCAAAACTACCAATGGCATCACAGGGTCAGGATCCTTAGGTGCTAGTAGCTCGACTATGCTTTTTTGCTGTATTTTATTTAGAGAATTCTGTACTATGTGATGTCCATATTTTCTTTTTTGGAATCTCTCTATCATATCTATTTGTGCATTTTTAAATTCTGTCTGTGTGTTACAGTCCTTTTTTGCCTTTACTAACTGTGAATATGAAATACTTTTTTTAAGACATGGAGAATGACAACTATTTCCAGTAAAGCTTTTCTGTCTGTTGGCTTACGGTAAAGGCTAGTATGCAAATGCCCTGCTATTAATGTGACCATGAGATCTAAATATGATATCCTTAACTGACTATTTTCGATAGTCATTTTGATATTATAGTCCACTTGATTAATATACTGATGAAAAAACTGCAGTTGTTCACTGCTACCTGCCCATATAAAAAATATACTGTCTCAGAATCAGGACATAGTTATAAAATCATCAGACAAGGGGGGGATAGTAATTATGGATAGATAGAAATACAAGGACATGTGTATGGATCTCTTACAGGATGTAAATAATTACAGTAAAATAACATTTTATCCATTACACTAAATTAGAAGCCAGATTACAATGACTTTGGAGGAATTCAGTGCCATGGGTTGACTGCAAGACTGGGAATCTGAATTATTAGTGAATCCTATTCCAAGAACTCCAACTTGTTATGCTATTCCAAAAATACAAAAAAATCAGAATAATCCACCAGGGGAGCCAATAGTCTCAGGCATTGGGCCTATCCTTGAACCTTTATTGCAATATGTTAATTTACATCTGCTATCCTTAGTTGAAAAAAACTCCTACATATATCAAGGATATCAGTCATTTCACAGAAAAATGTAAACAAATATCAGAACAGGGTATACTATTACAAAGCTATTTAGTGACCAGGGATGTGAGTGATTTATATACTTCCATATCACACACAAAAGGTACAGAATACATGGCCAGGCTTTTAGATTCCAGAGAAAGTACAACTAAACCACACACTTCGGTCACACAGGAATTAGCAGAAATAGTGCTCACCCAAAATTATTTTGAATTTGATGGAGAATTTTATTTACAGACATGAGGCACTGCCATGGGCAGCACAATGGCACCTGCCTATGCTAACGCATACATGCATATTTTTGAGGAACAGCATGTGTTCAATAATGACCAAAATATACATCTTACACAAATTATGACTTGGAATCATAATACAGGCAATATATTTTTTTATATGGGCAGGTATCAGTAAGCAACTGCTGTTTTTTTCATCAATATATATATTAATCAAGTGGACTATAATATCAAAATGACTATTGAATATAGTCAGTTAAAGATCAACTGCAAATGTGTAGTTAGGAATTTATATGTATATGCCTGTAACATATTGTTTGGATTAAAAATGTTTTATTTAACATTTCAAACGTGTCTTGTTTTTCTTTTTACTGCCAGTTTTTCTAAATACATAGTTTGTTTACAGTAATTCATACTCACGTTTCACTGTCTCCACACTGCTCTGGGCTCTGTGACTAGTAACTGCATCAACATCACTGCAGTCATGATGACAGGCCCATCTCATCATGAGTTTTTTTTTCTGTTGTTCTCACGCTTTATTGAAAATTTAACGCTGTAACACTGTCTGTGACAGTGCTCACACAGAGTTATGTGACCCCTGAATCACTGTCAACATGCTCTCACTCGACTGTCTCATAGCACTTGTATTAGTGTCACTAGCTGTTTTACTGTGGCATAAAACAGCTGTTCATCAATAAAAGCTTGCATTTCTCCTTGAAGTCTGGTAAACGACTTTGCAGGTTCTAACAATCAACAGTGTTTGTAGTTTGAAATGTACCTCTGTGCTAGTAGTCTTTCTCTTGTGGTCTCAGTAACTGCGTCTGCTATTTAGTGAGGAAACTGACCTTTGCCCTCTTAGCTGCATCAGATTATGGTGAGCGGATATCTGGCTATGTTTCAAAAGGAACACGCAATTAGTAATAATAATAATAATAATTTTATTTATATAGCTCCTTTCACTATATCAAGACGCTGAACAAATTAATTAAAACTTCAGCATTCAATACAAAGCATCAAAGACCATAAACACTATAAAATATATCATAAAAACATAATAAATTACAATAAAATTTCAAACATTTTACAGTACACATTAACTTTCCAAGAAGGCCATTCTTCATAAGTGTGTTTTCAATTCCTTCTTAAATATCTCCACGGAGGTGCATTCCCATAACCGGGAATAAGTAAGGGTGCAGTATTCCTGACTAAGCTGTATTTCAGCAGTGACACGCAACTTGCTTTCTAGTTTGATTGTGCAGCCGAGTTTTGATTGCTTATAGCGTGTGTGATGGGGTGGGGGGGTGATGTCAGGAGCTGGGAATTTGTTTTTCTTTTTGAGGTTGTTATTGTTTCAGCTCGGATGCTATAGGAATGAGCATGAATCAATGTTTCCCCTACCCCCACACAAAAACACAGGCACCACTATCACCACCACATCATGATCTATTTATTTAGCTGTTCTACTGGCACCTGACATCTGTCTGTTGCACCAAAGACAAAAAAAAGTGATCTGATCTAGCCAGCTTGAAAAAGGATTATGTTAATCTGCCATTTTAGCAATGTTGCTCTGTCACTATTCAAATATATTTGCATATTGCTGCTGTAGATATTACGTGGAAGGGGGAAGCGGAGGGTGTAATGTTGATGAAATGTGTACACCAATCCCCATGATTGTTGATTCATTCATTCATTTGCTACCTATATATTTTGATCATTTGACTGTTTGACCACTTTTTTTTTTCACATTCTTGCAAATTTATGTGCTGTTAACCATGCTACTGCAGTAGACATAGTATTATGACAACATTCGAAAGTTCAGCATGCTGCATGTCTGTTCTCAATACCTGCTTGTTGTCACTCTAATTTTCTTACTTTGTCACTGGTTGATCATTCGGCATGAAAGTCAGCACTTACTGGTAAATTGCCTCAGATTATGCCCTTACATTGCTGTCTCAACTGAATCATGTTTTACTATAAAACACTGTGGGTAAAGGGGCATAAACATAATTATTCAGGCAAATCAAACCTTCTGTGTCTGTATTGTTGTTGTACCATTTAAATACTTGAAGGTCATATCCGTTGCCCTGTGCTGCTTCCCATCCATCAACTGACTGATATATTTCCAAATATAATGGGCACCAGTATTGTCTGTATTACTCCCAAGTGTGGCCTAACTGGTGAATTGTGAATTGGCATGAGCATGTCCTCATGACGAGATGAGATACGCCATGTTATGCATCACAGCATCTTGTTAGACTTGGCTGCTATTTTTCATGTATTGAGCTGTGTTGATCCTTTTATCCATTTCATGCAATACTTGGTAAGTACCTTCTTTGGTTACCCCTTAACAAAACTCACACCAACCAATCAACATCTATTCCCTGAATTTTTGACTCATAAAGTGCAATACCTTGCACTTCTCTACATTGAACCATAACTGCCACTTTACTGCCACACATCCAGTTTGGTCAGATCTTCCTGTGGCCCCTGTCACCCTACTCTGTCATTCACCATTTCTCCTAATTTTGTATCATATATGAACAGACTAGTCCTGCTCTTAGCTCCAAGCAAGATACATTATACAACATGAATACCTCTCCCTACACATCCCATTATCCCCCCAGCCATCCCTATTGCCTTCTTACATTGCTTGCTAAACATTAGGTCATTTCATATGATCACCCCCCAAGTCCCTTTCCATTTATGCTGTTGTTACTATCTCCCTATTCCACTCCCCTCAATCCCATTGTGTACTCTTCAGTTGTTTTTTTTTGTGTTCTCAGTTGTATTATTTTGCAATTCTTTGCATTCAGTCTAAGCTGCCATACTTTTGACCACTCCTATAACATTGCCATGTCCCTTCTCATCCTTTCCACCTGCCCATTGTGTATCAACCCTGTCGCAGATGTTTGTGTCGTCTGCAAAGGGGCATACTTTCCCTTCCAGTCCCTCTGCAATGTTGATAGATTTCTTTGACTGGGTGACCAAAGTAGTAGATCAGGGAGGTGCTGTGGACATGGCCTACCTAGACTTCAGCAAGGCATTTGACACAGTCCCACACAAAAGATTAATATACAAGTTAGCCAGCCTGGGAGTGGGTCCCAAGATGACAGCCTGGGTAAAGAATTGGCTTGAGAATAGGACACAGAGAGTAACAGTAAATGGAGTCCACTCTGAAGAAAGGGAGGTTACTAGTGGGGTACCACAGGTTTCAGTATTAGGACTGGTCCTCTTCAATGTCATTATAAGCGACATTGCAGAGGGACTGGAAGGAGAAAATATGTCTCTTGCAGATGACACAAAAGATCTGCAACAGAGTTGATGCAAAGGTGGGGTAGAAAGGATGAGAAGGGACTTAGCAAGAATTAAGAGGAATGGTCAAATGTATGGCAGCTTAGATTCAATGCTAAGAAGTGCAAGGTAATGCACCTGGGAAACAAAAACCCAGGGGAAGAGTACACAATGGGGGGGTGAGATACAACAACAACAAAAATAGAAAGGGACCTTGGGGTAGTCATATCAGATGATCTAAAGGTGGGCAAGCAATGTGAGAGGGCAGCAAGGAGGGCTGGGGGGATACTGGGATGCATAGGGAGAGGCATCACCAGTAGAAAACAGGAAGTTATTATCCCTCTGTACAGACAGCTGGTGAGACCCCATCTGGAGTACTGTGTGCAGTTCTGGAGACCTATTCTCCTCAAAGACATAGACAGGATGGAAGCTGTCCAGAGGAGGGCAACTAAAATGGTGCAGGGTCTGCACCGGAAGACATATGAAGAGAGACTTAAGGAGCTTAATATGTATAGCCTCGAGGAAAGGAGGGAGAGGGGGGACATGATAGAAACTTTCAAGTACTTCAAGGGAATCAACAAAGTCCAAGAGGGTAGCATCTTTCAAAAAAAGACTTGTGCAAGAACAAGGGGGCTCAATTTGAAGATAGAGGGAGGGCAGCTCAGAGGTAATGTAAGGAAGTATTTTTTCACAGAGAAGGTTGTGGATGCATGGAATGGCCTTCTGGAGGAGGTTGCAGAGTCAAAAACAGTGGTGGAATTCAAGCATGCATGGGCCAGTCATAATGCAATTCTAGGGATGGGGGGTAGGAAGAAGTAGGCTGCTGGTTAATTAGGATCTGCAGCTTATCCATTAGGTAGAGAAATGGGCAGACTGGGTGGGCCAAGTGGTCCTTATCTGCCATCAAATTCTATGTTTCTATCATGTCCCCCATATCTCTCCTCTCCTCCAGTGCATACTGGTTGTGCTCCTCCTGCCTCTCCTCATAGGATCTACTACCCATGCCCCAGGTCATCTGGGTCACCCTCCTCTGTACCATATCCAACAGTGCAATGTCTCTCTTTATGTGTGGTCTCCTGAATTACACTCAGTACTCAAGGTGCAGCCTGATCAGGGCATTATACATTGGGAAGATCACCTTCCTTCCTTCCTTCCTGGAGAAAATTCCCCTGACTATGCAGCCCAGCATCCTGTTTGCCTTTGCTGCTGCTCTGTGACATGTCTCAGTGTTATTAATTTTAATGGCCAGCACCACCCCAAGGTCCATCTCACCCAATGAGGTATGCAGTGTGTCTCCCTTCAGGGTATATGCATGGTTCAGGTTTCTGGCCCCCAGGTGCAACACCCTGAACTTCCCTGCATTACATCTCAGCCCCCAACTTCCTTGAGCACCTGTCCAGGGCATCCAGGTTCCCTAATCTGCCCTCCTCCCAGTCCATCAATGCTCCCAGCTTTCAGTCATCTGTGAATAGACTCAGTTCACTCCTAATACCTCTCCTTATGTCCAATACATAGGAATTTAACTGGAGTGGCCCCAGAACTGAACCATGGTGAACCCCATTAATGACACTTCTGGGGAGGAGACTATCCTGCCAATCACCATTATCTCTACTCACCTCGAAACCCAGTTTTCTATCCACCTGAGCAACTGTGCACCCAGCCCCATTTTCCCCAGCTTGGTCATCAGGCCAGTGTGGGGGACCAAATCAAATGCCTTGCTGAAGTTCAGATAGAGGACATCCACAGGCCTATTTCTGTCTCTAGACCCCCTTTGTGGATAGGCATGGCATGGGCCATCCTCCAATCCTGAGGCACCCACCCTGTCTGCAGGAAAATATCGAAGAGTGCAGCTAGTGGAGGTGCCAGCACATCTTCCAGCTCACTCAGTACCCTCAGATGAAGTTAGTCCAGCCCCAGCACCTTACCAGTGTTTAGCAACTGGAGGACCACCCTCACCCTGTCCACCATAATTATTCCCTCCCCTCATTTGCCTGTCCTTCCTGTCACCCCCCTACCAGTGTTGACTCATCCTTCATCTCAACCTCTTCCATTTCATCAAACTTCAAGTAACCTAACTTATTTGAGGTCTCACCATTCCTCCTATCAGTAAGTGTGGATCTCCCTCCTCATCTGGTAAAGACTAAGGCAAAGTACACATTTAATATCTCAGCTTTGACCCTCACTTCCTGATCCCATCCCTACCCAATCCTAATCCTGCTGATCTGTGCCCCCACTTTCCTTTTCTCCCCTATGTACCTACAGAACTCCTCCCCCTCCTGATACCCCTGGGCAGGTTTTGCTCCATCCTTGCCTTGGCAACTCTGCCCACCCTGGTGACCAGCCTGGTGACCCTCCAGGACATCAGCTCATACTCTCCCAACTTCTTTTCTCTCCTTGAGCGCTTGAAGCACGCATAGGCAGCAATGTTCTCCCTCACTGCCTCCTGAACCTCCCGGGTCCACCAACATGCCTTTCTGGCTCTACAATGACTGTGTCTTACTCTCACACAGTTCCTGGTAGCCTCCTGCAACCCCTTCTTACTGGCCTCCCACCTGGTCCCAGCATCCATATCTGGCCTTAAATCATCCAAATACCCTTGAAGAATCTTCCCCATGACCTCGAAGTCCACTCCCCTACAATATATTGCCACAGTATTCATGTGGTTTTCTTACCCCCCCCCAAGTACAGGTAAAATCAGACTGTGGCATGGTCACTTTCTGCCAATGGGCTGCTCACCTCTAGACCCCTAATCTGGTCACTGTCCATTCTTGATTTTAACTAATACATTTTATTATAAGAAAAATCTAACACTATCAATCAGTAAACTCGGGGGGGTGAACAGTAGTCAAAACAACACAAAGGGATAAAATGCAATATAATAAGGAGCTCCCATAAGAAGCAGTACCCTCTAGTAGCAATTCAGTAAAGGGACTATTTTACCAAGCTGCTATTTCTGGTTATGTTTATTAATACTGTACCGTCTTTCTTCCTTATCAGATCATTATAATAATTAAAAAAAAAAATAAAGCCTATTTTCTAAGGATAATAATACCCTCCATGGTGGTTGGTATGGACAATACTGGATCTTCCAGGGACTATAAGGCCCTCAGCCTGTGGCGTCGGGCCTCATTACGTCCCTGTGTGGTCCTTTATTGCCCAATATCACACACCCTATCAGGTATTATTACTCTATGTTGAATAGCAGATGGGCAACCCTATGCACAACCAGTGTGTTGTGCCACCTCGGGGATCTGATTCCCACAGACCTCTATTTCTTTGCTCTTGAGCTTTCAGTGAATCAGTACCCCTCGGTGGCACAACAGACTTTTTGTGCATAGTTGCCCATCCAGTATCCTATATGTTCAGATTGTTACCTAAGTAGGTCTACTTTGCAACCATCTCCACCATGAAATCTAACCGAGGTGTTTACCTTAATAAAGTTAATAATAAATAATGTGTGATGTTCATAATGCAATTAAACTGATTGACTTCATTTTGTTCTGGTTAGATCCCTCCTCAGAGTCTATACTCTTAACTACTGTGAGGTCTAATCTGCATCTTCAGAATGTTCAATGAGGAGACTATCCTTGATGGTGCCCTAGTATCCCTTGAACTGTATTTCCATACTCATTTGAGCCTACAGTTGATGATACTTCTAGCAATGCAGCAGATGTTGATGAATCATCAGATACATTTGAGTATGAGGATAATACTCAAGATCAGGTAAACTTGGATTGGTATGCCGTAATTTGTAATATACAATACATTTGATGAGAATTTAATTAGATATTCTTGTAATAATGAATTTTTATCTAACATACTAGACACCAAGAGATTAGGCCTATTGGGCTATCAAGTCTGCTCATGTTTCAGCACCCTTATTGGGTACAATAACCCTCTATCTGTCTCCTTGCACAGTTACTCCATCCCCCAGTCCTGCCTCCCCCTGAGAAACCAGCCTCTGCTTCACCCCTTGCCAATACCTGTCCACCCTCTCTTGGATCCCTCCACTGTAGCTATCTGTACCAGCTCCCTAGGCAGCTAATTCTATGGTTCCACCACTGTCTCAGTGAAGTTCCTCCTCCTTCTTTCCCACCTAATCCTCCCACCCTCAATCTTCCAACTGTGTCCTCTGGTGATTCCACCCTCCTTCAGTCGAAATATACTATCTCGGCTTACTTTATTTACTCCTCTGAGCTGTCAATTCTTTTTTTTTTTAAATGGATGGAATAAATTTTAAAACACCATGTTACAGATAAATTAAAACCTCTATACTGATCTAGTACAATAACGCCATCTCAAAACAAATAGTACAATAATACTGTATTAACTACTTCAAAATTCATTCAAGCTACATTTGCAGGTACAAAGACACAGCAATTGCTTGAAGTAGAGACAGAATCATTACATTAAGGTACGGCCATAGGTTAATTTAACAGTCTGTTAATCTCATTTTGTGAGTATAATTTTATATAATGATGCTCTCAGTATTACATCACACACCTATGTGGTGTTTAACATGATGTTTATTTAACTACTGTTCATTACTTGATCTGAAACCAAAAAAAAAAAACTTTTTTCCAGCTGATATAACTCTGATTCTGGCTCTTGTTGATGCAAATTTTTGTTAAACTTGCCTATTCTTGACAGTTTCCTTTAATTTTTATTTATTAATCCTACAGGTGTACTTGTGAGAAATGCTCTTCAATGCCAAACCATTTAGAGGATCAGTGCTGGACATTCTACATCCCAATAAGATGTAGGACTGCTGAATTTGAGAATATAACATGTATTACCGATCACCCAGGTTTTCATATTAACTGTCTAGATCAGTATGTGATGGAATCATCCTTTAATTAGTATGTTCAATATGTGGGACCTGTTGGAGATGAACATACAATTGCGGAGTAAGTGGCAATGTTCATAAATAATGTAACTTATAACTAGTGTTTGAAATATTTCTGTAGCTAACTAAGTCAGATAAAACCATGAGTGAGTTACTTATCAAGTAATTTAATGATTCTTTGGTACTCAGTCCAGTATGTACTGTTTTACGTACAGTTGAAAAGTAGCAGATTGTGTTAAAAATATTATTTGCACATAATCAATCAAATATGATTTAATCACAATTTTTTTTCATATGATTACATATAAAATATCAGTTTGCAGTTCTAGGATTAAAGGGTAAGTCTCTAGTTTACTCATAGAAACATACAACCTATGGGTCCCTGCATTTATATATTTGGAATTCAAACACTGTGTCATAGGAACTTGATGGCCACAAATGGTCACTCGATGTTACATCAAAAGAAACAAAGAATCCTGTTGTCAGATAAAGAGTCACATGCCCATGTAGTCTGCTCTTCCCCACTCCTGTATCATCTTAGTCTCCCAACTCTGAACTACTTCAACATGTATTTGTCCTTATGCAGATGTGGCATGCAGAAATGGAATCTATGCCCCTGTTGTGGCCGTGCCATGTATTCATAGCTTGCTCGCTGGAGTCCCTGTTTTAGGTTTGTTGCTTTTATCATACTAGAGCAGTTAGAGTCCTTATTTTTAGAGTTATTTACTGACTGTTTCAGGTTGGAGTCAGTTGTATTTTCCTTGGTGGAAGTGAAAGTCATTAAGTTAAGCTTCTAACATCACGTGACATCACCAAATGTCCCCCTTATTTCCCCCTTATAATATGTTTAAATGTACAGACAAATTATCATTTAAAATGAAACTGAACAGGTAGACTATATCATTCCACTAAGAGTTTAATTCACCGAAGCATGCTGAAGACTCCCAAAACCTGCAGAATGCAGATTCGACATATGTAGAGCACTTGGCACCATTTAGGTTCCCTCCCCAGGTACCAGAACAGGAGTCTTCATAACCCAGTCCCTCTTTGCCAGTTGAAACATTGGTGGGTGAGTGGGTTTGTGGTCATTTGGGCAAAAGACAGGGCTGCATAATACAGCATTCCCTAAATCAGGAACACCTGACTTTGGCCTCATGGAAGTTGTGAATACTATGTGGGCTGGATCTCTGCCATAGCCAGTCTAAAGCCTCTTGTTGTATCCAACAACTTTCCTTTAGCCATCCATCTTCCCCTGACAGACACTTCCTTGCTCCCCTCTTTTGCTCTACAGAGGGATGAAAGTTTTTTTAATTTTTAATATGGGACAGGAACAGTTAAATGGAACATTATTCTCTTCTTAATTATTTATTAATTTGTTTTCGTTAGGGTTTATCATCATATGGCATATTGGAACTTTGTTTTCTGGTTGTTTGATAAGCTAGGCAGAGGAAATCAATGAATAATCCCAGCCTGTGACGTTAACAAGACTTGGGAGAAATACCCCTCTGATGCATATACCAGATACAGAGAACTCTAATGCTATATTGAACAGTAATATTTAAATGTATTGAAAGTTTGGTTCTCATATAAGATGTTACATTAACTCATGAATCCTGGACTTTGCCATTAGTGTATTAATTGTTGCAAATTGGACTTGTTAGTAGTTAGCACTCTGACAGCCGATGCCTTAGGCATCTAAGTTACTAGCTTTGTTATTGTACTGTGTAATCCTGTTATGTTCTGCACTGTAATTCATGTGTCTCAATGCTGTACTTGTCCTCTCCACCCTCCCCCAGGATGCACCTGGAATAGAGTGGTACTCTGCTCAGTATGCCTTCCTGGTGAAACTCTTAAATAAATCAATAAATTCAACATTTTTAGAAAATTAATTACATTGTTTGTCACAAAACATTTTTTCCAGTTAATAAAACTAATACATGTCATGTTAAACCCATAAGTACCTAAGATCAAAAAGATTCGGTGTTACTGATGGTATAAATGACATCATCTTTCATTGACTCTTGAAATGCACTTATTTTCTAACTTCTGCAATTTTTGGGGTTTGAATCCTGAACTACTAAAACTTGTGATTCTATATCATGCCTGGTGTTGTATACAGTACTTAGGTCTGTTCTACTCACATTATTATGTGGCAGAGGAGTGACTCAAACTCAGACAAGTGAGGCAATATAGCCATCACCCAGAAGTCACACCAGATTCATACATAAGCTACTCAACACTGCATTTTTCTGGGAACTCAGAATGCAATAGTTGAATACATAGAACAGTAACAACATAGATTTGGTGGTGGGGGATGGGGGACATTTCAGCTAATGATTTCCTGGCACTGCAGCAACCGAAAAGGATCTCAGAAACTTCAGCACCCTGTAGTGGTACTAAACAAGGAGACCAGTAAAGGGACTATTTTACACAGCCTGATGTTTCTGTTAGTTTTTACATAAATTTTACACTATTTTTTTGTATGAAATTTGTATTTAAAAAAAATTATAATGTAAGCCCATTTCCTAAGCACAATAATACCCTTCATGGTGGAGTGGTATGGGTGACACTGGATCTTCCAGTAGCTATAAGGCCCTCTGCCTGTGGCGTTGTGCCTCATTATGCCCCTGGGCAGTCTGGTATTGCCCAATACCACCCACACCATTGGGTATTATTGCTTTCATATAGGACATCAACAAAATGCAATTCCAGAATCTATTCAAGAGGTGCTGATTATGTATATAAAGTTTCATAAGACTGTTCAATAAATAAATGTCAATTTGATATACTGTCACTCCAATTGATACTGCTATTGGACTATAATCAATACTATTTAACTGTCCTTACTTTTTAAGAAAGAATAGAAAAGTAGAAAGATGCACAAGTTGGTGGGAGCCCAGGGCCCTTTGCACACTGCGCTCCCACCAACTTGTAAGTGTTGGGCCACATTACACACCCAATGACTAAAAAGTACATTGATAACAGCAAGACCAGCCACCAAACAAATGTTAATCTAGCAGAAACAATAGAAAACGCTGTCCACAAAATGTAAATTGAGCCACACAATATCTCCATAAAAAATATATTTTCTGACACATTTACCCCACTATTAACATCTACAGGACATGCCGTCAACACCCTCCAAATTTCAAGTAAATAAACCAAACCATTTCCGAGATAAATCATATCAAACTTTGAAATTTTCATTCATCAGAGTGGCACAGTTCTGCACTTGTTGACATTTAACACACACAATGACAGAAAACTACATCCATGACACTAAGGCTAGGCACCCTATCGATTTCAAGCCACCAGCACAATCCAAAACACTGTCCACAACATGTAAAGTGCGTCATGCAATATCTCCACAAAAAAAAATTTCTCCAACACATAATCACCATAATTCACATCTACAGGACATACCATAAACACCCTCCAAATTTCAAATAAAAAGACCAAACCATTTCTGAGATATTCAGTGTTAAAAAATGGTAAAATTTCCCTATCTATTCCATTATAAAAAATCAGGCCATCTTGTCCCCCCCTCGCAGTCAAAGATGGTGAACAAAGAATCTCATGATCAAAGAATTTGAAGGCTCACGATCAAAGAATTTGCAGGCTCATGAACAAAGAATACAAAAATTTTATAAATCAAAAAATCGAAGTAATTGCGGTAAACCACCACCATGGATCAACAGAATGAAGCCCCCTGAGAAAAATCCACCTTCATTTGACTTTCTAGGGCACCCTTGGGATGAGTAAATAGATTTTTAAATTTGCCCATCTTATCCCTCACTCGCGATGCATGATCGCAATCAAAGAATCTCGCAATCAATGAATTTGTAGGCTTGTGATTAAAGATCATTAGTGAGCCACAAATTAAGATTTTAAAAGCTCATAACTCTATTTTTTGACTGATTTGGATGAAACCAAAGGCATGGCTCGATAGATTAGAGTCCCCTGAGTAAAACCCATCCAAGTTTTACTTCTGAAGTGGCCCCTGAGCCAAGATATTTGTGTTTTTCTGATTGGAAATTTAAAAACAAGATGGCGGACCTCGCCATCACAGAATTTCTAAAATTCTCAGGGACAAAGATTCTTGAACCGTGAGGCTGCAAATTCTTTGATCGTCAGGTGGGACCAGATGGCCAGAACCCCATTCTTTGGTCGCAAAACATACATATAAATTTTTCCATTGACTTAAAATGGGAACTTAAAAGTGGCATAACTTTTAAATGCCTTAATATTTTTTCACCAAACAAAAAGCGGCATATTCAGCCACCAAAGCTCTTTCAAATGAGCCATCTCACAGAGCAGCACACCTCACAATGGCCTCGCAGGGCCACATCCAAAATCCCAAAAGCTGCTTCCAAAAATGGATAATTTTGCATTTTTCAGTGTTTTCGTATGCAAAGACCGTAAGTCTGACTGAAACGCAATTTTGTAGATCAAGATATCTACCATGTACCACCACGCATACCAAATTTCAGGAAAATACATTGAATGAGTCCAAAGTTATTAACGCTCATAATTTTGAGTTTAACATACAAGTGACACCCGAACCCTAACTATAGTGGCGCGACTGCGTCACTATAATATATATATATACTCAAGTACATATATTTTTGTTTTCTTAAGATCGCACAATTCACACTTTGTTTTACATTGGCTAGTTGTCTCATTTCCTTCCGAATCTTACAGTCTATTAAATTCTTGTTCATGTATTGAATAGTAACTCATCTGCTTTCAAATGTTTCAGCCAATTGAATATCCATAGATTTGTTCATTGAATGCCATTAAATATCAATTTTCTGTCTGCAAAATATCAGTTGAGTAAGTCATTTTTCTCTGGCATTTTAATTTACTCTTCAGTGCCACTTAGTAACATCTCTTCATGTGTTGTTATAGTTGTCTCACTAAACAATAAAATAGATATCAAATTTGGTATGAGTAATTCATTATATATCATGCATTATTGTTATAACTGATCAAAGTATGTAATAGCAGTACAGTATAAGGAATACCATCACATTTTCCAGGTTCAATTCAGTTGAGTTTGCATAAATAATATGTCTGTATTGTTTATCTTTTGCGCCACCTGTCCCGCAATGCCAATCCCACCTCCTGGAACCCCACCCCACCTCACCTGCACACTTGCCGATTCATGATTTTATCTGGCTTACATCACAAGGTGGTGCGGATGAGATTATACTTAGGTAATGCAACTTGTCATACTGCAATATAAAATGTGCAAAGAAATCCCTGTGACCTGATTGGCTGAGACTTGGTTCTAGCCATTGATGTAAGCGAGTGCCACAACTGGCTAAAAAAAAGGTCCCTGCTAACCAAGGCAACTCACAGAATTCATAAGCCACTTATTTTCTTGTAATAGAAGAATATGAGGTTCTGGCTCCACTTCATTATTTAGCAACATCTTTGTATTTTTTGTTCTTTTTTTCAAAGTTGCCCATGGACCACTTCTATATGTAAGCATTAAGACATGGCTGGGTGTTGGTAGTACTGAGATACATGCACACTCAGAGGAAAAGTTAGACCAGAGACATTCAGCCTCGTGTCTTTAGACTCTTGCTGTGTGGGTATATCAGTACTACCAACACCCAGCCATGTCTTATTGCTTACATATAAAAGTGCTTATGAATTCAATTTAAATTAGTGAAGGGGAATCACATCTGCCATCATTCAGACATCATGTACTGAACTACCCTTTTTCCATAAATTAACCATTGATGTGACGTGGAATGAGACACCTGTTCAGAATCACTGCACGTTTTATTTCTCTTGGCATCTTAAGGGCTAAAAATCTGTATTATAGTATGTAAAATAAATAAATTGGGCTCACCTGAAGTGTAATGTTGTCCTAGTGAATCTACTCTTGTTCATGTTTCCTAACATATCCTTATCTTTCTTTTTAGATTTGTCGGATAGTGGTTTTAGGACTATTTCCTTGCTTTTACCATCTAATGTCTTCTTGTAGCTAGGAAAATCAGTATGAATGGCAAGTACCTCATTTATTAGTTTGGTAACATAATCTGTTGGAATAAAATATCAATCATCAATTAGGGAAAGTTGTTTATCCAGGATTATACAATAGGCAACACAAACACTGAATCCTCATTGGTTATGTAACAGGATTTACAATGTGTAAATCCTGCTAGTACCCAACTGGAAAAAGTGCCAGCTGTACCCTTCCCCTACACCCTATCAAAATCTCTCCAAGGCGAAGCATCTAAAGCTTCGGCCGTCATCTTACCTAGCTTCTCTAACCAGTCGTACTAAATTTAAAAGTTCAAAAATGGAATCTTCGTTCAAAGTAAATGATGAAACGAAGCTTGACTATATCTTCACTAACATTCTGAACACGTCACTAACTAAAAAAAATCTCAGAACTCTTTTGAAGACTTATCTCAGAAACCACCACTAGCCGTCGAACAGCCAGCCTCTGTGACCACTTCACAAGTGACTCAAATAGCAGTTACTGACCGTCCTCCACCGTCACGACCCCACATACAGGAAACGCCCTCAATAGCAGATGACAGCTTTGATGTTTTGTCTCAGAAAGTAATTGTTCCGCTCACTAAAAAACTTGCTTCTGAAATGCTCTTTATATGCATTACTGTTCGCCCCTTTGACTTCTTTACCCAAATCCTTTAAAGAGAATCCTTTGGGATGGTCCTTTAGAGCCTATCATCAGTTGCAATGTTATTTTGGAGCCCACTGGTGATCTTGTGGTTCCCAGCCCATTTTAGATAACCCTCAAATTAAAATTAACGGATATCCTATTCCTGTAGCTTTCTGGCCTCAGATAAGCAATTGCACGGTAGATGATTTTTGGGATCAGGATAGACATTGCCCTTTTGAGGTCCTAAAAAAAAAGGGGTCTTACAGATATTGATTTTTATAAATGGCTACAGGTCAGCAAGGCTTTGACTCAGGTCTTTTCTTCAGTTGGTTTAGCTGATGAGGGAAAGATAAATGTCCACACCCTTTTTATGACAGCTAAGCAACAGCATGCAGTAGCCAAGGTTTGCAGACTTCTCCAAGAATGGGATCACAGACTTCCCTCCGGAATATGTTTTTATTGGGTAGAGGCCCTGAATATTAGTGCTTCCTCGAGAGTATGGCAAGCTCTTTGGAGCACAGCGTATAGATATATCAAGCAAGACAGGCTAAGATTGGTCCATTATAACATTATGCACCACCTATACTTAACTCCTACCCATTTATATAGAAGGGGTGTGCTTAGTTCTCCTCTTTGTGGGAAATGTAAAAGGGAAGATGGAACCTTGTATCACTTATTATGGCAGTGCCCGGAGATTCAAAGGCTTTGGAGATCTGTGGGTACCCTGCTGGGCCCTATCCTTGGCTCTCCCAGATTGGACGCCCCACAGATTTGGTTACTGGGCACTTTCCTTGCTGCCACTACCAAAGCCTGGAAGGCTTCAGTCTCCCTGGACTCAGCTGTGATGAAGTTGCTAATTCTGAGACATTGGACCTCGGATAAGGTCCCATCATTGGTTGAGTGGCACAGGGAATGCGAGCTGGCTATACAACTTGAAAAACATATAGCAGATATGAGGGGTAAACGAGAGTACTTTGCTTTATTATGGGGTCCATTTGAGCATTTTCTGTTGACTTGCAGACTGTCTAACTAAAAGATTTGACTCTTTAAGCAAGCACCTTTAAGCTACGGTTATTTTGTACCCTCCTCCCATATCTTACAGTTGGGGGTGGGTGGGGGAGGGGTTGTGGGTTTTGGGGTAGTTATTATTGATTGTTGTTATTCTGTCGGAAAGCATTATGCCCGAAGTTTGTATATGAGTATTGAGCTTTCATGCTTTCTTTGTAGTACTAATATGGCTGTGTGGTCGTTATAGTGGTTGCTGAAAGAACAATAAAAATTTTAATTACAAAAAAAAAAAAACTTGCTTCTGTTTACAACTTATATGCACAACCAGCATAATTAAAAATAATTTCAAAGTATACCAATTCTGTCACGAACTATTTTTTTCTTCAAAACAATAAATCAATATATGCTGACAATTAATAAACCCTTTAATCTCCCAAATTTAATTTTAGCAAATCCTAATTGTATAATAGCAATATTCCACTAGAGGGTTTAGGTGATGCCAGGATTTACCAACTTCTAGTGTGCTGTTGGTCACTCGGCTATGCCTCATGACCAAACAACACACCAGTCATGGGTAAATCCTGGCAGCTCCCACACCCTCTCATGTTATATTGCTTAAGTAGCACACTATGATGAAGCTTATTATCAGATGTGACCTGGGAGCCCAAGGATGTTAAGTGACTTAAAAGCACTAACTTCAAAGACACCAGCAACTATTTTTTTCCTCACGGGTAACCAGAACACAAGAAACTCAAAATAAAAACAAAATAAAAACATATTTCTCCATTGTGTAATGACAATATACCATGAAAGGGTGAGGGTGATGGCAGGATCTTCCAGCTTCAGGTGTGGTCTTCTCACTCGACTGCGCCTTGTGATAAAAAACACACCAGGCATGGGTTAATAATGTCATCACCCACACCCGGCCATGGTATTTTGCTTAAATATTTCTTTCAACATAATTATCCAAATATTTACTTGCATATAGTCAAAGAAGGTTATTTGAAATGTCACTTGTATTTCACACATGACATGCATATTATGTAACTTAATTTAAATAATAGCAGACAGCAACAGATTGTTTGGTGGTAAATGTAATGAGTCCACTTACCAACAATAGATTGTGCTTATACAGTAAATCTACACGAATTGAATGACAAATTGAATTACAATTGTTATATGGTTATTAAATAAGAATATCACAGGGTCCATCATACCATACAGTCAGCACTTATTTATCCAGCTCTCATTTATCTGTTTCTCTCATGTATCCATCTTTGACTACATGATTTTTTTTATTTCCCATTTTGTTTACACTCATTTATCCATCCCTTGCGTTATCCGTTTCCATTGCCCATCCTGCCTGTTGTCTCCTATGTGGATCTCAATGTTTACTCTCAGATAACTGACCCTTTTCATCCCCAGTAGAGTATTGTAAAGAAAACCACAGACCAAAGCAGGCAAGGCAGTCACAAACCAAAGCAGCCACAGACCTAAGCAGCCATAGCAGCCATAGATCAAACTGCAGACTGCAGCATCCAGTTTCCACTTAACTGTTTCTCTCAGATATCCGTCGCCTGATCTGAGAACAGAAGGCAACGGATATCTGAGAGCTGACTGTATATAGCTGGAACTTCACCTCTTTCACAATTGAATCGTCATGCCATGCTTTTGGAAATGATACACACCATCATTTTTTTCCTTCTCTTGTTACTGATTGCTTACAGTATGAGTTCTCATTAAAGTGCAGTGCTGCAATAAGCAACCAAAATAAATATTTAAAGTTAATGTCCTACACATACAATATTAGTGATGCATTGTTTAATCGTACCTACATACATTACATCTTGCAACAAATAAAAAGGTTGTTCTTTTTAAAATCAGTTTCTGGAAAGTTTGGGGTATTTAGTGCTGTTGGGAATTGAAAATAAAAAACAAGGGACACTCTTCATCAACATATAGAAATCATAGAAACACCCTAGCAACCAGCACTATTTTTTTGTAACGCATCAACAAATGTATCAAAAATACATTAAAATAACAAAAACACTTTTTTAGTTATTTTTCATACCTCCTAAAAAAAGAAAAACATTGCATAATAGCAATATACCCCTCCAGAATGTGGGTATACTGGTGGGTTTACCAGTTTTGGTATAGTTAAGTCACTTGGCAGCGCCTCGAGACAGAATCACTCTAGCCGTGGTAAATCTACCAGTATACCCACACCCTGGAGGAGTATATTTCTTAAATAAACCACTGCAGGTGTGGGTTATGCTTGGATTTACCCACAGCTGACATGGCTTGATCACAAAAAAAACAATGTCAGTTGGGGGGTAAATCCAAGAATAACCCACACCAATTCATATCTTATTACTGTAATCTAACCCCTTGTCATGCCATACTGATTGATAAATATACAATTCACCTGGCCTGCATGGATTCATAGAAGTAATGAACACTCTTTGGTGCAAAAAGATTATTATTTTGTGATATGATTCCAGTGCAGAGGTTTGTTCAGATAGTAATAACCATGGAAATGTCTTTTGAAAGCATCATGTTTGCAACAATTCTTTTCATTTCTTTATATGGTCTACTACCTGAAAGAAGAAGAAGATATTTTTAGCAAATATTATTATTTTAAATAATATAATACAAATTAATTATCTAAGTGAAATTTAATGCCAAGTGTTAATATGTCCCTCAGAGCCAATCGTTGCTGAAAACAAATGGTTTCATGTGCCATCTGCTGAGCAAGAACAGTGAAGAGAAGCTGAGCTGTTCTGATTCAAGATGAAGACAAGGGAAAATCACTCATTTTCAGCAATGATTAGCAATGGGGGACGTATTAATATATTACTGATCAAGAGTGATCAATAATATATTTTTAAAAACAAAACTGTTCCCAGAATGTGCACGTTTCCAGGGCATCTGCACATGAGATGCTCTTCACAGAGTAAGAATGCCTCATGCACAGGAGAACAAAGTGCTCAGATTGATTGGGAGTGCTATCT
Source organism: Neoceratodus forsteri (assembly GCA_016271365.2). Lineage (NCBI taxonomy): Eukaryota > Metazoa > Chordata > Ceratodontiformes > Ceratodontidae > Neoceratodus > Neoceratodus forsteri. The sequence continues at coordinate 589,082,482 of CM057449.1, read as the reverse complement.
CGATCTATAATCTGCAGTTATACGGACTCACCCTTTACTATCCATTTATGCCCATGAAGCTCATCAAGTGCACATTTGTCAAATGGCTCTCCATGGTTATCATGTTGATTCGTCAAATGGTTTAGGATAGAGAACCATTTTGCTTGGACCAATACACCATCACCCATGCTGGATGATGCGTACCAATACAAGTGGTTGCTTATTGACTTTGACCAAGACTTGAGAATTCTTCATGCATTTCTTTTCCCAATGTTATCCAGTTTCTTCTTTATCCCTATAACAGAACATATGAACAACAAAAAAATGAATTATGAAATAGTAACAGAAAGAAAAATAATAAAAAAAACTAAATGATTACCCTTGGCTAGTGCCACACATCAAACCAGTGTTTAGTAGCGGGTTCTGTTTCATGAAGGTACTTCTTTACATTAGTGTGTCAGTCTGTGGTGATGTTATGTATTTTAACACCTGCTTGTCCGATGCTACGAATTCCTCATTTTAAACCTTCTAGCTCCATCGCATTTGAGCTTTTCACTTCATGACTCTAATAAACATCAGAAAATATTTTAATACATGGTTGATTGTGTATATTATTTTAAAAATGAATAACACCACATATTCAAATATCATGTCAGCACAAATCACTGTAATATATAAAATACATAAGGATGATTAACTGAACAAGCTGAATATCTATCACCTTTGAATGAACAATATCCATGAGTGTATATGATTTGAATTTAGCTGTATTCCCTGGGGAACAACAGCGACTATCTCCACTAAGTACTGCTCCTTCAGACCCTATTGCAGAAATCTGTATATTTCTATCTTCCTTCCAGACATTGTGTACCGATGGCACAAGGTAAGCCTTCTGCATCAAACTGTATGTTCTTTGTGAGATTGTAGAAATATTTAAAGCTTTTAAGAAGTTTATTACCTTGATTGCACTACTGCCAGCATAAAAAATTGCACTTGAGATTAGAAGGTTGTCTATAGGCATAAACGTGTCTATCGTCTGATTTTCCCATGTCATACTATGACCATTTGGACACACCTGAATTAATGGAATTAGGCTTCTAAAGATTCACTGTATTAATACTTTACACTGATGTCTGCATGTGAAGCAGTGCTGCATAAAAAGGAGAAGAGAACTGGCAAACACAATGAATTTCTTTTCATGAACTGTATCATCATTACAGTGTAAGTCCGAATATCTGCCACAGAAACATAAGAAAATTAGAAAAAAAATTAGAATATTGCTGTCTATCTTTGATAATATATATATATATAGACAGTATATATAGATAATATATATAAACCGCGTCATTCACTTTGGTGTATCACTGTAATTGATGTTTTCCTTTTCATCTGTTCTGTTACGATCATTTAACCACCCAGTATCAGAGCTACTTTGTTAATCACATAACTCTTCATCATTAGATGACATATCAGAATCACCATTTACTGTAATAAAATCAGTTGGGTCACACTGAATCCCAGTTGTTGCAGTTTGATCGGGAATGTCTGCTGTCTGTTTCTTTTTTGGACCCACAATAGGATGTTTGTGTTCCTCTTGTATGTTTGCACTTATTTCTATTTTGTGGGTACTGTTTGTTCATTTGTGTTGATTTAGTATTCACAGCCTGGGAATATCAAATAACATTGTAAAAATATATGCACACACACATACAGGTTACCTAAACACATAGTGAATTGTGGATGGGCAAATATGCAGAGGCAGTGTGTTCTGCTGCAGAGGGTTCTGATTCGATCAGGTTGGGTGAGAGGTACAACCTATCTACCTGGTGCTATATGTGTAGTCCATAGACATTGCAGGACGCACGGCACATACAGCTGGGTGCATCACAGCAATATGCATGCAACTGGTACAATAATGAGATGCAAATTGACCCACTATGCCTTGCATGACTAACTACCCCATTTACATTTCTAAGGCAGTGAATGGCAGCTTTCAATGCATTGCATCATGGGGACGTGCTGACCTATTGTGCACCCAGTCCAACCATAGTGTTGCAGTGGCACATCCAAGACTCAGCACATCAGTGGTATTCACAGAGAGAATGTGTTGGAAGCTTCCAACAGTGCATCTTACGTGAATATCACTTTTGACAATCAGCACATCTCATGTACATCAGGACATCCGAGATGTTCCGAATACATTAACTTTGTTAATGCTGCCCTGGTGCTGGAAAATACTGTGACTGTTTTTCACTAAATAGTTTTTTTACGGTCTTATTACAGCTTTCCAGTCATGTTTACTGATATAGAGGACTTGCACGTAGGTGGCGACGGCTCCCACACATTTAGTAACTTTCTTTTTTCGGACTTTGGGACATCTAACTCATTCCTAAGTCCAGATCCTGATAGTGCCGTAACAGCTCGACCTAAATCCAATACGGAAGTAGGAGAGAACCCAATAAGAGAACCAGTAGCCAGCATCTATGCTGCATATTATGACCTGGAAAAAATAGCTTTGAAAGCAAGACATCTTTATTGGAATCTTACCAGCATAGAGGGATATGTTCAGGTGAATTGGGTTCTGAGGGATCTCAGGGTAATAAAATGGCCTGGCTATGGCATGGACTCATCAGATTATAAGGAAGATTGGGTTAATCAAATGCAGACAGCATCAATGCTTTTCCAGGACTGCATTATACGTGATTGTCGTTCACAAAAAACTCAGATTGAACCACTTCTGAGAGATAAGGAGTCTGTTTTGGCCGGTTATAATACTGACCCTGATTTTTTGGATCTTGAAAATAAATTACGACAGGCTATTACTAAACAGGATTCTCATATTAAAGCCATTTAGATCAAGAAATTTGAACAAGACCATCAAGATTATGCTCTGAATTGAGTTTTCACATGGAAGGGATCAGAGTTCTCTGGAAGGGGTAAGTGCAGAAATAATAGACATGTAAGCAAGGGTCAGCAATAGCAGAATAAATCTATTCTGCAGAATAGCAATAGCAGTTTTCATTCTACATTGGAATCCTCCGAGGAACCTTTAGAGGATGGCGGTGCAGAATACAACAGACAGCAGCATGACTCAGAGCGACTGGTACGATTCAAACCAAATCTACAACCTGGAGAGGGGTTAGAAGGAGGCGCAAGACCCAAAGTCACTGGAGGCAAGCAATATTAACTGGCAATACAGAAAATTCAACAACAGAAATCCAGAGGGAGACAAATGTTATAAATTTATCGAATATCACACTTACTGAAAATCAAACCTCTCTACTGAGTAAAGGACTGAATTTTTTTCCTACTTGTTGCACTACAAAATTTAGTATGTTTCTGGACATCAAGAAATTTACCCGTAAATTAAGTAGTAAGTCTTTTTTTAATAAGCGCCGTGCTGACTGCATGTCTGAACAGGAGCAGGAAACTGAAATACCACAGACTCTAATGCAAAATAGGGAAGGACAATTACAACATTTAGATGTCCATCTATCTTTAATCCACCACCTTCAGCTGCCATTATGGTTTTTGAAACAGCATGCCTAAATGACATTGAAGCTCTATTTGAGGAACGTAATAGAACTGATTTTTGTAATTTGAGTAATGGTGAGAAGAAAACATTGACCGAATTGGAAAATATTTCTTTGATCACAATTAAGCCAGTGGACAAAGGGGGAGCTGTTGTGGTACTCAATACTGTGGACTATATACAGAAGGTGCAACGCCAGTTGGACAATGGAATTTTTTACCAGTTATCGGAGAAAGATCCTACCTTGTATTTCAAGAAACATATTGACATTTTTCCACTCCAGGCCTTCCATGATGGTACGAACTCTAAACATTACCTTGATTTTCTTACAGTACCACATCCAGTGTGGGCAACGATGTACATCTTGCTAAAAGTCCATAAAAGCTTACAAAGTCCCCCAGGAAGATCCATTGTCTTGGGTATTGGTTCTCTTACTGAGCCACTCTCCCAATATGTGGATGCCCACTTAAGAGATATAATGTGTTTCTTTTTTTTGCCTTCTTTCTTGTGGGACACCACACAGGCTCTAGGCATCCTGGGGGACTTACAGATTAAGCAGTCCTGGCTTTTGATATCAATGGACATAGAGTCCATGTATACAAATATCCCCCATCGGGGGGACTGGAGGTATTACATGCTTGGCTAGATGTGTCTACTAACCTGGATGAGGGTGAAAAGGCTTTTTTGATCTAGTTCTCCGAATTCGTTTTGAAATTTAATGTTTTTAGCTTTCAAGGTAAATATTACCACCAAATCAAAAGGACAGCCATGGGGGCCACATTTGCCCCAAATTATGCCAACCTTTATTAGGGACAGTGGGAAAAGGAGGTGATCTGCAATCAAGTTAGGAACCCCTTTTACCACAAAATTGACCTTTGGGGGCACTTTATTGATGTTCTGATGGTGTGGTGGGGAACCAATGATGAATTGGAAAGATTTGTGGAATATTTGCATTCTATAAATCCACATCTAAGTTTTTCAATACAGGTGGATTCCAGGCAGATTAATTTCCTGGATTTAAACATCATAAAACTATAGGATGGTACCATTGGTGCTAGCACTTTTCATAAACCCACACATAGAAATTTAATTTTGTATGCTACTAGTTGTCATCCCGGCCACACCATCAGAAACATCCCTAAGTCACAATTCATGAGGGCTAGACACAACTGTAGTGAACGTCGTGATTTTGAGACGTATGATGGAAATGGCAGATAGGTTCAATAAGAGGGGTTATGCAGTTAATGTGCTTGATAAATCAAGGAATACGGTTCGGGATATGCCAAGACATGAACTGTTGGAGTATAAAACTAGAACAGCATTAGATACAGAACATCTTAACTTCATTACAACTTTTGGTAAGAATTCAGTGGAAATTAAAAACATTATAGAAAAACATTGGTCTATACTAAGTACTGATGCCTCATTGAAAAATGAAGTAAAATCTAGCCCCAGAATTGTGTAAAAAAGAGGGAGGAATATCTCTGACATGCTGCTACACTCATACCAATGAGTGACCAGGTCCTATACAAACTGGATACCTCCACCACCACCAGGCTGTTTTAATTGTGGTCATTGTAAATTTTGTAGTGTTATAGTTTGGAACAATAATTTTACATCTGTTAACAGTAAGATACAATTCAAGGTGAGACAGTTTATAAACTGTTCCACTACGGGGGTTATATACTTGGCTACTTGCACTTGCCATGCATTTTATGCGGGCAAAACTTCATGTGCACTTAGATCAAGAGTTTGTGAACATCTGAGTAACATTAGATGTCACAATGAGAGAAATGTTTTGGTACAACATCTGCATCAGTTTCATGATGGTACTGAACATAAATGTCTGTTCTGTGGTGTTGAAAAAGTCAGTACAGGCCCAAGAGGTGGTGACCTTGAGAACAAAATTCTTTGTAGAAAATATTTTTGGATTTACACCTTGGGTGCTTTAGAATACCCAGGATTAAATGATACTTTTTATATTGCACCTTTTTTAAGGTCAAAATATTTTAGACATTAATCTGTATTGTTTTGATATCCTGTTTCTAATTTTGTTTTTGCTTTTCTACCCTTCTTTTCTCCCTTTTTTCTTCCCTTCCCTTTCCCTTCCCCTTCTCCTATTTCAATCCCTTTCTCCTCCTCTCCCTTTTCTTCCTCTTCCCTTCCTTTCCCTTCCCCTCCCTTTTTCTATTCCTTTCCTGTTCTCCTTTCTCCCTTCCCTTCCCCATTTCTCTCCTCCCATTCCTTTCCATGTGGCTCTCTTTTTCAGGTTAAATTTACTCAGCAACCCTGGTATATACATAATGTACCTGCATTTTTCTATACTATTTAGCCTGTGTCAGGTTACTTGTTATTAGTATTTTAGTACTTAGACTGATAGTAATATGTCCAATTACCATTATTAAATTTAGGTTATGGACATTTATATTGCTTGTTATGTCATTACATTCATATATAAATTGTTATTTATTTTGTTGGGTAGTGTAATATTGTACTAAATATATTTTTATCACAATTGTGTATATATTATTGGTATAGTTGTTGTACTGTCACTTTAAGTTTTTTTCTATTTAAATGGTTGATTTTGATTACCACATTAGTCCCTGAGGAAGCACTTAACATGAAACCAGTCAGACATTTTATGTGTTTGGGAGCTGTTGTTACCTTGCATGGTGCCACTGTGTTTTACTCTGTCTTGTCATATCTGTGAGTAAAATTCTTTTGCATTTATCGAAGTGTTGGTACTGTGCTTTTTTGCTTGTTTACTGTTCTTTAGCACTGGCACAATAGGAACTGGAGCCACTTTCTTTTTAGTTGTAACAGAAAATTTTAAGGACGTTATAAGAAACAAAGCACTGTATATATTTGCTGAAATGATTAGTTCTATCATTAATTTATCCACCTTCAAATTTTCAGTATAAAACTAAAATTTCAAACTAAAAACTTGTCTATGAAAGAAAACAGGTTCATATCATACCAATTCAGTAGTCTGTGTAGTGGCACTCCATGTGATCTTTGCAGTACTGTAGGAACTATGTTCATGTTCATTTCCACTAGTTGTACTTTGACAATATTGAGTAGTAAGATGTGTCATAATAGCCTCGTTAATTGTCTGAGGATATAACATTTGCTTTATACATGACAATCAATCAGCTATGTGATATATGGGGGTACAATTACATATGTTGTACAAATGTTATGTTATCCTTGATAAAGTTCTGCATAATGAAAAACTTACATTACCGCAATAAGGCACTCTAGGGTGTCCATCGTCACTGAATAATGTCACACATGCTTCCGCCACCCTAGATGTAATGTTATTCAGTGTTATCCACCCCCCCACCCCATGGCAGCTGGTCTCCCCCCCTCCTGGGGACAGATTAGTTTCATATGCCAGGCAACAAAAAAATGTAATCAAGCCCAAATCTCAATCTGCAGGTAAATAGTTTTTTTATTTAACTGAATAGCCACAGCCATTGTTTCATCAGTACAGTCATATGGTGCTAACCTGCTCAGTAAAGTACTCTTTCAGGTAATCATTAAACACTTGCTGTCCCCTGTTCAGAAGTTATAACTTTATTATAATTAATTTAGACAACTATGGACTTTATGCCGGGCTATCAGAGAAGTAAGCCAAATGATCTATCCCCCAGGTTAGCAGGATGATAATTGTACCAGTGATGGGTGGGTGTGAAGGGGGAGTGAGGTTAAGATGGATTATAAAATGGCAGGGTAAAATATAGTAATTTGATTTGATCTTGGCCATGTTAAAAAAATGTATAATGTATAGTGGGATGCTATTATGCAGGAATTATGTGCCTGGAATGTTTGCAATCTATGTGAACAACATTGATATCAACATAACCAAGGCCAATATTCATCTCTTTGCAGATGACACAGTCCTCTACCTTAGTCGCCCCTCTTCTGAAATTGCCTGTAAAGAATTACAATTGGAATTCAACATTCTCCAGCGCCAACTCCTCAAGAAAAAACTGCTACTAAACACTAAAAAAAACCCAAGGCTATGCTGTTCTCTCCCTTCCCACTGGACGCAAACCCTAATGATGCCAGCACTGTCCCACAGATCACCACAATCCTGGGTGAAAACCTAGAATTCGTTAGCAAGTTTGAGTACCTAGGGGTTTGGCTCGACCATAAACTCTCCTTCACTGACCACATCGAAGACCTCCTAAAGAAATTAAGACAGAGACTTGGTCTCTTTTATAGGATCAGCAACTACATCACCAGTAATGCCAAGCAATGACTGGTCCAAACCACATTTCTCTCCTTGGTTGATTATGCAGATTTCCTCTATAGCTACTGCCCTGCATCGCATCTAGCCAAACTGGATGCATTATATCACAGGGCATTAAGATTCATTACTGAACTACCTCTTGCCACCCATCACTGTGTTCTCTATGCAGCTGTGGGGTGGCTATCCCTCCATTTCAGGAGAAACAGGAATGCTGTACTCTGGACATTCAAAGCTATCACCAAGAAACTTCCCCCGTATGTCTCTGATTGTCTCCCACTCTGCGAACCTGGAGCTTATGCCCTGAGAAGCTCTTCCTTCTTCTATCTGAAGGCACCCAGACTGAGAACACGCTATAGAAGAATGGCTATGTCCTTTGTGCTACCTTCCTTGTGGAATACCTTACAAAAAAAACCTGAAGCTTAGCTCTTTAATCAGTATATCCTCATTCAAGTCCTTATATAACAGCCTAATTAAAGAAATCTGTAACTGCTTTCACCAGCCATAATTGAAAAACTCCCCTATAGTTCCATCCCGCTTTGCCAGCTAGTAGATAAGATTGACCTACTCAAAATGTCATCAGTACGTGTCCTCCCCAAGTCATGGAAAGGCACTTACTCTCAGCACTGTGTTAGCCCCTTAGTTAACCCTGTCTGTACTCCCCCACAAAGGACTTCTTATTCCCTGTACTGTACATATGCACTCCTTGTATTGTCTGAATTGCCACTACTGTATATTGTCTGGAATGTATCATTACTTGTACTTTTGTCTCAGGTCCATCTTGTAAATGAGCTTGCTCAATGATGTTCACCTGAATAAATAAAGATTTGATTGATTGATTGATTGATTCATTCATGTTCTGCTGCACTAGTGACATCATTGTGTTGTTCTGCAGCAGTAGTGATGTCACTACTGCATCAGAACCACTTAGAATGCTGGTGCTTTGTTGCTTTCCTCTGTTGAACTATGTGGTAAGACAGTATTATAGAACCTCTAGAGAATTCACAATTCAGTTTTATTATGAAAAAGAGAAAAAAACACAATGCACACATTCACATAAGTATATTTTACACTATAAAAACCTGTGTATTCTGTCACCCTGGGTTTCTGATTGCCATTGACCTCTTGAGCTTTGCTTTCAAGGTCAGAGGGATTCAGAAGACTCTGTGACAGAACACACTGGTTGTGCATAGTTGCCCATCCAATATTCTCTATTTTAGACACGGTAAATAAACAGTCATATCCAGCAGTGTAAATTTCTCCCTTCTATCTTTACCTGCTCATCAGAGAAATCTCTTCTGTTTTTCTGAACTGTAAACAGTTAAAAAAGGACCACATTTTATACTCGCAATATGCCATTCCAGGGTGTATACAAAACCTATTTTGCCACACATCCAGTGGCTGAAGTAACTCGGCCTGCGGCCTCGTAACTCTACCAGTAAGCACACTTGGGAGACTTCAGTACCTGTCTATGTACTGTTCAGAAGAGACCGAGACCAAGGTTTAAAAAAGTGGGGTGGAGCAGCCCTGTATGTCAATGAAAATATCAAAGCTACAGAAATTCAGAATACACATAAGGAGCCAGAAAAACTGCGGGTCACCCTGGAAACAGGAAATGAGACAGCCATAAGAACTGGGATTGTCTACAGGCCCCCAGATCAGGGGGAGGATATAGACACATTACTGTTAGAAGATATACAAAACATGACAGCTAAAGGGGAGGTTCTGATAATGGGAGACTTCAACATGCCAGATACAGATTGGTCAATACCAGCAGGAACATCTGCCAGAACTAGACACATTGTGGATTTCCTGTGGGGGAGGGCCTCAAACAACTGGTACAACAACCCACAAGAGACAGGGCTATCCTAGATCTAGTACTGACTAACAGGGAAGGGATGACAGATCTCCAGGTAGAGGGTCACCTATTGGCCAGTGACCATCACATGGTATGGTTCAATTTGGCCATTACATCTAAATCATCCCATTCCAAGGCAAAAATGTGGGACTTCAGAGGAGCTGACTTTGATAAGATGGCCAGCAGAGTTAAGCTAGCCTTGGCAAAAAGAAACACAGGGAAGGGGGTACAGGCAAAGTGGGCAAGCATTACGGATGCAATACTTAAAGCAACATCCCATTGTGTTAGACAGAAAAGAAAGTACAAAAGAAGAAGGAAACCACTTTGGTTCTCAAATACAGTAGCAGAAAATGTAAGAGCCAAAAGGCTGGCCTTCAGGAAATATAAGGGAACACAATGGGATGAAGATAGGGAGGCATACCAAACTGCCCTAAAGGAAGCAAGGAAGGCAGTAAGGCAGGCAAAGTCCCAAACTGAGGAAACACTAGCATGAACAGTAAAAGAAGGTGATAAGACTTTCTATAGATACATTAGTGAAAGGAGAAAGTCCAGAGTGGGTATTGCTAAGCTCAAAGGAGAAAGGGGGGCATGTTAGGAGGAGGACCCTGTAAACGCATCTATCCTAAATAGACACTTTTGCTCAGTATTTACTGAAGAGAAGGTAGGGCAGGGCCCACAGCTCAGCATCATAGACAAAGGGGGAAGGGAGGTGAGCACTACTCCCTTCACAAAAGAAAGGGTCCTACAAGAGCTCGCTAAGCTCAGAGTGGACAAGGCAATGGGACCTGATGGCATACATTCCAGGGTACTTAAGGAGCTAAGGGTGGAACTAGCAGAGCCATTAGCAGAACTGTTTAATGAGTCTCTGAGCAAAGGAGAGGTCCCAGAAGACTGGAGAAGGGCTCGTGATCCCACTCCACAAGAGTGATAGCAGGAAGGAGGCAGGGAAATACAGACCAGTCAGTCTTACCTCAGTAGTGGGCAAGATTATGGAGGCACTCCTTAAGGAAAGGATAGTGCAATGCCTGGAATAAATAGGGGCACAGGATCCAAGACATCATGGGTTTACAAAAGGAAGGTCCAGTCAAACTAATATCATAGATTTATTTGACTGGGTAACCAGAGTGGTGGACCAAGGGGGAGCAGTTGATGTTGCCTACCTTGACTTCAGCAAAGCTTTCAACACTGTTCCACATAGAAGATTGATAAATAAGCTGAGTAGGCTCGGGGTGGGTCAGAAGTTGGTCAACTGGGTGGCAGACTGGTTGATGGGCAGAAAACAGAGAGTGGTGGTAAATGGTATACAGTCAGAAGAGATGCACGTCACAAGTGGGGTACCTCAGGGATCAGTACTAGGGCCAGTCCTCTTCAATATCTTCATTAGTGACATTACAGATGGACTAGAGGGTAAGGCTTGTCTGTTTGCAGATGACACCAAGATCTGCAAAAGAGTAGATGATCCAGATGGGGTGGGCAGAATGAGAAGAGATCTGGATAAACTAGCAAAATGGTCAGAAGAGTGGCAACTGTGATTTAATGCAAAGCAGTGCAAGATCATGCACATAGGGAAGAGAAACCCTGAAGCCACCTATAGGCTGGGAGGGGAGTTGCTGGCAGTCACAAAGGAAGAAAGAGACTTGGGCATCATCATCACCGATGACCTGAAATCATCCAAGCAGACTTCTAAAGCAGTAGGTAAGGCTAGGGGGATGTTAGGGTGTATTAGTAGGGGTATCACAAGTCGTAAGAGGGAGGTAATAATCCCTCTTTACAAGACACTGGTTAGGCCCCATCTGGAGTACTGCATGCAATAGTGGAGGCCACACTTCACAAGGACATTAACCAAATTGAGGCAGTCCAGAGAAGGGCAACCAAAATGGTGCAGGGACTGCATCAGAAGACATATGAGGACAGAGTAACAGAGCTCAATATGTATACTCTTGAGCAAAGGAGGGAGAGAGGTGATATGATTGAAACATTCAAACATCTTAAGGGCATTAACAAGGTGAAAGAGTCTAACATGTTTAAATATAAAAAAAATAGCAGGACAAGAGGACACAGCATGAGATTAGAGGGAGGTCAATTAAGAGGGAATGCGAGGAAATTCTTTTTCCACAGAAAGAGTGGTGGATGCATGGAACAGCCAACCTCAGGAAGTGGTAGCTATGAATACAGTGCAGGGCTTCAAACAGGCATGTGATAGGCATAAGGGAGCAGGAGCAATACAGATGAGTATGAACAGATAGGCCACTGACAGAGCAAAGGCCGATGGCACATTTATAAGGTAGAAAAAGAAATGGGCAGACCGGATGGGCCTTGTGGTCCTTATCTGCCATCAACCTCAATATTTCTATGTAGATGCCCCAGACTATGTGATGAAATATGTTTTATATACACCCTGACATGCCTTAATGCTTACGTATCCAACCCAGGGTTAGGAGCAGGGTCATGTCGGAGGAAGGTCTCACTGAACGCAAGAAGCATTGGTAATACATCAGCTGAATTACAAACTCTCTTGCCAATGAAGATGGTGGAAATTGCAGCCATCATGGACACATGGGCCACCCAGTGCCATTATTGGGATTTGACGCTCCCTGTTTATAGAATTTTCAGGAACTTCATCTGTCCACAACACCACTAATTGCTAAGTATTAATTCAGTCTAATTTAATTAAGAATTTGTTGTGTAAAATTTACACACCTCTATCTTTCTTTGCTTTTCAACAGAATTATTAATTGCGTGATTCTTCATGGCAGTTCAAGGAATGACTGCATTTTCTGGATGATCTTCTTTAGATTCACTGTATAAGGACTGGCAGCTGTTACTGCATGTAATGTTACATTTGAGGTACAAAAAACTGTTGATACTGCAGTTGATTTCAATCTTTTCTGTCCTGGTTGTAACCAATACTTTTCAATAGAATCGTATCTAGTGAGAACTGATCATCTTGAAATGATCAGAGCACAATACACTGTGCTCTGTGGGCTGCCAGTGTTCCCTTTTCATTGATAATACCCACTCATTACATCTTACTGATTCTTTAGGGAACTTGTAAAAGTTTTTCCCAGATCCATCACCATTCCTAAGTCCCATAGCCATGCAGTATGGCATTGTATGTAAATTATGTCGTTTTTTGGGTTATTCACCTACAAAATAAATTGATATTGTAGATTATTAGAAAATAACTGAAATATAACAATACATAAAACAATGTAATATGTAAAACAGTAAAATGTAATGTGAAGTACTTGTAATATGTATTTTTTTTTACAAATTTATAATAGGTCCCTCTGTGCCTGTCTTGTTTGTTCCCTTCATGTACTCAAAGGTTTCAATCATATCCCCCGTCTCTCATCTCTTCCAGTGAGTACATGTTCAACTCCCTCAGCCAGCTAACATAGGACATGTTCTGTAGTCACTGGATCATATTGTTGCCCTGCCATATGCCCCATCCAGTAACATGCTGTCCCCCTTCAGATTTGGGCACCAGTACTGCACGCAGAACTGCAGGTGTACCCTAATCAGTGACCTATACTTGCAATCAATTTTTTCCCCTGTTGTACCTGAAGACATCCTTCTCCCCCTCTTTGATCCCATCATTGCTGCTGTAGCTAAGTGAGAGCGAGAGAGAGGCAGAATGCAGCCACCAGCTTCCTTAACGCAAGGAGGTGATTTAACAGACTACACTGAATTGAAGTATCAATTTTGGGCCTGTTTAAGTAAGTAGGAGTCAGTGTTTTGTCCCTCTGTTTTGGGGTTGACTTTTCTTAGTTAGCTTTAATTTGCCAGGGAGTAAATCTAGCTGGGAGATATTTACAGTCATTAATGACTTGACCTGTTAGTTAGTTAAGAGTTTGTGGAGTTTAGGAGGGGCCTTAAACAAGTAGCACACACAGTAACTTTCTTGGAAGTGCTATCTGTCTATGGCATGAATGAGGCTAGGGTTCTCTGACCCATGGGATTCAGTGACTGGTTGAAAAACTGGTGCAGAGCTCAGGAATTAGGCTTCATTGGGGACTGGGGGTCCACCTGGAGTGATGCAGGCCTATACTGGCATGATGGTCTGCATCTGTCAGGAAGGGGGACCAGGATAAACAGTGATAAGTTTAAATGCTTCATTGATAAGCATTTAAACTAGCCAAGGTGGGAGGCACTGAAGGGAACAGGGATAGCCCAGCCCCCCCCCCACAAAAAGGAATGTTAAGAAGAAAAATGTAGCATTCAGGAAGTATAAGGAAACACAGAAGAAGCAGGGCAGAGACCTGTACCAGTTAAAGCAGAAGGAAGTAGGGAAGGCAGGCAGAATAGCTAATGCCCAAACTGAGGAAAAGATATCCAACTCAGTTAAGAAGGGAGATAAAACATTTCGTAAGTACATTAGAGAGTAAAGAAAGATCAAGGGAGGGATAGTAAGGCTTACTAAAGAGAAAGGAGGGTGGACTGAGGATGACAATGAAAAAGCAGGGATACTGAACCAATACTTCTGCTCAGTATTCACAAAAGAAGAGGATGGGGAAGTACCTAAATCAGAGAATAGAAGCACTCTGGATAGAGAGGTTGATACCAGTGCATTCACAGAAGAAAGGATTCTGAAATAACTTCTAAAACTGAAGGAGGACAAAGCAATGAGGTCTGATGGGATTCACCCAAGAATTCTAAAAGAACTAAGGGGAGAACTAGTGACACCACTGACTACCCTCTTTAACAAATCATGGGAGGATGGTGTGGTACCTGAGGACTGGAAGAGGGTGGATATGATTCCCTTTCACAAAAGTGGGACCAAGACAGAGGCAGAAAACTACAGACCTGTTAGTTTGACCTCAGTGGTAGGGAAAATGATGGAATCACTTGTGGAGGAAAGAATTGTTGAGTTGCTAGAGGCCAGTGTGGCACCGGACCCAAGGCAACATGGATTCACAGCAGGAAGGTCGTGTCAGACAAATCTAATAGATTTATTTGACTGGGTGACCAAAGTAGTAGACCAGGGAGGGGCTGTGGATATGGCCTACCTAGATTTTAGCAAGGCATTTGACACAGTCCCACACAAAAGATTAATATACAAGTTAGCCAGCCTTGGAGTGGGCCCCAAGGTGGTAGCCTGGGTAATAAATTAGCAGGACAAAAGGATGCAGAGGGTAATAATAAACTGAGTCCACTCTGAAGAAAGGGGGGGGTTACTAGCTGGGTACCGCAGGGTTCAGTATTGGGACTGGTCCTCTTTAATGTCCTTATAAGTGACATTGCAGATGTACTGGAATGGAATGTATGTCTCTTTGCAGATGACACAAAGATTCTGTAACAGGGTTGATACAGAAGGAGGGGTGGAAAGGATGCAAAGTGACTAAGCAAGGTTGGAGGAATTGTCAAAGGTATGGCAGCTTAGATTCAAAGCAAAGAAGTGCAAAGTGATGCACCTGGGAAACAAATACCCAGAGGAAGAGTACACAATGGGGGGTAAGATACTAGCAACAACAAAAATGGAAAGAGACCTGGGGGTAATCATATCAGATGACCTTAAGGTGGACAAACACTGTGAGAAGGCAGTAAAGAGAGCTGGCGGGATACTGGGATGCATAGGGAGAGGCATCACCAGCAGAAAACAGGAAGTTGCTATCCATCTTTATAGACAGTTGGTGAGACCCCATCTGGAGTACTGCATGCAGTTCTGGAGACCCCATCTCTGCAAGGACATAGACAGGATAGAGACTGTCCAGAGGAGGGCAACTAAATGGTGCAGGGACTACACCAGAAGACATATGAAGAGAGATTAAAAGACCTTAATATGTATACCCACGAGGAGAGGAGGGAGAGGGGGGACATGTTAGAAACTTCAAATTATCTTAAGGGAATAAACAAAGTCAAAGAGAGTAGTATCTTTTAGAAAAAGAGATGTGCAAGAACAAGAGGGAACAATTTGAAGATAGAGGGGGGATGGCTCAGAGGTAATGTGAGGAAGTAATTTTTCATGGAGAGGGTCGTGGATACATGGAATAGCCTTTCTGAGGAGGCAGTGGAGTCAAAAACAGTGGAGGAATTCGAGAATGCATGGAACAGACATAAGGCAGTTCTAGTGGGGGGGGCAGGAGGAAATAGGCTGTTGGTTAACAAAGAACTGCAGCTTCTCCATTAGGTATGGAAATGGGCAAACTAGATGGGCCAGGTTGTCCTTATCTGCCATCAAATTCTATGTTTCTATGTCCTCAGCATAGGCTGCCTTGGTGTATTTGTTGCCTTTACTTCCCTGATCACTTCATTTGCCTCCCTCAGGTACTCCTCCATGTCATCTCCTCTCCCATTTATTCTGTATCTCATACTGGATACTTTGTTCCTCCTCACCCTGTCTATGACATCCTTGCTCATCCATCTAGGTTTCTCTGCCCTGTCATTTTTATTTTGGGCCTTGCTGCAGGAATTTGTAGCCTCCACTATCCACAGCTTAATGAGTTCCTATGTTGCATTTGTGTCAATATTAGACTTAATTCTGTCCAGGAAACCTTACACCACTTCATCCATTTTTCTGTAGTAAGACTTTTTAAAGTCTAGAGACTTTGTGCCAGATGCCTCCTTCTCACTATTACTCCATGTCTGTTCTGCAAATACCCTACTGATCTCATCCAATTAGTAGAGTGAGCTGTACACAACCCACAACTGCACTTTCCAAGTTTTTTGATGTTGCAATCTGCATCCATAGGATATATGTATCTCCCTCCTCCCCATCTTCTCTTACACACATTTGAGCTCCTCCCTCACACAGAGTACTAATCACCCACTTTCCTCTTAACTCTATATTTGCGCAGCCAGGTCCAAATCATTGTTTTGTGTTGCCGATATCTCGGTAATGGCAGCCATGTCTACACCCCCCATCTTCACCATGAGAGACTGCAGTTCTGCATTTTCATTACCAAAGATTCTAGCATTTAAATGTCTCACCTCCGTGCCCTTTCTTCCCCCTCCCCCTTCATACTTTCCCCTCATGGCCCTCCATCTATTGTTTGCCACTTACCTTATCTCACTTATATTGGTGTAAGGTCATATGGAACCGCCCTGACAAATTTTGGATCAGATATGGAATGCACATTCAAACTGCTGTGCATCATGCAGTTGCACACCACTTTCCAGGATGCTATATTGCAGACATCCAGTAGGGAAAATCCATTACTGCTGCCTGAGAGTCTGCAGTGTAAAACAAAAGGTGATGACCGGATTCATTCTTAAGAGAGATCTTTTAACATACAAGCTGAGGCACTTTTTTTGCTAACTAAAAGTAAAGTTCTCAGTAATGAAGACAGGCTGAGCACTGGACTATTTTTGGATGGAAATGTGAAACACCCTTAGGCAGAAACTTCATATTTGTCCAAATCTCAATTTCCTCACTATAATGAATGATGAAATTATGCCTAGTGCATAATGCCTGTGCCACTGTAATTCTTCTGAGACTGGTAATGACCATCAGGGAGAACTACATTCGGGTAACATACTTGACATGTGCAGATGCCATAGGCTCAAAGGGAGGCTCCATGAGACTGGCAATGCAGAGACTAAGTCCCCAAGGATGGAAACTATTCCAGTATAAGCAAATATGGAGACTGTCAACAAGGCAATTTCAGAGGCATTTTGTCTGAGATGCAGCTCAGTCAGTGCAGAAAAACATTATGAAGCCTCCAAGCTGCTCTCACTCAGAGAACTCCCATCCTGTTTTATGATTGACTGATACCCAATTTTCCCCCATCCCCCACAAACACCACACTGCCCCATCTTGAAAGGCAAGAGGAAGACCGCTTCGCCCCATCCATCACATCCCTGACACCATTGCTGCTCAGGAAGAACATATACAACATAGAAAACATGCTTTGATGGCAGATAATGACCGCTTGTCCAACCTAGTCTGCCCATGGTCTGCCTGGTTAGAGAGGGGTGTTAGTGTCCCGGAGGGATATACCCATAGCAGCTATGCTACCCTTAAACCAACCATCTGGTTGTAGGCACCCATTCACTGAGCTCAGACCCATTAACATGTGCTTAGTCACACAGGCAGGGGTAGTAGCCCTTGAGACAGCGCAACCTAGGGGTTACAGGAAATTTATCACACCATGGGCCCAATTCTCCAAGCAAGGTGCCTGCGTCAAACAGATTTGGTGCAAGGCACACTTTGCGTACATGTCTACACTCTGCACTATTAACAAAGGCTGCCTGCATCGACCACAGGCTGCCTGCCCCCAAACAGGGCTTATGCCAGCCCTATGACCTGCAATGCACTGTGGTATGGTGCTAGGGGGATTGAGGCCAATGCAAGCTACAGCCTGCAATTCACAGACATCACCCAGTGGGAGAAAGTCTAAGTGCCCTTAGACCAGCCAGGACTGGCATAAGGGGACTTAGACATTCTTCCCTGGGCGACATGCTTGTGTGTAACACAACGTGGGTGATGGCCCACATCCCAAAAACACGAGTGCAGCCCCATAGCATGCATTGTGTGGCCCCCATCCTAGTGGCTCAATGACACCCCTCCAAAATCCCGATGCCACCTTTATAGTAAATGGGACCACCCCTAGTCATGATGCTGCCCATATTCGGAACGGATATAATGGAAACAGAAATAGAAAGAAATAAAGAACTTTCATTGTTCAACGTAATATATAGTAAATCAAATTTGATGGTATTTTATAAAAGAAATAAATGATTTATCAATTTTTTTATTATTATTATTTAGCACGACAGTGCACCAGAAAGAAAGCATATATGAGATAGTGAGCACTGGTAGATGCCAACAGCATATTTTCATTGCAATCATCCATCTACCAATTGCATCCATGTCCATACCACAGAATAAAATCAAGATAAAACTACTGTGCTTTTCAAAGTTACATTCTGTGCTTCATTGTAAACATTATAATAAAAAATATTGCTATGATTGTCACACTTAGCATCCCAAAAGTCACTATTGAGAACATAGTGAACATAAGGCAGGCTAATTTTTTTTTATTTCTGCAGCACATAAATTTGCAAGAATGTAAAAAAATGGTCAAACAGTCAAACAGTCAAAATATATAGGCAGGAAATGAATGAATGAA
This sequence comes from Neoceratodus forsteri, assembly GCA_016271365.2. Taxonomy (NCBI): domain Eukaryota; kingdom Metazoa; phylum Chordata; order Ceratodontiformes; family Ceratodontidae; genus Neoceratodus; species Neoceratodus forsteri. Next base: position 589,063,790 of record CM057449.1, on the reverse strand, counting down.
TGAATCAACAGTTGTGAGGATTGGTGAACTCATTTCATCAACATTACACCCTCTCCCCCCCCACCCACGTAATACCTACAGCAGCAATATGCGAATATATTTGAGTAGAGACAGAGCAACATTGCTAAGACATCAGATTTACATAATCCTTTTTTCAAACTGGCTAGATCAGATCACTGAGGTTTTTTTTCCTTTGGTGCAACAGACAGATGTAAGATGCCAGTAGAACAGCTAAATAAATAGATCAGGATGTGGTGGTGGTATTGGTGCCTGTGTTTCTGTGTGGGGGTATGGGAAACATTGATTCACCCTCATTCCTATAGCATCTGAGCTGAAACAATAACACATTCAAAAGGAAAAAACAAATTCCCAGCTCCTGACATCATCCCCACCCCATCACACATGCTATAAAGATTCAAAACTCTGCTGCACAATCAAACTAGAAAGCAAGTTGCATGTCACTGCTGAAATATGACTTAGTCAGGAATACTGCACCCTTACTAATTGTGTGTTACTTTTGAAACATGGCCAGATATACGCTCAGCTTAATCTGATGCTGCTAAGAGGGCAAAGGTCAGTTTCCACACTAAATGGCAGATGCAGTTACCGAGACCGCAAGAGAAAGACTACCAGCACAGAGGTGCATTTCAAGCTACAAACACTGTTTATTGTTAGAACCTTCAAAATCGTTTACCAGATTTCAAGAAGAAATGTAAGCTTTTGTTCAAGAAAAACTGTTTTATGCCACAGTAAAACTGTTAGTGCCACTAATACAAGTGCTATGAGACAGTTGAGGGGGGAGATAATGTTGCCAGTGATTCAGCGGTCACATAACTCAGCACAAGCACTCGTGCAGACAGTGTTACAGCATTAAATTTTCAATAAAGTGTGAGAACAAGAGAAAAAAAAAATCAACTCATGTTGAGATGGGCCTGTTGTCGTGACTGCAGTGACGTTGATGCAGTTACTAGTTACGGAGCCTATAGTAGTGTGGAGACAGTGAAACATGAGTATGAGGTACTGTGAACAAGCTCAAGCTATGTATTTAGAAAAACTGGCAGTAAAAAGATAAACAAGACATATTTGAAATGTTAAATAAAACATTTTTAATCTAGACAATGTGTTCCAGGCATACACATATAAATTACTAATTACATATTTGCAGTTTGTCTTTAAGGATATCATATCTAGATCTAATGGTCACATTATTAGCAGAGCAGTTGCATACTAGCCTTTACCATAATCCAACAAACAGAAACACTTTACTGCATGGAAATAGTTATCATTCTCCATGTCTCAAAAAAAGTATTCCATATTCACAGTTGGTAAGGGCAAAACATAACTGTACCAGACAGATAGAATTTGAAAATGCACATATAGACATGGCAGAGAGATTCAAAAAAGAATCTATGGGCATTGCATAGTACAGAATTCTCTAAATAAAATACAGCAAAAAAGCAGAATTGAGCTTCTAGCACCTAAGGATCCTGACCCTGTGATGCCACGGGTAGTTTTTGCCACAAAATACAATAACCATCTTAAACAAATTCAGAAAATCATACATAAACAGTGGCATCTGGTAGCATTGGACAGTTCCAATATACCAGCATTAACACAAAAAACAATAGTAGCAGCTAAAAACGTTACTGATAAAAGACGAAATTGTTAGGTCACAGTTTAAAACTCCACAAAAGCCAGGTGTACAACTTTTATTTGGACCCCTACAACCAGGTATGCGGGCATGTGGCAGATGTTCTGTCTGCAGCCACACCAGTAAAAAAGATCATTTTTAACATTCACACATAGGCTACATTTTTAAGATTAAAGGAACTATAGACTGCAATACACAAAATGTAATTTATATACTTCAATGTACATGTGACAAACTTTATATCGGGCAAACTACTAGATTTCTTAAAGTTCGGATCCAAGAGCATAAAGGTGACATTAGATGTAAAGATCAGGAGTCACAAGTAGCATTACACTTTAATGAAGCAGGCCATACAGGAGTGTCATTACGCTTCTGGGGTTTAGAAGTTGTACTACCCCAAAACAGAGGTGGAAACTGTCAACAAAAAATAGACTGAGCTGAAATGAAATGGATATTTCAGTTAAAAACCATTGAGAAAGGAATAGGCATGAATACTGATACTAACTGGTCAGCATGTTGGTAATTGTATATATGACCATTAGCCCAGCGAAGGGGCTTGAAGTGGGTAACTATGGCGTTAAAAACCCTTGAGAAAGGAATAGGTATGAACAGCGATATTAACAGGTTATCACGTTGGCAACTATATATATAATCATTAGGCCAGTGAGGAAACTTGAACTGGAAAACTATGGAGATTAACTCTAATAAAATTTGTCCAGTCTGTATGTTAAGGCTATGTTAAAAACCTTTAAGGAAAGTATAGGCATAAATACTAACATCTATGGGCAGTTTGCTGGTAATTCCATCAATTGCTAATAATTTGGTGATGGGATTTGAACAGTAAGATCACCCTTGTTTCAAAATTAAAAAAGAAGGAAAAAACTTTAAATTAAAAGAACCCAGTTTTAAGCTATCGGGTGAAATGAGTAGTACCTGCAAAAAGTAATTTTTTTTTTCACAGATGCCACATTGTTAATTTCACTTTAAAAACCTCCCTTCCCCCTTCCCTCCCCCCATTGTTAGTTGTCTGTTTAATGGTTAGACCTTCTAGAACAGTATAAATATGATCATTTACACTAATTAGGTTGCAAACTGGCGATTTCATGTCGTACCAGTAGCTCAGTGGTGGGATTCGAGCAGAGAGATATAATTGTGACAATAAAGTCCCAACTTTGTTTTTATCCAAACAATATCATTCAGTCAAAACTTAGAAAACTTTATGTAATATTCAGGCAAATCTTATCCACTGATTTGGTATCTAAAATAAATCCAAAACATTAATTTCCAACACAACCAAATCTGAGTCCTAAATGAGCCTGCTAGTTCAGTGCAAACAGAGACTGACATGGTTATGTACGGTTGCCAGGTAACAAATACCATGCATGGTTATGCCATTAGGCAAACAAGGATGACCTCATCCTATGCGCTGGACTAGCGGGCTCAAGAGGAAGTCTCACTTTCCCACTTCCAAACTTTGCAAATGCCATTAAGCAGCATGTCGAACGCAGAAACATGAGTGACAAAGATATATGTACTGTAAGTAACATGTGTTTATATTTGGGGAACTTTTTCAAAAAACTCTAAATTTATTGTTCATGAGACCCTATGTTACTCATACATTACAGGGTTTTAAAAGAGTGAGCCGATGGAGCTAAAATATAAAGCCAAGCACTATATGAACAGATACACTGGTAAGAAATATCTTTTACTAACTTCGCTGCAGAAAAGAGATTTTGTTTAGCAGGTTCATTTCAAAATAGTAAGCAGCTTATATGAGCAGCTCAGACCAAAATGTTGTTAAGCACATAATCAGTGGTAATAGATATTATTCATTGGTGTTGACGATTACTATTCTTTGGGAACATAGTAAGACATTTGTGTTAAAATGGCTTTCATTGTCTCTGTTTGGTTACTAGTGGGCATTCAGTGAAGGAAATAGTTAAAAATGAGTTTTATTGTCTTTTTATGTTTAGTAGAGTGCATTCAGGGAAGGAAAAAGCTGGCCAAGTATACATGCTTTAGGAAGTTGGAATTAGAGAAAGGATATAGGGTTAGTGAGGCCTTGACTGGCAGTTTTAAAATATGTAAGTACACAGTTTTTGGTGGTGGTAGCTCAAAATAATCTTTTGAACAAAAATTGGGACATGCATACAACATTGAGAGTTTTTCTGCTTTTATTTATTACAGCTCTGTGCCTCTCATTTAATACAAGCCATTTTAGGCATAAGTAGCATACAAAGAGATCATTAGCCAGTGGTAACAGTATTTATGCTGTGTGAATAAGTAAATTAAGTTTATGTATTGTAATAAGACAACATAAATTAATACATATTTATTATTATGAATTTCAGAAAATATGTGCAGCCCTTTGAAAAAACACAATATAGCGTGAAATGTCAGGGTGTCAGAAAATAAATAAAACTTTAGTACCTCAAAAGGAACTTTTTGGTCTTTTTAAAAACGCATGGATTCCCTACAGCACATTTAACCTTCATATCTAAACACGTTGTGGATCCCCACATACTAAACATAATTTTCCATGAACTTTTTTCTTTAGTTTAGAATTTTGGTATGAAATTTTCAGAGTATAATGGGCTTGAATGAAAAACAGTAGAGGGTCACTCCTGAGGGAAAGGTGCTGTGAGGTCTCAAAAAATACCAGCATTTACACAAAAGAACCCATCACTTACTATGCCAAATGAACAGACTGCAATACAAATCCCAGTCCAAATATGTATATATATATATATATATATATATATATATATATATGTTATGTAGTACGGTAGTGCCATTTCAAGTTAGGGTTGAGGGAGCTACTCCATGTTAAACCCAAAATTTTGCACCTTAATAACTTTGCAACTGTTTGATGGATTTGCCTGAAATTTGGAATGTATAATCAAGACCCATAGGCCTTCGGAGCTGCCAAGTTTTGTACTGATCGGATATACAGTTGCGGAGTTATTAAGCATGATCTGTGCACACGTTTACGCTTTTCTGGAATTCTATGGTCGCGCGTACAGGTCGTACGGTTTGCGTGACCGGCCGGAAATCTTCAGGGAACGTGCAGGCGGGGTCCCTGATGTGCCTTTCAAAGATTTGGTGAAATAATATTAAACGGTTCAAAAGTTATTCAAAAAACAGTTTCCCATTATAAGTCAATGGGAAAAAGTTAACAAAAAGTTTGACAGTGCCGCAAATGCATTTTTACTTTCGCAAATGGGCCTGTTACTTTTGCAAATCCGCCATTTTGTTTTCAGTTGGTGATCAGAAAAATGGTTGGCATTTAAATTTGAGACCCTCTAGCAACGTAATTCTTTTTGTATTTAGCTATTCGGGCCCTGAGGATGCTTGCCATGTCTTTATTTTGTGGTAAAACACCAGAAATATGTTTTCAAATTTCTGAAAAAGTACTTTCTAAATTACTTTCGTGCTCACATGTCGAACTTTTTGCGAAAGCTTTCGCAAATTGCGGCAGTAATTTTCTAGTCTGTGGGAAAATGACAGCAATTCTTTGGCACTGCACTGCAAAATAACCGTTGGGAGTTTTGGGCTGAAATTTGAAGGGAACGCAGCCGACATCTCACAGATGTGCCTTTCAGTGTTGCATTGAAAAAAATATTACACAGCGGCAAAGTTATGGCACTCCAAAGTTGACAGTTTTTCCCATAGGATAACATTATGGCACCCCAAGCATTACAGGAATCCTTTGGCACCCTGCTGCAAAATAATGGTTTGGTCTTTTTTCCTGAAATTTGAAGGGAAGACAGCCAACAGTACACAGATGTGCCTTTCAGTAGTTTGGTGAAAAAGTATCACATGGCGGCAAAGTTACGGCACCCCAAAATTGACGTTATTCCATAGGATAACATTACGGGCCCGACACTAACAGAAATCATTTGGAGCCCTGCTGCAAAATAACGTTTGAGTCTTTGTTCCTGAAATTTGGAGGAAGACAGCCAACAGCCCACAGATGTGCTCTTTCAGTAGTTTGGTGAAAAACATTACAGGAGGCAAAGTTATGGCACTCCGACCTTTTTTTTTTCCCATAGGATAACATTATGGCGTTTGCCGCCCCTTTCAGGGCCCGTATCTCAGAAACGGTGCGAGATACGGACTTTTTGTCGGAAAATCTCTTAGCCCCTTCATGGGGCTAAGATTCAAATTAGCCAGGACAGTTGTAAATAATATGACTTTTAAATTTTTCTTCTATGTCATACGGTTCCTGAGATATAATGTATTTAGTATTCCAAGATCTCATTTTCTGCACCGATACTCATTATTTTGCATACATTATTTGTACTCACTGTCTTTCTCAATGCAGGTTTTGGGGAAACCAGCCTTCGCGCTACATTACTGTTATTGTTGCCTTTCCGCTATGGATCCGCACTCGCTTTCACTTACCATTGACGCCTGCGCCACCATGTGCGTATCCTTTGCGCTTCATTTGCGCTATGCTTCTGTTATTTTTGCCATTTCTGTCTACAGTACTGTTTATCTTACTGTTTCACTTTACATCACCATGCCCATTGACATTTCTGTTTGCAGGCACCATGTTACTATGTGACAACACAACACGTGGCAGACCATTCCCATCTACGCCACCATGTGCGTTACCCTTTCTGTTCTCATTCGTGCTTGTGTTACCATGTGTGCCACTGTTAGCATTTCTGTTTTCGTTGCTGTCCCTGTTAGTATGCCACAACACATCATGTGTCGGAAGCGCGGGCCTTATACAGTGGGGCGCGGGGCCGTCTGGGCCCAGCGGCTACGCTTCATTACATTCACTATTTCGCTATCATTCTCAAAAGAAGGATTAGGGGAAATCGATTTACGCATTAGTTAGTCATCAGCGATGAGTGCTAATGTTGAACCCCTGACCTCTCTCCTGCCTCAGTTCGACAGTGCGTGACGATTATGGGTCCTAACTACCTCACCCCATTCTCCCATACTTCTGCTGCTTACACATGTCATGGGGTGAGAGTTAGTGACGATCTCAATGCGCACCCCAATGCCGGTTGGGGGTGGGCAGGTCCAAGGGGTTTTCAACCCTAACAGCTAATTTCTCACTTTTGTTGCTGTGGAACAACCTCCTACTAATGCATTAAACAGAGTTTTTGCACTAATATATATATATATATATATATATATATATATATATATATATATATATATATTATGGTAGCACAGTAGTGCTGCCATAGTTAGGTTGAGGAGCCATTTACATGTTAAACCTATAATTTTGCACCTTAATAACTTTACAACCGTTCAACAGATTTATCTGAAATTTGGAATACACGATCAAGAACCATACATCTTGGGATCTGCCTTCTTTTGTACTGTTCAGATATATGGCTGAGGAGTTATTAAGCGTGATCTGTGTGCACGTTTACGCTTTTTTGGAATTCTTTACTCGTCTATACAGGAAGTACGGTTTGCGTGACCGGTCCAAAATCTTCCGGGAACATGTGGCCGGGGTCCCCGATGTGCCTTTTGATGATTTCCTGAAAAAATATTAAATGGTTCAAAAGTTATTCAAAAAACAATTTCCATTTATAAGTCAATGGGAAAAGTTAACAAAAAGTTCCACAGTGTTGCAAATGCAGTTTTTACTTTAGCAAATGGCCCATTTACTATCACAAATCCACCATTTTGTTTTCAGTTGGTCATCAGAAAAATGCTTGACATTTAAATTTGGTACTCTCTAGCAACCTAATTATTTTTGTATTCTCCTAGTCAGACCCTGAGGATGCTAGGCATGTCTTTATTTTGGGGTAAAACACCCTAGAAATATGTTTTTCATATTACTGGAAAAAGTACTTTCGCGAAATACTTTCACATTTGCTACACTGTAGAATGAATTTGCGAAAGCTTTTGCAAAGTTCGACACTACTTTTCCAGGCTGTGGGAAAATGACAGCAATTCTTTGCCACCCTGCTGCAAAATAATGTTTTGGTCTTTTGGGCTGAGATTTGGAAGAAACGCAGCCAACATCTCACAGATGTGCCTTTCAGTGTTTTGGTTAAAAAATGTTACAGGACGGCAAAGTTATGGCACTCTAAAATTGACACTTTTTCCCATAGGATAACATTACGGCATCCACCGCATTACAGGAATTCTTTGCAGCCCTGCTGCAAAATAACGGTTTGGTCCTTTGGCCTGAAATTTTGAGGGAAGAAAGCCAACATCCCACAAATGTGCCTTTCAGTAGTTTGGTGAAAACATATTACAGGCAGTTTAAGTTATGGCACTCTGAACTTCTCTTGTTTTCCCATAGAATAACATTACGGCGTTCGTCGCACCTTTCAGGGCCCGTATCTTGGAATCGGTGCAAGATATGGACTTTTCGTCAGGAAAATGCTTAGCCCACTAATAGTGGCTAAGTACAAAATTAGCCAGGAAAGTCATAAATCATATGACTTTCAAAAATGTTTTCTACGTCATACGGTTCCTGAGATATAAGCAATTTAGTATTCCAACTCCTCATTTTCTGCTCCGAGACCCACTATTATGCATACATTCTTTGTACTCACTGTCTTTCTCTATGCAGCTTTTGGGGAAAACCAGCCTGTGTGCTTACCTTACTGTTACCCTTACCACTTCTGCTTGCGGTTCCGTACCCATTTCACTTACTATTCCCGTCTACGGCACCATGTGCATTACCCTTTGCGTTTTCATTTGTGCTTGCGTTTGCGTTATTTTAACCATTTGTGTCTACAGTACTGTTTATCTTTCTGTTTCAGTTTGCATCACTATGCGCATTACCATTTGCGTTTGTGGGCACCGTGTTACTATGTGACAAGACGGGCCCCGAGCTCCCAGGGCCGCATTACATTCACTATTTCTCATTATCCTTCTCAAGAAGAAGGGAAATTAGAGCCAAAAAACTCTGTTTAATGCATTAGTTAGGATTGTTCAACAGTGACAAAAGAGAGGAAATTCAGTGTTATGGTTGAATGCCCCCCTTGGAACTACCCGCCCACACCCCCAACTGGCATCAGGGTGCACGTTGGGGTTGTTGGTCCTAACTCTCACCCCATTCTCCTATACCTCTGCTTCTTCACACATCTGATGGGGTGAGAGTTAGGGCCGGCAACCCCAACGCGCACCCCAATGCCGGTTGGGGATGTGGGCAGGGGGGTCCAAGGGGGGCTTTCAACCCTAACACCGAATTTCCTCGCTTTTGTCTCTGTGGAACCCTAACTAATGCATTAAACAGAGTTGTTTTGCCTCTAATATATATATATATATATATATATAGTGAAAAATGCACTGTTAGAAGAAATGAATGTATACAGGGGGACTCCATAAACATTTATATTGCAATCAACAAAATTGTGTGAAAAAATTTAAAAATGCCTACAATAAAAACATCAATCAGCTACCCTTATAACAAATCCGTTTGCGTACTAATTCATTTTGTTGTACTCACACTAATTTCTACATTGAATTACTTCAGTTATAAAAACACAATGAGACACTCCACAGTGGTTATGTGTAATGCAGGCTAATAAAAAATATTTTTTTAAATACTTATTAGCCTACAAAAACATCAGGTTATGTGAGTGCACAGTATATTTTGTTTACCTATATTTGTGCACATCATAGGTTATGCTAACTATTTTAACCTAAATGCATCACAAACTGTCATAAACCACAATAGCTAACTAATAGGATTCTGTATACAAATGGAAAAGGGGGATCAAATAAATTACACTACAAAGCTAAGTGTATATTCAACATATATCCCTTAGATACGACCTTAGAAGCCACCCCTGACTCTGCCATCTCCATCCCTGGGTACTCTGTCTTCCAGTCTGACAGGTGCAGTAAACATGAAGGGGGATGTGCCATCTTCCTGTGTGATTCACTGCAGTGCCTTGCCCGACCTGCTGCCCACCTCAACCATGGTGCACAAACCCTCACAGTTAAAGTTACCTTAAACAAAGCCTCTGCTCCCTCCCCTTTATCACTACTGTATACATCCCCCAAAGGAACCAAAAATCTGCCTTCCTTTCTGTCCTAAACTACCTCTCCCTACTGCCCCCTAAATCTCAATGCCTAGAGCTTGGTGACTTCAATGTCAACTGGCTTTCCCGCACTACTGCCCCCATAAAGGATGCCATTGCTGTGATGGACTTCTCTCAAATTGTCCCCACTCCCACAAGGCTCAACCCCAAAACAAGGACTGCTACTCTGCTTGACCTGGTACTAACTAACCACCCTGATAGAATCTCTCATGTCTCAGTGCTCTCTAATGCCTTGAGTGATCAGTCTCTTGTGACATGTACCTGGGCCTGTGGGAAGTTGAAAAAACATCCTAAAATCATTTATCAATGGCAGCTGAAGACCGGGATGCTCAAACGCCTAAAGCGCCACCTCAACTCCCAGGATTGGTCACCCATCTACAAGGCCACTGATGTCAACTCAGCCTTAGATTACTTTATATCCACCTTCACTACCACATGTGACAGATATGCCCCTTACATGAAAAGTATCATTAAGGGACCCTCCACCCTCTGGATTACTCGCTCTTTACTTGACCTTTTGTACCAACACGACTCCCACTGGCAAATTGCCCTTGACATTAGCGAGCCTGCTGATCAGCAACTGTACTGTGCTATGAGAAACAAATGCACCTGGGAAATTCATAAGTCCAAAGCAGAGTTCTACAATTCCTCCCTTACCTCCTCCTGGGGGTCCAGCAGAAAATTCTGGAACAATCTGAAAACATTGAATGGGAAATCCACAATCCTTTCCATCATCTTCACTGATGGCACTACCACCACTTACCCCAAGCACATAGCAGATATCCTTAAAATGTCCTTCTCTAATCTCAGTAGTATATTCCCTCCCCATTTTTTGACCCCCCACCTCGATCACAGCCCCCGCCCACCTCTCCTCCCCCCCTTTTTGCTTAAGGACAATCACCCTCATGTAGCCAAGCCCTACCTCCTAAAGGCCTTAGGGCATGCCCGATTCAGCGCTGACACTCTTGACCTCAAGCTTGTACACCTTTACCTTGATGTTGTTCTCTCCCCCCTCACCTCCATCTTCAACCACTCCGTCTGTCTTGGGACCTTTACTTCCTAATGCAAAGCTGCTGTTATCACCCCAATCCACAAAGGCAGAGACTGCAACTGTGCTGGAAACTACTGCCCCATCTCTATCCTCCCCCCCCATCCAAGGCACTTGAAAGAATTGTGTCTGATCAACTTACTGAGTACCTTACCAAGTACAATCTTCTATGCCAGCAACAACATGGTTTACGACGTGGCCATAGCACCACCTCCACCTTTCTGGAACTCACCTCCTCCTTGCACTCCACCCTTGACAAAGGCCACTTAGCCAGGGCTGCCTTTGTGGACTTGTTAAAATCATTCAACACAGTTAACCAGTCTCTCCTCCTCAACTCCCTTTTCAACACAGGTCTCTTCCCAGATGCCTAGAAATGGTTCTCTGATTACTTATCCAGAAGAACGCAACAAGCCAGGATTGGTGATCCCCTCTCCTCCTCTCTACCAGTTAGGTCTGGAGTCCCACAAGGCTCCATACTCGGACCCATCTTTTTCAGCCTTTTCCTTGAATGTCCTCCCATCCTCTTGCTCTGGGCAGTTGTTACTCTATGCAGATGATGTAGTCCTGTTCACCTCTCACCCTGACCTCTCCCAGCTCCAATTCTCATTGCAAAAAACATTCTCTGATGCCAAGACCTGGTTTACTGAGAACTGCCTAATTCTAAACTACAAAAAAATGAAAGTAATGTTGTTTGTCAACTTGCAGAGCAGGCATAAGGACCTTACCCTCCATATCCTTAACTCCCAGATGCAGCCACTTGGACAAGTGACCTCCTTTAAGTACCTCAGTATCTTTTGTGGACCTCACTCTTAACTTCCACAGCCACATACACCACCTCTGCACAGCAGTTAACACCAGCATTGGCTTACGCTACTGTGTCAAGCACTGCCTCATCCCAGAAGCTCTCCGACTTGCAGTTTCCACCTCCATCCTCACTTTTTTTGCCTACAACATCCTAGTCTATGGTGCTGCTGACAACACTTCCCTCCAGAGAGTTCAGGTAACCCTCAACAAGGCCTGCCAGCTTGTCCTTAGGTGTGACTGTACCACTCATACATGTACCCTCTACCAGCAGATTTTCCACATCTGGTGCTACCTGGTGTGGGGGAACCAAAAAGAACTATCATCTTCTCAGGTGGCTATAAGTTGTGTACTAGCTGGTCTCTTATATTTTGGGCCCTCTATAGGCTACCCTAGGTGGTGTATTTGCCACATCTTTTAATAGTGGCTCTATTTTGACTATATACCAGTTTTTATATGCAATCCTTCTTACTGTCTATTATTAGTAGAATATGAGGTCACAAAGTTTATCTTGTCATTAAGCAATGGACCCTTCAATGTTTCTTCTAAAAGCTGTTCCCTATTGATTTGGTCTACCTCCTTCATGGCCTTTTCTAATGTCTTCTGACCATAACTTCTTTCTAAGTCTATTGGTTAAGTCATCCCTGAACTTTATGTATTCACTTTCCTCTGTACAATATAATTTAATATGCATTTATTGTCCCTTAGGGATGTTCTGTATAGTGTGTGAAGGATGACAACTACTTGCTCTGAGAAGGGTATTTCTGTCCGTGGACTTCATAAAAAGAGAGGTCACAAGGTCACCATCATCATGTTTTCTGGAAATAGTACATCCCAAAACTTTATTTTTTCTTTACTATAATTAAATTGAAATTTGAATCCAGTTTTTTATCTCTCCAGATAAGATTTATATTCCAAAAGCTCCTTCTCTTTTCCAGACCAAATCATAATGCAGTCATCAATCTATCACTTATAAAATTCCATTTTGTCTCTGTATTAATTTTTTTCCAAATATATTGTTTGTTTCTCCCATAAACCCATTGCCAAATTGGCATAGTTGGGGGCAAATGTTGCCCCCAAAGCTGTGCCCTTTTATTTTAAAAAATATTTTCCCATAAAGCTAAACATATTACTTTTTAACAGAATTTTAGCCATTTTGACCAAAAAATCTGTTGCTGGTACATAGATACATAGACAGTGTCGGCAGATAAGGGCCTATGGCCCACCCAGTCTGCCCATTTGAGCTTGTAAATTCAGTTTGTTTTCCTAGAAGTCTGTTGCCCCTTACCCCTGACCTCCAGAAATCCTTTATGTCTATCCCATGCATTCTTAAATCCCGTGATTGTTTCAGTCCCCACCAATTCCTCTGGCAGGGTGTTCCACTTGTCCACCACCCATTCTGTGAAGAAATTCTTTCTCATGTTTCCTCTGAATTGTCCTCCCTCCAACTTCATCCCATGCCCTCTAGTCCTGGAACATCTTTTTCACTTAAAAATAGTGTTTTCCTGCACCCTGTTCCTCCCTGTAAGATACTTGTATGTCCCTATCATATCCCCTCTCTCCCTCCTCTCCTCCAGGGAGTACATGTTCAGTTCCTTCAACCTGTCTTCATAGGACTTGTGATGCAATCCATGCACCATCTTTGTTGCCCTCCTCTGAACCTTCTCTACCCTGTCTATGTCCTTACGTAGGTATGGTCTCCAGAACTGTACACTGTACTCCAGGTGGGGCCTCACTACTGTCTTATATAGCGGAATTATGACCTCCCTTTTCCTGCTGGTGATGCCCCTGCCTATACAGCACAGCATCCTATTTGCTTTACCTGCTGCCTTGTCACACTGTTTCCCTACCTTGAGGTCATCAGAGATGATAACCCCAAGATCCCTTTCCTGCTTGGTGCATGCTATATCCTCACCCCACAACTGATATATTGTGCCAGGGTTTTGTGCCCCATATGCATTATCTTGCACTTCTTTGCATTGAATTTCAACTGCCAGACCCCTGACCATTCTTCAAGTTTCTGCAGGTCGCTTCTCATTCTGTCTACACCCTCTGGTGTGTCTACTCTGTTACAGAGCTTAGTCATCAGTGAACAGTGAAATTCTGCCTTCTAGGTCCTGCGCAATGTCACTGATGAAGATGTTGAATAGGACCGGTCCCAGCACTGATCCCTGTGGTACCCCACTGGTCACTCTTCCCTCTGTGGAGTGACAGCCATTTACCACCACCCTCTGTGTCCTGCCACCCAGCCAGTAACCTACCCACCACACTACTGTCCTGCCCACACCCATATTCCCCAGTTTGTGTAATAGTCTTCTATGTGGCACAGTGTCAAAGGCCTTGCTGAAGTCCAGATAGGCCATGTCCACTGCCCTCCCTGATCCACCTCCCTAGTCACCCAGTCAAAAAATTCAATGAGGTTGGTCTGACATGACCTCCCCCTGGTGAAACCATGCTGCCTTGAGTCCTGTAGTCCATTGACAGCCAGATGTTCCACCAATCTCTCCTTCAGTAGTGCTTCCATGATCTTCCCCACTACTGAGGTGAGGCTGACTGGTCTGTAGTTCCCTGCTTCCTCTTTGTTCCCATTTTTGTGTAAGGTGACTACATCTGCTGTCCTCCAGTCTTTGGGTATCTCCCCTGTTTCCAGTGATCAGCTAAACTGGATAGCCAGAGGTTCAGCCACCACCTCTCTTAGTTCTTTAAGGACCCTGGGGTGCACCTCATCTGGCCCCATTGCTTTATCTACTCTTATTACTTCCAGTTCCTTCAGGACCCTTTCTCGTGTAAAGGGACTTGTATCCATTTCTGCACCATTCTCACCCCTTGTACTCCCTTCAGACCCATTACCCTACTCTTCCTCAGTAAAGACTGAGCAGAAATACCTGTTCAATATGTCAGCTTTACTGTTGTCATCCTCCATGCGGCCCCCATCCTCCCCCTTCAGTCTCACTATCCCTCCCTTTGTCTTTCTTTTTTCACTTATGTACCTGTAAAAGGTTTTGTCCCCTCTACCCACTGATTTTGCAATGTGCTCTTCTGCCTGAGCTTTGGCTTCCCTTACTGACCTCCCTGCCTCCCTTTGCTTCTCCTGGTACTTCTCCCTATCCCCTTCTGCCTGTGTCTTTTTGTATTGCCTGAATGCAATCTTTTTGGCTTTCACTTTCTTTGCTACCTCTTTGGAAAACCATAATGGTCTCCTCTTCCTTTTCCTCTTGCTAACCTGTTTAATGCATAATTCTGTTGTTCTTGTAATTCCCATTTTAAATACTGCCCACTGTTCCTCAACCCCTGATTCCTGTCCCATTCCCCTTAATGCCCATTTCAAGTATTTACCCATTTTCCCAAAGTCTGCCCCCCTAAAATCCAGGATACATGTTTTTGTGTGGTTTGGTTCTGCTCTTTCCATGATTTCAAACCACAATGACTGGTGGTCACTATTTCCCAGGTGCTCCCCCACTGTTACCCCCATTACACTGTCCCTGTTTGTGAGCACAAGGTCCAGTATTGCCTTCTGCCAAGTTGGTTCCATGACCAGTTGCTTGAGGAAGGCACCCTGAAGGGAGTCCAGGATAAATCTGCTCCTAGTTGATGCTGCTGCTGGGATGCTCCAGTCCACGTCTGGAATATTGAAGTCTCCAACCAGTACTGCCTCACCCTTGTCTGCCATCCTCATATTCAAAAAATGTTTAAACCTTTCCAATCCATATCTGTGGGGAATGTTAGTATAAAGACTAGTCACATTCATAGTGACAAGTATTCTGTTGTCACCGGCTGTCATTTCAGAAACTAAATTGATAATGTCCTGTCCCTACTATCCTTAAAGTATGACCTCAATTACAATACACTCATTTTTTTTGTAAAAATCAATAAACTGTGACAGTGGTTCAGTTAAAGAACCCTGTCTGGAAATTATTGGTCTCCCTGGTGGATTCACAAGTGTCTTATATATTTAGGTAATAAATAAAATAACTGGTCTTAAAGGATGTTGTGTTGTTAAAATATCAAATTCCTTTTGCATTATGTCCTTCCTCGAAAGCTTTTGTAATGAATGAGTCTATTTTTCTTGTCAACTCACCCGTAAAGTCACTAGCCAATGGTCTGTGTGTATCTCTATCCAAAAGCTGCCTATTTGCCTCCTTATTATAATCACTAGTATGTCATTGCCTTATGCCCAGACAGTTTGGAATTTAGGTATGAAATTTTCAGTGTATAATGGGCTTGGTCCAGAGATATGCATTTTGCTAGTTTGGTGAAAAAATATCAGTCCACTCCAAAATTATTGCATTTTAAAATTTCAGTTCTTGGGATGCTCAGTATGGTATTTTGGTTAGCTCCTTGGAACAAAAAAATAATTTGGTCCATATGAAAAAAGATCCTTTTTCGTATGGGACCAATCCTTTTTTGTGAGGAATAAATCCTTTTTCATATGTCTGCCATGTTCTTTTACTTTGGGACTTGACCCTAGAAAGACTTACAAACATCTAAATTATATAAAAATAATGTCTTTTTAAAAAACAAACACCTTAATCTAGCTAAATGGGACCTCACTCTCAACTTTGTGCCATACCACACTACTTTGCGTGTACTAGCAGGTTGTCAGTTAGATTTTTTGCACATCAGATGGCTTTTTGAATTGTCAATAAGCCTGTGTAGCATAGCTACTTCTGTAAATTTTATCTGCTGCTGCAATATTTTCTGATGGTGTTATGAACTCTAATGGAATGGAATAAAATTGCTCCTATTTTTTGCAAATAGCATCATTCTTACATTTTTTGCTGTAATGTCACTGGTGTAGCAGGCATAGACCTGTATATTTATTTCACAGGAACCGGGATATTGGCTGACTTCAGTGCGGTGAACAGTTTTTTTTTGTGTGTACTGTCTTTAGAGTTGTCTAGGACATTGGCCAACCAATTCCCCAGCACCATCCCATTCGCGTTTTGAGCAGCTCACAATCTTATGAATTTGTTAAGCTTCTGGACTATGCCCCTTGCCCAACCACCAAAAAAACCCCTCTTTCTCACCCCAACACACACAAATGTCACAAACCACAAGTTTTTAAAGTCTTGAGAAGACACTGTGTACAAGCATAGCTGGAAATGTATAGTGCTTCTGAATTTGACAGCTGGAAAGTTACTTGCACATTCTGGTGGTTGGTGCTGGTAGAACAGCAAGACCTAAATCAGCTGTCCGATCATCTAAAATTTTGAGTGAGAAAAATAAAATGCAGCTTTTATCATAAAACATTTTCAAAGTTGTATTCCACAGTTTCCCCTACAAATTGCTGTTGATACACAACATGTAAAATTAAAAGTTAAACAGCTGCAGTCAGGCTAACAGGTACAATCAATATGCAAATCATTGTATAACACATGAAGCAGCAGTATGTTATGTTATGTTATGTTATGTTATGTTATGTTATGTTATGTTATGTTATGTTATGTTATGTTATGTTATGTTATGTTATGTTATGTTATGTTATGTTATGTTATGCTATGCTATGCTATGCTATGTTATGTTATGTTATGTTATGTTATGTTATGTTATGTTATGTTATGCTATGTTATGATATGGCAATGATGTATTTCAATGGTATGTTGTGCTATGGCAATATTATAGTCCCCTCATTTGAAAAAAGGGCAGCAACATTATCAACCAGTCTTACAGTATGGACTTCATTTCAACAACTTGCTATAGTGCAAAAGTTGTTGCCAATACCATATTCTGCCACTGTGTTCTATTTTTTAATAATTCCAGATGAGATTGCAGGTGCAGTCCACATGCCTCCTTAAAGACTGTACCTATGCAGAGCCCCAACTTGACTTGCTCTGACACAGGGCTGCACAGAGAGACTGGCTGATGCATCAGCATGTGAAAAAACAAACACAGTTTAATTTTTAAAATGCAGAACCATCCTTAAATGAGTCTAAATCAGTTTAATCATGCCTACAAGTTATTAAGAACACCAGGGTATTTAACAGCACAATACACTTACATTGTATAACAAAGCCTTATCTTCTAAATAGATGGAGGACTCCACATAAAGTTACTGCTTTCCCTCAATAAATCACTTTTGGTCTTCATTTCTGAGAATGGCACTTCACCTCCTGTGAGTACCCAATCAATATGAAATAAGTAAGAACAAAAAAATACATTGATCTTATTTATACAATTTTATTCCATTACACAAAACCCAACAACCTATATAAAGCAAAAAATTAAAACACAAATGAGTTAATCCAGTCCTATAGATCTTTAAGTATGTTACATTTTCCCTGGTATCTAGTGGCACCCCCACTCTTCATTTGCTGTCACAGTATTTATGTTATATCTCCCTGGTGTCTAGTGGCACCCCCCACGCTATGATTGCCATCCTCATATTTATATTATGTTTCCCTGGTGTCTATCAGCACCCTCCACCCTTCCATCACTGACTTCATATTCATATAATGTTTCCCTGGTGTCTAGTGGACCCCTTCTCACCCTCCAATCACCATCCTCTTACTTTTATAATGTTTCAGTGGTATCTAGTGTTGACCCACACCCACTGATCATCATCCCCTTCTGTATCTGAGATATCCAGTGGTGCCCCCCACCATCCAATCACTGTCCCCTTATGTATTCTTTTCCCCTGGTGTCTAATGGTGCCCCCACCCTCTGATCACCATCCCCATATGTATTATCTTTCCCTGTTGTCCAATTGCCATCCCCTTATGTATTCATTCTGTTTCCTTGGTGTTTAGTGGTGCCCCTCACCTTGTGATTGGCATTCCCTTACTTATTAAATTTCCCTGGTGTCTAGTGGCACTGTCTAATTCACTAATCACCACCCCCACATGTATTCTGTTTTTCTGGTGTTTAGTAGCACCGCCTACCCGCCAATAATCACCCCCTTATGTGTTCTGTTTCCCTGGTGTCTAGTGGTGCTCCCCACCCTCTGATCACTGTCCCTGCATTACTATTCCCTGTAATAAAGAAAACTGTCTCTCAGTGTTTTTTTTTTAATTTAAACTGTAAAGCAGAAAATAGTCCCTCGTCAATCTGAGCCCCTACCCCCAACCTCCCACTGAACAACCAGCACTCACACCCCTCACACCCCCCACACCCCCTCACTCACCTAAACACATCCCTGAGAAAATATTCACTCTCTGATCCAAGACACATCTTGCTGTTGGAACCACTGATTTCAATATGAGAAACTAAGGTAAGTGCAAGTCCATGAATTTCAAAAGGTTTTGAACATCGATGTATAACTTTGTCATTCTTGCATATTTTGACCCCACATTTTCAACATGGCCTTTGAGGGACCGTACTTCATGACCAATGCCAGCAGAATTATGGAAATGAAGCCCAAAAGATGATTTTGTGGATGCTTAGTGAAATCACCTTTTTTGTGGGATTTGAACTTTTTCTCCACCCTTGTTCATGAGGTGGGGTCATAAGAATGTTATGTTGAAACTTTTTGGTCAAAATATGTAAAAATGGCAAGGTTATGCACATATGTTGAAATGTTACTATGCTCACTCATAACTTTGGTAATTTTAAACAATTTAACCCCAAATTTTGAACATAGCCATCTTTTTTACATCACCTCATGAACGTGGCAATAGTCATTTGCCAAATCTTGGCCAAAATGTGTCTTCACACTTGTAGTGTGGAATAATGTTTTTGAGGGAGAGTTGAACATTTTCATTGCTGGGTTCATGATGTGGAGTAATAAAAAGGCTCTGCTGACAATTTGGTGAACAACTACAGTAAAATGCCCATTTTATGAGTGAACGCCACAGTACAATATTTCAACATTCACTCATAATGTTACTCATTTTCACTATTTTGATTCCAAACTTATAACATGCAGTAGCGATTTTTCCAAACTAGCTCATAAACATGACGTGTCATTTTTTCAATCCTGGATCAGATATGTTTTCACACTTCTGGTGTGAAATTACATTTCTGCCAGTATACAATAAATGGTACATGTTATGTTGATAAGGCAAATCATAAAACAAATATCTTGAAAATTTTTGGGTCAGAGTTGAGAAAAAACAACAATATATAATTGTTAACAAACTTTGTGTGTAGTTCCACTCTTGACCCAAATGGGTACACTTCATGATCCCATGTTGGAGAACTCAGTTCAGGAATGAGTTCAGTTACCCAGCTGGATGGATTGAGGGTTTCCAAAGATTGCTGGTTGTGCTCAGGTAGAGTAGGGTGGTGCAGTCAGATGGGGTAGCTGCCCCAAACCTTGAAACTCTGTACCAGATCGCTGCTGCAATCTCAAGGAAAAAATGTACGTCCACTCTAAAATCAGTTCAAAAGCTTTATTACATATCTATAAATGTCATTTAAAATCAACAGTGGACCAAAATTATTGCAGCCAAACAACAGAGACAATTACCCCAGTGTTTTGCCATTATGGCTTTGTCAGTGGGAAGAGACTGTATATTGTTCACATACTTAAATAAGGTTCTTGGTATGATGTCACTTTTTAAAAACACCAATCAATCATGTGAAGCCCTGACAACCCAATACAAATCACTGTGTGAGAAAAAAAAATTACAGATTGCTAACAGGTAAGCGGCTATACTAACATACAAAACATAATTTCACCTTGGAGAAACATAAAGGTGAAGTATACCACTGTCCTGTAGCCTGTTAATCCACTGTGAGCAATAGTATTTCTAGGTTCAAATCCAAAATTCTGTTGATCCACAAGTGTAAAAACTGGCATACTCTTCCATGGAATCCCAAGAAGGTGTACCTAACAAGGAAGAACAAAGAAACAGTGTGTAAATTCATTTCAAAATGTCTACGAAATTAAGATTATTACATGCTTATTTAAAAATCCTAAAACTAGTCTTTTAATTTTAATTTACTTTTGAACCCACAGTTCAAACCTGAAGACTATTTTAGGGATTTTAGATGGTGGTGTTTAGGGAAGGGGGTTATAGGTAAAGGGAGTGGGAAGTGGAGAAGGGAAGGTTGGGGCTTGAAGGTGAAGGGGCAGAGGGAGGGGTAGTAGGGTGGGGCTTAAGGATAGCAGAGGAGGTTGGGGAAGGGTGGGTTGGGCAGGCAGAGTGCAGAGGAAGTAGATGAGAAGGGGAAGCGGAGGGTTGGGGTGGAAAGAAGGAAGGGAGGGTGGCTTGGGGATGTGGAGGGGAGGAAGAAAAAGGGAGAGAATGAGAAGGAGGGAGGACAGGAGTGGAGGAAGGGGAAAGAAAAGGGGAAAGGTATAAGAAAATCATGAAAGAGAAAGGTAAGCGGGTATTTGGTGGGGAGGAGGAGGGGCTAAAAAGAAAGGTAGATGGATAATATGGAAGGGAAAGAAAAAGATGGTCTCAAGGGATGAGTACTATTTAGATGAAATAATATGGCACTAGAGCCTATGCCAGGCAAGGGAGAGCATGGATGATTTTGCTGTGCCCAGTACTGCTGTGTGTCCCTGGATTGCCTATCTGAAGGAGGCTATTGAGAGAGAGGGATTTGCAATTGTTTTAAGATCTAAATCAGTACGGAGTTTGGTGTCGACGGGCGTGTGCTACATCATGTGTGTCCTGGACAATTATTGTCACAATCAGAGGGAGAGGAGTTGTAAAGTCAACCAGGTCTGGGACTGGTAGCTGGCCACCACTGTTCTATTGTTTGCAGTGGGCTGTTTTAAGACTGGTCATTTTCCCATTGGCCACAAACTTGTTTGTTGACTGGAGTACTGTAGACCTGAGGTACAGAGTTGACACCAAGAGCTGTGGACAAAAAGTCTATGTTGGGAACTGGCTTGGGAAACTGGGATAACCGTGAGTACCAAAAATAGCATTCCATCAAAGCTAAAACAAATTATTATCTTGTACCAGAAACCCTTGATAGCGGGACATTCAAAGGGCTAAAAAAGTACACAAGGCAATACTGATGTAATATCTGAGAGAGATGAAACATTAAAGATTAAACTGACTATTACAATTGAAATTGCCTGTTGGGAAGTGACAGCCCCTTGAGCTGGTTTGAATTATCGTGCATTGGAAAGTGAGAGCCCTATTGCAATTAAGCTAAGAACTTAATAATGAGCTGGACTTGTGCATTGCTTACTTTCTAAGAACTCTTTGATAATTTTAAGGACTGCCTGTATTGAAATCTGTTGTGGGGTTGAGTGGGTAGGGTTTTTTTGGGTGGTTTGTATTAGTGTGATTGGTAGTGTGAATGAGTGTGTGTGACTGTGGCAATTCTGTGGTGTATTTACAATATTTGCTTCAGGGATTTGTAATAAGGTGATTGTAGGAAAAAACTGTTAGGATGTGCCTGGGATATAAACTTGTAAGGTGCAGCTACTCGGCAGCCTACTTCTATGACCTTCACCCTTTCAAGCTCCCCTCACTTCCTGCAGAAATATAAAAGAGATGAAGGGCATTGGGGATTGTTTGTATGGAAGGGTCAGGACAGGGGAACATACATTTGACTGCTGAGGAGTTGCAGATACGGGTGGTGAGGTCAAGGAGGTGCCCTCAGATGAAATGGGAGTTGTAGAGGGGTTCACCTTACTGATTCCTACATCCAAGGGCTCCACTGTTGAAAGTGGGCAGGTAGTTGGTCCAGCAGACTCCCCTCATCCTACTCGGTCTGTGTTATGCAATGCCAAGTCGATGAGGAACAAGACTGTGGTAATAGCAGACTTGGTGTCCTCGGTAGACCTGGCTTGCATCATGGAGACCTGGCTGGACGAGAATGCTGCTCCCATTTTGGAAGCAGCGGTACTGACTGCATACTCCATGATACACACCCTGAGCTAGGATCACAGAGGCAGGGGAGTAGTCATTTATTTTTAAGCCAGCCTGGGTCTCACAGTGCTAACAGTGAGTCCTACTGGGTCATTTGAGATTGTTGCCATGTGAGGAGGTCCTGGCACAGGTTACAGGATCCTTCTGCTTTACCACCATCCGGATGGGCAGAGGGAATTCCTGTGGGAGGTTGGAGACTTCATCGCCATCCTGGTATTGAAGCCCCAGATGGTTAATTCTGAAGGACTTCAATGCCTGCGTCAGTGATGGACTCTCATCATTTGGACATGACCTCCTGCAGAGTAAGGAAGCTTTGGTCCTGTCACATGTTGTTACCTCAGTGACCAACTCGCATGGTCATATGTTAGACCCGTCATTCACTCTGGGTCTTGGGGACGATGACCTCAGGATTGATCCAGTCATTTGGTCAGATCATAGCACCATGAGCTTCATGTTTGGGCCTGCCACAAGGGTCCATCCTCTGTGGAGATGGTCCAGTACCACCCATTGTGGAGTCTGTCCCCAGCAGGACTACAGGTGTTACTGGATCTACTGAGTGTGGAGACTGCACATGGGACAGGTCCAGAGAAGGCAGTGGCAGCCTATAAAAGTCCATCGGTGCTGCCTTTGGATTGATTGTATCCATTCATGTCTGACCCTTATCTACTTATTGGGGGGCCCCCTTGGTTTGATGGTGAGCTTAGGGAGTTAAAGATAAAGGGCCGGATATTGGAGCAGTGCTGGAGGAGATCTGGGCTGATGGAAGACAAATTGGACATGAAGTTACATTACGATGACTATCAGGGGGCAATCTTCTGAATGAAGGCAGATTTTTTTGTCAAGAGAGATTGTTGCAGCAAGGGACAGACCAGCTCAGCTGCTCTGTATGGTAGATAGGCTATTACATCGATCCTGTCTCCGGATGGGAGGAGCAGGTTCAAGTGCAAGGTGTGAGCAGTTTGCTCTGTTCTTTGCCAAAAAAGTGTCCTTTATCAGGATGATGATCACTTCCAGTGTCGCTCAAAGGGATGGTGGGGTTCAGCCTGAGTCGAGCCAGAGCACCCCTCTTGTATGGACTGAGTTTGATCCAACTGGAGTGGAGGAGGTGGCTGAGATAGTCTTGAAACTGCAACCAACATATTGTGATCTAGAACCAGGTTTAACCTGACTTTTGGATGATGCATGGCACTGATAGTATCTCTGGTGGCTGAGATTGTCTGGAGCTCCTTGCGGAATGGGGTCATTGCTATAACACTAAAATAGGCCTTGGTTAGACCCCTATTGAAGAAACTTTCAATGGACTCAGAGTGTCTCAGCAGCTACAGACCAGACTCAAATCTCTCACTTTTAGGTAAGATTTTGTTGAAAGTTGTGGCCATCCAACTCGAGACAGGTCTTGCCTCTTTCCACACTTATGAGTGTTTCCAATCTGAATTCAGAGACAGACATAGCACAGAGACTAAGGTGCTAAATGATCTCTTAATGGTGAGAGATAGGAGATAATGTACCATCTTAATTCTTCTTGATCTGTCAGCAGTGTTTGACACAGTGCACCACGAGGTGCTGCTGGACTGCCTGTGGTACTGATGTAGACTAACTGGTAATGCTATTAATTGGTTTAGGTCCTACCTCATGGGCAGAATACAAAGGGTGACAATGGAATTAGCCTCATCTAACCCAATGCAGCTGTGCTGTGGAGTTCCCCAGGGGTCAGTCCTGTTGCCCTTAATGTTTAAAGAAAATAGCGTGAGTCATCATTTGTTAACACCTGACATATCGCTTATAACTGTCTGACCTCCAGAAGCTGATTCCTTCCAGTTCCTCCACTGTGTCCCCACTTTTTGCCACCTCCAAGGCTGCACCAATCCTAAAAGACTGTGGAGTGAATTCGCCTGGGTCTTTCCCTATAAAGGCCAGCTCCTTCCTCATTATTGCCCCCACCTGGAATGCTATGACTGGCCTTCTGTCCCAGTGCCAGAATATTACCCCTATAGCGCTTCCCCTGTGGTTGTCATACTCCTTCCATGCAGCCACCATGCAGCTTAGTGCCCCAGGCTTCCTGTGCAGGGCAACTGTGGCCTCCCACCCCTTCTGGTTCATATTTGACCTGGTCAGACTGAAGGAGATAGTGTCTCCCTCTATCCATACCCCTTCATGTTGTAATGAGAGTTCAGGTACCCCTTTTTGGGGGGCCAACACCTCCAGCACCCTGAATACCCCAGCTGCCATTACTGCGAAGACCGCTGTGAAGAAGCAGGCCTCCTGGGCTAAGCTGCACACTTTCCATGTGGCCCCCAACACCTTGTCCAGCAGTTGGCCCCCGATCAGGCACCTGCCATCCTTCCTGCTCCCCTGTTGCCGCCACCATCTGGCCAGCATCCTTTTGACCATCCTGCCTGCCATTGTGTCTGGCCACCATCTGTCCAGGCATGCCCAGCTCACTACTGCTAACTGAACCACTATTGTGGCGTGTACCATCCTCAACTCCCATTTTTCTACCACAAACCTCTCAACCTGCTCATCCCGGCCCAGTTTTGTCCTGTCCCACCCCTGTCTAGCTTTAAACCCCTCGAAGCTGGCCCAACCCCCTTTGTACACCCTCTGGTTTCCTGGTAGCCTAGGAGCCCCGCTACAGTCCCCTTGCAGTGGACCTCCAATCCCCCACATCTGAATCCAGGACCCTGGTCCTCTGTGTTGCTGCCTGTGGAGCCAGACTTTGGAACCTGCTGAGCTGTAAGCAGGAAAGACTGTCAACCAATTCATTCTTGATCCCCAGGATATACTGTGCTTTGAATGACACATTCAGATTCAGCCCCAACAGTACCAACCTCCTCATTATATGGCCCACTGTCTCCGTTTTCCCACCCTGCCTGTTGCTGACTACCACCACACCTTTATTTTCTCACCGCAACATGATGCTTTTTCTCCTCAACTGCTCTCCCACACCTCAATGGCCACCCAAATTGGGAATATTTCCAAAAAACGTGATGTCTCTCAAATGGTCTGCTGCCCCCAATTGGCTTTGCCAGGCCTCTGCCATCCATTCTCCCTTAAAATATGCTCCCATACTGAGTGCCCCTGAGGTGTTAATGTATAGGTCTAGGTCCATGTTGGGCTCACATTCCATCTACCAGAACGTTACCCCATTATACTGGTCTAGGAATTCCTCCCAAACCTTGAGGTCCTCTCATACTCCCTTTGAGATGTCCACCCAGTGGTGCGGCTTCTTTGCCTTCCCGGTCACCCTCCCTAGCCTTCTCATAAATGGCCTCCATGGGATGATCACCTTGCATGCAAAATTAAGGTGCCCCAGCAGCTGCTGTACTTGTAAAAGTGGCACCCTCTGCCTCCCTATTACTTGTGCCAGTAGCCCCCTTACCTTGGCCACTTTGTCCCCCAGTAGCCAGAAACAACCTTGCTCCATGTCCACCTCAATCCCCAGGAAATACAGCTTATGAGCTGGACCCTCAGTCTTCCCTTGTGCCAGCGGGATCCCAATCCACTCGCACATCACCATGAAGTCCCCCAACATGCCCTGCATCTCTGCGTGGCTTACCCGATGATTAGAAAATCAACCAGGTAGTGCACTACCCTCTTGTGGCTGTATTTCTCCCTGAACACCCACTGGACCCATGAGCTGAAAACCTCAAACGTCAAACAGGCCACCGAGAAGCCCATGGTCATGGCCTTGTCAATGTGTATGTCCCCTTGAAACTGGAACCCCAGCAGGTTCCAGTCAGCTAGGCTGATCGGCAGCAGCCAAAAAGAGGACTTATGTCCGTTTTTGCCAACCACGCCCCCTTAATTGCCCTGACCAGCTCTACTGCTTGGTCTAATGAGGTGTAGGATACAGTTTGCAGGTGGTCTGGAATGCCGTCATTCACTGATTGCCCTTCTGGGTATGAAAAATGGTGAATCAGTCTGCATTCGCCTGCCTGCTTCTTGGGGTCCACCCCCAAGGGAAATATCTGGAATTTGGGGCATGGCAGCACTGCCAGCAGCCCCTCCATCTGCCCCACCCTTATCTCTTTCCATATCTTTTCTCTGACCACCCCCTTCCTTTCCTGTCACCTACCCCAGGTTCTTGGCTGTCATCCCTCTTCATGGCCCATGAAAACCCAGCGGGAAGCCTTCCCTAAAACCCTCGGAGGCTGTCACCCACATCCCTGTCTGGGTACTCCTGGGTCCATGCCTCCACCACCTCCTGTACAATGGGGATGCAGGCCAGTGAGTACCCCAAACTCCCAATTTCCTGCTCCTGTCTAATAACTGTAGGTGGCCCTGAGGCCTCCCCTGTTATGCCACTCCACCTCTGTTGGTGCCCCCCCACTTCCTTGAAAGGGGAGGTCCAATTGTTGGCAGCTCCCCTGTCCTCCCCTCTCCCCCCCTTGCCTGCAGGAAGTCAACAGATGGACTCCCCCACATCTAGAGCAAACAAGCTTGAATTTACAGTGTGTCCAGTTGCAGGATGCCTTTTTGAACCCCAACAGGGTTTTGCACCTGCGGCCGGTGTGTTTTGCCTCCCAGTGTCCCCTCTGGTTGGAGTCCCTTGGCCTGACATGGACATGGTCTTCACCCACAACTCGGAATGCGTACTGTCCCACCTCAAATCTCCCCTTGCTGCCATGCACCTCCGGAAGGCCTCATTGTATTTGAGCCATCTGAAACCCAGCTTGGTCTTGCATGTGTCCCTGATGGTCGCCATGTAGGTCAGTAGTAGGATGGCCAGTTCCAACCTGTTTTCCAGGACTATGGTGCTAAATACCATGAACCCCGCTTGCCAATTATCAAAGGTTTTCCCTTTCCATTTTGCCTCCTCAACCTTGTGGCCCACCACTGTGAGTGCCATGGTCATCTCAAGCTTTCCCACCGACTCCTTCTGCTCATACTTCTTGTTGGTATCCTAGACCACCAATCTGAATATGTCCATGAACTCCACTTTCCATATCCTCTCCTTCAGTGAGGCTAACACGTGGTCACCCAACGTGAGTCCCGAGGGTCCATTGGATTTCTGGCCCCCGGCTTGTGCCCCAGTCTGCCTGCCCCCCTTCTTTCCTCATATGTCTCAGAGGACTTTTTCCATTTTGCCTATCCCTGCCACCCCCATGTCCCCCAGCAACCCCTCCAAATACTCTTTAAGGGTTACCATCTTTGGTGATATCCACCACATCCTTACCCCCATCCGGGCTTATGTTATCCAGCTCTGGCTCTGGCCATGGAACCACCACTGGCTAGGGGTTGGCCCTCGCTCCTCGGGGCTTCTTGGCTGGTTACCCTTTCCCCACCCATTTGGCCCACTCTTTCCATTTCCACTGCACCTCGTCTTCATCATCTTTCTGTTTTGCTGCCGCCATGAGCTCTGGCATCTGTTCCATCTGTTTAGTGGCCTCTTCCATCATCTTCTTGCTGATCATCTGTTTTTTGTTGTCACCATCTCTGTAAAATTGCTATGGGCGGAAATAAGAGAAAATGTCAAACCATGGTGCTACTGGTCCTCTCTCTGCTGGTCTGCCCCAGCATTATGCCTTTGGCCACAGCCGGGCTTACCTCATGTTGGGGTTTATCCACTACTCATCCCTGTGCTATGCCTCCAGCTGTAGCCGGGCTTGCCTCATGCTGGGTGTTGTCCACAACAGATGATCAGCCCCCCAAAGCTTGCCTCATGGCACACAGAACCTAGGCCACCAGCCCAGGGTCTTTCCATGTGACTGGTACCTAAAACCAATAGCCAAGGGGGACCAGAACTCACAAACTACCTGCGTGTGACACAGATTTGACCTGAAGCCCCCCAGGCACTAGAACTTCTACCCTTGCGCTGGCCCAATTAAAACTGGTACTAAAGCTCCTGACAGGCAAGAGAAAGACCCATGGCCACTTCATCCCACCTGCCCATCTTCCAATGGAACCACAGGCAGGTGGAGAAATAACAAGAGGGAGCCGCTATAAATTCCAAACTAAAATCTGCTGCTGCATTCAAAACATAAACCAGGTGAGACATGCTTCACTGACTGTCCCCACACTAGCATCACCACACTAAAGTCCCGTCCTAAAACAGTATCAGCCTCTACAAACAATCTCACTGCTTAGCTCAAATGCAAAATGCCAAGCAAATGCCTAGCATGAGCTCCTTTTTAAAGCATAAATGGTTCTAAAACACCATTCCATTTAAAACGCTAGCATCCAGCATACCAAGAACACCTTCCCAAACTCTGTGAAAAAGGAATGCTCCATTTTTCAACCAGCAGTAACCAACTAATAAGTCACTACAAGCTTGAATTTGCTTCCCCAGCCCCTAACTGCTCATCCTAAATACCTGCAAATTTTATCTTTTTTTTTTAAATGTCTGTTATTGTGCATCTTTTAAAATGCTGAAAATAAACATTATTCTTGTTAAACCCAATTATTAAAACCAGTCAAATGCCATACATACTTTACTGTGCCTGGCATACAATGTGGTCAGCAGGCCCCAAATCCTATATTTTCTTATTTATCTTTATTAATCCTTTAAATAATTTACTTTCTAGTCTGCACCAGGCAAGACAAAACCTCTCAGCAAACCTGCTTATAATTTGTCTGTCTCCAATACCTGCTTTAACCTATTAATCAGCAAGACATAAATTCTTAAATCACTTTTTTTTTTTTTAACAACAGCTAGCAAGCGGCGGCCAATCTTCCAGTGTGTCTTTTCTTTTTTACAAATCTTTGAAATAAATACCTTAAACCATGAAAAGTTCATTCTGTATTAAAAACTGTCTCTCTCTCTCTTGCTCTACAAAAACTCCCTTACAAAAGGACTCTGCTGGCTACCTGAACCAGAGTACTAGGCCTTAAATTCCATGCGGTCAGCTATGTGGCCAGCAGGCCAAGACAAAAACCTCTCACCAAACCAGCCTGTAATTTGTCTGTCTGCAATGCCTGCTTTAACATATGAATCAGCAAACCATAAATTCTCAAATCACTTTTTTTACAACAGCTGGCAAGCAGTGACTAATCTTCCAGTGCATCTTTTTTTAAACAAATCTTAGAAATAAATACCTTAAACCACAACAATTCCATTCTGTATTAAAACTACCCCCTACAGTCTACAGCCAGGACATGCTTTAGCCTCTGGCCGGCTTAAGCAACAAAATCACAGCAGTTGCTAAAATTCTTTCTCACACAAATACTGAAAAACAATTCCTTAAAGCAACAAAACCACAGCAGTTGCTAACATACTTCTTAAAACCAATCTTGGATCTGCATGGCTGACCCTTTTAAAAAGCACACAATTTCCACTGGGCCTAGCCATGCTACCACCACATGACCAGTAGTGGCCTAGTTAAACAGATTGTGTCTTACCTTGTTTGCCAATTAATGTGCTGAAACTGTAAAAAAAAAACAGCAAAAGAGGACTAGCTGCCTGTGAGATGCTCTTAAATAGCCCATTAGGACCCCAATCAGGACCCCTGATGGCCCCTCCTCCTGGACAATCCCCAGGCCCCTGGGCTCCTTGTCATATGATGCTAGCCCTTGTCCCCACCCCTTCCTTGTGATGTCACTGGCTCTTCCCTTACCTCTGCAGCCCTTGGCTTCCCACCATAATTTCTGGGAGAGGCCTGGGACAACCTGGCTTGCCCTTTAATTGGCAAGCTTAATTATCACTGTGCAGTACTTATTTTAATTGTATCAAGTTCTGCAGTTGTTTCTTCCTATCATTACCCTTCCCTGGCTCACACCTAGAAACAAGACATGGCTGAGTGAGCTTTTTCAAGTCACCTACTTCTAAATAAATAAATCCTTAGATGAAAACAGCATATTACCAGCTGGACATGTTAGAAAACAAATTAAATTAAATCTCTTGACCAGAAACATAAGGGGAAAATTGACTGGAGCAGGATCATACAGTATATAAGACAGTTAATATTTTCTGGGATTTACATTACATAGTATGGCACACACCAGATTCAATGGCATATTCAAAACATAAATTGATGGCCATTTTGTACATATCCAGTGGCTGACAGAGTTTCGCAATTTTACTGAAAATGACAAAATAAAGAACATAATTAAATGCATGGTGAAATGCAGACCTTAAGTTAATGATCTTATCTTATTTATTATTAATTATTAGACACAATCACCACATCTGAAGCTGTTACCTCAGCCTTATTTTCCCACGCAGACACACTGAAGCTAGCTTGATGTTTGCGAGACAATATACAGTATGCAAATTACCCATATATACAGTATATGTCATTGCTGGCTCAGTGCACCAAACTATTTCTCTGTGATTCACTCAGCTATCACTGGAGATGCTGGAAATCAAACTTATAACAGATCATAACTAGTAGGAGCTCTTAATTAAATAACCAACAGACTATGAGGGTAGGCATTGATTTTTTATTTAGAAGTTCAAAAGCAGTCACTAAATACCGGCTCTTTAATAATTGGCAGACATGAAGACAGGCAAGCTAAAAGTGTCTTAGACAAGCAGCACAAAATATCAGTTCACAACAGCATGAATCTGAAAACAATTGACAAAAAGAATCATGAAAAGAACTTTTTATGTTGGCTCATGATTGCACAGCCAACATATTGCGTTAGTAGCATATCTGGAGGTGCGGTCACTGTGGGCGAATGCAGAACATGCATCAGTAGGTGGGTCCCTCATTCCCCAATAAGGCAGCTGCAGGCACTGACACCAGCAACACTTAAACTAGCTACCACATTAAAGAAAAGGTCCACTGCAAAGAGAGCCAAGCTTCTCGTGCAGCGGCGTGCCTTTCCTGGTGAACCAGTTTCCAAAACATGGTGGCATGCTGCCATAGAGTGCCCCGACCCACTTCATTTGCAAATGGAGGAGCCCACTCCCTGTCGGCATAATGCAACCCCTCTCCTATTTAACGTGTGTGCCGAGGGGGTGCCCAGTCCCCCTCAGCATCATGTCCCCCCATTTGTTGTGTGTGCTGACAGGGGTGCCCAATCCCCCATCAGTTACAAATCCGCCCCCAAAAAACACAATAAGGTAGCCTACCGGGAGCCCACCCCAGCATTCCAAATGCCCCTGTAAAAAAAAAATCATCCTGTGATGTTTTTTTTAACCTGCAAAGCAGAAAATGGTCCCCCGTCAACTCCAGTGGCACCGCGCCCAACCTGTGCCCACCCTCTGTGCACCCTGTCTCCCCACACACACACACTCACTCCATACTTACCTCCATAGCATGGCGAGATGATCTTCGATGGACCGGAAACATGTCTGCACTCTTCAAAGCTGACCGTGAACTGAAAAAATGCCAGTAAGCTATATAATGGTATAAATAGGGGTTTTTCAACTTTGGTACTTATCTAGGGGAATTTTGGGGAATTTTGGCACCAAACTTTCAACATGGGGTTATTGGGACCCCTCCTCATGAATTCAGTCACTGTCATGGCGTTATTCTGTCCCGAAAGGTGATTTCACAGTGACTGCGAGGAGTCACCTTTTGGGACCGATTAATGAAACAACGTATTGCGTTATGAAGGGGGGTCTGAAAAAGCCTAAGTTGAAATTTGGTGAAAAAAAATCCCCAAAATGGCTGTTTTATGAGGGTGAATTGTGCAGTTTCCACACACACTCGTAACTTCATGAATTTGTAATATTTTCACTCCAGATTTTCAAAAGTGACATTTTTCTGCACCTCCTTATGAACAACATAGCTGTCATTTTACATATCCTGGCCAAAATGTGTTTTCACGTGTCCGGAACAGAATTGCACTGTCGCTGTGTGAAATCAGTTTTCAGGACAGTTTGAGAAAATGACGGTGCAACTGTTCATGAGCAGAGGTCCTAAAATGCCTATGTTGAAAATTTGGTGACGAAAGTCCATAAAATGACTGTTACAAGCATGTGTTGCGCAGTTTCCACACACCCTTGTAACTTCACAAATTTGCAATATTTTCATGCCAGATTTTCAACACCGACATTTTTCCACATCTCCTTATGAACAGTACAGCTGTCATTTTTCACATCCTGCCCAAAATGTGTTTTCGCACCTGTGGTGCACAAAGGCGTGGTCACTGTGGGAAATCAACTTTTGGGACAGACTAACAACATCACAGTGCCACTGTTCATGAGGGGAAGTCCCAAACTGCCATTGTTGAAAATGTGGTTAAAAAAATTCCAAAAATAATTGGGTTATGGACGTGTGTTGCGCAGTTTCTATGTCTGCTCATAACTTCACCAATTTTTCATATTTTTACTCCAGATTTTCAGCATTGCCATTTTTTTACACCTCCTCATGAACAATACCATTGTCATCATTCACATCCTACCCAAAATGTGTTTTCATGCCAGTGTCACCAAATGGCATAGTCGCTGTGCAAAACCACCTTTCAGCTACCAAACTGATAGTGCCGCTCTTAATGAGCTGGGGTCACAGAAAGCCCATATTTAAAATTTGGAGTGAAAATACCAACAAGCGCCTATGGTGTTAGTGTTTCCAACTGTAGCATCCCACCCTGTAGAGACAGACAGGCATCAGGGGTGTGACCTAGGATCATTGGCTGTAATGCTCATGCCATTCCACCCCACGCCCCCACCCTGCAGCCACTGACAGGCATTGAGGTGTGCCTTGGAGTGTTCGGCCCTAAAGTTCATCCCATTCTCCTATACTGCACCCATCTCAGTGTATTTTCTTATGGAATGGGGTAAGTATAAGACCTAAAGACCCCAAGGCACTCCACAACACTTGTCAGTGTCTACAGGGTAGGGTGAAGTAAAATGGCATGAGCATTATAGCTGATGACCCAAAGACATGCCCCAATGCCTGTCAGACTCTGCAGAGTGAGGTTGGAGTCAGTTCAATACTTCACTGCCATTCCTATTATGCATCTCTAATTCGTGCACTACCAATGCCAGCGAGTCAACATTTGGCCTTGACAAATGTTTGTTTTAACTCCAAGACTTCTCATTTTTCACAAAAAAAAGTCCATACATGTACTTGCACTGTCATGTCTTCTGCTCCTATTGAGTTCACATACATTTATAAGCTTTCACAGACTGTCAATCAAATTCAAGCAAAGGATTTTGAACTCAACGTCCTTACTAGCAAGACACAGAAATAACATGAATGGTGAAGATTGTTTTTCACATTTTCATGGAAATGGAGGAATAATACAAGCATCTGTGAGACTGATCCATAGAGTGTCGTTTCAGAATTAACATGACAATAATTATCTGCAGTTCCTTAAACTGGATATAAAATGAAACCAGAAAAAGTGCTGTACTTGTCATTGTTGCCTCCGTGTGCTTTGTCTCCATCTAGTTTAACATAAATTTCATTTCCTGAATCCAGGTGGAGGACCACACTGTTATTGGCATAGTCATAGTTCTGATCAGCATCCTGGGCTATAGCACTGGCATAGACCTAGAAAATAGCAAGCACAGTCAGAATGCTTGACACTGCAATGTGCAGCGTATGATGTAATGAGCTTTACTTAAAATGTTAGATTAACAACTGCGTACCTCAGTAGTCTTGTAAGACACACAAATTACAAGTAAATAAGGCAGTATACTTATTAAAGCCAAGTTCCTAAGGGGCTAACCAACAACTGTCTAATTCGCTGACACATTAATTTGAAAAACAAGTAGGTAAGCTTCTCCAAAGCAACATATAGATGTGGTCAAAATAAATATTTACTAATCTGCAGTCCAATAACATGAAAGAGAATGGATAGTAATGTGAAGACAATCAAGATACTGGTGGTTGCCAGCCGCTAATGTTACCTCAGTTGAGTTATTTAATTCTTTGACCACGAGGCTGCAAAATAATTGGCCATGACTGCGGCCGAAGATTTTGCATGCTCGCGGCAGATCGTTAGTGTGCAGTGGATGAAGATTGTAAAACTGCAAAATGCTATTTTCTGACAAAACTAAAATAAACCAGAAGCATGGATCAATAGTGGGAAGCCCCCTGATCTAAACCCATGCCTCCATTATTTCACAAGTCACCCATGGGATGAAATATTTACTTTTTTTTCTGACTGCAAACTGAAAACAAAGTGAAGGTCCTTGAGGCCGATAAATTTCTGGTGGCCAAAGATTTATTGGTCATGAGCCTGCATGTTCTTTGACCATGAGGCCCAAAAAAACAATTCTTCTTTCGCAAATCATACATATAAATTTTCCCATGGGTTATAATGGGAACTTCAAACTTTACTAACTTTTGAATGTATTAATATTTTTTCACCAAACAAAAAGTGGCATATTCCTTGACCCATGCACTTTCCATGTTCCAAGCTTTGGACTAGCAGACCACACGTGGCTGAGCAGCACCACAGACAATAAATGCACAACACTGGTGAAAAGTGCATTATTTGGTGCTTTGGTGTGCAAAAACTGTATATCCCACCAAGACACATCTTGGCAAATCAAGAGATCTGCCAAGCCAGACTGCACATACCAAATTTTGTGGAAATCCGTTGAATGGTTGAAAAGTTATTAACGAGCACAATTTGAGATTTAACATAGACGTGACTACTCAACCCTAAATATAACGCGACCACCCCCCTATAATATATATATATATTATGGTAGCACGGTAGTGCTACCATAGTTAGGGTTGAGGAGCCATTTCTATGTTAAACCCCAAAACTTTGCACCTTAATAACTTTGCAACTGTTTGATGGATTTGCCTGAAATTTGGAATTTATGATCAAGAACCATAGGCCTTGGGATCTGCCAAGTTTTGTACTGGTCGGATATACAGCTGAGGAGTTATTAAGTGTGATCTGTGCGACATTTACGCTTTTCTGGAATTCTGTGGTCGCGCCTACAGGTCATACGGTTTGCGTGACTGGCCCAAAATCTTCAGGGAATGTGCAGCCAGGGTCCCCGATGTGCCTTTCAAAGATTTCGTGAAAAAATATTAAACGGTTCAAAAGTTATTCAAAAAACAGTTTCCCATTATAAGTCAATGGAAAAGTTAACA
The DNA here is from genome assembly GCA_016271365.2 of Neoceratodus forsteri. Taxonomy (NCBI): domain Eukaryota; kingdom Metazoa; phylum Chordata; order Ceratodontiformes; family Ceratodontidae; genus Neoceratodus; species Neoceratodus forsteri. The sequence goes on along the minus strand of CM057449.1, from coordinate 589,028,538 downwards.
AAAGTTCAACACTTTCGCGAATGCATTTTTACTTTCGCAATGGGCCTGTTACTTTGCAAATCGCCATTTTGTTTTCAGTTGGTGATCAGAAAATAGTTGGCATTTAAATTTGGGACCCTCTAGCAACCTAATTTTTTTGTATTCACCTAGTTGGGCCCTGAGGATGCTTGACATGTCTTTATTTTGTGGTAAAACACCCCAGAAATACGTTTTCAAATTTCTGAAAAGTACTTTCAAGAAATTACTTTTGTGTTTCATTTAAAGCAATGTAATGTTTGCGAAGCTTCAAATTATGACAGTAATTTTCTAGTCTGTGGGAAAATGACAGCAATTCTTTGGCACTGCACTGCAAAATAACCGTTGGGAGTTTTGGACTGAAATTTGGAGGGAACGCAGCCGACATCTCACAGATGTGCCTTTCAGTGTTGTATTGAAAAGATATTACACGGCAGAAAAGTTATGGCACTCCAAAGTTGACAGTTTTTCCCATAGGATAACATTACGGCGCCCCAAGCATTACAGGAATCCTTTGGCACCCTGCTGCAAAATAACGGTTTGGTCTTTTTTCCTGAAATTTGGAGGGAAGACAGCCAACAGTACACAGATGTGCCTTTCAGTAGTTTGGTGAAAAAATATCACATGGCGGCAAAGTTACAGCACTCCAAAATTGACAGTTTTTCCTATAGGATAACATTACGGCGCCCGACACTTAACAGAAATCATTTGGAGCCCTGCTGCAAAATAACGGTTTGGTCTTTGTTCCTGAAATTTGAAGGGAAGACAGCCAACAGCCCACAGATGTGCCTTTCAGTAGTTTGGTGAAAAAACATTACAGGGAGGCAAAGTTATGGCGCTCTGAACTTTTCTTTTTCCCATAGGATAACATTCAGGCGTTACTGGCGCCTTTCAGGCCCGTATCTCGGAAACGGTGCGAGATACGGACTTTTCGTCGGAAAATGTCTTAGCCCCATGATGGGGCTAAGATTTAAATTAGCCAGGACAGTTGTAAATAACATGACTTTTAAATTTTTTTCCTACATCGTACGGTTCCTGAGATATAATGTACAGTGGCGTGAAAAAGTATTTGCCCCCTTCCTGATTTTCTCTATTATTGCATATTTGTCACACTGGATGTTTTCAGGTCTTTAGACAAAATATAATATTAGATAAAGGGAACCTGAGTGAACAAATAACACTTTTTTTTTACTTATTTCATTTATTTAATGAAAAAAGTTAACCAACACCAACTGGCACTGTGTGAAAAAGTAATTGCCCCCTAGTTAAATCAACCCAATTAAAGGGATAATTAGAGTCAGCTGATTGAACACAGCCAGGCTTGATTACAGCCAGCCCTGCTCAATATAAACCTCACTTATTTTGGCCCTACCATCAGAGTCACGCTGCCAGCACAAAGATTCAACAAGCACATTATGCCATGATCAAAGGAAGTTCCTGAAAAGATCAGAAAAAAATTTGTTGCCCTCTATCAGTCTGGAAAGGGCTACAAAGCTATTTCTAAGGCTCTGGGACTCCATTGAACCACAGTGAGAGCCATAATCTCCAAATGGAGAACACTTGGAACAGTAGTGAACCTTCCCAGGAGTGGGCGGCCTGCCAAAATTACTCCAAGGGCGCAGTGTAAAATCATCCAAGAAGTCTCAAAGGATCCTAAAACAACATCCAAAGAACTGCAGGCTTCTCTTGCCTCAGCTAAGGTCAGTGTTCATGACTCCACAATCAGAAAGAGACTGGGCAAAAATGGGCTTCATGTGAGAGTAGCAAGGGAAACCACTGCTAACCAAGAAGAACATAAATGCTCATCTCTCATTTGCCAAGAAGCACCTGGATGATCCACAAGCCTTTTGGAAAATGTTCTATGGACAGATGAGTCCAAAGTGGAACTTTTGGACAACATGGATCCCATAATGTCTCGCAGAAGCAAACACAGCATTCCACAGTAAGAACACCATACCAACAGTCAAACATGGTGGTGGTAGTGTGATGGTGTGGGGATGCTTTGCTGCCTAAGGACCTGGATGACTTGCCATAATTAAAGGAACCATGAATTCTGCTCTGTACCAGAAAATTCTTAAGGAGAATGTCCAGTCATCCTTCCGTCAGCTGAAGCTGAAGCGTAGTTGGGTCATGCAGCAAGACAATGATCCAAAACACAAAAGCAAGTCCACATCAGAATGGCTAAAAAGAAGTAAAATTAAAGTTTTGGAGTGGCCTAGTCAAAGTCCAGACTTAAACCAATAGAGATGCTGTGGCAGGACCTGAAACGAGCAGTTCATGCTCGAAACCTACCAAATGTTACTGAATTAAAGCAGTTCAGCAAGGAAGAGTGGGTTAAAATTCCTACACAGCGATGTGAAAGACTGATATTGAATTATAGGAAGTGTTTGGTTGCAGTCATTGCAGCTAAATGTGGCATAACCAGTTATTAAGTGTAAGGGGCAATTACTTTTCACACAGTGCCAGTTGGTGTTGGTTAACTTTTTTTCATTAAATAAGTGAAATTAAAAAAAAAACAACTGTTATTTGTTCACTCAGGTTCCCTTTATCTAATATTACATTTTCTCTAAAGACCTGAAAACATCCAGTGTGACAAATATGCAATAATAGAGAAAATCAGGAAGGGGGCAAATACTTTTTCACACCACTGTATTTAGTATTCCAAGATCTCATTTTCTGCGCCGATACTCATTATTTTGCATACATTGTTTGTACTCACTGTCTTTCTCAATGCAGGTTTTGGGGAAAACCAGCCTGTGCGCTTACATCACTGTTACTGTTGCCCTTTCCGCTTACGGATCTGTACCCGTTTCACTTACCATTGACGTCTGCGCCACCATGTGCGTTATCCTTTGCGCCATTTGCGCTATGCTTAGTTATTTTTTTGCCATTTCTGTCTACAGTACTGTTTATCTTACTGTTTCACTTTACATCACCATGCCCATTGACATTTCTGTTTGCAGGCACCATGCTACTATGTGACAACACATCACGCAGACCATTCCCGTCTACGCCACCATGTGCATTACCCTTTCTGTTCTCATTCGTGCTTGTGTTACCATGTGCGCCACTGTTAGCATTTCTGTTTGTGTTGCTCCCGCCGCTGCATTACATTCATTATTTCTCGTTATCATTCTCAAAAGAAGGAAAATTAGAGGCAAAAACTCCGTTTAATGCATTAGTTGGTTGTTCACAGCGACAAAAGTGAGGAATTGTTAGGTTGAAACCCCTGAACCCCCACCCCCAACCGGCATTAAAAGCGACGAGATCATGGGTCCTAACTCACCCCATTTCTCCTATACTTCTGCTGCTTTACATGTCATGGGGTGAGAGTTAGGCTGACCATCCAATGCGCACTTCAATGCCGGTTGGGGGTGGGGTGGGGTCTGAAGTTTAACCTCTAACAGCGAATTCCTCACTTTGTCGTTGTGGAACAATCCCTAACTAATGCATTAAATGGAGTTTTTTGCCTATATATATATATAAACTTTGTTAATGCATCGGTTAAGGTTAAAGTGACAAATGTGGGGAAATGAGATGTTAGGGTTGAAAGACTAACCCCCCAATATCCCCACCCCACCCCCATCCTCCACAGACCAACAGATGCCGAGGTGTGCCATGGGGTCATGAGGCCCGACGATCACCACATTCCATGTGTAAACAGGTTGACATGCTACAGTAAAGGAGAATGGGGTGAGAGTTAGGCCTCATGACCCCAATGCACACCCCAGCATCTGTTGGAATTTTAAAATAATTATTTATTTGGCACACTGGGGTGGGCTCCCAGTATGCCATATTGGTAGGGGGAGATACATGCTGACATGAGGATTGGGCACCCCCATGTCAGCATTTGAATAATAAGTGATGGGGCTGAGTTTTTTGTTTGGAGAAATCCATCATTGTGGATCCTCGTTCATTACTCAGTCCCCATTCATGAGGTGGGATGAAGACCAGATGGTTCTATCTGACCCTCTGGTGTTCCTCTTATGACCAGATAGCCATATCTGACCATCTGATCATCATCTCATGAACAGTGGATTTTTACACCTCACAAATGGGGATCGACTCATGAATGGGGATTTTGACACCTCATGAATGGGGATTTTGTTTGTATATTCCCCATTTGTGAGGTGTCAAAATACTCATTCATGAGCTGATACCATTTGTGAGATAGGGCCATCTGGTCATTATCTCATGAACAGGGATTTTGACAGCTCACAAGCAGGATCAGCTCACGAATGGGGATTTGACACCTCACATAATGGGATTTTGCTGTATCACTAACGGATTTCCTAAAGTAAAAAGCCTTTTTTTTAAAGTCAGATAAACAAGAGAGGTGGGATTGTAAAAGGGTGTCTCCCTGAACAAAACCCATACAGCTGTCAACTATAAATGTATCTGTGGGGCAACATACAACAGCTTATTTGGGACAAAAGCAAAAAACAAGATGACAGCTCATGAACGAGGAATTTTTTCTCACAAATGGGGATTTAATGAATTTATGAGCTGTCAAAATCCTTGTCCGTGAGGCGAAATCATTGTTCGCAGTTGTGCAACTATCCAAAAGACTGAATTGAGCATGAACAGAACACAAATTTTCTAAATTAAATAACTTTGGATCAGAATAACATTGTTTCACCAAATATATGCTGGATTATTCCTTAGGGTAATCTCTTTCTACCCTGAACATTTCAAGATAAAATTCTAAATGGTGTGGCTGCAGGGTGATAAGGAAAATTCAGGAAAAATTGGGGAAAAAGAAAAAAACACACTTATTTCCATATGAGCTGCGCAAAATCTGCACATCCAATTCAAACAAAACTTGTTAAGTCAAGAGATCTACCCCACGGGACAGAACATAACAAATTTTATGCAAATCCATTGAATGGTTGCAAAGTTATTAAGGTGCAAAATTTGGATTATAACATTAAACTGCACACTCAACCCAAACTATAGAGGTGTGACTACTCTATTATATATATATATATATATATATATATATAGATATAGATATAGATATAGATATATAGATATAGATATTCTTTGCAAAAATACTATGCATCAGGTAAAGTGAACACACAGTGACAAAAGCAAGGAAATGGAAAGGATTAGGGTTTTCCAACTGCTTTGTACCAGGTTCTAACCCTACTGCTCTACCGCATCCCTTCCACACACCAACAGGCACAGGGTGAGTTAGCATCAGGCCTAACTCTACCCCATTCCATGTGTAAACAACCTTACATGCTACAGTAAAGGACAATGGGGTGAGAATTAGGCCTGATGACCCAATGGCACACCCCAATGCCTGTTGGTGTGTGGAGGGTGAGGGGATGAGGTAGAGTGGTAGGGGTGGGAACCCTGGGGTGGGGCATTGGGGTTAGAAACCCTAACACCTCGTGTTCCTGCTTTTGTCATTGTGGAATTCACCCTAACTGATGCACTGAGCTTTTTTTGCAAAGAATTTCTCTTTCTTTTCAGATAGTATAATTGTATCCTCATTTTACTGTGGGAGCGCAGGTCCATCCCTCAGTCCAGATAGTATATCAGTGTCCATATATCATGGTGTAAGTGCAGGTTCCTTCAGACCCTGCACTCCCATTCCTCCATCCAGATAGTACAAGAGTGTCCATATGTCATGGTGGGAACACAGGGTCTGAACCATCCAGACAGTAGAACAGTGTCCAATTGTGATGGTGGGAGCCCCGGGCCCTCAGACCCTGCACTTCCATCCCTCCACAGATGCACATATATATGTAGCTGTGGAAACACAGAGTTCTCTGGCCCCTCTGCTTCCACATGTAAAGTTAATGGCAGGCTTACAGAGGAAGCAACACATCATCATGACTGTGCCATCTGAAATTATTTTCACCCCAAATGTTTGACCTAACCTTCTTAGCACCTCACCACAGTTACCTAGTACAGTAAACTTTCAAATCCCCATCAAAATGTAATTTCATGCAACTGTAACATGGTTTTTGCACCACAGTTGCGGGAAAATATTTTTAGCAGGATTTGAAAAATGACAGCAGTACAACTCATGAGGTGGCGTGAAAAATGGCAAAGTTAAAAATCTGGAGTAAAAATATGACAAATAGGTGAAGTTGCGAGCATGTGTAGAAACTGAACAATGCACGCTCATGACAGGGTCATTTTCTGAATTATTTTGCCAAATTTTCAACATCAGCATTTTGGGACTTCCCCTCATGAACAGTGCAACTGTGATTTTGTTAATCAATCCCAAAAGTTGATTTTGCACAGTGACCATGCCATTCTGTGCCACAGGTGCGAAAACATGTTCCAGGCAGGATGTGCAAAATGACAGCTGTACTTTTCATAAGGAGGTGTGAAAAAATGGAAATGCTGAAAATATGAAGTGAAAATATTAAAAATTGGCAAAGTTCTGAGTGTGCATAGAATCTGCACAATACACGCTCATAACACAATCATGTTTGGGAATTTTTTCACCAGATTTGCAACATAGGTCTTTAGGGCCCCACCTCATGAACAGTGGCACTGCCATTTCATGAATTGGTCCCAAAAGGGATTCTGTGCAGTGAACGCAAAATCACCTTTCTAGACTGAGAAATGAAATGACAGTGCCAGTGTTCATGCCGCGGGGGGGGGGGCAAGAATCCCATGCTGAAAATTTGGTGCAAAAATTCCTAAAATTTGCTGAGATATCAACATAAGTTGAAAGTCCCCCACTGACTCCAATTATATGGCTTACCTTGATTCTTCAGATTGCAGTTAATCTTTGAAGAGTGCAGACATGACCCTGGTCCAGACAAAGTCACTCATCCCAACCTCCGGAGGGTAAGTATGGGTGAGAGGGTGGAGGGAGGTGGGTGCATAGAGGGAGGGTGAGGATGGGAGAGGGGGAGGCAACAAGGCACCATTTTCTTTCTTACAGTGTTTAAAATTAAAAAAAGACTTTGGGGGATGATTTTCTTCATTTACAGGTTTAATTGTAAAAAAAAATGTGGGCATACTAAGGTGGGATCCCATTGTGCTACATGAGTTTGGGTGGGCATACATGATGCTAATGGGGGACTGGGCACCCACGTTGGCAATGGAAGTGGGCTGGGCGAGACATCCGACACCAGAAGTGGGGATTCTGGTGTTAGAATGATTTAAACAAAAAATCATTAACCTGGGCACACTGGGTTGGGTTCCCAGTGTGCCACATGAGTTTGGAGTGTCACATGAGTTTGGAGTGGGAGTACTCATGATGCTGACAGGGGAATTGGGCACCCCCATCGCAATGAAACTAGATTGGGGGGCATCTGACAACGGGAGTGGGCATCCTGGTGTTGGCAAGTTTAAAATCATTTTTATTTGTCTGGGCACACTGGGGTGTGCTCCCAGTGTGCCAGAAGTGTTGGGAAGGGAGATACATGATGCTGGCAGGTAGATTGGGCACTCCCGTCAGCAATGTAAGTGAGCTCGGGAAATCTGACACTGGGAGTGGGCATCCTGGTGACTGAAATATTTTTAAATAAAACACAATCTGGGCACACTGGGGTGGTCTCCTAATGTACCACAATAGTTGGGAGGTTGGGGATACACACTGACACAGGGACTGGGCACCTAAATGTAGGTGCCAAAATAGGAATTTGGGGGTTGTCAGGATCCTGCATCAAAATTATGCAAATTTTGATGAAGGATTCTGCACTAAAAAAACACTTGCAAAAGTCAGATTTTTTTCACCAGGACACTTGTGAAAGTCTTATTTTTGCACCTTAATGATGCAAAAGTCAGATTTTCTCATTTTGCCCTAATCTGCGCAAATCTTATTTTCATGCTAAACACGTAACTTTTCCCATAGGAAATAATGGGAAATTAAAAACTTTAAAACATTTTGAAAGGATTAATATTTTTTCACCAAACCTTCAAAAGGTAGATCTGTGACCCAAGGGCTTTCTACCCTTAAAATTTCAGCCTACAACATATCGCTGTTTCTGAGATCCAGTGGTAGAAAGAAAATGTAAAAATAATCTGATTTGTCTGTTTTTTCAACACTTCATATCTCAGAAACCACTAGACAGATTCCCACATTATTCAAGTCAAGAGACCATCGACTAGAGATTAAGCATACCAAATTTCATTCAAGTCTGTTGAACAGCTCCAAAGTTATCAACTTTCACAAAGTTTGGACTTTAGCATAGAAGTGCAGTTTCACCCTAACTACACCGGTGCGACCGTATATATATATCTATCTATATATATATCTATCTATATATATATCTATCTATATATATATATATATATATTTTAGAGCAAAAACTCCATTAATGCAGCAGTTAGGGTTGTTCCATAGCAACAAAAGTGAGGAAATTCGATATTGGGGTTGAAAACCTCTTGCACCCCTCCAGCCCACCCCCCAACTGGCATCGGGGTGCACGTTGGGGTCATCTGCCCTAACTGTTACCCCATCACATGTGGAAAGAAGCTGAGGAATAGGAGAATGGGGTGAGAGTTAGGACCAATGACCCCAAAGTGCACCCCAATGCTGGTTGGGGGGTGGGCTGAAGGGGTGTAAGGGGGGTTTCAACCCTAACATTGAATTTCCTCACTTTTGTCACTGTAGAACAACCCTAACTGATGCATTAAATGGATGTTTTTGCCTCTAATTTCCCTTCTTTTTGAGAATGACATCAAGAAATAGTGAATGTAATGGGCCCCGCGCTCCCACCACATGATGTCTTGTCATATAGTAACACGGTGCCCACAAACGCAAATGGTAATGCACATGGTGACGCAAAGTGAAACAGAAAGAGAAACAGTACTGTAGACACAAATGGTAAAAATAACACAAACACAAGAGCAAATGAAAACACAAAGGGTAACGTACATGGTGGAGTAGACGGGAATGGTAAGTGAAAAGGGTACAGAACCGCAACCGGAAGCATTAAGGGTAACAGTAATGTAAGCACACAAGCTGGTTTTCCTCAAAAACTGCAAAGAGAAAGACAGTGAGTACAAAGAATGTATGCATAATAATGGGTCTTGGAGCAGAAATTGAGGAGTTGGAATACTAAATTGCTTATATCTCAGGAACTGTACAAAGTAGAAAAAAAATGTAAAAGTCATATGAGTTATGACTTTCCTGGCTAGTTTTGTACTTAGCTCCTATCAAGAGGCTAAGCATTTCTCTGACAAAAAGTCTGTATCTCGCACAGTTTCTGAGATACGGGCCCTGAAAGGCGCAGTGAATGCCCTAATATTATCCTATGGGAAAAAAAGAGAAGTTTGGAGTGCCATAACTTTGCCGCCCTGTAATATTTTTTCACCAATCTTCCAAAAGGCATATCTGTGGGATGGTGGCTTTCTTCCCTCCAAATTTCAGTGTAAAAGACCAAACCATTATTTTGCAGCAGGGTGGCAAAGAATTCCTGTCATGCAGCAGACACCCCAATGTTAGTGTATGGGAAAAAGTGTCAACTTCAGAGTACTGTAACTTTGCATCCATGCAATATTGTGTCACCAAACTACCAAAAGGCACATCTGTGAGATGTTGGCTGCCTTCCCTCCAAATTTCAGCCCAAAAGACCAAACCGTTCATTTGCAGCAGGGTGGTAAAGAACTGCTGTCATTTTGGCCATAGTCTGGAAAAGTTGTGTCACAATTTGTGAAAGCTTTCACAAAAATTTGCAACACTTTTGTGAGTGCGACACAACTTTGGGAAGTACTTTTTTCAGAAACTTGGAAAAACATATTTCTAGGGTGTTTAACCTCAAAATAAAGACATGCCTAGCAACCTCTGGATCCGACTAGGTAAACACAAAAATAATTGTGTTGCTAGAGGGTCCCAAATTTAAATGGCAGGCATTTTTCTGATCACTTACTGAAAACAAAATGGTGGATTTGTGAAAGCAAAAGGGGCCATTTGTGAAAGTAAAAACTGCATTTGTGAAAGTGTTGAACTTTTTGTTAACTTTTCCCATTGACTTATAATGGGAACTTGTTTTTTGAATAACTTTTGAACCATTCAATATTTTTTCACGAAATCTTCAAAAGGCACATTGGGGACCCCAGCTGCATGTTCCCTGAAGTTTTTGGACCAGTCGCACAAACCGTGCAACCTGTAGGGACGAGCAAAGAATTCAAAAAGCGTAAATGCACTCACAGATCACGTTTAATAACTCCGCAGTCATATATCCAAACAGTATGAAAGTTGGCAGATCCCAAGATGTCTGGTTCTTGATCATGTAGTCCAAATTTTAGGCAAATTTGTCAAACAGTTGCAAAGTTATTAAGGTGCAAAATTGTAGGTTTAACATGTAAATGGCTCCTCAAATCTAACTATGGTAGCACTACGGTGCTACCATAATATATATATATATATATATATATATATATATATATATATATATATGTATGTGTATATATATGTATATTAGATAATCCACTCTAAGGTGTGTGGTCATGCTCTAATATACGCATGCCTTGGTGTGCACTGCATTACACTGTGAAAACATCACACCTTAGGTTCTTTGCAAGGTATGCTGGACAAAGAAAGTAACAAGTAGAAGTAATAAAATAAGTTTATTACCATACTGACTCCATACAAGTGAAGCAAAGCAATCACAAGGGAGTCAATTTCCCACTATTCCTCTAGTATGGTCTCTTTCTCCCTGAGGAGCTGGTGTGCATACAATTATATATGACAGAAAAGTGTACAGTTACAGATATGATAAACATACAGCATTGGATAAAGCATGTAAATAAGGTGGCTCCATTGTGCATTTACATAGGAAATGTAATATGAATCTCTGAACAAAGGAAACTCATATTCAGCAGGAATATGTGTTATCTGTTCTTATTTCCAGATAGTCTGGAAATATATGCAACATTATCAAAAAAGCACACAGCGTGTCACAATAGTGGAAAACTACATACTATGAGTGATTATGAGTATAGCAAAATATAGGGCAGAAACATAGCATGTAGGTGAATGCATTACAGACAAATGTAAGCATAGCAAATATAATAAAGAACACTAACACAAGTAATAAAACAAGATAAAACATTATAAGACTGTGGTAAGGCACTCATACTTGTAAGTGTATAATGTTATGGTTACATGTGGGCCAGTTGGCAGTACATAACCCAGGCATAACACTCCCCTCTTTGTTGCCCTAATCACAAAAGTGGCAACACAACAAACAGATGACAGGCATAGAAATGGTATATCTAAATGTGTCAACAAGCCTGAGGTGCAAGCTCTGTAAAAGAATGGCAGCTGTACAAGATGCTGGATAAAAATACACCTCACACAGCAAAGGGATAGTAGTGGATAAGTTAAAACAAGATATACATTACTATCAAGCTTTAAAATATTGATTTGAACATCTGCTTTTCAAAGCATATAAACCTTGTAATGTAAATGAGTTAAATTTCTATAGCATACAGATAGGGCAACTGTGAAAGTAGACCTATTCAGGAGGCTACGTGGGGTAATCACAGATGGTCAGATCATAAAATACAAAACAGAAACTAGGTATGCCTACACCACAGTGAATATGTGTATAAGAAAATTGTTGATGTGTATCATCACAGAACATTGCTTGTGAAAACAGTGCTAAAGTCATTGTTCATTCATAAAGAACTGTCCATATTGAGATTTTGAAAAGGGAGGTAACGGTGGTGTACAGGATGGTGGCATACATTATTGATTGAAGAATCTAATAACAATGTCCTTAAAGAGGAACCAGTCCATAAGGTTCGAGTTCCTAACCACAAAGTAGTGTAGTTATACTGGAAATGTCATTCATCGAAATTTGGTAACCCATAGGACATACATGGCCCATGGGGTTGTGTAGACATGTACCAGCATGATAAGAAAGGTAATGTTCATGTAGCTGGTTGCTAGTTGGCTGGATTGGCAATGGCCTTGGCAAGGGTTGCATGAGATTGTCCATTGAATGCTTCAATGAAATAACCATACCCACACAGGCATAACATTTTGTAAAAATATCATGTTTTGCACAAATGTTGACAGTTCATAAAGAAGATAATTCATGAAAGAGCAACCAAAAGCACAGTCCATATAAGAACAATCAGTTTGTATGAGGTGGCAGCCAATTATGGAAAACCATCCATGAAGAAAAGATGCATGTGTTACTTGAAGATCTTACCAGTAACTCTATGTAGAAACCTAAAACTTGTAAAACTTTTTCAAAACTTATTTTTAAAACACACATATAGTTGTTAAAAGGAAAATGGTATGGCTATTAGCAATGCCATTAGTTATGGTGTGGTGTGACATAGACAAGTGATGGCATCAGCCATCCACTCGGAGGTGCAGGTCGAGGTCCAATAATAAGAATATACCATTTATTCATCTGTGAATATATCGTTTCCAAGTCTCAGAAGAGGCTGTTACAGTAGGGAAAGAAAAAACATAGTTTTCCCTGCTTATGAGTTGATGTTTGGCCTAGTTTAGGCCTATCCCATGAAATGAAAGTATGATATTATGCTTGTTAAAGGCATTTTGAACCTTTATCATATGGCAGTATGTCATTTACACTATGAAACACAGGGGTGTACAACAGTGCCTGTTGCACCTATGGGATTTGAAAACATCTCATTTTAAGGTCCGTTGTCTAGTGTGAAATACTCCTAGGTAGTCAGTAGTGTGGTGCTCTGATACTGAGTCTTGAGCATGTATCAGTTCTATTGCAAAGGGATCTGATAGCATGACACTATGAAACCTAGAAGTGTTTGTATTGAAGCAGAATTTACATTCTTCCATATTATGTGTGTATTGCACATTATATACAAGGGTAACTGGGAGTGGTGAAGCAGTCAGACCACTAGTCAGTCTGGGTTTATGCTTGGAGCATTGGATAGGCTTTTTCTCTGATGGGTTAACAATAGTTGAAACATGGTAGTGCTAGCAATGGAATGATGTGTACAATACTATGTAGTAGTTGTATTATATGGAAATAGAGCACAAAAATATGACTGTATGAGTACAGTACAGGTGTAGAAACCTGTGTGTTGTGCTTGGGCTTGGCATATAGACAGGATTCCAATGGGTGACCTTCTGGTGTAGGTCCTAGCTAGGTGGGCCCTAAGGTTTGTCATCAATTGCTAGCAGTTTGCCATTTATTCTGTGAGATTGGTTAGGGGTTACCATTATGGTGTCCAAGTGTACATGGTTATCATGTTGTAATCTTGATGGGACTGCAATGTCGATCTCTTTTTGTTAGGGACTATGAATAGTGGCACATAACCTATAAGAAAGAAATAATCATTCATGGTGGTGTTGTTGTGACATTTCAACTTGTGAAAACAATTAATTTGTCATGCAAGTGGTTGGTACTTGGTATCCCCTTCCCATATGGGTGTGACAAATGTCACCCAGATGGGCCAAATACTTCAAAATATCCATGGATGTGGAACAGTTTACTGAGCTTATACTTGATAAGCTGCAATATTATGTGAAAACATAATGACAATGACATAATGACAATGAAACAATAGTCATTTTAAGCACACTGCAGAAAATACATTTTAAACATTGATCACATTTAAAATGAAGTTGGTTGTCAGAGTCCAGGAATGACAATTGAAATAATATTTTACAGGAGCTAAAAAGACAAAAAGGATAAGTTACATAGAAACATAGAAACACAGAAACATAGACTTTGATGGCAGATAAGGACCACTTGGCCCACCCAGTCTCCCATTTCCCTTCCTATTGGATAAGCTGCAGATTCTAGTAAACCAACAGCCTACTTCCTGCAACCCCCCCCCACTACAATTGTCTTATGTCTGTCCCATGCATGTTTGAATTCCCTCAGTGTTTTAGACCCAACAACCTCCCCAGGCAGGCAGTTCCATGCATCCACCACTCTCTCTGTAAAAAATGTCCTCACATTACCCCGAGCCATCCCCCCTCTATCTTTAAATTGTGCCCCTTTGTTCTTACACATCTCTTTTTCTGAAAGATGCTACCCTCCTGGACTTTGTTGATTCCCTTGAGGTACTTGAAAGTTTCTATCATGTTCCCCCTGTCCCTCCTTTCATCAAGGGTATACATATTAGGCTCTCTCAGTCTCTCTTCATATGGTTTCTGATGCAGTTGAGAGGCAAAACCTTTACACCTGGCTGGTGCTGATTGTTGGCATACAGCCACCTGCAAAAAGATTGTTCACGGTTGTTCTAAACTGCACTGTGAAGGAAGAGAGGCTGAGCTGGTTTATAATGTAAGAGAACATTATATATTTTATTTTTAAATTGTAACCAATAAATGGGTTATTAGCAAACACACATTTTTCTTCTTGTGTCTCTTACTGGAGGGGCAGTGGGTTTACCTCCCCCATTTCTAGATCTGCTTGCTGTAGCTTAGTCAGGTCCTGAAGTAATTGCATTTATTCACAACCACTGTAGTGCACTGTAAGGTGGCATGGCTCAGTACCCTTCCTGATCTCCCAGTATAGGTCAGGAGGCTAGGCATACAGTAAATCATATTTATGAAAATGTCATAGACATGGTGAATCACACTAAGAATGGTAGCAGCTGCAGCATTATACATACTCAGCACTGATGAATCATAAAAACCTTCAATCAGTGAGTACAGCCTGTATGAAATAGTACATATACAGTTGACACCATCCCATAGACTGTTATTTGTTAAACAAATAGGCATGCAATGTTGTGTTACTAGTTAACTGTGTCATTAACAGTTTCAACAATTATTTACCCCTTACAGGTACACCATTGTTAAAACAGGTGTTAATGCAAGTGATCAGTTACTGGGGATGGGCATATATACAGTTTATGCCCCCTCCCCAAAGCTCCTTCTTCTGAAAAGAAGCAGCATGGAGATAATAGGATACTGTAGGACCAATGCTGGAGCAGATGCCCAACAATGCAAAAGTAAATACTACCAAATTGACTAGTAACAGGTGTATGCATTTATGTAAGAGAACACATTATTCCCAACAGAGGTGTGCATGTTTATCCACAAAAATATTGGCAAACTGTCTTTGCCAGTCAGTCATCCCCAGGAATGTTGTATACTGAATAAATTCAGATGGGTTTGACCAAACTTGTAAAAAAATAAATAAGGGCAATACAGTATCCTACTATGATTCAAACTGTAACAACATTATAATGAAATTTAGCCACTGGTTAAAATACACTTATACATTACCAGTGGTTACTTGTGAAGCTTAGTCTTATCCCTGTAAGACAGAAAAAGTAAAAAAACACAAGCCACGAAAGGGAACATCTCATTTACTTATACAGTAGCATTCTCCTTGTGGAAGGTTAGCATTGATTCCCTCAAAATGCTGATACTGATATTAACATTATAAAGATGTATGCAATCGACCACCTTTGGAGGTAGGCTTTTTTTATTGTAGCTACTAGTACACTCTGATGAATTCCTGAAAATGAAATAAATTATTATCAGAGTATTAGGCATCCTTAATTATCTGAATTTGATATTAGAACCATGTCATTAATACACACATCATTCTGATAAATAATACACGTTATAATACTGGTATTTTGTATGTACAAAATTGATATAAGGGTGTTAAATTAGGCCTGTAACATAAATGATAAAATCTCCCAAAACAGACATAATACCTATTGTGGCAGTGTACATTGTGTACCTATCCTGTTAAAAATAAAGTAAACAGCTTTTTACAAATACTTGGGGTGAACAGTCCCCCACCTTCTGATCACCATGCGATGCATGGGGATAAGTGATACAGGACAAGGACAAAGAAGCCATGAGATCTTCCATAAAGGAAGGCATACATAGAAATGGGTGGGTTTGTAGACAGCTAGCAGCTTCAGGGCTGCAAGCCCAGTGGAAAAAAATGTCAGTCCTAACATCATGGACAAATAAGGAGGACTGAAAAAAAAAAGAACAACTTTTAACAAAAGTACTCTTGATGTGCACACCCATTAAAGTTATATTTGGTTAAGAAATACTGATTTAATTAGGGAGTACATCAATTGTGAGCTGGAAATACAGGTACAGCTCAAAAGCACATGGAGCTGAAGTGACTTGCTAAAGGTCACACACTGTACAAAAAATGTTTCCAGGGACCAGACCCAGATGTAGCTGCAGTGGCCTTGAACACTGCACTGAATGAGAGGTCTTGACACATAAAAGAATACTGTCTAGCCACTGGCTGTGGCATCAAAAACAAAATTGATGATCAAAAACAAAATTGATGAACCATCATAATTTCTATGATGGCAGATGTAGAGGCCATATTGGAAGACAAAAAACATAGAAAATCTTTGCAAGCATTTGTGCCATGCTTCTATTTTATTTTTTTTTATTTCTACAAACTGTAATTAACTTAAATCAATACTGAGGACACCAGTCCACATACTTCAACATTAAACCAACCACTTATCTGAAAGATAGGACATTTGCAGACAATGTGCCAACACTGCAAACCAGAACATGTCACTGACAACAAGCCAAAGGTGTCGGTCATTTTATGAGAAGATTAACCTCATTACAACAACATAAACAAGCATTTGTCAATGCCAAATGTTGTCTCTCTGGCATTTGCATTGGTAGTGCTGGAGTTAGAGATGCATAACTGGAATGGCAGTGAAGTGTTGAAGTGTCGCCAACCCCACCTCCACCCTGTAGAGACTGACAGGCATTGGGGTATGCCTTTGGGTCATCAGTTGTAATGTTCATGCCATTGTACCTCACCCTAGCCTGTAGACACTGACAAGTGTTGTGGTGTGCGTTGGGGTCTTTGGGTGTTATACTTAGCCCATTCAATAAGGAAAAATGCTGAGGTGGGTGCAGTATAGGAGAATGGGGTGAACTTTGTGGCCAAACAGTGCAAGGCACACCACGATGCTGTCAGTGGCTGCATGGTGCGGGTGGAATGGCTTGAGCATTACAGCCGATGATCCCAAGTCACACCCCTGACGCCTGCCAGTCTCTACAGGGTGGGGTACTACAGTTGAAAACCCTAACACCATAGGCATGTGCTGGTATTTTCACTCCAAATTTTCAACATGGGCTTTTTATGAGCCCACCTCATGAAAAGTGGCACAATCAGTTTGTTAGCTGAAAGGTGGTTTTGCACAGTGGCTATGCCATTTGGTGGCACAGGGATGAAAACACACTTTGGGCAGGATGTGGAAAATGACAACTGTATTGTTCATGAGGAAGCATAAAAAATGACAACTTTGAAAATCTGGACTGAAAATATGAAAAATTGGTGAAGTCATGAGCATGCATAGAAACTGTGCAATACACATCCATAACCCAATTATTTTTGGGAGTTTGTTAGCCATATTTTTAACATAGGCATTTTGGGAACTCCCTTTATGAACAGTGGCACTGTGATTTTGTTAATCTGTCCCAAAAGTTAATTTCCCACAGCGACCATGCCATTGTGTGCCACAGGTGCAGAAGCACATTTTGGCCAGGTTGTGAAAAATGACAGCTGTACTGTTCATAAGGAGATGTGAAAAAATGCCAGTGTTGAAAATATGACATGGAAATATTGTAAATTTGCAAAGTTACAAGGGTGCGTGGAATCTGTGCAACACACGCTTGTAACACAGTCATTTTATGGACTTTTAGCACCAAATTTTCAACATAGGCATTTTAGGACTGCTGCTCATGAACAGTGTCACCATCATTTCCTCAAACTGTCCCAAAAACTGATTTCACACAGCGACCATGCTATTCTGAGCTGGACTTGCAAAAACACATTTTGGTCAGGATATGTAAAATG
Organism: Neoceratodus forsteri; assembly: GCA_016271365.2. Taxonomy (NCBI): domain Eukaryota; kingdom Metazoa; phylum Chordata; order Ceratodontiformes; family Ceratodontidae; genus Neoceratodus; species Neoceratodus forsteri. Next base: position 589,010,782 of record CM057449.1, on the reverse strand, counting down.
ACATCTGTACTGTTCATCAGGAGGTGTGGAAAATGCCAATTTTGAAAATCTGGAGTGAAAATACTACAAATTCACAAAGTTACAAGCGTGCATGGAAACAGCAAAACACATGATCATAAAACAGCCATTTTGGGGATTTGTTTTACCAAATTTGCAGCATAGGCTTTTTAAGAGCCCCCCCCCCCCCATAAACAGTGGCACTGTCATTTTGTTACTCAGTCCTGACCGCAAAATCACCTTTCAGGACCGAATAACACTGTGACTGTGACTGAATTCATGAGAAGGGGTCCAATAACCCCATGTTGAAAATTTGGTGCAGAAATTCCAAAACATACCCAAGATATGCACCAAAGTTGAAAAAACCCTATTTATGCAATTATACAGCTTACTGCCATTTCTTCAGCTCGCGGTCGGCTTTGAAGAGTGCAGATGTGTTCCTGGTCCACTGAAGATTGTCCCACTGGACTCCGGAGGTAAGTATGGGGTGAGGGGGGTGTGGGGAGGCAGGGTGCACAGAGGGTGGGCACTGGTTGTGGGAGGGGGGCAGGGAGACTATGAGGGACTGTTTTCTTTTTTTACAGGTTGCAAAAAAAAAATACATTGCAGGAAGGTTTTAATTTTTTAGGGGATTTGGCATTCTGGGGTGGGCTCCCAGCATGCCACCTAAGTGTTTTGGGGATGCTGTAGCCAATGGGGGATTGTGCCTCCCATCAGCACACAATAAAAGGGGGGCAAGAGCCAAGGGGGTTTGGGCACTGCCTTGGCACATAACAAATGGGGGGATGCATTATGCCGATGGGGAGTGGGCTCCCCCATCAGCACATACATTGAGGCAGGGCATGCTGGTGGGGACTGGGCACCCCCAAAGTCAGTCTTATGGCAGGCAGTGTGCCGCCATGTTACATTTTTTTCTCACCAGGGAAAGCATGTCGGGAGGTCCACTGCATATGATGAGCTTTGCTCGCATTGCAGCAGACCTTTCCTTAGATGTGCTCACCACACTATGTATGCATGGTGTGGAGCCAGCAGCAGGCTTATTGGGGAATGAGGGACGCACCTACTGATGCATGCCCTGCATTCACCCAACAGTGACCACCTCTCCAAATCTGCTACTACCCCAATATGTTGGCTGCACATGCACAAGCCAACATAAAAAACTAGTGTAGCATCAGCAAACACAGTTGAAGACTTTGATAACTGGTAACTGTGACAAAGAAATATAGCAGATGCTGAATTTGGCACAGTGTTTCCCCAACTACAAATATTTCCACACATCAATATCCAGGATGGCACATTCAAAATCATATGCTGCAACACTACGTCACTGACAAAGGTTAACCTGGAATAAGGAAATGAAAATTCTTCCAATTAAAAAAAGAAATAATTAGCTCAAATGAACAAAGCTAAGTGATGCAATCAGAATAAAAGACAGACTTAACTCTTGCATCCCAGCCAACACTAATTACTGATTTCAAAACAGTTTCAAAATCAAACACATTATTTATAGTTAACGAACCTCATACCATTAAACCTTAACATTCATTATGGAATACAGTAATGTTTCTGCTGGGGTTTTTTTGTGTTTTTTTTTTTATATTCTCCAATTAGTTATTATCAGAACTGCAGAGGACAGCAAGACCTTGAATATGCTGTTAGCAATTTAAAATAGTAAACTATGCATTCAGGGAATACATAACAAGATATGACCTACTACTAGGAAACGTAGTGCTTTTCCTAAAGTCAGTAGCAAGGAACAGCTGTATAGATAAAAGTGTTCACACTTAGATTCATTATAGAATGCAATGAAAGATGGATCAACCAACAGATATAATTAAAGAATATTCACCACAAACATAAAAAACAAGGAGGGGACAACACCCTACCAGACGTACTTTCCATTAAAAAAAAACCTTCAAGGTCAGAACAGATTATATTTTGATCTATGAATCACATTAATGAAGAGGATTCCTAATGGAAGTCTACAACAAACTTATCAGATGGTTCAGCCACTGGTTGATCAGTAGCCATTAACTCTATTAGACTTGAAAGTCTGCAAAGCAGCCCTCTGTCAGCTTGTATTGTAGTTGACTGTCTAAGTTCAATATACTGCACACAGATCAGCATAATTGGACCCAAAACATTTATAGTTAACTATTTCTTATTTAAGCATGTCCCACACACCTTGTGCAGTGAGATAAGCTGAGATGTCTTCTCTCAACCCTGTTCATATTTTAGACATGTCAATAAGCAGGGAATCTTTAAACCATTCGGTGGGTTCGCTGCTGTGCTTGTAATCACAACACCCAAACACACACAGACAGATGGCGTCTGTGAACTCGCATGACTTAAGAATTCACAAAACAATGAGTAGCAGTCTGCACACGGAGTCCCTAAGTTGCCAAACTTGTTGCTACTTGCTTCTCAGACCTCAAATCATGAAGTAAAATGTGTGTTATTCTTTGCCAGACAAAACCATGACAGGCTGGCTCTCCATTGTCACACTGTGAAAACATCACACCTTAGATTCTTTACATGGTATGCTGGACAAAGAAAGTAACAAGAAGTAGAAGTAATAAAATAAGTTTATTATGATACTCAAGCCATAACAAGTGAAGCAAAACAATCACAAGGGAGCCAATTTCCTACCATTCGTCGAGTATGGTCTCTTTCTCTCCGAGGAGCTGGTGTGCATACAATTATATATGACTGATAAGTGTACACTTACAGATTTAATAACCATACAGCATTGGATAAAGCATGTAAATATGGTGGATCCCTTCTGCAATTACATAGGAAATGAAGTAAGAATCTCTGAACAAAGGAAACTCATATTCAGTTGGGATATGTGTTATCTGTTCTTATTTCCAAAAGGTCTGGAAATACAGATAAGCCCCCACTCCCCCCCCAGGATGAAGCGCCATGCTGCAGAATTCTGCAGTAGAGTTACTGCAGTAAACAATGCAATTTCGATGGGAGTTTATCCCTTTTGCATTGCAGTAAACCTGTGACACTGCTCTTTATCCTGGAGGACTTATCTGTACATGCAACATAATCAAAAAAGCACACAATGTGTCACAATAGTGGAACACTACAGAATATGAGTGATTATGAGTATAGCAGAATATAGGGTAGAAACAAAGCATACAGGTAAATGCATCACATACAAATATAAGCATAACAAATATAATAAAGAACACTAATGTAAGTAATAAAACAAGATAAAACATTATAAGACTGTGATAAGGCACTCATACTTGCAAGTGTATAAGGTTACAGTTACATGTGGGCCAGTTGGTGGTATATAACCCAGGCATAACAGTTATTATGCACAAGGCCAGAGGCCGAGTGCGTCAACCACCCAAGGCGTGAGTATATCAGAGCATGACTGGGCACCCTAGAGTGGGTTATCTATCTTATAAAATGGCAAAATTGTTTTAGAGGGGTGTGAAAGTGCAGATGCGTTGTCATGCTCTGATATACACATGGCCATGTTATGTGTTTCAACCAATCAGCAGACATGAATTTTCCTACCCATTTTATATATATATATATATATATATATATCAATTCTTCACCTCTCTAGCCCTTAAATTATACTTGTAGTATGGCTGATTAACATTCTTTGCTACTGCATTTATAACCAAATCTCAACCGAAAGGTGCAAATGTGCAGCTCTGTACACCACAAGTTATTTTACTGTAGTATTAACTGTTATCATCATAATAAGTATTCCACCTGCTGTGGTTGTCTCTGTTCCTACACCCTTAATAATTTGAAAATTATTAATGATTTACAAAAAGAAAATTTCTTGTACTGTTCAAGTTGCAGCATTACCATTTGCATGCAAACCTGATCCCAATTGAAGCACTTGTCAAAACTGGGTAACATTTCTGCTGTTTAATATATCCATGCCTACACACTTAATAATTAATAGGTTATATGTGGTTTACAAGAGGAAAAAGATTATTGTAGTGTTCAAGCTGGAGCACAACCATTTGCATGTAGATCTGCTCCAGGCAACAGCACTTGTAAAATCAGGTAAAATCTCTGTTATTTGATATATAATGGAAACTGAATGAGGGTTGTTATTTACATTCATTATTTCTCCAATAGGTTCCATACAAATGTGGACTGACACTTCAAGCAAGGAGCCTTTTATACTACTGATCCTTAAAGAATGGGCTTTTCTTATGGACACTGGTTTCTATGGACACTATCCCTTGCTGTCACTCTGATACATGTAAGATGCTCAGCAAATAGGAGAATTACTCTTTGAATATGCTAATGTGTTTTATTTAAATACCTGTATTTTTACTGGCTGTTTTAATTCTGATGAAGCCCCCAAGTGGGAGGACAAAACATTAGGGGCAATATTCTCAAAGAACAGTACAAATCCTGCAGCAGGGGGAAAAAGGCTTGCAGTACTGCGGAAATGCTGTTGCGTGATATTCTTAAAGAAAATCCCACAGCTGAGGGAATTCCACAAAAAGTCTTGCAGCTGTGGAATTGCAGCAGCTGCGGGAATTCCGCCAATGCTGCGGATCCGCAGCTTTGGAAATGGTTGAGGAAGTACAACAATAGTACAATAAGTAGCTGAAGCAGCAGACATTAACATTGCTGCCATAGTATGTGGCTGATAGCACCCAAAAAGATACCAGCAACCAGTCCCTCAACTAGGACCACTGCAGCACCACAGGACAAGCAATACCATGGCACCACAGTGACTGACTGTCACCACTGGTTGTCCCTCCCTGGGGCATTCCTGTTGCCTGCAGGGGTAGCACTTGTTGCAGGCTAGTCAGGCTCTACTGTCTGTGGGTCTCCATCATGGGCTGCACTGGGTCTGGTGGTAGTTGCCTGTTGCCATAGCATGGCAATGTGTGGTTTTGTTGCTGTAACATAAGCCACTGCTATACTATCTGGGATGCTATTACCTGTGCCTCACCTCCACCTTAATTGATTCCAATTGTTGGGGCACTACTGAGTTTACTGAGGGAGAGTTACACTTCATTCCACTGTGTGTAACATTTTTCTGCTGCTGCAGAAAGAAACTGGTTGTGAATAGCCTTTCAGAGGATGTGCTTTACTTATTTCACACCTTTTTTTTTCTCAGGGACTTCTGCAGCTGCACTTTTTTTCCACATTCCGTAGTGTATTTTTACGCAGCTGTAGAGGGTTTTGTGAATAGCGCTCAGTGCAAATCCCCCTTTGTTTCCATAGCTAGTGCAGTTTTGGGGACTTACCATAGTGAAAGTTTTGCACCTTCAGAAAGCTTTGTGAATCCAGCCCTTTATATCTGACAAAATAAAGCAGCCAGTGCAGTGTAACAGATTGGTGGGGGAAGAAAATAGGATGCTGGGGTGCATAGGCAGGAAGGTCAGCAACAGAAGGAAGAAGGTGACCCTGCCATTGTATAAATTCAGCAAAATCAGCACACATTACCATGATATGGCAACAAGCAACAACCACCAGACCCAATGCAGCCCATGACAGAGTCCCACAGGTAGTAGAGCCTGACCAGTCTGCAGCAAATACTACCCCTGCAGGCAACAGGAACACCCCAGGGAGGGAGGACCAGCAGTGGCAGTCAGCCACTGTGGTGCCATGGTATTGCTGGTACCTGTGGTGCTGCAGTGGTCCCAGTTGAGGGACTGGTTGCTGGTCTCTTTGTGGGTGCTTTTAGCATCATGCTATGGCAGCAATGTTAAAGTCTGCTGTTCCAGTTAATTAGGTTCACTGTTGCTGTGCCTCCTAAGCTATTTCTGCAGCTGTGGATCTGCAGTTGTGGATTTTCAGCACTTACTCAATTTTCTCAGCTGCTGAATTTCAGCAGCTGAAGGGATTTTACAGAATTCCACACCTGCTCAAAATTTCTTTATGAATATTACGCAACTGCATTTCTGCAGTGCTGCTGGCCTCTTTCCTGCAGCTGCAAGACTTTTGGCTTTCTTTGTGAATCCTGCCCAAAGACTCCAAAGTCCTTCTCCTGTATCTTTTTTTCTAATTCTTGCCGGTGTTGTGACTGAGGATGTCTCATCTTTTAAATACCTCAATGTATGGTTGGATTTCCAACTTTTCTTCTTTACACAAGTGGACACCATCCACAAGAACCTGCATCCTAAACATGGGGCACTTTACAGGAACAAAGAAAGTATCTCAACTTCTGCTTACTGAAAGATTGTCATGAAGATTATTATACCTATCTTCATTTAATGTGACATTGTGTATAGTGCTGCTCCCAAGTCCACCCTTGCCAGACTTGATTCCCTTATTCACTCCTTCTACTGTTTTGCCATGGATTGCCTTCACAGAACAACCACTGTTTCCTGTATTCCTCTCTCTGCTTGTCCTCACTTGATGCCAGGTGCCTTAGTCTTGTGCCACCTTTATCTGCAGATTCTGGTTGGGCTCTTTTCTTCTACCTTTTCTGTCTTCCATCCTCCCCTTATTCAATCTTTTACTCCATTTTCAGCTCTAATACTTGCTATTTCACTCTCCACCTTGTAAAATTCTTTGCTGGTCAAGATTGTTTCTCCTTGCAATTCATCACATTTTGGAGCATCCTCTCTGTTTCTATTCTCAATGTCCACTCAGCCCTCTCACTAAAATCTCTCTTCCATGTCTTACTACTCACTTTTGCAGTTGCTGCTTATGCTAGACTAATATCATTGCTCCTCCTTCCTTGCTACTACCCCTTTACTGCACCGGTTTATTGGTCCATGTGTCCATTTGACTAGTCCCCTGTTGTACATGCCTTTCCCTCCCTTCCCCTCCCTTCCCCTCTCTTATTTTGCATCCAGTTACACTTTACTGAACTATTGCTACTAAAATGATGTTGATATGCTATGTTTTGCACTCCTTAGTTATACTTCTTCCCAAGTGTATACTGCATACTCTATAATAATTGTTATTATTATTGAATTACACTTGTACATTACTGATGTGACTTATTACTGCACTGTCCACATCCCTTCCAGCAAAGATACATGTAGAAATGAGCTGTTATCTCAGAATGTTTTTCCAGGTGAAGCCATTGAAATCAATCAATCAATAAATCAATACACTTCATCTCCCATCCTGTATTCTGTCTTCAGGTTCCTGACCGCTGTGTACATAACACTGCACTTTTTTGAACTGAATTTAGATTCCAGATCCCTGACCATTTCCCCTGTCTCTTCATAGCTTTCCCTAATGTCCTGACCCCCTCACCACTGTCCACCCTCCTACAAATTGTTGTCATCTGCAAATAGGCACATCTCCCCTTTAATCCCTTTCATGATGTTGTAGACACAGATGTTGAAAAGCACTCCCTTGTGCAATGCAATAACTTGCAGCAATGGATATGTCACAAAATACTGCAGTAAAGAAGGCCCTAATTGCCATTAAATTGCCCTGTTTTCTGCAGCATACTTCAGCATTTTGTGATATAATGTATCATTACTACACTGCATCCTGGCTGGTACCATTGTATAACCTAACCTTCAGAGACAAGCAAGACAAAAATGCAAGCAAACGTGTTTGCCATCAGCTCAGTAAATGTACTTTTTAATGCACATATGAAAAAGCATTGAATAGAGGCCCTTTATTATGTAACATGTAGTGAAAGTTTTCTCAAAAGTGTTCATGGGGCAGATGTTGTATAATATGATAAGTATTAAATAGGACAATAATAACAGGTTCATTCTACAGCAGCTGAGATTGCCTGGGATACCAATCCAAGGAAGGGGCAATGGACTTTATTTTCTGAGCAACATATTGAATAAGTACATTAATGGGGGATATTTTGTGAAGCTGATTGTGTGGAGTATTTATGTGAGACAAAGAAGTGGGGTAACTGGAGGCAGATATGAGGGCAGTTTCAGGGTGGAACTGACAGACGCTAGCCCCAGTAACCATTTGCACAGGCTGAGACACATAACTGCAGTTGCTCAGTAGCGCATCTAAAGTCAAGGCTTTAAAATTTTGTGCACAAGTGTTTTTCTCCCACAGGTACATTGCACAGTTGCAAAGAAGACCAGGGGAATTGATCAAGGCAAGGGGATATAAGCTTTATTTTCTGGGCCAGATATATTCTATACACATTGATGTGGGATTTGTGAAGTTTATTGTTTGGGTACTGTATTTGTATGGTACAAAGGAGTTGGTGGTGGTGGGAGGCTGAACTGAGAGTGTGTTCAATGTGGGACAAATAGACACCAGCTCCAGCAGCCATTTGTGGAGGCCTTAGAAACATGACTGCAGCCAGCCAGTAGTGCAACAGCAGTCAGACCCTAAAAAGGTTGTGCAACAACACTTTTTCACATAGGACCATTGTTCAGCAACTGAGCAGATCAGAAGATCAGATGACCAGATCCAGGCAGCAGAAAGTGAGCTTCATTATCTGGGGGGAAAAAAAGTAATCACTATGGTGAAGGGATTTTTAAAACTGATTATGTGGGGTATTTGTATGGAATATGGGAGGTGGTAGAGGGAATATAAGCTGGTAATAGGATTTTTTTTAAACTTTCCTTATTGCTCTGTGGCCAAGGCAAGGATTTATCCCATATTTGCCCCACATAACCCATGATCCCCCTTCCTAGCATTCCCAAAGCTACCTGGTCTAGGAGGACTGTGACTTGCCCCTCACAGTGGGGCTTATCAAATGGAGAGACTGATATCACCCTAATGCCTTGGCTGAGACTTGCTGGCATCTTGTGGGAGAGATAGGCGGTGGTGGTCTCAGGGTGTCATTTTGCTCCTGCCCAGTGGAATTTCCTTTGTTACATCCCCATGAAGGTGTTGCCATTAGTGAAGCCAAGTGCACAGCTATGGGTGCTCCCACCCATGGTGCTCCAACATCCGCTGGCCTTTCCCAACCTGCTCTTCTGGTCTCTGCATATTGAGCTAATAGCCTCCACCAAGAGTCACCCGGACACTTGGCACAGAAGTAGAAGACAAGAACAGTCCAGCAGATGCTCATCTTACCTCCCCCCAGATGGCTCTCTGATGCTCCTGACTCATTCCAGAATCCAGGTCATCAGTGTTGCAAGCAGTATTGGTACCGCTACCATTGCAAAGTGGGCAGACTGATTCCAGGATTTGGGTACCTTGGGTATCATAAGTATTGAACAATTGTAGGCTGACAGATATTGATGTGTGTGGATGGGCCATGTTACACTTAATGAAGAGCAACAGGCTCAGTTTAACTCCCACCCCAGGACATGCAATTGCAGAAATGGCAGAAAATCCCACAAAGTGGGGTATGTGTAATCTGATCTAATGCAACTGGTAAAAGTGAAGTTTGCTCTCATGTGTAAGAACTGTGGTGCTTGCCTTGGTAGCCAACCAAAACATGCACTCCAAAAAGGTGGCACTCAGATCTGCTACAGATAACTGGAAGCTCGCAAAAACTGCATGACCAGGCTTCTGCTGGACTTGAAGAATTTATTATGAGCCAAGTTTTTCTTAGAATTTAAATGTAAAGTGCTCAGTGTCTCCTTGCATACAGAAAAATAATAAAAGAGATATCATCTGTGTCTTCTGCAGTCTACCACTTGCCCCAGTGCTTTGGTCACCTGACCTTCCTTGGGGGCATGGAAAAGGTAGAACAGATAGCTTATCCTTATAAATGGCCTTAGATGATGACTTCATAGTCATGCAGTGAAATAAAAAGCATGTTGTGTTAACAGTATTTACAAATGAATGAACAAAAGGTTTAATGTTTACATAACAACATTTAAACATTTTATAATGTTGATTTTTCAATTCATACTGGTGATAGCAAATTTTTTGAAGCAGAAAATATGCATAGTCAGAGCTAATGATACAGCATAAAATTCCCTGTAGCATCCACTGTCATTTAACATGGATTGATGGCAGACTCATTTGTTTTAAGGTTCATACAGTCTAATTTTATGTCTCTATCTACGGTATATTTGTTTGCCTTCAGTACATTTATAGGTACCCTAACCAAAGATACCTGTAAGGGTAAATACCATATGAGAATAATTGTAACGTGTATAGAACCATATGAAAATGTAACACCTGTAGAATACATAGAAACTAGAAATATAAATATATGCTACAGCTATATACTAGTTTGATTTGTGGAGCAGTATTTTTAAAAATTTGGATGTAGCCCTTGTGTCAGTATTTTGGACATGTGCTGCATCCATGTAAATGTAGCCAGATGTACAGTATGTGTCTTAATCACATACAACCAGGTGTGACAGTTCCTGCATAGTACCACAGGTTCTGCCTCAACTGTGGAACGTGCATCCATTTGTCAGACACAACTGCAGAATTTGTTCCCTAATGGTAGATCAAATTTTTGTCGTCTGACTTTCTAATCAGACTTCTTCACTCACCTACAAAAAATAGAAGCACCTTTATGAATTTCTCATCCAGGATATTTCAGGGAATAGACAGATATAAAGAAGGAACTACCAAATCTGAAAAAAAAAACTGATTGAATTATTAAGCCTGCAATGATTCAATAATATAATTATTGCCATGCTATTAGTTATACATTTTAAGTTCCTCTTTTCATTCCATCAGAAAGTGGTACTCAGACCGCAGAGAGTTTCTTTGATGTTTGTTCACACTGAAAAAAAGGAGGGGGTAAGTATAATAAAGACATGCAAAGGTATGGAGAAGTACCAGACTAAAACACAAATATGGTAATTCAGTGGTGGGACATGAAAAGAAGGCATTTCCAAGCCCCAAAATGTTCTTACTGTCCTAAATAAAACTCTCTCGGAGTCTCTGAGTTCAGACTATTAATACTATAAATATGCTTTTGTAACTTCTTCTTTGGAGATCTGATGGTCCTCCCTTTATATTCTATCTCACTTGAACACCAAATTGCATAGATTACTAACAGATAACCTAAAAATGTCCAAGCAATGTGAGAAAGCAGCACAGCAAGCAAATAGTATGTTGGGATGCATAAGCAGGGGGATTATCAGCAGAAAAAAGGAAGTCATCCTGCCACTCTATAGATAACTGGTGAGGCCACACCTGGAGTACAGTGTACAATTCTGGAGACCACACCTCAAAAAGGATATTATCAGACTGGAAACAGTGCAGAGGAGAGCTACTAAAATGATTCATGGACTGCATGACAAATCATACTGTATGAGGAGCTGCTGCATGAATTAAACATGTACTCCCTGGAGCAGAGGACGGAGAGGGGAGACATGATCAAGACTTTCAAATTCCTAAAAGGAATAAACAAGGTGCAGGTCCAGGACCTGTTCCATATCAAAAATCTCTTAAGAACCAGAGGGCACAACATGAAGCTGGGGGGGAGATTCAGAGGCAACACACACAAGTACTTCTTCACCGAGAGAGTGGTTGATCCATGGAACTGCCTTCCACAGGAGGCAGTGGTGGCAAATATAGTAGGGACTTTCAAGAAAGTGTTGGATAGATTCAAAGGCATCATAACACTGAAAAGTTAAGAGAAGGGATAGGCTTAAGGGCAGACTAGATGGGCCACATGGCCCCTTCTGTGTCACTTTCTATGTTTCTATATTTCTATGTTTCATTACAAAAAGGGCTTAAAATCAATAATGTCATTCAATCCACTTGGTTTCAGCATTCTTAATTTACAGAGCCACCTTTTCTCCTTCTGCCATAAAATCTGCAGTCTGTCTTCCCCTCATCTGGGTATGGTATTTTTTCCATTCAGTACCCATGAAAGTGAGTTCTAAGGTCCTACCAGCATGTTTTTTCCTTTAATGGATACCAATCAGAGTCTCTGATTTCAGACTATTAATACTACAAATATGCTTTTGTAACTTCTTCTTTGGAGATCTGATGCTCCTCCCTTTATATACTAACTCACTTGAACACCACATTGCATAGATTACTAAGTTTGTAGTGCAATTAATGAATGAATTCCTGAATTTCAATACTTATCCTAAAGTTAGAATGTATAAACTCTTTACCCTGTTGTGCATGTTTGCATACACTTCAACTTTTGGAGTCTGTGCAACCTGACCTGATGGCCAACTTGAAAAACACAATGAAAAACTGCAGATGATCCTTGAAACACAGACTGATCTATAGCAAGCTCACAGTTCGCAGACCCAGATGGCTACTCCTATTACAGCAGGCCTCTGGATATCTGCTCTCTTAGAGCAACTATAATGTAGGCATGATCCCTCTTTCTTCGTCATACTGAACCATAAGTTGAAGGTAGCCTGATACTTTGCTATAATGCCTTCTATGGGATCTGGATCAGCAGTCCTCAGACCCTTGCTCCATGCTGGAATTTCAGCATTGTGTTCATGTCAAATTCCATGCAGTTTTTGCTCTCCTCCCCTCAGGTGTGCAATCTGAAATTATAGATGATGGCAGTCAGCACTGGAGAAGGCTGGGCTGTGCAAATCACTTTTTCCAGCTAAATTAGGTGTAGTGGGGACAGAGAAGGAGGAGGATGGGCAAACCTGTAGACTGGGATTATCTCAATGTTTCCAAGGCTTTTGATACTGTACCACATGGGGCCATTGTTAAACACATGCTAAATCTAAACATAGATCAAAGAAAACTCAATTGGATCAGCTCTTGGCTAACTGACAGGACACAGGCTGTTTGTACAGTATAAATGGCTATTTATCTAAATCTAAACTTGTGACCAGCAGTGTTCAGCAGAGCTCCATGCTGGGGTCTATATTGTTTTAAATTTTATATCAGATATGTGCAAGACAGTGACAAATTAATCAAGTAAATATGCAGATGATACTAAACTTGCCAGAATAGTACTAACTGATAACAATAGGGCCTCTCTGCAAGCGTACCTAGATAAAATCCACACCTAGGCTGAAGAAAGGGGAATGAAATTTAATACTGACAAGTCTTGTATAATTCATCTGGGGTCTATCCAAGTTGAGTGCGCACTGGGACAAAGGTGCTGCAGAAACTTACTCAGAGCTGATAGATAAAAAAAAGTTTCCAGCACAAAAAAAACCTATAAGTGGAATGCCAAAAATCAATTTCTGTGACTCATGAACATTTTCCAATTTGTTTTATTCACTTCATAATAGTTTCCAATTCCCAAAAAAAGTCTGACATGTTTCGGATCCAAGATCCTTTATCAAAGACTCATAAAAACTGCCACCACAAAATCCTTAGTTATAAAGACACTTAATTAGTCATGTGACTACAACACCTGTGTACAATTAAGAGACAAAAAACATTCCAACACTTAAAATAAAGAAAAATTCCCTCCTTTATAAAATACATCTATTAAAACAGACATTATCCATATTAATTACTCATATACAAATCTACTACACACCATAGATTTCTAAGGATATCTTAGAAGTAGATACAAAAAACATGTAAGCTTTAATTTAATTACTTAAAATAAGAGGATAGAAAGCTATACATAAAAAGCGAGAGGCCAAGTAAACAGAGACATCTAAAAGACAAATGACAGGAAAATCAGCATACAATGGGGGGTGGAAGCAAAGGAAAAGAAAGGGGAACAAAGGAAACAGAATAGAGACCATATCAATATAACAGTATTAAAATACCAATATATCGTTTTTAAGATATGGACTTAAGTGCAAATGACTATTAAGACCAGGTTTTTGATTTGCTCTCAAAGGGAGTATCCAAAAGTTTTCCCTCTTCAGTATCAAGTTATCAAAATCTCCTCCTCTTAGGTGCTTACTAACTTTATCCATGGTCATTAATTTAAAAGCATGTGTGCCATCATTTCCATTTTCCATAACATGGAGCGCCGTAGCATATGTACTATCCTTTCTTGTAATAGCCCTAACATGTTCGCCTACTCTTGTTTTAAAATGCCGTACTGTTTTCCCCACATAAAATGTTCCCTCTAGTTCATAGTCATTTTAAAAAAGTAGTGAAAAATACATGGTTAAAACCACCAGTCGGATGTGTAAAATGTAGGAAGTGTATCTATTGTGAATTTGTCACACAAGGAAGAGAATTTGGTAGCTGTAATACAGATAAAAAATATTTTGTCAGACATTGTATTACGTGCAGTACTGAAGGTGTTGTTTATGTGGCAACATGCAATTGTAGAGCATTTTATGTGGGGAAAACAGTACTGCGTTTTAAAACAAGAGTAGGCAAACATGTTAGAGCTATTACGAGAAAGGATAGTACATATGCTACGGCGCTCCATGTTATAGAAAATGGAAATGATGGCACACATGCTTTTAAATTTATGGCCATGGATAAAGTTAGTAAGCACCCAAGAGGAGGAGATTTTGATAACTTGGTACTGAAAAGGGAAAACTTTTGGATACTCACTTTGAGAGCAAATCAAAAACCTGGTCTTAATAGTCATTTGGACTTAAGTCCATATCTTAAAAAATGATAAATTGGTATTTTTAATACGTTTATATTGATGTGGTCTCTATTCTGTTCCCTTTGTTCCCCTTTCTTTTCTTTTGCTTCCGGCTCCTTCCCCCATTGTATGCTGATTTTCCCTGTCATTTGTCTTTTAGATGTCTCTGTTTACTTGCCCCCCCCCCCGTTTTTATGTATAGCTTTCTATCCTCTTATTTTAAGTAATTAAATTAAAGCTTATATGTTTTTTGTATCTACTTCTGAGATATGTTTAGAAATCTATGGTGTGTAGTAGATTTGTATATGTGTAATTAATATGGATAATGTCTGTTTTAATAGATGTATTCTATAAAGCAGGGAATTTTTCCTTTATTTTAAGTATTGGAATGTTTTCTGTCTCTTAATTATACACAGGTGTTGTAGTCACATGACTAATTAAGTGTCTTTATAACTAAGGATTGTGTGGTGGCAGTTTTTATATGAGTCTTTGATAAAGGATCTTGGATCTGAAACTTGTCAGACTTTTTTTGGAAATTGGAAACTATTATGAAGTGAATAAAACGAATTGGAAAATGTTCATGAGTCACAGAAATTGATTTTTGGCATTCCACTTATAGTTTTTTTGTGTGCTGGAAACTTTTTTATGATTCATCTGGGCAGACTTAATAAATGTATAAATATCAACTGGAAGGTACAGATCTCAAGGTATCAAGTGAAGAGTAAGACCTTGGAGTGGTGATAAGTAATAAATTCTAAATCACACTGTGATGTGCAAGTGTCAAATGCTGAAAGACTTTTATTGACCATTAAAAGGAACTTTAGGAGCAGAGACCAAGAGGTGATACTACATTTATATAGAACCTATGTTAGGCCCATACTGGACTACTGAAGTCCTGTGTGGGGACCAATAAATAGGGGAGACGTCTTAAAGATAGAAAAGGTCCAGAGACATGCAACAAAAATCATTTATAATATCAGGCACTTGTCATATAATGAACGGTTAACAGAACATGATCTAATGTCACTGGAAACCAGGAGACTGAGAGGGGATCTCCTGTTATGCTATGACATAATTCAGGACGATTATTTGTTTAGCAAACTGGGCTTAGAATACAAGAATAACATCCCAGGAACAAGAGGTCCACTTCTGCAAATTAGACAAAAAAGATTTAATACACATAGAAAGAAGGCTTTCTACACACAGAGGTTGGTGAACCACTGGAATGGTCTTCTCTTGGAGGTTGATATTAGAAAGGACAAACAAGAATTCAAGTGTAGGTTGGACACACATATATTTCAGGGACACAATGTAGTGTATTCTGTATGAAAGACAGCAGCTATAATAGGCATACCACCTTCTAGCTCCTACAACCTTAGTATGCACCTCAGTAGTATAAGGATGCTGTCAGGGTGGGGGAGACATGGGGATCCTTGTTGTTTAATGCAAACAAGGCTTTTACTTTCAAGAAGATGGTGGTTGGTAATGGAGGGTGGCGTGGTGGGTTTCGCATGTTGTGCACTGCTGGATTAAATAAAAACTTGCAACTACAAATTTGGTGGATGCTGTGGGGAAGAAGGTGGGATCAGTGTGCAGTTAGGAGGAGGGGGGGGATGGGGATAGCTAAATTTATTGTATTTGGGTATCCAGGAAAAGACTGTTCTGCTCTTGTAAACCCCTAGTAAATAGTCAATTTAAAGTCAAGTGGTTTTGGTATCACATTGCCAACAGGCACTGGCACTTGTCCCTATTTTACTCTACTCACTTGATGAGGTACATGGCAGTCATGACATTCTTTCAGCTGGGCTTCCACAAACCATACTCTGTCTTTGTCATCACCTCCTCTGACCAGGCCAGACATTAGCACTTCACTTCTTGGTGCAACAGTCACATTGCTGCTGGCCACAATCTCATGGAACTCCATTTCTTCCCCACTGGATATCTGGGGAAACTTTCTCCCCGACAGAGTACAGGCACCTTTGGGGAATTGCAATCTGATCCTGTATTCCTGCATCCAGTAAGTCCCTAGTAGTGTAGTTTGGGTCACATCTGTAACCTCTAGGAATTCACCAGTCAGTTACAGCTCATTCATGCTGATGACTGTCACATTCTCAACACCCTGAGGGCATTTCCTTTCACTCTGCAGACTCTTCATTTGCAAGGCTTTAAGCATATCAAGGATCTTTTAATTACTCCTCACCCCACATTAGACTGTATAATGGACACCTGTGCACCTGCGCATCAGCTCCACCAAAAACATGCAGGTGACATGTTCTATTTCCACAAAATGTGAGTTGTCTGGTCCTACTGTAATATGAATCAGAATTTGATGAGGGGCATCTGTTTGTCCCTTGGGTGGCATCTGGACCTTAAACACTGTCCACATGGCTCTAGTCCCTGTGGGACTCTTCCACTTTTGACACTTATATAGTGGCACAGGCCCCTGCATGTCCAAAACACCCAGTCATCTGGCATCCCATTCTAAATCTTGACTGACATAGGATGTGGATCTCCCAGAAGTCTTTTTTGCTCAGTCAGTATCTCTGGCTGTGGAGTACTAGGGGGGGCTCCAGCTTCACTTTCTATTTTTCAGTTGTGAGAGTCCCTGCTGTTTCGTCTTGTACTTCTATGGTGGCTCCAGTCAATTCTTTATGAATTACAGTCTCTGTGACCACTTCAGTGGCTTGAACTTGGGGATCTGGAGTCTCAGGAAAATCCAAATTGTGCACTGTATTCAACTCTATGGCACACTGAATTGTTTGTTCTGTCCCTGAGGGTTTCCATAGGTGTAGTTGGAAGTGGAGCATCCCACTCTTCATATGAGCAATGAAGTAGTCTCAGACAGGCAGGGCTTGGGTGTCCTAGCTGCCATCTGGAAAGGCTGTGAGTACCAGACACCACAAAGCTCTTCCAAAGCTTTGACCAGATGACCCCTCTTTTTTCTTTCTATTGAAGAAAAGTGACACACATTTAAAATCCCTTTTTCTACTGTATGTCGTAATTAAAATCCAGTAACTGAGCAGACCATCTGGTGATTCTCATACCAGCATGATTATTACCCTTAGCTGTCAGCAGTCTTGCTAGGGACTGCAAATCAGTACACAATGTAAATCTAGTTCCCTATAACCACTTTCTCCATTTTTCTACAGTCCAAAAACATGCAGATATAAAGGGACAGGCAATCCTTGGGATCTAGCATACTTTAGCATTGATAACAACAGGAATATATTTATACAATCCATGTAATAAGGGACCCAGAGTAACAAACATAGCCCAGGAAGCAAAATGAGTTCCTGGTACACAAGCATAGCTAATGTTTGGAATCGGGTGACTTGGTCTTATTAGAAGCCTTTCAGCCAAGGGACTGTGTAAGCAATAATAACCGACAGGGAGAGCAGTATTGAGAAACACTGGACGGTCCAGGGGCATAATGAGGTCTGACGCCACAGGCAGAGGGCCTTATAGCCCCTGGAAGGTCTGGTATTTCCCAATACACCCACCCTGGTGGGTATGATTGTGCTTAGAAAATGGCCCATGAGTAACATTTTTCATAAAATAAAATAAGAAGTCTAATTGGTGTTAAAATAAAGATAAAATACTTTGTTACTGTAAAGTAGTCACTCTCATGATGTATACTTCCCAGTAGAGGGTGCTGCTGTTTAGGAGATTCATTTTATTGTGATGTTTAGTTGATCAAGGTTTCATGGGATATGTAGTTCAATGCAGTAGATGGGAAGGGGATCCGAGGCTGTAGTAGGGAGAAACACCAGAAGAGGAACACTTGGGGGACTGCAGTTTTGGGAAGTTGCGATGTCGGTTACGATGCCTATGCCAGCAGTCAGTGAATCAAGCTTTGGGTGTGTTTAAAGTGGCTGAGTCCAGGCCATTTTTTTAAAATGAAGAAAAAAGATAAAAACAATGAAGGAGGAATACTGGGGGTCTAAGGAGAGGATGCAGCAGGTAAGAAAATGTACCTGACAGGGTGAGGGTTATCAGGGCTCTTATTTTAATGTTTATAGGATCGGGACAATGGCACTGAGGAGCACAGGTGGACTTTCTTAACTTTGGCTCCCAGGACATGTAGCCTCCTTTCTGGTTTGCAGGAACAACTTTAAACACCATTTTGTGAGGGAGTGAGAACCGCAAGTGCCTCTGTCCAATTTGAAAAGTCTGCAGTGTCTTGAAAAATGTCATTTTATTTTAAGAAACTGATTTTTCTTCAGAATTCATAGTTTGGGTATATGGGGTGTGGGGATGTGACTTTCTTGCTCAGGGTAGGGGGTCTGCCAGGGTCGTTCATTTCCTTAGACAGCCATAAAAAAATGGCAACTAGTTTTTCACTTTTAATGTGGCACAAGAATATCATTTTTGCCTTTAGAGGATTCCATTGGCACTAGTTTTTAACAGTGCTCTATTGAAAAATAGGTGCCCACTTCTGGAATGTTAGCAGCCAATCAGCTGTCAGGAACTGTCTTTGCCATTTTCTAAAAATCAATGAATGAAAATTAGGTCAGGAAAACACAGAATAGCATGTTGGCTCAGAGTTCCCCAGGACAGAGTGCATGGTGGGGGGATATTTGAAACCATGTTTCTATATATAAATATATACCAGTGGAGTGGGTACAGTCAGTAGGTATGAATTATAATTGTCGGCTAAAAATAACCAGCTAAAGATATGGGCACCTTTATACATATGGCTTTAAAGTGTCCCAGGACATTAGCCTTCTGGATTGAGGGGCTTAAAATAATGACAGGTGTATTGGGATATAGGCCACCTCAATCCCCTATAGATTTTGTCCTGGGAGCTGACCCCACTAGAAATGGGCTTAGACAAGATCTCCTAATATGGTCTCTCACTCTGATTAATGCATGCAAAAACAGTTGTCCAGTGTTGGACATCAGAGTTCCTTCCCTGTATACAACAATGGGCAGATAATCTGCAGGTATGCATAATAACTGAATATGTTCAACTAAACGCCATGGGTGGGATATTCAAAGCAGTTGCACAATGCGCAACGGGGTTCATACTGGAGTTCATACTGGAGAGTATAAAGAAGTCAAAGGCATTTGCCCACAAGGACCTCCCCCATCATTTAGTGGCCTTGACCTACGTTACCAACTTCTGTAAGAAATCCATCTAACCTTTTTTTAAAAATACTTATATTTTCAGCATCAACCACCTCCAGTGGCAACCCATTCCACCATCTAACTGCCCTACTCTTAAATCCATTCCTTCTTCTCTCAGTTCTTACCGTTTCTTCCCTTAATTGTTTATTATGACACCGTAGATAGTATGGTTTTTCTATCAACTCCAAACCCAAGTCAAGCTTTAAAACTTCATCCTTCAGAATTTTAAATAATAACAATAAATCGCCTCTCTTTCTTCTACTCTCTAATGTCCACAAACTCAATCTTTTCAACCTCTCATCATAAGATCTATCCCTCTCCCCTTTTATCACCTTTGTATATACTCTCTACGGCCTCTCCATCACCCTTATCTCCTTAACAAAATATGGACAAAAAAATGCTGAACAATAGTCGATTATGGGCCTGACCATTATCTTATCCAAAGGCATCAACACCTCCTCGTTGCTAGATTGGAAGTCCCGTCTGATGCAATTTACCAACTGCATAGCTCTACCTGAGATTTTTTACTATGTGCACCACTATTTAAATCATTCTGTACAAATACTCTCAAGTCTTTCTCTCCTTTTGATATCTTTATTTTAATCCTAATACAGTATGTTACATGACTATTGAACATTATGTCTCCCAAAGTGCATTATAGCAAATTTTTCCTCATTGTTCTTTGCCCATTCCAATATACACATCAGATCCTGTCCAAAATTCAATCTGTCATCGAAAGTATCCACTACTCCTACCATCTTAATATCATCAGCAAATTTAACCCTCTTGTTCTTACTAGATATCCTTAAATCACCAATAAATACACTGAACAACAGAGGCCCAAGCACCGACCCCTGCGGCACACCACTCATCACCTTCCGTGGATCTGATAAATGACCATACAATCTAACCCTCTTAGTCCTATTTTCCAACCACTGTTTAACCCATCTCACAATGGCCCCATCCACTCCCAGCCCTATCAATTGTTCTACTATTTTACAATGGGGTACAGTGTCAAAAGCCCTACTGAAATCGAGCAATACCACATCCACATTTCTACCTTCATCAACGTGTTTACTAACATTTTCATAAAAAAACACCAAATTTGTCTCACAGGACCTATTCAACACAAATCCATGCTGGTCTGTGTTCACTAAGTTCTTACTCCTCATATAATCCAAAATAGAGTCACTCAGGATTCCCTCAATAATCTTCCCCACAATAGAGGTCAGACTCACCGGTCTATAATTTGTTGCCTCACTTTTACTTACCTTCTTATATATAGGTACCACATATGCTAGCTTCAACATTTCTGGCACCACTCCTTCCTCCAATGATTTTTGTCCTAGGCTAGTTATAACCAGCACCAGTATATCTGCTAACTCCTTTACCTAGAAAGAATGCATCCCATCCAGACCAGCTGCCTTTTCCACCTTTAACTTCATAATTCTACTCCTCACTCTTTCTTTTGTTATAACATTTTTTGGGTCCAACTACTATCACCTACATATACTGTCTCTATACCCCCCATCATACTTTTTATAAGGTGCTACAAAGCATCTACTACATCATTCCAGCATCTCCTCACATTTTGAAGTTATAACCCCCCTCATTATTCAGTGGTCCAATCACACTATTTCCTCTTCTCTTCCCATTTATATAAGCAAAAAACCTTTTATTATTACTCTTGTCCCTCGCTAGTCTGAATTCTGTTTTTTTGAATTTTTAATTTCCTTCTTCAATTTTTTTTGGATATTCTTATATTTAGTTTTTACTCTGATGATCTTAACTTTCTCATTTTTTGATACAACACTTTCTTTCTATTACACAATCTAATTATATTTTTTGTTAACCGGGGTGTTTTTTTACCTTTATTATTATATACTCTTCTCCTGGGTATGAATTTTTCTATTACCTCCTTTTTTGCAGCTGAGCAACTGTGAAAATGCATTGGAGAGTGATATTCAGTGGCAGCAACTATGCAGCGCAAGTGGCCATGTGCCAATGTGCAATGGTAATGTATGCATGCACAAGTGCAGGGGGCATAGACATGAATAAGTGGCACAGAGCGATATTCAACACTGGACAAATGGCGCAAGTGTGGAGCAAATGGGAAATGTGCGGAACACACTTGAGCCTATAAAGAAAGGGAGCATGCAGGTGACGGACACTTACACCAGAGGGGAGCAGGAGATAGGGTGATAGAGAGGCCAGGCAGAACAGCAGGAGGGGTGCAAGACAGGGACAGAGGCAGTGAGGGAGTGAGACTGAGTGAGACTGCAAGTGTTTGTGTGAGTGGATGAGACGGTCTGGGAGGCAACAGTGTGTGTGTGTGTGTGTGTGTGTGTGTGTGTGTGTGTGTGTGTGTGTGACACCCAGCACAGAAGGGGCAGCTCAGGTGCCCAGAGAGGTGGGAGGTGGAGGCCACAGCCCAAAAGCCACCAGCCAGGGGCAGATCACACAGGCATGTGCCCAGCACAGCAGTACACAGAGCAGCACACAGCTGGGGGGCCAGAGGAGTCAACTTCCCAGGGGGACAGGACAACAGAGGCCATAGTCAGTGCCAGCTTCCGGATGGAGGCAGTAATGAGGGCTGTGGGGAGGCAGGAGGCAGTGCGGCATGGCTGTGGAAGGGGTCATTGGTGGTATGCCCGGAACAGGTGGTACCGAGCCGACACCATCTTCAAACAGTACAGCGATATGGAGATTGTGGGCCGGTATTGCCTGAACCAGGCAATTCTGAGGCAGCTCTGTAAGTTATGCAGTGAGGAGATGCAGGCACCCAATAGACGGAGCTACGCCCTGACGGTGGAGGCTAAAGTCACAGCTGTCATGTGCTTGCTCGCCACTGGCACCTTCCAGAGACCAACAGGGGACACCACAGGCATAACCCTGTCAGCCGCATCATGGTTCCACACTCAATTCCTCAATGCACTGCTGCCACATGCTGCAGAATATATCCACTTCCCCAGCACAGAGGCAGAGCATACAGCGAACATGCAAGAGTTCCACAGGGTAGCACATATGCCTGGCATGCTAGGGGCCATTGACCATCCATGTTGGCATCCACATGCCTGCTGGCCAGGAGGGGGTAGCCTACAGCAACAGAAAGGGCTACCCCAGTGTCAACTGCCAGATGGTGTGCAATGCCAAGGGGTGCATAATCAATGTTTGTGCCACACACCCTGGAGGGGCACACAATGCCTTCATTTTGCACAGTTCATCACTGTGCCACAGGTTGGAGAGTGGGGACATCCCAACTGGCCACCTAGTAGGTGAGTATGCTAAGACCACTGGCAGCCTGGCACAACAGGGCAAGCAGTGGTGGCTGCCATGGTAAGGGCACTGCAGGGTGCGGCTGGGAAGGATGGGAGGTGCAGCAACACTGTCCACCATGCTAACCATATCTCTCTCTCTACATAGGTGACAGTAGATACCTACTCCTGCTCTCACTGCCCACCCCATACCAGTGCCTGTCAACCCCTGTGGAGGAGTTATACAATGAGGCACACACCAGCACATGGAACATCATCGAGCATGTGTTTGGGCTGCTGAAGTCATGATTCTGTTGCCTGGACAGGTCTGGCGGTGCCCTACAATACAGAACCTCAAAGGTCTGTGGTCTATTCCTGGCCTGTGGCCTATTCCTGGCCTGCTGTATACTGCACAGCATGGCCACTGACCATGGGATAGCCATCAAGGTTGAAGAGGGGAACAGCAGTGTGGACAACATGGCCGCTGGGCCATGTGGTGGTGGGCAGCCCCACCCGGGCGAAGGGAACCCCGGCTGTACAGGATGGCCCAGCAGCACCAGGACACAATCACGGAGGAGCACTACAGTGCACACAGGTAGGTGAACATGACCCCATGCACGGAATGGTGACTGTGGCACAGCACACAGGCATGTGTGGGTGAGCCCTGTGGCATGAACTGCTGGAGCAGGGGCATGGCCAAGTGTGGGTAGGGACCCTGCAGCAACACACAGCACAGCACAGCACAGCACACCCCACCCACACACCCCTGCACACACACACTGGCACCCGTAGGAACGCACCCAGATGCTGGCACCAAGCATGTGTCAGATGCTGAGCACCAGTGCACAGGAGCAGTCGGCTCTGTGTTGGCATCATCATGCACATGCCACACTGGCCAGCAGCTGGGCCAGTGCACACACGGCCTATGTGCAGCCCCAACCACAGATGCCACATCCATGAAATGCACATGCACACACCACACCAATGTGCACACAGGGCAGTGGCAGCGGACTGCGGACAGGGAGGAGGGCAGTTCAGAACTACTGCACAGTCACACTGTCACCGCAGAAACATGGATGGCCCCGCCGAGGCTGCCCAGCAGACCTAGGCTGTGCAATGGCCACAGGGGGGTGTCTGTGACAGCTCCCCGTTGGTGTTAATGTGGGAACGTGACCGAGTCCTCACAGGGGTCTGCAGGCTCCTGAACAGGCCCACTCCTGGTGTGCCCAGAATGCCCACAGCAGATCCCAGTGTCGACACCAAGGGGATCGCTCGATGCCATGACCAAGGGCAGGAGAATGCACTCCATGGGGTCTGCAGTGGCCAGCCATGCACCATGAAGGACAGTGGTGCTAGGCCAACCGTGACTGCAGCAGTAAGCTGATCCAGGGCTGCGGCCGTGTCCTCCTGCAGTCGACTGTTGTTGGTCAGGAGCTGCACAAAGCATCTGTCATGCTGTTCTGCAGTCTGGCACATCTCAGTGTGGAGTGCATGCACCCCTGTCATGAACAGCACCTGTTGCTCCACTGAGGCCCACAGCAGACAGGTGTGGTTGGGCAAGGAGTCAGTGCTGAGGGGCACCTGGGCAATGCGTCGACCCATGGGTGGCGTTCAACCTTGCTGCCCAGCACCCCACTCAGGTGGGTGCTGCACAGCAGGGTCCCCTTTGGGCAGCTCAATCACTGGAGCACCATCGGCAGGTGCTGCACCCGGCCCCCAACATCCCCAACCATCTACTACCCCTTTGGCCACTGTGCACTGTGCAGCACCTGTGTGGCTGCACCACCACTGCCACCACCATCAGCTGGCACTGCAACACTGGTGCCCACGGCAACACCGGGGGATGGTGGTCAATGAGCAGTTAACCACAACCAGGGCTCTGTCTGCATTGCCGGGCAGTGTGAGCAGTATGGGTACATCCCCCTTGATGGCAACACCACTGTCCAGGACAATGGTCACATCGTCATTGGTGTCAGACCCCGCCCCAACTTGTGTCTCCGCACACTGTACGCCATGGCTGGCATCCCACTGGAAAACAGCCAAGGCCTCATCCGCCAACACTCCATGGGCATCTAGCTGGACAGTGGTGTTGTGCTGCAGCTGATCTGGCCCCTGACACTGGTGGAGGTGGAAGGCCTGTCCTCCAGGGCCAGGCTTGCCCCATGGTAGACATCACAACCTCTGCCACTGCATACTGGTGCTCCAGTGCTGAAAGGGAATACAGTTGCATTAATGCCACTGTCACACAGGCCGGTCTCCCCCATGCACAGCCCCCCCACCCCAGACACTTCTGTACCTACCATGCAGTGATGGGCTCCCACCTGTCTGGAAGCCACCACCAGGCACCCCTTTGATGGTGCTCTGCCACATGGTGGCCACCACCAACACCTCCTGTGGTGTCAGCTGTGGCACGTTGGCCTGATCACCACCCATGGCTGCACATGCGGTCCAGATGGCTGCCACCTTCTCCTTTATCCGGTGCCTGTCGGTGCCAACCTTTTTCTTGCACTCCTGTGCAGACCACTGATGGCTGCCCTGCTGATTCACAGCCTCTGTCACCTCCACAACATGCTACATCCCAGGCCTGTGGTGTGCCTTTTGCACCACTCAGCAGAGGCTCCCTGTCAAGGTACACCTCAAACATGGCATCTGTCTCTGCATTGGTAAAGTTGGGCCTACGCTTGGGAGCAGGCCCATGCTCCCCACCATCCTCGCAATCAGTCTTACTGCTACCTGTGGGCAATGACATGTGGTCAGTGTCTGCTGCAACCCACTCATTCCACTGTCCCATCATTCCCCTCAGCGGCACAACTTACCTCTGAAGGTTGCAATACCGATCCATGTCCTGTGCTGTCCTGTGGCACCTTTATAGCACATTGCATGCAAATGAGTGGATGCACAACTGTAATGAGATGCTAATGTCCCCGGTACACCGCGGATAGGCTGATGAGCTAATTTGCATATGCCGGCTGAATATCACGATGTTGCGCCTTGTGCAATGGACTTGCACTGGCACAAGTCGTGGTGCAGCATAGTGATGTGTGCAGTTGGACCGTCAGTATGCATACAAGCACTGCCAGTGCTTACACAATCAGTGCAGCATATGCTTACTGTACAATATGTGATATGGCGCTTGGCTGGTATTGGGCACATGGCACTAGGGCACTATGAGGCCTATGGCACCCAGGTGCAATGGGGCTACTGGTGCTCCATCGCCATGGGGCTAATGGTACTCCAACACCATGGGCTATTGGTGCCCATGCACCATTAGCCCCATGGTGTCAGAGCGCCATTAGCCCAATGATGCCCGGGCAATATTGGCTCATAGCCCATGGTGCCCACATGCCCCATTGCACACCTTGCTTGGCGGTTCCAATAGCACAGTGACGCATGGTGTGCATGCCAATCCTTGAACCCAGGCTTGCCATTTGCCCCTCAGTGGCCCCTGCACCACGTGCCAGTGTGGACAGGCATGTATTGCACATACCTGGGAATGCGTAATTGCCGTGGGAAGCGCATCTCCGTGTGAGGCATGCATCTCCAGCATATGAAGCTTGTGCACTACAGGGCACCATTTTGGATTGCTCTGTGGTGATACAGCAATGTCATGCCACAGCAGTGCAAGGGCTATGAATTGGACCCAGATAGAACTGGTCAACCTTGTGGCCCTGGTGGAGTGCCAAACAGGCAGCCTGTTTGGGTGGGTGCCCCTTGCCAGGCCAAGAACTGAGGTTTGGCAGGAGGTGGTGGAGGACCTTGAACAGTCCACTGGTGTTCAGCGCACTGGTGGGTAGTGTCACCACCACTATGGGGACCTGCAGCAGAGGGACCCAGAGCATCTCCAAGCTCTGCAGGCACACATCCAGAAGGGTCCCATGCCATGGCCAGGTAAATGTGCATCGCTTATGTCTGTGTCCGTCCAGCATTCCATGGTGCTGGCAGGGTTGCATTCCATGCTAAGGGGGAGGGGGCTGGGGCTGCATGCCCTGTGGCCCAGGGCAGTGCAACATGTGTGTACACTGTGCCACAATGCCGTGTCTGGGCTGGGAGCAAGCTTTGCTGGGGGGGGCGAATATGGTGATGCTGGGTACTGATGTGTACATCCCTATGTTTAAATCCTAGGCCCTGAAGACCAGTGAGCCCATCTGGCTGGCACTGTGGGTGGGCCATGGTGGGCTGATGCAGGGCACCCACCACAGGGTGCAGGCCACAGGGGTGGTGCTGCTCGACCTGCGCGTGGTGCACTGCAGCGTGCAGGTAGGCACAGTTACATGCTACATTGTTGAGCAGGGTGGGCAGCAGGGGTGGGGGTGGGCCATGGCCCCCTGTGCGCATAGTCATTGCAGCTGTGTACTGCCCCACAGTGTCTGTTGCACCATGCTGTGGCCATTGCACATGTGTGAGGCTGCTGCAGGTGGACTGTGGGTGCATCTGGCTGTCAGCTGTGGTGCTGCAGTCCTGTTGCTGTACCATGTTGCCTACCTGCCACAGTGGTGGTGGGTGGCCCATGGGTGGTGTTGGTGTGCAGTGTTCTGCATGGCTGTGGTATGTCAGATTGGCGGCACGTGTGGGCACACCCACTGCGGGTGGCTAGGATGCCATCCCAGGGATGTGGGTCATCTCTGTCTGCTGCACATGATGGGTGGGCTAGGGTGTTCTGGACTCACACTGATACCGTGTTCCCTCCTTTGTCCTAGGTGTCTGTCATCCAGCGCTGAACATCTGCTTCCTGAGGAGGGTTTTGGAGGTGTCCACTGCCACACCACAAGTTGCAAGGTTGCTGCAAAGGATACTCCACAGGCAACAGTGCCAGGCAGCAGTGGGGTGAGGCCACCCGTAGGGCTCGTTAGCCTGCGAGCCATCTACATCCCTGTCCCCCCTTCCCTTGCCCTCCCATGTCCCCTTACCTCCTTACCCTGGCTGTGCCTTATTGTACATAGTTTCCCCATTCCTTGTACCCTGTCCCTTGTTCCTTGTACATGTGTATATTTGTCTTCTATATCTTTCTTCAGTACATTTATTTATAGTTACCCATCTCTGTCTGGGTCTGCTTTGTGGCTGGCATGTGGAGCTATGCTGCAGTGGTGTGCATTGTGGCTATGTGGTGCTCCTGGGGTGTCCAAGGGGATGTGCATGGTGGTGTTCACTCATTGGTCCATGGTTGTGCCACAGGGAGGCCGTGGGCTGTCTGATAAGGTTTTGTGGTGTTTGTGGTGTGTGCTGTCTGCCTGTGTGTTGCTGGCTGTGGTCCAGGTGGCATGATGCATGCCTTCCTGTGGTGGGTTGCTGGTGGTTGTCCACCCATGGCCATTGGTGCCATCATACCTCCGTGCACCACTGTGATGCACGTGGGTGAGGGCCTGCTGAGTCCCCATGCACACCGGGTGGTGTTCCATCATGTGCTTGCCGTGCCTCACTCCTGGCACCCTCGTCACCCTGGTGGCAGCACATTACACCCCAGTGGCTTGCTGCTTGCTGTGCCTGTGGCTGGTCCATATGAGTCCTGGCACATGCACCTCAGCCCCTTGTGCATCCCTGGTTGCTCTATTGTGCCTGTTGTATTGCTCCCTGGCACAGCCCTGGCTGCAGTATGGCGCATCTGTGTGATATTCAGTCGTGTTGAGCTGGCGCATTCTGCCTTGCGCAACCTTTGAATATTGCCTTTAGTGCACCATGGCACAGCGGATTTGGGCTGCACAGGTCTTGCACCAGCTTCCGGTGCATTTCTGAATATCTCACCCCATGGGACAAAGCAAAAAATTCCTGTAATGTGTGGAAAGCTGGAAAGGGCTGTAGAGACACAGGCACTTTCCCTGTAGATGATTGATGTTGCCCTGGGTGGCTAGCCAATGGGTATGATCATAACTCAGTACAGGGCCTCTGAAGTGCCTGGTTAAAGGTCTTGTATACTTATCTATGTTAGTCTGGGAATGTACTTAGGATAGACAGAGTGCTATGGCATGGTGGTTTAGACAATTAATCAATGAACTCTGCTTGAACCCATGTATTATCTCTGTTGCTGAATCTGGATGTCATGTTATTGCATCTGACCATGTTTTGTCATCATGTGGAACTTCAATAAACATGTTTTACAAGAAAACTAAAACCAGTGACGCTACCTTTTGCTATTCCAGTAAGGTATGGTGCACACTAGCGGACTGTCCCCAAATATATTAGAAGATGTTTAAAGGGTGAGTGGCATATGATCGCAATAGTATTGAGGTGCAAAAATTTAGTTTGTAGTGCTGTAGATCTGAATGCTACTGGGCAGATGCACCTGCAGACATAAAGATGCCTCATGTATGACCCCTCAGGAAGACACTCTAATTTTTTGTGGCAGTCATGCATGAGTAGGTGCAGAACACAGCTGTAGAGCAAACAAGGCAAGGTGGATGACAGAGATATTGGTATAAGAGGGAATGGTGTGAAGTTCAGTTACAGTGGCTGTACAGTAGTCAAAAGGAGTTGTAAATGTTTTGCATTGGTGAAACATAACATGTAAAAGGAGACTTGGGTTCTAGGCCATGGTATAGGAAGGAAGAAGCATCACAGCCCAGGTGGAGGTTGGTTGATCAGTCACAGACTTACTGATGTGTGAGATCAGATATGTAATAGTAGTAAGAATTTTGTAATCCACTTTAAAAGCCATTACATAATATAAACATTCAATATAGGTAAATGTAAAAACAAACATTGACTTAATAATCACACATATATATAATTTTACATATTTCTTCCTAACAAGACATACAATGCTTACACATTATGTACATTTCATAATCAAACCTGAATTGGACATTAAATAGGATTGATAAGAAGTATAGTATATTATTAGCCTTATTCATGATTCTTTGCATAAAAAGGATAGTGTATACTGTATGTGGTGCAACTTTCCAAAAGTTTACAAACTATATGTCATTAACTTTGGTTAATGCCTGACTCACAGTGATTTAATTAGTTCATAAGATTAAGGAGAACTCTGTTGATCCTGAAAGTTTTTTTATGCCACTCTTTTTAAGTACTGTTTCTCATTCTGTTATTGATCCATTTTTACTGGCCTTTTAGTAAAAAACAGTGGGTGTTTTTGATTTCACCACTGGTAGTAAGAACCATTCTAGAACTGTATTTAGCTACTAACCACCAATGCGTAAATAAGAAGTGTTCATTGAATTTACTAAAATATCTGTAAACATGATGTAGAAAAAAAATGTGAACCAGTGTTTGAAAATCAGCTTGTATAGAAAATACTGGTTTACAAATTTAATGCAGGTCTTCTTTAAAAAGCTCCTTTACATTTTTTTTTCTGTTGCCTAGCCTGCTGTCTTCCAAGTGAATGTGTTCTTTCTGTTTCCCCAGTGGCTTACATTAACCTTATTGCTTTCCCATAAACATTTGCTTTTGGACAAAACCAGTGAGGAAGGAAAACAATCAAAGCCACCTCACTGTTTTAATTTAAGCATTATGAAGTGCAAAAAGCATTGCTGCCCTTTTTCTAAGGGAAGTAGTCATTTGGGAGTATTCAGGCCTCATGCCTTGCAATGCATAGCATATGGAACTGAATCTCCAGACACTAACATTAGCACTCCTGCTTCAGGTAACCCATTTAGCTGTAGTATCACTTTTTTTTAAAATATAACATCCATTGAGTACTGACAGAAATTAGACAACTATTGAGATTAATTCTGAGATGCCATCAGCAACATCCTAAATAAAAAAAAAATGTCTTGTTAACATACTTTTCCCTGGACCTCTTCATGCAGCTGCCCTCCATACTCCCGGCACACACATGTCCTTGTTTCTGCCAGAAGAATAAATGCCTCTGCCTCATCAGATGCAGCAGATCAAGTGTTTTATAATAGTCTAATTGCAGTTAATGGTATGTACAGCTAATTAAGGCCCAATGAATTATAGTAATCAGTCAGCCTCATCTTCTAAGACAGATTATTCCATGCATGCATTCTTTCAGCAATGCACGGAGGGGAGAAATTCAAAGCATAGTGATACACCACACATATTAGTTAAGAAAGAAATGAATAGCATAAGAAAACTTTATTCACGTGGTTGAAAAATATTGTATTGTTTAGTAAAGCATTTTATGAATTGTCTCTGTCCAGAGCTACTGTATTGGCAAAAGAGAAAGAAAAAAAAAAAGCATTGAATATGCGTGTGACAGTGAAATGTGTTTGTTAGTACTGAACTCCATAATGATCTAAAATAGTCCTCAATCTTGTGGCAGTCTACTGCCAGCTAGAAAGTTTAGTCTGGGAGTGGATCTGGGTTCCTTGGCCCTAGGCCAGTAAAGATTTACATTTTATACCAGTGCCACTCTTAGTCTATAGCAGAGGTGAGAGTACCGTCTTCTTGGAATTTTGTGGTCTCACATCCAAAAGCAAACAAGTGGTTTTAGCTTAAACTACCTTGCTCAGTGCCAGTCTCTTGTACTGTGATGATCACTTTATATTGCATAAATCTGCCGCATGAGTGGGAAGGACTGAAATAGATGCTCCAGAATGCCATAAGGATTCCAACCTCCAAGAAGTGAATATTTTTTTAAGACACTTAAAATAGTGGATTAGCATAAAATGCAAGCATGGTTAATAAGGATATTAATTATACCAATTCTAATAGTAGCAAGTAACAGAAAACCACTATACTTTGACAGCCATGGAGTGGAGGCAACCCCTCATCCTACCATCCTGACTGGCTGATCAGGGCATAATGGGAGGACACAGTTCAAAAGAAAGCAGAACTCATTATATAGAAAACAAAAATGACTGTAAACATTTGAGTCTCCGTGATAAAAATTTCAATGTATATATTATCTTAATTAATAATCATTTTCTATTAAAATGCAACTACATTTCTCATATTATCAGACTTGCTTGGCCATCTTTATCACATTAAAATGCTTTTTTTTCTGAGTGTGCCTAGTATTCTACAAAGAGCACATGACTGTTTTCATAATCATTTAGATTTTCTTGTTGAGACATATTCCCCGAAGAATAAACTAGTAGTATGTGGGATATTTCACTTATCAGTAGGTTTAAAGCAAGTAACTGTATGACACATACACACCAGTTGACACTTATAACTATATGGATTGAACAGACTGTGAACTGTATTGTTGAAAGAGGAAGAATGTTTAATATTCCTGAAAACAAACAAAAAAGAAAAAAGAAAAAAAAAAAACAAGCACTGGCCAACATCAAATGTATGCTAGCTTGTATTTTCTGTATAATGCTTGTGCACAGACACCACAGCAGTTAAAATTAACAAGTTAAAACAAGGGGTTCGATTCCAAGTTGGGTTATGCCTGGTGCAAGGTGATTTACTCCAAACCCTATGGCGCAAATTGCACCTTGTGCCAAGCATAACGCAAGTTGGAATTCCAAGATGCGGCTCGTGCTATGCATATGCGGGTTGCGCCAAAGGTGGGCTCCACCACCCACTACACCTGCAACCCACAGCAGCATGATGCAAGGGTGGGTTATGGCAGCATCTGTGCCCTATTCTGGAAGGGCAGCTGCCATAACCCACTTACGCTATTCCAAGACCCGCAATTGTGCTGTGGAGTTAGACCAACATGGAGGTGGTCTAAGGGGCATCCGTCCTGGCACAATGATGGATGCCTCCCCCACAGCACCACAGGAAGCACAGTGCCCTGCCCCACTCACACCCCCGCACAGTCATGCCCCCCACCCCGAATGTCAGGGACCCCCTGGGGTCCATGTTCTGCACTGCTCCCCCATGCACCTATGCCACCCAGCTAGCCCTACAATGCCTCCAGGTGATTGTGGCAGCATTTTGGGGTGGGGGGCTTTGGGGGACAGTTAATTGTGGGCCATGACTTGCAGCACCCAGGTTCATTGCGCCATTCCTGTGGTGCTAGCCTGTGGCTGCAGTAAGTCATGGGTCATAGGTGCCAGGTACCCTGCTTGTCTTGGAATATGGTGCAGGGTCCCTGGCAAAACAGAACATGGTACAACTCGTATATGCCCACTAATTATACCATGCAACTTGGAATTGGGCCCAATGAGTTATAATAGTGAAACTGTCATGATTGAGAAATGAAGAGGTTCACTCTTGACATTGTGGCTGGGCGAAGACTTTTACAGTAAAAGGAAGAGGATAGGAAATTTGGGGAGAAAATTAAGGCCACCCAAAAGCTTCCTCAGAGTTTAGACTAATGCCAGTTTATTTACATGCTTTCCATCTAAACACAATCATTTAATTCCAAGGATAGGGATATATGTGCTAAGCCTTGTTTATTTTTGTTGTAGTGACCAAAATGCATGAATTTTGACTGTTCAAAACACAGGTAGGCACAGTAACACAACTCTCTACCTAAACTGATGTACAGTATGGTGTAGAGACATGTTAGAACAACTGTTTTACTTGCTTTTGTGCACAGCATGAGAATAACTTAATTCCATAAATTATAAGCACTGCATCATGGGCATGCAAATGAAACAGGTTCTACAATATCATTGCCATTCCATTAGAAACAAAGCACAAAGCATCTAGGACCCCATATTTAGAAACTTTCAAAGCCGAGTGTAAAAATGTGCACCCTGCCTTGCATTTACCCAGGTGTCCAAACATGCTATGTTCAGTGGAACAGTGTGCCAGCACTATTTAACTGAATATAGGGGCCATATCAACCCAGCGCTAAGCCAGTCAATGCTGGGCAGACAGGAATCCTGAAATGGGGCACCATAATGGCTTGAGCCTGGGCTAAGTTCCTTATATTCAAAGGCCTACCTGGCCATAATGTTGTCCGCTTAATAGCGTATGACATTATAGCTAATCCGAAATAGCACTGTCCATGACTCCGAATGGTGCAATACCATGTATATTTCCATAAACACTGTTGCACCATTCCCACAATCCCAGGCAGAAGATAAGACCTCTGCTGGGAGTGGGTTCCTCCAAGCAGCTGCCGTGGCTCACTGGACTGAGCCACAGCAGCAGGAACCCAGGTGCTACGTCTGGGACTGGGTTTGATTTCCGGTCCCAGACATTTAATTTTTTTACAACACTGTGCATTCCCTAAGGTAAACACCCCCCCAGAGTTGACAATCTTTATTGGGGGGGGTTCGGGGGTACAGCCCCCCTAAAGGGGGAGGTGGGGGGTGGAGTCTCCCACAGAAAAAAGACTTATGCTGCATGGCAGTAATCACGCTGTATTGGCAGCACGATTTTGTCATGCAGCATAGTGTCTTGCCACATTATGACCCTGTGCCATTCAAAGGAACCCATGCAAATAAGCTCATTAGGCATGCAAGGCACTAAGGGATCATTTGTATGTTCATTATGGGCTCATCTGCATGGGTTGTTTGACAAATTAGTGCAGCACCGCCTGCCATTAGTCCGGTCCCAGATAGCTATATTTTGTGCTAGTGGTCCCACCTCATGGATCACCATCCCCAAAGTTTACCTGTAAGATTTCCCTGGTGTTAGTGGTCCCCTACTGCTGGTTGCTGTCCTGAAGGGAAAACCAAAAGTTTCTAGGATGTCTAGTGGTGTCCCCTCCGGCGAGTACCGCCCGATGGACAAAACAGACATTCCTGGGTGTCCATTGGTCCCTTCCCCCACCTGATCACCTGCCCAACACAAAGACACCCTTCTCCCAGTGTACAGTGTATCCCTGCCCCCATCCCAACCCCCTGTATATGACTGTGAAATCATTCTCTGATGGACTAGTGGCACCCCCCTCCCTGTCCCCAGTTTCCTCTTGCAGTATAATTGCATGCTTCCCTGGTGGTTTAGTGGGTCCTTCTCCCTATCTCCAGTCCGACCATAGAGTACCATCTATTTTTTCCTGCTGGCTCCTTAATTTCCATGGTGTCCCCCTCTGACTATTGCCTGGGTGCAAACCGAGTTTGTCCATGCTAACTGGGCTCTTCAATATTTTCCATTCACACTGAACCAGATTTGCTCAGGCAAACTAGGTTTTGTGCCCAGGCAAAGTTTTGAATATCGGGCCCCAAATATTTGCTTGCTTGTATTTACTGTGTTGTTGTTGGGCATAGAAAGCACAGCAGTTAAAATGACCAAATTAATGACATAAGTTATGAAAGTGAAATTGGCATGATTGGCAGTTTAAGAGGTTCACTTATAACACTGTGACTGGGAAAGGACTTTAAAGGAAAAAGGAGGAGAAAGCAAAAAGTAGGCACAGTTGGGGAGGAAATTCATTATTCAGATGCTGTGATAGATAAAGAAGGTACACCACGCAAAAAGCCTCTCAGAGTTGAGACTGGTACCAGTTTATTCACATGCCTTGCAAGCAAACACAATCAGCTTATGTCCAGAATAGTGGTTCATGTGCTAAGCCATGTTTATTTATGTTAAAAGGACAAAAATGCTTTCATATTAGTGTTGAAAATAAAGGTAAGCATACTGCCAGAGCTCCATACCTAAACTGATCAATGAGTGTAGAAACATGTTAGAATATCTGTTTTACTTGCCATCCCCTATGAAACAAAGCACTAAACAGTAGCATGTATGTATAATGTAAAGCAAGAATTGGGAGTTGCACAAGACAACCTTCTACTCTGTATTTATCACTCTTGTTGGGCATAGAAAACACAGCACTTAAAATGACAAATTATTAACATGAGATATAGTGAAATTAACATGATTAGGGAATAAAAAGGTTCACTCATGGAAAAGGAAGAAAAAGGCAGAGAGTGGGCAAACTGGGGAAGAAATAAAGCATTTTTATGCTGTGAGAGGTCAAGATGTAACACTCCCTGA
Organism: Neoceratodus forsteri; assembly: GCA_016271365.2. Classification (NCBI taxonomy): domain Eukaryota; kingdom Metazoa; phylum Chordata; order Ceratodontiformes; family Ceratodontidae; genus Neoceratodus; species Neoceratodus forsteri. The sequence goes on along the minus strand of CM057449.1, from coordinate 588,975,337 downwards.
AAAATCCTCTCAGAGTTCAGCCTGATACCAATTTATTTACATGTTTTGCAACCAAACTTAATCAACTTGATTCCAAGGATAAGAATATATGTGCTAAGCCTTGTTCATTTATGTTATAATGAGAGTTACAATTTTTTATTTATTTTTAGTGTTCAAAACACAGGTAAGAAGAGGTCTCACTTGCACTTTATGCTGCAGGTGTCATGGCGACACCTTGCAGCGGAAGTGGTATGGCAGAGAAGAGTCTTGTGTTGCCTGAGAATACTGCTCCAGCTACTTGTATGTTGCTTGGATTACCACATACAGTGGGAAACTATAAAGGTGAGAAGCAGAACCAGTTTGGGCAGCTCTGCTCATTTAGTGCAGTGGTTAGGATAGTAGACTGTGAGTGAGGTAGAATGTGGGTAGCAATAGAGGTTTGATTCTGATGGCCTGCAATTGTGTTCCATGCAAAAACTGGCCAGGTGATTTAAATCAATGAAAAATTCCAAGGTCACACTTACACTCTAAATATCTACTTCTATATTATCTTTCTTCAATATTTTGCAACCTCAGAGTTGATTATATTTATTTACGGGGGTGCAGAGGGGACAGCCCCCAAGAAAAAAATTGTCTGCATTTTTGCTAAAGTTCAGTGATGGACAGACAGTTGTGGCACTGATGGGGTTCCCATCCACGATGGTATTCCCATCGCCATACTGTTTCCTGTCCACCATGACACCTGCAGTATAAACTGCAACTGCTCTAAGATGAGTAACACAGCTCCATCCTAAAAATCAGTGAGTGCAGGAATATGTTAGAACATCAGTTTTACTTGATTGTAAGCACATCATGAGAATAAATTAATTCCATGAGATATAAGCACTACATCATGGGTATGCTAGTGATGTGAGTTATGTAACATTTTTGCCATTCACTGAGAAACATAGCACTTAGAAGTGGCACATGCAAAAGAAGTAAACTCTAGCACCTATGTGGAACAAATAGCAAGGGAAAGGATTCAAGCAGGAATTAGCAGCTACACAGGAAAAAACACTATGTTGTATTTCCAGCCTTGTGGATGAGTGATGACTTAAAAGGAAAAAAAAATGAGAAAGGTAGAAGTAAGGAGGAGATACAGAATTCTGAAGCTGTGATAGGAGGAGGAAGAGCATGCTTCCTAAAGCTCTGTCACTGTTCAGACTGATACCAAAGTGTTTACATCCTTGGCAAGCAAACATAAAAAAGAAAACAATATTGCTTCCATATTGGCCAGAGCAAAAGTTTGAAATTATTTAAGTACTTACTCCATAAATGGTAAGTGCCCAAGGCCCAGGGTCTCACCAAGTACTACAAACTCCTTTTGGTATAGTACTAAAATATGGTATTGATCTTTTAGTCTAACAGTTGTGACAGGCAAAATATATTCATATCATTGCACAGCACCATTTAAGCAATAATGCCTGAACAAGTAGACATTTTCTGCTGATTAATGCCCAGCTGGGGGTTTTGAGGTCCTTTGACTGTGCCACTGACAATTAACCTCAGAAAGCATTCCCTGTCTCATTTTGGCCCAAGATTATTGAACACAATTATGGTTCTAGGGCTTGATTCTTAGTGCAAAACCATTTATTTAAGAGGTGTTTAAAGAACAAATTGTTGGCTGCCTTTAAAGGCAATTGTTATGACAATACCTGAAAGCTGCATCTGTTTTATGCATTGTACTATTCTATGTTTTACTGGGTTACAGTTTGTACAAATGTAAATATGAAAATGCTGTTGTTAGCTTGAAGGAAGCCAGGTTAAAGTCAGATTTAAACACTGCCGTAGATAGCTTTTGACAGAGAACTGGCAGAGAACACCAGAATGAAGGAGCTGTTGTTGTGGCTGGACTTCTCTACTGGGACTATATTGCCCTTCTTCCCCTCCACTCCAAAGCCAGTTCTATTTTTATAGGCACAGGATTTGACTGACAATAGGAACTTCCTATTTGGGAGCAGGAAGTGAATGATCACAGAGCCACCAAAACCTCACCATCCTAGAAGGAAAAGAGTAGCTCTCCGTCCCCCCCCCCCCCAGCTGCTGGAGGTCTGCCTCTGAGCAAGTAAGGAGACTACTGAGAAATATAGGATCTTCTTGTCTCAGAACAGGACGATCAGGAGCTTAAAGGACACAGAGGCAGTAAGTAAGTAAGGAAAAAAAAGAATGAATAAAAAATAAATAAACAGAGAAAAGAGTAAGTATTCCAAACAACAGTGAAGGGCCCAGAAATACAACATGATGGGAGTGGTGCAGTACAGTGGCTGTGGAGCAGTAGTCTTCCGGGAGACATTCAGGAGGATGAGGTGTTGTCCCATATGCAGGCACCTCTCTGGGCTGAGGGAGGAGGTTGCTCACCTCCAGGATAAGTTGGTCAGGATTTGTGGGACCTCTTCTCCCATCCAGGGACCACCAGGGCTACTGCCGTTGCCTCAGAGGTTGCCAAGAAAGAGGAGCAGTTGGATCACAATGGGCTCAGGGAGGGTGACTGTGGTGGAACAGAGGCACGTTTCTCCAGTTGTACCTCTCCACAATTCATATGCCATTCTGGCAAAATGTGGTTCCTCTATGGAGGCACCCGCAATGGAAACCAAGGAGGATGCTGGGAACCTCCACAAAGGAGACCCACATGAGGTTGGAATGGGACCCCACAGGGAAAGGAAACAACTCCTGATGGGGGACCCCATTGTTAAGAAGGCAGAACTGGGGGAGGAAGGGGAGAGGGAGGTAAGGTGCCTGCCTGGTGTCATGGCTTGAAGGGACAGGGAGCGAATCCTCAGGATTGCTGAAGCAGCTGCACAGGGGAGGGAGCTGGATGTCATTGTACACCTAGGGACAAATGGCTTGGCTAAGAAAGGGATCAGAGCAGTGCAGAAAGACTTTGTGGAGTTGGGGAGGGGCCTTAGACAAGTAGTACGCATGGTAACCTTCTCGGAGGTGCTGCCTGTCTATGGCGTAGATGAGGCTAGGGTACTCCACACCATGGGAGTCAATTAGTGGTTGAAAAACTGGTGCAGAGCTCAGGAATTTGGCTTCGTTGGAGAAGGGGGGTCCGCCTGGAGTGATGCAGGCCTATACTGGTGTGATGGTCTGCATCTGTCCAGGAGGGGAACCAGGATCCTAGGTGATAGGTTTAAATGCTTCAATGGCAAGCATTTAAACTAGCCAAGGGGGGAGGCACTGGAAAGGAGCAGGGAAATCCTAGCCCCTCCAAAAAAAAATCAGGGTAGTAAGTGAGGTAAACACCAAGATAGAGATGTTGATAAGGAGAAGGGTAGTGGTAAATGGAGAAAGTGGCAAAGGCAATAAGGACAGGGATTGGGCAAAAAGGGGTAAGGCCATCAGGAAAAGAAGCGTAATGCGTACCAATGTCCGTAGTCTGGGCAACAAGCTCCCTGAACTGGTGGCTTTGATGGAAGAGGGAAGCCTGGATATTGTAGCAGTCACAGAAACATGGTACACAGAGAACCATGACTGGGATGTTAACATAAGAGGGTACACAACCTACAGGAGAGACAGAGAGGGAAGGGGAGAAGAGGGGGAGGAGTAGCTCTCTATGTAAGGGAAGGGATAAAAGCAACTGAACAAAAGAGTAAACAGGGAGGAGAGGAGGCACTGTGTTCACCTTAAAGACTGGAAATGGCACTACAATCCGCACAGGGGTTGTATACAGACCCCCATGTCAGGGGAAGGGAATGGACAAGGATATGATAGAAGGCATTCTTAGGATGGCAGAGAAAGGGGAGATACTGTTGAAGGGAGATCTGAATATGCCAGATGTTAACTGGAGCACATTTGCTGCAGCCACATCCAAGAGCAGGGCCATTCTCGATGCCACACAGGTGGCATGCCTCAGACAGCTAGTTTTGGAACCCACTCACGAGGGAGCAATCTTAGACCTCATACTCTCAAATGGGGACAGTGAGAGGATGTCAGATCTAGAAGTGGGTAGCCATCTAGGAACAAGTGACCACCAAACAGTATGGTTCACGATAAACTCAGCTACAGAGTCAATCCATAGAAAAGTGAGGCTACTGGACTTCAGGAGGGCTCACTTTGGCAAGATGGCAAAGTGCCTTAGAAAAGCACTAGCAAACAGGCTAGAAAGAGGGGTGGAGCAACAATGGGGAAACATCAAAATTGCCATTACAGGGGCAACAAGCCTTTGTGTGAAGCAAATAAACAAATCAAAATGAAATAAAAAGCCAGTACGGTTTCCAAAAGAGGTGGAGGGGAAGGTCAGGGAGAAAAAGATAGCATTCAGGAAGTATAAGGAAACACAGAAGGAGCAGGACAGAGAGCTGTATCAGTTAAAGCAGAAGGAAGCAGGAAGGGAAGTCAGAATAGCAAAGGCCCAAACTGTGGAAAAGATAGCCAACTTGGTTAAGAAGGGGGATAAAACCTTTTATAGGTACATCAGGGAGCATAGAAAGACAAAGGGAGGGATAGTGAGGCTGAATAGAATGGACGGTGGGTGGGCAGAGAGGGACAGTGAAAAAGCAAGGATACAGAATGAATATTTCTGCTCAGTATTCACAAAAAAGGAGGAGGGGGGAGGTGTCTAATCCAATTAACAGAAGCATTCTTGATAGTGGACTCTATCTCAGTCCTTTCACAGAAGAAAGGTTTCTGATAGAACTCCTAAAACTGAAGGTTGACAAAGCAATGGGATCTGATGGAATTCACCCCAGAATTCTAAAAGAATTAAGGGGAGAACTAATGAAACCACTGACTACCCTTTTTAACAAATCATGGAAGGATGGTGTGGTACCTGAGGACTGGAGGAAGGTGGATATGATTCCCCTTCACAGAAGTGGGACCAAGACAGAGGCAGGAAACTACAGACCTGTCAGTTTGACCTCTGTGGTAGGAAAAGTGATGGAATCACTTCTGAAGGAAATAACTGTTGACTGCCTAGAGGCCAGTGGTGCACAGGACCCTAGGCAGCATGGGTTAACAGCGGGAAGGTCATGTCAGACGAATCTAATTGATTTCTTTGACTGGGTGACAAGTAGTAGACCAGGGAGGGGCTGTAGACATGGTCTACCTAGACTTTAGCTAGGCATTTGACACAGTCCCACACAAAAGATTAATAGTCAAATTAACCAGCCTGGGAGTGGATCCCAGGGTGGTAACTGGGTAAAATATTGGCTGGACAACAGTACACAGAAGGTAATTGTAAATGGAGTCCAGTCTGAAGAAAGAGGAGTTACTAGTGGGGTACCGCAGGGTTCAGTACTGGGTCCAGTCCTTTTTAATGTCTTTATAAGTGACATTGCAGAGGGACTGGAAGGAAAAGTATGACTCTTTGCAGATGGCACCAAGATCTGCAACAGGATTCATACATAAGGAGGCGTGGAAAGGATAAGAAGGGACTTGGCAAGGTTGGAGGAATGGTCAGAAGTATGGCAGCTTGGATTCAATGCAAAGAGGTGCAAAATAAATGCACCTGGGAAACCTGGGAAACAAAAACCAAGGAGAGGATTACACAATGGGGGGGAGTAACAACAACAATGGAAAGGGACCTGGGGTAATCATATCAGATGACCTTATGGTTATCAAGAAATGTGAGAAGGCAGTAGGGAGGGCTGGGGGGGATACTGGGATGTATAGGGAGAGGCATCAACAGCAGAAAACAAGAAGTTGCTATCCTTCTGTACAGACAGTTGGTGAGACCCCATCTGGAATACTGCATCCAGTTCTGGAGACCCCATCTCTGCAAGGACATAGACAGGATAGAGACTGTCCAGATGAGGGCAACTAAAATGGTGCAGGGACTGCAAAAGTAGCCATATGAGGAGAGACTTAATATGAATAACCTTGAAGAAAGGAGGGAGAGGGGGGACATGATAAAAACTTTTAAGTACCTCTGTGGAATCAACAAAGAACAAGAGGGTACCATCTTTCAGAAAAAAAGATGTGCAAGAACAAGCGGACACAATTTGAAGATGGGGAGCAGTTAAGGGGCAATGTGAAGAAGTATTGTTTCACAGAGAGGGTGGTGGATGCATGGAACAGCCTTCCTGAGGAGGTTGTGGGGTCTAAAACTGTGGGAGAATTCAAGAATGCATGGGACAGATATAAGGCAATTTTTGTGGGGGGTAGGAAGAAATAGGCTGTTGGTTAACTAGGATCTACAGCTTATCCTGTAGGTAGGGAAATGGGCAGACTAGGTGGGCCAAGCGGTCCCTATCTGCCATCAAAGTATATGTTTCTATGTTTCAAAGTCTATGTTTTTGCGTGTACTTTTTATCTAAACGTGCTGCTATATGTTTTATGTCATAATGTGTACTATTCTACTGTAAATCTCTGAGACCCAGGCATAGCTGAAAATGAGTCATTGGTCCAGCTCACTTTTCTGGTAAAATGAAATAAAAAATAAGCAAATGAATGGATAAATTGAGGGTGCTATTGCAATTATATGTCTAATTATATTAGTGTTTCTTTTAGTAACTTTAAAAAAAAAAAAAAAAAAAACTCTTCAGGCAAATGAGTGCCACAGTGCCATGAGCTGTATTGTACATTTCTAAGAAATCTTTGCCTGGTACAGCAGCCACTCAGAGTGCATTTGTTCCTCATGAATAATTAATTAGACAGACATTACAGAGAAAGAATAAATACTCTATCTGGGATCTGAACCCAAGGAACTGAGAATACTGTTTTGCTGCACTACTAGCTACACCACCAGGACAACTAGGAACCTAAGACTCGTAGAGACACAAATTCTTTCTCAAATGCACAACCTGTTTCTTTCTCACTTCTGTGTTTGTGTTCCATATACTGGTTACACACATAACACCCTTGTGGAGTAAATGATTATTAATTACAGTTATAGTATGAAAGCAGTATTCAAATAATGGAGACAATTATTTGAATATTGTGTTGGATAAGTGATGCAGTAGCATTGATGGACATTGCCAAGCTGCCTAACAGCAGATGGCCAATACTGTGTGCCAGCACATATGACATGTTTCAATGTGTTGCTTAATACTGAAACATTGATACATTGTAGCTGTAGGTGCATTACTTTTTTAATGGAAGCTAGCAATTGACATTAACTGAGATTACACATATTTGTACCATGCTATGTTAAACATTGCTGCACTACAGAGATTTCATGCAGTTGATATGTGTCACAAAATTGCCTAAAGGTATTTTTTTTAAAAAAGCTTTAAAAACTGATATAATTTCTTGTCTGAGTACAGCTTTAAAAAAATACCATTGTATTTTTTATTTTACGTTATTGATCTTTAGACAACAATAAATCATATTTATCGGAGAAGTTAACAACATGTAAACCATTGACATGAACATACTTCTACGGTATGTTACTGAGATTCGCTGATGAGTGCAATAGGAGTTTCTTCTTAACAAGTCAAGAAAACATACAAAAGAATGAAGCATAATTTCAATAATAAATCTGTATTAATATGAACATTATAGTGTGAGAAGGGAAGGTTGTTTTTAAAGCTTTCTAAAAACTCTGGGGGCATTTTCAAATCACTAAGATAGACGTAAGGTGCGTGTGTCAAACAGTAATGACACAACTTGCACCTAGCAACAAAAGATGCAGCATCTGCAATTCAGAAACATGGTCTGCATCTGAATTGGGAGCCACTGCATCTTTGTCATGCTGTGCCACTGTTGTGGCCAAAATGTGGGTATGCCATACCACATGGTGACTTGCCCCATAGTGGGGCTGCAACCTCCCATTGTATGGGATTCAGGAAGTCCCTCCATGGCTGCAGCAAGGGGCCAGAGATAGACCAGCAAAAACCTAGTCTAAGTACCTTGCAGCACTGCAGACACTGGGGCGATGTCTGGGTAGAGGGCACTAACTGGCATGTACAGGGGTGGCATGGGCACGGGATGATACTGTGGCATTTGGGAAGGGGTGGGTGAGAATGGCAATGTGGTTGCACCCATTACGCGTTCTGCTTATGGCACAATACTGGCATGGACTCCACAGGGTGAATGGGGGTAGAATGACACACAGTACCAGGGCCCCATGTGGGAACAGCCCTGGCAGCTGTCCCAAGGGTCATGCCCACATGGAGTATCCATTGGATTCCCTAAACTCTTCTGCACCATAGGAAGGCTGTTCAAAACTAGAAAATTTTGTGTTTGATTCATAAGGTCCTACTTTTCCCTCCATCTGTATAATGCTGCCTTTTTTTAAGTTTGGTGTCTTCCACTGGATTTTTATTAACCTTGACGTAGTACAGTGGTAGGCATAGCCATCTGTAACAATATGGAGCCATATAAAGTCACATCCCTTATTCTCTGCCATCAAAGTGAATGACCACTGTCTAGCCATGGCTAGGCGGCACTATGAATATAATTATGGATGTCAATGGATACCATTGCATCTAGTACCTTGCAGCTGTTACAATCATTCTTTTTGGTAGTCTATGTAGTTTTCAATAACAATACAGTCTCCTTTTTCACCACCTTTGAGAATCACATCGGGATCATTCTCAAGAGCCTGAATGTTGGCAACCTGCTAAGGAAATAGAATGAATTGCCTCATTCTGTCCTTAGTTGATTCCATCACAAAAAGTTGCTCAGTTTCATTATCATCAAAGTTAATAAAAACCTTAGTGTTACCAGGAATGTTACTCAGTGGAAAAAAGTAACAGTTGACTGTCACAGACTGCCCCAAACCTTTAGTTTTAGTAATGCTAAGTTGGGACTGTGCTTGTTTGTGCTCATAACTTGTCCATCAAAACAAAATTGTCTCAGATGTAACATACAAAGAAGTCAGTAGAATACGACTATTAGGTCTAGCTAGTCTGCTCGTATTACAGGTTACTTACATAGAAACATAGACTTTGACGGCAGATAAGGACCACTTGACCCACCCAGTCTGCCCATTTCCCTACCTACTGGATAAGCTGCAGATTCTAGTTAACCAACAGCCTATTTCCTGCAACTCCCCCACTATAATTGCCTTATGTCTGTCCCATGCATGTTTGAATTCCTCCACTGTTTTAAACCCCACAACCTCTCCAGGAAGGCGGTTCCATGCGTCCACCACTCTCTCCATGAAAAAGAATTTCCTCACATTACCCCTGAGCCATCCCCCCTCTAACTTTAAATTGTGCCCCCTTGTTCTTACACATATCTTTTTCTGAAAGATACTACCCTCCTGGACTTTGTTGATTCCCTTGAGCTACTTAAAAGTTTCTATCATGTCCCCTGTCCCTCCTTTCATCAAGGGTATACATATTAAGCTCTCTCAGTCTCTCTTCATATGGTTTCTGATGTAGACCCTGCACCATTTTAGTTGCCCTCCTCTGGACTGCTTCCATCCTGTCTATGTCCTTGCGTAGATGAGGTCTCCAAAACACGCAGTACTCCAGATGGGGTCTCACCAACTGTCTGTATAGAGGATAACCACTTCTCTTTTCTACTTGTGATGCCCTCCTATGCATCCCAGTATCCCCTGGCTTTCTACTGACTTCTCCATTGCATACCCACCTTTAGGTCATCTGATATGATTACACCCAGATCCCTTTCCTTATTATTGTTGTTAGTACCTCCCTGCTATTGTGTACTCTTCTCCTGGATTTTTATTTCCCAGGTGCATTACTTTGCACTTCTTTGCATTGAATCTAAGTTGCCATATGTCTGACCATTCCTCCAACCTTGCCAAGTCCTTCTCATCCCTTCTACCCCCCCCTTGTGTATCAACTCTGTTACAGATCTTTGTGTCATCCGCAAAGAGGCATACCTTTCCTTACAGACCCTCTGCAATGTCACCTATAAAGACATTAAAGAGGACTGGACCTAGTACTGAGTCCTGAGGTACTCCACTAGTAACCCCCCTTTCTTCAGAATGTGTTTCATTCACTATTACCTTCTGTGTCCTGTTGTGCAGCCAGTTTTCTACCCAGGCTACCACCCTGGGACCCACTCCCAGGCTGGCTAACTTGATTATTAATCTTTGTGCGAGACTGTGTCAAATGCCTTGCTAAAGTCTAGGTAGGCCATACCCACAGCCCCTCCCTGGTCTATTACTTTGGTCACCCAGTCAAAGAAATCGATTAGATTTGTCTGACATGACCTTCCTGCTGTGAATCCATGCTGCTTGGGGTCCAGTGCCATGCTGGCCTCTAGGTACTCAACAATTCTGTCTTTCAGAAGTGATTCCATCATTTTCCCCACCACTGAGGTCAAACTAACAGGTCAGTAGTTTCCTGCTTCTGCCTTGCTCCCACTTTTGTGAAGGGGAATCACATCTGCCCTCATCCAGTCCTCAGGTACCACCCCATCTTCCCATGATTTGTTAAAAAGTGTGGTTAGTGGTGTCACTAGGTCCTCCCTTAGCTCTTTTAGGATTCTAGGGTGAATCCCGTCAGGCCCCATTGCTTTGTCCACCTTGAGTTTTAGAAGTTCTTTCAGTACTCTTTCTTCTTTAAATGGACTGGTATCAACCTCACTATCCAGAGTGCTTCTACTGTTTGGTTTAGGTAACTTCTCCTCTTCTTCTTTTGTGAATACTGAGCAAAAGTATTCATTCATTATCTCTGCCTTTTCACTGTCTCCCTCTGCACTGTCTCCCTCTGCCCACCTCCCCTCTCCTTTATTAATCTTCCCTAATCCTCCCTTAACCTTTCTATGTTCCCTAATGTACCTATAAAAGGTTGGAATGTTTAAGGTATGGACACCAGTACTGTGCACTGCACTTCAGATGCAGCCTCACAAATTACCTGTACAAGGGCAGTACAAAATATTTTTGTGTTGAAGTCAAGCTGCCAAATCCCAGACCACCTTTCTATTTTTTTCCAGATCCTCCTTTAGGTTTTGTATCACTTCTGCTGTGACTGCTACCCACAGAGCTTGGTGTCTTCTGCGAATAGGCAAATTTTGCTCTTAACGCCATCCTCAGTGTCAATGATGAAAAACTGAATAGCACCAATCCTAGCATTGAGTTCTGTGGGACCCCACTAGTAACCTCACTGGTGTTAGATAGCTCTCTCCACACCACCATGCTCTTGATCCTTCCCCTCAGTCAGCTTTCCACCCATCTGTTCAACTTCTCTCCAACCCTAACATTGCCAACTTCCTGATCAACCTCTTGGAGAATACAGACTCAAAGGCATTGCTGAAGTCAAGGTAAAGGAAGTCCACCGCTTGGCCCTGTCTACTGTTAAACCCATGCTGCCTTTCGTCCAGGAGACATTGCTCATCCAGATACTCTACAAATTTTCCTTAAGTATGGTCTCCATGAGTTTGCAAATGGCTGCGGTCGTATTGACCAGTTTGTAATTCCCTGGGTCATACTTGGGACCACTCTTATGAAGGAGCACTACATGTGCTGTTCTCCAGTCCTGCATTACAACACTGGACTCCAATGAACTACTGAACAGGCGAGCCAATGGATCTTAAAACAAAAGACCCATGCACACCCTCCCCTCCCTAAAATGGCACATCAATAAATTACATAGAAACATAGAAACTGACAGCAGAAAGGGAACGCTAGACCCACACAGTCTGCCCATTTTCTCTATCTGCTGCAAACACCACAGACCCTACTTGATATCTGGCTTGGTCCTCTTTTCTATCACTATGATTCCCATATGCCTAACCCATGCATTTTGGAATTTCCCTACTGAATGTGTCCCTACCACTTCCACTGGGAGGCTGTTCCATGCATCTACCACCCTTTGTGTGAAGTAATATTTCCTCACATTACCCCTTAGTCTACCCCTTCCAGCCTCATGTCATGACTCCTTGTTCTAGAACATCTTTTTTTCTAAAAGATGTTACCCACCTGTATCTTATGCCAATGTAGTATTTGGAGGTCTCTATCATATCCCCCTTCTCTTTCTCTGCTCCCCTCCAGGGTATACATATTGAGGTCCTCTTAATATGACTTTTGGTACAGACCCTGCACCATTTTTTTGCCCTTCTCTGAACTACCTGTACCTTGTCTATGTCCTTACAGAGTTGTGGTCACAAGAATTGGACACAGTACTCCAGATGAGGTCTCACTAATGATTTGTACAGAGGCATCACCACCTCCTTTCATCTGCTAGTGATACCCCTCCCTATGCACCCCAGAAATGCACAGGGTCTTCCCACAGCCTGGGCATATTAATCCCTGTCCTTCTTGAATAAAGTATAACCTGGTATAGCTACATTCCACTCATGGTTCCCATTATACCATGTCTTGATAATAGTGACAATGTCCAGGTCAGCCTCTGTCATCACGACCACTAGGTCTGGGATTTTATTTCCCAGACTGTGAGCATTCGCACACATGGCCATCCATATTTTGTTACTTCCTCATCTGTCACTCCCCCTTTTACCCTCATGGCTTCCCTCATCACCCCTTTGCATTTAATCTCCTTTCTCTTTTTCTCTGCCATTCTACCTTTTTTCTAGTTTAGTTACCATTGGTGATTTCCCAAGCTTAGGGTTCTCCCTGCTGACTACATTAACCTATGGGGGTGAGCAATTTGATTTTCCCTGCTTCCTTCGACTTCCTCCTTTGACTAGTTTAAATGCTTGCCAATGAAACATTTAAACTGCTAACTAAAAACAACAGTTCCCTCCATGGATGGATGTAGACCATCACCCTTGTACAAGCTCACATCCCTATAGGTGGGTCCCCAGTCCCCAATGAAGCCAAAATGCTTCTTTCTGCACCATTTCCTCAAACATGTGCTGAAGTCCCTGTTGCAAAGATTCCTAGAGTCCCTCTTGCTGTGGACAGGCCACACCTCTGAGAAGGTCACGGGGCATGCTACCTGCCCAAGGCCCTTCCCCATCTCCTTGAACACCTGTACTCTTCCTATCTCTGCCTCATCCCTAGCCAGGTTATTTGTCCCCAGATGGACAATGACATCCAGCACTCCCCCTCCTTGCTGCCACCCTAGTAATCCTCTGGACCAGCTTTCCATCCCTCCAAGCTGTGCCTCCCAGCAGGCACTTACCCTTTCTCTCCAGCCCTCTAACTGTCCACAACTCCACTCCTTGGATTATGAAGTCCCCCACCAGCAATTACATCCTCCTTCTTTGAGGTCCCCTGCTCCTCGCCTTGAAGTCTCCACTCTGAAGGATCTCCACATCCATCCCAGACACTACTTCATGCTCTTCTGTGGGACTGCCATGCCCCACTATTGTGGCACAGGAGTTCCATAGTGGTAAGGGATTTGGGATGTGCATATGCTTCACCAGTCTAACCTTCCCTTGTCCCACCATTGTCGATCCACTTTTCCTTCCTGGCATACTCTGAGGAAGCGGAGGTGGATTTGGTCATCCCTGAGGGGGTGAGTTGGTCCTCCTAACCCAAGCAAACTCGGCCTTGAGTCTGGCAACCTCCTCCCTCAGCCTAGAGAGGTGTCTGCAGATGAGGCAGCACTGCAGTCTCCAGAAGAACTCCCTGAATACTGCCACCCCACAATCACTGCTGTGCACCACTCCCATCATGGCTACTCCTTATTACTAGACCTTACCCACTACCCTTTAAAAAAATAAATAAAAATTTTTTTTGGGGGGGGGTTTCTTTCCTTCCGCTCCTTTCCTTTCCTTCATTTCTCTCTTTCTTCTCTCTCCCCTTCTCACAACCTGATGATAATATTACCCAGCTACAATATTTACTTGTCCACTCAGTTACCACTCCCCGATACAATAATCAAACCCCTGCCTACAGGCTGACAGCTCCCTGAAGGTTTATTTGCCCACACTCCCTTTTGAGCTACCTACTTTTTTTTCTGTCTCATTCTAGTTACAGTACACTCACATTATTTAATTCCCAGCTGTGCCCCTGCTTCTTCTATGACTTCTACTCTTCCCTCAGATAGTGGTCCAGATGCTGTATCTACATCCCCATTTCAGTCTAGTGATCTCCAGATACTATACCTTCTCCTTCACACAATAACTTGACCCTGCTGCCCTATTAGATCTGAACTTCAGGTTACAGCCCCCAGATTTTTTTTTCTCCCTTCCTCCTGTTACAATATGCTTTCTGCCTCAAATGGATACTTACATATTATATCCCAAAGTGGATTGGGGGTCTCTTAATTATTTAAATCAGAGCTCTGGTGTGAAAGTAAGCTCAGCCACCAGTCAGCAAGGTGAACACCGATCTGCTCAGGCCCTATTCTAACTCTTGGTTACTTGGGTCATGTCCCCTAATTGTAGTGGGGTGATGCTTCTCATTTGTGGTTTCTGCCCACCACCAAAGTTTGTTTGTCTTGGTGGGACCAGGTAGTAGTATTCTGTTTGACTGTTTTGTTAGCTAGTTAAGATTCTAGTAATTATTGACAGTGTTCTTGATCCAGATGAGGTGGAGTTAATTATCTCAGGTTTACTTCTCAGTTTATTCCAGATTCTGATATGTTTGGGGATGGTGGTGCATTAATGACTGAACAATTGTCAAGTTAACTTCTATAGGTTGTAGTAGTGTGCAGAAGTAATTTTCCGGGACTCTTTTTGGGCATCATTGACTTCTGTTGCTTTCTGTGGTATAATCTTTGTTATGTGTTTCACTTTATTAGTCTGTAATCCAAGGGACAGACAGATGTTTTGCACCTGCCAGGTGGGGCGATTTGTTTTGGATGATACTTGTCAAGTTGTTCACTTGTTATGCAAAACCTCAATAAAATATACATTTAAAAAATGCTAGTGTACTGCCTGAAAGTAACTTTCAAAAGTAATGAACTGTTCATTCTTGTATCTGAAGTATCTTCTTCTGAATTTTTAACATTCTTTCATTCATTTTATTTCACAAAACCCCTTTTGGCCTATTTTCAAAGGGTTTAGAGTCAGGCACAACAAAAGTTACACAGGTCTGGTACAAAAGTGTCGCATAATACAAAAACATATTCTAAGTATAGATACACAGGGCAGAATTCTCAAAGGAGTTGTGCTCAGCGCAACTTGGCTGCCCAGGTACAGAGGAAATGCACCAAGCACCACCTGTGATATTCACAGAAGATGATCCAGGGAGTAACCCCAGTGCATCCCCTCTGTGAATACTACAGTTGCACCCAGCACTAGATGCGCTGGTGCAACCCCCTCATAGGGCTGGGAAACCAATGGGGCAGTGCATCTCAGGATGTGCTGCACCCAAAAACACCATTCGGAGCCAACAACATGCAAATGGGGCTATTAGGCATGCACGGCGCAGTGGGGCCATTTGCATGTCATTATGGCCCCATTTGCATGTGCCTTGCAGGGATGTGCACAGCTGAATGAGCTGGGTGCCCTGCTAGGGCTGAGGTCCAGGGTGGGAGTCCCATCAAATCCAGAGGCTCCTATGCCCACTGCGGTCGACTGCATCCTGCACACAACTGGACAAGTCCCTGGCAGTCCAGTGTGCCACCCTTCCCAACCGCTTCTCTGATAAAATGCCACATCTTGCAGCAATACAGGGGAATGTACAGACCCTCCTCCCCACCCGCTTCTCCGATAAAATGCCACACCCTGCAGCAATACAGGGGAATGTACAGAACCCCTTCCCTGCCCACATCACTGTTTAAATGCTGCTTCCTGCAGTGCTACTGTGCACTGAACTGAACCCCTCCTCCCCTCTGTGAGTCAAACACATTGGTGCCTGGCATGCAAAAGAACCTACGGTGGCACAGCAAACAATCCACCCCCCACCCACTCAGGCACCCCTTACCCACCCCACTCCCCCATCCCTGCATATTTCCCCATTGCCGAGCAGCTCAATCCACCTGCACACTGCCACAGTTACCTGCCAACAGAACTGACTGTGACTGACAGCTACTGTACATCCTGCAGCCCATTGGTGGACCCTGTCAACCAATGGGCTTACAGTGTGTACTGTACACTGTCATTCACAACTTTCTGAATAACAAAGTTGTGAATGACAGCGGACAGTACATGCTGCAAGCCCATTGGTTGACAAGGTTTACCAGTGCACAGACAGTTGTAGAGTACCCTGTCAGTTGCAGACAGCTCTGTCAGTGGACAGCCATGGCAGTGTGCAGGTGGGTTTGAGCTGCTCGCCAATGGAAGCATTTGAGGCGAGAGGTAGAGCGGGCAAGTGCCTGTGGGTGGAATGAGGATCACTGGACCGCCATGGTTATTTAGAACATCGGATTGCGATGCAGTAGGGTGGGAATGGGGGTCCACTATACCACAGGCTCATACGGTGGAAAATATATCTCAGTTCAGTGCTTCAGGGAGGAAGGGGTGCCACTATACCACCAGATTTCATGCCAGTGGATACCTTCAGGGGTTCAGTGCTACAGGCGGGTTGGGGGGACCACTATACCCCTCAACCAACCATGACCCTACTGAACTTACCTCCCCTACCCCGGTTTTCTCTTTCCTCCTTTCATGCCACAGGAAGTATTCAATGCAATCGCTGCCTTAAACTAATCCAAATCCAGCCCAGATGAGTTGCACCCCAGACTGCTTTGTATATCTGCCACTGCCATAGCTGTCCCCTTGACACACATAATAAATCTCTCTCTCTTCACAGCCACTGTTCCAACAGCCTTTAAACTGGCCAAGATCAACCCTCTGCACAAAGGTCGAGATCCCTCTTTACCTGGGAACTACAGGCCCATCTCACTTCTTCCCTCCCTTGCAAAGCTCCTGGAATCCCTCATACTGTCCAAACTGTCAGACTTTCCTCCGACAACTCCCTCTCACCCATGCAGTCAGGATTCAGAAAGCACTACTCCACCATCACCTCTCTGCTGTGCATTACTGACTCCGTACTCTCGGCCATGGATCATAGCCAAATCTCTGTCGCCCTCTTTATTGACTTGGCAGAAGCCTTTGACTCAGTCTCCCACCCACTGCTACTCCGTAAGCTCAGCTCCTTTGGCATAGCCCAACTCACTGTCGACTGGTTCTGCTCATACCTCCTAAATGTACTAGTCAGTTCAAGTAGGCGACACCCTCTCCCCTCTCCCTATCCTATCTGCTGTCCCCAAGGCTCTATCCTCAGCCCCATCCTCTTCTCTCTTTTCATAAACGACCTTCCCTCTTCGTGTCTCTCCTCTAATGTGCATCTCTATGCAGATGACACTATCATCTTTGCCTCTGGCCACTCCTACGATAGCGTCTTTCCCAATCTCCATGCCAGCTTCAACTGAGTCCAGTCTTGGTTCCTGGAAAACCAGCTAAAACTAAATACTAATAAAACTGTCACCATGGTTTTTGGATCAAGACATAAGCTTTTCTCCCTCGCAGCTCCCCCCGTGATCACCAACCTGGACGGCTCTGCCCTTGAATTGGTCCCAGCCTTCAAGTACCTGGATGTCTGGCTGGACAGCCACCTCAGTTTCTCCTATCACATTGAGACTATCTGCACCAAACTATGGCCAAAACTTGCCGTCCTCTCTTTGCACAAAGCCAGCCTACCCCTTCCCACCTGGTCTAAGCTCGTACGTAAAACAATCTTGCCAGTGTTGGATTACGCTGATATTGTTTATGGAATGACTCCAACCTCGTCTCTCTCCAAATTGGACATTCTACTCAATTCGTTCTGCTGCTTTGCCACTGCTTCCCACCAACGCACTCACCACTGCACCTTCTACGCACGTCTGTCCCACGCCCCGCTCTTCCACCGAATAACCATCCACAGCATCTCCCTCATAGCAAAATTCTGGTTCCGTTCCCTCCCCACCACCTCACTTCCCACCTGACCCCATAAAACTCCCTTGATTACCCTCTGTGACACAGGGACTAGTGCACTTTTCACATTCCTCACCCACAAAGTGTCACTGGCCAAGCTGCCTTTTCACACCAGCTCCCCCTTCTCTGGAACAGCCTCCCCTCTGACCTGCACCAGGCCTCCTCTTTTCATCCATAAAAAACTCCTCAGGCTCTTCCCACCCCCCCCCAATTGCCTCAATATTTCCCAGAACGTCCCTAACCCCTACCACCTGAAGATAGAATTCTTGCAGCAGTCCAGAACATTATTTCCATATACTGGCTGACTTTATTGTGAATTAAAAATGTTGTGTACTGTATGAAATATGGTTGTGTATACTCTGTCTTTTTGAAATTACTTTGTGTAACTCTTCTCATTTCTTTGTACGCTCTGTACCCATGTCGCACCTGGAAGCAAGCTTCGGCTCAGTGTGCCTTTCCCAGTTATCAATTTTTAATAAATAAATAAATAATAAAAATACCACCAGGGATCATGCCAGTGGATACCTACAGGGGTTCAGTGCTATGGGCAGGTTGGGGGGGCTGGACTGCCAGGGTGGGCAGGCTGCAGTGCTGCTGTCTGGAATAAGCAGCGTTCCTGTGGGTGGCCACCCACTTAAGTCTACCTGAAGTAGATTTATATTTGGGAGGCATATCTCCAGACTTGCCCCGGGGATACGCCTCCAAGTTGGGCTGTGAATGGGGCTGCGCCCCATATGCATGGGCCTGCCCCCTTCATAGCCCATCCAGATGCGCCACATATCATTATGTTCTATATGAGGAGCATCTGCGATGCATTGGTGCATTGGGGTTACACCAGCACATTGGCCCCCTTCCAGAATTGCACTACAGTGCAAGTTAGGGATGCGCGAGCACATCTTGGATGCACTGGGAGCATCCCTTTTGAGAATTCTGCCCACAGTGTTTACAACAACATAAGTGACAGACACAGAAAGTCAAGGCTCCATGAGTGGTGCTAATACAAATTCACACTACATGGGCTCAATGATTACTTTACATTATGAATAATGTGCAGTGTACAAACTATACACTTGAGATAAAAACAGTTTGTCATTGATAGCAGTTACACGTTCCTAATGGAGTGAGTGAGTGTAAGGGCATGGACTTAAACTATTCAGTAGATCTATTGGTTTTCAACATGTTAGACAGGTCATTCCAATGTTTTACAAATTGGTAAGAGAAACAGTGTTGATCAAGGGAGGTTCTTCAATGGGGAAGTAGTAGTGTGTGACGCACCACATCTTTGGTACAGTATTTGTTGCCTTCATAAGTAAACATAGACTGTTAGCAAGGGGACAACAGGCCTCACAGTGCTTTATAGCCTGTGAACAAGATGTGGTGGAGTAACCACGAATCAAGGCTTGGCCAATTCAGGCTGCTGTATAGAATACAGATGCGGGTATCATTTTTGAGGCCTATTGCAAAGGGGTAGGCCCTATTTAGGAGACCACTGACCCTGGGTATCACACTGTCATGTGTGGAGCCATATATCACTAACCCATAGTCAATGATTCTTATGATGAGGCAGTGCACAAAGAGTTTTTTGATCCCAGGCATGAAGTTCCTCCTGTGCCTGCAGAAGAGCCCTAGCCTTGAGTTGACAGACTTAACTAGATTGTAAATGTGAGCACATAAAGACAATGCACTATCAAGGGTAGTGCCTAGATATTTAAAGGTTAGAACTTGTTCAAGGGAATCACCTGATGCAGAGGTAATAGTTAGGACTGGGGGTGTGTGGGCCTTGATATGGGTGCAAAGCAGCATACATTTGATCTGTTTTCATTCATCACAAGCAGGTTGGATGTGAATCATATCTGATGGGCAAGTCTTAGCTTCTCCAGGCCTTTTTTCAGAGAAGAAATGAATGTGCCATCCACATAAAGTGTTACTTTGGTAGATTTGCAGACGGCAGGTACGTTGTTTATAGACAGGCTGAAAAGCAGGGCCCTATGATTGACCCTTAGGTTATGCCTATACTGACTGATCTTTCATCGGATAGTGTATTGCATCATTTCACAGTTTGTGATCTGCCTGTTAAGTAGCCTTTAAACCAGCATATTGAGTCTTCAGAAAGGCACAAACTAGTCTCTGACAAAGAAGGACATGGTTAACAATGTCAAAAGTCATAGTAGGGTCTATGTAAATGGACCCAGCCATCTCCCCCCTGTCCACAGCACAATGTACTGAATCTGTGAATTTCAGGAGTGCAGTCATTGTGCTAAATTGCTTTCCGAATCCAGGTTGCTCTTTAGTCAAGAGCACATGCCGAATCAAGCAGTCAATAAGCTGGTCATTCACAACTCTTTCTACAGTTTTGGATAAGGGGGATAGAATGGATATAGGATCATAGTTGGATGGGAGGTTATAATTCCTGCCTTAAAATAATGGGGTCACATGTGTTTTTATTCCACAGTTCGGGGACATGACCTGTAGTAAGGGACAGATTGGAGATCACCTGCAGGTAGTAGGTGACTTCTCTTAATAACTAATTTTAGCAACTTCATGTCAACGTTGTCTGGGCCAAGTCTGGTTTTAATTTTAGCCCTAGTTAGGTAGCCATGAACATCCATTAAGGTACGACTGTTAAAGTAGAACTTGGGCCTAGTGAGCTCATCAGGTGTAATGGCTACTGGGGCAGAGTGGGTAATGGGGGCAAGGGTGTATGTCAACATGTCACTAAAGGTGTTTTTAAAGGCATTGGCAATACTCTTGTCCCCCCCAGCAGTGAGGCCATCAGCTGTAATGAAGTGAGGCAATGATTTTTGTGGTGTTTCCCATAATTTCATGGATGCTACTCCAGAGCTTTTTGGGATGGTGAATGGTGTTTTATTTGGTGATTTTTGTAATAGTGTTCTGCAGATCATTCTATTTCTGGAGGTATTTTGTATGGCCTTCTTTTTACATAGGGCCGAAGCTTTGTCAGGCTCCCTGGTCAGTGACTCGATAGCTGGAAAAAGCCGCTCTCATGAGTTTCCCTTCCTAAGGAGAGTAATGAAGACAGAAATGATGTTATAGACCCTGTTAAATTGGAGATCATGAAATGATTATTAACAATTTTGTGTCCTGATTGGTCAAGAGTTGCTTTCAGCCAGGCCATTATCTCCACACAATGGCCCAACTGAAATTACTTCCAGACCAACAGACTGACCACTGGACCTTTGAAGCACTTTGCTTCTCAACTGACCATCACTCACTGCCCGTCACACAGAGAGCAGATCGTGCCTTCATTTTTTTAAATTATCTTGCGCCATAGTTTTGCTAGGGGAAGGAGATGATCGGATGGAGACTACACTACTCTATAGGCAGAATTATATAGCTGTCCTTTCCCTGGTCAACAAAAACTTAATAATGGTATAGAAATCACCTGCCAGCTCTGACAAATTCAGCCCTCTGTAGCTGCCACTCACAGCAGAGTGACTTTAGTTACCTCATCGCCTCTCAGCTTCTCTCCCTCCTCCCCAGTGCCCTGGATAAATCATTTCCTTTTTTTAATTAAATGGTAAAAGCCTGCTGTGCCCCGAAGAGATGCGCTCCACACTGAGGCTTCTTACCTGGCCTACTTTGCCCTGACCCGATGCAAAAACCAAAATCCTGAGGCCACCACTGAGTATCTCCATTATTTACAGTGAGGAAAAGAAACGATGCTGACGCCTACTGGCAAAGTGGTCATAACACAATGTCCAAATGGGACTTTTTCCTTTTTATTGATTCATTTCAACATTTTGTATCTTTTTTGGCAACTAGAATATTGATTTTAGTAATTTGTTTGTTTATAAAGTACTGATGGACCCATTTCATAATCACAATAAGGCACTCCATGGGGGCATTATGGTGGGCTAATGGTCTTTCTCAGGTGGTAGAAGTACTTGGCTTTTGCCTCGTGCTTCAACCCACCTGAGGTGGGCCATTATCCTACCAAAACACCCCCCCCCCCCATCGTGCCTTATTGCTTAAATAAAGTACTTCAGGGCAGCATCAACATCTTGAGTATTAGTTAGGAAGGACCAGTCGACTTGTAGCAGTAAGGCTTGAAAATAAGGTAGCTTGTAGTTGCAGAACACTCTGACTTTGGAGATGGAAGGCTCATTGTTGAGCACTTTGGCATCTCATTTGCATGTGACAGGAGAGTGGTTACTAGAGAAATCAATCAGAGCAGCACTAGAAATTATCCTGTCTACATGGCTACTTGGATCAAGTCTAGTATGGTGGCAGTACCTGTTTTATAGTTTACTCTGGTAGGTGTGGTGATAACTTATGTTAGGTTCACATTGGCCAGTTTGCCCTTGTGTCCTTTATTATTACTTGCAAACCAGTTGCAGTAATGTCACCAAGCACTATCTTCTCATGATGCAGATTTAAACTAAATATAGTGTTTTCAAAGCAGTCAGAGTCACCAAGGACATTATTCAGAGGGATATATGTCATGAGTAAGTTGAGGTTTTTCCTCACCATTGAGTCCTAGCCTTAGATTATTTGCAAGAATTTCACAGCCGAATGGTTCCAATGTAATGGGGAGTCTGTAGGATTTAATGAAGGACTTAATGTAAATGAGACATCCACCTTCCTTTCACTTGTGTGTTAGGTACACATTTGGTCAATTAGTCCATGTTATAGCTGAGCAGATGTTGCAAATTCTGTTTTCAAAGAATGTTTGCAAAAATTCTTACATTTCATGAAATGTTCCAAACTTTCGTTATTGAGGGAATTCTTCTGAATGTTTTTGATAGATTTTCACCTAGTTCTATGCAATTGTTTGGCTGAATTTTGGAATAATACCCATGAACTACTGAATGACAGTTCTGAGGAATTTTATTCTGCAGTTTAATGGATTATTCTGCAATACATATAATTATTCTGCAGTTCAGTGATCAGTTCTATGGAATTTCTTTCTGCAGTATAATTCATTAATCCTCAGTTCATACATTCTCACTGAACTGCAGAATGAAAGTTTGACTTGCAGATTAAAAGGACACTGTCTCAAAAGACACTCTACAGCCTGCCATTTTCTGACATTATGAATTTTAGATAACTTTGCATGGATAGTCAATAAATTGTTAGTGCTGTCATCAATACAATTTTTTTTTTAAGCAAAAGCTGTTTACTTGTATTTATTTACGTTTGTGCAACAGGTACAATCTCCTGGCGGACTGAGTTTACTGAGGCCATTGCTATAAGGATGTCCACTTTTGTAAGAATGTTTTAAGGGGATGAGCAAGTTATTGTGCTCATAACTGTCAAGAGTTTACATTACTAAATGAGTATGAGCTGAAAGCAGAATTCATTCAGCCACTCAAGCTATTGTTTACTGTCTTGTCTGCTGTCAATCTTGGGTCACTTGTGCTTCAGCTTGTAGTGAGCGACTTTTCTTTAAAAAAAAAAAACTGTACTTGTCTACCATGTAGCAAGTTATAACCTAACTGTCATGGATTTGAATCAGGTAATGAACTAGTAGCTGGATTCACAAAGAATGCTAAAAATCCTGCAGCTGCAGGAGAAAAATCTGCAGCACTGTAGAAATGAAGTTGCACAATATTCTGAAAGAAAACTTGTGAAGGTGCAGAATTCCGTGAAAATCCCCACAGTTGTGGAAATTTAGCAGCTGCAGAAATTGTGCAAGTGATGAAAATCCACAACTGCTAATCCACAGCTGCGGAAATGGCTTAGGAGGCATAACAACAGTGAACTAAATTAGCTGGAGCAGCAGACTTTAACAGTTTTGCCATCGATGTAGCTGAAAGTACCCACAGAGAGACCAGCAACCAGTGCCTCAACTGGGACCACTGCAGCACCATTGGTACCAGCAATACCATGCACCACAGTGACTGTCTGTCACTGCTGGTCGTGTCTCTGCCTGGAGTGTTTCTGTTGCCTGCAGGAGTAGAACTCGCTACAGGCTGTTCAGGCTCTACTGCCTGTGGGGCTCCTTCATGGGCTGCACTGGGTCTGGTGGTGGTTGTTTGTTGTCATTCAATGACAATGTGTGCTACTGTTGCTGTAACTATAGCCACTGATATACACCCACTGGGATGCTATTACTAGTGCCTGACCTCCACTATAATTGTATTTCAGTTGCTGGAACACTGCATTTTGCTGAGGGAGTATTATGCCTCATTCTCATGTGTGCAACATTTTTTCCTCAATTGCAGAAAAAACCAGGCTGAGAATAGCCTTTAAGGGGCTGTGCCATAATTATCAATTACTTATTTTTTCTCTGGAACTTCCACAGCTGCACTTTTTTCCACAGTCCATAGTGTATTTTTTCCTCAGCTATGGAGGTTTTGTGTATAGCAATCAGAGAAATGTCCCCTTTTTTTCCACAGCTGCGGAACTTTGGGGGACTTAAGGAAGGTTTTGCACCTTCAAGATGTTTTGTGAATCCCCCCTTAGATCTCTCCATGCAACCCTGGTAAACAATGATGGTTTCAGTACATGATGTCAGTTCAAATCACTTCAGTACTGTTTCCTCCTGTTTCGAATAAAAGTTATACACAGTGTACAGTAGGATTATTATGTGTGTACTGATTGTATTTTGATGTTTTTCAATAACACAGCATTTATGAGCAAAGGTGTTAGTGAAAAAATAATTTATTCTAGCTGTCAGTAATCCTTGGTAAACTGATGGGCAGCAATGTAACATTAAGCAAGGGATGTTTCGATGTTTTGAGCAATGTTTTGCATTTCAGTTTAAAACTTTTTAATGATATCCACCAAAACAGTGACCAGTTAGTAAAATAAAAATAAAATAAAAATGTATGTTGTACTGTTTTTTCCGCCACATACAGTACTTTTTTTCATCAAGATTTTGCATTCCCAGGCTAGCCTGGTGGTGTGGAAGGCTGAGGCATTAATGCCTTACATTTCGCCACACCGTCGAACTGTGTTCATGGTGCGAGTGAGTCATGGGGGTTGGCCAGGGTGGGAGAGGATTGAGTGTCCAGAGGACAGCTCTCCTGTCCCAGGGAGGGAGGAAAACGGAGGCCAAAATTTGTGTGACACCTAGCAGTGGCTGGGTGTTAGAACACCTGGGTCCGACAAGCAATGGGGTTGGAGGGAGGCAGAGTAGTTGGCCAGCATGCTGTGGGCAGAAGTGCGCACAGCTCAGTCATTGCCGACACCATATGCTCCTCCTCCTCCTGTGGGGGGAGTAGAAAATAGGAGGTGAAGCACAGGTCCTGTGAGTGTCGGATGACTGCCAACCCCACAGGCCCTGCCCCCAATAAAGCAGGCACCTCCAGAACTGGATTCCAACCGGAGGATGTTGGGGTTCCCCGCCACCTCTCTACAGGGGTAAGCCATGGGGGAAGAAGGAGGTGGCACTGCGCTGTCGGGTGGATGGGGCTGGGGGGCCAGCAAGAACATGGTCCACCTAGGATGAGAAAAAGAAAGTCTGAAAAAAAAAGGATTGTACAACCCCCCCCCCACCACCACCACCACCATCACCACATTCTGGTGAAATTTGTTTTGCTATAAGTTCCATTATGACCCATGAGCATACATAATTGAAACGTGATATATTTGGAAAGGTTGTTAGGTGGTACAAAGGTATTAAATAAGTATTGGGAACAGTTAGTATTTTTTTTAGAGGTCCAACTCAGGAACTTGTTTTTTTTTTGTTTATTTTACACAAGTTTGTAGTGATTGATGATTTCCATTTGTTTGAACCATTGTACACCACTAGTACTATCAATAGCAGACAGATATACAGTAAGCATTGTTTCATCAACCTACTGAACTCCTATCCAGATGTTAGTGGCAATGCTGTTCTTTTTGACCAGTAGATACAGTACACATACTTCACTACTCCACTATGTGGGTAAAATGTCACATGTGAAAGTCATACATCATTTCTTAATGTATGATACATTCATCAGATCCAGACTTGAGAGACCAGACAATTCATTGAGCCTAACTAGATATAATTAGAGCAGCTGACTGATTCATTGTTATTTGCAAGTTATGTTCTGCTCATCTATCTGAGGTAGGCAACTACAGATGACTGCTGTAGTCCACCAGTATATACGCATTAAAATTTTCATGAATTAATTAGTGATTGAAAAAAATTTAAAAAGAAAAACAAATTTATCACATTTACATAAAGGTACAGCATCCCTTTATTATACATTTTCAGTTGAAAGCTTCAGTACAGCCTAGGGGTTATACAAACAAACTGTGAATGAGCTTGGTACATCCAGAAGACCTGGGTTTGATTCTCACAACCTCCACATGAATACTGAGTGAATCTGAACAAGTCACGTAACCTCCTCAGAGCTACTGGGTCACTTCTGAAAACAGGAACTTGTGCCAAGTGTTCCTTTACCAGTGACCAAAGAAAAATGAAAAACAACAATTGTATTTTATGCATGCAAGAAACCAAGCAATATTTCAGTGCAAGGCAAGATAAATTTCATAACATTAACACTTAGTCAAATTTGCAAACCTGAGGACATTAAATGGGATTTTAATAAATGTTA
This sequence comes from Neoceratodus forsteri, assembly GCA_016271365.2. Classification (NCBI taxonomy): domain Eukaryota; kingdom Metazoa; phylum Chordata; order Ceratodontiformes; family Ceratodontidae; genus Neoceratodus; species Neoceratodus forsteri. Next base: position 588,949,184 of record CM057449.1, on the reverse strand, counting down.
AAACAAATTTTATGCTACAGACAACCAGCTTATTGTGTCCAACCACAGCATGACACCTCACTTTGAATTTAAACAGTCAGATAATGTTCACAGCCTTTTTTTTATTACTATAATTCAAGCTGCAGCAGCATGTGGAAGCCATGCACAGTGATGGTCGACTAAGCCAGCAGTTTGAATAGTCATGAGGAATAGTCCTTCACAATCCACCCACTTGACTCAGTTTTATCACACTTTGAGCACGGTTTTCATTCTAATAAACCCTATTCTAATGAATTGTTAAAGAGCAGCTGATGCCTTCAGGATAACTTAAACAAAACATAATATTTAGACACAGTTCAGTTTATATTACACATTAGTTCTGTATTTTTCCTCCCCATTATTTATTACTGAGGCCATTTGCATGAAAACAAGAGCTGTGCTCCTGAAGAGTTAATCTATTCCTCTTTCTTTCATCTCACCTGAGATCATAATGCACTGCTTGTGACATAAACATTACTCACATGGTAACAGATTGTGATGTAATAACAGAGGATTATGATATGAAGTAGGGAGTAAGCTATAGAGGTGGATAAATTTTAACAGATAAAAATCAAATTCCATCTATCATAAAAGATATGGAGGAGAAATCTATAGAACATTTGTGTGGAATAAAAGCTGACTTGTATCTAATTACTATGTTTTTCAAAGTTTTCTTTGAGGTGTCAGCAGCTCTTTAAGTATTGTGGGGTTAGGGGTTTGCAATAAAAAGTTATAGCTTGTTGGCCACTGTGGCTTCAAGATGGCAGCATGTTGGAAAATGGCAAATGCGATCCCTCGGCTGTCCTGTTCACTGAGAGTGACAGTGCCATCCTCAAGGGGATGGTAGAGCAAGCTTTAACTGAAATATGTTGTTTCCAGGCATTAGTGGCAAGCTTACAGGAAAAAGTGCAAGCCCTTCAACATCAGCAACAAGACACAGACACCTTTCTGTCTTATATAGATGAGAAGGATTCCAAGCATTAAGCATGCAACCAGGAGCTGGAGCACATGGTACTGCTCTTGTGGCACAGGGCAGAGGATGTGGAAAGCAGAAACTACCAAAATATCTTGCATATTCTGGGGATCTATGTGGGAGTACAAAAATCCAACATGCCAGTATTTACCCAAAAAGAACTCCCAAAGTTGTTGAAATACTCCTGGAAGGAGGTCCTGGAAATAGAGCAAGTGTGCAGGACATTTGTGCCCCTTCCAAAACCTGGTGACTGTTCATGACCCATACAGGTAATATTGATTCAGTTCCCCAAAAAGGAATGGATTCTAGCACTGGTGAGGGTGCAAGGCCCCTTATCTTGGGAAGGCCACAGGATTTTAATCTTCAATGTTTACTTGCTAGAATTAGCTGCCAGGCACAGAGTTCACAACTGCAAGGAAAGCCTTTCAGGAGCTGGGCATCCCATATCAATTACAATACCCAGCTAAGATTAAAATCATCAGAAATGAGAAGCCAGCATCTTTGACACTCCTAGAAAATCTCACCACTACCTCTGCAAGGACTGGCTGGACAGAGCAAGAGACTGGGATCACCTAATGGGCAAATTCAGTGAGAAGAGACCTGCTCTGGTCAGCTTCTCTGCATCTCACCTCTTGCAGCGTAACTTGCCTCATAGTGGACTGCCAAATGACATGCTTAAAGAGATCAAGGGGCAGAGAGTGCAAGAAATCTGCTGTCACCCTCTGGGAGCAAAGAGATGGCATCAAAGAGTCTGACATTCCTCCAAAGGATCGGACACCCAAGGTGAACCAGACCCTAAGAGAATGGGCCAAGAAAAATGTCAATAACCACAGAAGAGTTAAAGAGGATGTAAGCTTGACCACTTGCAGTCTGCTGACTGGAGCAGAGGATGCTATCAGCCTGAACGACCTCAGGAGAACTTCTACAAGATCTGGGGACCCACACAGGCCATGCTTCTACATAGCAGGACTGAGTTGAAATTGCCTCAGAGCAAGAGGGAGGCACCTGAACTGTGACAGACAGGCCTGCATCATCCAATTAACTTGTATATTTTTATAATGTATGGGGAGCCCTTATTATAAACTGAAATTGCACAGTTTACAGCCTGTTAAACAATCGATATAATGTCATACTGTTGTTAACCTCTCTTGGCTATGCCATATCAATAGCATAACAAAACAAAACGTTACCTAAGACTAGTATTCCTGTGCAAGAATGCCAATCACTAGTCTCTACAAGCATTTTAAAAGTAATTCCATTTTGACAGATGCAGCTTGTAGAAACTAGCAATCGCAATGGCAGACAACATGTTTTCTCATTTTCACACTTTGACAGTTCTTTCATAGTTACCTTAGTCGAGGATTACTCTGAACCAGCCACAATCTTCTGCACACAACTGGACTGTCTGAACTGAATGAAATCTACGTGGTGATGTTACCCATAATTTAGAGCTGACAGTGACCACATGATCAGTGCCAGCCAACCGGATCTCTTCTACTGGTTGCTTTTAAATCTGATCATTTTTTTTTAAATCTGATCATTTTTTTCTCTTCTTTGCTTTATGTAAATGTTACAAAATGTTTAGACACCTTAGTTAATGAAGTAAATAGGTATGTCTGCATAACATCTTCAGAATCTCCACAGTTTATTAAGTGTTAGAGTGTAGTTAACAAAAAACAATGCACTTTGTGATTTGATCATCCTGCCTCATAAATGACTGATTAAGGTAAGAACTTTATAGAAAAAGAGTACAATATGTGAATACATGGTCTTTTGAGCCCCATACACTATAAAAGCTAATGGCTGGAATTCGAGTAATAACCACATTGAAATCACTTCTCGAGATTGCCATGACAACAGTAAATCTCTCAAACTTCATTCTCAAGGTTTACCATGTTGTCCTGGCAACCTATCAAAGTGATTACAGCATGGTTATTGCCATTGTCAAGGCACCTAGCTTCACCTGAACTCTTTCCTTCTAAGATTGCTTGAAAGGACAGAGCAGAGAACCTTACCAGAGCAAGGGAAAAGGATTAAAGAGGACAGGAAATGAGTTCCAATAGGCAGCTGTTTATAATGTTAACACGGAAATAATATCCATCAGCCTGAAAGATCCATACGTCACTGTACCGCAATAAAAAGTGATTTGAAAAACAATATTTTGCATTGTTTTGATTTTATGGGCAGCATTCCGTTACAGTTCTTTTCATGGAACTAGTGAGCTGGAATTTTAACTATGTCACAGTTTGAGTAAAGAACTCTAAGTATGGTTCTGATAGGGCAATAGCTCACATTTAGCATTCTTTACTCAACCCGTAACATAGTAAGCAATCCAAATTACTGGTTCCACGAAGAGAACTGTGCAGAATATTGTCCATAAAAAGAAAACAATTGAAAATGCAGTTTCTCACATCAGTGTTTATTAAGGTACGGTTAACTATGGCTCTTTTAGAGGCAAGTTTATCACTTCTCTTACTAGGAACATTACTAACTGATGCCAGTTAGCACACATTTCCTGTCCCCTTTAAGACTTCTTTTGGCTAAGCAGATTTACTTTATGTTGTTATTTTTATTTTGTACTCACAGGGATTGCTACTGTTTGTTGCTAACATTTCATTGCTTTATTTTTCTCTGATTCAAATTGTTGTTACTGGCATACCTTCTTCTGCATTATTACAAGGTGTGCCTAGAGGTGTGTGCTAACAGATTACTGCTGTAATCTTCTGATTCAAATTGCCTTTTGCAAGGTATATCTTCTGTTAATGCTTTATTTTTCTTTGTAGCAAAGTGTTTCTTAATTCTCTGAAATTATTACAGGTGGAGCTTACATTTTTGTGACTTTTCTTATCATTGGGCTAAGCAAAATTACTGTTTGACACTGTTTTATTTTATTCTTTTTTTTGTTGAAAAGATTTGTTGTCTCAGAGGTGTTTCAGTCTCCTTCTCACATTGAAGGAGCTAATTGCTTTCCTCCCACAGTTCTTCCAGAGGATTAGGTGTGTATCTGTGGGTGGAGCTGGCAAACTGTCAGTAATTTCCAGCAGAAAGAAGGGTTAAAAGGTCAGATTAGTTGTTATCTTGGAGGTAGAAGACTTGGTTTGCAGGTCAAGGCACCTAGCTTCACCTGAGCTAAGATTGCTTGAAAGGACAGAGCAGAGAACCTTATCAGAGAAAGGGAAAAGGATTCAGACTTCTTTTGACTAAGCAGATTTACTGTATGTTATTATTTTTATTTTGTACTCACAGGGATTGGTACTGTTTGTTGCTAACATTTCATTGCTTTATTTTTCTCTGATTCAAATTTTTGTTGCTGGTATACCTTCTTCTGCATTATTACAAGGTATGCCTACAGGTGTGTGCTAACAGATTACCCCTATAATCTTCTGATTCAAATTGTCTATTGCAAGGTATATCTTCTGTTACTGCTTTATTTTTCTCTGTAGCGAAGTGTTTCTTACAGGGAATATCTTCTCTGAAATTATTACAGGTGGTGCTTTACAGGTTTTACAGTTTTATCTAACATTAGAATAAGCTTTCAGGGTTACTGCATTTGTTGTTGTCTGTTTCTGCTCTTACCTCCTTGTTCTTTCATCTGTGGTTCTTCTTTTTGGCAGGGAAGGCACATCCACCTACCCCATCCCCCACCCCACACTACACTCCTTTTATAGGGTACCACAGTTGTGACATTTTCTGTGGCAAAGCAGGAAGGGGTGGATTAGTGGGGCATCCACAAGGTGAGCTCATTTACAGGGGCACTAGTAATTTAACTTGTTATAACAAGTTACACGAAAACAAAACACAAAATCAAACCATTACTTGCATTTTTTTGCTTCTTATTTCTCTGACCAGGTTATAAACCCAGCAACTTATCTGGAATGGATATCATTAACTGTAGGTACTGTGGAACACTTTTCAGAAGGACAGTTTTACAGGATTTAGGACACTGTCCTACATGCTGGGACATTGGAGATCTTAGTGCTCAGTTTCAGGCAACATGGGCAGAGATTGTGTGCCTCAAATTTCATATTCAAGAGGAAATACATTATAAGAACCACCTGCCATTTCCCCAGCATCCAACAGAAGAATCTCGACCGCAGAGGGTAGTTGGTCCAGGAGGTTGGCAGGTGGTTAGGAGGGGAAAATCGTGTGCCCCATCACTCTGTGCTCTCCAACATATTACCTCCAAAAACCATATAAACACTATAAACAGGTATCTGCCTCTTTCTCCGAAATCAAACAAAGGGGCAGAGGACACTGCAGAGCAGGAAACTGCAGCACAGGAGCTAGCACAACAAAACTCACCCAAATCAGGAAACAAAACAAAAAAAAGGAAATAAAAAAATGTCTGATCATAGGAGACTCCATGATTCGGGGAGTTGATACCCATCTCCAGCCTGGGGTAATGGTCAGATGTCTCCCAGGTACATCAGCGTGGAGTGACACTGACTGCATTGCAAAAATTGTTTACAAAGCAGGAGAAAACATTGACGTCCTGGTACACATAGGGACTAATGATCTCACCAGCCGGTCAGTTGTGGAGACCAAGGAACACCTGACTAGGCTGGGTGACAAACTATCATCCATTTCGTATGACTTCTCCTTCTCCAAGATCCTGCAAGTCTGGGAGAGGGGGGCAGATGGATGAAAGGTCAGAGAAGGGGTTGATAAGGGAGCTAAACATGTGGCTCAAGGGCTGGTGCAAGGAAAAAGGACACAGATTTGTAGGGAACTGGTAACAGTTCTGGGAGTGAAAGTTCTTTAAATTTGATGGACTGCATCTGACTAAGGAGGGAGTCAGTGCATTGGGGCAGAAGTTTGATGTCTTTGCAGAATATTTAAACTAGCAAATGGGGAGAGGGGTGCAGCACCCCTTACGTTGACTGGGAAGAACACCCTTCCCCCCCAGCTAGTGGTCAAACAGTGATTCAGCATGTTTGCAGTTCATTTGCATCACCAGGTAAGGAAAAAGGTCCGTCTTCCCATGCAACACACAGGAGAAATGCCAAACCTCACACAACAACTAACACACCGAAATCTGGCCAATGGAAAATCATGTACGCAAATGCTCACAGCCTGGGAAATAAGATCCCAGACCTGCAGGCAATAATGTCAGAGGCTAAACTGGACATAGTAGCAATTAGTGAGACATGGTTTACCAGTAACCAAACTTGGGAGACTTCAGTACCTGGTATATACTGTTCAGAAGAGACTAAGGTGCAAAAAGGGGGAAGGGGGAGTGGCCCTGTATGTCAATGAAAATATCAAAGCTACAGAAATTCAGAATACACATAAAGAGCCAGAAGAACAGTGGGTCACCCTGGAAACAGGAAATGGGACAGCAATAAGAACTGGGGTTGTCTACAGACCCCTAGACCAGGGGGAGGACATAGACACATTACTGTTAGAAGATATACAAAACATGACAGCTAAAATGGGGGTTCTGATAATGTGAGACTTCAGCATGCCGAATACAGATTGATCAATATCAGCAGGAACATCTGCCAGAACTAAACACATAGTGGATTCCCTGCAGGGAGGAGGGCCTCAAACAAATGGTACAACAACCCAAAAGAGACAGGGCTATCCTAGATCTAGTACTGACTAACAGGGAAGGGATCACAGATCTCCAGGTAGAAGGTCACCTGGGGGCCAGTGACCATCACATGGTGTGGTTCAATTTGGCCACTACATCTAAATCATCCCATTCAAGGCAAAAATATGAGACTTCAGAGGAGTAGACTTTGATAAGATGGTCAACAGAGTTAAGCTAGCCCTGGCAAAAAGAAACACAGGGAAGGGGGTACAGGCAAAGTGGGCAAGCATTAAGGATGCAATACTTGAAGCAACATCCCATTGTGTTAGACAGAAAAGGAAGTGCAAAAGAAGAAGGAAACCAATTTGGTTCTCAAATACAGTAGCAGAAAAGGTCAGAGCCAAAAGGCTATCCTTCAGGAAATATAAGGAACACAGCGGGAAGAAGATGGAGGCATACCAAACTGCCTAAGGAAGCAGGGAAGGCAATAAGGCAGGCAAAGTCCCAAACTGAGGAAACACTAGCACAAACAGTAAAAGAAGATGACAAGGCTTCTATAGATACATTAGTGAAAGGAGAAAGTCCAGAGGGGGTATTGCTAAGCTGAAAGGAGAAAAGGGGGCATGTGAGGAGGAGGACCCTGTAAAAGCATCTATCCTAAGTAGATACTTTTGCTCTGCACTGGCTACCAGTTCAGTGTCGGATCTCCTTCAAAGTCGGATTACTGACTTTTAAAGTCCTACATGATCTGGGCCCTGACTACCTGTAAGATCTCCTGATTTCTTACCTCCCTATGAGGTCACTCTGCTCAGCCGACGAGGGGTTGCTAGAGGGTCATGTTGAAATCAGCTGGGGCCTGGGCTTTTATGTTTGTGGCCCCATCCCTTTGGAATTCTGTACCCCATCGGATAAGGGAGTGTACAACCGTGGGGAGCTTTAAACAGGCTTTTAAATCCTTTTTATGGAATAGGGCCTACGGTGTCTCTGACTGATGTTTTGTATTTGTTTTTAACAGTTTTTATATTATTGTTTGTATACTTTGTTTGTACTCAGTCTTTTTGGAATGCGCCTTGGTATTTGAAAGGCTCAATATAAATAAAGATCATTATTAATTATTATTATTAGTAGTAGTAGTAGTAGTATTTACTGAAGAGATGGTAGGGCAGGGCCCACAGCTCAGCAGCATGGATACAGGGGGGAGGGAGGTGAGCACTACTCCCTTCACAAAAGAAAAGGTCTTACAAGAGCTTGCTAAGCTCAGGGTGAACAAGGCAATGGAACCTGATGCCATACATCCCAGGGTACTTAAGAAGCTAAGGGTAGAAATAGCAAAGCCATTAGCAGAACTGTTTAATGAGTCTCTGCACACAGGAGAGGTCCCAGAAGACTGGAGAAGGGCTCATGTGATCCCACTCCACAAGAATGGTAGCAGGGAGAAGGCAGGGAACTACAGACCAGTCAGTATTACCTCAGTCATGGACAAGATTATGGAGGCACTCCTTAAGGAAAGTATAGTGCAACACCTGGAATCCATAGGGGCACAGGATCCAAGGCAGCAAGGGCTTACAAAAGGAAGGTCCTGTCAAACTAGACTCATAGATTTCTTTGACTGGGTAACCAGAGTAGTGGACCAAGGGGGAGCAGTTGATGTTGCCTGCCTTGATTTCAGCAAAGCTTTCGACACTGTTCCACATAGAAGATTGATTAATAAGCTGGGTAGGCTCGGAGTGGGTCAGAAGTTGGTCAACTGGGTGGCAAACTGGTTGACGGGCAGAAAACAGAGAGTGGTGGTAAATGGTATACAGTCAGAAGAGATGCAAGTCACAAGTGGGGTACCTCAGAGATCAGTCCTGGGGCCAGTCCATCTTCAACTCTTAATTAGTGACATTGCAGATGGACTAGAGGGTAAGGCTTGTCTGTTTGCAGAATGCACCAAGATCTGCAACAGAGTAGATGATCCAGGTGGGGTGGGCAGAATGAGAAGAGATCTGGATAAACTAGCAAAATGGTCAGAAGAGTGGCAACTGGGATTTAATGCAAAGAAGTACAAGATCATGCACATAGGGAAGAGAAACCCTGAAGCCACCTATAGACTGGGAGGGGAGTTGCTGGCAGTCACAAAGGAAGAAAGAGACTTGGGCATCATCATCACCGATGACCTGAAATCATCCAAGCAGACCGCTAAAGCAGTAGGTAAAGCTAGGGAGATGTTAGGGTGTACTAGTAGAGGTATCACAAATCGTAAGAGGGAGGTAATTCCTCTTTACAAGACACTGGTTAGGCCCCATCTGGAGTACTGCTTGCAGTACTGGAGGCCACAGCTTCACAAGGACATTAACAAAATTGAGGCAGTCCAGAGAAGGGCAACCAAAATGGTGCAGGGACTGCATCAGAATACATATGAGGATAGATTAACAGAGCTCAATATTTATTCCCTTGAGCAAAGGAGGGAGAGAGGTGATATGATCGCAACATTCAAACACCTTAAGGGCATTAACAAGGTGAAAGAGTCTAACATGTTTAAATATAAGAAAAACAGCAGGACAAGAGGACACATCATGAGACTAGAGGGAAGCCGATTAAGGGGGAATGTGAGGAAATTCTTTTTCACAGAAAGTGTGGTGGATGCATGGAACGGCCTACCTCAGGAAGTGGTGGCTATGAATACAGTGCAGGGCTTCAAACAGGCATGGGATAGGCATAAGGGAGCAATACAGATGAGTATGAATAAATCGGCCACTGACAGAGCAAAGGCTGATGGCACATTTATAAGGTAGGAAAAGAAATGGGCAGACTGGATGGGCCTTGTGGTCCTTATCTGCCGTCAACTTCTATGTTTCATGTTTCTATGAATTCTAGCCATTATCCTCTGTCATAGACTGCTACATTAATGCCTAGCTCATGTGGGCTTATATTCCCTCGGATATTGATGAATTTGTTAAATGTACCCAGGAGGAAGAGGGAAGGGGTGGGTCACAGGTATGAATAATATAATGCCTACCCATGTCTTTTTTAGGTTGGATCTGGCCCCAGTGGAAATGCTGGCCACCCCCCTCTGCTAGCCATTACACTTTAGTGAGCCCTGCTGCTGTTTAAATGGTTCTGGTATGACTTCCTGCCTGTCAATCTCCCGACAATTCACATCCCTACTGCAAGTTCCCGTAAACCGAGTTTCCGTTCGGTAGCATTTGCCGACAGGATCTTTTGTCTGACTGACAGGACTACACTTAAATACTGTATCTCGCTAAGAATAAATAAAATCACTTGCAGACAATCAGCATTGCGGACCATCACAGAAATGTACAGGGTATTGCAAAACCTCACAACCAGCTTTATTGATCATTTCACAAGCTGCTTCACCGAAATGTACAAAAATCTCTTACATCCTATTTGTGTGGCATTCCCGAGCCCTTCACTGATTTGCTTGCCTCACAACCAGAGTTTTAAAGTGGTTTGTAATGATAACTGTAAGCTGCATTGCATACATTCAATTCGGGCAGTGGTACGGATCCTGCTGAAACACATTGAAAGAATGCCGATCTAATCTTAATGAAAGACTGGCAGGATGGGAAGTAATAGATAAGAAAGAAAGGGAATCGTGCGTCTGGGGCTTTTCAGCTCTCCTCAACCGCAGTACCAGTTTTGATGTGGTATTCTTGCAACATACAGTAGGTGCCCTTATACTGGAGACAATTACCTGACCCACTTGCAAACAGTTGATGATGCTTCAGGACATGATAGTTAAAAAGGGGAATGTGTAACCTATAAATGCATACAGATTGCTCGTAAAGTCTGGGAGGGATGGGGGAGGGATAGAACCAGAATTGAAGTAGTTAAAGGGGCATTCGGGAGGGCAAAAATAAATACATTTAATCACAGGATATATGGGCAAGGGTTAAATGTAGAATCTGGGGAACGGAATCAAATATTTGAAACCTGTGTGTCTGGCTGCAGCACACTTATGAAAATAAGAAACATGTGGCTGGTAGTGAACATAGGAGTGCTGGGAAGTAGGAAGGGCTACACCTTATAAATGAAACAGATATAAATTGGGAAAGTAGTGATCCAAGGGGAGCAGAGAGACATGTTGTACCTCTCAAGAGTTCAATCAGATGACTAACGGCAGACAGCCACGTTTGTCAGTCAATGGTTGTTACGGGATAGAATTTGTCGGCAAACAAACCTGTTCGGTAAATTGAAGTTGGGAAGTTGTTTGTCGGCAAGTTGCAGGTCAGGCAGTGGTATGGATCCCATTTAAATAACACACCCATTCATTGCTGTCCTATAATTTGTTTTACATCCCCCCTCATTAAATATATTTTTCTTCGACCGGGGTGCTATGGCTAGGGGTACACTAGCTCTATGAGACAGCCTTAAGGGCTCAGCTGCAGCAGATCCAGCCATGCTGATCCTTCCTCAGTGCTGTGTTTCAATTTGCATAGTACATGGTGCATACACTGGCTTGCTTCACTCCTCTATCCTAGTGTAGGGATTAAGGCTAAAGGGAAGGATGGAGTTTGGAGTTTGGTGAGGCAATGAAAAGTAATGCTTACCAGGGGGTTAGGGGGGCAAGACAGTGAGCCCATCTCATCTGGCATCTAATCAGACAATGGGCATGGTACCACCAGCCAACTGCTATTTTGGTGTGCCATGTGCAAATGAGCACAAGTCATAAAATGGCAAAGGGCATCATCACCTCACTGATAGCTGGCATCTAATCCTGTCCTTGTGCAGTGCTGTTCAGGAGGACAATTGAGTCATTAGCAGAAAAATGCAGCCCTTCCCTCATTGCAGGTAGCATTGATTCACCTCCCTCCTCTCTTTCTCTTCCTCAAATTGATTTGAGTGGGGTCGGCCTGGTGGCTCTGAGGGTTGAGGCACTAGATGCCACACCTCATGCCATACTGGCAACCCGGGTTTGGGAATGAACTTGGGCCGCCTGGGGTCAGCAGGGTAGGGAAGGGATTGAGCATCTGGGAGGACCGCTCTTCCTTCCCAGGGAGGGATCCGGGGCTAGCACCACTCCTTGGTGGCCCCTGTTGGAGACCAGGGGCAATGCCAGGAAGACATGGTGCAGAGATGAAGGGGTGGAGTAGTGGCAGATGTTGGCACGTTAGTGCCTGGATGTCATTGCACATTCATGCTTCAGGGGACACCCATTATGAAAAATCCCTCGGTGTACCAGGGAGGCAATGAGGGGTCCACATCCCCAGTGCTGGACCATCTCTACACCAGTCCCCCTGGGCTCTCATCCAGGACCAACCCTGTAATTGTAGAAAGACCTCCAGGTAGGTGGGCAGGCCCTCCCCCAGGGGGTGATCTGTGGGGCTGGAAGGTACTGGAAGAGGGTCCCGGAGATGGAGGTCTCAGGTGGGAAGTAGAGACAAAGGTCGAGCGGGCACCTCTGCGAGATGCCCTGGACAACTGAGTGCACAAACAGAATATAAAAAAAAAAAAGTGGATTGGGGTTGTTGTTTTTCCCCAACACTGATCATCTGATCTTATTCCCCCCTTCCCCTCCTCCTTTCTGGACTCTGTAACCCACTGCCTCAAGGGCATCCACCTGGTATTAACCACAGGATCTACTCACCTGTGCAGGCAGGACTCCCTCTGTCTGCAGCTGGCTGATCAGACTCCCATCAGACCCACACATTTACCAAATATTGCAAAAGGTTGTCAGCTGATTACACCTATTTCTCCCCACCTCTAGTCCTGATAGGTGGTCATACCAGGTATCTCAGCCCCCCCCTCCCCCTGGCTGCTAACAGATCAATGGACAAAGGCTCCAGGGCAACAGACAGTGACCACACTGCTGACACAGGCAGATTCTTCAGCAATGGTAGCAAGTGTAAAGCTGCAGGCCAGCACCAGTGCGTTTTTGCACAACCTTGCTAGGGGCGCAGTGAACACACAGTTAGGTTGGAAGCGGATCACTCTTGTACTACCCAAGTAAGTTGCAGCTACAGCAGACTCTTTCAGGCAATCCCTCAACTGGCAGACCACTCACTAGGGTTCTGTGGCTCATCTGACAGCTGAGCCCCTTCCCTCTTCAACCTGACAAGTCTTGTATTTCCTGAAATGCTACCCTCCTTTTCTGAGTGGCCCTACAGTCTGTCCCCCCCATTTCCCATTCCCCCATCTCTCATTCAGTGCCCATTTAATACCTAGAACCTGGAGGGCTCTGAATCAGAACCAGAGATATTAAGCTTATCTCTCAGGCAAGAGATTGGTCTCCGTGAGTTTTGGCCCCACTTTCTGGATAGTGAACCTGTTATTTCATCTTGGGCTTGCCATGTTACACATCACCAGCAAGCATTAGATGGTTCCCCTGGCACATCTCCCACCCTGACTGTAGGTATAGGGACTGTCCCACCATAGAGATTAGGGCCGGTACAGCCAGCATTTTACTTAACCAGGGACTTTGCCTGTTGCGCCTGACCCCGCCTCTTTTTTCTTCTTCTCCCTCAGAATGAGTTTAAAATAACAAAATATTATCAATCCAGTATTAAATTGGATGACTATATGATTCAAATAACCTGAATCCCATACATGGTAATATATATTAGTTATAAAGCAGACAATGTCCCTTTAAAGTGTTAAACTGCAGGAAAACAATTCTGCAGAACTGACCACTAACAGTGAACAGTTCTGCACATTTTTTTCCCATAGTTTAATACAATACTCCTCAATTCACACAATTATTCCACCATTCTAAGTCAGAATTTCATCAAATGTTTCCAAAGTGCATTCTGAATTTTCAAGAAAGCGAAATTCCGATTTTTGCCAACATTTAATTTTGCACAGCTCTTGTCCTTGTATCCTTTATTATTGCTTGTAAATAGTTACAGTTACAGCCACCAAACACAAGTTTCTCAAGATGTGGATTTAAACCAGATATAGCACTTACAAAGCAGTCAAATTTGCCCAGGACATTTTTCTGAGGGATACATGTCAACAGTAAGTTGAGGTTTTCTCACCATTAGGTCCTAGCCTTAGACTAATTGCAAGAATTTCACAGCTAGATGGTTCTAATGTAATGGAGGGCCTGTAGGATTTAATAAAGGACTTAAGATATAATGAGACATCCCACTTGGAATATTTCTCTTACTGACTCCCTCCCTTTGGAACCAGCTCCCCCCCTCTTCTTCACCAAGCCCCATCTCTACTATCTTAAAAGCAGCTACTTAAGTCTACCTTCCCTCACTTTTTCCTGTCACACCACCATCTAACCCTCCTCCACCCTCCTTCTTCCCTACCTCTTCCCCTCCCTACTAACCCTACCCCCCCAAAAGGTGCCCTCAAACTCCCCTCACCCTCTCTCTCTCTCTCTTTCTTCTGAGGATGCATCCCAAATTAGAACCCACCTGATCCCATGCCACTTACCTTTGTAATGTTTTTTTTAAACGAGACCTATGTAAAGTACTGCTGTGATATACCTCAGTGTATTCCTACCGCTGTTGTTGACCACTGAACTGCAGTTTCACCTGTTTGTTATAGCACTTCATTTGTTTGTAACTGCCTGCTTGTTTTTATCCCCTTTCCCTTTGCCCCGGGTCACACCTGGAAATGAGCTTTGACTCAGTGTGCCTTTCCTGGTCACCAAACATTTAAATAGTTAAATAAACAGATAAATAACTAAATGAAAATAAAAAATAGTGTATTGCTGTTTATTGCAAGAAACAAAACCTTGTTGCTGAAAAAAACTCTGCTGACTAACAAATAATACTGCTTTAAGGGTCACTAAACTTTTCCCATACCTCTTGGCCCAAGAACCCATGATCATTTTGGTGGTCCTGTGTGACACCCTCTCGACTGCTTCAGTGTTGCCTTGAGATATATGGGCAGGTGGTTAAACCATCATCTCAGTTGGAACCTAAAAGTGCAGCTTATCCATTAGGTAGGGAAATGGGCAGACTGGGTGAGCCCAGCGGTCCTTATCTGTCATCAAATTCTATGTTTCTATGTAAAAGAATATTGTCCTATAAACTGTCTTCCTAGTCAAGAATAATGATTGTTTTCCAACCCCTACACACATACAGTAGTGGACACAATGATAACTTCCTTACTGGACTATGGAGACTTCCAATATAAGGGGCTAAAATGTAATTCCTAAATAAGCCATCTATTCTTTACAACAGGTTTCCTTGCCTGGTACTAAATGCACCATGTCCCATGACATGCTTTAAAAAAATAGAACTGACTAGACCTAACTAACCACAGGTGACCTCATGTTCTGCGCTTCATGCACACATTCACTGCATGAAAAGTGTTAGACAACATTTTGTAGCTGTTAGAGCCTATACAAGTATTGAAAGGGCTCAGATCTGCCACAGGATTTGAATATTATATCTCTTTGGTAAGAATCAGAGCAGATACTTGCGGCATCACTCATGCTGGCCTTCTGGGATGGAATAACCTACCTAGTGGATTGCACATAGGCTGTAACTTCCCCACCATGTTTAGACACCTACTGTATGCAGATTTGGATGAAACTATTTGCATTCCTTGAAACTTAGACCATGCTGTGACTGACTAGGTACATCGATGCCGTATAACCTAGGCCATGGGTGCATATGTTAGCTGACTATCTATTTCACTGAAATACAGTACATTGTATGGCTGTCTTGTTGTAGTCCATCTCCTTATGTGAAGTGTATGTGGAATCTAACTATGATGAAATTGTATCTTATGAACTTATGATACACTAAATGAGTCTGCCATAAGATAGCAGCAGATGGACCATTGTCTGAGGCCCCTCCTTCAGCTACCAGATGTTCAGGTAAAGAGAAGTACCCTTACACCTGGAGGTGGGGGATGGCTGAGGAGCCAAACTTCAAGGGGAGGGACCACTAAGGCAGCTCATAGGGTGGGGTCTGTCGTGGCTGGAAGAAGGAGACTGAGGGATTTAAAAGAGCCAGACCTGATACTCACCCTCCCTATTCCCTCTTCAGCTAGAAGATCACCTACCTGCCTGCCATCATAAGAGCAGGTTTAGGGGACAAGTTTATGCAGCGAACCCCTTGTCTCCACTAGGAAGTTGTGGTTAGGGGTCAGGGAAGAATTCTCACAGTTTTCCAAAAAGGTTTTTTCTAGGTTTTTGCCTCCCCCAAGGAATTTAAAAGTTAGCAAGAATGAAGGAGATTAATATTGTCACAATCACTGTAGCTTGGGACTTTCGCATGATAATAGTACAAGTGGAAAAAGGGAACAGTCTCATTCTTCCAAGTGAATCTATTTGCCAGTCAGCATGAGGCAGGGGCCACGTGACCAGGTTCATGATTCTGGGGGCTGTGGCAAACTTCATCATTTCTGCCCACAGTTACAGCACCAACAGATTGGGGTGGGTGCTCATCACCCAGCCAGATGACCACCCAACTCACTGGGTCTGAGGTTTAATGTTGGGAGGTACATCCTTCCCTCTGTCCATTCGGCCCCCTGGTGAAGGGGAGCAGAGGTGTTGAGGTGCACTTTGCAAGATTCCCAAACTGCACATGCCACACCAAGAATTATGTAAGATTGTTTAATAAATGCACGGCTGTGGCCATTTCTTCCACATGATGATTGTAGTGTGTGTTTGTTCAGGGGTGGAGAAGTAGGGGCCTATCAGACAATGACGAACTTGTAACTTCTAATTGTAACCAGATGTTGTAAATGAGTCCTTGACACATTGGCATATCTGATTCTCACAAATACGATTATTATTATTTTGTATTCTACAGCACAGAACGACACCCTTACCCCAAGTGTGGTCTGCAAAGTAGCCAAGCAAATGCATGCAAAAAATAAACAAGCAATGAAGCAGGGTGTAGAATCTGGTTAAAGATTCAAGGCAATGTGGTAATAGTGTCCTTTTTGTTTAACACAATAAGCCACTTGGTTTTGACTTTTATGCTTCATTGCTTTTTTATGGCTGTGAGTGGAGCCTGCAGCCGTCTTGCTGCACCTGGGAAAAATGGGATACGGAAACATACATTTTAGGAGTTTTCAGTGTATCTTTCCACAACTGCAATTCACTATGCCAGTTGAAAGAAATACTCCCTTCTCTTTGTTGAGTAGACCAGTTCCAGCACTGTTGTTTTCAGTTTGTCTCACTCGTCATGCCTGCTTTAAGTGACCTGACAGCTAATGTCTCCAAATAGGCACAAAGGCAAGTTAACTATACCACTTCCTTGAAGCAGTTTAACTATCTGCAACAATGCAATTAGAAACTTTTTTGCAGACTAGTGTCAAAAAGCCTTGCTTGAGTAGCCAGCTACTGAGACAGACAGAGAGAGAGAGAGAGAGAGAGAGAGAGAAGAGAGCAGCCCAGTTTGTAGCCAGAGTTGTATCAGGCATTTGTAAAAAGAAAACATCAGAAGTCTATTTGATCTGTTTTAACACAGAATTTTATATATTCACTTGCTGTCTTGTTAATTGTATTTATTATTGAAATGTGATTTGCTAGTCTTTGGAACCTAAATAATTTACTGACATAATTTTCAACAGAGGATACAGCAAGGTTTTAGCGGAAGCAGCTGTGGAGGAGTTTCAAATTACTTTAACAGTCCCAAATGTGTGTGTGTGGGGGGGCAATAATTGATCTTCTCTGAAGAGTTACTTTATGTTAACCCTCTCAGAACCTATCTATCTGTTACTGGCATTGAAACTATCATGGCTTTATATCTGTAGGAGGGGTAAATGCTAGCCAACTAATGTTTTATGGGTTTCCAGGGGTTGCAAGGGGCATCACAGAGGACTGCAAAGAAAGCATAGTGGTGTCGACTGCAACACCTGGCTACCCCAGAATGCATACCTCTCACCCTGCCAGGACCAAAATGAGTAACACTGCCCATTAAAATCAGGGACACATGCTTACCATCAAGGACACATTTCTTATTTGATGTACAGTGCAGTGTCACAATTTTTAGATCTATTCAAATACACTCCACATCCTGTCCTAAGGGTAATATTGTGTACTAGCATTAAAATATATAGTACTGTCTTGTAAAAGGCATGCATAGGTACCCGAAAAGATGGTTTGACAGAATTGCAGTCATGTTACAAAATTAATAAAGTGGTTAAAAAAAGTATCAAATTGTAAGCAGCATCACTGGCTATATATCATTACTGTGCAGACAATTTCTGGATTGTTAAAAATGAAGCAAAAATAAATAAAATCCCATATTGTAGCTTATTCAACATTGATATATAGCTGGATACCATCATAATTCAGTAACTTAATACAGTATAAACCTAACATGGTGTCACCACTCTGTGAGTAGTAAGTATTATATTGTTTCACGTGTGTTGCCCTTTACTTTTTCTCCATTGCTCAATGAATATATTATTACATAGACAATGACAGCAGAAAAAGACCAATGGTCCATCTAGTCTGCCTAGACTTCCCTATCTGCCCCTGGACCTATTGTCCATACAGAGTTTTATCACTCCCAATCCACCCCCTGCTCCCCTCATTAATGCTGCTGACCTGAGCAAACACCGAACCCTTCACTCCATCCTAGCTAAGCCTGAAACCATTTATGGTCTTGGCACCCACCACCTCTGCTGGCAGACTGTTCTACAGCTTCACCACCCATTCTGTAAAATAGAATTTTCTCGCATCACTCTTAAACCTTCCCCCCTCCAGTTTCAATTCATGACAGACATAAGGCAATTCTGGTGGGGGGTATGAAGAAGTAGGCTGTTGGTTAACTAGGATCTGCAGCTTATCCAATAGGTAGGGAAATGAGCAGACTAGATGGGCCAAGCAGTCCTTATCTGCCATCAAAGTCTGTGTTTTTATGTTCCTGTGTGACCTCAGGTGCTTGCTTATCAAAACAAGTTTGCTTACAGTTATTGATTTCCTATTGCATCTTTCCTAGACTTACGCCCCCCCCAAAAAAAATCATTATGTAGTGGGAGGGGAGGAAGCTTGTCACAGCCATACTGGCTATGGCTAGAGTTTGTTTTTTACATGCCTTTGCTTTGGATTCTATGCTTACCTTGGATATACTTCTGGCACTGCAAACCCCTGTATCTTGTGCAGTCAGAGGTTTTTGGACATGGGTCTGCATAGGGCCTTTAAAGTGTTCCTTTTCCAATATTATTATTTCAAGGTGATGAAGGTGAGACTCAAGCTTGACAGCATTTATATATTTATTTCAAAGGTTTTACTAGTAAAGACATACTGATCTGGCAGCAGCTTGTTTCATTTTGTATCTAGAATATAGGGGGAAGTGGAGAGAACAACAGTGCAATTAAACAAAATGCAGTGATCAGAGCATACAATAATATGTGCGTATATAGAACAAAGCAAGAAATTTCATAGACAGTGTCTGAGTAATAAACACAATACATCCTACAATAAAGTGAAGTTGAATAACAAGCAGTGTGCAGCAATGTAATACTAAGTACAGGATGGAAGGGTAACCCATGATATGGGTGAGTGAATTTGAGGAAGTGAATTTGAGCGACATCAAAATAGCGAGTGTAACATGAGCTAGGTGGAGTTAATTGCACATGGTTAAATGAGCTATGTGCAGATAATAGCATAGGGTGAGTATAGCAACACACATCTGTAGGGCGTGGAAGTATTAAAGTATAGAGAGGTATGTTAGTTAAGCCAATCCCAAGCTGGCCATCTGGTGTAATGGCTAATGTCTCTACTTCTGTATCAGGCAAACCCGGGTTCTGGACTGGCTGCAGGGTTTGGGTTTATTTTTTGTTTCGTAGGAGTCATTTATAATTTTTTTTTTTTTTGGTTTCTGGGGACCTGTTCCCCCCACCCTACTATCTGCATTCCCCCACCTATAGATTTGCCCCCAATGGTCTCCCTTTGCTGAGTTTAGCCTCGTTTCCCGAGATTCCACTTTCCCCAATTGTCACCCCCACCCGGAGTTGATAATAATAGAAATGGGAGGTGCGGGTGGCATGCCCCACACAAAGGGGAGTGTGGGGGTTGTAGTCCCCCACATTAAATATGAGTACAGTTCACCCCCAAATAGATCTGCTAAGCACCAATCACTTATTGATGGTGGTCACTGTTTTGTCAGTTGCAGTTTTGACTATCGACAATTTGTATTCGCGCTTGTTTTCAGCGCCATTTTTGCTGGCACTATTATCACATGGAAAGATTACAGGAAAGGCTGAAAACTGTGGAAGGGGGTGTGGGTGGGCTGTCCTAGAATCACTACAGGTTGGAGATGGAGCAAGGTTATGAGGGTTTTGGACAATGCACATGGACCAGTGTCAGGGACAATTGCAGGAGTGAGAAGTGACATTGTTGAGTAGAGATATCACAGTGCAATACTAAGAAGATAGGGCTGAAGCAACTATTGATCAATGAGAACCTGTCTAGCATTAACATTTTTATTGGCTTAAGATATAAGAAATCAAAAATAGGTAGATAGATAGATAGATAAATAGAGAGATAGATAGATAGATAGCTATCCTTTGCAAAAACTGTGTTAAATTACCTGTGACGGTTCAACTTAAAGCAATCAAAGTAGGGAAATGTGGCATTAGAGTTTACCTTCCAACCCTAACTCCCCATACCATGCATGCAGCCAAAGGGACATGACACACAATCTCAGACAGCATTCATTGGGTAAGACAAATAACATACACCTCTTTACAGATGACACAAGAGAGAGACATCTGTCACCATGGTCTAGTGCTTCTGTTGCCATGGCTACACATGCACACTTCAACATATGCACCCCCACTTCAGGCTGCAGTTATTAAGTCCAATGTGTGACAGTGCCAGTGTACTGCACATATGCAGTAATTTTCTAAATGTTTTTTTACTTTAATTTGAATGTAATCATGATTGTATACTTTTTTCAATAATAAGAAATAGGATCATATTGGCATGCACATAGGAATGGAAGGAAATTGTATTGGTGCACCTTGAAATAGAGTAGAAAATACATGGGGTGCTGTGTTTAATGAGAATTTTCTGCACACCTGAGATGTTGGATACTACATAAATTCTGAGATCTTAGCTTGAGGAGTTTATTTAAGGATTCAACACTGATGGTGTGTTACATTCAAAGTTTTCACACCACCCCAAGTTTTAATTTATATAATTGCTAGGGAGTGTTTTCTCTGGAGTACAGGAGAATGAGAGGCAATCTGTGTCTAGATTATAAGGCTTACAGAAATCAGGGTTTATGGGAATGTGTTGATCTAGATAGAAGAGAATAGGTTAAAGCTACTAGGACACACAAATGCAGTTTGAAAGGTGAACTGTATAAAAGAAATGCCAGAGGGGCATGGGTAAACCAGAGAGTGGTTTCAATCTAAAATAGGCTACCTAGGGAAGTTGTTACAAGCTAAAGTATAAGCCATTTTAAGACTTTAGTGGATAAGTTCTTAATAAGTCAAGGTTTGTTGCAATATATTTAAAACATCAAGTTATAATGGAGCAAGCTGGCTGATTTGTTTTCAGCTATGATCCTATGAGCAATTGTATAACATTGGAATACATCCCTGAGCAGCCACGGTCCAGTCAGGTTTATGTGAGGTCCTCAGTCACGTTGAAGCAGCTGCTGAAATGAAACATTTATTTTTTTTCTCTAAGCAGCTTCATCTTAATGGTATAGTTAAAAGAACCATGTTTTTTTTAAGTTTTAAGTCAATCATTGAGCGCTTAGACAGGCTGCCGGCTGTGGAGGTGAGTGGAGGGCTGTGCCGATGGGCCGATTGGAGTACGGGGATGTGGAGCAGAGTGGGCTCTGACTTAAGATAGGATGGGGGATGGGGATCCACTAGACACCAGGGAAAGGGAAGGGGATTTTTTCTTTGTGTTTTACAAAGATATGGAGCTGGGGCTCATGGTGACTGGGGCAGGAGGGAGGGTTCTATCTTGATTTGAATTTGGCCGGTGATCGACTGGGGGGGGGGCATTAGACACCAGGGACATGGGAGGGGATTGCTTTTTTTTCTGGAAGATTGGGGGTTGGTGGCAAAATTAAGAAATATCACCTGCAGGTGGCAAAACTTTGTGCGTGAGAGGTAGATTTTGCTAGTTCGTGAGTGAAATTTCACCTGCCCAACAGGAGAAATTTCACTTTTCGTCCGGTGAAATATTTCACAAGATATACAAATTCAGTGAAATGTTTCATCCAGTGAAATTTTCCAGTTTCACACAACATTATATGAGACAAGCTGGGATACATCCAAGGATATTGAAGCAGCTCATATAGGTGCTGTCTGAACCAATGACAGTCCTGTTCAACCACTCACTAGAGATGGGAGTGATTCCAGAGGACTGTATGAGGGCAGATGTAGTCCCACTTCACAAAAGTGGTAGAAGGGAGGAGGCCGGCAACTACAGACCAGTCAGTCTGACTTTGGTGGTGGAGAAATTAATGGAATCACTACTGAAGGTAAGGATTGTAGAATATCTTGAATCCAGCTGCTTACAGGATACAAGGCAGCATGGATTCACTAGGGGAGGTCATGTCAAACAAATCTGATAGATTTCTTTGACTGGGTGACCAGGGAATTAGATCAGGGAGGAGCGTTGTATGTAGCCTACCTATATTTCAGTAAGGCCTTCAATACTGTTCCACATAGGAGACTCATAAACAAGCTGGGCAGCCTGGGAGAGCATTCAAAGGTGGTAAGCTGGTTAAGGAATTGGTTGGGGGATAGGCAACAGAGAGTGGTGGTAAATGAAGTTCACCCCAAGGAAGGGAGGGTGACCAACAGGGTGCAACATAGATCAGTACTGGGATCAGTTCTCTTTAATGTCTTTATAATGACATTGCAGAGGGGATAGAAGAGAAGGTATATCTTTTTGCAGATGACACAAAGATCTGCAATGGGGGGGACACTCCAGGGGTGGTGGAAAAATGAAAAGGGATCTAAGAAAGCAGGAGGAGTGGTCAAGAGTGTGGCAACTAAGTTTCAATGCTAAGAAGTGCAAAATCCTGCACTTGGGGCACAGAAACCCAGGGGCAGAGTACAAGTTGGGTGGAATGTTACTGATGACCACCAAACAGGAAAGTGCCCTGGGGGTAATCATATCTGATGATCTAAAGGTGGCCAATCAGTGTGCCAAGTCAGTGAGGAAAGCCAGTGGGATGCTTGGGTGCATAGGGAGGGATGTCACCAGCAGAAGGGGGGGGGGGATGATACCACTGTATAAATCATTCGTGAAACCTCATTTAGAGTATTCCATCCAGTTCTGTAGAACACATCTCTGGAAGGATAAAGACAAAGTAGAGGTGATCCAGATTAGGGCAATACAAATGGTGCAGGGTCTGCACCACAAGTCCTATGAGGAGAGACTACAGGACCTTAATATGTACACCTTGGAGAAAAGGAGGGAGAGGGGGATATGACAGAGACTTTCAAATACCTCAAGGGTATAAATAAGTTACAAGAGGGAAGCATTTTTCATAAAAAAAGATGTTCAACAAGGGGTCATGCTATGAAGATGGAGGGGGGGTAATCTCAAGGGAAATGTGAGGAAGTTCTTCTTCACAGAAAGAGTGGTGGATGCATGGAACAGCCTCCCAGGAGAGGTGGTGGGGCCAAAAACTGTAATTGGATTCAAGAATGCATGGGATAAGCATAAAGGAATCTTAGTGGTTAGGAAAGGGAGGGTAAAGCTGAAGATCAAGTAGGGTCAGCGGTATTATAGCAGGTATGGAAAATGGGCACACTAGGTGGGACAGAAGGTCCTGAACCACTATGCTATACCGTCTCCTTATTTCTAAACCAATAAACATGTTCTAAAAGTCTCTGTGTGTCTCTTCTGCAATGGTTGCTTTTTAGGTCACTCTGGCATGGGATCCAGGGTGAAAGAGCAAGAAAAACATTAAAGGATCAGTGAAAAGACATGAAAGCTGGGACAACTGAAAAGGCTTCCCATGTTTGTTTTCACAAGTTTTAAGGAGCTGAGTAAAAATGAAGGTATTTGTGGGTGGCACACTGTTCAGTGTTGTATGACACAGTAGAGAAAGCTGTGTCATGAAGTTTTTCTCCCCCATTTACAGTGTAGTCAGTGAGTGAGACAGTGGAGCACAAGCATGCAAAAAACATAATAGCTTAGTGTGACATCACACCAGGTTATTACGGCTTTTGAAAAGTATCTAAAGTGAGTTGATATAGCAGGTCACCAGATATTATAAACTATTAACTTTACTGCTCTGGGATCATTGCATGCAGATGTTGAACATTTCTTAGTTGATGTTTGCTTGTAATAATTGCTTGCTAATGTCAATAATAGAAAATGGTAGGAATGTGCAGTGGTGCATGTAAAAATATTACTTATCTGTATTACTGCACTGGTATCAGAATTGCATGCAAATGTCCCAAAATTTTGTTTGAATAGAAAATTATCACATAATCATCACTGCATAGTAGTTTCAATGGTAACATCTCATATTCATTGATAAGTGTGTTTGCAGATGTGTATTATTAATGTTGCTACATTAGGATCACAAAGTACAGTATATGATGTTTCCTTTTGTTTGTTTTTACATTACACACATAATACATGTCTTCAGCAAAGATCTCCATATGAGCTCTTCTTATCTTCACATTTCATCAAGCTTGAGCTTCATGGGATCATAGTTTCATGCAAATGTTCATGAATTCTTAATATTTGCAGAGTCATGATAGCATGTTAATGTCAATACTTAGAAATGACAAAAAATCATAATATCACATTGAGAAATGTTAATTATTGTCATAAGTGCATGTATAAGAATACAAAAGTATACTTCTGTATCAGTACCATTTGTGGTTGAATCTGAAGTGAAGCAAGGCTATCTCCTTCCTCTTACCTTATTTAATGTTTATACTGATATATTATTAAACTCTTTAGAATTAGTGGATACTTAGCATCCTAAGTACTGTAAATGTTGTACCTGTTTAAATTATGCTGCATTTGGATGACACATTCTTTCTTTCAGAAACCCCTTTGTGTTTATAAAAACAGTCAAGTACGCAATAATGGACTCCAAGGACGTAATGAATTTTAAATTTATTGCATCCAAGAGTGACATGTAAGTGTTTTGCTGAAAAAAAAAAAAAAAAAAAAGAACTAAAAGCATGGAATATCCATAATAATGCCTTCCAAAAAATGAAGGACTTTCGTTGATTAGGGGTTTGGTTTAAAAGACTTCTGAGTTGAAAGACTTATATTAAGAAAATCAAAGCCTTAGTAGCCATGCCCTCTCTTGCAATTAACCATTTTGCCCATACTGTTGTAAAAAATAATTCATGTCTGTCATTAAAGAGATGCCATGAGGCTAAAGTGAATAGGAGCTGAAATCGGAACTCCTGCCATTCTCCCCAGAATTACAAAAAGAACTAACTTTTTGGTTGAAAATAGTCAAAGCATTAGAATGCAGCTTGGTATATGATTACTGGTAGGATTCTAAACAGTTGGAAAAAGAACAGACCTGGTTTGGGAGACATGATCTCGCATTGCGAAAACTAGAGCTGGAAAAAGGTTATACATATAATCCTTAAGAGGACTATAATAAAGTTGTTCAATTAAGATGCCAGGGGATAGTAGATATAACCATGCATGGAGATCTTATGAAAATTCATGACTCTTGGGAATATCCTCTGTTTTGTTGAAAGATATCAAAACAAATTTTCTGACAGAAGAGCACTTATTATTCTGTGAAAATACACAACACTGGAGGGCAATATGCAGATTAAGGTTTGCAATACTAGATAACACATGGGGCCTTCATCCATAGGTCAGTTTTAACTCTGAGTATCTGCAGTACTGTATAGATGCTCCACTTATTATTTGGCATGTTATTTTTGAATGTGTTAAAACTGGAGAGGGGTTTATGTCTGGTCAGAGAAAAATGGAAATGACAATTAAACTGTTATCTTCAAAGATAATTATGTGTTATTTGTCTTGGGTAATTTTGCTGCTAAAGCTATGCAACTGTTAAAACTAGAAGTGGCAGAAATAAATATGTTTGTATATGACTGCTGGTACTACATGCCTTTGTATTATGTCCAATGCATGAAGCTTTGTTTGTAAACTTTGCATTCTATGAGGTTACTACTCTGAAAGTCTCTTTTTACTTTCATGTAACATGTTTGCATGCATACTTTGTTTAATAAACTTGAAACATTAACTAGGTGCAAGAAAGATGAAATGGGAAATGGAGTTACTGCTGTATTTTTTCCTCCACCAACCAGAATCCATCATTTAGGTCTGCTTCTGTACAGAAGCTAGCATGATTTTTCCTGGTGTACTCTGTAATTCTTGGTTATCCAGAGGCCCCAACCCACTCCTGTCCCCTTATCCTATATCCCACTTCTCTACTCCATTGATATTGTGTAGGTCCCATAGCAATGGTTGCTGTTTCACAATATAACCTCACCTGCCTGTTATGAGCCTACAGCTGGGGATGCCATAGCCATCTGTGAATCCCATTGAAAGATGAACATTTAATGGTGACTCCTCTTCCCTTTCCCTATACCATCACAATGTTGCCTTCCAGGCAGAGAATGGCTTACAACCCTAGTGTGCATAGCATAATGGTGCACAAGACACAGAACTGGTGCAAAGTGGTTCTTATACATAATTGGCTACAATCAGTTGTTGCTGTCTGGGGACCATGACTATTTTTGTTTGATTTGTTGACATTCCTTGCTAGAACTCTTACCTGTTGACTTATGTTCTTGTTGCCCAAAATAGTTTTTTTTCCTCCCCTACTTCTCTGGTTGGCCACCTTCAGCCCATGCGATCCCCCAACCCCATCATCCGCCATCTTCAGGTCTTACCTTCAGGGCTGCCAATTCCTCCAAAGATTCCTCCCTGTGGTGGGGCCAGCGAGGGACCCTCTCAAAATCCCTCTGGTGACACACTTAGTTTGGTGGTCCCTGTAGCCCAGTATGTGGTGTGGAGACTGTGAGGATTTATGAGATGGCATACTGTTGCCAGAGGTGGTTTTACACTATTCTTCCTCTGATCTGTGGACACTCCTTGAAGATGATGGCTTGGACACACATATGTCAAGGATGTGTTAGGTGTCAGCACATCAGGGAGCATCCCCCTCCAAGAACTGCTGCTTCTACCTTGCATCACCACCGATGGTCACCTAGGTGGCAATGCTGCAGCAGAGCAGACATCTCTCCCTCCTTGGAGGAGGAGAGCATCCCTTGGTTTGCTCAATTCATGCTCAATTCATCTCCCCCCGGTCCTACCCCTGATTGACCCAGGCTCGTCACTGAACCTGGGTCGCAAGTGCGGCAGCAGATGAAGCATTGATGCCTCTGTCCTTCATGCCACTGGCCTGCTCCCCACCCCCATTAGAGATGTTGTATATTGTTACATTTTCATTCTGAAAGATTTTTGAACTACTGATGCAAAGTGATAACTTTTTAAAAAAAGCAATGGTGCTCAGTGATATGTTCTGTGACAAGTACAGCTTTACTGATACTATTTTCCTGAAACCCATAGCCTTAATTACTTATATCACTAATAATCAATTTGCTAAAAATGTGTTTAAATTGATAGGATAAACTAATATTGTACTGTCCTTTTTGCCTCCAGTCTCTTTGCTCTTGAGTGTCGGCCCAGATCCAGCTTGACTTTGAGAGTCCAGGCTGGTTGTAGGAGAACCAGCTTATCCTAAATAAACACACAGTCTCCATGTCTTTCACCACCCATCAGTGCCTTGCCAACAACAAATCCCTCCCATCTTTTTGATTCTTGATGTGCCAAAATTGAGGCATTGCCCTTGTTTAAGTATTGAGGACTATACAGTATCTTGACAGTTACCTTGACTTCTCAAATGCCATTGATGCCACCATTACTAGCTCCTTCCCAAGATAGGAGGCACTCTTCAGGTTGAAAGCCTACATCACAACTCTAGACAGGTAGATCATCTCTTAAATGATTCTTCTTGTTTTCAATTTCAGTGATATTGTTTACAGTTGTGCCTCTAAATCTACCATGGCCAGACTAGACCCTCTATTCCACTCCTTCTGTAGATTTGCACTGAACTGCTCACCCTGCACCCATCAATGCTCCCTGTACACCTCCTTCCCCTTCCCATGCTTTAAAGGTCATCACCTCTCTCACTGCTGCTCTCCCATTGCTATGTTTTGGTTTGGATTACTCCCCTACTACATTTCTTCCCTCTCTGCTTGCTCCCACCCTACCTCTTATTCCCTTCACTCTGCTGTCTCTCTCTCCTATATTTTCTGGGTTAATTCCTCTGCTAGTCAGTTAGCTTTCTCTTACAGCGACATTTTGCTCTGGTCCTCACTCCTTTTCCACATTCTTGCTGCCTCCTTCCCCCTGCTTTGAGGGCTCTTCTCCATACCTACACCACTCATTCTGTGGAGCCCAGAAGGATGCTACACAGTATCACAGATTCCAGTATGACAAAAAGGGATTAACTACTTTTGAAATTGCCATTTTTCCTGAAGTAGCACTGATGCAGACTTCTACATAATTGCTTTGCATCTTGATGGACTCCACTGTACCTGATCATGCACTTAACCCTCCACATAGCATCTCTCTCACAATTACTACCCCTCTCCACTGTTTAATTCCCTCCTATTCCAGTTCTCCTGGATAGCTATTTCAGGTTATAGTATTGATGGTTCCTCCTGGTCACACTGCCCATCTGGCCTGTGATACCCTTACATAAGCACTGCTGTATTTGTCCCAATGTACCCCCTACCCCAAGACACCTTTGGAAATGAGTTATTATTTTTCAGGAGGCCTTTCCTGGTAAATAAATATTTCAATAAATAAATAATAAATAATTGTTAAAACACCAGTGTGTGATAGTGGGGAGAATTGTGACCTATGCTTTTTCATTGTATTTTAGAAAGCCCTTTATCTCCTGTCTTGTATGATTCTGTTTGACCTCAGTTTTGAATCTGCTCCAGCACTTTTTTTTATCTGAAATAATTAAAGGAATAATCCACTTAACATGGCTGAGACTAGATTTTTGTCTGTATTCTCTGTTGTTTTGATCACCCATTGTTTAACATCACTTTTCATGTGACCAAATGAACAAGTATGCACCAGGCAGTGATTCTGATCTTGTGGAACAACATGTTTACTAAAACAGCTGAGAGTACAGATAAATACCTCGTCTGAGCCATACTAAAAGTAGTGCTCTTTCATATCTCAAACATAAAAATCTCCTAAATCTGACCCGTAATGGGGAAAGAAGGGTATCACGTAAGGAATTAGATAAGGTCAAAATGTTCACTGTTATGCTGATGCATTGCTGCTTTAGGGTTACTGAGAGCTACAGATGGACACTGTGTGACATGGTTTAATTTACCACTGAACACCACTGTATGCTTAATGTAAATGTGTACAGTGGAATCAAGAAGTAGGTTTCAGTGCATCTATATATGCCTGGATATTTTACAGGAAATCCCAATTCCTTTCAGTGTAATTTCCTGTAATATATCTGAATTTATTTACCGGAATACATCTCTGCCTACCACTGAAAATTTCTTATTTGTATCATGTAGAAGAACTGACTCAGCTGTATAATGATGATGTGCATGTGGTTGCATTTTAAAAGTACTTGATTGTCATAATTAGACACACAAATAAAGTAACAGCATGGATTATAGATATGGGGATCTGAAGAGAAGATCCACTACATTTATATGAGAAGATCTAGGATGCATGTTGTAGCAGTTCTGGAACGCCTGTTCCACAAGTGTCAAAAGGAACCTCATAGTTGTGGGACACCTAGTGGGATTAGTCAAATTAAATCATAATTTCACCAAATTTGGTAGGCATATACAATAGTTAAAGGGTGGGCAATAAAAAGAAGTTCCATTCATGCCAGCAGTCAGGAAAGGGGGTGATAACCTGTGAATGTGGAGGAGTCACTGAAAATTTCCTGCAGTCCAAAAGCCATGCTGACAGGCAGGGAATGATGAAGGAGGAGCCAAGAAGGGTGCATGCTCTTGGACAGAAGTACTTACTGAAGGCCTTGCATCAGTCCCTAGAGGAATTCAGACCACAGACTTTTTAATTATTTATTATAGTCTCAGACACAGGGAAAATGCCACAGTTAAAGAAGAAAAGGGTAATTTATTAACTGTTTCTCCTCAGAAGAATGACAGAAGGTACACAGCACACTAACAGCTTTACACTTTGGAAAATTCATTTAATTGTGACTTGGTGATTTAAGCAACATGTAATATAAATGAATTTAATTTAACAGGGCAGAACGGGCTCTGAATATTTAAGCAGTAGGTCAGTAATTTCTAATCTGAGGATTTCACTGTGGTTCATTCTACTGCAGGATTCCGAGGTGGAGTCACATGTGAATGGTACTAAGGAGTGGGATCAGCAAACTGGCTGCTCATGGGCAAAAGTTGTGGAAAAAGAGAATGTTGAGTCAGTATTAAAGGAGATGTATAGCTCAGTTTAGAGAGAGACTGAGAATGGATACAGACCTGAAGGGAACAGTTTCTGAGCAGAGGGAATCCAGCTTATAAAGGCTGACAACCAGACAGGGCCTCAGGGACTAGCTCTCACTCAGGGTACAAAGCCTATAGGGAATCACCATATCCCAATGCCAGGTTAATTAAGGCAGTAAGTTAAAAAGGGAGACTATAGTTATTGCATGATGGAAGTTGTACTTGCTTCTAAATGTTGTTTCAACCTGCATCTACCAAGTTCAGCACAGCATTTGTCATCATCAAGGTCATAGAAACATAGAAACATAGAATTTGACGGCAGATAAGGACCGCTTGGCCCACCCAGTCTGCCCATTTCCCTACCTAACGGATAAGCTGCAGATCCTAGTTAACCAGCAGACTACTTCTTCCTACCCCAACCCCCTAGAATGCCTTATGACTGTCCCATACATGCTTGAACTCCACCACTGTTTTTGACTCCACAACCTCCTCCGGAAGGCCGTTCCATGCATCCAGAACCCTCTCTGTGAAAAAATACTTCCTTAAAATACCTCTGAGCCACCCTCCATCTTCAAATTGTGCCCCCTTGTTCTTGCACACCTCTTTTTTTGAAAGATGCTACCCTCTTGGACTTGATTCCCTTGAGGTACTTGAAAGTTTCTATCATGTCCCCCTTCTCCCTCCTTTCCTCGAGGCTATACTTATTAAGCTCCTTAAGACTCTCTTCATATGTCTTCTGGTGCAGACCCTGCACCATTTTAGTTGCCCTCCTCTGGACAGCTTCCATCCTGTCTATGTCTTTGCGGAGATTGGGTCTCCAGAACTGCACACAGTACTCCAGATGGGGTCTCACCAGCTGTCTGTACAGAGGGATAATAACTTCCTGTTTTCTACTCTTGATGCCTCTCCCTACGCATCCCAGTATCCCCCCAGCCCTCCTTGCTGCCCTCTCACATTGCTTGCCCACCTTTAGGTCATCTGATATGACTACCCCCAGGTCCCTTTCCATTTTTGTTGTTGTTAGTATCTCACCCCCCATTGTGTACTCTTCCCCTGGGTTTTTGTTTCCCAGGTGCATTACCTTGCACTTGTTAGCATTGAATCTAAGCTGCCATACATTTGACCATTCCTCTAACCTTGCCAAGTCCTTTCTCATCCTTTCCTTCTCACCTTGTGCATCAACTCTGTTGCAGATCTTTGTGTCATCTGCAAAGAGACATACTTTCCTTCCAGTCCCTCTGCAATGTAACTATAAAGACATTGAAGAGGACAGTCCTAATACTAGACCCTGTGGTACCCACTAGTAACCCCTTTCTTCAAGTGGACTCCATTTGCTATTACTCTCTGTGTCCTATTCTCCAGCCAATTCTTTACCCAGGCTGTCATCTTGGGACCCACTCCCAGGCTGGCTAACTTGTATATTAATCTTTTGTGTGGGACTGTGTCAAATGCCTTGCTAAAGTCTAGGTAGGCCATGTCCACAGCCCCTCCCTGATCTACTACTTTGGTCACCCAGTCAAAGAAATCTATCAGATTCATCTGGCATGACCTTCCCGCTGTGAATCCATGCTGCCTTGGGTCCTGTGCCCCTCTAGTCTCTAGATGCTCGTCATCTTCAAGAACCAGCAACTCCAGAGTTTAGCTGCAATCTCCAGAGGCTCAATTTTGCAATCAGAATTACAGCGCTCATATGGAAAGTGGTACAGTAGTGTCAATTGATTTACAAGACTAGTTGAAAAGTGACACTCATATATCATATGGGGGTTTGATATACATTTTTTTACAAGAAGGACTACCATCCAGCAATTTTTTAACATTAAATTTTGCATTGAGAAGTTTTCCAACAATAGCTCAATACAACACAGTACAACACAACACAAGAAACAAGACATACCAGTACTCACATTCAATATACATAATGTCAAGCCATAATACAATCTATATTCAGAGGTAAGTTAGACAAGGATTGTCATTTTGTAGTAAAGGAACCATTTTATATATTTGAGAGACCGTGACACCTAACACAAAGAATTATCTAAGCGAACAACAAAGTATTTGTATCCATTGATGTCATGAGTTTGGAGAAATTGTCTCCAAATGTCTTTGTACTAGCGCAATTTGTTGATGGTAGCATATGACATGCATTCCAATGAAGCTAACTGGCTGATTGATTGCAGCCAATCATTGAAGATTGTTACAGCCATCATCTTCCATTTTCTGAGGAGAAATCTTTTTACAGCAATGGTAGCTAATATACCTCAATAGAGCTGGGATCCATGAAATTGCTGGCAAGAGGAGGACTCACCTGTACCTAAGATGGCAAATGACTCATCAATAACACTAGAGGGTGGCGAGTACTTGATGACAAAACTGGATTACTTGGTCCCAAAGTGGTCTGATGCTGGGGCAGGACCATAAGATGTGAGAAAGAGAGCCCAAGCTATTCTGACACCTCCAGCATTTGTTTCTAAATAACACTCCTGCTGGTGAAGGAATAATGGGGTTCTGCACCCTTGGTGCAGAATTTTAAGCTGCATCAGCTGGGCTTTAGTGTCCCTGCAAGCAATATGAGCTCTAGACCAGCATTTCTGCAAGTTTAGTTCCAGTATTTCTATATTTAATTATTTTTCCCAGGCCTTTCCATAGAGGAGGGTCCTTCATTCTGTAGATACCTGTAAATTGTCCTGGTCCTACCATTTTTGTGTTTGATCCATGTCTGGAGATCTGTATCCTAGAATTCCTCTGGATGTTTAGATGTGAGGCATTTATAGGGCATAAGTGCTGTCCTAATTTGTAGGTAGCACCAACAATCTTTATAAGGGAGCTGGAATATGAGTCTCAAATCTTGAAAGGATTTGAGCATCAAGTGTCCAGGGAGGAAGAGATCTTGTACCATCTTGATACCTGCTTTCTGCCATGTAAGTCAGTGGATTGATGTACAGTCCACTGTGTACACAGGGTTGTCTCACAAAGGTGCCAACCGAGGTAGCATTTCATCAATATGTAAGGCCCTTTTAACTTTCCTCTAGTAATAGTAACACATAGAGAGGGCAATAGTGGAGTGTTTTGAAACACTTGCTGGTGATCTGTTATATAAGAGGTACCACTGAGATTCTGCTCCTGCCAGGTGCCCCTTTATCTCTATCCTTATAGGTGGTTTTGCATCTTTAGCTGGGCACCATTGCAGTGTCTGAGCTGCAATGAATACTATATGTTAATGAACAAAGTTGGACAAGCCCCAGCCCCCTCCTTCCAGTGTTTCCTTAATTTAGACCTACTGAGCTGCGGGGGCTTTCCTTCCAACATATATTGTCCCATGATCTTATTAAGAGTATAAAACCATTTTTCATGGATACAAATGGGCATATGTGCCAACAGGTACAAGACCGTTGGTGCTAGCATCATTTTGAGAGCTGTGATTCATCCTTTAGGGGAAAGGTGCAATGCCTGCCATCTATGAATGTCCACTGTAAAGGCTATTATCAAAGTGGAAAAGTTAGCCTTACATATATCAGATAGTGCTAGGGTGATATGGATGCCCATATAGGTGATGTCAGCTGATGCCCATGTCCAACTGGTGTTCTGGAATAGGGCAACATTACAGAGATGATTGTGAGCAAGTACTTCTGACTTGTCATGGTTGTCTTTAAGTTCTGACATGTTCTTAAACATGTCAAGCATTTAAAAGAGTGGTGTGACCACTTTTGGGACATCTATGAGTAGGATAAATAAATCATCCATGTACAAGAGAGATTTATATTCAGATGCTCTCACCCGAATGCCTTCAATCTCTGAATTTGCTCTAAAGACTGTAGTGAGTGGTTCAATTGCTAGCAGGAAAAGGAGAGAATGTACAACCCTGTCGAGTGCCATGGGGCTAACAGGAAGGGGTTGGATATCACACTATTTGTAAGCACTCTGGCCATGGGTGCTGTGTAGAGCATTTGTACAGTACACAGGTGAGAAAAAAAGGGGCCTATTCCTCGCTGGCACAGAACATGAAATACGTACTCCCATTCTACAGAGTAAGAGGCCTTTTGAAAGTTAATTGATAGGACTGCAGTCGGGGTAGGGAGAGATTTGGTCTTCTGACTGAGGTTGAGAAATGTTCTGAGATGGTCTGAGCTTAGTCTTCTACACATGAAGCCTACCTGAGAGGTGTGTATGATGTCAGGTACCACAGTTTCTAGTCTGGAGACCAGGATTTTGGCTAGCACTTTGGTGTCAGAGTTTATTAGTGAAATAGGGCAGTAACCTGCCGGGAGGAGAAAGTCCTTGCCTTTTTTTGGCAGGAAAGTAATTGCCACTTCTTTCATTGTAGGTGTTAAGGTTTGGGACATTTTAGAGTGTATAAAGACTCTCTGAAGGTGAGGGGTTACTACATCACGAAGTGCTTGGTAGAAGTCTATAGGAACCCCTACTCCCTCCGAAGGATTTGTTTTTATCTATGATGAGGATAGCCTTCTTAGATTCCTCTAGGGTTATGGGTCTAAGTCCTGGATCTGCATCAGTGATATTTGGGGTAGGTTGAGGGAGGCCAGGAACTGTGGTGTATCCCTACCATTTGGAGAAGTGGTTGAAGTGTACAAGTTGAAGTAGAAGGTAGACATGATTTGGGAGATATCTTTTTGGGAAGTTCAAACCTGCACCTGGGAGTCAGTGAGGCCTGGGATGTATCTTTCGGCTCTCTGCTTTCTTAGGCGATAGGAGGGAATTTTGCTAGACTTTTCTCCTCCCTCCCAAAAAGTATGTTTAAGTTGTAAAAGGACTAGCTCTGCCTTCCTGGTGTAATGTTTATTAAGCTTTGCCCGAATGTTGAGCATTTCTCTAGGATCTGATGAGAGGTTGCCTTATGCCTGCCCTTTCATGTCTTCAGTTCGATTTCTAAATTTGTCACTTTTCAATTCCCTCTGACACCTTCTGTTTGAGACAAAATCAGTGATCCTCATCCTCAAGTATGCTTTCAAAGTCTCCCATAGGGTACTGCCAGAAACACTGGAGTTATCCTTGTGAGACAGAAATGATATTTCTTGCCAGACCCACAGGACAAAATTGGGATCCTTCAACAACAGTGGGTCTAGTTGCCAGTTGATAGATTTAAGCTTTGTTGGGCTCCAACTGAGAGATATCATAACTGGCGCGTGATCCGATGTAACAATAGGGTGGATCTTGACTCGAGGATTGCTAGGGTAATATCAGGATTGGATAATCAATAGTCTAGTCAGCTAAAGGAATTATGAATGCTAGAATAGAAAGTATAATCCCTGACCAATGGGTGCAGCAGTCACCACACATCTGTGAGCGCATGTTCAGAGAGAATTTGATCACCCACCATTCCAGCTCTAGTGTATGGTTCAGTTCTATTGGACGACCTACCCATGGTAGAGTCCTGCATAAGGTTAAAGGCTCCTGCAACCATTATAGGTAGGAGTTGAGAGGTGGGGGTAGTAAGGGCTTCTTAAAGCTGCACAAAAATTAGTGGGTTATCAGTAATGAAGGCGTATAAATTGAGAAGTACTAAGGGGAGTTGGAGTAGCATAGGGTGGATTAGTGGATGACAGGTCAGTGTCTTAGGGAAGGATGAGGGTGGAAGGGACACTGAGGGCAGATAGAGGGTGACGAGAGCAAGTGAAATGAGGGGCATGATGAGAAGAGGTGTTGATATTGCACCTTTAGCATGACCCATCTACCCTCATTATCAGTTTGTGTGCAGATGGGTAACCATGGCAGGGATTTATGTAACAGTATGGAAACTGCTGTCTTGGTGGAGGTTTGAGTATATAGACCTCTGTCCCCACTCAGTCCTTCTTTAACTTACTAGATTCCAAGTGCAAGAGTTTTGCCTCTTGGAGAAATGCCACCTTAGTATGTAATTCTTTCAAATGCGCCAGTATCTGTTTCCATTTAATGGCGGGGTTGAGACCCCTAACATTCCTGGATGTAAAGATTAAATCTGCCATCTTAATGTGTGACAATGAAAATAGTTTAAGTAGGGCATGTAAAAAAGGTGGAGAAACTCCAAAAGACAGAGCTCTGTATGCACATGTAGGTTTTTTAACCTTGAGTGATAGTGAGCACCAGTGTATAGTTATAGCAGTTATGTTAAACCAAAAACAGGCCCACCTGGGGCAACTATGTACATTTCATAAAAGGTATGTCCTAGAACAAAGCCTCATGGCTCACGGTAGCACTAATTGCCACCAAGCATAGATGCCCACTCAAGTGTGGATTCCCCCCACCCCCAAAGCTGAGTAAGAATGTCCTTATGTCAGCCTTATTCCAATACAGGGATGAGAAGTGCCTGGAGGGGAGTTCATATGGAATGTGAATGCCCCAGCCTCTAGAAAGATCTATCATTACAGTGCTGTAATGCAGATCTTTAATTAACATTAACAAGGGGTTATTTATCCCTGAGTATGGCAATGGTGGGCAAACTGTACCTAATTGTCCTCTCCCATGTGCTATAGCCAGGAATTCTTCCAAGTGTTGCATCATAACCAGGGGTCTGGGTAAACTATGATGCCCCCGGTGGTGGAGGTGAATGATATCCCTTAGAAATACTCTAGAATCTATTCTGAGCCCAGTTTTTTTCATTATTGTCAGCAGGGCAGGAATACCCTGCAAGTGATCTTACTGATCATTAGCAAGCCTCCAAAAGGCATGCATCTGGACGGGCCTGATAGGTGTCGTTGGGTAGCACCATATATTTGGTAAGTCTACTAAAAATGGAGATGTAGGGCTATACTTGTGGTAATATACAGTGTTGGAGAGGAGGTCCAGGCTTACTTGGAGGGCAACGTGTGACCTTCACCCCCCCCCCCATGTCATGGGGTGTATGATAAGAAACAAGTTTTAAACCGAGGAAGCCTGGTCAGGTGGGCCTGGTATAGTGATTTACTTAAGTTAAAATGTACCCATGCAGAGGAAGCACTGCCCAGCCATCTGGACTCCAAGTCTACAATTTGGCATCATGGGGACCCTTGACTACAAGGCATGCAACACAGTACAGTGGCATAAAATGCAGACATCTTATAATCAGAATCACATTATTAAACAGTAACAACAGCTTAAAAGTTAGAAAAGACAGAAACTCATCCTCAAAGGAGACCATTAACATTCCCGGCAGTGTGAGTAGTGAAGCAGTAATCTCACACTCCGAGACACAATAGGGTGGAATGGTGTATAGATCCGGTTAAGGGCACATGGCAGAAATGGCCTTAATCCAGCTTAAACATATGGGCTCAGACAAGGCAAAAAGCACCGTTGGGGTTGTGTATAGTTACATAGAGGCACTGGGCCCAGAGATCTTGCAGTAGAGTCAGCCATTACTCAGGACCGAATTTATTGCTGCCTGTGAAGGGAAGGCCGAGGCAATGGATGCGTTGGAGGATTGCTCTGATCCCTTGTCAAAGGATATTTTTGGCCCAGGTACAGAAGGATTTGTTAAGTCCTGTTCTTGAACAGCTGTCTGCAAATTCATGGTGTACTGTCAATGTGGTTTAGGTTCTGAGGCAGAAGGGAGTTGCTGCTGCTGCAAGGGAGCATATTGATTCCTGAAAGTCTCCCTCTCATAGCTGCTAGTACATAGATCTCTGTCTTGGCCACCACTGTGGCTTCTGCGGGGGAGGTAGGCTGCTCAGGATTCTTTTTGGCCTTGCCTCATCACCTGGAACTACCTCCATTCTTTTTTCTTGAAACAGGGAGCCATGCATCTGTTGGGCCCTGTGAGGTAGGCATCGTATCCACAGAGAGGTTGGTCCAGGGATTGCTGAGTTGTTGGTTCTGTGGTAGTGTCCATATCTGAATGTCCCTGTTATCTTAATGGTCTGCAAACTGTGCCTCCGGCCAAGACAGGAGCATGAAGCTTTCAGCAGCCTCGGGGAAAGAGAAAGAGTGAGGGTCCCTGTTTCATATGATCCTTAAGCTTGCTGGATACCTGAGGTTATACGGTACCTGGAGGGACATGAGGACATGTATCACTTGGGTAAATTCTCTGTGGTGCTCTGATAGGGCAGGAGAAAAGTCAGGGAAGATTTGTAAGTGGTGCCTCTGCCATTTCAGGGGCCTTGTTCTTTGGCCAGCCACAATATTCACTCCTTTATCTGGAAGAGGAGAAGTCTGGCCAGGATCGGTCTGGATCACTACCCCAGTTGGGAAGGGGGGGCCAGCGACTGATGAACCCTTTCAAGTTGCAAGGGAGCTGGCCATTGATTTTTTTAGTATAACTAGTAGAGCCTGCTGTAAGAATAATATCGTGTTCTGGCCTTCCGACCCCTCCGGAAAGCCAACAAAGCACAGATTATTTCACCATCCTTGATTTTCTAGATCTTCCACTTTGTCTTTTTCTTTGTCTTTTTTTTTAGATGAAATGGCTCAGAGCATGGGTGCTTCAGTCACTGTTGCCACTCATACAGGTTTTTGTTGCATTATTGCCACTACATCCATAAGCTGAATTCTTAGGATGCCTGATTAGCCAAATTAAACAATAATGGGGACCAAATAGACTTATATTTTTCATAATCTTCTTCTAGAAGATAACTTGCATTATCATTTCTTCCATGGTCCAACATTTTCTCTATCCATTTGAAATATGTTGGAGCCACTAAAATGCCAGTGTTCCAAAGACACTTTTGACCTCTCAGGGAATCCGATGGGTCAACCGGGAAGCCAAAAATTGCAATTCCTGGATCGAATGGGAAACTGTATCCTAGAATCTTACATAACATAGACCAGATATATGCTCAAAAGTTTCTTGCTTTTCACATCCTACTAATATATGAGACAACACCCCCTTTTTACTATTACATCTTTGACAGAGCTCGGGTATGGAGTCATCAAATTTATGCAACCTTGCAGGTGTAAGGTAGGCTTTATGTAATATATTGAAATAGATCTGAAATAGTCTACCACAGCTTGTATGATCTATGAAATCTATGAAATAGTTCTTTAAATGATTCCTCTGCCTATATTAGTCAGCAGAGGAGTTCTGATAGTTTTTGTAAGTTGGTTCCTCTGCATTTCCCTACTTTTTTGATCAAATTAACCTGTGCCTTAACTGCAGTGCCTATTCTCTGTTATGAGGGGCTCAACTATTCCATTAGGTACACTCCGTTTAGTCTACGTTCTGCATTCTGGGTTGGGGTTCAAGCTTTAAATTAAGAAGTATGTATTTTTGTCAGAGGATTGTAGCCCAGCCTTATTAATTTCTGCATTTGCATTCTGGGCTAACTCATTCCTCAATTACTGGTCAAAAAAAGTAGTGCCTAAAGGCAGCATCTGTTCTGTGAGGGATTCAAGTATGTATTTCTTGGCAGAAGTGTAGCCCAATCATTTTTAATTCTGTAGCTTGAAACTGTATTAGCTTGTAAACTTGTAAAAAATCAGTTAGCTGTGTTAGCTTAGTCAAGTTAATTCTGTTGTTTGGAAAAGAGTAAAAATAAAATCAGTTGGCGCTGTTAGTATAGTCAATTTAAATTCTGTTAATCCGGGAATATCACTCCAGTTACCTGACCCACTTACTCCACCCTCCCCTGCATTTCCCTCCTCCCTTAGAACCTGTTTATATGTGTGGTCCCTTTCTCCACAGCTGCCTGTGAGGTCAAGAGGGCACTCAAAGCTGTAGAAGTCCTGCCTTCCCCCGCACAGCTGAAACCTAGTACAATACAGGACTGTGCTTGCTTGCTCAGAGACGCATTCAGCATCTATGAGAGTTTGCCGTGCTAATGCTATGCTTGAGCTACCCCACCTCCCCCACCACCACCACCCCCCTTGGTGAACTTATTCTTATATAGTCTTCTTACAGCCCTCCTATCACACGTGACCGGAAAAAAAACTATTAGCCTACTTCCTCTTTTGCAGCTTACAGTGGCTCACCACTAGATGCCGATCTAGTATTTCCAGATGAGAAGTACCTCTAAATCCTCTACCTCTCCCAAGTACAAACTACAGACTGGCACCCTGCTATACCCACACCTCTTCTCATCATGCCCCTCATTTCATTTGCTCTCATCACCCTCTATGTGCCCTCGGTATCCCTTCCACCCTCGTCCTTCCCTAAGACACTGACCTGTTATCCAATAATCCACCCTATACTACCCTTCTCATACCCCTCAGCTACCTCCTCCCTCACTCTGTCCCCCATTAATTACCCCTGCAACTGGACAACTGGTTCTACTATACTACCCTCCAGTTTCCATGCCAGTCTGCTAGCACTGAAGTCCCCCCCACAGGCAACCCCAGCATTGCCCCACCATTGCCCTTCCCCCCACCATAAGATTCTGTTAGCTCTAGCCAGGATCCTGGTAACAATCCTACTACTGATGGCTGGGGATATTGAGCCCAACCCTGGTACAGCACCTCCCCCTCCTCATCAACCACCACATGGCCTAAAGCTAGCCCACTTAAATATCAGGAGCTTCTCACTAAAATCGCACTGCTCCAGCTGATTGCTTTATCCCTAAAACCGGACGTACTGATTATTATGGAGTCATGG
The DNA here is from genome assembly GCA_016271365.2 of Neoceratodus forsteri. NCBI lineage: Eukaryota > Metazoa > Chordata > Ceratodontiformes > Ceratodontidae > Neoceratodus > Neoceratodus forsteri. The sequence goes on along the minus strand of CM057449.1, from coordinate 588,908,792 downwards.
CTAAAACCGCACACCCAGTATGCTTGCATCTCACTCCCGGGTTACACAGTCATCCAGCATAGTTGTCCCAGCAGCAAAAGAGGAGGTGGCATCGTCATGTACATCGACTCCTGCCTCCAATTCACCCCAGTGCTGCTTTTACAACCACACATGCAAAATATTGATTCCTTGATGGTGGAAATCACCCTCCCCCACTCCATCAGCATTTTTGTAGCCTGCTTTTACTGTCCCCCTAACTCCCCTGTGTCCGCTATCACGGACCTCCTAGCTGCCTGCAATTCCCATGTGTCAGGTGGGGAGCTCCATGTCTTTGGAGACTTCAACGTAAACTGGCTCTCCACATCTAGCTCTAAAATTCATAATGACATAGCTACCCTAAATCTGACCCAATTGATTATGGAACCCACCCGACTAAATTCAAAACCCCACAATCACACTCTACTAGATTTATCAATCACCTCCCTCCCGCATCAGATAACAGCAGCAGGTCTCTTACCTGGCTCCCTAAGTGACCACCATCTAATCTATTCAGTAAAAAAAGTCCATAGCCTAAATTCCCCCCCCCTCCCAAAACCTTACTGGTTCGGTACTTCAAATCCTTGGATCACACTTCACTCCTAAATGACCTGGATAAAGTCGACTGGTTATTCATCCCTCATGCCACCACCATCGATTCTGCCCTGGACTATTTCAAGTCCAAGTTCCTCCCGATATGGGACACTCATACCCCACTCAGATGTATTTGGGTGCAGGGCTCTTACCTGCCCTGGATCACTGCTGATATCATGGCCAGCCTCAGGGTTAGGGACCAGGCTTGGAAGTCCCATAAAGTTACCAGCTCCATCTCAGCTTACCAGCTGTACAATACTCTTTGTAATGCTTGCACAAGACAAATTCACCAGGAAAAAGCATAGTACTTCCAAACCACCTTCCACTGCAACATTAAACACCCCTGTAAATTCTGGAAAATGGCACAATCTCTCTTTCCCCCATCCCAGCCCCCACCCCTGTCCTACATGCAGGTGGTTCAATGGTAATGGAACCCTTCACAGTGGCTACAGATTTCAACTCCTTCATCACAAATTGTACTACATCGCTCCTGTCCACTCTCCCACCTGCCTCAAAAGCCCCTCCTACCACATTCTGCCCTGCCCAAGCCTCCTCCTCTGCTTTCTCCTTCCTCCATGTGACCCTCAGTCAATGTTTACAACACATTATTCACTCTAAACCCTTCCAAGGTTAAATGGCCCACCAGGTTGGACTCCAAATTACTTTTCCTGGCAGCCCCTGCCATTGCCTCCCCCTGGCCTCACTTTTCAACCTTTCCTTCTCTTTCACTTCTATCCCAGCTAAGTGGAAACATGCCACAGTCATCCCCCTGCCAAAAGGTGGTGACCGCTCCTCTCCTGGTAATAACCACCCTATCCCCCTCCTCCCCATACTAGCAAAACTCCAGGAACACCTAGTCCTCTCCCAACTCTCCTCCTTTCTCAACTTCACCCCTTTCTTCACACCTTACCAGTCTGGGTTTTGGATGTTCCACTCCACCACCACTTCACTCCTGAGACTCACTGACTCCATCCTCACCAGTACAGATCAAGGCCACACCACCTCCACCATTTTTGCCAACCTTACAAAGGCTTTCGACACTGTATATCAACCTCTCCTCCTATCCAAGCTCTCCCTCTCTGGGTTCTCTTGGGAGGCCACCAGTTGGTTCTACTCCTATCTTGTAGGCAGGACTCTGTCTGTCAGGATTGGAAACTCCATCTCTACCTTACTCATTATCTCGACTGGTGTCCCCCATGGCTCAGTCCTTGGCCCGCTACTGTTCTTCATCTTCCTCAATGATTTGCCCTCTGCCTGCCCACACATGACCATTCACATGTATGTGGATGACACTGTCCTGTATGCATCGGATCCCCCATCCTCTGATGTGGCAGCCAGACTTCAGTGCTACTTCGATGATGTGCAGCTCTGGTTTCACTCAAATCAGCTATTTCTGATTGCTAAGAAGACTGTCTCCATGTCCTTTGGCACAAGGCAGAGACTCTGCTTGTATAGGACCAGGGTTAAGTTTAACATTACCTGAGCATAGCAAGAGGAGGAGTACAACTTTCCTCAGGGCAACAAGTGGTAATTTGGAAGAACTAAACCTTCTTTGGCTAGTGGAAGTATTGGCGTAGGAATGCAAGGACCTATTCTTTGTATGGTTCAGTCCAAGTGATACACATGCTAAGACTCTAGCCATATGACACCAGTAGATGCAGGTACTGGGCAGAGTAGGTAACATTCCTTGGGTAGGTAACGAGATGCTGATGGCTGTCCAAGAGGGAGACTCAGCTGAAAGTGGGTACGACAACTTGGGGGCATAGCATGAGTTGTATAGGGACTCCATGAGTAGACATTCTTGTGTCCTGGAGAATTGAAAATGCATAATTTTATATGTGTCAAATTTAACGAGTAGGTGTGTGTTCTGTGAGATCCTCTCCCACCGGTTATACACAGGCCCAGTTCAGGGCTTCTTGCCAGTACTTGACTGGGGAGCCAAATCTATGTGGCATCATTTTTTGCAGTCCTTCCTAAAGCTGCTAAATAGCATGTGGTGCTCTTGCTAGCTCCTGCATTTTCTGAAGTACATGTGGTTGCACTGGAAGTGGCACCAGTGCTCCACTGCTCAGACTGCCATGTATTGCAGTTGCATAAAAGTAAAAACCTCCATATTCTGCAAGTTATACAAGGCTTGTCATTGTTCATGAGGTGGCCCACTTAAGATATTCCCCTATCTTACCCAGTCTTCTTAATGACTTGTTTAACTTCAGTTTTGAAATTGGCATTAAGCGTCAGGGGTTGAGTCTGCGAGGTCCTCAACTTGAAGTTTTAGCATTTTACTAAGTTGCTTGTAAATAGATCTGGAGGTGGCAAACAGAGTATGTACTAGTTTACTTAAGTGAGAGGGGAGAGGTTAAAATAGGGAATTGAAACCTATGCCTTGAGATCCTTAAAACTGAACTTCTATTTCTGGCAACTGTGGAATACACCCTATTTCAGTGATAGATTCCAGGGTGCCTCATTTCAAATATTTGGCTGCTTTAGCCATGTGTTTATAGAGAGAAAAGCCCAGAGATTGAGCCCCTTGGCATGTTTGATGCCTGTCATTTTGATATATGCCTGTCTAGGTTTTTTCCCCCTGGCAGAGAAAAGAGAAGTCACACTGGGAGCATCTAGAACCATTTAAGTGGTAACTTTATCATAAACATGTTTAAAAGGCAAAGCATTTCTGGTGAAATATTATTTTTGACCACATGATTCTTCCCCACAACCATATAGGGAAGCTGGATAATCTAGCTCTGCTTTGTTTCACAGTGACTAGCAGGGAGGTAAATGTATATTGTGCTGTATTAAGTTATGAGGTGGAAATTTTTATTCCAAGGTATACCAGGTGAGATAAAGACCAGTTCAGTCCAAGGTGGAAAGCTCCTACTATCTGACTTTGTGGTTAAGTTAAAGGACACAGTTTTATTTACATTTAATGTATGCAAGGATAGCATGCTGAATTCCTTCACTTCTCTCAGAACTTTGGGGATGGATATAGCTGGACGCTGGATATGTAACAAAATGTAGTACACCCATAAGGAAAATAGATATTGCCTATCCTCAAATGCAATGCCTTTTTTGAGTGAGTTCTTTGAGATCTTAATAACTAAGAGCTTCAAGTGTAAATTAAACAAAATTGGGGAGGGGGGCAACCCTGACGGGTGCAACTGGATATGGAAGAGCCAGATGACATGACCCTGTTATATCAATCCCCAGCCAAAGGTTGAGAGTATAAAAGTCTGATCCATTAGATGAATTCTGAGAGTATCTCATAACAGTCTAAACCCTGAACAGATATTTCCAGGATACTCTATTGAAACCTTTTTCTGCATCAAGGGAGGCCCAGGCTGTAGGGGTCTCAATTTCCATGGACACGGAAATGATGAGAAAAAGCTTGTCTCAAGTGATCCCAGGACACCCATCCATCAACTAATCATATATGTTCTGTGCCAAACAGTGTTACACAATCCTTTTGTAGTCTAATGGCAAGGAACTTAGCCAAGATTTTAATATCAATATTTGGCAGCAAAATAGGTTGATAATTGTACGCTGTACTCTCATTTTTGCCAGTTTTGGCTATTACAGATATAATTGCTTGCTGTATAAGTTTATTCATCATGTCCTGAGCATACATCTCTAAACAAAGATCTCAAAGGGGATTAAGGAGTACTCCTTTAAGGACTCTATAAGAATTGGTCGTTAGGTCATCTGGCCCTGGGACCTTATCAAGTGTGAATGCATCAATTACCTCCTCTAACATTCTTAGGGAGAGGTGTTGTTTTAAGCCCTTCTGAAGGTCCTGTGAACATTTGGGTACAGTAATGCTGCTGAGACTTATTTATGTATTTAAATTTGTTAACCGGGTAAGAGTTCTGGATAGTTAAAACCATTTTTCAGGCTCGACCCGAAAAATGTACTCATCAATTTTCTGAAGCAAGACCTCTGTTTCATCTATGTTGCGGAGGGGCTCATAATATGTCTAAAAGGCCTATACAATTCCACTCGGGGTTGAGGGGTGCATGGATGACAGGGTATTTTATACATTTAACTGTTCTGACCGCCTTTGGCTTCTTGAGGTACAGTACAAAAGCTTCTCTGCCTTTTCACCTTCTGATAGATAATTTGATTCCACCTTGATCAGGGACAGCTCCGCTTGGTCTGTTTTGAGCTCATGGTACTGTTCCCTCAGCACCATTAAGTAATGTTTCAATTCTCTAGCATCAGTTCTTACCAGCACAGCCAGATCTTCAGAACATCTCTGCAGGCAGGTGCAGCTTGCTCCTGCCCACCCCCCCCACTTTACAGCTCCCCAGGCTCCTCCGCTAACCCCAGGAGCCCACACCAGTGCAGCCGAACCTTCAGAAGATCTCTGTGGGCCAGTGCAACTTGCTCCTGTCCTTTCCCCCTCTCTACAGCTCCCTGGACTCCTCAGCTAACCCCAGATACCTCAACAGCAGCAACAACAGCAATCTCTGTGCTCAGTTAATGGTGCAACTCTTCACGCTGCACCATTAGATTTGGCCTGCCCACCCGCCACTACCACCCTCCCACCCATAGGTGGTTGGTCCTTTATATGGTACTGTAAAACCAATCAGTCTACTCCTGCACCCCTGACACATCCTGTTTTGGACTGCTCCATCATCCCCCTCTCTCCTACTTGGCTTCTGTGACACTGCATTTTCCTGAGTTGGAATTTCCTCTCACTGGTATTTCTATTGACCCACCAACTTGAACTTCTACCTGTATACTCTTGAGACTATAACCAACGCTACTCGCTAATAGACTCACTATAACCTATTCACACTGCCATAACTCCCTCACATTACTCCTTCGTTATTCTTTCCTCCTTATTACTCACAGTGGTACCTCCCACCACAAGGCCTAGAAGCCTGATTTATTCTCCTCACTTGCTGCATCATGCCTGCTCATTTTAAGACAGCTGTAACTAATCACAGCATGTCTCAGTTTTAGCCTCTTAAATCAAGTGTGCCTGTTCCACAAGCTACTGACATCCTAGTGTTTAATCTTAAATCCCTGTGCTTTATTATTATTGGAAGCACCACTCCACTCATGAAACCTTAGTTTACTTAACTCTGACTCTTGTTATAATTTCCTCCCCCCCCCAACTACACTCAATAACCTGTAACCACTCCTAGCCCATTATATGCTAATTGTACATACCTGGCTGCTTTGAATAAGCCTCCTTTCCCCTCTTCGCTCCTCCCCCCTCCACATACCCTCTACCCATTATTCCCCACCTCCAGTTGTCATGCCTCCTCCACCCCCTACTCCAATCCCTGCTCCCTATGCTATGAACAGCCACCTAAGGCCACCATCCACAACCAGTTCTCCCTCACCCCATGGCACTCACCCCCACTCACCCCTCTCCCAATTCCCATACCCGGCTTCCTATTGCTCCCCTCTTTTAACATAGAACTCATCCACATGTTCCACCTTACCCATACACCTACTATCCAAAGTATTCACCACACTTGGTTAAAACTACTCAAAGCCACTAACAAACTCTTCTTTCTCTATCTACTCCTCCTACTAGCTGGGGACATCCAAACAAACCCTAGTCTAACTCCACAATCTCCATCACCCTCAAAAGGCCTTACCATAGCCCACCTCAATGCCAGGAGCCTACTCCCTAAGATTGATCTCCTCAGAGTCTGGGTGTCACAACACTCCCCAGACATACTCTGCATCGCCAAATCATGACTTTCCCACTGCTCTCTTTACCCAACTACTATCTTCTATGGCAAGACCGCTCAAAGCGAGGCAATGGAGATGCAATCTACTACCACCAAAACCTACCAATCTCATTACTAGTGAGGCTGTCCCTAAGGCACACAAGCTCTTCCTTGTTAAATTGCTACCCCATCCTCTGTTCCTATCTTCATTGAAGTACTATACTCCTTCCCCAAAGTATCCCCTTCCTCTGTGGTCAACACCATCTACTCCCTTTCATCCACTGCCAGCTCCAGTGAACTCATCCTACTAGGGAAATTTAACTTGAACTGGTCCTCCCCTGCCCTAACACCCACCACTCAAAAATATTGAGTCACTAAACCTACACCTGCTCATCAACAAACCCACAAGACCTAACCTCCACTCACACAACCACACCCTCCTGGACTGGATCCTGGCCTCACATCCACATTGAATCTCCACCGCTGGTACCCTTTCCAACATATTCAGTGACCATCTCATGACCTACTGCAAATACAAACTGCAGTTACCTCACTCCTCTCAGCCTACAGCTGGATTCATTCCCTGCGCCCCCTAAACAAATCAAATATCCTGCAGGATCTTGCTTCTTCTGACTGGTCCTTTTTTCTACACCTCCAAGGTGTCAACCCAATACTCTCCCTTTTCTGCAACATATTATTTAATGTCTGGAACACTCATGACCCTTTCTGTCACAGTAGGCTGAAATATTTGTACCACCCTTGGATATCAGCCGAAGTCATCAAGCTATTCAACACTCGTGACCATGTCTGGGCTCACTACAAAGCATCGCTATCCCCCAATGACGTTTCTACCTTTCGAGCCTTGAGAAATGCATGTACCAAAGCTATTAAAACAGCTAAATCCCACTATTTCAAGAACACACTGCACAAAAACCTCAACTCCCATCATAAATTTTGGCACTCACATGCCTTCTTAACCCCCCCCAACTCCTTTTCCCCTTCCCTCTCATTGACAACACTCTAATCTCAGACCCTCTCACTGTTGCCTTGACCCTTAATAAATTTTTTACCACCTGTGCCCTATTCTCTAACCCTGCCCACCCTTCCTCTCCTTGACACTCTCCTCCAACTCTGAATTCCACCACAACCCCCCTCACAACACCACCATTTCCTTATACCCCTAACAATCTTCATCTTTTCCATGTCACTGCCCAAGAGATTCTCCATGCCTTTCTGTCCCTGACCCACGTAAATCCAGTTCTGATGGACTCTCCCCTCTTCTACTTCAGATCTCAGCCCCAGCTATTGCCCATGCCCTATCCCATCTGCTCACCCTTGGCTCAGTACTGCAGGCCTGGAAATCTGCAAAAGTGATCCCTTTTCATAAAGGTGGTGACCACTCCACCCCAGGTAATTACTGCCCCATCTTCTTCCTTCCTGTTTTAGCCAAGCTCCAAGAATCCCTTGTCCTAATCAGACTCACCAACTTCCTCACTTCCTCAAATGTCCTGTTCCCATATCAGTTGGGCTTTAGAAAAAACACTCAACCATCTCTTCACTACTCCCGGTGACAGACACCATTCTTACTGGCATGGACCTCGGCCATCTCACCTTAGTTATGTTCACAGATGTAGCCAAAGTCTTTGATTCCATCTCCCATCCTCTCCTACTCTCCAAACTAGAACTTGCTGGCCTCTCCACCCTCTCAGTCAAATGGTTCAGTTCATACCTCTCTGGTCACTCCCAATCCATTTAGGCTGGTAATACCCATTCCCCCAATCCTAACAGGTGTACTACAAGGCTCTATCCTTGGTCCCATCCTTTTCTTCATCTTTCTCAATGATCTCCCTCTCATATTCTCTTCCTCCTAAATACACCTATGTGCTGACATCACCATCATCTATACCTCAGACCCTTCTGCCTCTGAGGTGACCTCTCAGTTGCAGTCTGATTTCACTTGTGTCCTGAATTGATTCCAGGCAAATCATCTAAAAGTAAATATTTCAAAAACTGTCTCCAGGAATTTCACACCCTCATAAAAGTAACCAAACTCCCCACCCCACCCCTCTTTCCCCACCCTCGATGGCTCTACCTTGGACATAGTACCAGCCTACAAATATCTAGAAGACTGGCTTTACAGCCCTCTGGACTTCACAACACATATCTACTACATTCATTTCAAGCTCCACCCCCAAACTTGGTGCTCTCCACAGAAACAAAGATACCATCTCCTTCCCCGTTCACTGGATTTTCCTCACCAGGACTGTTCTACCACTCTTTGATTATTACGACGTTGTGTACAGGTCTGCTTCAGCATCCACCCTCTCCAGGCTGGATGTCCTTTCAGTTCACCTTAAACGCCCACCCCCGAGAACTCATCACTGCACCCTCTACTCATCTCTATCATTTCCCTCACTAACCTCCCACCGTAACCACCACACCTCCATCATCTCTTCCAAATAATGGTTTGACTCTCTCACCCCCTACCTCACCTTCCTCCTGTCCCTTCCCCCCATACTTCCCACCACCTCCACAAACGTGATCCTCATTCCTTTGCCCTTCCTCAACCTCACTCTAACTCAGGAAAGGCTGCCTTCTCCTTCTACTTCCCCCATTTGTGGAACCCCCTCTCCTCCACACTCTGAATGCTACCATCACTAAACTGCTTTATGAGAACACTCTACCACTCCTCACCTCCACCCTGTTCATACCACCAATCTGACTAATCCTCCACTGAGGTCCTCTAACTCAAAGGTTCCCACTTCCCTTGGTGTTATTATGCTATTTACCTGCACTAAAAAAAATACCTAGTTTAATTCCAGTACCTCCTCTGATTGTTGTACTTTATTTTGAGTCATCCCCACAAACCATTACATCTCGTTCTCAGCATTCTTTTCACTGTTATGACACTCTGTATCTATGTATTTGCCTCCTTACACAGAATAATTTTGTAAGCTGACTGAAATTATGTACTTATGTATTGCCTGAAACTAAGTACTTATGTATTTTTGCTTTTGTCCTCTTGTAACCTGCCTGACACTATGTACTTATGTAAATCCCCCCCCCCCCAGGATCACACCTGGAAACAAGCCTTGGCTCAGTGTGCCTCTCCCAGTTATTGAACTTTAAATGTATCAATAAATAAATTACTGAACTGTGTTTTTTCTGCCTTTCTAATTTGAGACAATACAACTGCTGCCTTCACCTATTTCAGTTTTTTTGTTTGTTTGTTTTATTGTTTGGTGTGATCCTAATGACTTTGCCTCTCCTTCTGCATCCAAAGGCATTCCCATCTATTTTGGAATCAATTTAATATTCTCATGGAAAAGGGACTCGGCTAAATGTTTAATGTGTGTCAGTGTCTTGAAGGACTCTAGGACATTGACACTCCAGGACTCCTGGTGAGTAAGTGTTCTGGAATCTTTCAAGACGATACTACTGAGATGCCAAATCTTGTCTAACACTGTGTGAAGATTCAGAGGCCATGACTAGTGAACTGGGAAGTGGTCAGACACTACCTGTGGTAGTATGTCTGCAGAGCACACTTCAAGTATCATAGGATGATTAAGAAAGAAAAAGTTGAGTCAGAAACTGAAATCAAGTTGAAAGGACTAAAAGGTGCAATCCTTTGCAGAAAGATGTAGCATTCTATAAGGACTGACTAGATTCAGGGTGTCCTGAAGTTATTGGAGTGCCTGCTATGAAGGGGATAAGCCCTTTCTACCACTCTTCAATCTATCCAGATCCATATCCATTACTCTGTTCCAGTCATCTGCCACTGTCACTAGTATGTCAAGCCAGGTTGCTAGTTGTGTTATGAGCTGTGTGAAGATTTTTTTTTTGTCCTATCAGGACCATATACTGTACATGTGCCAATATAACTTTGCTTCTAGCTATCATGCATTTTACAATAATAAATCTCTCCTGGAGTCCTTTGTCTCTTGACCAGTCTACAATGATTTTCTTGAAATTAGGCTGGCTACCCTCACTATCTTATACTCAATGCCCATGCCAAAAGTTTGACCCACTCAATTCTGTTATAGGAATCCTGTGACTCATTCGGGCTCTCACAGCTAATCAAGGAGGACACCCAACCAAATATGAAAGACCCCAAACACCATAGCCTAGTCAACATCATCCTAGTAAATAAACCATATCTTTTCACCAACTCAGGGGTGTTTTTTAAAGATCTTAGCGATCATTATATGATTGCTTGTGTGATGTCTGCTCCTAAACTTATGACTGCATCTAGATATACATTCAAGAGATGTCACCGTAATATAGATCAGCATGCCTTTATCTCTGACCTGCAATACTCCTGCTGGCAAGATTTTTACCTGGCAACTACAGTGAACAAAGCCTAAGAAAAGTTCCACAGCATCATCCTAAATGTCATTGATCTGCACGCCCCTATGACCAAAATACGGATGAAAAAAAGATCATGCCCATGGTTTAATCTGAATCTCTAATCTGCTTTATTTCATAGAGATGCACACTGGAAGAAAGCGTGTAGATCAAAACTCCCTGCTGACTGGACTGCATTCAGAGCTGCCAGAAACAGCTGTACCAAACTCATCAGATCTACAAAAGTCAAGTACTCTACGAATAAACTAGACTCGTCATCCAACTGCTCTGCAAAACTATGGCAGACCATTAAAGACATTGCGAGACATTGGCTACTAACTCCCTCCATGCCAAAATTATATGTGACAACAAAACCTATACTGACAAACAGACAATAATGGAGCTACTTAACACCCATTTTGCTACAGTAGGGCTGGCCTTTGATTCATCCCCTGCTAGCAAACTTCGAGATCAACTCTGTGGTCAAGACCCTACATTTTCTGACCCCACCTCACCTAGACTAGACTCGAGCTTCTCCTTTACTCCTGTGGCTCTTAAGGAAGTGGAAGAACTCCTACTGCAACTGCACACAAAAAAGATTGCCGGTGCCAACTTCATTGACCCTTACTATCTGAAATTAAGACATCGTATGCTGGCTATCCCCTTAACACACCTTTTGAACTTGTCACTTGCCCAAAGTGCTCTCCCCACTGTTTGGAAAACAGCAAGTCATACCACTTTTCAAATCTGGAGACCCTCCAACTTAAACAATTATATGCCCATCTCCCTGCTCACTACACTGTCAAAATGCCTCAAAGAATAGTTAATTGACAGTTAAGAAAGTACTTTGAGTTACATAATCTCCTTACACCTGCCAGTCTGCTTTAGACCATGCCATAGTACTATCTCTGCATTGGCAACAGTGTCAAATGACGCTGAAATTGCTTGATGACAAGCAACATGTGTGTGCCTTGTTCCTTGACCTAAGCAAAGCATTCAACATAACAGACCATTCATTACTACTGGACATCCTTCAGAGAACTGTGCTGGACTTGATGGTCACCAAATTGTTTTACAACTACTTTGATGGTTGCTACCAGCAGATAAAAGCTGGTGGTGAATTCTCCTCATTAAACACCCTATCGAGAGGCGTCCCACAATGTTCTATCATAGACCCTCTCCTGTTCACTATCTACATCATTAAAATCAATGCCAGCATAAATTATGCTAACATCCACCTTTTTGTGGATGACACTGTGCTGTATATTGATAGGACTTCCCTTGAATTGGCCTGTAGAGACCTCCAACCTGATTTTGACAGACTCCAGACAAATTTACTACACCTTAAACTGTTACTAAATGCGAAAAAAAAACAAAGGTTATGTTCTTTTCGTCATCTGTAAAAACAGCCCATACTCCACCCCCAAACACTTTATCAAAACTTACTACCCTTCTAGATGAATCGCTAGAAGCCATGGCCAAATTCAAATACTTGGGGGTGTGGATCAACAGAATGTTAATCTTCTTGGATCACATTGAGGATCTTACAAAAAAACTATGACAGAGACTTGGCCTATTTTTCAGGATTAATTATGTATTCTCCAAAGAAGCAAAAACTAGACTAGTCCAAGCCACCTTCCTCCCACTTCTATATTATGCAGACATCTTGTATGGACAGGGAACTAGCACGGTCCTTTCCAAGCTAGACTCCCTATATCACCGCCCCTTAAGATTCATTACTAGTGCTCCCTACTCTATGCATCACTGTTCTCTCTACTGTCTGGCTGGATGGACATCTCTGTCATTCAGGCAGCAAAGAAATGCAGCAACCTGAACTTTCAAAGCCATCATTAAATTGCTTCCTCAATGTGTCTCCAACTGTATGCCTATCAGTGTGCCTGGTAACTATGTGTTAAGAAGCTTATCATATATAACATTTATTATCCCCAAGGTCAGAACCAGATTTGGTAGATTATCTATTAGTTTTGCTCTGCCTTCCCTGTGGAACCAACTTCAAAAAAACACTGATATTAGCCTTCCTTATAAAAGTTTCCACATTTAAAACCTTATTTAGACAGTCCTTCAGCAAGTCATGCAAGTGCAATTCCTAACTGATTGAACCTAGGGTTGCGATATGCATCATACTCTCCTTCACCTCACTGTCCCAGTGTATCATCTCCCAAGCTATTCTATCTCTCTCACTCCCCTTCCCCTGGTGTGTATCTACCTCAGTGTATCTCCCTTAACTGCTGCTTCTTTTCCTCTTGTTATGGAATGTGTTGCAATCTATGTAAAAAAAAATAATAATAATAATGTATTATTCCGATGCTACTCTACTTTTGTTGATATTTTATTCCCCACATATTTCTGTATTCCTTGTTATCTGAAACATTATTTGTTATGTATACCTCACCCAGGTCCACCTTGGAAATGAACTTTAACTCAGTGGTGTTTCACCTGGTAAAATAAAGATTATTGGTTGATTGACTGATTGATTGATTGACTGACTGAATTCCTATGCAGTAGTGTCACCTGGTGATACTGCAGGTGCATCTCCCATAGAAAGAAAACTGAAGTAGTGTATTTGTTAAGGTGGTTAAGCACCTGGGACCTCTTCTGTGGGGAGCTTGCTCCTTTAGTGTTCCATGTAAGCCACTGTAGTGGGTTACTATTCATTTGCTCAAGTATTAGAACTGCAGCATGGTGAGGTATAAGGTATTGAGACCAAGGGAGGTATAACAACCGCAGAAGCATTGAGTTCTCATACCGAATCAAACTGGTAATTTTGGCCATAAACTGGGCTGATACCCCCAGACATGCACACATACACCAAGCAATCAATACCCCTCACTCCAGAGAGAGAGAGAGAGAGAGAGAGAGAGAGAGAGAGAGAGAGAGAGAGAGCTTACATTTTGCACTGTCACCACTGTGTCTAGTGACCTAACCTCTCTGTACTCAATGCATGTTTCCCAAGGTATGGCTGAGGAGTTTCAAACAGTTAATGAAGATGTAAGAATTTGCTTTCACACTTAATCATTGGCTGGGGTGGATCATCTGATAGCTATCAGTATTCTAGGACCTGGCCAGGCACTAAGTCTGCTGGTACACTTTCTCTATCCCTCATGTTAAACATAAGGCTAAAACTTTAACATCTTCAGAGGTGACATTGCAGAGGGTCTGGAGGGAAAGGTATGCCTCTTTACAGACGACACAAAGATCTGTAACAGAGTTGATACACAAGGGGGGTAGAAAGGATGAGAAGGGACTTGGCAAGGTTGGAGGAATGGTCAGACTTATGGCAACTTAGATTCAATGCAAAGAAGTGCAAAGTAATGCACCTGGGAAACAAAAACCCAGCAGAAGAGTACACAATAGTAGGGGAGGTACTAACAACAACAAAAGTGGAAAGGGACCTGGAGGTAGTCCTATCAGATGATCTAAAGGTGGGTTAGCAATGTGAGAAGTCAGTAAGGTGAGCCAGAGGGATACTGGGATGCATAGGAAGGGGCATCACAAGTAGAAAAAGGGAAGTGGTTATCCCTCTGTACAGACAGTTGGTGAGACCCCATCTAGGGTACTGTGTGCAGTTTTGGAGACCTCATCTATGCAAAGACATAGACAGGATGGGAGCAGTCCAGAGGAGGTCAACTAAAATGGTGCTGGGTCTGCATCAGAAACCATATGAAGAGAGACTGAGAGTGCTTAATATGTATACCCTTGATGAAAGGAGGGATGGGGGGACATGATAGAAACTTTCAAGTACCTCAAGGGAATCAACAAAGTTCGGGAGGGTAGCATCTTTCAGAAAAAGAGATGTGTAAGAACAAGGGGGCATAATTTAAAGATGGGGGGATGGCTCAGGGGTAATGTGAGGAAATTGTTTTTCACAGAGAGAGTGGTGGATGCAAGGAACTACCTTCCTGTGGAGGTTGTTGGGTCTAAAACAGTGGGGGAATTCAAACATGCATGGGACAGACATAAGGCAGTTGTAGTGGGGGTGGCAGGAAGTACGCTGTTGGTTAACTAGAATCTGCAGCTTACCCAGTAGGTAGGGAAATGGGCAGACTGGGCGGGTCAAGTGGTCCTTATCTGCTGTCAAAGTCTATGTTTCTATGTAACTATTGAGAATATGAACATTAGCGCTCCTAGTCATCCCAAAGATGAATAGTTAAACAGAATATAATATGAATCACAAACAGAAATTAAAGGCTAAACTCCTAACTGTATCACAGCAGAAAAAATACAAATGGTAGCATTTGTGGTTTGCAGGTAACTGGGCCACTCCAGTACTGTAGTGGGCAGAACAATTTCCAAGGGAAAAGACAGGGCACAGGTTCCTGGCAACAAGGGAGGGTGGCAGGTTCCTGCACAAAGATATTTGCTTCTACTGCATGTCCTGTGGCCAGGAAATGTTCCATTCTGCCCCCCCCCCTTGATTATCAATGGTGAAGATAGTGCTGTGCAGGTGTCAAATGATTGCCTCACATAGAAGACCTGGTCCTACTCCAGTGCACCATGGAGTGTGTTATGAGCAGATTCCTTTGTCAGTAGCAGTCACATGGATGATCTGCCATGCAGCCTAGGGGATTCCAAAACCAAGGAGTGGTTTCAAGTAGCAGATGACAGAACCATGGATGTGACAAGGGATCTAATCCTTTATTGCCCTGAGTTGTTCTCATTAGTCTATAGTGGCAGCCATCCCCTTCCTGCTGTCCACTTACATTCTTGTTCCTGGGTGCATTCATGCAGAAGAGTCAGTGCAGCAACAGTAGCTGAGGGTTCTACTGTGGAATACTGAAACTCAATATCCTGAACTCCACAATACCGACTTCCGGGAGACTGAATTTCAGTGTCCCACAAGGCACTGGATCCTGATTTGCAGTATCTCAAAAGCACGCATTTATTTCGGAGGGGCTTTGCTCCCCCCTCCCCCACATGGGGGGTCTGACCCCTGCACCCCCCCCCATAACTTAAATAACCAATTCTGAAGGGGAGTAGACCTTGGAGTAAAACATTAAGTTATTGTGGGTGAAAATAAAAGCATTGTGGTAACCAGGAACAGAACCCGGGTCCGCTGCACCATGCTGGCTGAACTGCTGGTGGCTTAGCCCTGCATACCACGGTAGCAGCTCAGTCAGCTTCTGTATTTTTTCCTATGTTGTGGTGCCTGGCCGGGGTAGGGTAGTGGTTCATCACATCCACTACTTTACCCCATCCATTCTGTTGGGCACGCGTATGTCGGGACAGTGAAGCTGTCAGGCACACTTGTGTTGGGATACTGAACTCAGTCCAGTGAGTGTCAGGATTCTGAGTTTCAGTATCCTAATAGGATACCCAGCTGAGCACTAGGTGAAGCAGAAGTAACATCCCAGTTGCATGGTGGAGTGGTGGAGGTGACAGGTAGTTTTGCCAGCATATAGACTGCAGGGAAATTGCCATCTTGACTGTGTGTTGCGCAGTTTTCAGTAAGTGTGTTCAAAAGATCAGCTCTGGGTCTAGAATCTTGTTGAGTGCCACCGAGGGCTGAGCCTTATGAAACCCCTGTCCATAATATAAGATGGCCCAGGCAAATACTAAACTGTTGTAAAACAGTTCATAAGCACACAAAGTCAAATGTTCATAAACATATAGAACACCAACACGAACAGTTCTGCTTCAGCTGCAGATGTACCCTGATTGGACTCAGGGTAGATTAGTTCTCCATGGAAGTCAACATTGCTGGCTTGAATCTTTGGAAAAAAATGGTTTGGCAGATGTTAGGGAGCTGCCGATTGGCAGCCACCACTGAGTCAAATCTGTGGAAACCTTGTGACAGTTGCCAGATTTGCTAAGCCGGGGACACTACTTTAAAGTTGAGACCCCCCCCCCAACATGCAGTTTCTGCTTAATTTCCTTATAAGCATTTTGCTTATTCTAGGCACTCTGCTTGAGGATGTTGAATATACAGAAGTGGGCAGTTCTCCAATGTAAAGCAAGCCAGTCCATGCTGCTTGTGGGTATGGACTTTGCCTTGAAAGTTCAGGAGATGGCAAAATATCACCCTTGGCCAATCTCGTTTCTGAGACATTAGCCTCAAAGCTCTATGAGCATGTTCAGCGATGCTGCCAAATCAAGACGAGGATAAAGACACAGAACTGGAAACCACTCTGAGGATGGCAGCTGGAAGGTGTGAGGTAGTGATAACAGAGGGCTTTAACCTGCCTAAGGAAAATGTGAGTGCCCATTCCACCTCCTGCACCAGGATCCCACTTGATCCTAGATGCAGCACTGGAATGTGGTTCCAGGTAAATATAAGGAAGTAAACAACAAACACTAAAACTGAAGTGTTGGTCTTTAAAAGGCCAATTACAGAAAAATGGGAGAGATACTGAATGTACACAAGCAAAATACTGCTGCCGACGTGGTAATAATGTGAGCAGCTCTCTCTTGGTGAAGGACAGACTGGACACTTAAGTCTTAAACAAATCCTTTTTACTCTCTTACTTCTACATCTAGAACAGCACATGTTACAGTGCTCAGTGTAAAGTGTCAAGTTAATATACACACATTCAGATCTTACGGCTCGTTCTTAATCTCACCACACTTCACCTGACTGTTATTGCGCAATACTCCTCCGGGGCACAAGGGGAGGAAGGAGGTACAGAAAAGGAGATAAACACCCATAGCTGGCACAGATGTTTGCTGCCCCTTGTAGATCTCACACCCTGTGACTTGGACACAGCCACTGTATCCCTGAGATGGCAGGTCAAGGGCACTCCCCACCACCACCCCACTGTGTGTGTGTGGGGGGGGGGTAATCCACAAGAGTGAAGATCAGATACGTCCCAACAGAAGCCAGGGTGATGGGCTGAGGTGCTAGCATGAGGGGGGAGCCACACTGCCATGCAAAAAAGCATTAACAAAGGAAAAGAAATAAAGGAAGGGCTTCTGTCTCTAAAGGTAAACAAATCCCTGGAACAAGATGGCATGCACCCAAAGGTGTTAAGGGAGAAGATGGTGTTGCTTGCAGGTCAACTGTCAGATCTGTTTAATAACTCACTAGGGGCAGGTGTTGTACCACAAGAGTGGAGAACCACATGTGATACCACTGCATAAAAGTGGGTCTATGGACAAACCTGGGAATTACAGGTTGGTCAGTCTGACCTTCATTGTCTGTAAGCTGATTGTGTCCATTCTGATAGGATTTCTGGAGACAAACAGGCTTCAGCACAACAGACAGGATGGGTCCATAACAGGGACAGACTGTCAAACAACTTTATTAGCTTCTTTATTTATTTATTTTATTTATGTATTTGATAACCGGGTGGGTGCACTGCTCCAATGGATCATTTTCAGGCATGACCTGGCCCATTTGCATGGCACCCTGAGTAGAGAAAATACAAGTTACAGCAATGAACAGGCAACACAGTTTGGTTACAGAAACAAGGTACAGAATGACAATATATACAATTGATTACAGTAGGGTACATGGTCAGTAAACAAGTCAGTAATCAGGTCGAGAGTCTGTAATGATACAAAAATTTCAGAGAAGGGTTTACATGCCATCTACATAGAATAAGTGCTGTGGCAAAGGCAGGGAAGGGGAGTGTACAGAGCCAGGTAGGTTGAGGGTGGCTCCAGAAAGGGTATGACACCGGTATAGGGGAGGGTGATTAGAGGAAGGGGATGAACTCATTACCTTGATGGGCAAATGCATCTGGCTTTCAACAGCAGTCAGGCTTTGATGAGGGTTTTGAAGGTGGGGTGAGAGTCTGTTCGGTGTGGTGATATAAGGAGCCTATTCCATAAGACAGGGGCAGAGAAGGAAAGGGCTTTATGGCCCATTGCAGAGTATATTCTAGGGACTTCTTGGGGGGGGGAGATGATTCATGATAATTCTTTGACAGGGTAATGAAGGCAGCAGACAATGGACAGGCAGTTGATATTATACTGTATACTTGGATTTCAGCATTCAACTCCATAACCAACCTCAGATTGATCAGGAAATTGAAGGACCTAGAAGTGAGTAACAAATTAACAAAATGGGTGGATAATTGGCTCAGTAGAACGGCACAAAGGTTGGTGGTGGGGGAGAGTTATCAGGTCTGAGGGAAGTCACCACAGAAGTTCTGCAGGGGTTAGTGATAGGCTCAGATTTGAACAATGTATTTATAAAGGACACTGGAAAAGGTATTGATGGGAATATCATCCTTTTTTGTGGAAGACAACAAGCTTTTTTGGAGGGTGGGCACATCTGAAGGAGTGCAAGACTGAAAGAAGTACCTGGCAAAGCTGGAAAGGTGGATAGATATATGGCAACTCAGGTTTAATGCAAAGAAGTGCAAGGTTATGTACATAAGAAGTAAGAACCCAAGGAATGAGTACACTATAGGAGGATTAAGGGTCAATGAATCTGAGGAAGAAAAGGACTTGGGGATAGCCATTACTGTGACCTAAAACAAACTATCCAGTGTAGAACAGCAGCAACAAAGGCAAATAGAATGCCTGGATGTATTGGTAGAGGGTTCATGAGCAGAAGGGAGGAGGTTATAGCTCCACTCTACAATCCTTGTTAAGACCTCACTTGGAGTATGGCATGTAATACTGGAGACCCTACCTAAAAAAAGACATAAGCCAGCTCAAGTCAGTTTAGGCGAGGGCAACAACAATGGCCCATGGTCAGCAGGGCAGGGCATATGATGACATTCTGAAGGAACTTAACATGTACTCAGTGGAGGAGAGAAGGGAGATTGGAGACATGACTGATACATTCAAATACCTGAGAGGAATCAATAAGGTGAATATCTGAGACCTTTTTGTCTCATTGAAAATAAACGACCAGGTGGCAGTGTTGTAAACTGGAGGGAAGAAGATTCAAGAAAGAGGTCAAAAGGTACTTCCTTATAGAGAGTGTTGTTAGGATGGAATGAACACCTGTCTGAGGTTGTCACTCAGAAGGCAGTCGGGTAGGTTCAATAGAGGGTGGAATAGGGCAAAGGGTAGAGTTAGGCTTGGAAGGAAGTGGGGAAGAAGAGCACAGTACAAACTCAAGGCACCCAGCACTCATTATCTTCTATTACAAACTGCAACACTCACCAGTTTCTTTAGAAATTTTTATTTTATTTTATTCTAAAACCAAACACAGATATCGAAGAGGTGTAGCACCAGGGAGAACTCCACACAAAAGACCAACGTTTCACGTTCCTTACGAAAGCTTTATCAAAAAAAAATTTCTAAACAAGCCGGTTAGTGTTGCAGTTCGTAATAGAAGATAATCAGTGCTGGATCCCTTGTGTTTGTACTGAGCTGAAGAAGGACTGAAAAGCATCTTCCCTTCATGGAGCAATCCTGTGAAGCAAAAGAAGAGCCCAGTGTAGTCTCTGAATTATGGGCTCTGCAACTGAACAGACACAATAGACTGTAAGGCCTTGTTCAATTAGCTATTTCATATGTTTGTTTGTTTGTATTTACTTATTCACTATCCACCTTGCTGTTGACCACTCTTGTTTTAATTCTGTCATCTGCAGACTACACTAAGTGGCTTGTAAATTCTGATTATTATCTAGAAATATGAATTTTAAACACAAACAGCCACAAGGTCAACCATAATGAAGCACCAAAAGGCACTGACTTCCCAGTCTGGCACATGACCCCCTTCCACTACTTTATCTACTGTTCCATAACAAATATCTAACTCATGATTAAAGTTCTCTCCTTCCCTTATTATGGATTTTGTGTATCATCCTCCCATGAGTCATCCTGTCAAAAGTATTTCTAAATTAGGGAGGCAGTATTGCACAGTGGTTTAAGGCTCTGAGCTGCAAATCTGGAGACCTGGGTTTGAATCCCACAGCTCCCACTTGCATACTGTGTGACCCAGAGCAAGTCATTTAACTTCCCAGTGCTCCCAGGTCACACCTGTAAACAAGCTTTCGGCTTAGTGTGTCTCACCTGGTTAAACAATTGGGGAAAAAAAAAATTGGAAAACACCAAGGCCCAGATATTCAAAGGTTTTGCGCCATGCGCAACAGGGTTGCGCGTGCTCAACTCCAAAAATGCGCCATTCTGCGATATTCAGAAGGGGCCAGTTGCACCACCGAAAACATGCTGAGCAACAGCGCAATGGAAATGAAGGCATGCGCAACCGAAGGGGGCGGGTCCATGCATAAAGTGCGCAATGCGATATCCGAACCCTTGCGCAATGCGCAAGAGTGGCTCAGCCGGAAGTTGCGCAGTACTAGATTTGAGCCAAAATAAAAAGGCTCAAGGAAGCGGCGCAAGAACCCTAGCAGGCCGCAAACTGGGGGAGAGAGACAGAGAGAGAGAGAGAGAGAGAGACAGGAGCTGGAAGGGCAGAGAGGGACAGTGGGTCCAGGAGGACAGAGAGGCCAGTGGGGGGTGCCCGGTGCAGTGGAAGCAGCAGTGGGGGCAGCAGGGGTAACACAGGAACAGCAGCCGGGGAAGAAGCCAGGGAGATGGACAATGTCAGCTTCCACATGGAAGCTGTAATGAGGGGGGTGAGACACCATGCTGCAGGGGGACGTGGCCGCGGAGGGGCCCGTCGGCGGTATGCCCCCGACAGGCGGTATCGTGCCCGCATCAGCTTCGAGCTGTACACAGACGTCGAGATTGTGGCCCGGTACCGCCTGATCAGGGCAATACTGAGACGGCTCTGCGAGCTGTGCAGTGATGTGATGCAGGCACCCTCACGACGGAGTCATGCTCTGTCCGTGGAGACCAAGGTGACAGCCTGAATGTGCCTGCTCACCATGGGCACCTTCCAGAGGCCGACAGGGGACACCACAGGCATTACACAGTCGGCCACATCACGCATCCTCACCCAATTCCTCAGCGCACTGCTGCCTCATGCTGTGGAGTACATCCATTTCCCCAGCACCGCGGCAGAGCGTACAACAAACATGCAGGAGTTCCACAGGGTAGCACGTATGCCTGGCGTGCTAGGGGCCATAGACTGCACCCATGTGGCCATTCACACACCACCTGGCCCTGACGGCCAGGCTTATCAGAACCAAAAGGGCTTTTCCAGTGTCAACTGCCAGGTGGTGTGTGATGCCACTGGGCGCATTATCAATGTCTGTGCCACACACCCTGGCGGAGCACATGATGCCTTCATATGGCACCAGTCTGCACTGTGCCATCGATTCGAGAGTGGGAACATCCCCACGGGTCATCTAGTGGGTGAGTACACATGTATGGAATGCAAACCCTGGGCAAGGTTGGGAATGACACAGGTGCCATGGTAGTGGCACACAAGGATATGGGCAATATGGACCTGACATGACACTGATCTCCACTATCTCCACACAGGTGACTGCGGATACCCACTCCGTCCCTGGCTGCTCACACCGTACCGGCACCCCACGACCCCAGCGCAGCTATGTTTTAATGTGTCACATGCCGCAACACGTAACATCATAGAGCGGATGTTTGGGATGCTCAAGGCACACTTCCGATGCCTGGACACCTCCGGCGGAGCCCTACAGTACAGCCCCCAAAAGGCCTGTGGGATATTCCTGGCCTGTTGCATCCTGCACAACATGGCCAAAGACCATGGGATAGCCGTACAGGTCCAAGAGGGGGACAGCGATGGGGACGCCAGTGGCGCTGGTGATGTGGGTGATGAGCAGCCCCCCCTAGGACGGAGGGACCCCCGACTGACCCGGCAGGCCCAGCTGCACCGGGACACCATTGCAGAAGAGCACTACGCCCAACACAGGTAAGGCAAGGGGACATGTGCAGGCAACACTGTCCATGCACAAACCACAGGCACACAGGGGAACACACCGTGCATGAAGGTCAGGGGAGGTGAAGGTTCCAGGCATACCAACACACCAGCAGAGACGGGTGAGCACACATATGGAGACACACACACCAGGCAGCATACATGGGCAGAAGCACAGCACTGCGGAAATGACATTGCCAACACACAGCACCACCTACCACCCCCACCACCTGGACTGTCCACGTACGTGTGTCAGGACCTGGGCACCCTTTCACCTTGGTGTACAGTGCAATGCAGGCATCATCATGCACACGCACCTGTGGACAGCAGTTGGGAGAGTGTGCAGGTGGTCCGTGTGTCAGCTTGGTGAGCAGAGCACCCAGCAGTGCACTGCCCACCATGACACACATTGCACACAGGGCAGCACCAGACAGGGCCTGCACTGGGAGACAGCTCAGTCAGGTAGCACTGTCCCACGGCCACCACGGATGCGTGGGTGGCCCCGCTGTGGCCCAGCAGCACTGGCAGGCTGAGCAGGGGCCACATCGGGTGGCGCTGGTGCACCACCAGGGGTCCCACTGCGCGAACGCGACCTTGCCCACACAGGGGTCTGCATCCTGCCAAACAAACTTGCACCAGGGGTGCTCGGGATGCCCACAGCAGAACCCGGCGTCGACAGGCCTGGTGTCGCACGACGCCGGGAACGGGGAGTGGAGAGTGCACTGTGTGGGGTGTGTGGTACAGGGGCACCTGACAGTGTGGCCAATGCGTCTGCGACAGAGACCACTGCCTGGGTCAGCCTGTCAATGGCAGCGGTCACATCCATCCGCATAAGGACCAGCTCGGCTCGGTCCCGAGCACACTCCCTGCTATGCCGCTCCACGGACACAGACAGTGCCTCCACGGACCTTGCAACCCGCCCCTGCAGCTGTACCGACTCCTGCAGCAGGTGGGTGTGCGCGTCCAATGGGTACTGTGCCCCAATGGCATCGTGACCCCCAGGGTGTGGATGGTCCTGCTGCACAGCACCCTTTGAGGGTGGGCGCTGTTTGCCAGGACCAGGTATGGGCGGATCAAAGGGTGGTGGACATGTGCCATTGCTTGACACTGTACCCCCAGACCTAGTGTGTGACTGCTGCTGCCACCCCTCCAACTGCTGAGCCCCCAGGTCCACCTGTTCCACCTCCATGCTGACAACAGTTCCAGACACCTGCACAGCCACTGGTGCTGCCCCACCAGTGCTGACAGGCACAGCCTGGGACTGTGCCAGCATGCTGGTACACAGGTGTGAACCAGGAAGGCCCAGGGGCATGTGCTGGCCTGCCATGTGTCCGTCATGGGACACACACCTATCACTGCCCATTGCAGGCCTGCTATCATCAATGGTGCAGGTGCATGCCACTGCCATAGGCACAGCATGCTGGTATACCTGCATGCCAGACTGCTGTGACACAGGCTGTGCACCCCCTGCACCCGTATCACTGACACCGGAGTTGTCGGCCCAGCCTGCATGCTGCTGCAGTGCCTGCAGGCTGGTGGCGGAGTGGATGGTCCTCCTCCACGTCCAGCAGGTCTGCCTCACTGTCTGGACCCACCACCACCACCGTCTCCTGCAGACGAACAGGATCTGTAACAGAAAGAGAGTACATGTGAGTGCATGTGAACAACAGCCCCCCCCCAACAACACCACCATGTCATACCGTGCAGTGATGGGCTTCCACCTGTCTGGAATCCTCCGCCAGGTACGCCCGCAATGGCACTCGGCTGCATGGCCGCGACCAGTGTCTCCTCTGTAGGGGTCAGCTGCAACACCACTGGTGGGCCCCCACCAGTGCCAGCACATGCCGCCCTGAAGGCTGCCACCTTCTCCTTCAGCCTCCTGTGGTCAGTCCCCATCTTCTTCCTGCATTCCTGCACGGAGCGCTGGTGGCTTCCGTGCAGGTTGACGGCCCAAGCTACCCACTCCCATGCAGCTGCACGCTCCTGAGGGGTGCCCCTCCGTCCACTCAATAGTGGCTCATCCTCCAGGTAGGCCTGGAAGAGGGCCTCTGTCTCTGCCTCGGTGAAGTTCGGCCTCCTCCTACGCCCGCTGTCCACACCCTCAGCTTGGCTCTGGTCAGTCATGGTGATCTGTATGGGTGGAAGTGGACACCTGTCACTGTGCAGTCGACAGCATTACCCCATGAGCATAGCTGCCGGCCCGGGGGGGTGCGGAAGCCCCGCTTCCTCTCCGCATGGCAGATACTGATAGAAAGGGTGCCCGTTGTCCCTTTCTAAGTGCCCTTTTCATGCTCAGCCCCCTCAGCCTTTATCATCCTCCGACCATGAGCATTGTCCTGAGCATCACACAGCATGTAACTCACCTCTCACCTGCAGTAACCAAATCTGGCCAGCACAACCCACTGTCGCATTTTTATAGCGCAACACATGCAAATGAGGTGTGGCTCAACTTTAATGACATGCTAATCGCGCCACTGCGCCTTTGAATAGCTGATCGGATGATTTGCATAGTCGGATGAATATCGCGTATTTGCGGCTTTGCGCCATCTGGAAGTCCAACTGAGCCAATGGCGCAGGTTTGTGCTTCGTGCCACACTGCGTGCGCATGCCCAGACAGCTTACGCACGCGCCTATCGTGCTGCAGACCTGCTGAGCGCGCGATAGGTGATTCAGGCCATGGCCACCATTGTGCCAGTGGCGCTACAGCACTGGGCAATATATGGCGCTGTGGCACTACTGCGTGATAGTCCACTGTGGCTGGTGCGTATCTCTGCAGTCGCGCAGGATGCCTGCTCGTCCGGTGGTGCTGTCGTAGCTGCGTCATTACGTGACCTTGTGTATGGCTCTCTGACCCCTGGCGCTGTTCGCATGCCGTATTATGCGTCCTATTGCGCTGTCTGGTGACAGCGCCGTAGCCCAATAACGGCGCTGCTCGAACAGCCGATTGAAGCCTGTGGTGGTCTATTGCACAACAACTCCATCGGGGTTACGCGCAGCGGGCGCATATTGCCTTCTGTAAAGTTGGTGCCATGGCACGGAGAAGTGCAATGTCCTGGAGCCAGCTGGAGGTGGCCAACCTGGTGGCCCTGGTGGAGCCCCACTGTGAGGCACTGTATGGTGAGGCCCCCCTCACCATGCCTAGGACACACGTGTGGCAGCAAGTGGCCACTGACCTGGTGGAGGTCACTGGCCGGGGCCGGTCAGCTGAGCAGTGCCGGCACTGGTACAGTGACCTCCGCCGGAGGGAGCCGGAACTTTTGACGTGGCTGCGGTCACGTGCCAGGCGGGGCGTAGTCCCTAGGCCAGGTGAGTGTACCATCTATGCAGCTATATTCTCTGTAGGGGTGTGTGTGTGTGCTTGGGTGGCTGTGCATAGGTGCCGGCTCAGACACGGTTGGCTGTGTCAGTGTGTGCAGCTGTGCGATGGATGGTTATGGCTGTGTGGGCAGGCACTCTCACTGGGGCAGGGGGCACTCTGCTTTTGAGTCACACTGATGTTTGTCTCAACATATGTCTCCCACAGGGCGGATTTTGAGGACGCCAGGCGAGGGTGAGGTGGGCCGTGCCAGGGCCCCGGTGCCAGGGGGTGTTGTGCCCCAACCACAGCAGCAGCAGCAGCAACGGCAGCAGCAGCGGCAGACCCAGCTGCTGAAGCAGGTGAGGTATCATTACTTCATGGATGCTATTGCATGCTGGGGGGGGCAAGACCACCAGCCATGCACAACACAACCAAAGGGAGGTCATAATTCCACTATACAAGACACTAGTGAGGCCCCACACTGGAGTACAGTGTACAGTTCAGGAGACCATACCTACGTATGGACATGGACTGGGTAGAGAGGTTCAGAGGAGGGCAACACGGATGGTGCATGGATTGCAGCACAAGTCCGATGAAGACAGGTTGAAGGAACTGAACATGTACTCCCTGGAGGAGGGAGGAGAGGGGATATGATGGGGACATACAAGTATCTTACAGGGGAACAGAGTGCATGACAACACTATTTTTCAGTGTAAAAGATGTTCCAGGACTAGAGAGCATGGGATGATGTGTTGGAGGGGGACGATTCGAGGAAACATGAGAATGAATTTCTTCACAGACCGGGTGGTGGACAAGTGGAGCACCCTGCCAGAGGAAGTGGTGGGGGCTGACTTGGTCACGGGATTTAAGAATGCATGGGATAGCCAAACAGGAATTCTGGAGGTCAGGGGTAAGGTGCAACAGACTTATAGGAAAACAGAGTGAACTTACAAGGTCAAATGGGCAGACTGGGTGGCCCATAGGCCCTTATCTGCCGAC
Source organism: Neoceratodus forsteri (assembly GCA_016271365.2). Classification (NCBI taxonomy): domain Eukaryota; kingdom Metazoa; phylum Chordata; order Ceratodontiformes; family Ceratodontidae; genus Neoceratodus; species Neoceratodus forsteri. The sequence continues at coordinate 588,882,139 of CM057449.1, read as the reverse complement.
ACTGTCTATGTATTTATGTATGCAGGCACGACACAGGTGACATGCATCACTGTGCAGTATCACAGCACGTCTGTGTATGCGTCACTGGTGGTCCAGGCATGCACTGGGCACATAGCTGTGTAACTGGCATCACACCACGTTGCCACATTACTTGCAGCCTTGTTTGTGCTGTGATGGGCATGGGCAGTGTGTGTGTGCAGTAGTGTGCATAGCTGGTGCTGCCTGTTTGTGATGGCCATATGCATGTTCACTGTGGGTGGGTGCATGCCATCACAGGTGCAGGACATTGGGCTATATGGCTTGCAGGTTGGGTGGTGTTCAGGGTTGTGGTCAGTCTCAGCCATTGACTGTGTTCCCATTTTCCTAGGCCTCGAGGTACTCAGGAGGATTTTGAGGGATATTCGCACCTCACCCAGATTTCAGTGGAGAACCAGGCAATACTGCAGGCCACACAGCGCCATGGTTCCAGGAGGCGGAGGCACAGGACGGGACACCAGCAGGGGGAAGACCGGCAGCCAGCTGAGCCATAGGCCACATTCCCTTCCCACTTCTCCCATCCCTATCATCCTGCCTTCCCTCTCCAGGTTTTATTCCTCCCCTTGAACACCCTGCCTTTTACCGTCCCCCACTTGTACATAGTTTCACCTGTTTATATGTTAATCTTTTAAATATACATTTCTATTTTGATACGACTGCTGTGTTGGTCTCTGATTTGCAACTGGCTATGGGTGCTCCGTTGCGAGGTGTACATGCCATCTGGGATGGTATGGTCCTGGGTATATATGTGTGTGTGTGTGTGTGTGTGTGTCCATGGGAGGTATCACCGGCATGGCATTGACTTTCTGTTGGTCTTGCCGTCTGCTGCCATCCACTGCTGGGTGCACAGGGTGGGTCTGGCTGGTATGCTTCTCTGCAGCATGGGGTTGGCGTGTGGCAGGGGATGCATGGTGTTTCTGCAGTGCCAATCACTGCACATGAGCGGTGTCTTGGGGTCACGGTGCAGGGTGTGCTGTGCGTTCGGGGGGGGCTGATGTGCACTGTGGTTGTCAACCCCCTGTGTGTGGCACTCTCCACCTGCCAGTGGTTGTGCTGGGGTGTCATGGCTCTGCTATGCTTTGTTGGCTTGTCCCCATGGGCACGTGGATCTTCCGTCCAACCCCCAGTGATGCTGTTCTTGGGGTGTGCAGGTGTGGTGTGGGTTCTGCAGTGTGTTCCTGTGCCCATGTGTGGCATGGCTGGCGGTGGGCCCCAGCCTGCCTCCCTGGATGTGCAGTTCCATTGCTCTGGGGGGGCTGTGCTTGCTCTATGGCAGCTCTGGACTGCTCAGCTGAGCTTCCCTGGTTGCGCCATAGCGCAACATTTTGGCTCAGCTTCTCCTTTCTGGTTGCGCGATGGCGCAGTATGTGCGATATTGAGACGTTGGTTGCTTGCGCAATTTGCTCTGCTCCATGTTTGAATATCGCACCTGTTGCACATTTGCTCAACTGGTTTGCGCTTGCTCCTGCTGTTGCGCCAGTTTTGAGCGCAGTTTGAATATCCAGGCCCAAGTGTAAAGAAACATTTACCTCATCTAACCTTCTGGTTATCTCATCTAAAATGTCATTACTTTGACAAGACTTTTCCCTACGAACCCATTCTATTTATAACCCGTTACCTTGTGTTCAGCCATGGGTACCACAATGAATCCCTATTAATAGCCTCAAGCCTTTTACTTCCACCACATTGAAATATGATGCATGCAGTTGTTACACATCTCAGTCACATAGGCAGTGGCCTTCCGTTAATGCCTAACCAACTAAATGCAATAAATGTAGCAAAGTAAGTTATCAGAATGGGAGTAGGCTCAGAAAAGTTGATCATTTAAATGAAATGAAACAAAACAGGATATGCATGATGATGTTTCATGTCTATTGTAGTCAATTGTCAAACCACAGCACTGTACAAGGAACAACAGTACTTAAAGATAAGTCTATTTGGCAATTAATGGCACTTCCAATAATAGGGTTTTTGTATCACTTTATTTGAAATGAGCTAAATAATGCTTCATAAAGAAATGTAAAAAATCTCCATGCCCCTGTGTAAGACTTATTGTTTTCTCAATCAAGGCCTGCAGATGTACTGTAATTGTATATCACAGATTTTTATCTCTGCAGTCTGCTTCCATATTTTTCATTAAATTGTGCTACTCAAAAGGTGCTTTTAGTATCTCCCACATCTGTCAGGCAGAGTCTAAGAATATGTCAAGCCTCTAATAGGCAAAATATGTTTCTACTGATGTTTTAAAGAGACTGTATAGGTGCTTGTGCACTCTCTGCCTTGCCATGTTTTGCAATATGTTACAGGCTTCATCTGGGTAGCATCAGGCAGTTTGAACCACTATGATGCAATTCATGGAGCTGACTATGCCCATACCCCGAGGTCATTTACAGCATTTTCATTCAACTCTCCATTTACATGATTCTACCCAATTGTACCACAGATGCAAACTGGATCACTCAGGCTTCAGAACAAGGAGGATTCTGTGGATTATATAGAGAATATTGTATAGGCAGCTATGCACAACCAGTGTGTTCTGCCACAGAGGGATTCTAATTCCTTATGACCTCGAGAGCAAAGTTTGAGAGGTCTATAGGAATCAGGACCCCAAGGTGGCAGAACACACTGGTTATGCATAAAGTTGCTCATCCTGTATTTTTTATAGTACATATTACTATGTGAAATGTGTGCACTGTGTTTTTTTCTCTTTCACAATGAAACTGACTTTCGCAGAGTCTAGAGGTTCTGGAATACTGGTGTACAATGAAGGGTACAATCACATTCCATGACCTTTGAACTGTGGTACAACAACATTTTGAAAAGGATGGATATCTATATAGAACAATGCTCTACTATACACTATACATGCATTCCAATGTGTATCATGGAATCAACCATATTCCACCTATTGCTAATTCTGACAACGTTTTCGACCATGACAGCTCAGCAGCAGGGTCAATATACACCATGATAAAAGTACTCATTTTAGATTTGTGACTAAACAAACATTGCTGAATGTAGTACAGAATACTAGCAATACTGTCAGACTGCGTTATTGCACAGTGCTCACCTACTCTGTCTGTGCTTGTTGACAACAGCTCCCCCAACTAGCATTTGATAGTTTCATCCATTTACCACAGCTGTAATTATTCTTTCTGTTATAAGAATGCAATAACCCTTTGAGGTAAATGGAGCTTTTGTTAAATAAAATAGAGATTCGAAAAATCATTAAACAAAACACATTCTCTGTTCTGCTTAAACGGGAGACATTTAATAAAAAAAATGCTGTGTTCTAAAATTATTTCTACAGCAGAACCACTGTACAGTTTAAATGTCCACACTAAAATGGTGGAGTTTGATTTTTGTCTCTGTAAATCATTACAGGACAATACTGTATTTTATGATACATATTTAGCTAGAACATTTTTTAACCTGCAGGGTGTTGTACACAGAAACACAGTCGTAGCCCAAAAAAATATTTTTTTATTTATGGATAAATCCGTAATGTTGGTTTCATGTAACCTGTCTTGGGTTTAGGAGAAGCAGATGGACCTGTTAAGCTTAGAACGCAGTACAAAAGCTGGCAGTTGAAATTTAGTTCCTAAAAGCCCAAGATAATGCACATCGGGAACAAGAATTCCAGTACGAAATATTGGATGAATGGTGTTATGCTCATCCTTTATTCTGAGGGAGAGGACTTGTGAGTTATCATATGCAACCCCCTAAAAGAATCTAAACAAAACATCAAGGCCTACAGCAAGGCAGCCAGAATATTGGGGTGTGAGGAGGTTCGATAGCAGCAGGAAAGAGGTAATACTACCTCTCTGTAGGGCACTGGTGAAGCTGCATCTGGAATACTGTGCACCGTTCTAGAGTCCCCACCTAAGGAAAGACAAAGACAGGCTAAAGACAGGCAGCATAGGGTAACAAAATTGATACAGGGGCAGCAGGGCAGATCCTAAGAAGAACGGCTCATGGCATTAAACATGTAATCACTGGAGGCCAGAAGGAAGAGCGAAGACACACTAAAGACCTTAAGTTTCTACAAGGAATAAATAAAGTGAACTCTGAGAAACTGCTCAGCAGAACTGGAGAGTCAAAAGCATGGGGACATGAGTGGAAAATAATGGGGGGATTCAGGAGGGAAATAAAGTTTTTCTTTACAGAGAGGATGGTTGGACCATGGAACATCCTACTGGCAGAAGCTGAGACCACAAAAATCTTCATTATTTTAAGGTACAGTTTGGACAGGTAATCGGAGAGTAACAGGGGGAGTGAGAACATAATCCCCATCTAGACAAAAGGTCCCAGGATAGCATAGTGTATAACAGGGCAGATTGGATGGAGTTTTCCTTCCGGCATTGTCTATGTTTCTATGTTTCTTGCTTAAGAAGACTGACAGTGGTACTTGTATCTTACCCTCCTATTAACATGCATGCATGCTTAGCATATAATGAATTGATACCAAAAGTGTCCCTACAAATCAACATGCAAAAAAAAAGTGTCTTTAATTTAGTCAGGTGTTTCCAAAGTACATGGGCATCACAAGAAACAAGCCTAGAAGATCTACTACTGTAGGGTCTTTCATTTGCAGCTCATATGATAATTATTCATGGACTGTATTTTAATTGTAAATCTATTTGAATCTGAATGAAAGTTTTCTATGTTTCTTACGCTTTAGCATGGTCTTCTACTAGTAGGGGTTTCACTGGGATAACGCACATTCCAAGAAAATTACTGTGATCCAAATTAGAGCACTGCAATGCTCCTGGAGTGATAGTGAGCTTCTTTACATTTTAATGAGCTTAGCACTGGCCAATACTGCACCAAACATCTAATTGTCATCTTGATTATTCTTAGCAGCAGGATATGCAGTACCAGAGAAAGGAAATGTGTCCGTGAACCCCAGGTCCAACCATTTGAGCCTGTAGCTCAGTGGTTAGAACACCGGAATGGTATTCCAGTGCCCTAGGCTTGATTCCCAGTAGGTCACATTCTTAAGCAGTGGCTAATACTGCACAAGAAACATGTCAACTTGATTATTTCTTGTTGCTGGATATGGAACACCAGAGAAAAGAAGTGTATCAAAGAATCCCAGGTCCAACCTTGTGAACCTGTAGCTCAGTGATTAGAGCAGCAGCATCATGGTATTCTGGGGCCTGGGTTCAATTTCCAGTAGGTTGCATTATTCCATTCTCACTACAGTTTATGATTTAAACAGCTTAGCAGTGGCTAATACTAAACCAGAAAAAAATATTGTCATTCATTTTGAAGAGTATTTCAAAGAGTAAGTCTTTCTCCACCTGACCCAAGTCCACCAATGTTGTATTTAACTGGAAAGAATAAACAAGTAAGTAAAGTGATTTACTGCTGTACTTTGAAGCTGAACTTTACTAAATCAATGCAAAATCATTATCCTATACTGTACATTTCTGGTGCAGGTTTGTTGAAAAATCAAGAGTGATTATGAGATATACTCATAATTTATCATGGGTTTTGAGCCAAGCTTTGTCATGATTTCACCCATAAAATATTGTGATGGATCATGGCTGATCACTAAAAGAAACAAATCAAAGCACAATCCAGTCTTTTGTCACTCTCAACCAAGGAATGCAACTACTCATTTATGAAATGTGAGTGGCCACATGCCTGAACACATTTGAAAATATTGTTTCATTTCCATGTCTGTTCCATATAATGTAGTTCTGAAGGGCTCAGGTACCGTTAAGACACCAGCATGTGAGAGAAAGAAACATAAGAATAGAAGTTGCTCAGAGACTTTTATTATATATTTTTAACAATTAATTTGGCTGGCTGGTTCTTTTGTTTCTCTTCTCTGAAAGATTAGCAATGGTTCATATCCATCTCTGACTGGTCTGTCATATTATGCTGGTTGTTCAATTTTCCTTTTTTTTGAATCATTGGTATGTGTTTGGTGCATATATCAGCAGTCTGTCACATAATGCTAGTTCTTTTTGCTTCTTTTTCTTTCAAACACTAGCATGTGTTCAGATGTGCTTCTGTGCTGTCTGCCATACTATGCTGGCTGTTCACTTTTTTCCCCAACCTGAGCCATTGGAATAATAAATAATAATAATCATAATAATACAGACTTTCAGTGTGTTGGATCATATTTCTTAGTGGTCTGCCATACTTTTTCTATTGTGAGAATCATTGATATGTGTTTGGGTTCAAGAAACAATGTAGGTGTACCTCCTTCATAGATTCATATAGTCTTATGAGTTTGAGAGACCGAAGGCCTTTTGTGAACTCCCTACCATGTATTGATGGTAGAATGAGAATTTTTGCATTCCCATGTGTTTATCTAGTCTTTGTTTAAAGGTCAGCATTGTATCACTCTCCACTATGTCCACAGGTAAACTGTTCCATGGATTGATTACCTTCTGAGTAAACCAGTAGTTACGTTTATTTGTTTCGTTTGTATATTATTTTATATTTGTGTGACCTAGTGTTATTGTGATTTTGTTGCTTGACTAAACCAATAATTTCAAAGATTACTTTGCCATGCATTGCCCTGTATGTCAGGCATAACTCTACCCTTAAACATCTATAATTCATGGAAAACAGGTTTAGTTTTTGTAGTCTAGCTGCATAACCCAGTTCAGACATATTTGTGATTTTCTTTGTCACATTTCTCTGCACTCCTTCAATCAATTTTTGCCCTCTAATCGTGTGTGGGGAGCAAAAAGGGGAGCAGTATTCCAGTTGAGGTCTAATCAGACTGGTGAAAAGGGGAATCATCACCTCAGGCTCTCTACTCTTGATGTTTCTGAGTTTACAGCCAAAAATACTGTGTCATATCTTGACAATGTTCTGTGTGTGTAGTTCAAATGTTAGGTTATGTGATACAGTTACCCCAAGGTCTTTTTTGTTAGCTGTTGATTGTAAAAGTGTATCATTCAGTTTGTATTCATAACCAGGATTGTTGTGTCCCAGGTGCATCACCCTGCATTTTCTTTCATTAAAAGTAATTTTGTTTTTGGTAGCCCAATTCTCTAATAACAATAGTGATTTTTGAAATTCATGAGCTGCTTCAACATTATTTACTATTCCCCCAGCTTTACAGTCATCAGCATACTTGCTGAGCCATGTGTTTTTGGGAGACTGCATGGATGCTATTAAAATGTTTAATAAAGTTGGTCCCAGGACTGATCCCTTGGGGACTCCACTTGTTACCAGCACTGGGCTAGACATAAACCCTCAAACTGATACACTTTGTTGCCTATTTTCCAACCATGATATTATCTAGTTCATTATGTTTGGATGTAGTTTTATGTTTATTAACTGATCTATTAAGACCTTATGGGACACAGAGTTGAAACCTTTGGCATAATCCAGAAAAACTATGTCAACCGGTAAGCCTTTATCTAAGGCTACACTTATGGGTTCAAAAAATTGAAGCTGATTTGTTAAACATGATCTTCCTTGGAATAACCCATGTTGTGTAACATCCAAGTGCCCGTGATCTAACAGATCAGTTGTTATTCACTGCTGTATTACTTTTTCTAATAATTTCCCTATCACAGAGGTTAGGCTAATAAGCCTATAATTTTGTACCTCACCTTTACTTCCACCTTTATGCACTGGGGTTACTGCTGCTATTTTCCATTCAGTCAAAGATTTACCTTCTTTTAACGAGGCGTTAAATAGCAATGACAGAAGTTCAGATAGCTCTGTTGATAATTCTGTTAAGAATATTTGAGGTATATCATCAAGGCCTAGCACCCCATTTGGTTTTGTAGTTTTTATCACTGCTTCAATCTCTGCAGTTGTTAAAAGATCCAAGTCAGTGTTTTTATCCATCTTTACCTGACATATGGTATCCTTATTCTTATAAATGCTGTGGAAATATTTTTTTTAAATTCTGTAGCTGTTTTGGTTTCATCTGTGACAATACCATCATCTGTTAGAAGGGGGACAACTCCCGTTTTGTTTGCTCTCATATTGCCCACATAATTATAGAACTGTTTCTTGTTGTCCTTTGCTGATGTTTTATTTATTTTTGTTTATTTGGTGTTCGGAAAATAACCTTTGAGCCAAGGCTCTTTTACAAAGGTTCCACATCATGTAAACAGAGTATAGACATTCAATCAAGAAGGTTAGAGAGATTTAGGACATTTGAGACACTGAACAGCACAACAATCTGGAAAAGGTTACAGAGTTTCTTAGTCATTTAAAACACTAAACAGCATATGGACATCAACTTTAGTTGATTACAAGTGCAGGTAAGGTGCAGAGGCACTAGAGGTTAGGTTGGGTTGGGCAGAGTGTCAGTAAGGACAGGATTTTGGTAAGGGAAGTGGGGGCAACTATTAAAAGTGCTCAAGGAGGCAGGGCTGAGTCCAAGGAGGCATAGACCCATCCTAGCTTGGAGATGGGGGAGGGGGGAGGGGAGTGAGGGGTGTACAGGAGCAGCCCCTTAGAGTGATTCAGAGACATTATCAAGGAGCATGTGGGAGGGTGGCTTCTGTCTTGTGCTGAAAATAGTTGTTATTAGCACAGCCAGGCCTTGTCATCCAGAGTCTATCAGCTGTTGGAGAAGCAGGTGCATACAGAGCTGGAGGTCAGGTAGTACTTAGGGTCTGATTTGAAGCCTTCCAAATGGACTCAGGTACCTTGTTAAGCCAGAGAGGGCTCTGTAGGAGAAGGTGTATTGTCCGAGAGCTGTGTGTCAGAATGGCACCATGAGTGCCCCCTGCGTTCTGTTTCTGGCTATATAATCTGAGTCTGGGAGGGAGACGATGTCTGCTATGCATGGAGGGGCTTTCCCCAGTAATGTTTTTTTGCCTAGAAGGTGTGTGAGAAATTTAGTCCGGCATCCAAGAGACAGCAGGCATGTCTGTTCATAGAGGGAACAGGTGTGGGTCATTCGATTGCCATTCAGGATGAGCCTGCAGGCCTTGTTGAGAGCTACCTGCACCCTCTTGAGCACAGAGTCTGTTGCTGCACTTTAGACAACCAGGCCATAGTGAATGGTGGAAAGGATAGAGCTTATGACTGATAGGTGGATGGCTGTCTTGGTAAGGTGTTTTCTGTGCCTGTAAAGCACACCAACCTTAGTGTTGACTGTCTTGATCACCTGGTCAATATGTTGAGCATAGAATAAGGTGTTGTCCAGGATGACGCCAAGGTATTTGAAGGAGTGTACCTGTTCCAAGGGGGCGAGTACATTGTTGGTGATGTTTATGGTGGGGAACCTTTTCTTGAGCTGGGGGCTGGATAGGAGCAAGGTCTTTTTTTTTTTGTAATTGAGCAGAAGTTTGTGCTCGCAGAACCAGTGTTCTATTTTACTAAAGAAGTGCTGGAGTGCTGCTTGGAGTGGCTCAATTCGAGAGTTGCTGTTGAGGATCAACAGCATCATCTGCATATAGGATTATCTTGGCATCACAGGCTTGAGGGAGATTATTTCGGAACTGACTGAAGAGCAATGGTCCCAAGATGGATCCCTGGGGAACCCCCAGCATGACTTCCCTGGGGTCAGACACTGTTTGTCCTACTTTTACCCATTGTGTACTGAGGGACAGGTAGTCTCGGAACCAGAGTGTTGCATTGGCAGCCACCCTCAGGCTTTGAATCTGGGCCAGTAAGATGGTGTGGTTGACGGTGTCGAAGGCTTTGGTTAAGTCTATGAACACCACCCCTACTAGTTTGCCTTTGTCCATTGCTTTGTAAGCATAGTCGGTGAACTCTACAAGGGCAGTTGTGGTACTATGACACTGCCTGAACCCATACTGGTTGGGCATTGCAGTTGATATTTGCTGATAGTTGGTCCACCACAATCTTCTCAAGGGCATTGGATAGGGGGAGAGGATTGAGATCAGCATGTAGTTTGACACATTGGTCCTGTCCCTACTTTTGTGGACAGGAGTGACCAGTGCTTGCTTCCAGGTGGCCAGGAATTTTGCCAGGGTCAGGGATTTGTTGAATAGGTTTGTAATAGGCTTGATGAGCACATCAAGAGTTTGAGACACTAGCTTCATGTCTACTCCGTCGCTACCCATCATGGTCTTCCTGAGCACTTTTTTTATATAGAATGCTGCCTCCTTTATAGTAACTCTCTTGAGGTAGTAGGTAGGTGAGAGATACGGGGTGCTTTGTCATCTGAGGGAACCTTGGCAGGGTGTAGGTAGTCAGGAGGGAGTATTGTGCCTAGATCTGTGAAGGCAGAGTTGAAGGACTCTGTGATGAGGCATGAGTCTGTGGTAGTAGAGTCATTAATGTGGAGCAGCTCTGGGTTTCTATTTTCTTCTTCCCCCAAGAGATTCTTTATGTTTCCCCAGAACTTTTTGCTGTCACCCCAGCTTTATTGAGCAGTTTCTTGTGGTGATCTGCTTTAGCCCTCCATATTACATGTGTGCAGTGGTTTCTAGTTGCCCAGTACAGCTGGTGGTCATGGTCTTTACCCGAGGCCCTGACTTTTAACCAGAGATTGTCCCGCTCCTTCATCATGGCAAGGAGCTTGCTTGTGATCCAACCATTAGTGGTCCCTGCACTTTCCTCCTTTTTAAAGTGTGTATCAGTTGTAAATATTATTGACTCCATCTGTGAAGTACTTCAGGGCCTCGTCCAGGTTTGGAAGTGTGTCAATGGGTGACCAGTCATGGTGGAATAGGGCATTTTTAAGCAATCCTAACTGACCTTTTTTCAGGATCCTTCTCTGTATAGTGATGGGGGGGCTATTTTTGAACTTATTTGACCATCTGAGGGTGACAGGGGTGTGGTCGCACAGTGTATCTGGTAGCACTTTGACCTCAGATATTCATGATGGGGAGTTTATGAGGATCCAGTCAATGAGCAAGCTCTTGCCTGTCTTGTGGTTCTTTCTGGTTGGTTCCGTGACTACTTGTGTGAGGTATGTGCTTGCCACAGTATCCTTGAGTGGCGTGGAGTTGTTGCTTTCCCATTTTATATTGAAATCTCTTGTGATAATTAAATCACTATCCTTGGGTAGGGAGGCCACTGCATCCAGGACCTTGGGCATACCATCCTATGATTTTTTTGGGGGGCAGATAAGCTGATTCAATGGTCAGTGTCTTACCCAGCTGTCCAATTTGTATTTTCATGATGAGGAGCTTGTGGTCTGCATCCATCCTGGAGATAGGGAGGATGGAGCAGTGGAAGGAGTCTTTTGTGTAGATAAAACAGCCCCCACCCTTCTTGCCATGCATATCGCTCCTGAATACCTGGTATCCAGGTTGTGCAATTTCACTGTTTTTTATATTGCTTGTCAGTTAAGACTCAGTTAGTCATGCTATGTCCGGTTTGTGTTGGGCCATCCAGGCCTGTAATTGTGTAAGCCATGCTGTTAGGTTTCAAATATTCATTGCAGCTATTGTCAGGCCCTTTGTTCGGGGTTGGGGGCATGAGGCAGCCCTGTGGGGCATTCTGGGCAAGGGGGATCTGGGCATGGGGGGGCACTTGCACCCTTCACATCCAGGGTTGCAGGTTATGGTAAACCCTTCAGGTATGCCCTTTGTTTGGCATACCTGTGGGTTTGTCGCAAGTCGCAGGACTTAGCCGCAGGGACCCTGCCCCTTTTAGAACTGGGCCCAGTGTCCTCAGTGCAACTGCACCCCTATCATATCACAACTTGCGACATGCATAGAGGTGCATGCAGAATCAGGCCTATTGAATATAACGTGTTACGGAAGGGCTTATCCTTTGTGCCCAGTTGTAATCTGAATGTTTTTGTTACAGTCGTGGATCTTCATAAATTTACCAGAAAGCTAAATATAAAGGCTTTTTTTTTAAAGAAGATTAGAATTACTCAGAAGATCATATTGATTTGTTTGATGAGAGTGCCAATAGAGCTAACAGTAATTTGGATACTGACAACCTTAACAACACTGTCAAACCTAAATCAACATTTTTATCCCTGGTCAATCAAATAGTGTCAGTTTTCGAGAAGACATGCCTCCGTAATCTGGAGCAACTTGAGTTACCTATGGCCCACTTTTACTACTGCACCACTGAGGAAAGGAATGCAATTGAGACTTTAAATGATGCTTTTCAAGATAGCTTAACTGATTAAAACACATTTAATTTATTATTGGTGAATCATCCTATTAAAGCTGTATGATATGATCTTCCAAAAGTTCACAAAAGGTTGCATAATCCACTAGCATGGCTGGTAGTGGCTAAGATTGGTTCACTTACTGACACTTTATATCAATTTATTGGCAGTCACATCAAAATGCTAGCACCTAATACATGCTCATATCCACGAGATACTACACATTTCATCAATATCTTAAATGAAATTGAAGTGAGTGAGCAATGGCTCTTTGTGACAATGAAAGTTTATTGCTTATGCACGAACATTCCCAATAAAGATGGATTGGAAGATCTGAGAAACATTTTGTACAATTAAACATCCCACTCACAGCCATATGTTGAGTTTCTCTTGAACCTGACAGAAAAAGTACTTACGTGCAACACCTTTCTTTTCAAAGACTGGATGTTTCTACAGTGCAAATGGATGGTCATGGGGACAGCCATGGACCCTAATTATGCCATTTTATACATGGCAAGTTGGGAGGAGGAATTCATCTATGGCCCCAAGAATCCATTTCTGGACAAGCTTGATATTTATAAATAATACATAGATGATTTATTTTTCATCTGGAAGGGCACATCATCAGAATTAATGAAATTTGTATTATATTTGGAATCTTCTAATAAGACTTTGAAATTTGAAGTGAACTTCAAGTGGCGGAGCTTTTCAACAGGTCACTTGAGACAGGGAGGGTACCTAGGGATTGGCGAGAGGCACATGTGGTACCAATCCATAAAGGGGGGTCGAAGGAGGTACCAGGAAACTATAGACCCATCAGTTTAACCTCGGTGGTGGGAAAATTAATGGAGAGTATACTAAAGGAACAATTGGGGGTTTACTTGGAGGAGGTGGGAGGTCTGGATAGTCGGCAGCATGGGTTTGTGCCAGGTAGATCATGTCAAACCAACCTTGTGGAGTTCTATGAATGGGTAACATCAGAACTGGACAGAGGTAAGCCTGTGGATGTATTATTCTTGGGCTTCAGCAAGGCGTTTGATTCTGTCCCCACAATGGTCTGTGGAGAAACTGATGGGGTTAGGAGTAGGCCCTTTGATGGTCAGATGGATTGAAAACTGGATAGCTGGACGCACTCAGAAGTAGTGGTCTGTGGGAGCTCTCGAACCCTACAGAGGTTGGTAGTGGGTACCACAGGGCTCGGGTCCTGGGTCCAATCCTGTTTAATGCATACATATCAGACATCAGGGATGGTATAGGGTGTGAAATGAGTCTCTTCATGGATGACTCCAAGATGGGAGCAGTAGTTGAGGGAGAAGAGGGGAGGTTGGCCCTGCAAGGGGACCTGGACACCCTGGAAAGCTGGGCTCACACATGGAAATTAAATTTCAATATCACCAAGTGCAAGGTGTTGCATCTTGGTCGGGAACCCTAAACACAGGTACACCCTGGGAGGGAGGTGCTGGAAGCCTCAACAGGGAAAAAGACCTAGGGGTCATGGTGGATACATGTATGAATAACACTGAGCAGTGCAGGAGAGCAGCTAGCAAGGCAAACAGGATGTTGGGATGCATCGCAAGGGGATCACCTCTAGGAGCAAGGAAGTGATTCTGCCGCTGTACAATGGACTGGTTAGACCACACCTTGAGTACTGTGTACAGTACTGAGACCACACTTGAAGAGGGACATACAGCTCCTGGAGAGGGTACAGAGGAGGGCAACAAAGATGATACGAGGGCTAGGGATTTGACTTATGAGGACAGACTTGAGGAGCTCTGCCTGTTTTCATTGGAGGAGAGAGAGACAGGGGGACATGATTGAGGTCTTCAAGTACCTCAAGGGAATAAATAGGGTAAACATGGAGGGATCTTTAGACTAAAGCAGGGAGGCATCACCAGAGGCATGGTTTGAAGTTGGAAGGTGGAAGGGTGAGGGGGGAAAAGAGGAGGAGGTTTTTCACTGAGAGGGTGGTGGACCCTTGGAATGCTCTGCCTGGTGAGCTGGTTCAGAGATCCACAGTGGAGAGCTTTAAGAGAGGGTGGGACAGACACAGAAAGTGGATGTATCAGATGATGGCCTGTCCCGGGGGGGTGGGGATGGATGATAGGGGTTTCTGGAGCACAAGGGATGTGAGGGTCTCGGCACCCAACTAAGGATCTAGGTTCGAGCAGACTTGATAGACCATAAGGCCTAATCTGCTGGCAAATAGTATGTTAGTATGTTAGTATGTAACTTTGATCTCCAATCAGTTAATTTCTTGGATTTAACAGTGATGTATGGAAGTGATGTAATATTCACACTAAACCGTTCAGGAAAAACACAGATAAAAATTCAGTTTTACAGTTCCAAAGCTGTCATCCTAAACATGTTATGGCCAATATCCCTGTTAGTCAGTTTATGAGAACGAACAGAAATTGCTCAAAAAATAATGACTATAAAAACAGTGCCAATGAACTGTCAGAACACTTTTTGCAGAGAGGATACAGTAAGAGTGTTGTGGAAACAGCAAGAGAAAAAGTGGACATGCTAGACAGAGAATCCTTATTGAAGCCAATGACTGTTTCCAATAATGCAATTCAAAGGGATCAAGAAGGCATTAGAAATGATACCCCTAAATTCATTACCACTTTTTGCCCACTATCATATCTAGCTAAACATATTACAAAAAAAGAATTGACATATTTTGACCACAGAGAGGAAGCTCCAACATGTAACAAAAAATTCCCCACAAGTTATTTATAACTTCAAACTTCACCTTACCTCCAAGTACATGTGTGAGTGTCAGTTAGGCACCTGAAGTCCCTCACTGCTCCTGTCCACCCACCCTCAATTCTCCATGCTCCTTCCAGTGTGCCACACTGGTCATGATGTTTTCCTCCTTCACCTTGTCCCCCCCTGACCTCCCCCTCCTGCCTCTCCCTAACACCACCCCCTCTCCCCTCATCACCCCTCCTCCCCAGATTACTTTAGTCACTGCCACCTAGCTTTCATCCCCTCCCTACCCACCCCATGCCACTTCTCTTCTTTCGACAAGGCCTCCTGTGGTGGCTGCCCCTAACACCTACTTCACTTTTCCTACTTAGCTGTCCCACTGGAGCTTAGTTGAAGCTTCTTCTGCTCTGGTGTACACTAGTATAGTTTTGTAAATATTAATTATGTTTTGTAGGTATCTGGCTGACCAGTGTCCCAGCTGATAATGCTGACTAAAATGTTTTATGTATTGTTGCACAGCCTTCATTGTAACTGTTTGTTAACATTGTGTATGTATCTTTTTGTATCTGTCTCTAGATGTGGAACTTTTGTAAAAGAGCTATTGCTCAATGTTTTTTTCCAAATACCTAAATAAATAAAATAATAAATAAAAAATAAGAGGGGGGTTAATAAGAGAAAGTACCATGTAGATGGTAATATTGGGATAAATCTGGTGACAACAAGCCCCTACTCTCAAAGGTATATTTTGATGTGGGAACTGTTCCTTCTGCAAATACAAATTGATTGGAGATACTTTTAAGCATTCAGTTCATGGTATGTCATATGAAATCAGAGATTTCTGTACCTGTAGCACTACTAATATTGTATATTTGGCTACCTGTAATACATGATACCTATTTTCCCATTCCCTCCAACTCCCCACTCCTGCCCTGCTCTGGTTACAAGTTCATACCACTGGGTGGCACTTCTGGGGTGAATCTCTACCTCACTGCAGCTATAATTCTTTAATGTTATTTTCTGGTTACTTCATATGCTGAATTTGTATTTATTCTGTATTTATTTTGACTTTCTTCCTACAGCCGAGTTGTGTCCCTTGTATGTATTCTGTAACATTCATATTGTGCCTGTATTTTGCAACTGCAGCTGTGTTGAATTCTGTATTGTATTTACTTCTGTTTTTGCTGTTTTACCACTTGTATTGTTTGCTTTCTCTGCCAACCTGTGACCCTGATCTTGCCTGAAAATGGTCCTTTGGATCAGTGCACTTACCCGGTAACCAAAGACATAAATAAATAAAATACATAAATACAATGCCCCTGTTTCTAGATTGTGAGTGCTTTTAACTTTGGCTCAGTTATCTCACTTTGAAAGCTGCCTTTCTTCTGTGATGTTTACTCAGAGACGTAAGTCAACATATTCCAATGGTTCAAAGAAAAGTAAACGTGCACAACTAGCACAGAATGCTCAGAGATGTGTGCCAAAATGTTAATGGTCTAAAGAAAAGGAAAGGAAAACCAATGGCATGGGGTGTCAGGCTGCTTAGAGATATGTACCAACACATGCCAGTGGCTCAAAGAAAAGGAAAATTGACCAAATAGTACAGTGTGGCAGAGCACTCAGAGGAACATGCAAATACATGTTAACAGTTGAATGAAAAGGAAAAGTGAACTAACAGAATAATGCTGCAGACAACTGAGACTCAGACGCATGCATCAACTCATGCTAATGGACAAAGAATTGTGAGAAAGAACAGAATGGATCATGGCAGCAGCATACATCAAGAAGAGCAAGCAAGGCAATGACCAGGGCAAACAAGCAGCTGACAGCTAGCAGAAGGATCAAAAAAGGGGCAGAATGAGACACATCAATCAAGGAGCCAGCAACATATGGAAAGTGTGGGGTCCTGCAAAAGTATAGGAGAACCCCTGAACAGGAAGCAGGCTGACTATGGATTGAAGCATGAGCCAGAAAACAGCATGTATAGGGAAGAGTGGCACACAGGTGGAGAAGAACAGCAGAGGCACTAGAGCAGCAAGGCTCCATAAGATCTGAGGGCAGAGGCACCAGAGCAGCAAACATAGAAACATAGAATTGATGGCAGATAAGGACTGCTTGGCCCACCTAGTCTGCCCATTTTTCTACTTAACAGATAAGATGAAGATCCTAGTTAACAAACAGCTTACTTCCTCCTACCCCCAGCTAGGACTGCCTTATGTCTGTCCCATGCATTCTTGAATTCCCCCACTATTCTTGACTCCACGACTTCCTCAGGGAGGCTGTTCCACGCATCCGCAACCCTCTCCATGAAAAAATACTTCTCACATTACCTCTGAGCCGTCCCCCATCTTCAAATTTTGCCCCTTGTTCTTGGCATCTCTTTTCTGAAAGATGCTACCCTCTTGGACTTTGTTGATTCCTTAAGGTACTTGAAAGTTTCTATCATGTCCCCCCTCTCCCTCCTTTCCTCATGAGTATACACTTGTTAAGCTCCTTTAGGGCTGGCCCGCTCAAGCGCCAGCTGATTTGGATTTCTGCTTGCGACGCCAGTGACCCGGGTTCACGAATGAGCACGGGTCACTGGAGGGCCTGCCGGGGGGAGAAGAACTGAGCATCCCATGGACAGTTCTCCTTCTCCGGGGGGAGGGTAGGGGACTGGTCAGGCACCTGCTGGCTCCTAGCAGAGGCTGGGAGTATCACAGGATGCACGGCCCAATGCTAACTGGGGGAGGAGTGGATGTCGGCATATGCCGTGACATCACTATGCTGCCCCAAACGGAAAAAGGGAAAATTGCTCGCTGGCCACCGGATGACGACTCTCTGCTCCCTGAGTGCCTCCAGTGCAATCCCAGGGCCTCCTGCTCCTCAGCAGCATCCCTGGGCCCTAGTAGTGTGTTCTGGCTCTATCCCCTCTGCCCGGCGCCTTCCCCCTCGGAGGAGGGGGACCCGCCAAGTGAACTTATATGCTGGGATATCCCGAGGATCAGCTGCCATATGGGGACCAGAGGAGGGCTGGGTAAGGACAGTGGGGCTGGAGGGAGCCTGTGGAGCCTGAAGGAGTGGGGGACCAGCGAGCACCGGGGGGGGTGAAAAAAAAATTCCTTTAGTCTTTCTTCGTATATCTTCTGGTGCAGACCCTGCACCATTTTGGTTGCCCTCCTCTGTACAGCCTCCACTGTGTCTATGTCTTCGCGGAGATAGATGGGGTCTCCAGAACTGCACACAGTACTATAGATGGAGTCTCACCAACTGTCTGTACAGAGGGATAACAACTTCCTGTTTTCTACTGTTGATGCCTCTCCCTATGCATCCCAGTATCCCCTCAGCCTTCCTAACTGCCTTCTCACATTGCTTGCCCACCTTTAGGTCATCTGATATAATTACCTCCAGGTCCCTTTCCATTTTTACTGTTGTCAGTATCTCACCCCCCATTGTGTACTCTTCCACAGGATTTTGTTTCCCAGGTGCATTACCTTGCACTTCTTTGCATTGAATCTAAGCTGCCATGCATTTGACCATTCCTCCAACCTTCCAAGTCCCTTCTCATCCTTTACGCCTGCCCATTGTGTATCAACCCTGTCACAGATCTTTGTGTCATCTGCAAAGAGACATACTTTTTCTTCTAGTTCCTCTGCAATGTCACTTATAAAGACGTTAAAAAGGACCAGTCCCAGTACTGAACCTTGCGGTACCCCGCTAGTAACCCTCCTTTCCTCACTGTGGACTCCGTTTACTACTACCCTTTGCATCCTGTTGTCTAGCCAATTGTTTGTCCAGGCTACCACTCCAAGGCTGGCTAACTTGTGTATTAATCTTTTGTGTGGGACTGTATCAAATGCCTTTCTAAAATCTAGGTAGGCCATGTCCACAGCCCCTCCCTGGTCTACTACTTTGGTCACCCAGTCAAAGAAATCTATTAGAGTCATCTGACATGACCTTCCCATCATGAATCCATGCTGTCTTGGGTCCTGTGCCCCACTGGCCTCCAGGAAGTCAACAATTCTTTCCTTCAGAAGTGATTCCATCATTTTCCTACCACTGAGGTCAAACAAACTGGTCTGTAGTTTCCTGCCTCTGTTCTGCTCCACATTTGTGAAGAGGAATCACATCCACCCTCCTACAGTCCTCAGGTACCACCCCATTTTCCCATGATTTGTTAAAGAGAGTCGTCAGCAGTGTCACTAGTTCTACCCTTAGTTCTTTTAGAATTCTTGGGTGAATCCCATCAGGCCCCATTGCTTTGTCCACCTTCAATTTTATTAGTTCTTTCAGAATCCTTTCTTCTGTAAATGGACTGGTATCAACCCCCTTCCTCAGAGTGTTTCTCTTGTTTGGTTTAGGTACTGCCCCCCCCCCCCATTCCTTTGTGAAAACTGAGCAGAAATATTAATTCAGTATCCCTGCTTTTTCACTGTCACCCTCTGCCTACATTCCCTCCCCTTTTTTAAGCCTCAGTATCCCTCCTTTGGTCTTTCTTCACTCCCTAAAGTACCTATAAAAGGTCTTATCCCCCTTCTTAACAGAGTTGGCTATCCTTTCCATGGTTTGGACCTTTGCTATTCTGACTACCTTCCCTGCCTCTTTCTGCTTTAACTGATAAAGTTCTCTGTCCTGCTTCTTCTGTGTTTCCTTATATTTCTTGAATGCTATCCTTTTCTCCTTAACCTTCCCTGTCACCTCTTTTGAGAACCATAGCATTTCTTTCCTTCATTGTGTTTTGTTGATTTACTTTACACAAAGGCTTGTTGTCTCTGTGATGGCTGTTTTGATTACTCCCCGTTGTTCCTCCACCCCTCCTTCTTGCCAGTTTGTTAGTGCTTTTCTGAGGCACTCTCTCATTTTTCCAAAGTCAGCCCTCCTAAAGTCCAATACTCTTGCTTTTGTATGGCTCGATTGTATGCTCCATAAAATCTGAGGGCAATGGAACCCTTAATCCAGCAAGGAGCAAGACAGCAAAGACACAAGGTCACCCAGAAAATTTGTCAGCTGCCATACCATGTGACTAAGGCAGGCAACAGGCAGGGAAGTGAAAAACAGAACCCACAGACATCAGCATGAGAAGAATGCTCAAAGGGTAGGACCACTGACAGAGAGGTGGAGGAGGTTAAGAAAATCAGAAGGAGAAAGACAGGAATAAAAGAGTTGTTACAAAAAAGGCAGGCAGTTAGGAAGGAGAACTGCGGGCAGCAGAAGCCTGTCGATGAAAATGAGCACTGAGGGAAACTTATGCATATGCAGTGTAAATACCACTTGGTAGGGAGAGTGGACTGTGTCACATAAGGGTGATCTGATGCCAAATTTGCATTTGGTGACCACAACAAACTCTTTCATTTGTCTCAGCCATAGTCAGTCTGAAGGAACTCAGTTTCTATGCACTCTGACATTATGATGCAGCATTTTCTACAATCAGCATAAACTAAACATGTGCAAGTTTATGGTAAGGCACATGACCTGCAGCAGCCAGCCAAGAAGGTTGGGACTACAGAACACTGAGTACTGCATAGATTTCAGTGCCATTTCCATCTCTGTCTCATCACTGAGGGATAACTCCTCAGAGTAGTTCATTTCTTCTCAGAAATGGTGATTTGTGATAAAAAAAACTGTTTAAAATTATCAGAAAATCATGGAGTTCTAGTCTAATTAGATAAATAACACCAGTGAAACTTGATTTCTGAAACAGAGGTCAATGAGAGTAATGCTGCTAAAAAGGAAAAGGGGGAAGTGTGCAGTGTGTCACATTTTTCAGTTGTAGCCCTGCCTGTAGAAGGTCACAATAGCTTAGAACAATAACTTCACTTTAAGTTTGTTGAGCAACAATTGTCTTTACAATGTCGTAGAATAGCAAATCATTACATTACAATTGAATAAGTTAATATTAGAATATGTTTAAGAGCATACAGTACAAGGAGGGCAATACATTCAAAAAATATGTCATCATGAACATTATACAGTTGAAAAACATTTCATAGTTGCTACAGAGTTTACTACCAAATAAAGTAACTGAACACTACCCCGTCCATTTCACAAAATGTCTCTTCTAGCCATTTATCCTGACAATCCCATTTAGTAAGGGCAGCAGTAACAAAGTGTTAGGAATAGTGCAAAATCTGCATGTAGTTAAATGAAAATACAGGAGGATCAAAATATTTGCATAGTTGTAATATTAAATCTAATTAATACAAACAACAGAATAAGGAAGCACAATTTTGAAAGTATCATCATGAGATGAAATTTGACATGACTCATAGCATATATAGACAAATAAACCAATTTTAGTTGTATAGGAATATTGTACTTATTGCACAAAGAGTATAGGAGGTTAAAATCTTTAGATATCCTGGAAACAAGAGTAAACAAAACATAGAAGGGTTCAGGTGTGGTTACCCACACCCCTGAATAAGTATTATCATCCATAATCTCATACCGTCTGAAAGACAGACAAAGAAAAGAAAGTCTTTTGGAGGATAAAGCCTTAATTGTCCCTCTATCCCCAACCAGAAATAACTTGGAGAACTCCTTTATCACTTTTGGATGTTCACTGGCAGTATTTATTAAAAAGGCAAAATCATCTATTTTCATTTACATCCCAAGTTCATGTCCAACAATAAGTATTTACGTATTTTGACATAACAGTCCCATATCACTTCTAAGACATAACAGTCCTGTCTTCCCTCTGGTGGTTCTTCGTCTTGTGCTCTTCCTCTTCTACTTTTCTTCTCAGGGTCCAGACACAAGGATCTGGCCCTCCTCCCTTTCTCATCACCATAAACCAGGTACCACCTCACCCAGACCACTACCCCCCCCACCAGGTGTGGACACAGCGATCCACCCCCAGCTCTATATCCCTCTCTCGGTACTCCCATGCCTGGGTTCCTTTGTCCCCAGCTCTCGGTACCTACCCACCTCCACCCTCTGCCTGCCCCACTTTTTCCCCTTGCTCCCGAACCCCTTCCACTGATCCATCTCCAGCATGCGATGGAAGATGGGGCTCCCCCCCTTGCAGGTTAACCCTTAGGCCCCTTCTTATTGATATCCCATACCATTTCCCTGAAAAGCAGGAGGAACAAGCCCAAGCCAAACTCAATCAGGTGAACCCCATCTGACCTGTACACTGCCTCATGCTCGTATGAAATATCCCTATGTCGTATGTGCACCCCCCATTTCAATCACTGCACTAGCCACCTTTCTGTTCAGGCTCTGGCATGCCACCTCTATTGCTTTAGGCTCTTTCACACCCCTCCATACCCTCCAGGATGTAATCTCAGATCAGCCAATCACTACCTGCAGCCACCAGCCCTTCACCTTCTCTAGATCTGCTAGAATGTCCCTCAACAGGGACCTCCAAGGCACTGTACCCAGGTTGTTAGCCCCTAGATGAATAATGATAGAGTCCGGTGTGGCCCAGCACACCCAAAGCTCTTCCAACAGGGGTAGTAGCTGTGACCAATGCATGCCTCTCAGGCCCCTCCACTGCACCTTGGTGTGCTCAGATCCCGGGTGCAACTGCATCCCTAGCCTCATGGTGGTTGCAAACCTCTCTTCCCAGTAGATGAAGGAGTGCCCCACCATTCACACTTGTCTCTTGGAGCCTGCTGTGGGAAGAGAAAAAGGAATATGAATTAGCCATTGACAACACCTTACATATCTCCTGTACCAGTTCGATGTCCATCTCCCACCCTCTTGACCTCCCTCTCCCCTGCCCCTGTAGCAGCCACCTCTGAAGCTGCCCCAATCCAGAAGACATGTGGGGCAAAATGATTGGGGTTCTCCCCCATGAATACCACCACCTTCTTCAGTACTGCCCCCGCCTGAAAACCAATCACTGGGGATCCATCCCCATGTATGAAACAGGCTCCCGACCTATGGCCCCTAACCTTCCCATATTCCTCCATGGCCTGCACTGTGCAGACTCCTGCACCGGCCTGCTTGAGCAATTGCACTGAAGCGCCCTTACCCCACTGATCCATTTTGGACCACCAGAGCCAAATGACCACCTTCTCACCCTCCATCCTCACATCCACATCCTGTAAACCTGCGGCAGTCACCCCCTTCCTGGGTGCCACCATCTCTCCAACCCTGAAAGCCCCTTTCACCATTACAGCAAAGATCGCCTGGAACAGGAAGGCCTCTTTAGTGGAACTGCACATGTGGCACAGTGCCCATACCACCTTCATGAGGAGTGGCCCCATCAATGGCCATCTCCCATCCTGTCTTGATCCCTACCCCCTCATCCAGCCCGTGACCATCAGCCTAATGACACTGTTTCCTGCTGCATCCTCTCAGCCATGATCCCGGCAAGCCCAGTTAATCCCAACCAGCTGGACCCCCATGGTGGTGTGAGCCACCCCCTTCCCATTTCTCTACCACGTACTGCATAACCTGCTCCTCGTGGACTGGCAACTCTGTCTCCCAACCCCTCCCAGCCCAATGAGCCTGGAAACTTGCCCAGGCCTCCTCATAGGCCTTCAGGGTATTGGCTGACTAAGATGCTTGATACAAGGCCCTAGCCATCACCCTCCAATCTCCCACATCCAGTCTGGATCCCTGATCCAGGTATGTGCAGCCTGCGGTGCCAACTCGTAGAACCACTCCATCTGTAAATGAGAAAGACAGTCAGCCACCTCATTCTTTGCCCCCTCAATGTGTTGAGCCCTAAATGACAGCTTCAAATGCAGCCCTACCAATACCATGTGCCTTAAAACCCGACCAACAGACTCCATGTGGCCACTCTGTCTGTTGATAACCTTTACCACACCCTTGTTATCACACCAGAATAGGATGTGCCGACCCACCATCCGGGCACCCCATAATTCCAGGGCCACCCAGATCAGAAAGATCTCAAGGAATGTAATGTCCTTGGTCTAGCCCCATTCATGCCATCGGGCTGGTCATGCCTCCGTGATCTACTCCCCCCAAAAATATGCCTCTATCCCAAAGCCACCCGCTGCATCCATGTACAGCTCCATTTCTGCACTACATGCCCATTCCTCCTGCCAGAAAGTCTCCCCATTATATGACTCCTAAAAAAACCTCCCAAACCTGCATTTCCTCCTTAACCCCCCTGTTTATATCCACCCAGTGATGGGGTTGTTTTGCCTTCCCCGTGACCCTCCCCAACCTCCACGTAAAAGCCCTGCCTGGGCTTATGGCCTTGCAAGCAAAATTAAGGTGTCCCAGCAGCTGCTGGACCTGTACCAGTGGCACCCTCCATCTCCCAGACACTGGCATGAACAACCCCCGTAGCCACGCCACCTTGTTCCCTGGCAGCCGAAACACTCCTCCTCGGTGTCCACCTCAATCCCCAGAAACTCCAGTGTCTGTGATGGGCCCTCAGTCTTACCAGCCACCAGCAGGAACCTGTTTTGTTTGCACATGTCCTGGAAATCAGTCAGCATCTCCTGGGTCTCCTCCTGGCTGGCCCTGATCAGCAGAAAGTCATCCAGGTAATGAACCACTCTCCTGTACCCATACCAGGCCCCAAACAACCATTGCACCCATGAACTGAAAGCCTTGAAAATGAAACATGCTACCAAGCACCCCATGGACATTGCCTTGTCAAAATAAAGCCCACCCTTGAATTAGAAGTTGAGCAAGTCCCAGTCCTTGGGGTGGACCGTTAGCAGGCGAAAAGCAGACTCTATGTCCATCTTCACCAACCAAGCATCCTCAGTTGCCCGGATCAATTCCACCACCTGGTCCAGTGAAGCGTACAAGACTGTGCTCAGCACCCACGGGATCCCTCCATTCACCGACCCTTCATCGGGGTAGGATAGGTGATGTATGAGCCAGAACTCCCCCGCCTGCTTCTTCGGTACCACTCCTAATGATAACACTCGAAACTGCTCACAGGGAGGCTCGTGCATCAGCCCCTCCACTCTCCCTGCCCTGACCTCCTTCAGGATTTTCCCCCGGCCTATGTCCTCCTTCCCTTTTGCCAATCCCAGATTCATCACCCACATCCCCACTCATGCCCCCTCAAAACCCAGCAGAAAACCGCTTTTAAAACCAGACCTCAACAGCTCTGCCCCTCGCCTGCCACGGTAGCCCGCTGTCTATTCTTCCACTACCCTTAACCTGATGGGGGTGCAAGCCAAAGCATAGCCCCACCTCCCCTCCCCTCCCCAAATCCCACCCTAATTCCAACCATAGTTGGACATATAGCCCCCCCGAGGGCCCCCACACCCCATCCCCAGCCCCCTGCCTTCCTCGAAAGGGCTGTTCTTGGGACTGCCCACTCGGCAGTCTTCCTTTTTCACCCCCCTTGTCTACAGCTCATCTCTGGGTGTGACCCCCGCACTGCAAGCATACATGCCTAAACTTGCAGCTAGGCCATGTACACGATGCCCGGTTAAACTCCCAGCAAGTCTTGGCACCCTGGCCAGTGCTACTCTCTTTCCCTGCTCTGTCACCAGCCCCGCCGTTGAACCCGAAAGTATTCTCATTCACAACTCTGTGTAGGTGCAGTCCCACCGGAGGTCACCCTTCACTGCCACTCTCCTACAGAATGCCTCATCATACTTAAGCCAACCAAACCCCAGCTTTGTCTTGTATGCATCTCTGATGATTGCCATATACATCAGCAGCGGGATTGCCAGGTCTGGCTGCTTCTCCAGCACCAATGCTTTATAAATCAGGAAACCCACCTGTTATGTATCAATGCTCTTACCCTTACACCTGGCTTCCTCTGTTTTGTGCCCCACCACTGCAATAGCCACCACCATCTCTGACTTGTCCACTGACTCCCTTTGCTCATACTTTTTGGCCGTCTCCTCATCCACTAACCCAAAGATATCCACGTACTCCCCTTCCAAATTTTTTATTTTATCGAGACTGGTACGTGGCCACCTAGCATAAAGTCAGGCGGTCCTTTGCACAGCTTCCATGCCCTGCCCATGGTGCCCGCCCCTCCTTTGCCCTGCCTGCCTTTCTCTCTGATGGCCTGCAAATCCCGCACCATTATTGAGACCCCCTCCTCCCCAATGTCCCCCAACAAACCCTCAATGTACTCTTTCAACTCCATATCATTGCTCATATCTATCTTGCCCTTACCCCCATCCAGCTGTGGCCCCACCTGGACCTGGTTAGGCCCCACATCTGCCCTGGGCTCCAGCAGAGGGCTGGGCGCCACCTTCTTTGGTCTTTTGTTTGCTTTCATGGCTCGCTCATCTCGATCCTTCCTCTTCCTCTGGGCCTCCTCCTCTGCCTCCTTTTTCTTCGCCACCTCCATTAATTGTGTTATCTGCATCATCAACTTTGAAGCTTCTATCAACATGGTAGTGCTGGACATTGGAGCCTTTTTGGGTGCCATCTCTACCATTGTCTCCTAGGCTACATAATAAGAAACACATGATCATATCACAAAGCTTCACTGGTTGCACAACACCACCGCCCCTGCTGCACCATGTTAGTGGCAAAATTGAGCCCCCTCCCCCAGAGAGGCTGAAAACTCATTCACCCGGATGGCCTCCCACTATAGCTATGCCCCCAGCCCCCAGATCAACCCACTTCCAGCTGCTGTGCTTCCATTCATTCCTTTATTTATTAGCTTTATTCCATTAACTCTATTTCTACTGCTTCCAATATTATTATAACTTATTTATTTATTTTTTTATAAGAGACACACTATGCTGAAACCTGTTTACTGGTGCACCCTGGGAGCACAAGGGAGTTAAGTGATTTCTGCTGGGTCACACAGTATGCAAGTCTGGGCTGTGGGATTCATACCCTGGTCTCCAGAAATTGCAGCTCAGAGCCTTAAATCACTGCCCTATACTGCCGCTTCCGATTTGTCTCTCTCTTTTTTTTTTGAGAAAGACAGCCCCTATCGCCCATGAAACTCCAACCCTCTGAGCCACTCAGGCCACCTGCACACACTCCCCTTCCAGGAGCTCCTGCCTCTGCTGCTCCCCCTCCCATAGCCATGATGTAAACCAAAACTACTGGCCCCATGTGCCTGCCACACCTTGGCCTGCTGCCACGTTAAACAACCTCCCACCTAGCTGGAAAAGCTCACGGCCTCTCTCCCCACCTCTCTGCCCCTTCAAGGCAACCTTCCAGTCTCAACATGGTGACTGCTCCATGCAGATGCTCCTCCATGTCCCACGGACAAGCCTCCATGCCTACCTGGCCCTCTGTCTTAGTTGGGGCCACCCCATGAGGCAGGTAGCAAGCAAACTCCATTTGAGTTGGCCTCAGAGGCCCCACACTAAGGCTGGTGTCACACCACAACACCAACCAACATTATCTGGCCTTGCAAGAACAAAACCCAGGCTCACCATGCCATATGCCCCCTGCCACATGGTGTCAAAACTCCCAGATCAGCCCCCCAGGCCCCAAGAGACAAAGACAATGGCCGCTTCCTGACCCCATTGCACTACCGCGCCATTAGGCCTGATGGCTGTATGCCCCATTCGGCAAAACCATGCTGTCCAAACCAAACCAATGCCATGTGGCAATGCAGAACCGTGCCTTGCTGCTCAGCCACCAAAACCCCTTAGGCAATCCCCACTGGCCATACCCCACCATGTGGTGCCCCTACCTGCAGCCCACGTCTCCGGGCCCAAAGCAACAAATCATACCTGCATTTAAAATTGCGCTGTGCAGGATCACCACATGCTGGCCCACCATCAGTTCCCCCACCAGCATGCCACACTACAAACAGGCCTTCTTGCCAGCTCCCATGACTGCTGCCCTTCCAGCTACATGGCCTATTGCTGGGTCTCCTGTTCACTTCACATTCAGCAAAACAATCACCACAAACTTCCTTGCAACAAACTGCTTATTATTATTTTTTTTTTTTTTAGAATACAAACATCCCAGAAGCCAAACCAGGAACATCACCTACCTCAAAACCCTGCTGCCTGAAAAGCTGTGCACATTACCCTGGATATCCACTGCCATGTGACCATCTAGCTTGCTATAATCTGAGCACCTGCTCATAAAATCTGTTGAAAATCTCCATCTAACTGCAACACCAGATTGCATCACCATATGACTTCTAAACTTTATCATTTTTTTTAGCTATTCCAACACAATTACCTCTGCAAAGTATCACCATAACAGGAAACCCTCAAATTGATCCAACCTACACCTCTTGTCTGTTGTCTTACCAACAGGCCCCAGACCCTCAGTGCCTTACCTTATACTGCCAACGATGTGCTGTAGAATATTACAGCAGAAAGAGGGCTTGCGGTGAGTTGCCTGCCCTTAAGTTCCCCTCCAAGGACCCCTATTTGGCCCTTCCCCCTGGCCAATGGCCAGTGAGCTCCCAGGCCTGGTCGTTTGACCCCTCCATGAGATCATCGCCCTCTCCCCTTTTTCTGTTTTTTTCCCCCTCTGCCTTTACTCCTGGATGTGTCTCAGGACAACCTGGCCTGCCTTTTAGTTGCAAGCCTAATTAGCCCAAAAGGGGAACAACAAATACTCTCTGGATTTTATCAATGCAATATTAATTGACTGAAAATATACTATGATTTATAGTTTTAATGACAAAAGGAAGCCAGCCAGCCTTTTCAAAATCATAGGATCACATGAATTGTATAACATAAAACTTATCTGATTTGAGGTGAGATAGCAATTAGCCAAGATAGGTCTTAGCCAGAAAGATCTGTTGTGTCCATAAAAAAGACAAAAAAATGTAATATGCTTCAAATAGTCAACTACTTGGCCTCCACATTTGCAACATTTTGAGATAACACCTGAACATTTTGTCAAAAAAATATGTAATTTGCTTCATGAAGTTCCATTTGAAATCCGATAATAACTTTCCACTCGAGAGGATTAGATATACATATCAAATAATATTGGAGTTGATGGCAGGTTTTAATTTGTCTATACCACTAGTAACAATTTAAGGGTGAAATACATTTAAAATCTTGGCTGACAGCAATATCTCTAACACTGGTCTTAATTTGCATTTTAATTACAAAGAAAGGCTTAGAATATATTTCATATAACAAGTTACCCAGACTGAATAGGAACAGATAATGTCTGATAACTTTGATGAATGCACAAATTATTTTTTTTATGTAAGAAATCTCTTCTTTGAGACATTGTCTAGATAGCCTCGTATCCGGCAGAAGGAAAAGGCCAAGTAAAAAAAAAAAAATTAAAGACTTCTCCTTTGCTAAGGTAGAAATAGAAAACTGATCTATTTCAGCTCTTAGTATTTCAGATGGTACAGAACTTGGAACTGACAATACATAGCTCTATTTTTTATTGAAGACAATTTCTAAAGGGAATAGATTGGAAGTACCCCATATTTCTTCTGCATACAGAATGCATGACTTAATTTTGGCATTAATGACAGAAAGAATGCATTTGATTGTTCCTTTATCAAGTTTACAATTAAACTTATAATTATGCCAGTGTTATTTTAGTCTCCAGAATCTTCAAATGTTTTTTGCAAGAAAATTATCAGAAAAATCTTTTATCCAAATACTTATAATAAGTTTTAGATATATTCACCTCAGTACTCTAGTATAGACATGGTAGCTTTTTGGTTTTAACTCCAAAAACCAGAAGTTGGTCTTGTCCCTGTTTATGACCAAACCACTATCCTGACACAACTCAGCAAAACAATTCATCTGCCTCTGTAAGCCTAACAGTGACGCGGATACTGAGACAATAACATTGGCATATGCCAGATAAGTTACAGGCCTATCAAATATCTTGGGAGACTGAAAGTCTGTGTTATATGATTGAACTATAATGGAATTAATATATAAATTGTATAGAGTTGGAGCTAAAATGCATCCCTGATGGACATCTAATTTTTACTGAGTTGTAGATGTTAGATTACCAAAGTGATCATACTGAACTTGGACTCATGTCTTATAATGAAGCCTAATTATGGTATCTAATCAAATGTGATCCATTCCCATTAAACCTAATTTTTGTCATATCACTTTATGACTGATACTGTGGAAAGCTGCTTTAAGGTCCACAAAGCAACAGTGTAGTTTTGCCTTTTTTGTCCTTGTGTACTTATGTATTAAGTGGGAAAGAACATAACAGTGTTGGATAGTTGAGCAGTTATGTCTGAAGCCATTCTGAGCTTTATCCAATAATTGAGAATCATGAATTCAAGTCTCTAGCTAAACTAAAATGATTTTACAAAATATTTTTTGGGATGTATCTAATAGGTTATTTGGCCTATCCATTCTAGGGTTAGCTACTGATCCCTTTTATCGCTAGCATATATTATGCTTCCCTTCAACTGTCAGGGAAGTCCTCACCCTGAATGAATCTATTAAATAGTTCCAGAAATATGGAGGACCACCAATCTGGAAAACTCTGATGCATATCTGCCAGTATTTGATCTGGGCCAGGGGGCTTTATTTAATTTGGTCATCTGAAAATACCACCAACAGCTTAATCTGGTTCAATTTCAGTTGCTTACCATCTGTATCCCCCTCCCTCTGGTTGCCCCTGAAAAAGGGACTTCTAGACCTAGTGGGCTTACTGGGTCAACAAAATTCAATAAATAAATAAATAAATAAAAGCTTGTCAGATTTCTTCTAAAGAAATAAATAATGGCCTTGGAGCAAAATAGAAATATATATGTGCTTTAAGTTCATAATATATGGAGCATCTTTATTCCTCCAAGGATGAGAAATATAGGGTTGAAAATTATATTTCCCAAGAGTGAGGCATGATGTAAGCGTCAATTGTGGTAGAATACTGAGTATATTGGCAACCAAAATGTAATGCCAAAATGTGCTCTATGATGCAAGTGGGGAGTAGGAACACACGAGCAGGATACACTCTAAGAAGGGAGGCAATCAAAGTAACAGAACAGGAGAGGGATGTGGGGATTATAGTCTCATCCAATCTTAAGGTAGGAAACCAATGTAACAGGGTGGTGTGAAAGGACAATGAAATGTTGGCATGCATCAGCAGGGGCATAACTAGTAGAAGGAGGGAGGTAATGATTTCTCCTTACAAAGCCACAGTGAGGCCCTGTCTGGACTACGGGGTCCAGTTCTGGAGACTACACCTCTTCAAGGACATAGAGGGAATGTAGAGGGTTCAGAGAAGGGCAACCAACATGGTGTAGGGTATGCAAGAGAAAACATACAAGCAGAGGTGCAAGGAGTTGGATCTGTACACACTGAAGATTAGAAGGGAAAGGAGTGACATGACTGAAACTTTTAAAAATGTGAAGCAGCTCAACAAAGTAAGGGAAGGGTGTTTATTTAAGAAAAAGGAGGGATCCAGAACTAGAGGGCATAGCCTCAGACTGCAGGGAAGAAGATACAGAGGCAATGTGAGAGGGTGATTCTTCACAGAGAGGGTGGTGGAGGCCTGGAATAGACTACCAGAAGAGGTAGTTGGGGCTGAATCAGTGGAGGGATTCAAGAGGGCATGGAACAAACATATGGGGCTGATGCTGGAAGAAAGGATGATGAGTAGGAGGAAATAGGACAGCCTAGATGGGCTGGTGTGGTCCTTTTCTGCCATCAAGCACTGATGATTCTGTGATTCTATATCCCATACTTGCCATAGACCAAATACCTCAGTGTTTCATTCCAATATAATCTTTCTTAGTTTATTTCACATCATAACAGTGTTTTTCCCTCTCTATTTAAAGAACTTTTTTGTAATCCTTCCTGTGTTTATTTAAAATTCTAAGATTATCCTTCATTCTGTGTTTTTCAGTATATCTCACTAAATTATTTAATTTATTTTTTGCATTGCTACATGTCTTGTTGAACCAAGTCTGATTATCATATCTTTTGACATTGTTTGTTCTTAATAGTGGTTTGAGAAAAAGATTGATTTTAGTCCATATTCTCTTGACAGCCTCCCCATCTTTAAATATCACCAGCAGTTACTTCAGTTCTCCAAGATGAAACTGGATCTGAATTTAATTTCATGGAGAACATATCTACTGTATCAGCTTGCCATTTTATTCTTTTTGATTTACCACCTCCAGGATATTATCTTCCACTAAATTTTATTGAGATGCTAAATTATTATTATCTGGAACAGAGAAGGTGACAAGTATTGTTCAAGTTCAAGTTTATTGTGAAGGGATAGCTCCATTGAGCAAGCTCATTTGTAAGTAGGTCCCTTGTGCAAACAGTGATACAGACTTTTGCAAGCATGTTAAAAACAATACATGGAACAAAATACAAAACAGAGGTACATAACATGAAACAGGAATTGCAGTTTCTAAACAAGGTATATACAGTATATACAATACTGCATTCGGCAAATAATTCAGACCAATGCAATTGCACAAAAACATTAC
Organism: Neoceratodus forsteri; assembly: GCA_016271365.2. NCBI lineage: Eukaryota > Metazoa > Chordata > Ceratodontiformes > Ceratodontidae > Neoceratodus > Neoceratodus forsteri. Next base: position 588,850,109 of record CM057449.1, on the reverse strand, counting down.
ATGTAAAAATAAAGGAAATAGGTAAGTTAGAGCAAGGGATTAGGGGGGTGTTGGAGAAAGTGCAGACTCTGAATAATTCATAATTTTAAAATCTGACAATTTTTCTGTAGCCTACTGGTTAACCCAGGCAATATCAATCACTGAAGATCCCAAAGGGCCCATATAGGTGAAGTACCCCTCTGAGTCCTGAGGGGTTTGGCCATTCACCAAAATTAGGTTTAAATAAGTCATTATTGTATCCAGAATCAATCCCTGATGGCTAGTTTTACTATCCTTGGAATTTTGGCTCATTTGAAAAAGAGGATTAATTATATAAAGTCTAGTATTATACTCATCCTGTGATGCACTGGATCCATTACTTGAACAAATTCTGGCATTAAAATCATCAATAACTATAAAGAAATAATTCTCAAATTTAGCCAACAGCTCATCCAATACATATCTAAGTTGCTTCCCTAATGTTGGTGAATATATACCACTAGTTCTAAAAGGTAAGAAAACATTCAATAAAATAATTTTAGAAAAAAATATTCTGTATTTTAAGTGCCAAGAGTAAAAATAAGTCATAGGTGAGTTTAACTGTTTGATAATTTAAAGAAGTCTTCAAAAAAGTCATTAAACCTCCTGGCTTCTGCCAGCCTTATTAGGTTTTATAGCAGGACATATACAAGCTCAAATGGGCAGACTAGGTGGGCCATAGGCCCTTATCTGCCGACACTGTCTATGTATCTATGTATCTATATATAGGGTGTATATCCTGGTATCACGGATAAAGTATTATTAGATCACCAAGTTTCCTAAAGACATAACATATCAAATCCCAGGAAAAAATCTATAATTTCTGATTTGCCAATTTACTTGCTAACCCTTTAACATTCCAAGACAAAACTTTCAGATCAAAATTTTGTATTGCTCATACATTACAAGGATTTTCCAGTAATAAAACCAATGCTGAATTGTTATTCCTGAGTTATAATGAGAAGATTATTTTTTTGTTGAGCCATCAGAGTCAAAACAAGGTTGCCTTCTAAATTCAGTAAAATCAATTTGGGCAATACCGGTACCATCCAGTACCTGGGAAACTGGATCAATCTGAGCAGATCGGCTCTGCAAGTTTAGGAGTTTTAAATGTGATATGTATCTGAGGACTATCATTAATGCCACTAAGCACTGTAATACATTCAATTGCATTTTTCTCTATATTAATTCTGAAGATAAGTGTTAAGAATATTCTGATATCTCTCAGTACCAATTGGAGCTAGTGGAGAAGTCTTATATTCAAAGAGGGAAAGAGTTATTTCCCTCCATGGTTGCTTGTGTGCTTCCATGTATTTGTTTGTTACTTCTCTCACTCTAACTATTCTTTCCCTATCCATGTCCTTTTCTGACTGTGTGGAGAAGACAGTGGGCAGCAGGTTGCAGCAGCCTCAAATGGGGGCAGGAGATGGGGGGGTTATGGAGCAGGGGAAAGGGGGAAGCTGAGAGCTGCTGTCTCAACTGTTGGGCAGGAGATAGGGGCATCAGAACGCCTTATAGTATGTCTAGTTATACAGATACATGATGCATTTTCACACACAGAAACCCTCAAAGAACTGAATTTTATGAGTTCATACAGTAAATGTTCCTAAAATAGCAGAGTGTGGCAGACACATGTTTGTCAATCTGACATAAAAACAAAATTGTTCTCACGTGAGCCTATTTATTGAGGCTACATCAAAGACACACTGCTTCTATGAATTAACGGAATGTTGATTTATTTTATATCCATTAAATGACCACATGTTATTTAGCCAGAATAGAATGCAGAGTTTGATGATAGAGAACTGACATCTGTGATAAAGACAAGGTAATTTCTCACAGACATTCATGCATAATTATACCATTTCAGTTCAGCACTGAATCAAAAATTATCAACTTATTATAAGAAAAGAAAGATAGAGTTTAAGCATATCTCTCTAAACACAAACCAGATGGGTTACTAAACTCTGAGTGAAAACAATTAGCTCTACAGACTGCTCTAACTAGGAACTGCAACAGCTTATTCAGTCAATCAGAGACTTAATTGCTGAAGCAGCAGGCTGGACAAGTATAATGTCATTGCTCACTGACAGGGACAGAAAAATCATCACTGTTTACAGTTACTGCAGAGCACATCAACAGATGCTGATTTAAAGAAAACCACAAACCTGAACAGCATACTACTTTCAGGAAACATTAATCATGACACAGGGATGTGAATTCAAGCTTTTTGTGAAATATGTGTGCATTTGATCTTTAACATTATCAGGTCCCACAGCATCATTCATATATCTCTGCTTAGTTTTTTATCAGAATTTTCCAACAGGGAGACAGTTACGAAAGTCCCTTCTTTCTTCTGCATACCAGTTTGATTAACAGTGTTATGGCACTTAGTTTTCTTAATTTTTCAACTTGTATTTATTGTTGTTTTAATTTAGTAATGTTCCCTCTTTCAGCAGTTTTTCTTTTATGAGAATTAACAGTCTTCCTATTTTTATCTTTTTGTTTAGAAAATTGAGCATTCTGTGTATTAATTATAACAATAGAATCTTCCCTGGAAAAAAGGTGGAGGAAGGGTAACTTGAATTCCCCTATTGTAGTTTTTACATATAGAAAGTGGATCATTAACAAGAATATCACTAACAGAGTGCTCATGATGAGAAGTCACCGACTTTGTCAGTTGAGTTACTAAGGCCTGATTATCAAATACATTAGACTTCAAATTCTCCAGTTCTTCCTTAATAGCCCACATATTTTCCAACATAATATTAGCATATTAGGGATTTTTGATAATTTCCAAAATTTGCTTAGAAAGTGAAGAAGAGAAAGCAACATTTTCTTTATCCCTAATAAATTTTTTATCAGTTTCTATACCATCAATATGATTTAGATCAGGTGAGACAGATAATTCTCTCCTGTTATTTTGTCCATTGTAAACAGAGGACTCTGTTACCAATGTTTTAAGTCTAGATATAGTTTCACTTTGATCCTGCATAACTAGAGCTAAATTATCTGTGGTATGTAATTTTAATGCAGTGCTCTTTCCATTTTTCAACCTGGAAGATTTACCTAATTGGGACATAGAGTTACCACCTGGACTATCCTGTGTAGACCCTTGAGGTGAAAAGGTCAAGGAGCAAGACTCAATATTATCACTTTCATGTACAGGACTGTGAGTCAAAGAGTATCAATAAAAACTAATATTAGATGTTAGCAAGGAAATTTCATCTGGTTTCAAGAAAACAAAATGACTCCCAGAAAAGGATGACTTTTCAGTATTCCCAACTTGATTTCCAGAAAAGGTATCCTGAAAATCAATTAAAGGAGTATGGAGTACTGTAGAGGCGGGGGACAAGCCTTCCAAATATTCAGCTATCCTTGGCTGCAATGGAGCTTCCCATATTGAGCTATTTTTATTATTCACAGTATCATAGTCAATACAAAGCATTATCTGGACCTAAGCCCATTTTGCTTGCTGAATACCCTAGTGTAAAAGAACGTTTGTAATTTTAAAACTCATAAATTTTATTTTGACTGTAAGTGTCCAGTCTACTTTGAATATTTCCAAAGAAGGACTATCTACCACTACTTTTGGAAGTGCATTCCAGTGGGGAACTACCCTCTGACTAAACCAGTATTTACATTTTAATAGTCGCCATCTTTGTTGATCTATCTGTAAACTATGTGTTCTAGTGCTATATTTCTTTTTCTTTACTACCAGCCCCAATTCTTTTCTCAGCTTATGGTCCTGCATTGATTTATATAACAAGACTGTGTCACCTCTCCAATGTCTATATGTAAGTGAATAGAGATTTAGCTTCCTCATCCTCTCCTCATATGTCATCCGCTTAATACCCTTCACTGCTCTAGTTGCACTCCTCTGTACTTTCTCCACTCTCTCAATCTCCCCCCTCTCATATGGTGCTAAAACCTGAGAACAATACTCAATTTGAGTTCTCACCAATGACAAATAGAGTGGCATCAGGGCCTCCATGTCTCTACTCACAATATGCCTTAAAATACAATTTAATGTCTTATTTGCTTTCTTTATCATCTGTTCGCAATATGTACCAAAGGTAAGGTCATTTTTAATAATTATACCAACATCTCTTTCTGCTTCAGATGTTTTCAGTTGCTCCTTTCTCATTGTGTACCCACACTCTGGATTCTTTTTCCTATATGAAGCACTATACACTTTCCCTCATTCATTGTAAGTTTATACTTTTCTATCCATTGCTTAATATAATCTAGGAAATTTTGCAGCTCGTTTTGATCTTGTTTTGATTTTACAATGCTACACACTCGACAGTTGTTCACAAATTTCATAACCCAAATATGTTTAACCTTTTTCCCCTTCTCTTTTTACTTCTGTCAAGTACCCTACTGGATTCTGTATTAGGGACAATGTGATATTTTTGCCACTCCTTGCACTAGCCATGCTGACAAAAAATTAATGAGAAGAAATTCAATATAAAATAATTAAAACTATCGTAACAGCTGTAAATGAAAAACAGCTTTTCTATGTAAAAGATCTTCAAAACCAGATCCTGTAGAATCTTGAGTCATGTTCTAGTTCAAGAAAATTCAGGCTGAATGTTGCTGTATTAATATTCCCTAGATTTTCTATTACGATGAAATCTGCAGTACTTCTGCAGTCTTCTGTAAATACGCTGTGCCTTGTTCTCAATCAATTTTGCCAGATGAGCTTAAAAAGTGGTATAGTTTTAAAGAAGGTACTAGAATAAATAAAATAAAATAAAAGGAAGTAACATATGGAATAAAATGACCCAGAAACAAACCTTCCTTTATATTTATCAATTAAAACTCTTAGAAGAGAAGCTGTTTCTATAAGCTTGTAACAAGATCTAAAAAGAAAGAAAAAAGAACGTTTTGCTCAGTTTGCTCAGTTTACTTAAGTTATTTAAGATAGTATAAGAAGCAAATAAAAGAACAAACAGTCATAACTTAATGGTTTACCTACTTTCCAAATAATGAAAACAAGCAAAGTTTATTTGATATGTCATTTCTGCCTGAGAGCTTTCCCAGTTTAGTGAAGCCATAACTCCATGTCTGTGTGTCAGCAAAATCAGAGCTGTTGTTTTTAGTTTACCTGCAATTAAAGATACAATGAGGATAAAGTTCAAATCCCATAGATCTCCAAAGCTTTTAGCTTAGCTTAAAAACACACAAGACAAAACTTCTGAAAATTCTTTTAAATGTCCCTTGAAACTGTTGTATGCCACTATGTACAGCTATATATAAAGTAAAAATAGTCGCTGCTTGACAGGCTATCCCGGACATAGGAACTCCAGATGCATGAATAAACGTTAGACAGTCTACAACATTTTTAAGCTTGTAGCAATTATATCAATGAAAATCTTAAGTAATCACTCCTTAATAGTAAATTGATTCTTGCAAGGATAAGTGCAGAAATGTGTCAAATGAGCTCAGTGATGCACTTATCAATTAAGTAAGATCACTAGAGTTGATCAATTTGATTAATTAGTCCTAATTTGCACAGCTAAGCTGAGGTTTTCAGAGTGATTTAAACTTAATAGATTTATTATTTATTTATTATCTCTATCCCATGTCATGAGGTTTCTTATAATCCTAAATTATCTCCAAATGAACTAAACATCTGCCAGACCTAATACATCAAGTATATTAAACCAAGTTTGTCAATTGAAATCTTTATCCAGTGAAACGGTTCCAAAAGAAGAGAAAAAATACAGTGATCTTAAAGCACCAGGGGCCAGATAGTCAAATGTTAATGCCAGTAACAAACCAGTTGTGCCATATTTGTGCCAGGCTGCCATATTCAAAAGGCCAATTAGCACCGGTACAATGTGATAGTGCCAGTGCTAAAAGATAAAATATTGTAGGGCAAAGTGATGGCCGGGAACATGAATATGGGTGCAACGGTATATTCAAAAGTACAGCATCACACAATGTGTGTTAGAGCAATTCATAGTGTGGTGCTATTTACCATCTATAAAAAGGTTGTCTAAACTTGGGGCAAACCACAGATGGGGCATGAACACAGCTTCAGGCAACATGGTGGTTGGCAACAACTCTGTGATGATAGACCTGATGGTAGCCATAATGGAGGAGGATGAGAGGGACCAAGGCCACCCAGGGCCACTTCGTAGGCCAAAGATGAGATATGTTGCACACAGAATGTACCGGCACAGAGTGTCTTTTGAGACACTGACAGATGACCACCCTGTGGATCAGTACAGACTGAACATGGTCCTGCTGAGGCAGCTTTGTGAGCACCTGTATGAGGAGTTGCATTCTACCACCCAACACAACTATGCCATGTCAGTTGATGAAAAATTGAAAGCTGTGATGTGCTTTCTATCCACTGGGTCCTTCCAGACCACAGTTGGAGATACTATCAGCATGTTGCAGTCTGCCACATTGCACCTCCTGACCCACTTCCAAGATGCCCTGCTGCTACATTCTGGTGAATTCATTGAATTCCCCATCACAGCAGTGGAGTGCAAAGAAACAATGCAGCTGTTCACCACTGCAAATATTGTTGTAATAATGTTTGCTGTTGTATATATGTATTTATTTCCACTGCTCTTTTCCCCAGGATGCACTGTGAGATGAGCAATTTGTTGTTCAGTGTGCCTTTCCTGGTGAAACATTTCAATAAATAAATAAATAATTCTATGGGTTGCACACCTACCAGCAGTACTCGATGCCATTGACAGCACCAATGTTGCCATCCATGCATCACCTGATGAAGTGGGTTACACCTTCCTCAACAAGAAGGGTTAAAACTTCATAAATTGCCAGATAGTATGTGATGCAACTGGATGCATCATCAGTGTCCTGGCACCTTCATCTGGCAACAGTCCTAACTGAGCTAGGCATTTGAGGAAGGCATGTCACCCAGTGGACAGCTTGTTGGTGAATACCTACTGCAGGCATGACTACAGTCTCCCAATGACGGGACAGCAACACAATAGACAACCCAAAGGAAGTAGTGAGGGGGTGGGAGGGGATGGTGCACAGGTGCACAGGAAGACTGAAACAGTAGGGGTTGCAAACTGGACATGGTGTGTGACGCAGTATACACATACCACTGTTAATATTTCTAGAAGTGACAGTGCCTATCCCTTGAGACCCTGGCTCCTACCCCCAGTCCTCCAGCCAGGTAATGTGGCTGAGGAGAGATATAATGAGGCACATATTGCACGTGTCTTTGACATGCTCAAAATTAGATTTTGATGCCTGAACCATTATGGTGGTGCCCTACAATATGACCTTCAGAAGGTATATTGCATATTGCTATCCGGTGGTATGTAGCACAACATGGTGCTAAACCATGGAATATGCCTGCCAGAACCTGAGGAACATGCAGACAGTGACATCAAACCAGAGGTCCAGAGGATAGTGGAGCAGCTCAATAGGCATGACCCATGGATGGCCAGGAGGACCCAGGAGCACAGGCTGAACATCATAAGAACCCTGACACGGATGGGCAGGTGACTGAAAATAACGTGGACAGCAGACATAAGTTCAATATGTATTTACAGTATAAACAAGGCCCATAGAATTCTGCGGCCGCAGAATATTGCGCAGAACTTGCAACTTACTGCAGAACTTCTGCAGTGCCGCAGAATTCACTGTTCTTGGTGATTCTTTATTAATATTTCCATTTATCCATAGAACCTGGTTCCCTTCCCCGCTTTTTATATCCAAAATCCCTCTATGCTCAGAATGTGATGTTATTAATGCTATAACATCATACTTTTAGCTAATGAAATGGCTGTATTCTGCCACAGAAATGAATTGTTACTTATCTACCATAGCTCCCACTGCCAGAGGCGGTGGCACAGTACATCAGGCACAGTGATATTCTCTCAGTCTGCACTACAGCCTAATACAATTTTCAGTCTTACGTTATTACACTAGGGCCAACTTAAACAAATCCTTGACAACAGCATAGACCTATTAAGTCCATACCTTACTTTCTACAGACATATTTTTGCCATTAAAGTATAGAGATGTTATCTGAAGTGAATAACTGGTCAAACTAATTCATCTGTCATTTTTAAGAAAAATAGTCATTATGCCCAGAAAAGTGGAATATAATAACGTGTAGACCTGTTGAAGAATAGACCTGGTAAATAAATAATTGTGCTGTACACATTTTTGCCAGGGTTATTGATTACACAATGTCACTGGTTGATAGAATCAGCTAAAAGTTATGGAGAAATGTTGTGTGCAGGGCTAGCTGTTGGGCCAGAGGGTAGCATGTTGTGTTCCTGTGCTGGCAGCTCAGGTTCCTAGATGAGTTCTGGGTGCTGGCTGGGCAGCACAAGGATTGGGGGAAAACATCACTGCTGTGAGCCTGGGAAGGAATGACACAGTATTCTTTCACATGTGGGACACATTGTGATGGGTTGGAGCGCTTTATCTCACAATGGGTTCACATGCATGTCATGGTCTGATGGTGTTACAAAGTGTGTCAGGGGAAGCAGGTTGGCATGAAAAATAAGTTTTGCAATATGTCCTTTATTCTGTTTATTACATTTCCAAAGGGACCTGTATGAATGAGGATACAATTTAATGGAAATATATATATATATATATATATATATATATATATATATATATACACACACAAACATACACGTATACACTGACACATACTATCTCTCTCACTATGCACACACACACACACACACACACACACACACATTTGTATGTATGTCACAGATTACATATAAATATATAAGTGATACACAGTGGGGACCTCATGAGTGGTATTGATAGCATGAGTATAGAAATACCTTATTTATCATAAAAGATCTCCATTGTGTATTGCATTTATGCAATAGGCTAGGACCTTAAGGGATAGATTTTTTTCGCTATTTTAGGAATAACATTATTTCTATAAGTCTTTTATTTTTCCAACTAGTGTTACTGTGCTTTCCCCCATCCTGATTGCTATAACCACTGCCATGAAAGTGAAGTCAGGATGACAAGTTGACACTGTGATGTGGTAGTTTGTTAGTGCCACAGAACTTCCACAGAAATTACAAACCACTGCTGCAGAAGTTCTGCAACAAATGGTCGTCTTGCCACAGAACTTGGTCCCAATGTGCCGCAGAAAAGTAGGAGCCTTAAGTATAAAAAGTAGAATAACAGACACAGAATGGTAACAATAAAAAACAAAATGGATGGCACACAGGTGATACAGGGAATGTGGTGGGAAGTGGCTATGTACATTGAGGTGCATGTGAGGAGTGCAGGTGGGTGAAGGGTGCAGGAATGTGTGGCACACACATGGCATCGTTGCTGTCTCCCACCACGAACAATCACAGATACCCTACCACTGGAATGCTGGGGGGTGTTCTGTGGGCTGAGGAGCCAATAGGCAATGATTGCAGGGACAGGGAAACCCTGGGTTGACCCCAGCCATGGCACGCACTTGGTGTAGTTGGTGAAAATCCCTGACCAGTGTTCCACGGATTTTCAACAGATGATGGCATGGCAGCAGTGCTGGCCGACCCTGACCTGCCACTCCATGGTGTGGAGGCACACCGGGAGACACTACTGACATGCCAACAGCATGTAATGGTGGTGCAACACTGCCCAGCCATCCCAACCTCTTTCACCTGGCTGTGCGCTCCCTAACAGCTTCAGTGGGGTCACCATAGACATATGGAAGGGCACTCAGGATCTGTGCCTGATGCACATGCACATCCTGTTCTGTCCATATAAGGTCAGCATGCACAGCCTTCTAGAGGTGAGCAAGTTCATGCTGTACCTCCCTCCAGAAGGCATGCAGCTCCCAAATGTGTAACATTCTGTGAGTCCACAGAGGAGTGTAGGAATTGCTGGACTCCAGAGGCATTCTGTCCCTGCGGTGCATGCACACCCAGAACAGTGGGTGGGGGCAGGTTGTAGTGATCTGTGAGGCAGGAGTGGCCCACACCCTGTGTGGCTGTGTTCTTCTCCACCTCACTGCCTGCTGTGGCATGCATGTTGCATGTGTAGTCTGCAAGGCCATGAGGATGGCCACCGAAGGAGGGAGTCACATTGGCTGGGTGGTGTGTGAGGCTGCAGACATGTTAGCCACAACAGTGGCAGTGGTTGTGATGGTGGTAATGGTGTTGGTGGCAGTGATGGTACTGAAGGAATGTCCCTCAGGGGAAACTGGCAGCACCAAAGGTGCTGTGTGTCTAGTGGTGACTGTAGGGGGAGGCTGCTGTAGGGCCACTGTTGTCAACCCCTGTCAGATCCTCCAAGCCTAGTCCTATGTTTGATGGGAAACCCCCTCCCAAGAGTGGCAAGGAGTGGAAAGGTACTCCCTGTTGGGGATGTACCTGTCCACATAATCATCATCATCATCATCATCTGATACATCCCCAAATATTGCTGCCATGGACACCCCCTCAGTAGCTGCTTTTGCTGGTGGTCTCTGCACACCAGATGTCGATGGGTATTCCTCCCCATTCTCTGACTGTTCCTCTTCTACGAGGCCATCACCTTGTGCTGTTGATAGAGAAGAACACTGTAAGTGTGATGCACTGCACACAGTACACAGTGGTCCCATACCAGTGATGCCAGATGCAAACCACACCAGTGCTGCCAATGACGCACATTGCAAGCCACAAAAATGTGACCACAGCACACATACCCACACAGCCAAGGTGCATGCACAATGTAGAAACATAGAAGTTTTTTTTTCTTTCACTTCTACTTGTAGCCCTCCAGCCTGAACCTCTCTTGGGACACTGTACTCGCTGACTTGCTCTACCGCCCACTGTGTTCCCCCCCATCTTCAAGTTCGATACTGTTCCCCAGATCAGGAGTCTGCAACCCGGGGAGACCGCGGGAGGCAGTAGCGAGGAACCAGCATTGGGCATGTGGCACTGGCAGGGCCGTCACCTATCCAGGGCTGGAGGGATATTTCCTGTGATGTAAGCCCAAGACCGCCTGTGCTTGGTGCACATCTGATGCTTTGGCACATGGCAACCCTGCCTGAGTCAGCCACGCTCCCTACGTGCAGCCCGGCAGCTTGTGGTGCCCTCCGGTCTCTGCCAGGGGACACCAGAGTGCCGGACAACCTTGCCCTCCCACCCGATGAGGAGAGCAGCCCAGTGGGTGCTCTAGCCATCTCCTTCCCCTGCTGACCCCTGACTCCTGAGCTCACTCCTAAACTAGGGTCATTGGCATGGCATGAGAAACATAGAAGTTGATGGCAGATAAAGAGCACAAGACCCATCCAGTCTGCCCATTTTTTCTACTTAATGAACGTTCCATAGGTCTTTACTCTATCAATGACCCATTTATTCGTACGCATCTGTATTGCTCCCTTATGCCTATCCCATGCCTGTTTGAAGCCCTGCACTGTATTCATAGCCACCACTTCCTAGAGGTAGCCCATTCCATGTATCCACTAGCCTTTCGATGAAAAAGAACTTCCTCACATTACCCCTTAATCGGCCTCCTCTAATATCATCCTGTGCCCTCTTGTCCTGCTATTTTTCTTGTATTGAAACATGTTAGATTCTTTCACCTTGTTAATGCCCTTAAGATGTTTGAATGTTTCGATCATATCACCTCTCTCCATCCTTTGCTCTAGGGTATACATACTGAGCTCCATTAATCTGTCCTTATATGTTTTATGATGCTGTCCCTGCACCATTTTGGTTGCTCTTCTCTGGACTGCCTCCATTTTGATAATGTCCTTGTGCAGGTGTTGCCTCCAGTACCACACACAGTACTCCAGATGGGACCTAACCAGTGTCTTGTAAAGAGAGATTGTTACCTCCCTCTTATGACTTGTGATACCCCTACTAATACATGTCAACAATCCTGTAGCCTTACCTACTGCCTTAGTGGTCTGTTTGGATGTTTTCATGTCACCTGTGATGATGATACCGAAGTCTCTTTCATCCCTTGTAATTGCCAGCAACTCCCCTCCCAACCTATAGGTAGCCTGAGGGGTTCTCTTCCCTATGTGCATGATATTGCACTTATTTGAATTAAAAACCAGTTGTCACTCTTCAGACCATTTTGCCAGTTTTTACAGATCTCTTCTTATTCTGCCCACCCCATCTGAATCATCTACTCTGTTGCAAATCTTGGTGTCATCTGCAAACAGGCAAACCTTACCCTCCAGTTTATCTGCAATGCCGCTGATGAAGCTATTGAAGAGGACTGGCCCCAGAACTGATCCCTGAGGTACTCCACTTGTGACATTCATCTCTTCTGACCGTATACCATTTACCACCACCACTCTCTGTTTTCTGCCTGCCAACTGGTTTGCCACCCAGTTGACCAACTTCTGACCCACCCTGAGCATACCCAGCTTATTAAACACTCTTCTATGTGGAACAGTATCAAAAGCTTTGCTGCAGTCAAGGTAGGCGACATCAACTGCACCCCTTGGTCCACCACTCAGGTTACCCAGTCAAAGTAATCTATGAGATTAGTTTGACAAGACCTTCCTATTGTAAACTCATGCTGTCTTGGATACTGGGTTCCTATAGATTCCAGGTGTTGCACTATCCTTTTCTTAAGGAGTGGCTCCATAATCTTGCCCACTACTGAGGTAAGACTGACTGGTCTGAGTTCCGGTTTCCAGCAGAAGAAGGAGCTGAGCAGATGCCAGACTCAGTGGCAGCAAGAAGGAAGATTGGCGAACCACGCAAATTGAATTCCTTTGCATTTGTGTGTTGTTTTATTTTTTTTTTTCAGTTTTTCCTTTCTCTATCTAAATGGTTCTCCTAAAGAGCTGTGAAAACTGCTTATTTAGATTTTTTTTTCTTCACCTCAACGGGATATCTAAAAACGTGCGGCAGACAAAGGAACATTGTAAGCAGCAACTCACTAAGCAGAAGAAAGCAAAACAGGATCCAGACCCGAATATTTCATTTCAATCGGAAGCAGTAGTTCAATTAGCACTCTCCCCACAACAGGTACCTCCTGATATCACCTCTACAGTAGTGATAAGTGGGAATCTGATTTTACCCATACTAAGTACGCCAATTCCAGGTAAAAATATTTTTTCATTTTTTGCAAAGCGAGGCATAGAGAGCAATATCATGCCTCCTAAGAGATTACAGGTTACCAATTTGCCTAATGGGAATCAGACAAGTGTTAAAGATTTAGAGGCTGAGGGGGATAAGGTAAGCTCTAAAGAAATCAATGCTTGGGCTACCTGTGTGGAATTGGATGCAAACCCTGAAGTGGGGGGGGAGGTTATGGAAGAGACTGAGAGGTCTTCGGACTCAAATTCTGAATCAGCTCCTAAATGGACCTCGGCTCAGGATGATACGTTACAGGTTATGGTGGCATTTTGGCTAGAAATGAAAGAAGCCATTTCGGGCATTAAGACCACAATAGAAGGAGTTTCAGATTCTATTGGTTCTTTGTCATCACAACTTTCTGATTTGTCAGTGAAAACAAAAGAGCTTGTGGACAGAATTTTGGTAATGGAAGGAACTTCCAAGACTGTATCCAGTACTATAGCTGGTAATGAAAAAAGTATTTTAAACATGCAGCAAAAGAAAAACACAGAAATGGAAGACCGTTCCCAATGGGTTAATTTGAGAGTCTGCTCTCTCTCAGAGGGTGTTGAGGGTATAAAAAATCAATTGGTTTTCTTTGAGAAGATGATTACATCTGCTATGGGCCTTTCTTATCCTGACCACAAAATCATGTTAGATCAGGCCCATAGGACAGGGAGCAGATTTGGTCATTCAAAGCAACCTTACCCTAGACCTGTTATTTTGAAACCACATAAATTTCAAGATAAAGAATTTATTTTGGCAAAGGCACAGGCTGATAAAGGCCTAGAATACCAGGACATGTCTTTATCTGTTTTTCCTGACCTCTCAGCTGCGCCCATGACCAAAAGGAAACTTTTTAATCTGGTAAAAAAGAAATGATATGAAGCTGGAGTGAAATTCACCATGCAGTACCCAGCCAGAATTTGTTTTTTGGTAAAAGATAAAATACAAACCTTTGATGATGCAGATGAGGCTATGGAGGCATATGAGCAATGTCAGAATCAAAATGCTCTACTTTTAAAATCCAACAATGTACGAGTGTCTCCATATTAGTAAGATTAAATTTTTTTTTTTCCCTTGGATTCTGTGCTGGGTCAATTAGAAATTAATCCTTATGCTAAATGATTAAGTGATGCTGTATTATAAAAAAAAAAAACCTTCTTGCTATGAGTCATTTTGGTGATAGAGACGATGCTTCTCATTGTCTTTGCTAATGAGGGGTGTGGGTCAATTTGGCCTAATTGGCTTCACTGGTTAAATTGGTATTATTTTTTTACTTTTCCAAATTGAGTGGGTTTTCAAGGGTATTTTGGAACTTTCTTTTCTTATAAATATATCCAGGACTCCATGTTTATGTACAAAGGCTATTTATATATACAGTACTGCTATATGGGTGATAATGGGTGATAAAATCAGGGTAGCATCATGGAATATTAAGGGACTAAGAAATAAACTTTAAATTAATAAAATCTTGCAATATTTAGAAAGAAAGCACTTTAATTGTATTATTTTTAAAGAGACTCATTTTCAAGAGACTGACTTTCTTTGAAAACAGAAAAGGTGGAGTCCAGGGGTTTTCTCCGGTGGTAGTCGAGTTTCAGCTGGAGTAGCAATTTTCTTTTATAAAAATCTTACTTCATTTATGATTAATAAGGTTATTTCAGATAAAAGTGGTAAATATGTAATAGCAGAAATTGTTTTGCAAGGGAAACCGTATTCATTTGTCTCTATATATGGGCCAAATATCAATTCTCCATCTTTTTTCTCTGTTTTTTTTTTTTACAACTTGTGGAATGTCGGACTCCATATATTATTGGAGGAGACTTTATTCTAGTTTTTTTTTATTCAATAAGCTTTATTCAGGTTTTCTTTTTTTGATACAAATATATGGCAGGTGTCATGCAGGTAATTACATGTCATATTCCATAAAAAACTGGTACATATGCAGACAAATACAATATTGGAATGACATGCACTTTGGAAACAGATAAGCATACAAACAAATTTTAAACTTCCATACTATCCGCCCCCAAAAAAAAAACTTCCCTAACCCCCCCTCAGTCAAGTGTATGCTGTTCTAGTCAGTTAATACACAGGAAAACAGACCAATGTTCTATTGCAACCCTTAAGGTTCCCAAATAGTAATCAGAGCCTCCAGGGTACCCCATCTGGACTGATAGAGGTGAGCCCTGTTACTCATGGACAGCATATGTTTCTCCAGTTGGAGAGCAAATAGTAGTTCCTTATGCCATTCCAAAGTGGACAATGTGGAGTTATCCATCCAGTGTCTCATGATAATCAACTTAGCTGTGGAAGAAACCAGAGCTAAATGGGCTTTTCTGCAATTTGGGGTATCCCTTGGGAATAGGTATAACAAACAAATGTCTGGGTTAAAAAACGAGTCAAGACCCAAAAGCAGATCCAAAGTGTTTTTAATAGACAGCCAAAAAGCTTGCGCAACAGTGCATGACCATATCATGTAAAATAAAGATCCAGGAGAGTGGGAACATCTAGAGCAGTTGGGGGATGATGGATAACACAAATTATGTAATTTGGTTGGGGTAAAGTACAAATTGTGCATAATATATTACTGAATGAGATGCAATGTGTCCTGTTTAATAAATCCATAAATATTTTGCCATGAGTTGCTCCAGAGAACCACACCAGTATTTAGGGACAATGATTGAGCCCAGTAATAGCAAATTCCTTGTGGAAAATTATGATCTAACATTTGTATTTCTTTGTATACTTTGGAAATGGCATGAGATTCCTTTGCCCTTTGTAAAAGAGCATGTAAACTGTCAGCCGAGGAGCTCTGAGCATCCACATACCCCAGGTAGGTTTTTATTGCCTCTTTGAGTTGCCTATATTTAAAAGACTGTTCTGTAGGCATCTGAAACTGGCGCTAGAAAGAGAGGAATGTTATCAAGGAGCCATCTATAGAATGGTCCGCTAATTTTGTACGAGCCAAAGGGGGCCAAAAGGCAACTGGTATGGGTTTGTGTCCAACTTTAAAGTGGGGGTTTCGTAGAACTGGTTGGTCTAATGAGGCATACCATTTAAAGTATTGGTACAGTTGTAACTGATAAGATGCTCTGATAGACCAGGCAATTGGTGTATTCCGTAATAGTTTAGGACACGATCTCGGAGAAGTGTATAAATGGGACAGAAGAGTGGTGTGACAATGGGTAGCTAGGGAATTCTCAATTTCCAGCCAAAGAGGACAATATTGATGGGGTTCAGTAGTCTGTGCTTCTGCTGACCAATGTACCTATTTACTAAGATGATGTGTGCTGTAGTAACCAGAAAAGGAGGGGAGAGACATCCCACCTTGTAACTTTGGTGCAGTGATTTTAGAATAGGACCATCTGTCACCCTTACCCTTCCATATAGAGGATGCTAGGAGAGACTGCAGTTGGGTAAACCATTTTTTTTGGAAAGGAATACCCCCATCATTCTCAAAGGGTATAGTACTTGAGGCAGTACCTTCATTTTTAGGGTGTTGATCCTTCCTCACAATGAGAGAGGGAGGCTGGTCCATCTGTCAAGGTCCACCTTAAGTGTTTTCAGAAAATCAAATAGATTGAGCTTAATCATAGTGGGAAGATCTCTTGCTATCTGTATTCCTAAATAAGAGAGAGAGAGAGGTAGAGTCTCACAGCAGATTACAGTGGCCCAGTACTGACCGAGAGGTCCTATTATTTAAGAGGAAGACCTTAGTTTTGGAGATGTTGAATTTATAATATGAGACTTTAGAGAAATGGGCTACCTCTTCCAGGAGGGAGGGAAGACCAACATGGGGTTCCTCCATATGTAAATGCAGGTTGTCTGCATATGCAGAAAGGATGTAGCACTGACCCCCTATTAGGATTCCCTTAAGTTTCAGGGAGGATACTAGTCTATGAATCAGGGGTTCCAGGTAGATGTTAAAAAGCAAAGGGGACAGAGGTCAGCCCTGTCTGGTCCCCCTTTGAAGCAAGAAAGGCTCGGGCAATGTGCTGTTACACCAAATTTGAGCTGAGGGAAAAAGGTACAGCAATCTAACCCATCTAAGGAAGCCAGCGGGCAAAACAAAATGGGCCAAAGTGGTGAAAAGGAAATCCCAAGAAACCCTGTCAAATGCCTTCTCAGCATCCAGAGACACAAGGACCACAGGACGGTCTGAGCCCCTGAATGCCTAGAGTATGTGCATTAGTTTACGGGTGTGATCAGCAGAGGATCTGCCCTCCATGAATCCAATCTGTTCCCTGCCTATCAGGAGAGGCAACACAGGTCCCAGACTATTAGTCAGAATTTTAGCCATAATTTTAACGTTGGTGTTAAGGAGTGATATTGGTCTATAGCTTTTGGGATACAAAAAATCCTTACCTTGCTTGGGAATAAGAGCTGTCATCACTTTGAGAAACTCTGAGTTGGAAAAGCCATTGGAGAACCAGAGATTATAAACCTCAGTAAGGAGGGGAGCAAGCTCAGAGAGGCAGAATTTATACAAATTATTTGGGAATCCATCTGGCCCAAGGGATCGATCTAAGGAGAGCTGTTTGACTGCCCGCTGAACTTCCTGGAAACTGATCTGGGTGTCACGTGGGGCAGCCTGGGGAGGGATAACTTGGGTAAGCTAACTGAATTAAGATACTCAGCAATGTCTGAGTTGTGAGGTCTCTCATCTGGATGTTCAGCATAAAGTCCCTGAAAATCATGGTAGTAAGTGCGGTAAACACCAACATAGATGTGGCGATAGGGAGAAGGGCAGGGATGAATGGGGAAAGTGACAAAGGCAAGAAAGGTAGTCATATCAGATGACTTAAAGGTGGGCAAGCAATGTGAGAGGGCAGTAAGGAGGGCTGGGGGATACTGGGATGCATAGGGAGAGGCATTACCAGTAGAAAACAGGAAGTTTTTTATCCGTCTGTACAGACAGCTGGTGAGACCCCATCTGGAGTACTGTGTGCAGTTCTGGAGACCCAATCTCCACAAGGACATAGACAAGATGGAAGCTGTCCAGAGGAGGGCAACTAAAATGGTGCAGGGTCTGCACTGGAAGCCATATGAAGAGAGACTAAAGGAGCTTAATATGTATAGCCTCGAGGAAAGGGGGGGACATGATAGAAACTTTCAAGTACCTCAAGGGAATCAACAAAGTCCAAGAGGGTAGCATCTTTCAAAAAAAGAGGTGTGCAAGAACAAGGGGGCACAATTTGAAGATGGGGGGTGGCTCAGAGGTAATGTAAGGAAGTATTTTTCCCCAGAGAGGGTTGTGGGTGCATGGAAAGGCCTTCCAGAGGAGGTTGTGGAGTCAAAAACAGTGGTTGAATTCAAGCATGCATGGGACACCCATAAGGCAATTCTAGGGGGTGGGGGTAGAAAGAAGTAGGCTGCTGGCTAACTAGGATCTGCAGCTTATCCATTAGGTAGGGAAATGGGCAGACTGGGTGGGCCAAGCGGTCCTTATCTACAATCAAATTTTATGTTTCTATGTTAAGGATAGGGATGGGGCAAAAAGGAGTTAGGCCATCAGTAAATGGAGGGTAATGAGTACCAATGCCCATAGTCTGGGCAACAAGCTCCCTGAGCTGGTGGCCTTGATGGAAGAGGGATGCCTGGATATCATAGCAGTCACAGAAACATGGTACATAGAGAACCATGACTGGGATGTTAACATACCAGGGTACATAACCTACAGGAGAGATTGGCAGGGGAGAAGAGGGGGAGGAGTAACTCTCTATGTAAAGAAGGGATAAAAGGAACTGAACAAAAGAGTAAACAGGGAGGAGAGGAGGCACTGTGGGTCACCTTGGAGATTGGAAAGGACACCGCAATCCGCACAGGGGTTGTGTACAGACTCCCATGTCAGGGGAAGGGAATGGACAAGGATATGATAGAAGGCATTTTTAGGATGGCAGAGAAAGGGGAGATACTGTTGATGGGAGATCTGAATATGCCAGATGTTAACTGGAGCACATTTGCTGCAGCCACATTCAAGAGCAGGGCCATTCTTGATGCCATACAGGTGGCAGGCCTCAGACAGCTAGATTCGGAACCCACTAGTGAGGGAGCAATCTTATACCTCATACTCTCAAATGGGGGCAGTGAGAGGATCTCAGATCTAGAAGTGGATTGCCATCTGGGAACAAGTGACCATCAAACAATGTGGTTCACGTTAAACTCAGCTACAGAGTCAAGCCATACAAAAGTGAGGGTACTGGACTTCAGGAGGGGCTGACTTTGGCAAGATGGGAAAGTGCCTTAGAAAAGCACTAGCAAACAGGCTAGAAGGAGGGGTGGAGCAACAATGAGGAATCATCAAAGCTGCCATCACAGAGGCAACAAGCCTTTGTGTGAAGCAAATAAACAAATCAAAATGAAATAAAAAGCCACTATGGTTCTCAAAAGAGGTGGCTGGGAAAGTCAGAGAGAAAAAAGATAGCATTCAGGAAGTATAAGGAAACACAGAAGGAGCAGGACGGAGAGCTGTACTACTTAAGGCAGAAGAAAACAGGGAGGGAAGTCAGAATAGCAAAGGCCCAAACTGAGGAAAAGATAGCCAACTCAGTTAAGAAGGGGGATAAAACCTTTTATAGGTACACCAGAGAGCGTAGAAAGACAAAGGAAGGGATAGTGAGGCTGAATAGAATGAATGGTGAGTGGGCAGAAGGGGACAGTGAAAAAGCAGGGATACTGAATGAATATTTCTGCTCAGTATTCACAAAAGAGGATGGTGAAGTGCCTAATCCAATTAACAGAAGCACTCTTGATAGGGGTGTCAATCCCAGCCCTTTTACAGATGAAAGGGTTCTGCAAGAACTCCTAAAACTGAAGGTGGACAAAGCAATGGGGCCTGATGGAATTCACCCCAGAATTCTAAAAGAATTAAGGCTGGAACTAGTGAAACCACTGACTACTGTTTTTAATAAATCATGGGAGGAATGGTGTGGTACCCAAGGACTGAGGAAGGCAGATGTGATTCCGCTTCACAAAAGTGGGACCAAGACAGAGGCAGGAAACTACAGACCTGTCAGTTTGACCTCTGTGGTAGGGAAAGTGATGGAGTCACTTCTGTAGGAAAGAATAGTTGAGTACCTAGAGGCCAGTGGGGCACAGGACCCAAGGCAGCATGGGTTCACAGCGGGAAGGTCATGTCAGATGAATCTAATAGATTTCTTTGACTGGGTGACCAAAGTAGTAGACCAGGGAGATGCTGTGAACATGGCCTACCTAGACTTTAGCAAGGCATTTGACACATTCCCATGCAAAAGATTAATCGTCAAATTAACCAGCCTGGGAGTGAGTCCCAGGGTGGTAGCCTGGGTAAAACATTGGCTGGACAACAGGACACAGAAGGTAATTGTAAATGGAGTCCACTCTGAAGAAAGAGAGGTTACTAGTGGGGTACCGAAGGGTTCAGTACTGGGTCCAGTCCTTTTTAATGTCTTTATAGTGACATTGCAGAGGGACTGGAAGGAAAAGTATGCCTCTTTGCAGATGACACAAGATCTGCAACAGGGTTAATACACAGGAGGCATGGAAAGGATGAGAAGGGACTTGGCAAGGTTGGAGGAATGGTCAGAAGTATGGCAGCTAGGATTCAATGCAAAGAAGTGCAAAATAATGCACCTGGGAAACAAGAACCCAGGGGAAGATTACACAATGGGGGGGTAGTAACAACAACAAAAAAGGAAAGGGACCTGTGGGTAATCATATCAGATGACCTTAAAGTTAGCAAGCAATGTGAGAAGGCAGTAGGGAGGGCTGGGGGTATACTGGGATGCATAGGGAGAGGCATCACCAGCAGAAAACAGGAAGTCATTATCCCTCTGTACAGGCAGTTGGTGAGACCCCATCTGGAGTACTGTGTCCAGTTCTGGAGACCCCATCTCCGCAAGGACATAGACAGGATAGAGGCAGTCCAGAGGAGGGCAACTAAAATGGTGCAGGGTCTGCAAGAGAAGCCGTATGAGGAGAGACTAAAGGAGCTTAAAATGTATACCCTTGAGGAAAGAAGGGAGAGGGGACATGATAGAAACTTTTAAGTACCTCAGTGGAATCAACAAAGTCCAAGAGGGTAGCATCTTTCAGAAAAAGAGACATGCAAGAACAAGAGGACACAATTTAAAGATGGGGGCAGTTCCGGGGCAATGTGAGGAAGTATTTTTCACAGAGAGGGTAGTGGATGCATGGAACAACCTTCCTGAGGAGGTTGTGGGGTCTAAAACTGTGGGAGAATTCAAGAATGCATGGGACAGACATAAGGCAATTCTTGTGGGGGGGTAGGAAGAAATAGGCTGTTGGTTAAACTAGGATCTGCGGCCTATTCTGTAGGCAGGGAAATAGGCAGACTAGGTGGGCCAAGTGGTCCTTATCTGCCGTCAAAGTCTATGTTTCTATGTAATAAGCTCTGAGTACTTCTTCAATATCCCTAGGGGAGGTGACCACTTGGTTATCCCTACCTGTTCGTAGACTAGCAATGAAACATGAGGATTTACTCTGTTTGAGCTGAATAGCTAATAGCTTACTGGCTTTTTCCCCATTATCAAGGTATTTAAGTTTGGTACATTTAAGGGAGGACTCCACTTGCTGAAACATAGTTGCCGAGTATTGGGCCTGTAGGCCATGCAAAGAAACCCAGTCTGTGTCAGGAGAGTGATGGTTGAGCTCCATTTCCAGTTTCCAGATTTTCCCAATCAGTTTAGTCTGGTGGGCTCAACATTGTCTGTGCCTAGTAGTTGCCATATGGAGGCATTCCCCATGAAGGGAGCATTTCAATGCCATCCAAACAATATCTATTTTGGACACCAAATTTCTGTTATCAGCCATAAACTTGGATATAAAGTCTTTGATGTGTTGTAATGAATCAGGGTTCTGAAGCAACTGAGTGTTCAGTCACCAAAGGGCATTTCTCTTAATGGCAGGCCCCAAGAGGATTACTAAGGAGATTGGTAAATGTTCGGAAATGACCCTCTCATGTTTCTCTGTATTGACCACCCCCTGCAGGACACAAGAGCTTAGCAGGAGGAAATCAATCCAGGATAAGGATCTGTGTGGGAGGGAGAAAAAGGTGTACTGAGGTTCATCTGAGTTCTATATCCTCTAGATATCAACGAGATCCGCCAACCTCATAAGGTCCAAAAATGCCCTCTGGGATGGGCTAAACCCCTGTTTTCGAGGGTCCGATCTATTCAATTAGGAATAAAGAACCATATTTCAGTCCCCCCCAATATACTCAGGGTGGGTATGACAGGCACTACTAAGCCTAGCAGATGTGTGAAAAAATGTGATGAATCACAGTTGGGGCCATAAATAGTCCCCTGCAGCACTGGTTGGCCTTCTAGCAGACCATATAGTAGGATATATCTCCCATTAGGATCCCAAACTTCCCTTTCAAGTTTGAAAGGTATATTTTTCCCAATTAGTATAGCGACACCATCGCTATTTGTAAATTTTCCGGCACCGTAAGCCTGACCAACCCAGCTTTTAGAAAACAGGTGTACTTTCTCCCATTGGAGATGAGTCTCCTGAAGGTAGGCAATCCCAGCTTTTAGGTGAAGAAGGTGGCGTAGAATCACCTGCCTTTTACACCTGTCTTGATCCCCCTTCGCATTCCAGCTGATAAACTTACAAGGTCCACTCATTCTCTAATAAATGATCCAGTATATTGGGATATCTTACTCATAGCGAGACCTGGAGGAGGTATTCTGTCAGAACTTATGAAAGAAACATAGAAATATAGAATTTGACGGCAGATAAGGACCGCTTGGCCCATCCAGCCTGCCCATTTCCCTACCTAAGTTGCAGATCCTAGTTAACCAGCAGCCTACTTCTTTCTACCCCCATAAATTGTTCAACTCTAGAGCAAGTGAATACACCTGCATCCCCAGTCCCATAATTCCCCATATTAATTAAAGAAAACTTCTACACCCTTAATAAAAGCACTAATTATTAATTTTACAACCTATATCACAAGTCAACCCCCGGTTCTTTCAACCATACCACCTATTGTTCCTGTCATGTGATGTTTCAACGCAGACTTGAATCATGCTAAAACTACGACCCCCCCAAAAGTACCCCTACTATTTCAATAGCGAGAACTATCAGATTCTAAATATAAACAATAGAACTTTAAATCCCATAAACAGTGGTGATGCACTAGGGAGAGTTAGTTTTAGTCTAAGATGGTATAGGAAATACAAAAAGGAACCTTAGTGAGAAATATGCTAGGTTATAAATCAGAGAAGTTTATATACAGAACTATTATCTAGTCCCCCCATCATAATCAAAGAGGGTATAACAGGGAGTCCATTACGTATATTAAGACTCTTACAAAATGATACCCCTTCCATAGAATAAGGGACTGTGCAACGCAGCGTCTGCTATGCCAAAGGCCATTCAGGCCACAAAACAGTACATACAGACCCCAGTGTAGTACACAACCATAATTATGGGTGTTCGGAGGTAAGTCCCAGCATGCAATGACTTTTTAAGTCAACCAATGCCAACAACCAAGTGTCGAGGACCAGACCAAGTCCAGACTAGCCCAAAGTCACTCTGAAGCAGGTAGACCCCTTTAGAATGTTCTATAAATGGCTCAATAACCCTTTACTCACAAAGTTGCAGTCACTTAAATAAATCAGGGAAAAGGCCTTTGAGCTCCAGTAATGCCTAATCATGGGATCTGAAAGAGATCCACTGCTTCCCGGATTTGACCTGAAGCACCGCTGTATATTTAATCTGGAATGGCATGCCAGCGGCAATGAGCTTCGAGACCATCGGGTGCATTTCCTGTCTTTTGGCCCGGACAGATTGTGGAAGATCCTGAGTTATCCTAATACGTTTTCCTTCCCAAAGAACTTCTTGTGTCTCTCGGATTTTGTCTAGGATGTGCTGTTTGTCCAGGAAATTTAACAGTTTAAAAATCAGTGGATGAGGAGGAGAGTTGGGGAGCGGGGGAGGATGGAGAGCCCGATGAGCACACTCAATTATATATGTGGGCCCATTTGGGGAAGGTCCTGCAATTTTTTCACATAATTTCTGTATAAAAGTTATGGGACCTGACACCTCTCCTCTTTCATGAACTCTGATGATAAGGAGATTGTTCCTCCTACTCCTCCCTTCCAGGTCTTCCAGCTTCTCTTCCAGTCTTTTAAGCCTCCGGCCAAACTGTGTCATGGTTAGTTCAGATTTATCATATCTTTTCTCTAGCGAGCTCAGTTTGACTTCTGTGTCCCCCACCCGAATAGTAAGCGATTGAACAGAGGACTTAATTTGCTGAATATCTTCAAACATATCCGAGATTTTGTCTTGTAGTGGGTGCATGATCTCCAAGAATTTCTCCTCTGAAAGTGCAGTCGAGACAGGAGAGGATTTGCTCTAGCTGGGCTGCAGGTCTTTAGGCCGTTTTGAAGCCTTGTCCTTCTCCAGGATTGGCAGCGGAGACTGGTGTGGCGACACCTTTTTCATATAAACCTCCATCAGATTCTTGAACCAAAAGATGCTGGAGGGTTTCCCCTTTCAGATTCTGGGTTTCAGTTCTTGATAAGTTTCAGGATTCAGAACAGGTAGTCAGTAACATGGAGCAGGGGCACAGAGCTGTGGAGGGTTGCTACCGCTCTTCAAGCTGCCATCACGTGACCCTCCTAATCTAGTTTTGAGAAGACAAGATCAAACAACTCTTTCTACTTTGATTTTTCTTTCATCAATTAAAACAATTAAGAACTTCATAAGGGACCTAAGATTATCGGACCCCAGGTCAGTACTAAAATCAAATGAGACAAGTTATTCTTTTTTTTCTTCATCTCATTTATCTTTTTCCAGAATAGATTTTTTTTATATCTGACTCATTGTTACATCAGGTGGGGAATATTGAATATCCAGGCATAATTATATTGGACCATTCCCCATGTATTAAGGATATTTTTTGTCTAATCAATAGAAATTCGGAATATATCAGGAAAATGGATATAATGCTTCTCAATGGAAAAGCTATGTTTTTATTATTTCAGGCAGGGATGGATTATTTTTTCCAAGTAAACAATGAAAAAGAGTCTTCCATAAATATGATTTGGGAAGCTTTTAAGTTATGGATTAAGGCAACTTTTCAACAATATAAGAATAAGAGGGTTAAAAATGGCAAGAACAAGAAAAGTGCTGACAAGAAGAACTTTTGAATTTGGAAAACATATTTATCTTGAATAATGATCAGGCCATCTATAAAAAGATAGTTGAAATGGATCTCAATAAGCTTTTAACAGATAAAGCTGAAAAGTCAGTTATGAAAACCAATGCCAATTACCATATGATATCTGATAAACCTTTGAAACTCATGTCTTGGCAGCTAAAGAGCAAGGGAAAAATAATATCAACCAAATTAAAACTAAGAATGGTACTTTGGAAAGGGATCCTATTAAGATATCTAAGATGTTTATGGATTATTATCAGACATTATATACATCAGCTTATGATGGAAATCATGGGAAAATGGAAGAATATTTTTCTAATATTCAATTGAGGAGAATCAGTAGTGAAACAAGAGAAGACCTGGATAAATCAATAACGTTAGAAGAGATTTCTAGAGCAATAGATAGCTTCCCCTCAGGGAAGGCTCTGGGTCCGGATGGAATTTCACTTGATTTTTTACAAAAAATGTAAAATATTTTTGACCCCTATATTATTTAAACTTTTTGATAATTTTGCAGTCTTATGAGACGTTTTCTTCTTTTTGAAAAGCTACTTTGTTATTATTTTGCAAACAGGAGAAGGATCCAACTTTATGTGAGTCTTATAGACCTATTTCATTATTAAATTCGGATTACAAAATATTTGTTAAGATATTAGCATTAAGAATGGAAGGGACTCTTCCGGCCCTCATAGAGCATGACCAAACCGGATTTATTAAAGGTAGAAAGATAGAAGATAATATCTGTAGAAGTATTAATATCATGGCAAATAATAAAAAACAGAATGCAGTTTTGCTTACAGTAGATGCTGAGAAGGCATTCAACAGAGTGGAATGGCCCCTTCTCCTGTTTGTATTAGAAAAGATGAATTTTGGTAAACAATTTTTGGTTTGGGTTAAATTGTTATATTCATCCCCTGAGGCTGTTATTAGATTAAACAATATTCAATCAGACCCTATTTTTCTTAACAGGGGTATGAGACAGGGTTGCCCCATCTCCCCGTTGCTTTTTGTTTTGGTGATGGAGCCTTTGTCTATAGCTAATTATAATAATGTAAACATTAGAGGAATTAAGGTGGGGAGCTTGACCTATAAAACTAGCCTTCATGCGGATGATCTGTTATTGTTCTTAACAGATCCATTAAGATCAATACCTGAGTTTATTAATTTAGCAGCGTTATATGGTAGCTTTTCAGGATATAAAATAAACTGGCAAAAAACTCAATGAAATTAGATCAAAAGTTTCATTTGGATATGACTAAATTAGGAATAGGGGATCAAGTGAATTATTTTAAGTATATGGGTATTCATCTACCGAACAATTATGAATCACTTTATCAGACAAACTTTGCAAAACTACCTGAAGACATTAAAATAGATTTGAAGAAATGGATTCATCTCCCTATGACCTTATTAGGTAAAATCAATATAATTAAAATGAAAATTCTACCAAAAATTCTTTATAAGTTTAGTGCTATCCCAATTATATTGCCAGATAATTTTTTTGTTAGTCTTAGAAGGGTGGTTTCAAATTTTATTTGGAAAAAAAAGAAACCTAGAATCTCTTACCAAAAACTTATTCTGCCTAAAGAAAAAGGAGGATTTGCTCTGCCCAATTTTAAATATTATTATCTGGTGTCACATGCAGGAGAAATTTGGTATTGGTTGAGAGATAAAGAACTTGGCTCCTCATCTATGGAAATGGAACAAGATATTCATGTAATTCAAAGTTTGAGTCAGTTTTTATTCTCAGGATATTATAATAAAAAAACAATCTACAGAGAATTATTAATCCAACCATTTATACATCAATTAAAAGTTGGCTGGAGTTACATAAATTGCTTCAGATTAAACTTTCTAAAACAAAATATTCATCAATATATAAAAATTGTTATCTCTCTCCAGGGATCTCTGATGCTTGTTATAAAGATTGGAATGAAAAGGGTATCCCTTCTTTTGATCAACCATATGAAAAAATGATAATCTGGCAGATAATATAGTTGTAATCCCCTTTTTAACTTCAGGAGTTGCAAGTAAGGAAACATTCAGTTTCCATCTATTCTTAACTTTTTTTTTTAAACTACAGTTGGTATGCAAAATTTCAATAACAAGTGATCTGAGAATTCAATGGGAATAATTTGAAATCTACCATTAGGCACATTTTTAGAAAGAAATAAGTGATCAATAGTAGTTTTATAAGGACCTCTGTTATATGTAAAATGAGAACCTGTATTATAAATACCACAGTCTATGAGGCATGCTGTTTTAACTACCGTACCTAACATATTGGAGTCACAATATTTTTTTTTCCTTTTCTCTCTGCTGATTTGTTCCCTGGCTATGTCACAATTAAAGTCCCCCCCCCAAAGAAAACCATATAAGAAGTTACCAGGTATGGTTGAAAAGTTCTTAAAAGGGATACTCTATCTGCCTTAGTCTGAGGCCCCTATACAGTAATAAAACGACATGCCAATGATTTCCATTTGCCATCTAGCAGAAATAATCTACTAATTGAATGAAAGTAAAATTATAAGACCCAAATAAAATCCCTATCCCATCTGCACAATCTTGGCCAAAGGACCAATAGGAAGGCTGCCAAATCCATTTCCTTTTGAACAATACTAACTTTTCTCTAGAACACATCCATGTTTCCTGTAGAAAAAAAAATAACATAGTGGTTATCATGAACAAACGAAAAAACAGCTTGTCGTTTTATATTATTCAATATACTGTGAATGTTCAATGATCCTATAGAAAGGAAACCCATAACTTAGTGAGAGAATGATATCATACCAGTTTTTTCCTTTTTTTCTTTTGTATTTTTATAATCTCTCTGGTCTATACCTGTAGAAAGCTGGCTACTCCCCACTGATTGGGACTCTCATTCCCCCTGCTCCATGTCAGAATCACCATCCAGCAAAAATAAAGCTGCATAAGTATTGCCTGTTTCAATTGTAGCAGGATCCTTAACAGCCACTGGGGGGTTTTGCCTGTTAGTTCTTGAGGAACGTCGCCTAGGTAGAGGTTGCAATTTACTGCAGCTGGCAGGATCATGTCCTAAGGTTTTTGGTTCCTCATAACATACAGGAGGTAATAGTAGATCACCTAACGACTCTTCACCAGTAGGAGTCTCTTCTTTTTTTAGAGACTCTAAAATAGGGAAAGCCAAGAGTGGGAGAGGGTTTTCTTGTACTGAGAACCCATGCTCTTCTTTCAGCAAGGGAACAGAAAGGGGAGGAGCTACTGGAGAAGAGGGATGTGGTTGGTGGGATGGGGTAATTCTGACTTAGGGGAAGCAGAGGCAGAATCCTGCATCTGTTGTGTTAGCAGTTCTGGACTGGCACAAGAAGCTTTGTTTTTAGCAGCCCAAGAGCACTCACTAAAAACATGGCCATAGTCCTCACAGACATCACACCTAGTATGGTTCACACATTGCATAGCTATGTGTCCCAGTTCCCCACAATTATTGCAACAAGCTTGGTCACAGGTGCTGGATAAGTGAGTCTTAGAGCCACTATAACATGCTCTGGGTTGTCCTGCATAGAAACAGACCCCTCTGTCCCTCCCCAACATAAATGAATTTGGAATATGCTCCATCCCAGTGTCAGTAAGCCTAAGCTTGACCTTGTATTTCCATCCTCCCGTCCATAAAAATTCTGAATCCAGAAGTGCTTCAGGGTCACTTAAAATTTTACATTTTTGGGATAACCAATATGTAATATCATCCACATGGACCCCCTCATTACGAAACATTACAGTCACATATTTGACTAGTGGCTTAGTCAAAGGTATTACCAAAAAGGGGGTCCATGTGGGTGAATACTTAACTTATGTATAACATTCCCAAAACAACTCTAAAGCATATGCAGTCCTGAAACTAATATCATAATTGTCTTCCCCATAGATGTTAATCAAAGCAAATACTTCTCTAGGGGAAAAATGTAATGAGTCCTTTAATAATATTCGACCTGTCAGGCCTTTCTTCCAGGCCTCCCTTGTAATGAATACACACAGCATTTCGTCATGGCGCAGTCTCTTTCTTTATTTTGGAAAAAGTTCTGACAATAAAAGCTGTTGGGCTGGTGGGGTGTCATGTGATTCATTTTTGTCCAAATTAGGGGTCTCTGCCTCTACAGATATCTCTGTTTTTGGTGAGCTCGAAGAGCCAGGGCCCACAGGGAGGTCAGGAAAATCAGAATTAATTTTGTCCGCCTTTTTTTCAATACTCATTGACTGGGGTCAAAGACCTACATCAGCTGATTTAATATCAGTTGGTTTCCACTCAGGAGATGCCTGAGAAAAATTCAGTGCAGGATCCCAGTCAGGGCCAGGAAGCCAGATTCCTTTGAAGGTTTTAAGCCACCCTGCATTTTGTAGGGCCTTCTGGGGGGTCCATATACTATCAGGAACAAGTGGTGAAAGATACTGGACCACAGGTTGAAGATGCATTTATTTTACTTTAGTTGTCTGGTACTTTTCAGGTCATTGTAAAATATAGGTTTGAGTCTTGGACTGTCCAGAAATAATATTACTGAGGCCCTATAAAAAAGGATCTTTATCCACCTTGGATGTAAATGAAAATGCTGTAGCCCCAGTCTGCATTATTGGACTAGATCGATAAACTATTTTCTTTCTTTAGGGACACTGTGATCAATAAGAGGTGGGTTAGTAGGAAACCAAACAACAAATCCGGAATCTCTCATCATATGCAAGGAGTTCTGAACTGCAGTTGCTAACTATGAGTCTACCATAACCTGTGAGAGGCCAATTTCAGTTATAAGGCTGTTTCCCTTGGTCTGGATTTTCTCTGCTTGGGGAAGCAAGTCTTTAGCAATGGGCTCTCGACACACACCTATTTCAGTGTTCAGATTGCCAGCCCTAGATCTCGTACATGTTTCAGCAATTATTTGCTTAAGTAGAGGCTGTCGGCACACACCATCTGTGTTTAGAATGCCAGCCCTAAATCAGTAGTTACAGCAGGAATAGTTTTAACAGCTGACTCACCCGGCTCCAGTCGATTCTCCTCAGTGACAGCACTCACAGGGTTTTTGACAGGCAATACTAAGCCCTGAGTGTCCAATCCTGCATTTGCAGTGTTCACTTCTTGCTCTAGGAATACAACTGGTTCTGCTGAGTGTCGCTGAGTTTTTTCTCCATTTGACAAGCAAAAAGGTTTTGTTTTGTCTCCATTTATCTCTGTTTCTCTCTCAATTGATGTTAAATCCTCCATTGAGATGAAAACATTGCTCGCTTCTCCTTCCAAATCAATTACTTTTTGCATAGAATCTTCAGCCTCTTGTACGTCGAGAATAGGAGAGGAGGCTCACTCTCCTACCTTCATTGCATCCATTCCATCTGGTGGGTCTCTCCAAGTGGCCATCTCAATGGCCAAATGTTCCCCTACAGGAGAGATGGCCAAATTTCCCTCATTTGCTAAAAAAAGTACCAGCAACAGCTTAATCCGGTTCAAGGTCAGTTGGCATTCATCTGTATCCTTCTCCCCCCCCGGGTTGTGCCTGAAAATAGGCAGGATTTGTCTAGTGCACTCACCCAGTCAACAAAAACTAAATAAATAAATAAAATATTCCCTGAAGGCCAACCTTTTGGCTCTTATCTTTTCTGCTACTATTTTTGAGAACCAAAGTGGTTTCCTTCTTCTTTTCCTCTTGCTTTTCTACCTAACGCAATGGGATGTTGCTTCAAATATTGCATCCTTAATGCTTGCCACTTTGCCTGTACCCCCTCACCTGTATTTCTTCTTGCCAAGGCTATCTTAACTCTGTTGGCCATCTTATCAAAGTCAGCTCTTCTGAAGTCTCATTTATTTGCATTGGAATGGAATGATTTAGTTTTAGTGGCCAAATTGAACCATACTATGTGATGCTCACTGGCCCCCAGGTGACATTCTACCTGGAGATCTGTGATCCTTTCCCCGTTAGTCAGTACTAGATCCAGGGTAGCCCTGTCTCTTGTGGGTTGTTGTATCAATTGTTTGAGGCTCTCCCCCTTCAGAGAATCCACAATGTGTCTAGTTCTGATGGTTGTTCCTGCTGGTATTGACCAATCTGTATATGACATGTTGAAGTCTCCCATTATCAGAACCTACCTTTAGCTGTCATGTTTTGTATATCTTCTAACTGTAAAGTGTCTTTGTCCTCCCCCTGATCTTGAGGCCTGTAGACAACCCCACTTCCTATGGCTGTCCCATTTCCTGTTTCCAGGGTGACCCACAGTTCTTCTGGCTCCTTATGAGTATTCTGAATTTCTGTAGCTTTGATATTTTCATTGACATAAAGGGCCACTCCCCGGCCCCCTTTTTGCACCTCAGTCTCTTCTGAACAGTACATAGCCACAACCATGGTTGGAATGTGGATCCCACAGGCATGCACATGACCCATAACCAAGTGTATGCAACACACCATACACACGTGCAGCCCACCACCCAAAGGGAGGTAATAGGTGTAGCACCCAGTGACACATGTGGCAGCATCCAACACTGCATGGTGAAGGCATATCTACTGCCAATAAACACACTATGTTCAGAGGCACATGGACAGTGTCTGCAGGGTACACCATGGCTGCATCATCATGGCACATGCTGAAGGTCAGGCAATGCATAGGATATGCTGCACCCAGGCCATCACAATGCACACTTGTGTGCACAGGCCAGGGCAGCTGTGTGCTACAACACAGGCAGTAACCTGGAAATCCATGAAATGACATGCATACCATGATGGTGAATGGCCCTCTACTCACATGTCCAGTGTAACTCCAGTGGTGTTTCACAGCCACTGCCCTCCAAACCTGCCACAGCCACAGCCCTAATTGTTGATGCCACCACCTCCATAATAGGGTCTGTTGTTGCATGCTCCATTTACTGCAGACCTCCCCCTGTGCCCTGAAATGTATGGTGGTGTGCTGCCTTCTCCTCCTTTGCCCTCCACTGCAAGTCATGCCACCACTTGTGTATCACATCCATCGTGCGGCCATGTCCACCCACGGCATTCACCTCCACAGTTATCTAATTGAAATTTCCTGCACAGTTGCATCTGTGGTCTTAAAACACTGCATTGCCTGCTCCCTGGATTTGTACCCATCAGCCAGGGCCTTCAGCTCCTCCCTGGAGAACTTGTGGGACCGCATCCTCTCCCTTCCATCAGAGGCACCTGTGTGGGGACGTAAGTTGCCAATGATCAGTGGTTGTCCTATACCGGTGTGTGTGTGTGTGTGTGTGTGTCTCTCTCTCTTTGTCTGTGTGTGGGAGAGGGCCACTACACATGAATGAAGGGTCACAGCATGACATAGTCTATGTCCATGTGTCACTGGGATGTAGGGTCAGTGTCCTCCCCATGTTCCAAACTTGCCCAACGATGTCCTCTGCATGTCTCGCGGTGTCTACCACATGATGGCGTTGATGTGCAACAGGCATACAAGCATCTCCCAGCATTGTGAGGGAAGCACCAGGATCTGTGTGGTGTCTGCACACCAACAGGTGTGTGCTGGGAGTTGGCCACATGGGCTGGTGGAGATGGCAGACTGCACAGTGTATTCTGGGTGATGCACAGCATAGCATGGGGTACATATACACATGATGGTGGCAGTGTACCAGCCATGTGAACAGTATGTCTGTATTGTGTGTTGTGCCCCCCCAGACCATACTGCATACCTGTGGATGTACATTGGTATGTGTGTCACAATGTGCACATCTATAGCCACTGTCACAATGTACACCTGTTGTATGACACAACAACAGTGCAGTGTTATGGCTGTACACACCTGCATTCTGGGCCTGCTGGATCTGTGATTGCAATGTTCTGTAGTACCTGACACCTGGCATCCATTGATGTTCCCACAAATGAACTGTGGCACCATGACAGTGTAGCAGAATGCATACATTGTTGCAGATCAATACAGCAGGGTAATGACCTAGGGACACCTACCTGTACCTGTGGAAGCCATGTCCTGGGAAATGTTGAAGCCTAGTGTTGTCTGCAAAGTATTTTTACTGCTGTCTGCAGTTCCAGGAAGCTCAGCAAGTAATGCTGAGGCACACCATAAATAGCCCAGCTGGACAATCCACACATGGTAATGCAAGCATATGAGGCCATAATGAGATGCTAATGTGATGGATTGCACTCCGATTGCTTAAGTAGACTGATTTGCATACCACCTTTGAATACTGCAAGAATTTGCAACTGGGAACAGGATTGCACTGGGCAAAGTGTTTGCACCTTGGCACAGTGCTAAGTGGTTTGCACCAGGCTAAGTCTTTTAGCGCCGCTCCTAGAGTACATGCGCCTTGATGTCATCATGGTGAAGGTCATGAAAGGGTCATGCATGCTCACTGGTGGCCATCTGGGTAAGTGCAGTGCTATAGTATTTTGTGCGACACCATATACAACTAGCGCGGTGCTAGCATTTGCGCAAATCATTTTGTGGCCTACACAGCTCTAGGCAGCAGTGGTGTAAGGGTGGTGCCACAAGGTGTGCATTGCATGAGAATGGCAATTAGAAGGCATGTGAAGGGGTGGTACAGAAGGATCAGAGGTGGGGGGAGGCTGAGATGGCCAACCTAGTCCAGCTGGTCATGGCCAGGGAGCGCCAGCTATTTGGAGAGGTACGAGAGGGGGAACAAGCCTTGACTCCAGTTGTGGGCATCAATTGTGCATCAACTGTCCCAGCACACAGGGCTGGACCACAGTGGGAACAGTGCCAGCACTGGTCTATCAACGTGCAGTGCCAAGAGTGGCAGCCAATGAAGCGCTTCAGGCACATGGTGTGGGATGGTGCTAAGCCTGTGTCAGGCAAGTGGACACCTTTCTCAGAACTGTGCCTTTTGCATGTCAGTGGGTGTGGGTAGACAAGTACACACTACACATGTGGGTACATATGTTTCTTGGGGTCACTACATGCATGCCTGACATGCTGCTGGGTATGTCCCATGGAGTGCACTGTGTGCATCACTATGGGTACAGTGGTGCCCATGTGTGGGTCAACAGTGCCTGTGTCTGTGGGCATAAATGTGACATGCATTGCTGGACCCATGTCACATGTATCTGTTTTGTCCAGCACTGGCTGTGTGGCACATGTACGTTGCACCTACATTGCACATGTGTACCATGGGACAGCTGCTTGTTGGGGAGCAAAAATTACACTGTATGACAGTTGGGCAATGTGTGCCTGGCACAGGTGGGGTTGATACTTCTGTTTATAATGGTACTGACCCTCATCTATTACCTTCACTCTGCTGACTGCAACACCAGGGGAATGGATAAAGGGCACAGCTGGAGGACCAGGAAACCAGGTGGAAGGATTAGGGCAGCAGTGATGGGTAGCAGGATATGACATGTGAGTAAGCTCCTCTGTTGTCTACCTGTGTGTATACCTTGCTGGATGGGGCATGTTTGGTACCCTATACAGCACTGGGTTGCCGACAAATGTGCACTTGCCCTATATTATGTCACCGGTAAAGTGGACACATTTCCATGGGTTGCTCATGGTGCTGTGCTGCTGGGGTGGGCATCATGCACAGCTAACACTGCCTGTGGTATGGTGCACTTGGATGTTGCCTAGCCTACCCACACCGACTGTGGGCCTGTGTTGTGGCAGCACATGGCTCCTCACAGCCCTGCACTGCTGCAGCATGTGATGTCCTGCATGCACGCATCATACGTGGGTCATGCTCTGCCTGTCACAGTAGCCTACATGGGCTCACAACCCCTTTGGTGCTGCTGTCTTGCCGTGCCACTTCTGCACCCTGGGTGAAGCATGCCAGCCATTTAGCAGACATGTGTCACATCTATGTCTGTGACATAGTGGCATGGGTATGACTGCCTCCTTGCACCCTACACTTTGGGGCATGGTGGCCTACGGTGCACCATGGGTATGTCAGTCACCAACATTGGGCTGTGTAAGGTGTACTGTTCTCTAACTGTGTTTTCCATGTGTGCTGTGCATGATGTATCAACTACCATTCTACGGTTGTATTGTACCGTTGCATGTTGCACGCTCCACCTGTGTACTGTGCTGCAGGACACCCGTACATGTGCCATGGCCATGCCTGCAGTGTATATTGTATGGTGGCTGTGTAGTGTGTGGTGCTCAGGCCTGTGTAATGCTGTTTGGATGTATTATCAGGTTCCTGGGCTTGCATGTCTGCCCACAGCATGCATACACCACATGGCGTGCCTCTTGCCATGGTTCCTGTGGACATTGCGTTTTCACCATGGTGTGAGCATGTGTACGCCATCAGGATCATGCATGCATACCAGTCACATTGCACTGTGCTGATATGATGTGTCACCATGTTGGGTCTGTGCTGCACACTGTGGGCACAGTCCTGTTGTTCTCCTGTGGTGGGGGTTGCTACTGATGTATGGCTCAGTGGTGTGCCATTGACCTGCAGTACTGTGTCTGTCACATGTCCATATGACACACCTGTGTCATGGATGGTGTCTGTGGCTCTGCAGTAGGATTTGTAGACGTGCACACTGTCTGACACACAAAATTGTGGATAGCCACTATAGGCCACAGTCTGTTGACATGTGGACAGTGGTTGCAAGATTTCTGATTGCGATGTAGCAATATCTCCTGGCACTACCTTCTGCTCCATTGGGCAGCATGTCTCAGCCATTCTGTTGATACAGATTGTGTGTTGTTGCAATGGGATATACTGTGGTCTACCTCAGGGAGGCTGTGTAGCTGTACTGTGAAAGGGACAACACTGGGTTTGCATGGGGCTCTGTCCCATCTGTGGTGGTGGTGGCAATGACCTTAAGGGCCATCACATCTGCTTGGGATGAGCATGTGTGTACCATAGGGTTTAATGCTGCTTCTTACAGGCACATGTCGTGTGGTACGTGCGCTATTTTCGTTGTTGGGTACATGGACATGGTGGTTGGGATATCCTATCCTTCTCTGGTGCCTTATCCTGAGTTCTGCACTGCTCCACTGTGTCAGTGCAACATTTTTATGTGTGCATCATTCCCTCTGTAGGTTGATCTTGAATTTTCCTCTGAGCCAGGTGTCCTGAGGACATTGAAGACAGGGACGACCTCCTGTGGATGATTGTTCAATAGCAGTGGATGCTACTAGAGTAGCAGGCAATACTTATTGAGGAAACCTGAAGGATTGGGAGCATACTGGATCAGGGCAGCATTAGGCTGCAGCACCTTCATCCCCCTTCACTTGTTTTTAAACCTTCCCTACCCCCCCCCACAGTTTGTTTGTTGTTTATTATCTTCTTTCTCTGTAAATAGTTGTTCTTGTTTGTTGTTATAATTTATTTTTCTAGTTCTATTCCAGTGTCCTGTCTCTTTTGTGGGTAACTGTAGTCAGTGTCAATGCTGGGCTGTGTCGCATCTACTGTCCATCTAGTTCACCATGGTGGCTGCCATTCTTGCCTCTCCTGTGGCACTGGTTGTACCACAGCTCTCCTGCACTGTCTGTGGCTGCACATCTAACAGTGGGTTGTTTTGGGTGTGGTAGGTGTATCCTTCAGTTGGCTGACACAGTCATTGCTCCATGTGTACCCTGCATGGTCTGTGTGTGTGACAGACAACTTCTGTCCTGTGTCTGCCCATGGACAGGGTCTGTTCCCTGTTTCTTGGGTGCACACCTAGTGTGTTGCCAGGTGATTGGGGGGACCTTGGCCTGCATGCCTGGGTGTGGCTTGATCCATGTGACCATAGCTGATGTCCATCCCCCAGTGACCTCACACTGTGTATCCTGTGGTGTGTTGTGCCCAGTTCTGTGTCAGGTGAACCTTGTACCCTCACCCTGTGCACATTGGGCACTGGTTGGGGTTGTCCTGCCACAGAGGGATGGTTGGTCCTTTGTGTGGGTCACATCACCACTGTCCCATCTGTGCACCTTTTTCACATTTCACATCCATACAGTTTTGCACCATTTTGTGATTTCTATTGTTTTTTGCATCATTTTTTTTTCTTGGCATTGCCTTTAGTGGTTCTTTTGTTGTTGTTTCCATTGGACACTTCTATATGCAATGGTTCTCACTTTTTGGCTGCACTTCTTTGCATGTGCCCCCAGTGGACACTTGTTTCTCCTTTGCACTGTGCTGCTGTTGCTGTTTGAACTGCCCAGTTGCTATATTCAGTGCTGTCTTCATTTACATTTTCAAAGCTGTCTTCTTTGCCGGTCTATTGCTAGGCTGTTTTTGCAATGCACTCTCAGCCCTGTTTGCATCCCTTCGTTTGCATGCTATATTCAACTGATTTAGCCCCTGGGCTATTCCTTTGAATATAGCATACAAATGGTTCTGGGCAATTTTTGCACACAGGACAGTGCTAATTTTGCCCTAGGGCTAAGCTTTGAATATTGAGCCCCAGATGCCAAAGTCATATGGGAGAAGTCCCGCATAAAGAAATTAAAAAGCAAGTCAAAACAAGATTAACGCACACAGCCAAAACACTGAACAAAGTGCCCAGGGTCTCCTACACAAATAAACTAGAACCACACAGAGAAACAAAGCAGAAAAAAAACTAAATAAATAAAAATATCAAACAAGTCCAACCACCAAAAGAAATGAAAAGCAACAGAAAAGAGCACAATAGAAAGTCAAATTACAAATACTAAACAAGAACAGAAGCAAAACAATAAGAAAGCACCCATAAACATAAACATAAAATATATCAAATACATAAAATAAGTATATAAAGGTCCAGCAGCACAAAGTCTTTTTAGTAGAAGATTCTGCAGAAGTCTGCAACACCTCACTCCGTTCTTTGCTTGTCATAACGCCACAGACTCAAGGACTTGTAAGGCTACAGTTATAGAGTTACAGGAATACAAAATATATAAAGATAAACACAGAGTCATCTGGTAACTCCTTCTTTGCTTGTGTAAATTTCAAGGCCAATCTGACAAAACTTGCTCCACAGTGTAGAGCTCTGTGGTGCAATCCACACAGAGGAAGAAACCCAGGCTGGTCCCAAAGTGAAGTGAGGTGGGAGGTGGCTGCAGACTTTTTGGAGCATCAAGAACAAATAAAATAAGTAAGAAATACATGCAAAAATATTAAGCTAAATAATTTTAGCAGTGCACCAAAAGCACAGGGCTAGATAGCTTGATAATAATCCTGCTGTTCACCAGTCAGCAACCTTCACACTCTGCTTGCTCCTCCAATGTTCTGAGCCGAACAATTATAGAATCCATTGGTTCCCAGACGTGCTGCCAGTCAAGTCGCCTCGGGTGGTGAGGTTAATCCATAACTTCATTTGAGCAGACAGGGATAGTGAGGAAATTCATAAACTTTCATTTGAGAAGAAAAAATATTTTATGGACTTGGTTCAGGGCACAGAAATCTATCTTTTTTTTTCATCTGCAAGCTGACTAAGTGAAAGAATGAAGAAAGGAACAGTTGGAGAAACAAATGTGGGGGGGGGGAGAAAATTGGAATGGTTCCACTATGACAGTTTTAGATTTTGCAAGCATTGGTAGTATTGAAGGTACTGCACATGGCAATAGTGGGTCTGGGAGTAATGGTGTTGAAGGGACTGAGAAGAGGATTAAGGTTTGGTAAGTAGTAGTTTGGCTAAAGAAACCATGCCTGAAACAGTCACAACCTTCTGGACTGAATTCTTGTTAACAAAACTAAAACAAACAATAAAACAAAAACAAAACAGCTCTATGGTTCATGAAGTGATGGTGCACAGGTATATACATATCAAAATTTAAAACTCAAAAACTTTGCACTCAGGACGTAATGTCCAATACAGTGTCATGACAAAGACTTAAGGTGACATATTTAATTTTTTTATTTCATGACTTTTAGCAAAAAAGTTAAAACTTGATGCATATAGTGGTATGAAAAGGCACTAGTTTCATGCTCGTGCTTGACTCTTTGTCAAGAGATAGTGAACCATAAACCAAATGTACTATTTATACTCCAGTACAATTGTGCAAATCATGAAAAATGTAATTGATTATAAATAACTAACACACATTTAATTTAAAAGCATCACATTCTAATGCTGCTAAATTAGTTTCCATGTATATTAACTGACAACAATGCTATAATGACAGCTAGGTGGCTGACTAGCTTATTGAGATCTTGCCATGTCACTCATGTACTCTGTGGTCTGCACTGGCTGCCTGTACATTGGCAGATCACCTTCAAGGTTAGGTCACTGACCTATAGAGCCCTAACATGGTCTGGATCCACACTACTTCCAAGATCTTCTCTGTCCCTACCACCCCCTCCACTCTCTCTGGTCCACCAACAAGGGATTGTTAGAGGTTCCCTGGGGCCAATCTCTTGCTTTTGTGGCCCCTACGTTGTGAAATTCTCTACCTCATCAGATTAGAGAGTGCCTGACCATCAAGAGATTCAAAACTGTCCTGAAAACATATTTGTTTTAATTAACTTTCCCTGATCTCAATGATAGTTAGCTCTTGTTATTCTGATTATTTTACATTGGGGCTTGCCATTAAAAGGCAGGTTGGGTTGTCTAATGACCCTTGCCAGGAAAGAACAGAAAAGAGGAAGGGGTGGGGAGGGAAGGATCAGGGGGAGGGGGCAAGTGATGTCACCAAGGCAGAGGTAGGGTAATTTAACAAGGTGATGCTGGAGCCCCAGGAATTGGCTGGGGGGCGGAGCATCTGGGGTCCTGAACAGGGGTCCTATGGCAGTATATTAGGCCAGGGCACCTGCAAGACTGCCCTTTTTTTGCTGGGATCTTTTCCTACACACCCACCCTTATTAAGAAAGGTGATGGGGGCATGGTTGGCACAGGAAAATAGAGTGCAGAGTGAGGCCCGTGGGGCCCTGGACAGGGGACCAGTGAGTTTTTGGCTCCGGGTAGGCATCTGCAGGCCAGGGGTCTGGGTTATAGCCCCCTGGGGGTCAGAGGGGGCAGCAAGGCCTAAGGGCAAGTGGGGGATGATATGGAAGAAGAAAAGGAGGAGGGGGAAGGAAAAGGGTGAGGGAGTAGGGTACACAGGCTGGAGACAAGGAACCCAGATGTGATAAAAAACACAGGGAGGGGGATAGGTCCAGGCACCAGATACAGAAGTGTCTGGGCCTGGAGGGCGAAGGCATAGTTAGGTGAAACCGGCCAGGTTCTGATGTGGAGAGGGACTGGATTCACAGTGTCCGGACTCTGAAAAGTCAAGAAGGACAAACAGCCAAAAGAAGGAAGAGGCCAGAACCAGGAGAATTTTGAATGAATTGTTACATGTTGAACATTGAATTAATAAATGGATGATGTAAGTATTCTTGTGCCAAAATAAATATTTGCCAATGAGCAACCAAAAAGTGAAATAAGTTGTAGTGTCCATCATTCCTGGGAGGGGTTCAGGGGACAATCATTTGATAGGCATTTATTATATTATTTTGATGATTTTAACGCTGTTTGATTTTATTTTATTTATACTATATCTGTGCTTTTAAAGGAATAATGCCTGACAGGGTGGGTGTTTCGCTGGGATAACATCCCACCTTGGGTGGTTGGGCCTGAGGCCACCAGCCGAGGGCATCCAACACCCAAGAAGGGATGTTATCCCAGCATAACACCCACCCTGGAGGGCATTATTCCTACTATACAATGGCTTATTGTTTTATAGTTAAAAAAATAATTTTAAAGAATGTTTTTGTTAGTGTGTAAAAATATTTTTGTTTCTTAAGAGAAAAAAAAATGTTGCAAATCCAACAAACAATCAGCAGGGATG
Organism: Neoceratodus forsteri; assembly: GCA_016271365.2. Classification (NCBI taxonomy): domain Eukaryota; kingdom Metazoa; phylum Chordata; order Ceratodontiformes; family Ceratodontidae; genus Neoceratodus; species Neoceratodus forsteri. The sequence goes on along the minus strand of CM057449.1, from coordinate 588,809,195 downwards.
TTATGCCAGAATAACATCCCTGCTGTGACAGCCAACTGACCAATCAGAAGCCAGGATTCTATCTTGCCATTGTATAATATTGCTTATTGTACAGTGCTGTCATCTTCGGAAACAGCACTTATAAATAAAGTTGAAATTAACATTGACATTGACTGTGATACCGAAACTTCAAGTATTCAAATGATAACTTCCAAAGCTTGTTCCTTCTCTGGTCATATGTGACATCATTACATCCATTGCACTCAAACATTGTCTTAACCAGTTTCCATTGAGATTGTAAACATTCAACTGACTGCAAACAAAGAGACAGAATTATCAAGATATTAGTACTCATTAATTCACAAAAATGTCAACAGGCCAAATTTATCATTAAGACCATTGCCTCTAGTTGATTTTAACACATGAATCCAAATGGATTCCTTCTACAATACCTTTTTGTCGCTATCACCACATCCCAAAGAAACACATTTGATTCCCATAAAATTAAAAATACATGAGCCTCTCCAAATGATAACATATGCCAAGGCATTGTCAGTGTCTTGTCACAGGGTACAATTTAGATGTTTTCTGATCCTAACTTTAAATGTTCTGCAGGTCTTCTCCACATACTAGCTACCAAGGGTACATTTTGCCAGGTATATAACAGCCTCTGAATTATAATTAATGATTTTTCTGACTTGAAATTCCCATCCCACAATGTTCTGCCCTAAAGTATTTGCTTTTACTATGTTTTTACAAAACATGCAGTGGCCACAACTAACCCCCATGGGGGGGGGGGAGGAATCCAAATTAATCTATTCTGTTGTGGTTTCATTCTCTGAAAACTGTGAAACTGTGAACCATTTCTTCCTTGATGTTCGGCCCATGGTGATACACGAATCTAGGGTGTAATCTTGTACATTCACATAGTGTAGAATCAAATTGCAAACAATGTGAGTTTGACTGTATAATTTTTCTGATGGCAACATTCTGTACAGAGTATGTAGAGTCAAATTTAAATGAATATCTTGCTAATTTCTCACATATATCTGGGGTTGCTCTAAACCACTGCTTTCTATGGGAATAGTTCTATCCTGTATCCATTCTGATCTTTCTTTACTATCAGCATTGTCTATGGCTTTACTAATGCATTTCATAGTATATCCCATTGTAAAAAACATAGTGTCAATATCTCACCTGTTTTTTTGTCAACTTCAATAATACAATTTCATTTTAAGTGGTAAAATTGACTTAAAGGAATACTATAAATCAAATGCCTGCAGCGGCAGCTATTATATTGAAGAACAAAATTGTGGTCAGTCTGCTTTCTAAAATGGTCAGATTGACCCCCCCATTACCATATTTGATTGTATATGTAATTTACTCCTTGAGCTAAAGGTGTCGATGAAGTGCTAAATAAATGTAAGGTCCAGATGCAGGACTAGTTGTCCTCAAACTGGCTGAAGCTGAACTCTGTCAAGACGGAGGTGCTGGTGATGGAGCCTGGTTGATGGCACGATGGGGATGCCTCTGGAGTGGAAACAGGTTTGATCATGGGATCCACCTCTTTTATGGCTTCTCCCAGGGTGAACAATTTGGGAATCATCCTTGGTGACAGGCTGACTCTTGAAGCTCAGGTGTCATCTATTGTCAAAAGTGAGTTTTACCATCTAAGGAATGTTGCACAAATTAAACCACTGATTCCATCAGAAGAATTGCCACCACTAGTAAATGCATTTGTGACTTACAGGCTGGACTACTGTAGTACTCTGTACTTCAGGGACAATGGAGGGATCATTTGCAGACTGCAGCTAGTGCAGAGCATGGTGGCCAGCCTGCTGACGGGCCTGCCAAGTTCCTGCAATGTGTCCTCAGTCCTGCGAGATCTGTACTTGCTACCTGTCAGATGGAGGATCATCTTCATGGTGGGCTTGCACACCTATAAGGCCTTATATGGCCTGGGCCCTGGTTATCTGTCTGACCTCCTTACTCCAGCCATCCTGATACATTCCCTCTGCTCCTCCACTGAGGGCCTCCTGGAAGTTCTGAGAGTGAGGATGAACACTTTGGGAGACTGCACTTTGAGGTGGCCGGACCGGCACTCTGAAACTCTCTGCCAAAATCTTTGAGGAAAGCCCCACTGGTGGAGACATTTAAAGGGGGCCTGATGACCTATCTATTTAAAAACGGTATTTTCTGATAGTTTGTAAAATGATTTTAGATAAGTTATTGTCTTAGTGATTATAATTGTATTGTTTCATGCTGCCTAAGACCCTGCTTTTATCTGTAATGGCACCCAGAGCCTCCAGACTTGAGCACCAGTTATAAATAAATCCTTACTTAATAAATCTAAAAACTGAAATTTGCAAAATAATAATTTAGTGCAAATTTTAAGTCTTTGTTCAAACTTTCCAAATATTTAACAAATGACAACAGATTTTCTGCTTTCCCATTCCACACAATATTATCATCTATAAGTTGACCATGAAGCTGTAAATATTGGATACAAGGATGTTTGTCTCCATTCAGCATATATTCATCTTATCTAGTTCCCAGATACATGTTCGCATAATTGGGGGTGAATGACCACCCTCCCATTACTGCAGTTCCCGTTAGCTGATGGTAGCGACCTCATAGAAAATGAAACACATTAGATGTTAATGCTTTTTAAGTGAGTAGTAACACAAATTCCACTTGTACTGCTGTATACAAATCAGAATTCAATAGTGTCCTTTTCAATTCCCATATACCCTTGTTATGGGGAATATGTGGATACAAACCGGCTATATCCAAGGACACCAGGTGCCCACTGTTATCCATATGTGTTTCTCCCACTCCTTTTATCATATCAATGGTATCCTTAAATACAATCTGAAGCCATCAGCCAAAGATTGTATATGTGCCTCTATATATTTTGCTAAGGATTCTGTAAGTGAGCCCATACTGAATACAATAGATCACCCTTGTAGAAAGAGTGGGTCCTTATGTATTTTGGGGGGCATATACAAAATGGCTCTAACTGGTGATTTCACAATTAGAAAAGTTTCTGTTTTTGATGTTATGAGACCCTGCTGTACTGCTTGCAGATTCAAATCATTAAGTTCCCTTTTCAGTAACTCAATCTGGTCTCTATGCAGTTTGCTATAAAAGTCATCCTTACTCAATTGCTTTTTCATCTGAGTTTCATATCAGTCACTCTTCATGATTACAATTGATACACCCTTACAGTATCAGTAGGCTTGACTGTGATGCTATGATTTTTCTGTAAACTTATACTGTATGTATCTGTGTTTAATATTTTCTCCAAACATTCTTTCAACCTCTGTTTCACACATATTAAAATGTTTGAAAGTACTGTTCATTGGTGGCATAAACTTTGTTTTCAGTTTAAAAAGAAATAATATTTTAACATCATTTTCATTATAAGTGGTCAAGAAAGTAACAGTATTGTACTGGGAAGGTTCATCACTTCTACCTGAATAATAAAAAGAGAGTAAGAAAAGCAGTCTTACAAATTCATGTAAATCAGCCAGTACATCAAACACATTTGCTGCTGCCGATGGCACAAAGCTCAGTCCTTTCTCCAACACCTGTTCCATCTCTAGCAGGACAAAATTAGAAATGTTAACTACATTCACAATGTCTTGATTATCTTCTTTATTTAATATTAGCTTGGTCACCCCCTCCCCCACCCTTCCCTCTCCAATTCCATCCAGGTTGTTCTTGCCAGTAGTATCAACCACTCTTTCTGTCTTTACCCCCACATGTTCATCTTCTTCTGATTCCCTGAACCTTCTCAGGTGGGGTCTGTGGCATTGCCAATGATTTGCTTGTATTTGTGATTGGGCAGAAGGGGCATGTGCACAAGGAACATTGTCCTCTGGGAAAACAAAAAAAAAATGAGAACTGTCCCTTAGTATCTGATGCACTTGTTGCCAATTAATAATTATTCTTTTTCCAATCTAATACCTGTCCTGTTCTGAAATCTTCCTTGCCACATAAAATTTTTCTCTTATTAGTTGCACTTATCTTAGCATAATGGTATTTAATAGTCTCTTGTAATATTCATTCAAATGACAATAAAGCTTTCTGGCAACTGGTGTCAAAGGGGGTTAATGCTTTTCAGCCCTCGCTTTCAATGTATATTCCAAAGGAAATGTGGGTGACATCTTTTAAAACAATGTTTTCATCTAGTGAAGAACAAGAAGTGGAACCACACCTAAATTGTAATAACTTACAAGGTGAATACAGCCCCTTAATTGTTTTTGAACTGGACATTGAGAATGCAATTAATGAACTCAAAAACAATAAGGCTCCAGAACCGGATCTCATTCCGTCAGAGATTTGCAAAAATTACAGTCGATTTTGGATTCTGTTTTTAACCTGTTTTTATAATTTATGCTTAAAATTCAAATATATATCCAAAGCATGGACAAAAAATATTATAGTACCTATTCACAAATAAGGTTCAAGTCTACAACCCAAATAAGTTTAGGCCTATTAGCCTACTAGATATTTCGTCACAAATTGTGTGTAGAATTACTCTTAGTAGGCTAACAACTTGGGTAGACACTGAAGAAATTGTTTAACCATTATAGGCAGGATTCAGAGAGGCCTACTCAACTATAGAAAATGCATTTGTCTTTTCTCACCTCATAGAAACATACATTAACATCTGAAAGTTGAAATTATTTGTCTTATATGTTGATTTCTCCTCTGCATTTGATTCAATAAACAGGCTGAAACTTTGGGATATCTTACTGTAAAAAAAATTCCCTATTCCTTAATACCAATCTATTTATTATATCAAACACTTCAACTTCAGTAAGATATAGTAACATCAATTTAATAGATTATTTTAGTTCTAATAGAGGAGTCAAACAGGAGTGTCTTCTTTCCCTTGCATTATTTAATATTTGCATTAACTCATTCAAATACCATAATGCCCTTCTGTTGGGTGTTCCTGTAATTTCTAAATCAAAATTACATTCACTTGCTTATGCAGATGATATAGTTTTGCTCTCTCACCCAAATCGGTTTTCAAAAACAGATATGTATATTTTCTCAAAAAATGCAAAAGGTTAGAGTTAAAAAAAACTAAAGAAGGCAAAATGTATGATAATAGGTAACTCTCCAAAATTGAATATACATTTCATAACAATAGATTCTAACAGAGTAGAAATTGTTAAAGAATACATGTATCTTGGAATAAAAATCTCACTAAATGCTAAATGGAACAAAGATTTCAAAGAAAAATGTTTTAAGGCTAAATTAAAAGCTAAAGCCTTATTAAAATTTAACTTTATGTATGGAGGGAATTCAGTTCTACAGCATTGGTAGCAAGAAAGGCAAAAATTAATCCAGTAATCCTGTATGGGGCAGAAGTTTGGTGCTCTAAAATCAGTAACACCCTGAAAAATCCCCTCACATATTTCTACAGATCACTACTTAAGGTCCCAGAGTCAGTTCCTATCATCATGGTAAAGGCTGAATTAGGCAGGATATAAATTAATAGTATAAAAGTGTTGCATCTCATAAATTACTGGTTAAAAAATATAAATAATTCACAAAATAAATTACCCAAGATGTGCCTCAAAGAAAAAATTGAAGGGGTTAAAAAACTCATTAGATCTTAATGGTTAGACTCACTAAAGGGAATATTGTCAAAAATAAATGTCCATTTATGGACTGACTATAATAGAAATATTAATATTGCCCCATAATACAAAGAGCTGATCAAACAAAAACAATTAACTCATGAAAAAAACAGGGATATAAAAAGCATACAAACTCAAAAGGTAGCTATCTGGTATAAGAAAAGCAAACAAAATGAGGCACCATATAGAAGAATATCTAATGATCACAATAACACCAGAGCAAAGAAAAAATATAACTTGGGCCAGATTTGAACTAATATCTTCAAAATACAACCTATTTTAACATTTTTCACCCAGAATAAGGTATGATCACTTTGTGTATGTAATAAAGGACACACAGATACAGTAACCCATATGATTATGAGCTGTCCGCTGTACTCCAAGGTACACTTACCTTATATTCAATAAACATGTATGACCCCACTTTTGCACCCAAGAACTGTGGATGAAGCCACAAGAATTGCAAATTTTATGACTTCGGTGGTAAGGATAAAAAAAGTTTTTTCGATCACAGAAAGCAACAAACTCAAAATGTCTTCCTTAACTGAACATCTAGGTCACTCATAAAAATAAGTATTCATGAGGATGAATTGTGGCTGTTTTAATGAAGTGTATAAAATCATTTTACTTTGGTCATGCAAGCTAATTTATAACCTTTTTTCTTATTGTATTCCTTTTCATATTTAATAATGTTTTTATTCTTGTCTATGTTGTAATGCTCATGATGTTTACCCATTGTGACTGAACAAATCATAAAAATGTAATTGATTATAAATAATTAATACACATAACGTAATTTAAAAGTATCACATTCTAATTGCAGCTAAATTAGTTTTCATGTATATTAACTAACAACAATGCTATAATGACAGCCAGGTTGTTGACTGGCTTATTGAGATCTTGCCATGTCAGTCATGTACTCCACGGCCTGCACTGGCTGCCTGTACATTGGCGGATCACCTTAAAGGTTAGGTCACTGACCTACAGAGCCCTACATGGTCTGGATCCACATTACTTGCAAGACCTTATCTGTCCCTACCGCCCCCTCCACTCTCTCTGCTTCACTAACAAGGGGTTGTTAGTGGATCCCATGGTTCAATTAAAGACATCTGGGGCCAATCTTTTGCTTTTGTGGCCCCTACATTATGAAATTCTCTACCTCATCAGATTAGAGAGTGCCTGACCATCAAGAGTTTCAAAACTGTCTTGAAAACATATTTGTTTTCGCTAACTTTTCCTGATCTCAATGATAGTTAGCTCTTGTTATTCTGACTATTTTATAATGGGGCTTACCATTAAAAGGCAGGTTGGGTTGTCTAATGACCCCTGCCAGGAAAGAACAGAAAAGGGGAAGGGGATGGGGAAGGGAAGGATCAGGTAAAGGGGGAGGGGCTAGTGATGTCACCAAGGCAGTGGCAGGGTAATTTGACAAGGTGATGCTGGAGCCCCAGGGATTGGCTGGGGAGGTGGAGTCTCTTGGGTCTTGAACAGAGGTCCTGTGGCAGTATATTAGAACACAGCACCTGCAGGACTGCCTCTTTTGCTGGGACCTTTTCCTAGCCACCCACCCTTATTAAGGAAGGTGATGGGGCATGGTTGGCACAGGAAAATGGAGGGCAGAGTGAGGCCCAAGGGACTCTGGACAGGAGGCCAGTGAGTTTTTGGCTGCAGATAGGCAGCTGCAGGTCAGGGGACTGGGTCATAGCCTCCTGGACATCAGAGGTGGCAGCAAGGCCCAATGGCAAGTGGGGGATGATATCAAAGAAGAAAAGGAGGAGGGGGAAATGAAAATGGAGGAAGGTACAAGGGCTGGAGACAAGGAACCTAGACATGGTGTAAAACACGGTGGGGGATAGATCTAGGCACCAGATTCAGAAGTGTCTGGGCCTGGATGGTGAAGGCACAGTTAGGTGGAACCGGCCTGGTTCTGCTGTGGAAGGGGGGCTGGATTCATAGTGTCCAGACCCTGAAAAGTCAAGATGAATGAACAGCCAGAAGAAGGAAGAGGCCAGAACCAGAAGAATTTTGAGTGAATTGTTATATATTGAACATTGAATTAATAAATGGATGATGTAAATAATCTTGTGCCAAAATAAATATTTGCCAACGAGCATCCAAAAAGTGAAGTAAGTTGTAGTGTCCATCATTCCTTGGAGGAGTTCAGGGGACAATCATTTGATAGGCATTTATTTTATTATTTTGATGATTTTAAAACTGTTTGATTTTATTTTACTTATACTATATCTGTGCTTTTATTGCTTATTGTACAGTGCTGGGATATCTGGAAACGGCATGTATAAATAAAGTTGACATTAACATTGACATTGACTGTGTTACCCAAACTTCAAGTATTCAAATGTTAGCTTCTAAAGCTTGTTCCTTCTCTGGTCATATATGACATCATTACATCAATTACACTCAAACATTGTCTTAACCAGTTTCCATTGAGATTGTAAATATTCAACTGACTGCATACAAAGAGACAGAATTATCAAAATATTAGTACTCATTCATTCATAAAAACTTCAACAGGTCAAATCAACTATCAAGACCATTGCCTCTAGTTGCTTTTAACACATGGATCCACATGGATTCCTTCTGCAATGCCTTTTTGTCACTATCACCCCATCCCAAAGAAACACATTTGATTCCCATAAAAGAAAAACTACATGAGCCTCTCCAAATGATAACATATGCCAAGGCATTGTCAGTGTCTTGTCACAGGGTACAATTTAGATGTTCTCTGATCCTAACTTTAAATATTCTGCAGGTCTTTTCCACATACTAGCTACCACAGGTACATTTTGGCAGGAATATAACAGCCTCTGAATTATAATTATTGATTTTTCTGACATGAAATTACCATCCCGCGATGTTCTGCCCAAAGTATTTGCTTTTACTATGTAAGCAGTAATACCTGACAGGGTGGGCGGTATTGGGGAATACCGGACAGCCCAGGGGCATAATGAGGCCCGACGCTGCAGACGGAGGGCCTTATAGCACCTGGAAGGTCTGGTATTCCCCAATACAGCCCACCCTGGAGGGTATTATTGCGCTTAGAAAATGGGCACTGTAAAAGAAATTAAGTTTTATAAAAAGTGTAAATAAAAAAATAGTTTAAATTTTTTTTTAATAAAATAGTTCCTCCGCCTGCATTACAATGTGTGTGCGTGTTTTTTTTGTGTTTTTTTAGATAGAGACTTTTCTTGCTTAAGTTTATGTTTTTTATACAGTTTGTGGTTGCCAAAGAGTAAAAAAAAAAAACAACACTGTATTTTAGGGCTTTTCCTTCTCACTAGTGAGCACCTACCTCAGAGCTGCTTTCATGCCCCCCCATCATGATCACAGGATGGGAAGTTTGAAAACAATGTACCTCCTGGAACTCTCCATTATATCATTATATTATATATGTTGATGTTTGAGAGGCCCCCCCAAAGGGATTAGAAGACTGAGCAGTAGTTTTTTTTTATTTGATGACCATTGCATAGTGACAGTGATTGGAACTGAGAAACGCACTCTCTGAGACTTTGGTTGGGCTGAATTCAGTTTCCGTTTCAAACTGATTGCATTGGGCTGTGAGTGTGGCTCCATCCAGTGCTAGCTGCCTATAAGTGTGGTGTATTTGGACTCAGGAGGGGAGTTTGACAAATTAAAGAGACACGGGTATAGTTGACAGGAATGAGAGGCACAAAATTTAAAAAACAGGGTGACAGGCTGCGTTCATTCACTCACTTGTTCGGGAACATGACGGTCGGCCAGTCACGCTGGCTGATTGAAGTGAGGGGGTTTTGAAGAACTGCTTTTTTGTTCTTCCAGCTTCTGCAGAGTATGATTGTCCCTTCTTTCTTTTATCTGTAAATATTTTCTTGACAAGCGAGGATCGCATCCTAAGTTGAGCGAGCAAAAGACCGAGAGTGACAGAGACAGAGAGCGCTAGTTCTGCAGTCGGTAAAACAAACTACCTATTGGTGCTCTTACACACGTTATCACTATCGGAGCTAGCACTGTCTCCCTCAGTTCAGCTTGGGAATCTGCAGGCAAGCATCATTTCTTCACAACAGCTTAGCTGAATGTTTGATTCAGTGTGTCTTGAGCAGAGGGGGGCACTTAGAGGATTGGATAATTGCGGTCAGATGTCAGCCGTGCCTGAGGGTTTGGGGTTTTTTTTGAGTTGGGAAGAGGGTAGCTGTTTTATAAGATGGCAGTTTTGTAAATGTAAGGTGTAGCAGTCACAATAACAAAGCAGCATATATTAGGAGTAATTTTCCCACCTCTTGGAAGTGGCAACTAAGGGGGTAGTGGGGCGGAGGAAAGGGCTGCGTGGAAGGGCGGTACTGCTCATTAAGTGAGAGACGGAGTGGGGCTCAATGACAGTGCAGGCTTCAAGGCTAATGATGCAGTTATGGAAAAAGAAAACATATGACTACAGAAACAAAGCAGGTACCATTTAAAAAAATTTCAGAGAAAAAGAAAAACACAAATAAAGAAAATGACATATCTGACAAACTAGTGATACTGATTTGAAAAAGAATGTTTTTTTCAGTGGGAATGTAGTTTGAGAATCTGCTGGGGAGGGCTTCTGTCATCGTGGGGGGCAGCACTGAGGTAGGGAGTATTGAGGGGCCACTAACACTCACTATTCGAGAGAAAAAAATGGTGGCAATTTTAAATTCAATGAGGATGTTTTGGCCAATGAGCAGGCAGAGTGGAACAAAATGATACCTTAGGTGGTGATGGGGTCAGGTGACTGGAACTTTTTATTTGCTGGGCGCCTGTTGAAAGTTAATGTACCCCTCTGGCAGGGGTACTAGCCAATCAGAACCTAGCAAATAAAAAGTCCATTTTCTAAGCTTTTACAAAACATGCAGTGGCTGCATGTAACCCCCATGGGAGTGGATTCCAAATTAATCTATTCTGTTGTGGTTTTATTCCCTGAAAACTGTAAAACTATGAACCACTTTTTCCTTGATGTTCGGCCCATGGTGATACACAAATCAAGGGTGTAATCTTGTATATTCAGATAATGTAGGATCAAATTGCAAACCATGTGAGTTTGACTGTATTATTTTTCTGATGGCACCAGACAGTACAGAGTATGTAGAGTCAAAATTTAAATGAATATATTTCTAATTTCTCACATATACCTGGGGTTGATCTAAACCACTGCTTTCTATGGGAACAGTTCTACCCTGTAACCATTCTGATCTTTCTTTACTATCAGCTTTGTCTCCGGCTTTACTAATGCATTTCATAATATATCCCAATGTAAAAAACATAGTGCCAATATCTCACCTGTTTTTTTGTCAACATCAATACTACAATTTCATTTTAAGTGGTAAAATTGACTTGAAGGAATACTACAAATCAAATGCCTGCAGCGGCAGCTATTATAATGAAGAACAGAAATGTGGTCAGTCTGCTTTCTAAAATGGTTGGATTGAACCCCCCATTACTGTATCTGATTGTAGATGTAATTTTCCCCTTGAGCTAAAGGTGTTGATGAAGTGCTAAATAAATGCCAGGTCCAGATTCAGGACTGGTTGTCCTCAAACTGTCTGAAGTTGAACTCTGACAAGATGGAGATGCTGGTGATTGAGCCTGGTTGATGGCATGATGGGGATGACTCTGGAGTGGTAACAGGTTTGATCATGGGATCCACCTCTTTCATGGCTTCCTCCAGAGTGAAAAATCTGGGCATCATCCTTGGTGACAGGCTGACTCTTGAAGCTCAGGTGTCATCTATTGTCAGAAGTGAGTTTTATCATCTAAAGAATGCTGCACAAATTAAACCACTGATTCTGTCAGAAGATTTGCCACCACAAGTACATGCATTTGTGACTTCCTGGCTAGACTACTGTAATGCTTTGTAATTCAGGGTCAATGGAGGGATCCTTTGCAGATTGCAGCTAGTGCAGAGCACAGCAGCCAGGCTGCTGGCTGGCCAGACAAGTTCTTGCCATGTGACCTCAGTCTTGCGAGATCTGCACTTGCTACCTGTCAGATGGAGGATCATCTTCAAGGTTGGCTTCCTCACCTATAAGGCCCTGTATGGCCTGGGCCCTGGTTATCTGTCTGACCTCATTACTCCAACCATCCCAATACACTCCATCTGCTCCTCCACTGAGGACCTTCCAGCAGTTCTGAGGGCCAGCTGAACACTTTGGGAGATTGTTCTTTGAGATGGCCTTGCCCGGCCCTCTGAAACTTGCCACCAAAATCTTTGAGGAAGGCTACACTGGTAGAGACATTTAAAATGGACCTGAAGAACTATCTTTTTAAAAAAGGCATTTTCTGATAGTTTTTAAACTGATTTTAGATAAGCTATTGTTTTAGTGATTATAATGGTACTGTTTCATGCTGCCTAAAACCCTACTTTCATCTGCAATGGCACCCAGAGCCTTCAGGATTGGGCACCAGTTATAAATAAATCCTTACTTACTAAATCTAAAAACTGAAACTTGCAAAAATAATATTTTAGTGCAAATTTTAAGTTTTTGTTCGAACTTTCCAAATATTTAACAAATTACCACAAATCTTCTGCTCTCCGATTCCATGCAATAATATCATCTATAAAGTGACCATGAAGCTGTAAATATTGGATACAAGGATTTTTGTCTCCACTCTGCATATATTCATCTTATCTAGTTCCCAGGTATATGTTCGCATAATTCGGGGCGAATGACCACCCTCCCTTTACTGCAGTTCCTATTAGCTAATGATACCAACCTCCTAGAAAATGGAACACATTGGATGTTAGTGCTTTTTCAGTTAGTGATACCAAAAATTCCACTTGTACTGCTGTATACAAATCAGAATTCAATAATGTCATTTTCAATTCCCATATTCCCTTGTTATGGGGAATATATGGATACAAACTGGCTTTATCCAAGGTCACCAGGTGCCCACTCTTATCCATATGTGTTTCTCCCACTCCTTTTATTGTATCAATGGTATCCTTAAATACAATCTGAAGCCATCAGCCAAAGATTGTATATGTGCCTCTATATATTTTGCTAAGGATTCTGTAAGTGAGCCCATACTGAATACAATAGATCACCCTTGTAGAAAGAGTGGGTCCTTATGTATTTTGGGGGGCATATATAAAATGGCTCTAACCTGTGATTTCACAATTAGAAAAGTTTCTGTTCTGGATGTTATGACACCCTATGGTACTGCTTGCAGATTCAAATCATTAAGTTCCCTTTTCAGTAACTCAATCAGGTCTCTATGCAGTTTGCTCTAAAAGTCATCCTTACTCAATTGCTTTTTCATCTAAGTTTCATATCAGTCACTGTTCATGATTACAATTGATACACCCTTACAGCATCAGTAGGTTCGATTGCGATGCTATGATTTTTCTGTAAACTTATACTGTATCTGTGTTTAATATTTTCTCCAAACATTCTTTCAACCTCTGTTTCATACATATTAAAATGTTTGAAAGTACTGTTCATTTGTGGCATAAACCTTGTTTTCAGTTTAAACAGAAATAATATTTTGACATCACTTTCATTATAACTGGTCAAGAAAGTAGCATTATTGTACTGGGAAGGTTCATCACCTCTACCTGCATAATAAAAAAAGTGTAAGATAAGCAATCTTCAAATTCATGTAAGTCAGCCAGTACATCCAACATACTTGCTGCTGTTGATGGCACAAAGCTCAGTCCTTTCTCCAACACCTGTTCCATTTCTAGCAGGACAAAATTAGAAACGTTAATTACATTCACAATATCTTGATTATCTTCTTGATTTAATATTAGCTCGATCACCCTCTCCCCCACCCTTCCCTCTCCAGTTCCATCCTGGTTGTTCTTGCTAATAGTATCAGCCACTCTTTCTGTTTTTCCCTCCCCTCTACATGTTCTTCTCCTTCTGATTCCCTGAACCTTCTCAGGTGGGGGCCATGGCATATGGCAATGGTTTGCTTGCATTTGTGATTGGGAAGAAGGGGCCTGTGCACAAGGAATGTTGTCCTCTGGGAAAACAAAAAAAAGAGAACTGTCCCTCAGTATGAGATGCAATTGTTGCCAATGAATAATTATTATTTTTCCAATCTAAGACCTTTCCTGTTCTGAAATCTTCCTTGCCACATGAACATTTTCTCTTATTAGTTGCACTTATCTTAACATAATGGTATTTAATAGTCTCTTGTAATATTCATTCAAATGGCAATACATCTTTCTGACAACTGGTATCAAAGGGGGCTAATACTTTTCAGCCCTCACTTTTAATGTATATTCCAAAGGAAATGTGGATGACATATTTTAAAACAATTTTTTCATCTAGTGAAGAACAAGAAGTTGACCCACACCTGAATTGTAATAACCTACAAGATGAATACAGTCACTTAATTGTTTCTGAACTGGACATTGAGAATGAAATGAATGAACTCAAAAACAATATTGCTCCAGGACTGGATCTCATTCCTCCAGAGATTTGCAGAAAATTACAGTCTATTTTGGATTCTGTTTTTAATCAGTTTTTATAATTTATGCTTAAAATTTAAATATATACCCAAAGCATCGACAAAAAATATAATAGTACCTATTCAGAAAAAATGTTCAGTCTACGACCCAAATAATTTTAGGCCTATTAGCCTACTAGATATTTCATCACAAATTTTCTGTAGAATTACTCTTCATAGGCTAACAAATTGGGTAGACACTGAAGGAACTGTTTTACCATTACAGGTAGGATTCAGAGAGGCCCACTCAACTATAGATAATGTATTTGTCTTTTCTCAACTCATAGAAAAATACATTAACATCTGAAAGATGAAATTATTTGTCTTATATGTTGATTTATCCTCTGCATTTGATTCAGTAAACAGGCTGAAACTTTGGGATATCTTAGTGCAACAAAAAAATTCCCTATTCTTTATTAATGCCAGTCTATTTATTATATGCGAACATTTCAACTTCAGTTAGATATGGTAACACCAATTTAACAGATTAGTTTAGTTCTAATAGAGGAGTCAAACAGGAGTGTCTTCTTTCCCCTGCATTATTTAATATTCATATCAACTCATTATTCAAATGCAATAATGCCCTTCTGTTGGGTGTTCCTCTAATTTCTAAATCAAAATTACATTCACTTGCTTATGCAGATGATATAGTTTTCTTCTCTCTCTCACCCAAATTGGTTTATAAAAACAGATATATATTTTCTCAAAAAAATGCAAAAGGTTAGTGTTAAAAAAAAACTAAAGAAAACAAAATGTATGATAAAAGGTAACTCTCCAAAATTGAATAAACATTTCATAACAATAGATTCTAACTCAGTAGAAATCATTAAAGAATACACATATCTTAGAATAAAAATATCAGCTAATGCTAAATGGAACAAAGATTTCATAGAACAAAATTTTAAGACAAAATTAAAAGTGAAGCCTTATTAAAATTCAACTTTAAGTATGGAGGGAATTCAGTTCTACCAGCATTAGTAGCTGGAGAGACAAAAATCAATCCAGTAATCCTGTATGGGGCAGAAGTTTGGGGTTCTGAAATCAGTAACACCCTGAAAAATCCCCTAACATATTTCTACAAATCACTACTTAAGATCCCAGAATCAGTTCCTATCATCATGGTAAGGGCTGAATTGTTCAGGATAGAAATTAATTGTATAAAAGAGTTACATCTCATAAATTACTGGTTAAAAATTATAATTAATTCACACAATAAATTACCTAAGATGTGCCTCAAAGAAAAAATAGGATGGGATAAAAAAGGCATTAGATCTTAATGGTTAGACTCCCTAAACGGAATAATGTCAAAAATAAATGTCCAGCATTTATGGACTGACTATAATAGAAATATTAATATTGCCCCACAATACAAAGAGCTGATCAAACACAAATGATTAGCTCATGAAAAAAAAAATTGGGATATGAAAAGCATACAAACTCAGAAAGTAGCTATCTGGTATAACAAAAACAAACAAAATGGGCGCCATATAGAAGAATATCTAATGATCGCAATAACACCAGAGCAAAGAAAAAATATAACTTGGGCCAGATTTGAACTAGTATCTTCAAAATACACCTATTTTAACAGGTTCGGATTTTTCATCCAGAATAAGGTATGATCAATTAGTATATGTAATGAAGGACACACAGATACAGTAACTCACATGATTATGAGCTGTCCGCTGTACTCAGAGGCACACTTACCTTATGTTCAATAGACATGTATGACCCCACTTTTGCTCTTTTGCACCTAAGAACTGCAGATGAAGCAACAAGAATTGCAAATGTTATGACTTCAGTGGTAAGGATAAAAAAAGTTTTTTCCATCACACTGAACCTGATCTTACCTGAACATCTAGGTCACTCATAAAAATAAGTATTCATGAGGATGAATTGTGGCTGTTTTAATGAAGTGTATAACATCATTTTACTTAGGTCATGCAGGCTAATTATAACCCTTTATCTTATTGTATTCCTTTTTCATATTTAATAATGTTTTTATTCTTGTCTATTGTGTAATGCTCATGATTTTTATCCATTGTGATCAAACAATAAATCTTTGATGATGATGACGATCTCTTGTAATGAATTTGGTATAATCTGTATATTCTTCAGAAAAGAAAGGTTGTTACAGTTTTCTCTTTTCCAGTTAAATCTGCTTTCACTAAAGCTTCTGTTTCTTGGGTGTCCTCCAGAATTAGTCTCATAAATACAGTTGATGCCTCCAAACAATCCTTTTGTAGTTTTCAAATCAAATTAAATCATACTTTATTTATAAAAAAGCACCTTTCTTGCAACCAAGATGCTTGTACACAATAAAACAAAATGAAATAAACAATCACAACAATAATCAATAAAATCATACAATTTAAAACTCTAGCAGTTACATAGACTTTGATGGCAGATAAGGACTGCTAGGCCCATCTAGTCTGCCCATTTCCCTACCTACAGGATAGGACGCAGATAATATTTAACCAACAGCTTATATCTTCCTGCCCCCCACAAGAATTGCCTTATGTCTGTCCCATGCATTCTTGAATTCACCCACAGTTTTAGACTCCACAACTTCCTCAGGAAGGCTGTTCCATGCATCCACTACCCTCTGTGAAATAATACTTCCTCACATTGCCCCTGAACCGCCCTCCTTCTATCTTTAAATTGTGTCCCTTGTTCTTGCAAGTCTCTTTTCTGAAAGATGCTACACTCTTGGACTTTGTTGATTCCCTTGAGGTACTTGAAGTTTCTATCATGTCCCCCTCTCCTTCTTTCCTCAAGGGTATACATATTAAACTCCTTTAGTCTCTCCTCATCGGCTTCTCTTGCAGACTCTGCACCATTTAGTTGCCCTTCTCTGGACTACCTCTATCCTGTCTATGTCCTTGGGGTTGGGGTCTCCAGAACTGGACACAGTATTCCAGATGGGGTGTCACCAACTGTCTGTACAGAGGGATAACAACTTCCTGTTTTCTGCTGCTGATGCCTCCCTATACATCCCAGTATACCCCCGGCCCTCCCTACTGCCTTCTCACATTGCTTGCTAACCTTAAGGTCATCTGATATGATTACCCCCAGGTCCCTTTCCTGTTTTGTTGTTGTTACTACCTCCCCACCATTGTGTATTCTTCCCTGGGTTCTTGTTTCCCAGGTGCATTATTTGCACTTTTTGCATTGAATCCTAGCTGCCATCGTCAGACCATTCCTCCAACCTTGCCAAGTCCCTTTTCATCCTTTCCACGCCTCCTTGTGTATCAACCCTGTTGCAGATCTTTGTGTCATCTCCAAAAGGCATACTTTTCCTTCCAGTCCTCTGCAATGCCACTGATGAAGACATAAAAGGACTGGACCCAATACTGAACCTCTGCGTACCCCACTAGTAACCGCCCTTTCTTCAGAGTGGACTCCATTTACAGTTACCTTCTGTGTCCTGTTGTCCAGCAAATGTTTTACCCAGGCTACCACCCTGGGACCCACTCCCAGGCTGGTTAATTTGACTAATAATCTTTTGTGTGGGACTGTGTCAAATGCCTTGCTAAAGTCTAGGTAGGCCACGTCCACAGCCCCTCCCTGGTCTACTACTTTGGTCACCCAGGCAAAGAAATCTATTACATTCGTCTGACATGACCTTCCGCTGTGAACCCATGCTGTGTTGGATCCTGTGCTCCACTGACCTCTAGGTACTCAACTATTCTTTACTTCAGAAGTGACTCCATCACTTTCCCTACCACAGAGGTCAGACTGGCAGGTCTGTAGTTTCCTGCCTCTGTCTTGGTCCCACTTTTGTGAAGGGGAATCACATCCACCTTCCTCCAGTCCTCGGGTACCACACCATCCTCCCATGATTTATTAAAAGAGTAGCCAGTGGTTTCACTAGTTCCTTCCTTAATTCTTTTAAAATTCTGGGGTGAATTCCATCAGGACCCATTGCTTTGTCCACCTTCAGTTTTAGGAGTTCTTGCAGAACCCTTTCTTCTGTGAAAGGACAGGGATCAACCCCCCTATCAAGAGTGCTTCTGTTAATTGGATTAGGCACTTCCCCTTCCTCTTTTGTGAATACTGAGC
Organism: Neoceratodus forsteri; assembly: GCA_016271365.2. Lineage (NCBI taxonomy): Eukaryota > Metazoa > Chordata > Ceratodontiformes > Ceratodontidae > Neoceratodus > Neoceratodus forsteri. The sequence goes on along the minus strand of CM057449.1, from coordinate 588,791,034 downwards.
AGAAATATTCGTTTCAGTATTCCTGCTTTTTCACTATCCCCTTCTGCCCACCCACCGTTTATTCTATTCAGCCTCACTATCCCTCCCTTTGTCTTTCTACGCTCGCTGATGTACCTATAAAAGGTTTTATCCCCCTTCTTAACTGAGTTGGCTATCTTTTCCTCAGTTTGGGCCTTTGCTATTCTGACTTCCCTCCCTGCTTCTTTCTGCCATAACTGGTACAGCTCTCTGTCCTGCTCCTTCTGTGTTTCCTTATACTTCTGGAATGCTATCTTTTTCTTCTTGACTTTCACAGCCACCTCTCTTGAGAACCATAGCAGCTTTTTCTTTCATTTTGATTTGTTTATTTGCTTCACACAAAGGCTTGTTGCCTCTGTGATGGCAGTTTGATAATTCCCATTGTTGCTCCACACCTCCTTCTAGCCTGTTTGCTAGTGCTTTTCTGAGGCACTCTCCCATCTTGCCAAAGTCAGCCCTCCTAAAGTCCAGTACCCTCACTTTTGTATGGCTTGACTCTGTAGCTGAGTTTAACATGAACCACACTGTTTGATGGTCACTTGTCCCCAGATGGCAACCCACTTCTAGATCTGAGATCCTCTCACTGCCCCCGTTTGAGAGTACGAGGTCTAAGATTGCTCCCTCACTGAAACTAACTGTCTAATGCCTTCCACCTGTAGGGCATCAAGAATGGCCCTGCTCTTGGATGTCGCTGCAGCAAATGTGCTCCAGTTAACATCCAGCATATTCAGGTCTCCCATCAACAGTATCTCCCCTTTCTCTGCCATTCTAAGAATGCCTTCCAACATATCCTTGTCCATTCCTTCCCCCTGACATGGGGGTCTGTACACAACCCCTGTGCGGATTGTGGTGCCCTTTCCAGTCTCCAAGGTGACCCACAGTGCCTCCTTTCCTCCTGTTTACTCTTTTGTTCAGTTGCTTTTATCCCTTCCTTTACCGAGAGCTACTCCTCCCCCTCTTCTCCCCTGCCTGTCTCTCCTGTAGGTTATGTACCCTGGTATGTTAACATCCCAGTCATGGTTCTCTGTGTACCATGTTTCTGTGTCTGCTATGATATCCAGGCATCCCTCTTCCATTAAGGCCACCTGCTCAGGGAGCTTGTTGCCCAGACTATGGGCATTGGTACTCATTACCCTCCATTTCCTGATGGCCTTACCCCCTTTTTCCCCATCCCTGTCCTTCTTGCCTTTGTCACTTTCTCCATTTACCCCTGCCCTTCTTCCTATGGACACTGCCATGTTGGTGTTTGCCACACTTACTACCATGATTGTTTTTGGGGGGCTAGGATTTTCCTGCTCCTTTCCAGTGCCTCCCCCCTTGGCTAGTTTAAAAGCTTGCCAATGAAGCATTTAAACTATCACCTAGGATCCTGGTTCCCTCCGGACAGATGCAGCCCATCATGCCAGTATAGGCTTGCATCACTCCAGGTGGACCCCAGTCCCCAATGAAGCCAAATCCCTAGCTCCACACCAGTTTTTCAACCACTGATTGAATCCCTTGGTACAGAACACCTAGCCTCTCTATGCCATAGATGGGTAGCACCTCCGAGAAGGTTACCGTGCGTGCTACTTGACTAAGGCCCTTCCCCAATTCCACAAACTCTTCCTGCACTTCTCTAATCCCTTTCTTAGCCAGGTCATTTGTCCCTAAGTGGACAATGACATCCAGCTCCCTCCCCTGTGCAGCTGCTCCGGCAATCCTGAGGATTCACTCCCTGTCCCTCCAAGCCATGGCGCCAGGCAGGCACCTTACCTCCCTCTCCCCTTCCTTGCCCAGTTCTACCTTCCTAACAATGGAGTCCCCCACCAGGAGTTGTTTCCTTCCCCTGCAGGGTCCCCTGCCACCCTCCTGTTGGTCTCCTTTGTGGAGGTTCCCAGCATCCTCCTTGGTCTCCACTGTAGGTGCCTCCATAGAGGAACCACACTTTGCCAGAATGGCATAGGAATTGTGGAGAGGTACAACTGGAGGGATGTGCCTCTGTTCCACCACCCTCACCCTCCCTGAGCCCACTGTGGTCCAACCGCTCCTCTTTCTTGGCAACCTCTGAGACAACGGCAGTGGCACTGGTGGTCCCTGGATGGAAGAGGAGGTCCCACAAATCCTGGCCAACTCAGTCTGGACATGAGCAACCTCCTCCCTCAGCCCAGAGAGGTGCCTGCAGATGGGATAACACTGCATCCTCCAGAACATCTCCCAGAAGACTGCTGCTCCACAGCCACTGCATTGCACCACTCCAATCATGTCTTATTTCTGGCCCCTTAACTGTTTGCAATCCTTACTCTTTCATCTGTTTTTTTTTTCTCTCTCTCCTTACTTTCTGCCTGTGTGCCCTTTAAGCTCCTGATTGTCCTGTTCTGAGACAAGAATATCCTCTATTTCTCAGTAGACCGCTTACTTGTTCAGAGGCAGACCTCCAGCAGCTAGAGGGGGCCGGAGAGCTACTCTTGCCCTTCTAGGATGGTGGGTCCTTGGTGGTTCTGTGATCACTCACTTCCTGCCCCTAAACAGGAAGTTCCTGTTGTCAGTCAAATCCTGTGCCCATAAAAATAGAACTAGCTTTGGGTGGGGGGCTGGAGGGGAGGGAAGGAGGGCAATATAGTCCCAGTAGAGAAGTTCAGTCACACAGCAGTCCTTTCTCCTGGACTCTTCTGCCAAGCTATTAGCAGAATCTTTCTAAGGCAGTCTTTAAATGTAGCTTCCTTCTAGCTAAGCCACTCCCCCTACTTACCAGATCTTTCTACAAGTAATTTAAACCTCACAACAGTTAAGTCCTTTCAGTCACCTGAGATTTACGCCTAGATGACTTTTCAGTTACCCATTCAGTTCAGTTAACCCAAACACACACTTTTTTTTGTTTTGTTTTGTATGTTAGTTTTTTTACCCTAAATTAAAGGTCTAAATACAAAAGTTCTTCTACTTTAGTCCCAGCAGATAAGTTCAGTCACACAGCAGTCCTTTCTCCTGGAGTCTTCTGCCAAGCTATTTATAATAATACCTAAAAATCTGGATATGCCAGATCAAATAAATAGGTCTTTAGTGCAGTTTTAAAGTCCTGGATGGTCAGGCAATTTTGCACCCAGCAAGGTAGAGAATTCCACAGGATTGTGGACACAAAACCAAAAAACTGGGCCCCAGGTGTCTTTAAATGGACCCTGGGAATATCTAGCAATCCCTCATCATTGGATCACAGAGGGTGGAGGGGACAGTAAGGGCGAAGGAGACCTTGCAAGTAACTAGGTCCCTGATCATGTAGGACTTTATAGGTCAGCATACCAACCTTGAAGGTGATTCTTCACTACATTGGCAGCCAGTACAATCCTTGGAGCACAGGCATTATATGACTGGTTCTAGATGTACCAGTCAATAGCCTGGCTGCCACATTCTGCACTACCTGAAGGTGGTGGACATCAACCCCCCATAGCCCTAGGTAAAAGACATTGCAGTAGTTTAGGTGAGCGGTAACGATGGAATGGACCAATGTTGGAAGATCCTCGGGAGGAACCAGGTGTATTACCAAGGCAATATTCCTCAGGTGATAAAAAGTGGTCTTGATGACTGCCGACACCTGCAATTTCAGGGTCAAACCATCATCAACAATAACACCCAGGTTCTGCACCCAGTCTGAGGTAGCCAGCTGAACACCCCCGAGACATAGTCCAGAGGGTAGACATGCCGACAAACCCACCTCCCGATGATCTGGGTCCACAACCGGCACCTCAGTTTTAGCCAGGTTCAACCACAGCCAGCTCACACTCATCCAGTCCTGTATCTTGGCTAGACAGTTGTTAAATACCGAGAGGAACACATCCGGACCAAGTGCAAAGGACATGTACAGATGAGTTTCATCGGCATAGCAGTGAAAACTCAGACAGTACTGCCTAATAATCTCTCCTAACAGCATCATATATGCTGCAAACAACATGAGTGACAAGATGGAGCCTGCGGCACTGCGCAGGATAGGGGGAGAGGGGCCAAATAATAAATCCATAAATACATTATTTTTCTCTATTAAAAGCAATTTTTGGAGACATGTAGACCACTTGGGATAGTCCTGCAGTGATACACTCTGCCAATAAAGGTTTCATGCATTTAAGGTATTTCTCTCAGGCTGCACAAAAGCCTCTTTCTTGGTAACACAGTTACCTCCAGAGCAAGAACCATGTTATTCCCCTGTCAGTAATGATTGATGTTCCAAACATGGGTTAACATCACCTTTTTGGAAAAAACAGTGAGTCTATAAATGAATGTGTACAGGTATCAAAAATCATACCACTAGTATCTTGTGGGTTGGCCATTATATGACCACCCTGATACAAGGCAACCTAAGCAAACTTATTACAAAGTCACGGATAAAGATAAAGCAGCTCTAGGGTTGATAAAGTGCCAGTGTACAGCTAAATATGTATCAATACTTAGAGCTACAAAACCTTGCACTCAGGGCCTCATGTCAAATATCACCACAGAGACTTAAGGTGCCATACAAAATTATTTTATTTCACACTTTCAGCAAAAAAGTTAAAACTTTATATCTACAGCGTTATGTAAAAGCACTCAACATTTTTAACCTGTGCTTGGTGCTTTGTCTAGAGAGAGTGAGCCATGAAACAAAATGTGTTTATTTATACTACAATATACTCATGGGAATCATGCAATTGTTATTAATTATAAATAAATAACACTCATAACTTAATTTAAAACACCCCTCACTGGGGCGTGGCTTGACTGCCATAGGAATGGTGCATAATCTTGGGCTCCTCTTAGCTGAGAAAGAACAGTGGCAAGTCGGTCTAATCCTGGGATGTAATTGTTTTTTTGTTGAGAGATACGCATTGGGGGAACTGCCCTTAATCGGTTGGTGTGTTTTCTAAAAGTGAGCTGTACCATTAAACTGCTTCAATCACCGGCGACTTGAGAGAGACGCGGCTCAACTAGGCCAGAGAAGTTGTAGGCCCAAACCTCGGGATTTAAGGTGCATCTGCCCCACATAACCTGCAGATGGAGGCCTTACAAGCACCCATGCCAGCCCAATCAACCCTGAAGAAGGTGGTGACCAAGACTATTTTACCCACACTCTCCCCGATACCAGCTGCTACTGTGCAAACACCTTCTGTGACTGAATCGCTAACATATATCACCCAAATGTTGGAGGTGGTTTTGTTGTGAGTTGATACCATTAACACCACGCTTACAAACACCACGGTGGCGGTACGTGTGATGCAGAATCGGCTAAATGTTGCAGAGCAAAAAGTGGAATCTATGGCGCTACAACAGACTAAATTAACACAGAAAATATGAATGCAAGGCCTACAACTGGAAATGCTGCTTGCCAGAGTGGAAGACCAGGAAAACAGGGGGAGGCGTAATAACCTCTGCATTATTGGAGTCCCCGAGGGTGCTGAGGGAACTTCCATGGAAAAGTTTCTCAACGAGTCTCTGCCTAAAATGCTGGAGAAATGCTGGAGAGGCCCAGTTGAAATTGAAAGGGCCCATTGGATCGTGGTAAGGAAAGAGAAACAGCAACTAACACCAAGGCCAATCGTGGCTTACTTTCTGAGGTACTCTACAAAAGAATGTATTTTAAGTGCAGCTCGAGATCTGGGTGAAATCAGATGGCAAGGGGCGGTGATTTTGATATATAGAGACTTTGCACAAGAAACTGCGAATAAGCGCAGAGCTTTTAGCCCGATCAAGAAGGTGTTGTCAGCTCACAAATTTCAGTACAGATTTAAAGGCCTTACCAGACTGCTGGTGTCCAAAGAAGGGAGGGAACTGTTACAGAGACACCTGAGAAGATTGAAAGATGGGCTTCTAAGTACTGGCCCAAACTCCCCCTACAAACTACATCCCCCAAAAAGCTATGGGAACCCTCAGATACCAGAACTAGGAACTGAAATAATCAACTACGGAACCCAGAGGACAGGACTGAGACAGGACCAGGTCCTTGGACTGATCAGCCCCCCAGAGAGAGATCTGCCCACACGAATGATAGGCCTGTACCTACACCGGCTGCTGACTCAAACCTACCATTTATTGCTCCCAGAAACAACAGCCTGGTTCCAAGACAGTGACAGCACTCCAGGAGCAGACAACAGCCTTCCCCGGATCTGCAGAGAACAGCCCCACCAGTGAAAATGCCTAGAGACGAGCCTCTAGTACCTGGCTCTGATCGTCTTATGGATGAATCTGAATCCTCACTATCTAGTCAAGGGAACTGTATGGACTGGGCTGATATTCCTGAATCTTCCTTGCTGGAGGTGGTGGACATCTCTAATCAGCTTAAACCAGGGATAAAATTGTATGTGGCAGTGGTAGTTTCTGAAGAGGTCCCAGCTTCTGGAGAATTATCCCAGATGATTAATGGCTTGGGGAAAGAGCGTGATTCTTGTACTGATCTTGTCTGCACAGACTACAGTTCTAATATCTTTCTGCATGTTGTACCAAACAGTTGGTTTAATAGCAATTTAGGAATTCACTACATTTTCCCCTGCTTGTGATGGTTGAAATGCTTTGAAATATAGGACCCATGTGGAGAACCCCCCCTCCCCTCCCAGGTCCTCCCCCTTCTATTTCCCTTCCCTACCCCCATCACTACTTTCTAATTTGGATAGCTGGGGTGTACAAACAAGGTTGAAGTGGCTGAAACTTCTGTGTTTTTGGTGCCTTAGGGTGCATAGCACTGCATGGGCAAGAATTATGGGGGCCTGGCCAGTTTGTTATGATTAGGGTAGTTCCCTATCACTTCCTCTCCCATTACATTGAGTTGGTAATTCCCCCCCTTCCCTCTCTATACTTGGATTAGGTTTTCCCACCCAACCGGGATTACACTTTCTCCGAGGAATGTTCCTCAGTTGAGGAGGGCTAAAACCCAGAGGAGCTGTGACTCACATTGATAACCCCTAGGCACAGAAGCAAGTGGAGCTGAGGATACGTTTTTTGTCTATCGTCTTCCTGGGAACATCTGTAGCAGTTAGCCATCAACTGTTGGTTGATTATTACTTAGGGTAGTTAAGTCAGTCTTATATAGGTGTCCCGCTCTTATTAGAGCAGTACTTATTGTTAGGCAGATTAGTTATTATTGTTTACACATACACTTCCTGTGGCTATTATTGTCAAGCAAAAATCTCTCTTGTGTGTGGAGGCATAGCATCTGTTAGCTCTTGGATCATAAGGTACAGTAGATTCCTCAAGTGGTAGTTTTCAGTAGGGTGCCAAGGTCCACTCCGGTAGGCTATCATGGAGCAAGCCCTGCAGTTTCTGATATACGGCTGAGATGCCTCCAGCTACTATACGAGGTCTGTGTCTCTTGTCAAGAAACATAAAGGGTTTAAACCATCCTATTAAAAGAACCAAAGTGTTACAATATCTGCATTCCTTGCACACAGACATAGCTCTCTTGCAGGAGACACATCTCCTTTATAAATCCACTCCTTGGCTCAAGAAATCATGGGTTGGTACTGTGTTTGCTAGCTCTGCATCTACTAAAACAAGGGGGGTGGCTATTTTAATTTGGAAGGTGAGCAATTGGGTAATGGAAGAGTCCCGAGCAGACAAACAAGGGAGGTAGGCAATAGTTAAATTAAGATCTGGTTCGGACAGTCTGATAATGTGCAATTTGTATGCTCCATATATAGAACAAGTGGAGTTTTTTACAAATTTTAAGCCAGGCTATTGCTGGATTAACACAGTCAGACTCCACTATTCCCTTGATAATAGGAGGGGATTTTAACGTAGTACCGGATATATTCTTGGATAAATCCCAGTCCACGCCTCAGACACACACATGAAGGCATATGCTGCACTCCAAGAGATGATAGCAGAATGGGGCTTAGTGGATGTTTGGAGGCATGACTACCCCTCTGGCCATGATTACATGCACTACTCCTCCCCACATGACACCCATAGTCGGATAGACTATTGGTTAGCTAACCAGCTAGCCTCGAGTGCCATCACAAATACTGACATAGGCAGTATACTTATTTCAGACCACACACCAGTGTCGTGCACCTACACTACCCCTGGGAAGTGTTATAGGGGTACAAGATGGAGGTGCAAACCCTTGTTAGTCTGTGACCCTGAATTCCAAAAAAGAATGTGGGAAGTAGCTCGGGAGTATTTTACTTTTAACAAGGCGGGGGAAGTCTCAGCAAGTATGATCTGGGAGGCTTTTAAAGCCACTCTGAGAGGGCATATCATTGTCTTTGCTGCAAAGAAGAACAAAACCCAGAAAAAAGAGATAGAGATGCTACAAGCAGAACTTGCTGACTTAGAGGGCTGCTTTAAGGTATCCCAGAACACTACTGCGACATCTAGGGGACCCCTCTTTGATAAGACATATAGTGGGACTCAAATATTGAATAAATTCACTACTACAGCATAAGGCTGAATGGACCCGGCTTAGGGCGAAGTATCAGTATTTGGAAGGGGTGACAAAGGGGGAGACTGCATGTCTGCCAGTTAAGAAAACAGCAAGCATCTGCAAAGATCCATGCTCGACATACTCCTACGGGCTCAGTGGTTAGTGACTCAAAGGGGATTAATGAGACCATGAAAAACTACTATCAGACAATATATTAATCCAAATCCATATATATGAGGGAACAGCTTACACATAAGCTGCATCAGTTTTGTCAGGGGTTTGCACTGCCCTCACTAATCCGAGAGCAAATCAATCTCCTGGACCATCATATAGTAGAGACAGAAGTGCGGCAAGTGCTATTCCATATGGCCAAAGGGGAAAGCCCCTGGACTGGATGGAATGACCGTTGAATTATATCAAGCTCTAGACTGAGAAATTATGAACCCTCTGCTGCTTGCTCTGCAATGTGCCCACTCTACAGGCTCCCTTCCCACCACAATGAATGAGGCTTTAATTACGGTCTTACCTAAAAAATCTGACGACCCCCTGAACTGTGCTAATTTCCACCCCATATCACTATTGCCAGTGGTTACAAAGATTCTGGCTAAAATATTGGCTACTAGATTGCAAAATATTCTCGACTCAATTATTCACCTTTCTCAGGTTGGCTTCATGCCTGGAAAGGTAGGCGCTGACAACACCAGATTGTTGCTGAACCTGAAGTGGTTGGCAAGCAGAGCAAAAATTTCCATGGCTACTTTAACTGTAGATTTTGAAAAGGCCTTCGATTTGGTAAAATGGAATTACCTCCATGAGGTTCTTTGTATATGTGGATTTGGTCCCCAGTTCTACTCGTGGGTTTCAACTCTCCATAACTCCCCCAAAGCAAAGATCCTTACTAATTCTACTATCTCTCCCTCTTTTGCACTTTATAGGGCTACACACCAAGGCTGTCCCCTATCCCCCTTACTTTTTCTAATTGCTTTGGATCCCCTAATCTGTGCGATTGACAATAAGAAGGGGCTATCAGGCATATCAGTGCAGGGTAGGGAGTATAATGTGGCTGCCTATGCACATGACTTATTGCTTACCTTGTCTCATCCCCAAGAGTCACTACCAATAGCCCTCTCAGTTCTTACAAATTTTGCAGAGCTATCAGGGCTACAGGTGAATCAACGGAAGACTGTACTTGCCCCACTGAACCCATTCTGCCTACCAGAATGTCTTCATGGCACAGAAATAAAATGGGCCCCACAAGTGTTTTCATATCTGGGAATTTACATACCTTCTAAATGGGCAAATTTTGAATCAGCTAATTTTTCCCCTTTGCTAAAACAATTAAGTGTAGAAATGGAGAGATGGAAAAAGCTACATTTGTCTTTGATGGGTAGAGTGGCTTCAGTACGCATGTTACTACTCCCGAGGGTGCTGTACTTATTCAATAATCTCCCAATACGGCTGTCCACCAAACTTTTTGATACCCTTGAAAGAATGGTTTCTTCTCTAGTGTGGGAAAAAAAGGCACATAGGTGGGGGAAAAATAAACTCAGGGTGCACTGGACTAGTGGAGGCCTTGGGGCCCCTTGGTTTCTGAATTATCATCTGGCATGCACTGCGGCACAAATAAAATGGTTTGTACCACCTAACTCATCCTGGCCAGTGTGGGTTGGCCATGAAAGAGACCTGGCAGGTCCCATTTCGCTTAGATCCCTGTTGAGCTCTGGTGGATCTGTAGGAAAGGGCCTCTCCCCGATCATATGTCATTTCCGATATGCTTGGCGTTGCATTATGATTCTGTCAAATACCCCCAAGAATGCTTGGGCACCAACTCTGGCCTACGCAGAGTTGTGGCATAACACCTTTTTAACATTAGAGGGACAACCCCTTAATTGTTCTACCTGGGAGGCAAAAGGAAAATGTTATATGAGGGATCTCATGATGCCTGGTTTGAATACATTATTGTCCTTTGACCAGCTGAAAAAGAAATTTAGCCTTCCAAATTCTGACTTTTGGTGGTATCTTCAAATACGCAGCCTTATATATGCCCTTTCCTCTCAGATACAAACAGATAACAAGTGGAAGTGGCTTTCCACCCTACATAAGGAAAAGTCCTCCCGGGGGCACATAGGTAAATTCTACGCTATAGGCAGAGACTCCTTGCCAGATGCTACGGAACACTGTAGAACTTGATGGGAGCTAGAGATGGGGATAGCAATACCGAGCTCCACATGGGCTGGGTGCCTTCAAAATGTGCATAGGTTATATAAGGATGCTAAGAGTAAATTAATACAGTTAAAAATCTTGTTGGGATGGTACAGAACCCCAGTCATTTTATGTGCAGCAAGATTATTACCACATTAGGACTGTTGGAGATGCCAGCAACCGGGATCCCACATTTTTCACATAATGTGGGAATGCCCACAACTTTCTGACTTTTGGGGGGCCTGTTAGGTGAGATTGCTGCTTAGTTTTAGGCATAAGGGACCTGCAGCTTGGTCAAAAATTGCTGCTGGGGTACATGTCTAGTCTCCTTACACTCCCAAAGGCTTTAAGAGAGTGGGTCATGGTAGCTCTACTAGAGGCTAAGCAGCTTCTTCTAATGCAATGGAGACAAGTCAATAGTCCATGTATAAGACAATGGCATGCAGCTATAGCTGAATTGGCACTGTTGGAAAGGCTGACCTATACTCACTGAGGCCAACTGGTTCACTTCCATAAGAAGTGGGACTCTTATTTTAACTCGCCACTATGCAGAACCTCCCCCCCGCCGCTGAGGAACTCTACTCCTACTAGTCATTAGATGTGCTGTATTAGATGATCCAGATATCTAGCATGAATGAGTAGATATAGTTTAAGGAGGATAGGATATATTTATGTGAATGTATGTGAAGCGAATATAGGTGTTTAGCCTGTGGTTATGTACTATATAATGTATGAATATGGACCTTGAAGATCTTGTAACATGCATGAGAGAGGAATGAACATGGATGTGTAAGATAATGCTGAAAAATCTCAATAAAATCTTCTATGATAAAAAAACCCTCACTAATTACCACTAAATTAGTTTAAAAGGATATTATTGTAAAAGGCAAAAATGCTAAAATCATGTTAACCGATACTCAAATATTCAAATGATAACTTCTAAAGCTTGATCCTACTCTGGTCAAGTGTGATGTCATTATGTCCACTGCACTCAGATGTTGTCTTAACCAGTTTCTATGGAGACTGTAAACATCTGACTCACTGCATAGAAAGCAATATAAATACCAAGATGTTAGTACTCATCCGACTCACTGCATAGAAATACAAAACAAGATGTTATTACTCATTAATTTGCAAAAATGGCAACAGATCAAATCTATCATTATGGTCACTGCCTTTCGTTGCTTTTAACATATGGATCCATATGGATTCTTGTTATCCATCTTGATAAAATTTAAACTGTTGGTCTACTTTCAGACACCTTAAGTGACATTTCCATCCCCTGAGTCTGTATAATCCATAGAAATAATCCTCTCAAAAATGATCACAAATAGCTCATATTGGCATTTCATACTGCAGGACTTTTATGCAGATTTCTCTGCTGTAAGATGGGACCATACTAATCTTATTCTTGCAAAAGCTGATGCCTAGGAATTCTTTGCCAGTACATTTCTTAATGTCTGCAACAAACATGCACCAGCAGATCATATATGGTCAAAGAACACCCAACCTCTGGATCTTTAAGTATATTATTGAATTGTTTTGAAAAAGGATGCTGCTTGGGCCAGATTTAATAAAGCAAACAACAAAACAGATCACTTAATAACTGATAGTATTACTAAAAACTTCATAATCTATGTAAATTAGAAGTAGCTACAGCAAAAGTTGACTAGTGCCACAACTACTGGGAGAAAAACAGCATTCAATGAAATTCTGGTCATGGACTAAAAATTTATTTTAAATAAATTACCAAGGACAAATTGATCAAATCCATAACCATGCTGGAAACCTTGCCACCTCCCCTTCAGACATTGTGAATGCTTTTAACATCTACTGCACTACCTTATCACTTCTGCCAAGCTCCAGAACTCCTTGTTGCTGTGCATGGTTGGTCTTTTATTAAGTCACCCAGAACCTGACCCACATGATCTGTTCAACTTTAACCTCCAAAATATCACTACAGCAGAGGTACTCAAAGCACTAAAGGGCAAGTGAGCAAACAGAAATGCTGGTGCCGACACCCTTGACCAAAGATTTCTCCACCTTGCAGAACATCATATTTGCATCACAGTTACCATGCTATCAAACATCTTCCTGGCCTCTGGTGAGATACATATTATCTGTAAATGTGCAGCAGTCATGCCTTTCCATATAGGAGGGGCTAAACAAAATCTGAATCAATACAGACCCAGTTCAGTCTTTCAAATCTTCCAAAAGGTTCTTGAAAAGTGTCTTCACTCACAGTTGACTGACATCTCAGTCTGCACAATGTGCTCTATTCCATTCATTCTGGATTCAGGAAAGAGCATTCCAGCATATCTGCATTACTCCAGATCACCAATGATATCCAGATAGCTGTGGATAATTGTCTACTTTCTGAGGCCATCTATGTGGACCACTCTAAGGCTTTTAACTTGGTGTATAATGCAGTACTCATTCTCAAGCTCAATACTCTAGGTCACAGACAACCAATTATCAAATGGTTCAAAAACTACCTGAGTAACCATACCCAGCTAGTGTCCATACAAGGCATTAATTCAGACCTTGCGATCTTAAATCTTGTGATTCCTTAAGGCTCAATCCTTGTCCCTTTGTCTGTTCTCCATTTTTGTTAATGACTTCATGAAGCTCAGTGAAGGGCATCATTTACATATGTATGCAGATCACACTGTACTCTTCTACAGTGCAACAACAATGTCTAAGGTTAATTCTGTATTTTATTTGTAATTGTGCTTCTTCCCTTCCCCTTTACCCAGGATCACACCTGGAAATGAGCTTCAGCTCAGTGTGCCTCTCCCAGTTACTAATTTTAAATAAATAAGTAAACATGGTTTTAACACAATCTCCTCCTGATTCATCAGCAGCCACCTGATCCTTAATGAAACCAAAATTAAGTCACTGGACCTTGAATCCCTTGACTTGCTAACTAAGCCTGCTGATCCACTTGTAGGCATAATATCAGATGGCAGCACTTCTAAGTACATCACTGTATTCAAACAGCTAGGAATCAGGCTTGATGTATGACTCAGTTACACACCCTGTAGTGTTATGCCTACTTTCAGCTTGGGAAGTGTGGTGCTAATTTATGGGGTGTCCAGGCTGACTAAAGTCAGATCCAAAGAAGAACCACATTCAGACAAGTGAGTATGCTGCAAATAATTATTCACCCATGTGTTTGTAAAACAGTTACAGCAAAAAATCCAAATTAATATCCACACTGAGGGCCTAAACAAAAGCCCATGTTATTCACCCATTGCTTTGTCAGGGAGTGAGGTTTGTGGGTAACATGCAACCTTAATTACCCCTCATAGAGGTCCAGTACAAAATCCATTACCACTGCATTGCCAAAATATGTTAATAATAAAAAATGCAGTATAAACATATTTACAAAACAATATGTGCTTACCTATAGACAGTAAGAACCATGTTTAACAAGGGGACATTTTCAGACTTGCTGAAGCCACTGAAGAACATTAACGAGGGTGGGGAATTTTAATCAAAAATAAAACAAGCAGTTATTTACTGACTCCAGACCAAGGCTGGTAACTCTGAATATAAACAGTGAAAGGGCAGACTGCATGGGCCAAGCAGTCCTTATATGCCCTCAAATTTTATGTTTCTATGTAAAGGGATGACAATGGGGCTGCATCACTTGGCTCCAGGGAAACAGTGGTGTGCTGGTCTTACTACAGCCCACAGCATGAGTTCCAGCAGTGGCTGCAGAAGTCAAGAAATTCCCACAGTCCTCAAATAGAGAATGCAGGTCAATGGCTCCTCTTGCTAAGATGAGCACCCAGGATTTTGGAACCCAGAAAAGGTATTTCTGGCAACTTAAAATATAAACAAATACCAGAGTCTAGTTAAACGGGTCCCATTTAGGTAGGTTCAGGAGTTTGTTTTTTTAAATACATAATTTTTATGTACTATAACTGTAAGTTTAAAACAGTAAAAAGAAAATGGTGATCATTCCCAAGTGTTTGTTTCCAGCACTGCAAGTAAATCATGCAAATAACCACTCATGGTGTATTTTTTTTTTACCTTTCATGATCAGTATTTCTCTGCACACAAACAGTAAATCATGAGCTGTTAACACTTGTGAATTATTGATTGAACGTGAAAATTTTCCCCCAAATCATTATAATTCAAAAACTGTATATTGTTTTTCTACCAAACCATCCAAATGCACACCCTTGGTGCAGGTCCCATCATCCCTCAAAAATTCATGCAGAAATTTCATACTGTCTAGCCTGTAAGTGAGAGCTAAAATGCCCAATGTTTCTTTTTCATCTTTTATCTCTTTTTTAATTATAACAAGATATTGTATAATAGCAGTAATGCTCTCCAGGGTGTGTGTAGTGCTCAGATAACATCACTTCTCAGATATTGCACACACTTGGCCTGTGACCTTGTGCCCCCACCTGAGGCGTGATGTCATCCCAGCATGACACACACCCCGTCATGCATTCTTGCTGAATTATATACTTACCCTGGCTAGAAATGATCCCACCTGCCATCTGTAGAGCAGTCACTGAATTACACATGAGTTCCATTTAAGCAATAATGTACTACAGGGGGTGTGCAGTTGTAAGATTTACTTTCACCTAATAATAACACTGGAATGGATTCATATTTTTCACCAAATCAGTGAAAGGCACATCTGTAGACCAAGCCTTTTCTACCATGACAATTTCATACAAAAATTCCAAACCATCTGGGTGTAAGGCAATGACAAACAAACAGCAAAAAACAGCAATGTTTTGTGCTTTTTCAATATCCGCATCTCAGAATCTGCACATTCGACCAGAACAAAATTTGGCACATCAAGAGACCTACCCCATAACCCCTGCATGCAAAATTTTGTGCAAATCTGTTGAACAGTTGCAAAGATATGTAAGTGGAAAATTTAAAGTTCACTACTGCCATTTGTAGGTCAGTCGCTGAATTACAATGAGTTCCATTATGAATTATACACTTACCCTGGCTAGAAATGATCCTTCCTGTCATCTGTAGGGCAGTCGCTAAATTACACGAGTTCTGTTATAAATTATACACCTACCCAGCTAGAACTGATCCCTCCAACCATCTGTAGGGCAGTCACTGAATTACACATGAGTTCCATTTAAGCAATAATGCACAACAGGTGGTGTGTTGTTGTGAGATTTAAACACGCCTAATAATAACTTTGGAACAGATTAATATTTTTCACCAAACCAGCAAAGCGTACATCTGTGGGCCAAGCCCTTTCTACCTTGAAAATTTCAGAACAAAATTCCAAATTATCTGGGCACAAGGCGATAACAAAAAACCTGCAAAAAACAACCATTTGGTTTTTTTTTTGCTATCAGCATCTCAGAATCTGCACATTCGACTGGAACAAAAAGTGGCACATCAAGAAATCTACCCCATAAGACCACGCATGCAAATTTTTGAGCAAATCTGTTGAAAAATTGCAATTAAAGCACATAATTTTACCCTTACTGCTGCCTTCTGTAGGGAAGTCACAGAATTACATGAGTTCCATTACAAATTATACACTTACCCTAGCTAGAACTGATCCCTCCTGCCATCTGTAAGGCAGTTGTTAAGTTACACATAAGTTCCATCATAACGTATACATTTACCCGGCTAGAACTGATCTCTCCTGCCATCTGTAGGGCAGTCATTGAATTACACATAAGTTTCATTTGAACAATAATGCACAACAGAGGTTGTGCTGTTGTGAGATGTACACATGCCTAATAATAACTTTGGAACATATTACTAGTTTTCACAAAACCAGTGAAAAGGCACATCTGTGGGCCAAGCAGTTTCTACCCTGAAAATTTCAGACCAACATTTCAAATCATCTGGGCACAAGATGATGACAACAAAACCAAAAAACTGTGAATTTTTTTTAACTTTCTTCACTATCCACATCTCAGAATTCTCACATCCAACCACAGCAAAACTTGAAACATCAAGGGATCTACCCACAAGACTATGAATGCAGAATTTTGTATTAAAGTGCAACACTTTACACTCACTACTGCCATCTATAGGGCAGTCATTAAATTACACATGAGTTCCATTATAAATTACAACATGCACAGAAAAATTGTTAAGGCTGTAAAATTATAAACAAATCATAAAATTGCTTTAAAAAAACATTATAATTTATTATTGTAACTGTATTTGGATATAAAGTAGTCCCTTTTTGTTAAATCATCTAACACTTATTTTCAAAATGTCTTGGGGTTGTCATACAGAGAATGTGGGTCAAAGTCTCCTCTCACTAAGCCAGGCAGCCTGGATTTTGGGCTGCCCAGAAGATGTATTTCTGGAACTGTTTTTTTAAAAATAAACTGCATAATCTAGTGAAATGGATCCCGTTTAGCTGGGTTCAGGTGACTGTTTTTTAAAAAGACATAATTTTTTATGTATTCTGCACTTTTTTTGTTCGAGGAAGAAGAAACAAAATGGTCTCATGGCAGAAAAAATGCTTTCTGAAGTAAGAAGCAAGTGGTGAGAAACAAAAAAAGTTCCTTGACATCAAATGTTTCATTTTGCACAAGAACATTATCTCAAAAATCCTACAGAGCATGCTTAGACTGGAAGGCACTAAACTTTAAGGCTTATAACTGTGGAATCATTTAATATTTTTCAACAGACCTATCAAAGACACTACCTTAGGACATGACATAAGTCCCCTGCAAGTTTGGGGGAAAAATTCCATTCCATGTAGGTTGCAGATGAGAGCAAAAAAAAAAAAACTTGTTAAGTAAGTTACTAAAGGAAAGTTAGCCTTTTATGAAATGGTCTCATGGCAGGGGTCGATCTTAACATTGTTTTACTAGCCCAAAAACTAATGCAAATTGACCATGGCAAGTGCAGCTAACTACTTACCTGGCTTGACTAGTGCAGATTTTCATGGCTGTTAATGAAGTTACTTTAGCATTCTCTAGTCCTCATGCTAATCTCTCTCAATTTTCCAGATGGCCAGGTGTGATTAACAGCTCATTAAGAGCTGCAATTATCTGGCAGTTCAAGAGAGGGATCCCACAAATGTGAGTCATTATCGTTCCACTGTTAAGACTTTCAGCTAGTGTCCAGGGTATGATCATGGCTAGAGTGCTGTTAAATCACTAGGTTCCAGTTTTCTGAATATGTCTATGTCTAACAATTTGTCCAATATTACTAAGACCAGTACCCCTCCTTTCTCTACATTTTGAGTGTTTGTATCCAACATTTCAGTGACAAAATGCAAAGAGGTATACAGGATCAGCCCTGCAGGTGTTGAGTTTTATCCCAGCCTCACCATAATTTCCCTCTCCCAAATCTCTTAACTCTGTTCTTTCCCTGGACACCACTGAAGACAAGACTCTGAAGTAACCATCCATAGATCAATAGCTGCCATTACTGGCAAGTGTTGGGGGTCCTCAGCTCTTCTAAATGGACCCTGCAAGCCATCACCATCCATACAGTTCCACCCTTATCCCACTCAGCATGTCCTTGCAGCCTAAAAACAAAGCTTTGGATCATGTATAGTACAAAAATAAACCTTGTTAAAATACATAATTTGAAACCTTGAAATAGGCATTCCTGGGGTGCATAGATCATCCTATATGGAAATAGAAATAGTATAGTGTTATGCCTGTGTACTGTTTCCCCATGGCTGATGAAAGGACAATGTTAAAGAAAAATATGTTATTGTTGGGGCTGAGCATATTAAAATCAATGCTTTTACAAATAAAAATGCCATAGTTTTCTATTTTCCAAGCCCCTTAGGTTTGTCTAGCCCCCACCCCAAAGAAATCTTAGATGTGCTCCTGGCTTACTTGAGACTGTACAAAAACTTTGAAAAGTGCAGGTCTCCAGTAGACTATAGGGTGGGGACCACAAGTGTCTTTCTCTGCCTGACTCTGTTCATTGCCCTGTGGGTGGTGGTGACAGTGTGGTGAGGGGCATGATGATGCCAGCTATTGTGTGTGCAGAGCTAGGACTGCTTGATTGAATATTTGCTGTTGTGATATCCTCTCTCTGTTTGGTGTGTGTGTGGGGGGTGGCAGAAAGAGGAAGAGAGGAAGCCATGGTACAAAACAATGGGGGGGGGGGCTCACTGTCTGCAATGGATGGCATTGCAATCTTGTTTTCTGCTGGGGATCTGGAAGCAATGTGGGAGCAAGATAAATCTCCAATAATCAGAGTATTTCTTGGCTTTGCTTGCATTGTTTCCTGTATAAGTGAGCAAAATTTACCATTATAATTAAAGGCTAGTGCAACCATCTGCGGGCTAGTGCAATTTTGAATCAACTTGCCCTGCTAGCTAGTACAAAAAAAGGTTAAGGTTGACCCTGTCTTATGGTCTCAGAAACCGCACAAGCTGCTGTCATAAAAATTTCCACAGATCAAGACCACATTTACTAGACAACACATGCAAAATGTCAACTCATTTTGTCAAATGGTGCCAAAGATATTAATGTGTAAAGTTAGGGAGTTTAACATTGAACACCCTACTCAACACTAACTATAGTTGCACTACCGTGCCACTATAATATATATTCTTTTAAAAAATGCATTAATGCACCAGTTAAGTTTACATTTAACACCACAAAATTAAGGAAATGTGGCATTAGGGTTTCCAACCCTATCTTTCCATTCCTCCAAACCTAGTGAGTTAGTTTTTTTTTTAAAGTCAGAAATACAAGGGACAAGACAACACAAGCAGCTACAGACAGACAGCATCTAGGGATGCCACCTATCCAGTTTTAGACAGGATAATCCAGTTTTTAGGGTCCTTATCCGGTCATCCAGTTTTGATTAAATGTAGTCCAGTTTTGGGGCCATTTTGGGTGCTCATATACTCTTAAAACTGATGTATCAAATCACCCACTGTTTTGGCTGCATTGCATGTCCAGGTTACAGAAAAGTTCTGATGTCATACAGACCTGTCTTTGTTTGTAAAAACAGTCTGACCGGGAGGTGTAAAGTATGGCCATTAGCAGTAAATTAACCTAATCCTTTCCACTCTGAATTTTAATTATGGTCTTTTACTTCTATGGCAAGAAACAGCTTTAACACCTTTATATGCTCTCATTATTTCTTTTTGTTTGTTCTCTATTCTGATATGTTTAGACCAATTTTTCTTAAATTAATTATCTAATTGTTATTGCCTTCATCACTACATTAAATACATCTCTCCTGAGTCCTCAACAGCTAGCTACTGCTCTCATTCTGTACTACCAGAACATTCCATGATAATAGCTACACTTTTACAGGTCATTCAGATAAATAGCATGGAATAGTGTGCCTGAAATTTTAAAATATCTTAGAAATATGAAAAGAAACAGTAGTAGCTGCTGAGGTAAGGGAACACAATGCAGTATTGATGGTACCACAAGCAATAATTATATTAAAAAAATTGGTCAAATCATATCAGAATACATGACTAACATGGAAAGGAAAATGGGAGACTGTTTAACAGAGGTCTGAGCAATCAGCTGTGAATGAACTTGGCACATTCAGCACTGCCTCCACTTACATACTGTGAACGCCTGAGCAAGTCACTTAACCTAAGCTTCCAGTGCTCCTGGGCCACTCCTGTAAAATGGGCCATATGGCCCATGGGAATTAACCTGGTTGCCAAAGAATAAAAATAAATAAATAACAGTATACCAATTATTTCCTTTCACTGCTAATGTTTGTTCTGATGTTACAAATGGATTTGGAGAAGGAGTGATATACTCATCAGTCATAAAAAGCAGTGGAGCCAGAGGCAGAGTTTGGGGCATGGTTTAGCATCCTGTTTTTACCTCATCCAAAGGTGGTCACCCTACCAGCATCAGATAAGACACACAACATACAACTCATTCCAGAGCTCATTCCAGATTCTATGTTGAGGCCTTCTGGCACCATGAAATTCTGCTTAAAGTCGAGCAAGTCCAAATTAATTCATGGACATTTGCATATGCTTCCCATGATGATTTGCATTATTGAGGCATATGCAATGTGTGTTTTCTTTAAAATTTGGCTGTATAACCAATATCCTCTGGGATAACACTTTCCTCAGTGCATTTGCTCGGGGTTCTTTTGTAATTCATTCCAGATGTTACAAGAGGCACTTGTTATTATGGTCCTGTGTTTCTATAGCAAATGGATACAGATGCACACTTCACTCAGACACAACCACTTCAGGCTGCAGAATGGAAGGGCCTGACAAAAATGTACATTTTGAGAAATGCATACTGTACAGTCTGTTCAGTGGCAAACTGAACTGGGTCAGTAACTCATTGTCATTTTCAAAAATCAGTTTTAAACAAACATATTTCATTCACCAAACTTGGCATCAATTCTGTTTCAAACATATCAGCTCTTTAAAAGCATGTCACACACTACATCTCAGGAAGTACAGTTCCAAGGCATCAAGCTGTATGCTGCATCAGAAATGGCTTGACTTTGCAGGTGTGAAATTGTTTTGCAGTGTAATTCACACAGAGGCCATCTTCAACACACATTCTATGAAACCCTGTAAGCTAAGTGACTGACCTGCTAAAAAGTACAATGCAAGTTCTCTCACTGCATTTCAATCTGTCTCATGCACAATGGTGCAGTGATGCCTGGTCACATCCTAATGTTTTGATATCAGATATGTCTTCATCAGAGTGATGGACAACTGGACAAGATGACACTAAAACAGACCAGGATTTAAATATACAGTAGCATACAAATAAGCAGATGGTGCAAAAAGTGCAAAATAATTACTCAGTGATGTGTTGTGGTAAGTATATAACAGTTGAAATTATGAAGTGCATGCATTAAGTGCTATGTACAAAATCAACAAGACAACACATATAATACATTTTTTACACAAAACTGTGTTAATGCACCAATTAGGGTTTAGATTAAAGTAATAAAAGTAGGGAAATTGGATGTTAGGGTACCCAACCTTAACTCTTACCCACTGCAGCAAAATGTAAAAAACCTTGTGGCTTTCATTAGCCTGACTGTTGGCAAATCAGGGGCAAGGTCTTCATTGGGTTCTTGACTCTAATGCTCATCCCATTGCGATATAGTCTTCAGATGTACAGAACTGTGTCTCCCCACGTTGCCAACAACCTGTAGACCCTGCCTGAAGAAAACATAACACATGTCACAATATTTGGTCATGAAATGGGGTGAGTGTTAGGGATGAGTACCCCAAGGAAGATCTCACCCCTTATTTACCAACAGTCAGAACAGTGAAAACCATAATGTTTTTCCCTTTTATTGCTTGGGGTATGGGGTAGGGATAGGATTACAAACCCTAACTCCACATTTCTCTACTTTTGTTACTTTAATCTGAACCTTAACTGGTGCAATAATGTAGTTTTTTGCAAAAAGTATCTTTATTTTTTGAGATTGTAGGATTGTATCCTCATTCATGCAGGTCACTTTGAGACCTGCACAAACACATCCATCTAGCTAAGGAAATGCAGGGCCCTCTGGACCCTGCCTTCCTCCCTCCATAGATGCACACATGCATCTGGCTGTGGAAGTGCAGTGCCCTGGGGGACAACACTTCCATGCCTCCAGGAAAGCAATTTCTGTTGCTGGTTGTAATTCTTTTTTGTCTTTTTGTTGATTGCTTTAAAGGAAAAAATATGTTAAGTGTCCTTCTTAACTGCCAGCAGTTGACTGTATTTGTGCAAAAATGTGTTTTTATTTTTTTTTTACCCATAAATCAATACATTTGTGTTGGTTTGCTCTGAAATTTTCTATGGTTATAATGGAAGTCTAGATACATGTTTGGTTCATTTTTGATGAGGACTGGACTTTTAGTGTGGACTTGGCAGCATGGTGAAGATTGAAGGGAATTTTGGGGTACAGTGTGTACCCTCTGAATCTTTAGGGGATTATGTATTAGCGTTGCAGCACACATTGATGCCTATATATATATATATATATATATATATATATATATATATATATATATATATACTGTAGAGGACAATGAATTCGCGGTCCTTAGAATTTGCGATCCAATCCCCAGAAACGTATTCGTGGCACTTTGAATTAGTGCACGCCCTATAGCACTCCAATTATACATGTAAAACAATCAGTTACAGTATCACTGTTAATTATAAAGCCTGAGCTACTGAGTGCAACCCAGTGCTACTGAGCATTACCGACTTAACATGTCATTGCTGTTGTGGTTAAAGCCAAAACAAGAGAACACAGGAAAGAGTGTGTACCTGCTTGATGTGGCTGACGTGGATGCAGAGTGTCTGGCACATACTTCGGGTGTCACTGCACCTGTGGATTCTGCAGTAGCCTGGGAACTTGCTTGTGCCCCACTTCCTGCCAAGAAGTGACATCTGGAGAGCTATCAGCATTACACTCCTAAGGTTCACTTTGAATTTGTCAGATATGCAGCTGACAACGGTGCTATGGCTGCAGTTCTTTTCTATGAATTAAAACTGAAAACAAAAATTAATGTGAGCACCATTAGGAAATTCAAGAAGGACTAGCTCAAATTACTTAAAAGTACCCTGAATCCTGTACACTTTACTGCTGAGCTCCATCATAAACCAAGAGGTAGACCTTTGCTGCTCATGTCAGACATCATGAAGCAGCTTAAAAAAATTGTTGAAACGCTGCACGTTGAGGGAGTAGTTGTAAATGCACCCGTTGCTTTAGCAATTGCCCAGGGAATTGTAAAAACCAGTGCCCTACACCTCCTAAAAGAAAATGGAGCTTACCAGGAAGTGGGCATGGAAATTTTTAAATTGTATGGGATACAGTAAACGAAAAGGTACCAAGACCGCCCGTAAATCCCTCACCGATTTTGTTACTTTGAAAGCTGCATTCTTAAATAGGATTGCAAATTGTGTATCCCAGGAGTTTATCCCACCAGAGCTTGTAATGGATATAGACAAAACTGGTGTCAGCATGTTACCAGTGTCCAAGTGGACCATGGCTGCCATTGGTTCTCAGCACATCTCAGTAGCTGGACTTGGAGACAAGCGTCAGGTCTCTGTGCTATTGGGGTGTACACTTTCTGGAGACTTTCTTCCACCACAGTTCATTTATAAGGGAAAAACAGTCCATCCAGCACAAAAAGTTCCTGCCAGTTGGTCAATCATGCATTCCACATATCAGTGGGAAAACAAGCATACAATGATGGTGTACATCAATAATGTTATAATCCCTTACTTTTCAAACAACAAAACAAAGCTGGACTTACCATCTGAACAAAAAGCCCTGTTACTGATGGACTTGTTCAGGGCACACTCAACAACCTCTGTCCTGACCCTGCTAGATCAAGCTAACATTGTGCCAATCTGTATCCCTGCCTCATGCACCGATATGTTACAGTCTCTTGACATTACCTTAAACAAACTGTTTAAAGACAGTTTGAGGCATTGTTTCACTAACTGGTATGCAGGGTTGGTGGCAGAAAACATTGCTAAGGGCATTAAGGAGTTTAAAATTGACTTCAAACTACACTACCACAAAGAAAGACATTCAACCTGGCTCAAGCAAAGCATTGTGGAGCTCTGCGACAGGTGAGCAGATTGCATTCATGGCTTTGCTGAAGTTGGCATTCAAGGCCCACACAGTAACTGCTTATCATGGGTAAGTTTGACAAATTAACAATTCATACATACAGTATGAATTTGTGTAATACCTGCTTTAGTCCATTTAGTGATTCAATCCCCCTTGTTACATGCTGAATGGTGTGCAGCAGGAGCAGGAGCATCGGGGGTGTCTCGAGCATTGGGAAACACTGTGACGTCAGACACGGAAAAGGAGGACCATGCGGTCAGGAATGTGGAAGTAGAATACAACACTGAGTATTCCGAGGAGCACTAATGGACTAAAATGACAGCTGAATATTGAATTTATTTTTGTTTTTTGTTGGTTTATTTCTTTAAAATTGGATTAATAAAGGAGTGTCAGCATCACATACTGCCTTTCTTCAGTTGCTATGTTCCCAACTTGCGACGTGAGTACTGACCACTGAAAGCCGAAAACAAGATGCCGAAAGGGAAGGGGAAGAGATGGCAAAGGAGCTGTAACAGGTACAATAGTACAGTACATTTAAAGTACTTTTACAGCAGTAGTTGTACAGTGTATAGTGTAGTTTGAGTAGACTACAGTGTATAGTGTATAGTGTAGTTTTGAGTAGTCAACCTCCTATAATTGGATATTAATGCCGTCTCTAAATGTTCACTGACTTTTTATTTTCACTTACAGAAGCATTTAGCGAATATAGCGACAATAAAGTGTCTGCTAAAATGTTGTACTCTACAGTACATATATATATATATATATATATGAAATACAGATGCGGTCACACCTGTATATTAGGGTTGTGTAAGCAGTTCTTTATTAAATCCACATATTTGCACCTTAATAACTTTGCCCACTTTCAATCACTTTACATAAAATTCGGAAAGCACAGCCTCTGGGCAAGGATCTCTTGATCCTGTAAATTTCATTTAGATTGGTTCAGGGGAGGCAAATTTACAAAGGTGCAAAAAACCTCAAAAGTCTCCATTTTTGAAAATGTCAAGACTTTTTTTGCCATCCAATTACTAATAAAATAGGAGGCTTTGAAACCTGAAACTTTCAGGTTTGATGGAGGATAGTCCAAGGTCTGTGCTTTTGTATTATTTAGGTCCCACTGCTAAGAGGTGTTTAAATTATTTAACTCACTCAGCCCCATAGCGCAGCATATGTGAATCATCAGGAAAATTCCTCTAGTCCCCATAGCGCATATGTTCATCATGTATTCGCTTCCTCTCATCCCCATAGAGCATATGTGCGTCCTGCACTTCTTATGCAATTTCTGAATCAACCAATCAGGGATAAGGTTATTGGAAAGTGCAGGTCAGTAGGAAACATTCCTACCTACCAGAATACTGACTTTATATTGAACACATTTGCTACCTTCCAGATTTTTTGAGGTTTTAATTTGGGTTAAAAAGTGAAGAAAATGCTATTTTTCTCCTTCGCAGGTACTGTTAAAAAAAATTGCAAATGTTATAAATGCTTGATTCCTGATTTGAAAGCTCTTTTCATTGTGAAAAATTAGTATGCTGGTGTCTGGGAGATTGGAGGTGTACTTTTTTTAGTTTGTTTGGGATAAAAAAAAGTGTAAAAATGTGATTTTCCTCCATTTCAGGTACTGTAAAAAAAAACTGTAAATGCTGGAAATGTGTGTGACCCATCATTTGAAGGGTCTCTTTAATGTGAACAATTATCATGCTGGTGTCTGGGATGTAGGAGGTGTACATTTTATGATGTAGGTTTTTATTTGGGAACAAAATGTAAAAAAATATTCTTTGTTTATCATTTCAGGAACTGTAAAAAAATATTTACAAATACCACTAACATGAGTGACCCATCATTTTAAAGCTATTGTTATTGTGAACATTTTCCGTGTAGGTGTCTACTGGCTAGAAGGCATACTTTTTTAGTTATCATGGTTTGTGCGTCATGTGGGAGGTTGTGCAGAGCATTTTTCTAAATTCAGTCAGTTTACTGGCATTGTGTGTTGGCATATGCCTTACTTTATGGTCTGTTTTATTACATAAAACAGCTCAGAAATACTCTAAACTGTAGCAGTGTAATGCACAGATGTTAGTGTAATGGAAAACCATCATACAACAGACATTTTCCACTTCTAAGGTGTTTTGTTTTTAGTTTAAAAAAAAAAATCATTGTTACATGCTCTGTAAAAAAACAAAGGTTAATGCTACTAACATGTGTGACCCCTCATTTTAAAGATTTTTTTCTTGTGAGCAAACTTCATGCTGTAAGTTTTGTGCCAGGAGTTATACTTTTTTAGTTATTTATACTCCAAGTCGGAGTGTTACCATTTTAGTTCTGAACATTCTAACTGCTCAGGAAAACAGCCATTTTTACACAGGAATATAGCACTCACTCAAGATTTCATTTTAGAGCTGAGTGAGTTAGTGAAAATGTTGTTTCTGAGCATGTGCAGTTCAAAAAATCATTGTTCTATTCATAAATGAATGTTTGCAAAAGCAGCAGTTTGCACTATATGACACAGCTGTATTTAACAAACGACGGCTGTGTCACATAAGGCAATCCCTGCTACTGTCACCATTCATAGGTCAGGGATGGGGCAACTGTAATTTTAGCCCCGCAGCTTGACTGTGCTCTGTCTTCAACAGTATCTACACACCAGGGGCCCCAATCCCCAGTGGCAGTGTATGTATTTATTCATTTATACAATCTTACACTGGGATGCCCACCCACGGTGTCAGATGCCCCAGTAGGCTCTTATTTCATGTACTTACCCCCCACATACACAGCTGAGTTGGACACTCGGGAGCCCACCCCCAGTGTCCCAAGATAAATTAATTTTATATGTATATCTGCAAAAAAATATCCCCCTCTGTCTTTTTTATTTAAACCCTAAAGAAAGAAAATGGTCCCTCGTCATCACTGCCCTCACCCACCCTCCCTCCCTCCCTCCATCCCCACCTTCCCAATGAGATCCCACCACTTCACATCCCCTGTTTCCTATACTTACTTGCCGAGGTCATATGCTGTCATCTTCTGTTGACTGGGACGCATCTGCACTCTTCAAAGCAGAACCATGAACTGAGGAATAAAACTTAGTGCCATGTAATGTATTTCATGGATAGGAGCCAGTTGCACTATACGACACAGCTGTCATTTATTAAATGACTGTTGTGTTGTATAATTTATACTATATGACACAGCTGTCCTTTACTAAATGACAGTCCTATCCACCCAATACATTATATGGCACTAAGTTAAGGTGCTAAACCCCCCCACACCAGCCAAATGTTTAATAAATGGTTGCCAACATTCAGGGCCATAATTCCCCAGGTCGGCATTTATTAGATCTCACACCCCCAGTGTGGGACACTTAAGCAGCCCACCCCCAGTGTCCAAAAATAGTTAGGGGAGGTTTATTTCAATGTTTTTCATGTTTTGTTTTTTTGAGTGTGCATCGGGACTAAATGGGATTTTTTTGCTAGACCCCCCTTTCACAGATCCTGGCTATGCATCATAAAGGTCTTTCTTTCTTTCTTTCTTTCTTTCTTTCTTTCTTTCTTTCTTTCTTTCTTTCTTTCTTTCTTTCTTTCTTTCTTTCTTTCCTTTTCATAAAGTGCAGATGCCATTACTATTTTGGTTTACAGTAGTAATTCAGTGCTGTAATGTTCAGCATAATTGACCCCTAGTAAATTCAAAAGAACATTCCTCCCAGAGGA
Source organism: Neoceratodus forsteri (assembly GCA_016271365.2). Lineage (NCBI taxonomy): Eukaryota > Metazoa > Chordata > Ceratodontiformes > Ceratodontidae > Neoceratodus > Neoceratodus forsteri. The sequence continues at coordinate 588,763,230 of CM057449.1, read as the reverse complement.
AGATCTGAGTTGAATGTTCTCTTTTCCTTGGTTCTCAGAGAGTGAGCCTTAACAGCACAGATGTGTGTAAACTGGAGCTCCTCTCTGTCTGTCCTTGTCATATACTTTTAAGTTTTTTTTTCCTGTGCAGCTTGGAATAAACATTTTGTTTACAATTTTCTGGTATTCGACATACAGTACGTGGAGAGGGAGAAATACAGTAGATATGTGAATCTAAGCACACTGTATTATAGTTATGCTTTATGTGTTGTATGAACATTGGTGATATAATTCTGTATCATTTCATGATTGGCAGTATGAGTTTTTTGAGTGGACTGGCTAGGGCTAGACAGTATTAGCACTTAAAAAAATAAAGAAAAAAAAAGAAGGCACAATTCTGCCTTAAAAGTCCAGAAACGAAGTAAACTTTAGGCTATTCAGTGATACTCTGGAGATCTATTTTTCATCAGGTGGATCACCTGCTGTGCAATAGTACCAGTTTACAATGTAGAGCTGTTTGCATATTTCATGGAAATAATTGTGGCAGATTATATATTTCATCTGGGCTACTTCAGTTCAAACTGTAGTAATAAAGTCTCTGATACAACAGCCTCATTGCCATTATAGTTTTCTTTCATGTACAAAATGGCTAAATTGTCCCGTGATCACCCCCTCTGAAATTATCTGAATCTCCACACCAAAACTCAATGGGTGCATGAAGGCAAAAGATTTATTAGACCACAATAAGATTTGTCAGTTTTATGTACATCAGTATGATTCAATCATATTTACAACACACTTTATTCCCAGTACATACAATTGTCATACAGTTTTATACCAATTCAATCTTGCATTGAATACCACTTTCTTCTCCTGGGGTCTGGATGCCTGATCCACCCCACCCCCCGCAATCGACACCAGTCTTATGTCCCTGCCATCTAGCTAGGACTTGATGCCCTAGTGCAGCCCACTTAGCCATTCTATCTTCCTCCCTCTATAGAACACATCCAGGTGCCTACCACAGGCCTGTGCACCATCCTCCCTCCCCTATCCCTTGCCTATCTCTCCACCCCTTTTTCAATGACCCTCCCTCTTCACTCCTAACCCCTTCCTCACATATTGCCTGGCACCGCAGGACTTGCCACCTGCCTTGGGCCCTTGCCCTGTCCTGCAAGGACTGCCCCGCTGCCTCAAGGCCCCCTTTTCTACCATACAGCAGGAACTGTCCACCTGCTCCAGGACCCGCAGTCCTCCCATATTGCCTGGCACCACAGGACTTGCCACCTGCTCGGTCCCTCACCCTGTCCCACAAGGACTGCCCCCCTGCACTTGGGGCCCCATCCTTTGTACCATGCAGCAGAAACTGTCTACTGGCTCCAGGACCCACAGTCCTCCAACCTTCCCTTGTGCCTTGCATGCTCCTTTAACTTTTCACTTCAGCCTACACAGGGGTGGGTGGGTGGGAAATGAAAATCCCAGCAGAAAGAGGAAGAGGCAGATTCAACCCAGGGTTAAATAGCACCTAAGGACACCTTGCAAGGACCCCTGCTAGCCATGCTCCTATCCAATCAGGTTCTCCTTGCAAGTATACATATCATCAACTGGCCCAGTCCATCATGTCTTCCTTGTCCCCTCTCCTTTTTGCTTTTTCCTCCCACCTTGTGATCTCACTGGCCCTGCCCCTCCACCCTGTCTGTTCCTATTTCTCTTCAACCCCTTCCCCCAACCCTCCACCCTCCAGCCTTCTCTCCCTCCATTTCTTCTGGAGGGCCACTAGACTATTCAGGTTGCCTTTTATTGGCAAACCTACTTATTTTCCAAATAAAAGAACAGCATTGATGTTAGGAGTCCAATGAATACAAAATTCTTTCCCAAAATGAAAGGCATGGATTTGCTTTAATGGCTTCACTGAAATGGTTTTGCAGTCTTGTTAATACTTCAAGAATATTATGTCTTTTCTTGTATATTCTCACACATTAGGGATCCTGCTGCTAATGGATATAAAGAGGAGAAATGCCCAAATCATTTCTCCTGCTCTCTGACATCTCACCAGTGTAGATTTATTAAGGCAGATTATATCATCTTTATGATTCATAGTTTTTGTCAAGCCTCGCTTAATAAGAAGCAAAAGCACAACAATAGAAGAGCAGGTTTCATCAGGTATGTACTGCAGGGGATTCAAACCCATTATGGAACCACCTGCAGGGTTTACATCAACTGGGATCAGACCAGAAAATAAATACAGCTTTAGGAGTAAGAAAAATAGTTGCAAAGCAGCCAACATAAAAACAAATGAAAAGCAAAAAAAAAACAAAAACAAAGTAAAGAGATGACAAATGATGACTCAAACTACCAGTGTTAGAATGCCAGAATAGAACTAACCTGTCTTTCAGAGGGACAGAGAGTGAGGATTCTGCTACCCACTGACCAACATTGGAATTGCTCAGTATGTAGAGTGGATGTGAGTGGAAGTGGAGAGTGGGAGTCCAGACACAGGCCTTATGGCTGTGGGATCTTGGCTTTACCACTAACACTAATCAAAGGGTGATTTCTTTTCCTAAAATCCTCTGTGAGTGCTGAGTGCATAGCAAGAAAGTTTCACTTTCATTAGGTGGATGGGTTCAGTGGTTCAGGGCTGCTAAATGTTTTATGAACTAAACCCTGACAGTATGAGGAGTTGGCAGTGGCAAGTTTTTGATTAAGTTTCACTATCCTTGCTTGTCAAACAAGGGACCGAGGATCATGTGTAGAAGAAGAGGAGGAGGAGGAGCAGGGGATCAACCCAGCAGCTTGTGTGGAATTACCATTGTGATGGAGAGGGTTCCACTTGCAACAGAGAAGCCAAACCAGAACCACATAGATTGCAGCTGAGTGAGGTGGGCTACTTGTTGTATTGCAGAGGCAGCAAGAGGAATTTTTAAGCAAAACATAAAACACCTGGGGGCAGATGCCAAAGTTCCCTCATTTGCAACTGTCTGCTGAGAACCTTACATGTAGGGACCTCAATAGTGGGATTTTTTTTTTGCTTCTTTTTAATGCTGTTATCATCAGTTCCAAATAGACCTGCCAACTTTTGTACCCCACAGAAAGTCACATGCAAGTGACTGCTGGTACAAACAAATGTCCTTTAATCTAAGAATTCTTGCACAACAGCCCCGTTGAGATTATAATATATTTAGAGAAGGAGAGGTTACATCTGCAGGTACAAAGGGGCTGATTCCAAGATGAATGGTGTAACTTGCACACGATTGTCAGTTATGCCATTTGCCCCTACAAGAGAGACCTTATGCCACATTCCAAGAGCGACAGGGCCCCGGCACTTGCAACATGCGGGATATGCCATGTGTGGGCTACCACCACATACATGGCATATTGCAGCTGCATGTCACAACTCACGGCTGGTGACAGGTGGCCCCCTGAAGCCTCCCTACCCCTGACCACCTCGGCACACACCAGGAGGCATGGGGGCAGGACAGATGGTACAGGCATCTGGGTGGGCACACCAGAAAAGGACCCCCAAGGGTCCCAGACAATTGGGAGTTGTGGGGCTGGGGTGTGCTTGAGGAGGCCTGGGGGACAGTATGGCATGGATTCTGTGGCACTGTGTGGCAGCATCCAACAGTGCCAGCCATCAGATGCCACTTAGGAGAGGGTAGGAGCTGCCATAACATCGCTATGCCAGTGCGCCTTTTGGAATGGCAATTGCAGGTTACAACAGCCACCTTCCTAGAATTGAACTAAGCTGCTGTCATAACCCACACTTGTACCAGGTGCTGTAGGCTGCAGCATAATGGGTGGCATAACCCACAGTTGTCACAGCCTGCATCTGCCATGGTTCAAGTCACCACTTGGAATTCCAACTTGCGCACCGCATGGCATAAGTCATGGGATATGTCAAGGGGACTGGTGAATCTTGTCTTACACCAGCATAGCCCATCCTGGAATCAGGCCCCCAAATTCTTATATTTCCCTCTTTTCCCATGTCCATTTGTCTCTGCTGAGGTTGAATTTAAGAACTGAAATCCAGGTTAGAAAACTTTTAGAACCATTTGCCAGGACTAATACACTAACAGTCGACCTCGACTCTGTCCATCTGTCTTAGATTGTGAGAACTTTTTTCATTTAGTCTGAGACAAGATTGTGGACATAAGGGCCAGCATGCCCTCCACTATTGCTAAGCATAGTTGCAGCAATCCAGTCTTGTGGTGGTGGAACCTCTGGAGCCCTGGACTAATTGTTGTCCAATTGAGTGTGTGGAGATCACCAGGTTTTGTTGGAATTGCACCTCAGCACCTGTGACTCAGACCCAATGTGTTGGTGATGAGTCAAAGATATCTGCTTTCATTGAGGATGTGAATGCTTCTCACAGGGAAGGTTACTCCAGCCTTGAAGGAGGCTGCAGTGACACTTCTTCTAAAGAGGACTTCTTTAGACCATGAAGCTGTCATTAATTACAGACCCATCTCTACTGTAACTTTTCTTTTTTAGGTAAGTTTATTGAGATGATGGTGGCATCATGACTAAGAGAACACATGAAAGAGGACAACATTTACAAGCCATGTGAGACTGATTTTCAACCATGACACAGCATGGAAACTGCCTTGATGAGGGTCATGAATAATCTCTCCCTTATGAGGGACTAAGAGGAACTAACTATGGTAGTTCTACTCAATTTTTCCTCAGCATTTGATATTCTTGATTGCTGGAAACAGATTGATCACCTTATGAAGATTAGTGGCTTTGCTGAAACCATATTAAAATGGTTGTCCCTCTTCTTGGATCACTGGCAGTTGGTGGGAACGGGGAATTAATGATCTTCCTTTTGTTGCATAGATTTCTGAATTCTATATAGAAACATAGAAATTGATGGTGAATATGGGCCTTACAACCCATCCAGTCTGCCAAATGTGGGTCAAATCTGCTATATGGGTCAAATCTGTCCTGGTTGATATTCACAATATACTATATATGTGTCACTTGAAGTGGTGATCAAAAATTGTTTGATATTTATCTTTGCTATGCTGATTGCACACAACTGTATTTTGATTTCAAACTAAACATGGTTATCCTATTGCTGTTGGAATTCTGTCTTGCTGAAAACAGTAGCTAAGTGGCGTTCAGTTGTCTAAAGGTAAATCTAGGAAAAACAGTTGTTTCTGCTTTGTTCCAAACACCTTTCGTCATCCATTATGGATATCCTCTACTTCCAAACATTGATAGGGTTTAGCTCAAGGGTATATTTATCCATTGTGCCTGTATATTTGGGTTGTGTAAGCACTTCTATGTTAAACCCAAATTCTTGCACTTTAATAACTTTGACCCCTTTCAACCAATTTACATGAAATTTGGAAAGCACAGCGTGTGTACAAGAGTCTCTTGATACTGTAAATTTCATGTAACTCGGGTGAGGGAAGGCAAAGTTACAGAGGTGCAAAAAACTGCAAAAGCCTCTGTTTTTGAAAATGTTAAAGACTTTTTTTGCCACCCGATAACTCAAACAACAGGAGGCTTTGAAACCTATAACTTTCAGGTTTCATGGAGGTTAGTCTAAAGTGTGAGATTTTGTGGTTGTTAGGTCCCAATGTTAAGTAGTTTTTAAATTATTTAATAAAAATGTTCCATTTCTGAGCATGTGGAGTTCCAAAAATCAATGTTCTATTCATAACTGAATTTTGGCAAAAGCAGCAGTTTGCACTATACGACATTGCTATTTTTAAAGAATGACAGCTGTGTCATATAGTACAACTCCTGCTGCTGTTTCCATTCATAGGTCAAGGACTGGGCTATTCTTGTTGAGACCTCACCAGCCTGACCGTACTGTGCCTTCAAGTGTATATGCACTCCAAGGGCCCCAGTCCCTGGTGGCAGCGTATATATGTATGTATTTAATTATTTATTTGTATTATCCAACACCGGGATGCCCATCCCCAGTGGTGGATGCCCCAGTAGGCCCTTGTTTCATGTAATTACCCCTCCACCCCCCACACACAGCACAGTGGGACAATGGGGAGCCCGCTTGAGTGTACCAAGTTAGATTAATTTTATACAGTATGTATACCTCTAAAAAAGAAAACTATCCACAGTATCTTTTTTTATTTAAACCTGAAAGAAAGAAAATGGTCCATTGTCATTGCCACCCTTACCCTCCCTCCATCCTCGCCTTCTCACTGAGCATCCACCACCCCACACCTCCTTACCCTACACTTACCTGCTGGGGTCATATGCTGTCATCTTCTGTGGACAGGGATACATCTGCACTATTCAAAGCCAAACCACATACTGAAGAGAAAAACTTAGGGCCATATAATGTATTTGATGGCTAGGAGCTCGTTGCACTATAAGACAAAGCTGTCATTTACTAAAGGACAGCTGTGTCATATAGTTTGCAGTATTTGACACAGCTGTCCTTTATTAACCAATGGCTGTGTCGTATAGTGCAACTGGCTCCTATACACCCAATACATTATACAGCACTAAATTAAGGTGCTGGACCCCCTTCACCAGCCAGTTGTTTAATAAATGGTTGCTGACATTGGGGGCCCCTATCCCCATGTTGGCATTCATTAGAACTCACCCCATGCAGTTTGGAGCACCTGGGGAGCCAACCCACAGTGTCCTGAAATAGTTATAAAAAAATGTCATATAATCAACACCAGGATGCCCACCCTTGGTGTTGGACTCCTTCCCCCCTTGCAAACCCTTGTTTAATATTACATTACCAAATATCGGGGTCCTCAATCCCCATGTTGCAATTAATTATATTTTTTCCCCATCAGTATGGGTTCATCAACATCTTTTTTGTTTTGTTTGTAACCTTAAAAAAAGAAAACCATCCATCTTCGTCCCTGCCATCCCCCTCCCCATCCCAACCCTTTTACTGAGCAACCACGACCCCACTCTCTTTACTCTATAATTACCTCTGGTGGTCTGCTGATGTCATCTTCTGTGGACTGGGACACGTCCACACTCTTTAAAGCTGAACTGCAAACTGAGTAGTAAAGGTAAGTGACCTATAATGTATTTCAATTACATTTTCAATCTATGTTGATATCTTCATGATTGTTAGATATTTTTTCACAAAGTATTCAACATAGGCTTTCTGGGACCCCACCTCACTACCTCATGAACACTTTGATTGTCAATTTATTACTCGGGCTTGGAAGATGATTTTGCGCTCACTGGGTGGAATCACCTTTCAGGACCGATTAACGAAATGACAGTGCCAGTGTTCATGAGGTGGGGACCCAAAAAGCCCATGCTGAAAATTTGGTGAAAAATTGTGTAATTTCTACGCAGGCACATAACTTTGGTAATTTACAATATTTTGATTTTAGATTTTCAATATACACATTTTTCACACCAACTCTTGAGCAGTACAGCTGTCATTTTTCACATCCTGTCCAACATGTGTTTTCACACCTGTGGCACAGAATGGCGTTCCAGCACAGATTTGAACATTTTCACCTATGGGGTTTATGAGGTGGAATCAGAAGAAGAATATGTTGAAAGTTTGGGGTCAAAATATTAAAAACAAAGAATTTATTAAGGAACATTGTTGCAGGGATGTCTATTGCATGCCTGGGAACATGTTGCTATACCATGCTAGTAAGCTAAGTTCAGGTGTGAATTCAGCAAGCCAGTTTATTGGAACAAGGCTGATAGGGAAGGTTCTACAGCATGCAGCACCAGTCATGGTCTGGGTAGGGATGGCGCAGTGTTTTGGTGCAGATGCCACACACTGTGGTAGGTCAGGGAACCTCACCCATAAGGTATTGTTAAGTGTGTCAGCATCTGCTGGGCCCATGCACTGCATCATGACTGTCTCCAATATTGTAATGAGGATACAGTTCAACTATCACAAAAAGAAGGTAAATTCATTGCAAAAAACTACGTTAATGCAGACAGGGTTGTACAAATTCAAAATGTACAAAGACAGAAAATGATTTGGGTCTCCTGAGTATTGGTGAATCAGTGGTGGGGTCTTACTTGGGGTTTACAACCCTAATGCCCACCCCCACCCTGGATCAGATGAGGTCAAACATGATATCTTTATGCAAGGCCCATAGGGCCCTGCATGAAGAAAGCTCTGACAGATTATGTTGGCCATGCACTCAACTCAAGTCATTTTATTTTTTAAAAAGTGCAAGTCACCATGTATCCAAGCACTTGTACAATAGTTAAAACAACAATTAAAATACATTAATTAGTGAAAAAGACATATAGACCAATAATTCATTCATATTCAGGAAAGGCAAGACTAAAATGTGATTTTAGTGGAGATTTAAAGCTCTCCACAGTCAGTCAATCCCTTATCTGATGAGTTATAGAGTTCCACAGGGTAGGGGCCATGAACATAAATGACTGAGAACCCAAGGTCTTTAAATGGATCATTGGAGCCTCTAGCAATTCCTCATAAGCAGAGAAAAATGAGTGAAGGGGTGGTAAAGGCACAGAAGATCTTGCAGGTAACCATATCCCTGCCCATGTAGGGCTGTACTGGTCAGCAACCCAACCCTGAAGATGATATGCCACTGAATAGGAAGCCAGTGGAGGCAGCGGAGCACAGGCATGATGTGGCAAGATTGAAGTAAGCCTGTCAACAGCCTGGCAGCTGCATTCTGCACTAGCTGCAAGCACTGAATATCAACCCCTGATAGCCCTAGGTATAGGAAGTTACAATAGTCAAGGTGAGAGATCACAAAGGCATGGACCAGCATTGGAAGATCATCAGGCAGGATCATATGCTTGATCCGGGTGATATTCCTAAAGATGGTAAAATGAGAACTTGACAATAGATGGCACCTGAGACTTAAGCTTCAGTCCATCATCAAACATAATGTCCAGATTTCGCACCACATCAGAGGACCCCAGCTCTCCACCCCCAAGACAAAGCCCAGAGGGCTGCCTCACCAGAGACCACACTGCCTGATGACCCAGGTACACAACCAGCACCTCAGTCTTATCAGGGTTCAACCTAAACCAACTGGCATTCATCCAGTCCTGGATCTCAGTTAGGTAGTTGTTAAACCTCAAGATAGCATCATCCTGCTAGGGCAAAAAGACAGGCAGAGCTGAGTATCATCTACATAGCAGTGAAAACTGAGCCCATACCACCTAACAATGTCTCCCAATGGCAGCATATACACTGCAAACAACATGGGTGAAAGCACAGAGCCCTGTGGTTTCTCATAAGGCAGAGAGACTGGGTCCAAGGAAAAAATCCCAGACACCACACTCTGAAACATCTCTGAGAGGAATGAATGGAACCATCTAAGGACCATACCAGATAATCCACAGATGAACTGCAGGTGCTCTAGCAACACTCCATGGTCCACAGTGTCACATGCCACAGAGAGATCAAGGAGGACAAAGATGGAATGAGTCCTACTGTCTCTCACTATCGGGAGATCATTGAGTACCCACACAAGGGCCATCTTGGTGCTACGCCTCTTCCAAAATCCTGATTGGAGTGGATTATAGATATCATAGTTGGTAAGATGGACCTCCAGCTGCATTGCGACTGCCTTCTCAATAACCTTACCCACAAAGGGAAGGTTAGAGGCAGGCCTGTAATTAGCCAGACAGTCCAGGTCAAGAGAAGATTTCTTAAGGAGGGGTATTACCATCACCTCCTCAGGATGTTTTGAAACACACCTGTCTCTAATGAGTACTGGACTATCTTAGCTAGGACTGGGCCAATGACCTCAACACACCCCACTAGGAGGCGGTTTGGGCCGGGGTCCAAACAACAGCAGGTCAGCGTGCATACTCTGGATGGTCTGCATGACATCCTCGATCATCAACTGGTCAAAGTCAGACCAAACAAACAGAAGGGACCCAACCTCCCACCGACCATCGCCACTCCCATTGGAAGGGGCCACACAGATTTCAGACTGGTTGTCAACAACCTTATCAGCAAAGAATTGAGCAAACTTGTCACACTTCTCTAGTGACAATGTTCCCCACTACTGAAGACAGGCTGGATTGCACAGTCTGTTGACAGTTTGGAGGAGATAAGCTGGTCAATTCTGCATGGCAGAGATCTCCCTGGACAGGAACTCTGTCTTCTTATGGAAGATGGCCAATTGAGAATCCTTATAATGGGTCTTCAATCTAAGCCTGTTGGCACAAGGCCGTATTTCTGCCAGCATCTATCCAGCCTTTGTCACACTCATCTCAACTCCCTCAAGGCCCCATCAAATGAAGAGTACCACAGGCAAAGAGTGAGTGGACCAACACAGACAGAAGCAACAGAATCCAGAGTCTCCATCACAGCCTTATTATAGGCTTGCATCAGACTCTCTGGATCTGTGCTTACACTCAGAAAATTCAATAGGTCCAGCATCACCGCCAGGCTATCTGGGGGAAAAAACCCTTAAAGAGCAATACTGGACCATCTCCAGAGGGGTAGGCATATAGGGTAGAGCCTGGAAATTGAACCTTATAGTGTGATGGTCTGACACTGTATCCTCATGAAGCAGTAGGCTGGAGCTGTAACTTGTGCATTGGACAGGAGGCTATGAACTGGAGTGGTGGGCATTACGTTTGACAACCCCAAGTAAGACTCCACCACTGATTCACAAATACTCTGAAGACCCACATCCCTAATGTTTTTTCAGTTCTCATCTTTGCACGCTTTGCGTTTTTACAACCCTGTCTGCATTAACATAGTTTTTTGCAAAGAATATATATATATCCAAACTGTCTGGGTGCTAGGCTATGACAAAGAAAAAAAAAGCAGAAAACCACAATTCTTTTCACTTTTTCTCTATCTAGGACTCAGAATCCATGCATCCAACTGGAAAGAATCTTGTCACCTAAGACTGGGCATGCAAACTTTTGTGCAACTCCACTGAATAGGGGCAAAGCTGATAAAATGCTAACTTAGGGGTTTAACACTAAACAGCCTACTCAACCCTAACTATAGCACCTGTTGCACCTGGAAATGAACCTCAGCTCAGTGTGCCTTTCTTGGTAACCAAATTTTAAATAAAATAAAAAACTATGGTGGCAAAACCTATTTCATAAACATGTCAAACCTAGTTCTTAAATATATCATAAATATTCAACATAGAATCAAAGACTGCCTCAAAATATCTAATGAATCCTCAACACCATATCAAATCATTTCTTGTACAAGTATGCAGAAACTCCTAAACTGAAAATATAGCAATAGAGTATCTGAGAAGAGGGCTGAAATATTTTGAAAGAGATATATGGTAGAGAGGGATACAACAAAAAGTAAGAAGGAAAAATGGAAAGCAAACTGGTGAAGAAGTATAGTATCAAAGAGGAAAATTAAAAAAAACTTAAAAAAAATTATTTTTATTAGTAGTAGTATCTAAAATGAAATCACAAAAAAATGAAGGTATAGTTCATCATTAAGTCCATGCAGGGACAAAGTTCCTAAAGTACTGATTCAAAGTGTTCTCTCTGAAGTAAACATTTGACAATGGCTCTGCCACAGCTACCAACATTAGTTCTCTCAATGCCCACAAATCTGCACAAGCTGTGGATTAATGTCTGATTTGTGAAATGCTTAGCCATGGCATTCGGTTGATTTCCAGTGTAAAACATGGTTTTGTGCTCCTAAATCTGAGCATTGAGTTCATGTTTAGTTTGTTCTAAGCAAAATAATCCAGAATGGCAGCTTCAGATGTAAATTACTGCTAACAGTAAACAATTAAAACATTGGTTTACTTTTAATCTTTGTCAGTTTCTTTGGTGTACAAATGTGTCTGTGTTTTAAGTATTAAAGCAATAGCAGAAGTGACTATATTTGACATTTCCCATCAAAGTAGGTGGTAACCAACTTTTGTTCACAGGTTTTGGTAGTGCTGCATGCACCAATATGTCCTTGAGATGTTTATATATCTATATGGCAATCTTGAATCTTTACTAGAGATTTGATGCAGTTTTGGCTCATCCTTCAAAATGGCCTGCTGGTTCCTTATAATTGTTCCAATTTCCATATGAGTGGGATTAAACTGCCATAGGTTGCAGAGTCTCCAAGGTCACTCTGCCCATCATGTAACCCTGAAGAATTATTTGTCTGACTTTGTTTTTTGCAAAGACGTGTACTAAAGCAATTTGAATTTTCTGATATTTGCTATTGGCAAACCAATTTGCCATATCAATTCTATTACTTTCAAAATCCTCACTGTTGCTACAAGTACTTTTCAAATGGAGAATTTAACCTATTGGCACATTCTTCATCAATAATTCTGTGTGACAACTGTCAGCCTGCAATAATGTATTTTTCAAGGTGGACTTTCTGAACAAGTAGGTTTTATGTCTGTCTCTTCCTTGAAAATCATCAAATCCAGAAAACTGACTTCCTTTTTATTATATTTAAATGTAAATGTTAAGTGCTTGCTAATTGAATTGATGTATTGCAGCAAAGTGGAAAGTAATGCTTCACTCCTAGTCCACAACAGACAGATATCATCCAGATATTGGGCTGGATTCTCAAAACACTCTGAAGGTGCAAACCATCTGATAGTCCCCAAAAGTTCTGCAGTTGCAGAAAAAAAAGGGGAATTGTGCTGAGTGGTATAGACAAAACCTCTGCAGATATAGAAAAAATACACTGTGGACTGTTATGTAAGACAAGCACACACCTCAGGTTCTTTAATGGTGATGCTGTGCAAAGGACATAACAACAAGTGGAATGTAATAAAAGCAGTTTATTACAAATACTCATGCCAACACAAGTAAAGCAAAGCAGTCACAAGAGAGTTAGTTTTCTCAAACCGTAGGTGTTTAGTCTCTCTCTCTGAGGGGCTGGATGTGCAAGCTGCTATATACTACAGATAACAGTTATAATTTTAGATATGGTATGTGGGCTGTATTGGTCAAGAAATAATAGTAAGCTGGCTCCCTTGGGCATTACATTATACAAGGAAAATGTAAAGACAATAATAAACTCAGAACAAAGGAATTGCAGTGTTAGCTATAAACAAAGAAAACAAGAAGATGCAGAATAAACGGAAATACATGTGGAATGATACTTTGGTAAAAGGATATGATTATGTCAGTATGTATAAAGCACATACATTATGAATACATGATTACAAAAGAATATCAGTAAATGCACACATAATATAAGTAAATGCATAGGTCTAGCAGGCATAATGAAACATAAGTAAAATGAATACTCATGATACGATATTGTGTATAACAATATTTAAGTAAATTAAGACTATAAAATGAGTGTCTACAATATATTTATTTATTTATTCATTCTCAGATTACAAATACCTTTGAGCACCAAAGTGCTCATTTAGAAAGGTTCCACGTCAGAGATGGTGAGGGGTAGACAAAGACAGACACAGGATAATAAAACTTTTTACAGATACAAGTGAAACATCATTTTACATAATCTACAAAAAATTTTCAGTTCCATTTTCAATTAATTTGAGTGGTATAAGCTTGGATAGAAATAAGCAATGGTAGTAATAGAGAAAAAAGGAATGAGAGGAGGGAAAAGATGGTAGCCAGGCAGCCTTGGTGGGGTAGTAGTAAGGATGAAACGGTGGGGTAAAATAGTCAAAGAGGGTAGAGAGGGGTTAGTGTGAAAAGGAGGTCCAGTGGAAGATAAGGGAGGGGGGTATGAAAAAAGAGCAGAAGGAGCATACATAGGGTCAGAGGGATATATGTGGCTTTTAAGAATGATGGTGGTATTAATTAGGAAGAGAGGTAGGGAGGCAGGTGAGCAGGGTGGGAGACATGGGCAGTCAGAGAAAAGGGGGACCTGACAAGCTGTAGAGACAGAGACAAGTACACTGGTTGGAAGAGCTGAGGTTGGTTAGTCGTCACAGTTGCTGTCATTCATGATGCGCTGGTGAAGAAGGTGTTTAAATCTGGTCATATAGGTTAGGCTGGTCAGTTCACTGTCAAGGCCATTGAGCCAGTATGGGGCTCTGTACTGGAAAGAACGCTGGCACTGTGTAGTCCAGAATATCAGAAGAAGAAGAAGGTCAGTATCAGAGGTCCGAGTGTGGCAAGTCTTGAAGGATATGTAGTGTATAAAGTAGCAAGCATAATCCCTAGAATCAAGGCTTGTACAGTGGGTACCTATTTTTACATGTTGGTGCAATACAGCAATATAACAATGATAATGATGATGTCTTTGGTGTCAACCCATGGATCAGTAGTGGGTGTGGGACTCGTGCATAACATTCCCCTCCTAGATGCCTTAGAAAAGGCAACACAACCATAGGGAGTGGTTGTAATTGTTTACAAACCTGTAGCACACACATTGTAAAATAATTTAAGTTGCTTACAATGTTGTTTAGGAGTATGCAGCAGACAGCAAAGTGTTAGTACTGTATTAGTAGCGTATTTAAATAGGGCTTTTATGTATGGTGGGTAATTACAAGGAGAGATAAAAAAAACAGAAACTGTAGGCAGCAAATAGTAGAAAAAGGAAATAAAGATAGCCTATAAAATAACAAGCCCTTAAACAAAATGTTAGCAGTGGATGAGTTAAAACTAGATGGAAATAACCATTAATTATTAAAACATTGAATTGAATGTCAGATCTGCAAAGCACTTAAAAATTACATTTGTATAGCATACAGATAGTCAGGGCCACAATGAAGGAGGTCCTATTCAGGAATTGGGGCAGGGGTAACCACAGATGTACCAAGAGTTTGTAAAAAACAAAGCAGAAACTAGGTATGTCAACACCACAATTGATAAATGTATACAAAACAGTTCTGAATGCACTGAGCAACATAAAATAACATGACACAAGAAAGCTGATTGATGACAAAGGTGCCTCTTTGAGAGTGGATAAGGTAGGTGACAGAGGCATTGACTCTCTTGTTGATTGAAGAATCTGTTGATAATTCCTCTTGACAGATAGGTCATTATAAAATGGATATGACCACTTTATTTATTTTATTTATTTATTTAAATGTTTCACCAGGAGGGCACACAGAACAACTTGCTTGTCTCATGGTGCGACCTGGGGGGAGGTGGTTACATGAGGATAAACACAGTGATTATTAAATTGTTGGATGGAAGAACAATTACAAATTGTGTAAGAGCAGGTAGACAAAATAATGTAACTGTAAGGGTGTTGTACAGGCAATCAAATATAGAGGAAACATACAACAATAAGAGTACACAGAGTATAGTACAATAAAAATTGGTGAAACAATAATGTGACAGAAACTTTAGTGCAATGAGATACCAGGAGCAGGCACAAGGTGGCTCAAGGTAGTACCCAAGTGCAGTATAAGGAGAAGAAGTAGCTAATAAGTGCTGAGAGGCAAGGAAGGGAGGAAGGGCTCAAGAGAGAGAGAGAGAGAGAAAGAGAGGGAAAGGGGGAAGAACAACCAGCTCCAGTTTCCCCTTCAGGATGATGAGCGGGGTGATGTAGGAGGAGAGGGAGGCAGCAAACCCTGGTTCCCCATCAGGATTCTGAGAACCCTGCAAGTGGGTAAGGAGTTGGAAGGCTGGAGCTTGGAATACAGGAAACTAAGGAGGGTTAAAGCAGGAACAGCAGGGAGAAAGGAAATTATGGAGGACAGAATTGAGCTAGGAATAAAGTAAAATTAAGGAGGATTGAAGCAGGAACAGCTGGGAGAGAGAGAATTGTGGAGGCAGAATTGAGGGAATAGGTGGAAGAAGAGGAAGTATTTGGAGGGGAAGGGAGTTCCACATTTTGGGTAATGATGGGCAAAGGCAGTCTGGTCAATGAGTGTGGAGCGAGTGGGACCATCAAGGTACGTGTATCACTAGATCTGAGGGAGTGGGAGGGAGGGATGGAGGGGGCGGGGCTAAAAGCAAGGATGAGAGGTAGGAAGGAGGGTCTCCAAGCCAGAATTTGGAGGTGAGTTTAGCATAATGAGAGATGCGCCTGTTTGACAGTGGAGGGAAAGCAAGGGAGTGATAGAGTTCACAGTGATGGGCGTGAGAGGGACAGTCAAGGGTAAAGTGACAGAAGGAGTTAAAGAGAGTGCCCAATTTGGTCAGGGAAGATTTGGGATCAGCACCATAGTCTATTTCACAATAGTTGAAGATGGGGAGTATCCTCTTCTGGACAAGTTCATGCCTCACAGTCAGCGGGATGCAACTATGATTCCTGTATAGAGCACCGAGCTTTGGGCTCAGCTTCTTCAGGATGGCGTTGATGTGTACAGAGGAGTTGAGGTGTTTGTCCAACCACACCCCAAGATATATAAATGAAGATATGTCCTCAAGAGTTGTCCCATCTAGGGTGTGGAAGAAGGGCAGGATGGTGAGTCTAGAGAGTCTCTGCCTGGTGCAGAAGCTCATGGAGACTGTCTTCTTAGTAGTAAGGAAGAGCTGGTGGGAGGCAAACCAGAGCGAACTTGATTGAAGTCATGCTGCAAGCAGGTTTCCACAGCAGCAGGGTTTTTGCCTGAACTGTACAAGACAGTATCATCAGCATACATATGGATGAAGGATGTAAAGCAGGCTGTGGGAATATAATTTAGGAAGATAGAGAAAAGGAGGTGAACAAGCACTGAGCCCTGGGGGACTTGTGTTGATGGGGCACAGATGGGAGATAAAGTCAGTAATTTACCATTGGGCTGCCAATGAGATAGGATTTGAACCAGGACAAGTCAAAGCCAGCTGCAGTGAGGGAGGGAGTCGAGAAGCAGAGTATGGGAGACTGTGTCGAAAGCTTTGCCTAGATTGACAAAGATGGCTGAAGTAATCAGGCCATTGTCCATCTCAGTGAGGATGGAATCGGTGAGCCTGAAGAGACAAGTTAAGAGGTTCTTCTGAAAACCAGATTGGAAAGGGATGAAGAAGGAGGAATCAGAGAGGAAGGAGGAACATTGGAAGAGGACGAGATGTTCTTGGAGTTTCGCAACAGTAGGAAGGAGAGAGATAGGGTGATAGTTACCAGGAGTGAACAAGTCACCTCACATGGGGAGAGGAAGGACAATGGTGTGCTTCCAGGATGAAGGGACTTGAGCATATGTGAAGGAGAGGTTTAACATTAAAGAGATAGCATAAGCAATAGCAGGGGCAGAGTGATAGAGAGAAGTTTAGGATCAAGGTCGTCAGGAGAAGAGCTTTTCGAGGGGTTTAGGGAGAAGATGGTGCTTAAGCATCCTCAGGGAGATAGTGGAGAAGGAGAAAGGGGAAGGACAGGTGCTGGAGGTGGAGGATATCAGTGTAAGAGTTGGTAGGAGGGATGGAGCATAGAGAGAATGGTAGTAGTAGTAGTAATAAAGACATTGCCAGCTATTTCCAGAAAATTTGTGAAATTTATAAGAAATTTTCATCTGCTGCTCCTACTATCGAAATGCAGAAAGCAGGAGATTTCTCTAGAAATATCACATAATTTTTTGTAAATAGCTGGCAATGTCTGTGGCTACTACCACAAGAAGTGTAGTAGGCATTAAATTCATTATCCACCAAGCAAGGGTCAGATTCCTGGGCATTATTTAATTTAAGAACTGTGGGGGTGAGAGGGAGGAAAGAATAGGGAATGGATCACCCTCCAAAATTTGGATGGGGAGTTTATATTTGTTAGGAATGAGGATTTGAAATATTTGGATGGGTAGCTTTTGTAAAGGAGTTATGTAGCATTCTGTACGTGGCATAGTCGCTAGGATGCTTTGTAGATTTATGTATTTTCCATACCCAGTCCCATTCCCTGAAACAGGCCAGTAATTCTGGAGTGATCCAGAGGAGATGATTCCCACAGACTCCGATCCTCTTGAAGGAAGCAAATGCATTCCTGGTGGAGATGAATTTGTCCTTGAAGTAAGTGAGGGCTAGGTCAACAGAGGTGGCAGAGGAGAGGGGGCCCAGTCAGCAGAGGAAAGTTCAGACATAAGTAGGGTAAGACCTAGGGATTTGAATGAGTGAAGCTGAATGATTTTGGGAGCTGGTTTGGGGCAATGGATCTTGAAAACCAAGAATGTGAGGTTATGGTTGCTAAGGGCATCTGATAGGATACCAGCCTTAATGATGCAGCATGGATATATAGTGAGTGCCCAGTCAAGCACGGTATGATTTTGTGTTTTATGATTTAGGGTTGTGGGCTCAAGTATAAGTTGAGTGAGGTTTAGTACAGCAGTGTCATTCCATATTTTATTTGAATTGGGAGACAACCAATTTAGATTCAGATCACCCAGAACGAATAACTCTCCTGGTTGTGAGATAGAGGCAATGGAGGATAAAAGTTCCACCATGACCGAACGTTGAGTGTTTGGGCGGCAGTAGTTTCCTGCTACAAAAATTGGGATTGTGAAAGAAAGGGTAATGTGAGTGACAATTGCTTCATAAGCAGTTGGGATGGAAGAAGATAGGGCCATAGTATGTTGTAGTGAGGACAGGATATACATGGCCACACTCCAACCCCAACCTGTCCAGTCTTGTCTAGTGAGGGAATACCCAGGGATAGCAATGACATTGTTGGGGATGCCTTTATTGAGCCAAGTCTCTGTAATAATTAAAATGTCAGGGGTGAGTGAGACCACAAGAGGTTAGATGAGGTCAATTTTAGGTAGCAGGCTGCGGATGTTCAAGTGAAGAAGTTTCAGCCTGTTTGGGATAAATGGAGGGACTGTGGAGTTAGGTGTGCTGGAATTGGGGGAAACAGCTAAGGATGATGAGAAGGGAGGGCAAGGGTTAGGAAGGATGTTCCCTGATTAGAGAAGGAGGAAGGCAAGGATGAAGTAATGTAATTTAGGACTTTTGTATTGAAGGTTGGAAGTCATGAAGGTTGAGGAAGAGGGAGGGGTAGGAGAGAAGGAGATAAGGAGATGAAGAATGGCAAAGTGATTAGTAAGAGACAAAAGAAAAACAGGAGAGAAGAGGGGAAAATTGGACCATTTTTCGAAAGGGGCAGTGGGGGTGATTGCTAGGGAGAAGAAGGTATCAGGGAGAGGAGTGGAGAAAGGAGTAGCAGTGGGTGTGGTGAGAAAAGGGGAGATGAAGGTCAGAACCATGAAGGGGGGAATAAGGAAGAAGAGGGTTAGCATTATTGAGGAGGGAAATCAGGGCTAATTATCAGAGATGCAAAGAGAAGAGCAATGAGGGTAGAGGGGAGGAAGAGAGTTTTGAGCAGTTCCCTTTAAGGGTGCTGTACTCTGTGAATAAAAAGGGAGTGGTGCTTAAGGGTAGAGCTGAATGGGAAGACTTATTACAGTGAACAGGGCAGAGTGAAACTAGAGGGCAGAGCCAAAAGTATTTAATAGAGGTTGGGGCTGGGGTGGGCTGGTGGGGCAAATTTTACAATGATACAGTAAATTGCAAGTGATACAACGTAAAAATGGAAAAAACAAATTACAGTTTGAAAAACAGCACTGAGAGCAGAGCAGAAAGGCGAGCCTATCAAAAGACAACAAGGACAGGAGCCAGCCAATAGAGAGCCAAGTCAGAGCCAAGGCTGCCTACCATGGCTCAAGCAGGGGATAGTGGTCATTCATGGTGGTCTAAGGCCGATTACCTGAGTCTGAGCCACAGCCAGAAGGAGAATTCACTGCTGGCTCAATTCTGGGCCCGCTTGAGGATGAAGTACCTGAAAAAGAGGGAGGAGAGATGTGAGGGTTAGATAAAAAGCTACAGGCAGGCCAGAAGCTGAAATTGGGGGAGGTGTTCTTGGAAGGGGACAATAGGGAAGGGAGTGAAGTGTGAAAAGGAGGCAGGAGAGGGGAAAGCAGTTAAGGAACTGCAAGAGGGGTGATTGCATGTAGGGTTGGGGGCACTAGGACAATGACACCAGGGTTTTCAGGAGGTTCTGGCTAGACAAAGCTGGGAATGAAGAGCCGAGAGAGCATTGGGGGAGCTAGGGGACAACAGAAAGAGACAGAGAAGATTAAATCAGGGAGATCCAAGAAGCTCTCACTGAAACGGGAACTATGACTTCAGCGGTGAGGAGTAGGAGGGAAGAGAGAGCAGGCAGGGGAATTTCAGTACAATTTTAAGTATCCACAAAAGAGCTAACACTTCACACAGGCTGTGCAGCAAATTCCCTGAACAGAAAAATGCCCTAGACTAAATTACTATATACATTAGCTGTGAATAAAAATCAGTTGCAACACAACAAAAAAGTATACAATGATACAGTAAATTGCAAGCGGTACAAGGTCAAAATGGAAAAAGCTAATTATAGTTTGAAAAACAGCACTGAGAGCAGAGCAGAAAGGTAAGCCAATTGGAAGACAGCAAGGTCAGAAGCCAGCCATTAGGGAGCCAAGTCAGGGCTAAGGCTGATGACCATGGTTCAGGCAGTGGATAGCAGGCATCCGCAGTGATCTAAGGCCAATTACCAGAGTGTGGGTGGCAGGCAGAAGGAGGATTCATGGCTGGCTTGATTCATGGCCGGGCAGCTTGTGGCAGAGTACCTGCTGGAGAGTGAAGCACCTGAGTCTGGGCAGTGGACAGAAGGAGAATTCACGGCCAACTCGATTCTGGGCAGGGCCACTTGCATCAGAGTGCCTGCTCGAGGGTGAAGCACCTGAGTCTGGGCAGTGAGCAGAAGGAGGATTCATGGCCAACTGGATTCTGGGCTGTGTTACTTGAAGCAGAGAGCCGGCTTGAGGGCAAAGCACCTGAGTCTTGGCAGTGGGCAGAAGGAGGAGCCATGGCCGGCTCGATTGTGAGCTGGGTCGCTTGAGGCAGAGCACCCACTCCAGGGCGAAGTATCTGAAAAAGTTCATATGAGTAAAGTTCATGTAAGTAACCACAAATTGGTGCAGTTACAGGTGAAATTACATTAGCAGAAATATTGTAATCCCACAGGGTACATGGGGCCACGTAGGCTTTGAGCTAAAGATGCCACACCAGCATAGTAATAAAATCAATGTTCAGGTTGCTGGCTGCCGGATTTGCAGAAGCCTTGGCAGGGGATGCATTGAATCCTAAATAGAATAGCCACACATACTGGTGTAGCATTTGTACTGTGGAAGTTGATCACACCCCTGCACAAAGATTAACAGTCCATTAGAGAGGTGGTTGACGCACTCAGCAGTAGCAATGCACACCAAGGTGTGCGTATATCAGAGCGCAACCGCACACCTCAGAGTGGGTTATATATATATATATATATATATATATATATATACATATGGCATACGGAGGGTTTAAAGTGAAGTTTACTCAAAGTGATCAAATGTTTCACACAAAATGTAACATAGAACTTAGCCTGAGACATTTTCCTAACTATACTCTCAACCAGTTAATACATTACATAAACCTTAAGGCCATTAGTGTTGTAACAGGATTTAATACATGATAATATCAGTTGTAAGTATAAGTGCCAAATAAAAAAAAACAAAAAACAAAACTACTTGTCAAGGACTCCCAAGAAATTTAGACCATGAGCCTGATATGTACATATTTCAGTACAGTGTCAGTGTATAACAAACATATATTTTTGTTTTGTATTTTTATTTTTGTTTGTCTGGTCTGATTTCCAATTCGGACATTGAAAGAATTTACTGGGGACCTTGCAAGCTGTGTTTGGCTTTAGGCAGTTTTGGCATCCAGGCATCTGAGGTTTTTGTTGTGCCCTTGCAGCAATGCAGTACAATTTGGAGTAAGAGTGCTTGACTCCTTGGGAAACTCCAGAATGTGGCTGCCATTGGACTACAGCAGATGAAGAGGCACAGAGGCACAGAGATACAGAGAGCCATGCCATGAAAATGCTTTTATTGGGTCCAAATGTTGCTGCGGTAACAACACTGCTGTGTTGTGGGTATATATGCTTCTATAAAGTCTATTTAAGGTATGCTACAGTTGCCTGAGTTGGGTAGTCCATTTTTACTACAAAGTTAAAAAATTTACTATGCTCAGTGGAACGTCTTTGTTTAATATTTTTCTGCACGTGGCCTTGGCACCCTTGGTACATGCAGAAATGCACAAAGGCTGCTGGAGTTCTGATGGACTGTAGTGCCCGGGAAAGAATGGAAGAAAAAAACAGAGTCTTTCACCACATAAAAGTTTTTCTCATTAAGGGTACTTGTGGAACTTTGCTATACTGATGAACTCCATGTAAGGGAGATCTGTGCTAATAAAACACAGAGGTAAAGATTGACTCAATTAACTTAAATTAGCAATGGAGAGGCTGAAATCCCTGAGGAACCCTGATGTACCCTCTTGGCATTTAATTTATATCACATGAAAAGATTCTTCTACATATGCCTATTTAGATACTTGGGGGGAGCATTTTCAAAGCAGATTCATCAGCACATCTCAAGAATTGTGCCACTGTGCAATATTCAAATGGTGGAGATGTGTCGTGCAAATGTGGATGAGCTACAATGCAACTATAATGTATGCAGTGCATCTGGAGGGGGCATTCCCATGATTGTGCTGTGCATCCTGATATTTCTCCCAAATGGGATGTGAATTTGTTGCGCATTTGCCAAGTTGCCCCCCCCCAAAGATAGGCTTGAAAGTCCTTTGTCTAAGTGCAGGCCACCCACCAACAGCCAGTAGAACAGCAGTAGCAGAGGAATGGATTGGTCAGCTCTCTTCATGGAGGAGGTACTGAGCAGTGTGAGGAGAAGGACAGAACAGCAACATGGGCATGAAAGGCCAGTAGGTGGTATGCCCAACAGAGATGGTACCATGCTGATGTGACACACAAACAGCTGACTGACACAGAGATTGTGGATCAGCATGACTCAACTGGGATATTCTGAGACAGCTCTGTGAGCTGTGCCATGATGACCTACAGGTACCCACCAGAAGGAGTCATGCCATTTTGGTGGAGACAAAGATGACACCAGCAATGTGCTTGCTCACCACGGGCACCTTCCAGATACAAGTGGGTGACACCTCTGGTATTACACAGTCTTCCACATCCTGTCTCCTCACACAGTTCCTCAGTGCTCTGCTGCCACATGCTTTGGAGTTCATCCAGTTCCCTAGCACACAAGCAGAGCATACAGAAGCCATGCAGCAAGTCCACAGGGTGACATGCATGCCAGGCATGATAGGAGCCATTGACTACACCCATGTGGCTATCAGGGCACCACCTGGCCCAGGCAGAGTGGTATATGTCAACCGTAAGGGCTACCATTCCATCAACTGCCAGGTGGTGTGCAATGCCAAGGGGCTTATCACCACTGCCCCCGCACATGCCCAGTACAACACACAGACAGCACAAGCAGGTGTGTCACCAGGGTACACTGATCATCCTTTGTAGAATTTGACATCTGCCTCTTCTACTGCTCCACCTCACTATTAGAAATACTGTTGTCTGTGGAATGGAATGTGACAGATATGAGCACAAGTGCAGCATGCTCTGGAGTTGAGCAACATCAGACAATGTGCAGTACAAAAGAGGCTGTAGCAAAAGGAATGTAAACAAACCTACCTTCCAGGCTGCAGTTCCTGTCAGTTACCTGAGGTGTGGTGCTTGTCTGGCCCATCTTATGCAAATGAGCTGTGGAGCAGCCAGTAACAAGATGCTAATCAGTTGACTAAGGCCTGGATTGGCTAATGAGTTGATTAGCATATCCTGGCTGAATATGGTCAATTTGCTCCTGGCCCATCTCAATTTGGGCGGTGCATCTGAAATGTGCCTAGCATTTCTGCATGGTGCATTTCCCAGGCACGTGCAATGTGCAGTGCTGAAGTTCACATGTGTGGGGAGCCTGTATGATGTTATTTGATGTGTATTGCGCATATCTCTGTGCTTCACCTTTGCCTTCTATCATGCATATCTGTGCACATGTGCCATGTGGTTGGCTGCCAGTGTGGCATTGTCCATGTATCAGGCATATCCCTGTGCTGCACTGTTTGCAGTCCTGTGTACCTGTGGGCATGTGCCAACAGTGCAGCCTACAGCCAACAGCTTGTGTACTGGTCTGCCTCTGGACCACTGTGCCTGTGCTGCAGCTGACATGACCTCCCTGCTTGGTTCCTTTGCACTATTGTCACAGTGCTTGTCTGGGCCACACTGTCCACTGCACCCCTGGTGCTGGTGTGCTCCATCACTGCACTTCACTATGCCATGCCCAGTGTGCCTCTTTGTCCCCTGGGTTGGAGGTGTATGTGTGGAGACTAGTACTATGCCCATGGGGGCTTGGGTCTGTATCCAATGTGCACTTTGCCAGTGCCTTTCCCCACCCCTTTTGCCTTAGGATGCTTCCCTCCCAGTTTTGGCTGTTGTACAGTACCTCACTCATTTCCCATTGCACATCCTCCCCTGTTGTTCCACTTTGCCAGGCCAGGTTGCTCCTTTTGCTATCTTCAGTCCTGCCCAGTTGCTCCAGCGCAAGTCCAGGTGTGCCAGTGCATTTCATGATGCTATAGCGCATCTTTGCTATATTCAGCCTGACATGCACTGGCTCATTTCTACCATGCATCTTCTGAATATAACATTGATTTGTGATGGTGTATCTCAGTTGCATGGCACATCCACTTGTGCCCTTTCCATCCACAGTTTTGAATATGGGGGCCTTGTTTTGCAACGTGGTTCTAAGTTTATTGTGACCTGCACACGTTATGCCTATAAACTTATTGCATCTTAATGCATACCCCACCCAGTCTGTTCTCTTAACAGTGTGGATAAATCCTTGTGCTTGTTCTGTTGCATGATGAAAAACTGAACTGAAGCACTGTAATAACTACTTTAACATGTGCCCAAAACTTTAATAGCTGGACTCCTTGTTGTGAGGAACATTGTTGTTTCTAAATGATGACTGCTACTAACTCTTCTGGTTTAACTGCACATTCATGATTTCAACTGAAGCAACATAATGACTATATTAGATTGTGTTTCTGATAGCTTAATAGCCAGAATCCTTTATGTAATTCTGCTACAGAGAGAAATATATGAATGAAGGAGATGCTGCTCTTAAGCACAGACTGTATATATCATTATAATTTTCAGTGAAATGTTTAATGCTCTACTGGTTAAGATGTGTGGCCATGAGTTGCTAAAATATGTGCTATACGTGCTTATTTACCTCATGTTCTTAAAGTCTCCCAATAGTTTTTTTTTTAATTACTTTTAAGTCTATATTTTAAACAAGCTTATATGT
Organism: Neoceratodus forsteri; assembly: GCA_016271365.2. Classification (NCBI taxonomy): domain Eukaryota; kingdom Metazoa; phylum Chordata; order Ceratodontiformes; family Ceratodontidae; genus Neoceratodus; species Neoceratodus forsteri. Next base: position 588,738,259 of record CM057449.1, on the reverse strand, counting down.
AGCATATTAGGATTTTCTCAAACTTTGCCAGCTTACAATGTTTAATTGACAGACCTCAATATATGAATAAGTGGAAACTGATGGAAGTCCTATAGGGAAATGCTTTAATGGACAATAACTAACTGTGTTTAACACATTTAGAATATTGGAAAATTAATTTTAACATATGGTACTGCATGCAACTTTGATGTTAACATAACTGATAGATAATGGACAAATTACTGATACTGTATTACTAACATACTAAAATGCCAGCAGAATAGGCCTAACAGTCTTTTGTGTCTGCTTGTTTGGTCAGCCCTCACCCTGGGAGCTGATCTTGCTGCCCCCCTCACCCTCTCTTGCTTCTCCCTTCCCAGTCCAGGATATTCCCACTGCACAGGACTTTGCTTCCAGAACCCTTCCTCTGTACCTGTCCCACCCCTTCTTGAACCCCTCCACCATCTCTACCTCCACCAGCCCCCTGGGAAGCACATTCCATGCCTTCACCACCCTCTCAGTAAAGTAGCACCTCCTCCTTTCTCCCCTGAATCTCCCCCCTCCAGCTTCCACCAATGCCCTCTAGTTGCCCCCCATCCTTCCTTTGGAGCACCCTGACTGCTCCTCCCCTATTTAATCCCTTCATGTATTTGAAGACCTCTATCATGTCCCCCCATCTATTGGATCATTAATTAATATTTAATCCTTTTGATATTGATCTGGTTATGGCCTGATCAGTACATGTCTTAATTTGAGGGATGTACATTACAGATTATGTCAACCAACAGGTTTTAATTTTCTCAAACTTTTGAGCAATCCTCTAATATAAATTACTGCAATGCCCATGTGGCTTTTACCTAGGAGCAGATTGCCCTACTTGGGGTAATCTCTGAAGTTTAGCCGGAGACTGGGTGAGATGCTTTTAATACAACACTATATGTTTCAGTCATACATACTTAAAATGAAGAGTATGGGGTATAGAAATGTCTAGTGGTCAAATTGTGCAGGATGGAACATGACCATTTTGGTATTCTGCACTTTGCTAGTATTGGGTGTTCTCAGGTTCTTATTTCTAAAACTGATACTATGACTCTAAAATAGATATAAAAGTAGGCAGTCACGGAGTAAACTTGTAGAGAATAACTCAATGGCACTCAGTGGAGTTTAAATTTGGTGCAGTCCTATTGAGACATAAAAGACTACTTGGTAAAGTATTATACTACAAAAACCTGTATAGTTGTATGAATTTTTGTTAACATGCAGTGGGTTGGTGGGGAGTTTTTTTTTCCTGGATTTTGGTAATTTCTTCTGAAATCATCCTACTTGTGGGTCAGACTGTCTTGGTTGGCTAGTATGAAATGTAGGTAAATGTTTACCTTTTGCTATAGTAAGTGGCTTAGAAAGCTACAACATATAAATTATGGATATTTTAGAGACAGTATCTTAAAACTTAAATAAAATGAATTATTAAATTATGTGTAACAGGTAAACTGTATCCATGCCATTTTGAACCAGTGCCATGTTTGGCATTAACCATCTGATATGAAGATAACAATAGGAGACGTGAAACAACTAACTTTGGTTGGATTTATACTGTGTTATCGGCTATTACATTTTGTAACTTTGTAAAAGATATTTTATTTATTATGGTAACCAACTAATTATGTACTCTGATGTAGTCAGCATTTGTCAGATTTAAATTTGTTCAGATTTTTTTTTGTTTTGATTTATTAATTTGTACCTGATTTTATGTATTGTCAATATGCCAAGTCTATTATAATGTTTGTTGCATTATTACATTTCTAATGGTTTGAACAACAAACAAATAAACTAAAATTAAATTAACATAAACAAAAAAACATTATTTGCCAAATGCAGATCTGGAGATGGTGTTGAACATGGAGCTGAAGTCAATAAAGGAAACATATAGTTTATGCTTTCTTAAACAAATATATTTTTTCATAGAGATGTATTAATATGAATGTATTGTCAGTGGTGCAGTATTCAGGATAGACTCCAACTTGTAATTCTGAAAGACCACTTAAGTTTTCAATTTACTCAAGTAACCTCATTAATATAATTTTGTAAAACAATTTCCCAGTTATATCCAAGAGAGAAATTGGTCTATACATTTTTGGGTCTTCTGTATCCCCTTTTTTATAGATTAAAATAATAGCAGCCCCTTTCCAGGTAGTGGGGATTACGCTACTTATTATACAAGTGTTGAAATAAGGCAAGAGAATTTTAGCTCAGAGAGTTGGAGTAGCCAAAACACTTCTGGAGGAATCAAATCAGGGCCCCGTGCCTTTTGTCTTTTCAATGAGACAATTGCTGAGAATAGTTTGTGTGATGTCAATAATTTGAAATTAGATCTGTTAGTTGTGGATTCCCTTTGAGGGATCAATTCTATTATTTCTGGATCATAAAATATAGAATGGATATGAAGTGGGGGGCTGTCACAAAATTATTTATTTTCAAGAGTTCCCAGTGATCTTGGGTAACCTCACGAGTGAACGAGCATAGCAGAGCCATGAGTAGTTTACCCAAGGTCACTGGGAATGAGTGACAATAAATCATGTATGTGGCAGCCCCCCCCCCATTGCATATTCAATTTACGCAATGGGAAAGGAGTTTGATGTTGTTTTTTTCAATTTATTTTTTGCTGAGTTTGAATTTTATTCCATATAAAATTAGTGGGATTATTTTATGTTTTCATGCTCTTGAATGAGGTGGTTTCTATGGTCAGTATCTGTGTTGCTGTGGAGCCAATGTGCCAATGTTGAGAATTATATTTGTATTGGTTGCATTTGAGTATAAGGGTGGTCCAAAGAGTTTTAAAAAGATGGTGGTTCTCCGACTTGCTTAGTAAGAGTTGGAGAGAGCCCTTTTGGTGTCAGTTTTTTTAAGGGTAGCTTATCTGGTTGATCCTGCTTTCAGTTTCTGCTTCAGGATGTGTGCTGTGGAGTGGAGAAGCAATCTGATGTGGTGAGTGGCTGACAAGTGTAAGACAAGAAGAATGGAGAAGAGAGCTTGTGTAGAGAAAAACAGGTGCGGTTGTGGAGCGGAGTTCATTTTTTGTCAGGTCTGTGGTTGGTTGTGGGGTCTTGTTGCTGCTGTTTGAGACAGCTTTCTTTAAAAAAAAATGTTTTTGTCACTGTAGGAGACAGGAGTTTTATATGCATTAGTGAGGAAGAGAGTGGGTGAGTGAGGGAGCCAGCAGGCAGGTGTGGAAAAGGAGTCTGAAAAAAAAAAGAAAATAAAAGTTCAGCAGAAGAGAGCAAAATGTGGAGTGGCATATCTGGTAGGGAGAGTGGGATAAAATTAATTATGTGGTGAATGGGGAGGCTAAGGGTATGGTGGGGATTAAGCTGACCAGTGGGTAACAGTGAAAGTATAGGCAGGCCATGTAGTCCCAGCTGGTCAAGGATGATTTATGGCAGAGTGTTGAATAAATGGTGGTTGACTGTTGTTATCATGTTGGATAAATCTTAGAACCACCGTTTATTCAACACCAGTGAGAATAAACAATTTTATTTAATGGTTATCCACCCACACCTATTGCATACATTGGTATAATGAATAATCCATTGATCCATTTGGATGTAAGTATCTAACACAACTTTATTGTTGTTGCTACCTTTGGCAACCATAAGCCAATATGACTGCTGATCCTTATTGTCAATAATGTGTTGCATCCATTGCCATTGTTTTAACTGAAAATCTGTTTGTTCGCCCTTTAAAAATTGTTTGTATTCTTCCCTTGCCCTATTCAGATCCCCAAATTTACTCCTATCCCTGCAATTCTTGGCATATCTTATTAACTGAGTAAGGGCTTTTTCAGCCCTAAAGCAATCCTGGTCAAACCACGTATTGACAGTTTTAGTTTGTGATTTAATATCAGCTGGTTTATAAAGAAACTTTATGATCCTATCAGAACAATTTACAAGTAAAGGCTGTATTTCTATAACATGTTCCATAGGTAAAAAAAAATATGACAGATCAGGAAATATCAATTCTTGTAGAAAACATACAATTGTCCTGTCGCAGTCTGAATTCCATTTATGTTTTGTCAAGTTCCTAACTTCAAAACCCTGCATTGAGTTAGGCAGTACATGTATATTATCTTCATAAGTAAAGCAGACTAAGTTAACACGATGGGTAACTGATCACTTTCCCCTCTATCCACAATATCACAAGAGTCCCATCCAGTCATTTGCTTATTCCAGAAAATAAAGTCAAGAACAGAGGGTCCCCTCAGATTCTAATGGATATAATTACCTGGAACATCACATTTTAATCTACCATTTATAGAGGCAAAACTGTAGTGTCAGTACTGTAGTTCTATTAGTTTTCTACCCACTGCATTTGTTCTGGGGTCTAAGGAAAACAGAGAAAATTTGGGGACTTCAGAAAGGAGCCAGTTATGAATATTACTATCCACACAGTCATCAAAATGGCCTATTAAAATATCTGCATAAAAAGTGTTTTATCACTATGTGTATGTGCTTGTACTTTCTGGATTATTAGTTCTGATTCCTCCCAAACTGATATATTATATAATATTTTGAACTTGATGGAAGTATATATACAATAGTTAGACAAAACATAAGCTGTTGAAACTGAACCTGAAATGCCTGAGCAAAGAACACATAAAGTAGTAAATTAACAGATAAGTCTTTATCAATTTTAAAACAAGTAAAAAGTCCCCTAATGGTCTTCTTGCTTTCCATATTACCCTACTTGATACATGAAAGTTGCTGTAGCCATTAAAAAGACACATCTGAATCTTGCATGTGCCAGGTTTCTTGCAAACATATAATATGGTGCTTGCTTAAAAATGTGCACTGTTCCATGTCAGCATAATTTGCAGCTAATCCTACAATATTCCAAGAAAACTATTTAAATTTGGAGTCCAAATTAAGGCTAGGTTCCAGTCACATATCATTCTCCATTGTTTATGCTGCCTCTGTGCTGTTGGTTGACCTGGTTCCCCTTCACCATGAGGCTCCCTCCCCAATGGTGGGATACTCCCATCTTCCTCCCTTATGGGCCCCCATGGGTGAGGACTGAATACATCAGTCCCCTGCTTATTTCAGCATATGGCCTTACTCACCATGTTAACTATTATAACCTCTCCATAGCAGCAATCTACCTGGGAAGAAGAACCTCCCAACCTACCAGACCAAACTTATTAGATTTCTGGTGAGAAGGAAACTAGTGTTATGTGGTGATATCGAACCCAACCCTGGCCCTGCCCCTCCAAACTATGTATTAAGCTCCCCATGTAATGTTTGTTGGTCTACTAGTAAGGGTCTCAAACTGGAGCACATAAATGTCAACAGTCTAAGGCATAAGATGGACCACCCTATGCAAACCAGATGTGATTGCTGTGTCAGAGTTGTAGCTGAAGCCCCAAGTGCTGCCACTTGAAATAAATCTACTGGGCTTTAACACATTTAGAAAGGACATAATTGGGAAAAAAAAGGGAGGAGTCCTTATCTATGTCAGCTCCATGCTCAACGCCTCCCTAGTAGATATCCCCCTATTGAACAACTCCATGAGTGAAATTGTAATAGTTAAACTATTACTTGGTGACGCAAAGCCTCTATATGTGGGTTTCATCAACTTACTCTCCTTAACTGTGGCCTCTTCTCTGGAGTCCCTCAACCAGGTACTAGCTGAATGTACACCTCGGGAAATTATCGTCGTTGGTGATTTTAATCAAAACTGGGTTTCAAAATTTGATAGCAGGCTTCAGGACCTAGTTCTTGATGACTGCCTTACACAAGTTTTAGTCTGCCCACCAGGCACAATGCTAACTCTGGAAATCACACTTTATTAGACTGAGTGGTAGTCACAAACCCAGAAAGAATACTGGCTGCAGGAATTTTCTCAGATTCCATGAGTTATCACTCGCCCATTTCTGTATCTGGTTCAATAAACACCCTAGATTACCCCTCAGGGTCTTTGTGATGAAAGTCTACTCTAATTTCACCACTGACCAGTTCTGCTCAGCCCTATCTTCAGTTAACTGCTACCCAATATTAACACTCCGTAGTTTCAATGAAGCCCTATATTAATTCTCCAATGTCTTCATGTCTGTGGCCAACCTTCATGATCCCTGTAGGAAACTTAGAGTGAGGGGAAAGTGCCTCAAATGGCTCTGTGCTGACCTAAAAAAGCTCATGTTGCTAAGGGACAAGGCTTGGGGGCTTTACAAGGCCTCACACCTTAGGTCTGACTTGGAAAAATACAAGAATCATAGGGACAAGTGTAACAAAGGTGCAAAGGTGACAAAAAGCCAGTACCTACGTGGTCTCCAGAACCACCATCTGCATGATTCCAAGAAGTTCTGGAGCCACATCAATGCTTTACTGAAAGGGGTGCCAGCTTGCAAGATGGAGCTGTTCTGATCAAAGGTCAATTATCGGATGATCTGTCCACAGTGACTGAGACCTTTAATAGCTTCTTCACTAAACTTGACAAATGTAAACCCAAATCTCCCTTTCTGTCTCCTGTTACACAGGGAACCAATACTGGTGACCCCTCTCTGCCCCCAATTCCATCTCAAGCTGATCAGAATAGCAGAAGTGCTGCCACTGCTGAGGCTGATAAAAACTGACTCCTCCACTGGCTTCAACCAACTTGAACTAAAACTACTTAGTGCTGCTGCCCTTGCAATTGCCCTACCTGTCACTATGCTAATCAACAGGTCCTTCATGGCAGGGTGCATTCCTAGTAAGTGGAAGGTGGCAGTGGTAGTCCCCATCCACAAGATGGGACCAAGTGAAAATATAAAGAACTACAGGCCAGTTTCCATTCTCTGCTCTCTAGCTAAAGTGCAGGAGAGGCTGGTTTGCAACCAGCTGCAGGAGTACCTAGATCACCACTGCCTTCTGGCTGTTAATCAGCATTGCTTTGGAAAGTGTCATGGCACTGACACAACCTTGATTAAGTTCACAACTGACACCCTGAGTGCTACGGATAATGGATCCCCCGCTGGAACCATATTCATTGATTTGAAAAAGGCTTTTGACCTGGTCAGTCATGGGCTGCTCCTTAGCAAGATACAGCTGCTAGGCCTTGACCTGCTCTCACACATTTGGTTCTCAAGCTATCTGACAAACAGAAAGCAGAAGGTAGGTGGAGAGTTGGACACTCAGGAACCTCTTTAACCCAAATAAAGAGAGAAACAGTTTTGAGTTTTCCTTATCAATAGGTGGTTCTTTTGATTTTCTTATGCAAGGAAAATGTTCCAAAACCATACTACCATATACTACCTTATATGAGTTCCTATTTCATCAAGGATAGAAACCTTTTGCATGATTAAGTTCATTGACAGTTCCCTGCAGTATGACATCAATTTGTCCAGATTTGTTCTCACTTTCTCATCTATATACATTCAGTGTATTCAGGACCACAGAAGGTACAGTACTTGGAGGACATGCAAAAATAGATTATATAATGATCTCCCAAGTTTTCCTAGGGTTTCATTCAGCAGTTGTTTAAACCCCAAAATGCTAATTCGGAAGACCCCACAAGAGACTGTACAGTTCTTAGCATTCAACCCATCTCTGTTTACATACCATAGACCCAAAATAAGTTTTTCAATTGCCTTGCTATTTAACCATATCTGGTTAGCAATTTTGGGAGATGTACAGAAGATACATAAACAATCTTTCCCATTGTCATCCTTGTCATTCAAAATGTTGATGAAATCAGCTCCCTCAACTTCAGTCCCTGTTTCTGCCTTTAATAGGTGCACAATCTTATTTTTGTTCTCCTACAATGTTGTTTCTGGATCTAATTTATAACCATATAGGTAAAGAATAGCACATTGGTCAATATCAATGAGTTCTAAGTTCTTAGATAAAATATTAGGTGGAAACATGTGTGCCCCCTAAGGTAAGTTTGTATCATTATCCTTAGGTGCATTGTTAGCTCCAGTTCGTTCATGCCAGTTGTGCCAATCAGATCTTAAAGCTTTTATGTCTGATTCCAGCAAACTGCAGATATTAATTAACTTACTCATAGTGGGCTCTTTTGAAGTCCAATTATTACCATCCTCTGGCAAACTGCCAGATTGAAAATTCTTCTGATTAAGGCATGTAATACCAGAGGAGAACACATTTTCTTTGGACTCCTCTGAAGATATATCTGCAGGTTTATTGTGCCTACTCAGATTTCCCTGATTTTCCCCATCACAATTAGTTAAAAGACTATTTGAGGTAATTTGAGCCCCAGTTACTGATTGATCTTTATCTTCAGGTGAAATTCTTTTTTTGTTTGTTTTCTTCCCCCTTTTTTTATCAGCGTGTTTTTAATAGGAAAAACTGGAAAAATGATTGATGAGAAACTAGGTTTGTTTTGGATCTTCCGTAATTATTGAGGGGAGACCATTTTGTGGTACTAGTGTATTTAACTTATTTAAGATGTCCTCAAAACTAAAGCTGTTTAATGCAATGTTCTCATTAATAGTGCCCATCTCATCTTTGCTATTACTAATTGTTCCATGAGCATCAAATGGGCCACATATGATTTGCACATGAACTTTCTGAGATGTCACTTTTGTTGGAAGGATAAGTAATTATTAAATTCAAGCCCCTATCATTCTGATCAAGTATCCTGTAGATATGATTAGGTGCTTCCATTTTTTGTAATGAATCCAATTTTTTCAGACCACTAATAGCATTCTGGAGCTCCCCAATTATCTCTACCAAGTGTGTGTTGTTAGTTATGTCTCTAAATGAGACATCTGAGGCATTTTTAGCATATGATGTCTGCAATTGTTCCATTGTGAGCCCTTTAAGTGAAAAGTCCAGTGATAAAGAAAAACTAGGCTGAAAAGATTCTAAGACACTTTTCCATCCCTGTGATATATTTGTTCCTAATAAATCTGGTTTGTCCTTACAAGTGGAATTTATTTTTGTAGTACTTTTTAGTTGGATTTTATCTATGCTATTAAAAGACCTATGGGACACAGAGGAGTCACCCTCAAAAACTTATGATTCAGATGAATAGAATTTTTGGATGGTGGAAGACAGGCAGGTAAGATCTTCCTCTTGCACTTGATGTACCTGTTGCGCCTTCCTATCCCACATATGTCCCCCCATTTGATTGTCATCCACCAATATCATGATTTCTTCTTACAATTTCCCTATTTTACCAAAATGTTAATTCATTTTGATTTGCTTCCTTCCTCTCATCTGTGTTTCATCATGTTTGTATTTTTTTTTTGTATTTTTTTTCCTTCCTTTGTTTTTTGTTTATTTATTCTCAGGCTCACTAATTGACTGGTAGTCAAGCTGTTAAAATTTGATTCAGATTGAATACCATTAGTATCCAATAAGCTATTATTAATAACTTCAGTTTTTACTATAATGGTTTCAGTTTCCAAAGCAGTCTCAGCTGCTTGTTTCCTAGTTAACACCATTATGTAACTCAAAAAACAGCCTGAAATTAGATACCACCAGTATGTAAATCTATCTACAAAAGATTTTTATAGATGCTACCTTATTTTTGAAAGTTAACCAAAGCAGGAACCAATATATCAATAAAATACAAAATAAAGTAAGTCCACAGTTTTGCAGAGTTCTATTTCACAACCTGTTTGGATGAACTTCTTTTAGCCTTCTGTTGGACTTCTGTGTTAATTGACTGAAGAATCATGCAGCTGGGAATGTTCCTATGCAGTCGAAGGACTAGCCTAAAAATGTTTTTCCATGATATGTTCAGGAAAGAAGAATCCAGAAATAAAGAGGCAGAGTTCTCTTTACGATCCAGGCAGTTGTATCCCTCATAAAAAATCTTAGTCCTGATCCCAAAGGGATTTTCCAAAGCACTATAATAGATAAATAAAGATTTTAAGTAATAATCCACTAACTGTGATCTACCCCCCTGCACACCTGCTGTTTTCCCAGAATATACAAGTCACTTAACAATTCAGCAAGAATGGCTTATATGTTAGTAACCTGTTACAGAGGTCAACATTATTGCAGGTTTCAAAAACAAGAACTACACATAGTTGTTTTACAATAAGAAGAAACCACCCCACCTTATTCTCATATTCAGAGAAAGCACTGGTAAACTGTCAACATGGTGTGTATGTAACTCCAAGCCAAGCAAGCTTAGAGTTTGGCTAGTGGCTGGTGACTAACTGCTAGCAACAGGTATAAAATACAAAAGGGTGGCATGTGCAACTAAAGCTCCCAAGAGCAACTGTGCTAATACAAATAAAAGTATTATAAAACACCTTAAAACATTTTTAAAATGGCACTTCAAGAGTATATGCTAAAATCAAAATTCACTTCCAAGATGTATTTGTGTTGCACCGCCTTCCTGTGTTTGGTTATTTGAATACTAGAGCACCTGGTGCATGGGTAATAAATGCACCTGCATTCAGATCACATGATCTTGTAGCCCAAATTTTTAAATAAAAAAAATATTAATACCCCAAATAATTATTTATATTATTTCTTTGTTAAATGAATATGAGTATAAAAATAGTGGCCAATCACTGGGCAAAATAAAATATTAAAGACACTTTTTGTAGCATAGGCAGAAGCATATAAACAAACCACAATAAATTTAGAGTTTTTAGAATTTAAAAGTAGCCAGCAGAATAGAAACAATTAGAGAGATAGATGACTAGTTCAATTAAACAAAAACTCAAGCAAACAGTAATGCCTGTGTTCAATCCTCTGCAGGGCTTGTCCTCCAGTTGACAGTGAAGGCGGGCTACTGCCACTGACAGAACTCTGAACAGATGCCATCAGTCAAGAACAACAGACACCTCGCTGCTATAAAGATGAGCAGCACAAGGCAGCCTAGAAGAGTTTGGGAAAACCTCCAAATTAAATAATTCAATCTTTGAGAACTCACAGGCAACGGTGGTTTACCTGTTCATGGCAGTAAAAAAATCCTTCATCACACCTTTGCTTAACCATCTTTCTGACAATACAGCATGCAGCTGCTCACACAACTCTCTCCACACCGCAAAAGTCAAATAAAAAAATTTAACATTTGCATGCAAATATGATCTCAGAGCACTAATATTAATCGTTTTTAACTGTGAATACACAAATAATGTCTGTGCCATTTCTTAGTATATCCATTATCATATCATCATGATTGTATATGGAAACCATACACAGAAAAAAAAAACAACAACACACAATCTGGTATATTTGAATTAAATCGTGTTCTAAATGATGTCATGTTCATGACTGTTATTTTTTTAATACACTATTATCATTTGATTATTTAATCTGTTTATGTACATATTAGCAATCGTTCATGATTCCATGCAGAAAACCAAAATGTTCACATATTTGCATGAAATATTGATCCAAATATAGTAATGTTATTATATGGCACATGTAAACACATCATTATCATCTCTTAGGATTTGTTACAATTGAAGTTACCATGCAATCATGATTGCATATACATTTTGTACCCATGCAAAATTTCAGATATTTGAATAAAATTATGATCCCAGTGCAGTAATGTTAATAAGCAGTATTTCAAGGTGCACTACTATCATTTCTTGCCATTTTATATAATTGACATAAGCAAGCAATCATCATTTAATACAAAAGTCATCCGAAAAAATTGGCCATTCGCATGTTATGATGATCCATTTCTTTTACTAGTGAAAATAGTATACAAACATAATTACATTCAAATTTCAAGAGAAAGTTTGAAACATTAAGACAATTATTACATATATACAGTACAGTGACACTGTCACAACTTACAATATGTAAAACAACTACTGCCTGAAGTGGGTGTGTATGTGTTAAATTGTGCATGTGTATCTATGGCTAATCTGTAAAGGGATGCATATATTGTCCTACTTGATGCTGATTATCTGTGGTTGCTTGCATTATCTTGTCCCTGTGGCTGCTTGGGGTGGGGGTAATGGGGAGTTAGGTTTGGAAACCCTAATGCCACATTCCCCTACTTTTGTGGAATTAAGTGTACTGTAATCATAAATTGTGCATTGACTCAGCTTTTTTTGCAAATAATTTTCTTTCTTATTGAGATAGTTATACTGAGTGTATATGATATTGCACTTTGTTTGCTTTAATACCAGACAATGCATCTCTTCAGCAATGGTCTTTGTATGAAGTTGTCTGATATTCAGATGTCATTTGGTTTTATTTATTTATTTAAAATTGGATGACAGGGAAAGGCACACTGTGCTGAGGCTCATTTCCAGGTGCAACCCAGGTACAGAGTGTACAGTGAAGAGAAAAAGAGTAACAAATGGTGAAGGATACAAATAGTATGTATAGACATTTTTATAAAGAATATAATACATTATATATAATAATCAATTAAGTAGCATGCAGAGTAAATGAATGGAATGGGGCAAGGTTACAGTTGGGGGCTAGGGTGAGTGGTTAGTAGTTTCATCTTCAGCATGCATTGTCCTCAGGATCACTGTTATTTTAGAGAATGCATTTGTCAAAATATAATAACTGTTTTAACCTGAGAAGTTACCTGTTTTTTAATAGTAAATGTGATGTTTATTTAATGTCCATTTAATACTATTACCCAGTCTTGATATTTCTTGACTTCCTAATTATAACACAACTCAGACATGTGTTCTCATAATTTTTAAAGAAATAGAAACAAGGCCAGCCCAGTGGCCCTGAGTTTTGAGACACGGGATGCCACACCTCATGCCACACTGGTGACTTGGGTTTGGGAAAGACCTTGGGTTGCCTGGGAGCCAGCTGGGGGGAGGGCTGGAGTGGGATTTCCCCTCCAGGGATGGATGCCCACTCCTCCATAGTTCTGCACCCATCAGGTGGAGGTGCGATGGGTGCGTGGGTGGCAGGGGCGGAGATGCAAGTCTGGGGTGGGGTGGAAGGGGTCACCAAATCCTGGCATGCATGTATGCCTCCATACACACATACACAAGTGTATGCCATGACCCCAGGAGTGGAGAAAAAAGGGTAAAAAATAGAAAAAATTGTATATGGAAAAAAATAGAAACAACACAGTAAAGAAGTTTTACAAAATTTATTCAAAAGGAAAAGCCAATTGATTTATTACCAAATTGTTGCAATGTTCCTGGAGAAGGCAAAAAAAGACAATTACTAAAAAAATGAAAAAAATAATAACATACAAAAGAACACTAAATTATTAAACATTAAACATAGATGAGTCTTTGCTATATGTATTATAACTAATACATAACTATTTACAACTATTTACAAGGTGCATTTGGAAAATGCCTTACTCAACACCTTAATTATGGCAATCCCATGAAAAATCAGGAACAGTTCATAGACAGCATACTACGTAAACTGTATATATGTTATTCTTTTTTTCTAAGTGATATGTTTAAAAAACCATAACATTTTGCAACAATAAATAAACATATATGAAACTGACAGTATTAAACCACTGTCATCATTTTCTGTCAACATAAATCTGTTTACTGAAATAAAAGAGTAATACTGTAAAGTCATTCACACAGATGAAAATTGCATTACATTAAATAATTAATACTTTAACATACGGTAATGCAACATAGTTACATGATAACAAATTTTCCGAATTAAATATGTATTTACTAATGATTTGTACTTTTTTTTACTTTGTATTTTTCTACACCTTACTTACCCCTTCTCTCCACTCAATCAGGCTTCCCCATACAGACACACCTCAACCTCAGAGTCTGCCCCTAGAGTACTTGGTCACACTGCCCTTGACCCTTGATGCCCGGTTAACCCCCCGGTGTGAGGTGAGGAGAGGTTCCACCTAGCCCTCCCCAACATCTATTTTCCCTGCAGTGTGTCCTGTACAGTGGAGTCTGCCCCCAATGAATCGCAGGTGCCTGCAATGAGGAGCCATCACCTAGGAGCAGCAGGGGGTGTTTTTCCTATGTTCAACCCCCAGACGTCTGCACGCAATGAGGGCCTAGGAGTGAGGAGACACGTTGAGATGTGCCTCCTGCTCCGCCGTTTTGCAGACATCTGTCTCTCCCCTTTTCTACTGCTATCTCTGCCTACTGTACCTTCCACCTGAGCACCCTCAGGTGGTGGTATCACAGTGGGAGCTTGCAGGTGTCCCTCACCGGAGAAGGAGAGGAGAGAAGCTGTTGGGCACTCCATCCTTCTCCTCCCCAGCTGACCCCCGGCGATCCGTGCTCATTCCCTAACATGGGGCGCCAGCATGGTACGAGGTAAGGCATCCAGCACCTCAGCCCTCAGCGCCACCGTGCCGGCAATGATTTGTACTTTGATAGCACATGAGAAGTCTTTTATGTGTGGTTCAATCTGAACTTTTGTATCTGTTATGCAGTGTTACATAACAAGCTGATGTACAGCAGTGTATGGATTGGTGTGTGTGGGGGGGGGATAAAGTATTTACATGTGATAAGATTAGTTGTAAAAACTGATTATGTTCACAGTCCAGCACCCTCATAAAAGCCTATTTGAACTGAAACTGTACCAGTGTCATGATTATAACCATTCTGCTATTATATGTAGAAATTAAATTTAAGAAGAGTAATTATTCATGACTCATCACGTGAAAGAATATAAAGGGGAACAATGTCAGCGTCATGTGTAATGTGTACCACTTTTTAAAACACTTACATGACAGGCATATTTTTGGTACCAATTCTTCTGCAGTTCCTAAAAACTGGTTGTTTTAGGACACTCAAGTATACATCCTTTAGCTTCCTTGGAAGCTTTTCCTTAAAGGTGCATGTAGTATCATTGCAGTCTATCCAACTATCATTGTATCTAAGCCAAGTTACAAAATGGCCAGAAAGCACAGAGGCTTCATGATGGAAAATCATTGCATGCGTGTCAAATTGCAAATGTCCAAACATAAGTCCTCCTGCAGTGAAATCAGTTATTGGTGTCACTAGTTTGACTCCCTGTGAGTCAAATTGTTGGAGTATCAGCATGAGGTACTTTGTACACTTTGTGCACTCCCAGCCAGATTTAGTATTGCTAAAAAACTGTCTGAATTTAATGTATAGTTCCTGTGGGACATACAAAGAAATCCAAAACATGTCATCAATGACTTCTCTGTCAGTATTTCCACAGGAACGTCAGACATATCTGCTGACAATTCCATCTTCTTCTAATGAATTGATGTTTGCCACTATAAACCCTGTTACATTTTGAAGCCGTTATTGAGGCAGCAAATGCAGGCAAAAGTAGGAATTCCCCGCATTGTAGAATTAGCATAACAATTAAGTCCATTTCTGTTCTCAAATGACACCACTGCAGTTAGACCATTTTTTTTTCCTTTTTCCTGGAGGTGATCTGTTATCATCGGCCACAGTTGATCACTTATGACCTCTTAAAGAGGAAGATTCACATACAGTAGACTTCTTCCTCTTCAATTTCAGTGACATCACAGAAGACACACCTCACTGGACTATGTCTTTCACCAGAGGAATCAAAGACATGGGTTGATACAAAGTGCACAGGTAATGGTACTCTATGATGCACTGTTTCTCAGCATGAACTTTATTATGTGCAACACTGATAAAGCACAATCCTGCTAGAGTTCTTATACATGACAAATCAACATATCTCATACCATCTTTGCAGATGGAATTTCCTATGTCGATCATCAGAGCATCTAAATTCAAATCTTGTGACTTGTGAATGGACACTGCATATGGAACACAGATAAGGAAATGTTTTTGTGTTACAAAAATGTCTTTCACAAGCTGAAATTTAACCAAGCATCTGTTTATGACTTGTGGGTAGTCAACGTTGTCATAGTTCACCAAAAACATTTCATTAAATGTTTTCTGAACAATCTATTGAAAGTAAACTATTTGCCCATTGCACTGTTGACCAATCCACAATCCACATCAAGACTGTCATGTGGCATCACATGGGCATTTTTACAGACTGTAAGAGTTGACTCAACACCAGCTGTTCTTGATACACATACATTCAAGTCTTTTCAGATGGTCAGTCTTCTTCAAGATTATCCTCTGCTTAGACAAACTCCATTGATTGAATTAACCAATGATAGTGTGGCAACTGGTTGTTCCTGTCTTTCCAGTGTTGTCTGACTGCACTGTGCACACTGCTTAAGGCTCGGTATCGGACAGTTTATGTGCTCTCACACCATAGTTTGCTAAATGCATTACATGCTTCAGACATGGAACTCTCACCTCTGCCCATTGTGTGTGTGTTCAGTACTGAAGGATTGGAAGGTGACAGGTTTCCAATGTGTGCCTCATCAATTAAAGCCTTGTATTGTTGATCACTAGTCTGACACATATTCTGAAAGAGTTCAACATAGGTGAGTAACTCCCACAGGTTTATTCCACCAATACTCTCAATAATTTTTCTAGCTTCCACAACAGTAAGACTAGAAAAGATGTGCTTCCCATTCATGGGTGCAAGTTGATGTAGATCATTAAAAACAATGTTTTTGTCTCCAAAAGCAACTTCATTGTCTGTGACAACAATCTCCTGGAGAGATAAGTGAATGAAGGAAATCATCACATTGGAGACCATACTGATCACATCTATAATCAAGAGTTCTATTTTGCTAAACATACTGTGTAGTTCACTTGTGATTTCAAATGACAACTTTTGGTATTTACTAGTTTGCCATGTTTAAAAGGCAGCATAAAAATATGTCACAAAATCACTCCACAAATGTTTTATTATTTAATTCATTTATTTGAAAATTGGTAACTGAGAGAGGCACATGGAGCAAAAGCTTATTTCCAGGTGTGACTTGGGAGGGGAACAGAGGAAACACAACAGCACTATACATAAATGTAAAACTGGAACAACATCTGATAAAAACTTTGCACAAAGTTAGAATAAATGCAAAACTTATGTGTTCAGAGAATAATGTGTGGTATAGTTTAAAAAGAACACCTAACAAGTGTACACTCAGAAGTGGCATCAATACCCATTGCAAAAGAACACTACTGACAAAAGACAATTCACCAGAATGATGAGTTTTTGTCTGTCCTTTTATTGGAGTGAGAAGACTGTAGTGATGAGGTAGTGAAGCAAGGCAGGAACGAGGACCCAGCCAGCTGCTTACTAGGATGGTTATGATTTGGTAAGGGGGGTGATTGACAGTAGGAAAAGTAACAGGAACAGGTGGTGAGGGCTTGGAGTTTCAACTAGTGCCTGAGAGAGCAAGGGGATGGGGAAAGTCAGAGGGAGGAGGTGAGTTGGTTCCAGAGTATGGGAAGCTAATAGAAGGCAGATTGCCTAGCAGAGAAATGCAGGTGAGGAGTGACAAATGTGTGATGGTCTCTTGAAAGGAGGGACAGGAAGTAGTGGGCAGTTGGAAGAGTAAAGAGGAGAGGTAAGAGGGAAGGGAACCAAACCAGTATTTGGATATGAAGGAGGTACAGTGAGAATGGGGACGTGAGGGCAGAGGGAGATTGGGTAGGGATGTATACAGTGAACAGTGGTGTGTGTTGGGGGTATTTTGTTGAAAACCAGTAGAATGATTTGCAAAAAGTGTCCAGTCTGGCAAGAGAAGTGGAAGAAGCAGTGCAATGGACCACATCCACATAGTTGAAGACAGGAACATCATTTCAGTAACAAGCAACATGAAGACATGAGTAGATTAAAATCAAATCATTATTTCTAAAAAAGCACTTTTCCAGTGATGAAAGCGCTTGCACTTAAAACCATATAAATAGAGTAATTAAAACAATCATCACCAACCAGAACATATATAAACAAATAACAGACTGAAGATCATACACCAAAATGTAAGATCATACAACAAAGTCTGAATATGCTAGGCTAAATAAACATGTCTTTAATGCTGTTTTGAAGCTCTGGATAGTCAGGCACTCTTGAATCTGGCAAGGTAGAGAATTCCACACAGTAGAGGCTGCAAAAGAAAAAGACCAAGTCCCAGATGTTTTTAAATGCACCCTGAGAATCTCTAGCAATCCCTTGTCAGCAGAGGGGGCAGTAAGGTTGAAGGAGATCTTGCAGGTAACAGGGTCCCTGATTGTGTAGGGCTTTATAGGTCAGTAACCTGACCTTAAAGGTGATCCACCACTGTACTGGCAGCCAGTGCAGTCTGTGCAGCACAGGCATAATAGCCTGGCTGCTGCATTTTGCACTAGCTGCAAGTGGTGGATATCAATCCCCAATAGCACTAGGTAGAGGGCATTGCACTAATCAAAACGGGAGGTCACGAAGGTGTGGACCAACATTGGAAGATCATCTGAAGGAACCAGATGCTTCATCCGTGTGATATTCCTCAGATGGAAAAATGAGGTCTTAACAACGGCTGACACATGAGATTTAAGGGTCAGGTCATTGTCCAAATAATGCCAAGATTCAGCACATGGTCTGAGGTAGTCAGCTGAATACCCCAAGCCATAGTCCAGAGGGCTGCCCTGCCAACAGACCCACCTCCAGATGACCTTGGTCTACTACCAAAACCTCAGTCTTAGCTGGGTTCAACTGCAGCCAGCTGGCACCATCCAGTCCTGGATCTTGGAGAGGCAGTTGTTGAAAGCTGAGAGGAACCCATCTTGCCTGGGTACAAAGGACATGTACAGCTGAGTATCATCTGCATAGCAGTGAAAACTCAACCTGTATTGCCTAATGATATCTCCCAACAGCAGCATATACTCTGCGAACAACATGGGTGACAAAATAGAGCCCTGCAGTACCACACAGGATGGGGGAGAGGGGCTGAGTAATAAATCCCAGACACCACTCTCTGAGTTCTACCCTCAAGAAAAGATCAAAACCATCTGAGGCCCATACCAGACAGTCCACAGATGAACCGCAGGTGCTTTAATAGCACACCATGATCCACAGTGTCAAATGCTGCAGAGAGATCAAGGATGACCAAGATGGAATGAGTCCTCTCTCACTATCAGGTGATAATTTAGCACCTGTACAAGGACTGTCTCGGTGCTATGTCTCCTCCTAAAACCTGACTGGAGAGAATCATAGACATCATGGATAGATAAATGATCATCTAGCTGCAGTACAACCACCTTCTCAATAACCTTCCCACAAAGGGCAGGTTAGAGACAGGTCTGTAGTTAGCCAGACTGTATGGGTTAAGGAAGGATTTCTTCAGGAGAGGTAGTACAACTGCCTCCTTTAAGGGGTCTGGAAAGACACCCCACTCCAATGAACTCCAGACAATCTTGGCTAGGACAGGGCCGATTTCTGCAATGCACGCTACAGAAAGGTGTGTTTAGCCCGGGTCCAAAATACAGCAGTTTGGCAACAAAGTCTGGATGATCCTCACAATGTCTATGAGTTCTGGCTGGCCAAAGTCAGACCAAGCAAGCTCGGTGTCTGCAGCCCCCAGCCGACCTCCACAATACCAAATAGAGGGAGCTGAATAGATCCCGGATCAGATGATGGCAACCTTATCTGTGAAGAACTGAGCAAACTCATCACATCACTCTTGTGAAAAAGCTCCATCAGGCTGAAGATAGACTGGATTGTACAATCTGTTGACAATCTGGAAGAGCTGAGTTGGTCAGTTCTGCACAGTGGTAGTCTCCCTGGACAGGAGCTCTGCCTTCTTATGGGTGACTGCCGATTGACAGGCTACATAATGGTCCATATGTACAGTACATGCAAACATACGTACATACAAAAACACCAACAGAAACAGGCCTCACTGTCTATCAAGTCTGCTCGATTGTGCAGCTAGCGCATCAGTTTGCAGCTACCCCATCCACCCCTCCCCTTTTCATAATTACCTCTCCTCATTCTGTCCCATCCTCCTCTTGAAACCGTCCACTGTGCTACAAGCTACTACCTCTTCGGGTATAGTATTCCACTTATCCACCACCCTTTCTGTGAAATTATGTCTCCTGACTTCCCTCGCAAATCTCCCCCCCCTCCAATCTCAGCTGGTGCCCCCTCAAGAAACTTTCCCTTCTAATCTAGAAAATCCCTTCTGTACTAGTCTTGGTAATCCCCTTTAAGTATTTAAAGGTTTCTATCATGTCCTCCCTATCCCTTCTCTCCTCCAGGGAATACATTTTCAGCTCGCACATCATCTCCTCAGAGGAGTATCCGTCTAATCCCTTGATCATCTTTGTTGCCCTCCACTGTACACCCTCCAACAATCTGGTGTCTTTCTTCTGGAATGGGCACCAGTATTGCCTGCAGTATTCCAGGTGTGGCCTGACCAGTGACTTGTCTAAGGGCAGGATCACTTCCCTATTTCTGGAGGAGATCTCCCTTGCTATGCACTCCAGCATCCTGTTGGCATTTGCTGCTGCCTTCTTGCACTGCATGGAGTTGTTCATACTCCCTGTTATAAGCACCACTAGATCCTTTTCCTCCTCTGTGCATTCCAGCTGTATCCCCAGTTGGTAGCTCATCCCCTGGTTATTAGCCCAAAGTGCAATACCTTTCTCTTTTTGGAGTTAAACCACAACTACCATGTATCCGACCACTGCTATAGTTTGGTCAAGTCCTCCTGCAGTCCCCTCCACCCTTCGATGCCATCTACCACCATAATCATCTCTGTGTCATCTATGAAGACAACGATCTTACTCCAGACCCTGTAGGAGATATCAGCTGTGAATATTCCAAACAACACCGATCCTAATTTAGATCCCTGCGGCATCCCGTTCATCACATTCCTCAGAGATGAGAGTTCCCCACCCACCACCACACTTTGCTGCCTTCCCTTCATCCAATTGGTGATCCAGTTAAACATTTTTGTTCCCACCCCTATATATTTCAGCTTCTCCCCCAGTCTCCTATGCAGCACAGAATCAAAGGCCTTGCTGGAATCCAAATGCAGGACATCCACCACATGGCCTTTGTCCAGCTCCCTTGTCAGCCAGTTGTAGTACTCAATCTGGTTTGTCTGGCAGGATCTACCACAGATGAACTCATGCTGCTGATCGTTCTGGAGACCATTGCTCTCCAAGAAGATCACCTGCCTCTCTTTTTAAAATTGTCTCATGAGTTTCTCCCACCATTGATGTGAGGTTCACTGGTCTGTAGTTGCCTGGTTCATCTTTAGGACCACTTTTGCGTATGGGTACCATATATATGTCATCCTCCACTCCTGTGGTACGCATCCTGTGTCAAAGGAGGTATTGAACAGGTCAGCCAGTGGTCCTCCCAGAATCTCCACTAGTCCCTTGAGTGCCCTTAATCCTTTCAGCACTCTATCCTTTGTAATCCCTATATCAGTCACTTCCTCCCCCCCACCCACTCCTACTCTCCCAGTTGATGTCTGCCCCCCTTCTCTTTCATGAACATAGAGCAGAAATTATCCTTGAGTACCTCTGCCTGGTACACCCCCTTCTCCAGCCAGCCCTTGTCTTTTCTAATCCTCACTATCTTATCCTTGTTTTTCCATTTTTCAACAATGTATCTGAAGAAGTCCTTTTCTACATTCTTAATGCCTTGCACCAATCTCATTTCTCTGGAAGCCTTGGCCGCTCTGACCAACCTGGTAACCTCCCTGGACTTCTTCATAGACAACTCCCTATTATCCTCCCTCCTAGTTTCTCGAGTCTCTGAAATGCCTTTCTTTTGGCCCTCACCCCTTCCATGATCTCCTGTGTCAACCAGCTTTTTTTTTGCCCTTCCCTTCTTACTCCTTGTTCTTGCACATGCCCCAGTTGCTTCCACCAGCTCTTTTCCAATAATCTCATATTTTTGACTGGCATCCATGTGTGGTAGGATTCCTGTCAGATGTCCGCCCAAGATTTCCCCCATCCTTTTGAAGTCTGTCCCTTAAAAATTACTCTCCCTGGTCCCCGTTCCTCATGTTTCCCTGCCCATGTTGAACATGAACCAAACCATGTGTTGGTCACTTCTAGCCAGAGTGTCCTCTACTTCTAAATCCCTTTCAGCCTCCTCGTTTGATAGAACCAGGTCCAGAGTCCTGTTCAATCTAGTTGACTCATGGACCAACTGTACCAGGAAGCTGTCCTGAAATGCCTCCAACATGACCCACTCCTTTGCACTCATGGTGATTGGGATGTTCCACTCCACCCCCGGTAGGTTGAAGTTCCCCACCACCACAGTGTTCCTTTCCTAAAGATCCTACTGATTTGATCAGCTAACTCCAAATCCAGATCATCCCTCTGGGTCAGTGGCTTTTACACCAACTCTTACCTCACTGTTCTACTTTTTGAGTCTGAAAACAGCATCCACAGGGCCTCTGTTCTGCCTTCTTCCACCTCCTTCTTTATGCACCTTATCCCTTCCCATAAATATATTTCCACACACACCCTTTACCCTTAGTCCTATCCTTCCTGAATAACATGTACCCCGGGATCATCAAATCCTATTCCTGGCACTGACTGGCCCATGTTTCCATGATGGCCACAATGTCCACCCTTCCTAGTGCCAAGAGAGCCTATAGTTCCACTGATTTGTTACCAAGGCTTCTCTCATTCAGTGAGATCACCCTCCAGCCTGTTCTTGCCCCCTCCCCTCCCTGAGATACCCCCATCCTGGTCCCCCATACCACTTGTCCTAGGTCCTCCCTACTAGCCTGGGGGTAGGCTAGTTTGGCTCCCCTCTCTGGGTTTCCTGCCTACCATCTGTTCACTCATCTCCCCCCCACCTAGTTTAAATCAACCTTCATAGTTATGTATTCCCCTACCCTCTGCTTCAATTCCCCCATCCGCACCCCACTCAAATGTAGCCTTTCCCATACATAAAGTTCATTGTTGTCCCAGGTTCCATCCCAGCTCCCCATCAACCCATGTCCCCTGGATTGACACCAATTTCTCAGACAGGTGTTGAACTCCCCAATCCTCACCTTCCTCATAATACTAGCACAGGGTACAGGGAGCACCTCTGAGAAAGCCACTGACTCCCCCATCTCCTCGCACAGCCTGCCTAGTTCCTCAAACCTCTCTTTCACTGCTTCCACCATCTCTCCTGCCAAGTCATTTATACCCACGTGCACCACGAGATATGGTTTCTCTCCTACACCTCCAGGCATACTTAAGAACTGACTGTCCCACTCTGCCTGCAGTTAAGCCAGGTATGAACTCCACCCAGATGCGACTATACCATTTTCCCTTGACACCTAATCTTATCCATTTAAGTATGGAATCCCCCAGAACTAATACCACTCCCTCTCCACTCCTCATCTCCAACAGTTCCCTTTTACCATGCTATCTACTGCTGGAGTCTGTCCCAGCTGTTTCCTTGCCCTTCCTTCCAATGGATATGGATCACCCTCCCTCTGCTGCAGTCATATCCTCACTCCCCCTCATTGTTCCCTCACACACCTCCCCTTCCTTCCTTCCTCCCCACCCAGGTCTCTGACTCCCCATCTTCTATGTCCCTCCCTTTCCACTCATTAGCAATACTCCTCTCCCATTTTCCCCTGCTCCCTTCATCCTTACTTTCAGTTGTGCCCCCCACTACCTTACCCTTATCCCAATCTTCTGCCTAACTACTATCTCATATGCAAGACCCCCATTTCCCCTTACCTTCCCCCTTCTGGAAATCCCTCTCTCCCCTCCTTCTCCACCAATGTCGTCAGCACTGCAAACCTATTACCTGTCCCCTCTGACATGCTGGGTGTGGACTACTTCCTCTTGCCCTTCCCCCTACCTATGCCAGGCCACCTATTAGTATTGCTCCAACCTCACCCACCATACCCCCAAACCATTACTCCATCCACATGGTATCCTCTTGATGCTCTCTGTCCCAGCTGCCTTCCACCCTCATCCCATCCTACCCAACTCTCTACCAAGCCACTGCACTTCTTCCTCAAGACTGCTCAGCCTGCAACAGTTCGAACACCCTCCTACCTTCCATAATACATTCATCCAGACTGCCACCCCACATCCATTGCAACCCACTATTCTCCCCCCAGTGGCCCCACAAGCCGCCTGTTACTCCCTGAACCCCTCCTTTCTATGAAATCTCCCTCCTCCTCCATCAGTACCCCTCAAACCCCTTGTGTGGCCTACCCTAACACGCTCCATTTGCCTGCCCCAGCTTCACTATGCTCCTTGAGTACCCCCAGTACCAGTAGAGAGACCTTCCTGTTGAATGTGTCTTTATCACATCCCTGCACTGCTTCCCACAAGACCTAACAACCCTTTTCCTTGTAGTAACAGTAATTAGAAGCCCTCTTCTGCTGACCAGTTCTTGTCTAAGTGCTGCTCCAACAGCTGTCTTTTGTCTCAGTGCTGCTCCCTGAAGCTGACCCCTCCTACCAAGGCCATTCAAATGAGGTCATGGCAAGAGTGGGTGGGACAAAAACCCACCTACCAAGAAGCCACAGCACTAAACAGCTCAGCAGCTCGCTCCTGCTAAAAGGGAAGGGGGTGACAGAGTGGCTCCTGCAAAAGTTAAAAGTAAAAATAAAAGTTAAAAATAAGCAAACCCTTCCCTTCTATGAATATAGTACCCCCCTCCCTTCTGCAACAGCTCTACAGGACTACAAATTCCATCAATCAAAGTCTATCCCCATCCGGGTCCAATTTCTGCCAGCACCCCTCTAGTCTTCCAGGTCACACCTGTAAAAAAGCTTTCAGCTTAGTGTGCCAGTCCTGGTTAAACAACTAACATAAAAAAAAAACCTTCATCCTACTGTCTTCATCTCCTTCATGGTCCCATCACACCATGGGGACCTTGGGTGAAGAGTGAGGGGCAAACCCAAACAGGAGCTATGGAATCCAGGGCTTCTGTTACTGCCTTATAATAAGCAAGCACTAGTTTCCCTGGATTGATGCATTCACTTAGTATGCCTGATAGGTCCAGCACCACCATTAGACCATCTGAGGTCATGCCCCTCAAAGGGCAGTACCGGACCATCTCCGTAGTGGCAGACCCATTGGGGTGAACCACAAAGCTGAAGCCTACGGTGTGATGGTCAGACCAACTAACTAGCTCCACCACCTTGTCAGAGATCTCCATCCCCAGGAGGAACACCAAGTTCAAAGAGTGACCACAAATGTGGGTCATGAAGGTAATAACCCAGAAAAGTCATTAGTTGGAGGAAGTCCTGTCCAAATTACGAAAGCTCATCATTGACCTTGGCATTGAAATCCCCCCAATTAACCATCTTGGGTATCCCAAAACCTTGTCAACTATGAAGTCCACAGCTTCCTGCAGGAAAACTGTCTGATCTCTGGGTAAACAGTAGATGAGAGGTATCCTGCACCCTACACCCACGCCAACGATACACTCAAATGATACACAGTCTTTGTTGAGGTTTCAGGCACCAAGCTTGGAACAGAGTTTTGCATGTATGGCAGAATTCCTGTCCAAGGAGATTGCACAATCAATAGACCATCTCAGCTGTTTTGCAACATGGACAGGTTGTGTAATCCAGCCTGTCTTTGGTTCAGGGGACCTTTTCAAAGGCAAGATGTGACAAGTTTGCTCTATTCTTTGCTGATAAGATTGCCTCTATGAGATTGGAAATTCAGGCAGAGCCCTAAAGGGGCATTGTGAGAAGGGCGTGAGGTCACAGGCACTCAGTCTGTCTGGCTAAACTTTGACCAGGTTGCTGTAGTAGATGTTGTGAGGGTCATCTGGAAGCTTCAACCAACTTACTGTAGTTTGGACCCAGGACCAACGCGCCTCCTTGTGGGTTGTCTTGATGTCATCGATCCAGTCCTAGCTAAGATAGTCCAGTGTTCTCTGGTGTCTGGGGGTCTTTCTAGGACCCCTGAAGGAAGCAGTTTTAAGACCCCTCCTTAATAACCTTCACTAGACATGGACTGTCTGGCAAACTATAAACCCATCTCTAACATTCCCTTTGTGGGAAAGGTAGGGGTATGTGAAAAAAAAATTCCGCTGGTGGAATTTTTGCGAAAGTGCAAATTTCACTTCCATGAAAGTTCGGAAATCATTTTTGCAACTTTCACAGAAATTCTGTGTTAAAACAGGATTAAATATGCAGACTGTGGATTAATTTATTAAACTGCTGGGGAAAAAATCTGCAGAAATAATCATTGCCAGTGGCCAGTTCTGAGGCTTTTTTTACCCGCAGCTTAATTAATTAATACACCCACTGCAGATGAGGGGTCCCAGTAAAAAAAAAACAACTCCAATCCTTCCCTCAGACCCTCCTGGTGTCTAGTGGCCACCCCAACAACTGATTGTGGGTCCCAAGTAAAAAATCCCTTATCTCTGGTGTCTAGTGGTTCCCATACCTCCGCCCAGGGATCACGACTCATGGGTAAAGAAGAAACAAAAACTCAGATCCCTCCCTGGTGTCTAATGGCCCCCCACCCACCAATCATGGCCCCCAAAAACATTTTAATTCTCTGGTGTCTAACAGACCTCCTCCCTATCCTGGATTCCCTAACCCATACAAAAATAGTGGGCAGTCCACTGACTCTATTCCCAGTATTCCCTGGTGTCTAGTGGACCCCCCATCCTTGATCCCTTTAAAAAAAGTAATCCCAATTCCCTGGTGTCTAATGGACCTCCCCAACCACCACCCAGACAGTTCATCCACCACCACCCCGCTTACCCCCTCCCTGCCCCTGAGCAGGCCACCGGTGCAGCCCAATTCTCTTCTCCACTACGGGTGGTCCACTGAACTGTCAGTGAATGACCACGTGGTTGTACAAGCACACACTCATTCACTGACAGTTCATTAAGCTGTGGAGAGACTAAATTCCACAGTTTATAAGCATTTTTCTGCAGTTCACAAAAAAGTCCACGGAACCCAGTGAAAATCCAAGGAAAATCCTAGTTTTACCAATGGCAAAAGTTCTGAAATTTCCACAAAATTTCAGAAATTTCATGGAAGTTCCATGAAAGCAGAATTCACAACTTTCACCCACTCCTAGCAGGAGGGTTGTTCAGAAGGTGGTGGCCGGGCAACTGGAGACCATTTTAACAGCCCATAATATCTATGATCCTCTCCAGAAAAAGACATAGTACTGAGATTGCCCTGTTTCGGTGCTAAATGATCTCTTAGTGGCAAGGGATCGGGGGAGTTGCTCCTTCTTTGTCTTCCTTGATCTCTTGGCAGCATTTGGTGTGGTGGACCATGGGGTGCTCATGGAGCTTCTATGGGTTTGTTGTGGACTCACTGGTACAGTCCTCAACTAGTTTAGATCTTACTTCACTGGCAGGTTGCAATGTGTGGTGTCTGGGTTTTTTTCCTAAGCACCCATGCCCCTACCATGTGGGGTCCCGTAGAGCTCCATCTTGTCCCCATGTTCTTTGCAGTGTATATGCTTCCACTGGGGGACATCATAAGGTGGTATGGGCTGGGTTTTCTCTGCTATGCAGATGATACTCAGCTCTATATGTCCTTTGTACCTGAGCAGCAGGAAACATTCCTAGTATTTAACACCTGCCTGACTGAGCTCCAAGACTGGATGAGGGCAAACTGGTTGAGGTTAAATTCAGAGAAGACTGCGGTACTGGTGCTGAAACTTGGTTGCCAGGGGGGAGGATGCAGTCTGGCTGAGTCTCAGGGCTTAGGCTTGGAGGCTCCCAATTACTTACCTCTGATTGGGTGAGGAACCTTGGCATTTTGTTGAACTGTGGCCTGTTGCTTAGCGCTCAGGTGTTAGCCATGGTTAAAACCTCCTTATACCATTTGAGAAACATTGCCAGGGTGAAACACCTGATTCCCCTGGCTGATCTGCCGGCACTGGTTCATGCTTTTTGTGACCTCGCACCTGAATTACTGCAATGCCCTGTACCTAGGGCTAACTGGGGGAGATCTATGCCTCCTTCAGCTGGTGCAGAATACGATGGCCAGATTGCTGTCTGGTCCACCCAGGACATGCCATATTAACCCTGTGCTGTGCTTTCTACACTGGCTGTCGGTTAGGCCGAGGATCTCCTTCAAGGTTGGTTTGCTAACCTATAAGGCCCTACACTATCAGGGGTCCATTTACCTGAAAGACCTCCTGGTCCCCCTCCAGCTTGTCTCCTCCCTTCACTCTGCAGATGTAGGTTTATTGGAAGTTTCCAGGATCCATTTAAAAACATTGAGGACTTGTGCCTTCTCTTATGTTACCCCAATCCTGTGGAGCTCCCTCCCACTTTATATTCGAGATAGTGCAACAGTGGACATTTTTAAATGGGAGCTCAAGACCTTCCTTTTTGGACAGGCTTTTATGGGAAGCTAGAAATATTTCTACTGATATTATCTGTACTTTTATTGGTATTCATCTGTATGTTTGTATAGCATTTTTTAGAAATTTTTAGGAACTGTTA
Source organism: Neoceratodus forsteri (assembly GCA_016271365.2). Taxonomy (NCBI): domain Eukaryota; kingdom Metazoa; phylum Chordata; order Ceratodontiformes; family Ceratodontidae; genus Neoceratodus; species Neoceratodus forsteri. The sequence continues at coordinate 588,710,123 of CM057449.1, read as the reverse complement.
TTGTGAAGCACACTAAGTCACAATTGAGATGTGCGATATATGAAATAAAGACTGATTTATTGATTGATTGATGATTGATTGATATGGGCTAATAAATCAAGCTTGCTGTCTAGCCATACTCCAAGGTATTCAAAGGCCTGAACTGTTTCAAGAGGTGCACCATTCAGAGTGTTAAAAACAGGAAGAACAGTGAGCCTAATCAGTTTCTGACTGGTAACAAATACATAGACAGTGATTTTTTTTTTAGTGTTGACTCTGAGTTGGTTGGATTGTAAACAGTGCAGAACATTTTTGAAATCCTGCTGGAGTAGGTCTTCCACAGTTGCAGTGGAGGGACCTGAGGTGAAGATGATTGTGTCATCTGCATACATGTGTTTATGCGAGTTGTCAAAGGCAGTGGAGTGGTAATTCAGGAAGGTGGAGAAAAATGATGGGGCACAGGATGGAGCCTTGTATGATCCTGGCCTGAATAGGAAGGGGAGGTGATAGAGTGACTCCAACCTGTACTTACTGTTGTCATCCTATTAGGTAGGAATGGAATGAAGCAACAGCAGGAACTGAGACTCCAGCAGTGATCAGCTTGTCCAGAAATGAATGGGACACTGAAGTGAAGGCTTTGATCAGATCAATGAATATATCAACTGTAATGTGCCCCTGATCTATCCCAGAGAAGATGAAATCAGTATCATACAGCAGTGAGGAGATGGTGGAGAGGTGCTTCTAGAAACCACACTGGGAGGATGAGAGGAAGTTGGAGAATGAGAGTAAGTCAAGGAGTCAAGAATGGACCAGTTTTTCTTGCAGCTTAGAGAAAGAGGGGAGGATGGAGATGGGATGGAAGTTGCCAGGGGAGAGGGTCACCACCTTTGCTTATGCTGCAAATCCAGATAGAGCAGTCACAGCTGTAGACATTGCTACTCCAGTGTGTTTCCTTATACTTGCACAATTTGCTTCAATAAGAAAATGTTTTATTGTGCCAGCTGAACCACTGGCAAACATACACAGTGGTTTGTGTTTGTCACAACAGCATTCTTTTTATGATGCCAAATACCATGGTGAACAGCATACATCACATAAGTATATACAATGTGGTGCTGCTGATTTAACTGCTGTTCAATGACAGAAATGTCAGCATCAAATAGGCATGCCCATTTCATGGCTTTGTCAACCTCTGATATTAGTATTGTGTTACCATTCATAGGAAGAGGAGTTCCCACTGCACCATCTCTCTCTGGATTACTGTTGTCCTGAGAATTGACTAGAGACTGGACTGTCTTCTTCCAATTGTTCTTCAATCTTTTCTAGCTGTTCTTTCTGTAATTGTAATCTTTTAATGTATGCATCTGAACGTTTTGTTTTGACGGTCTCGTAGCTCACATGGACTCACTCCTCATGTTATTAGATTAGCCTTTCAATTACCTTTCATGTCTCCTTGGCTTGTAGAGTTAAAGCAGAGCAAAACAGTAATTGTTCTCTGATCTCAAGAGATTTTATTGTGCAATTGCAGTTGCCAATCAACCAAGGCTTGAATCTTTTAACCAGACTTCATTGGATTCTAGTAACTTGGAAGATATTCTTTACTGGGTAAGACTCAACCAGAAGTGTATAGTCACACCAGTAGGTGACTTCAAAGAGACACATGTTCTACATGGCATTGTGTCAATGTGGGTAATATGTGTCAAATTATTTTTCAGAGTGTTTGTTAAAGATGGCATGTACACAGAAAGACCTTCAGTCTGCTCTCGAGACTTTAACACATGGTGCCTGTTCTGTTTGTAGTTAATGTTCAAGTACTTTATTAGTTTGAATTTGCTGTAGAGACATGTTCCTATCAAATGGCCACTTGCTTTGTAGGCTTCACATTGAAGGTGTGACAAAATGTTCAACTGTAGGGACTACAACCATTAACAGATAGAACTGCTGCTGTTGTAAATATCCTTCCATAGCTCCTGCAAGCATGTTTGCTTGTTTTTTGTTGATGAATGATATGATATAACATACCAGGGCCTTGAAATTGTCAGTAACAAACTGAACATCTATGTTCGTCTGTCACATCAACAACAGATCAGAACTCAAGTCATTTATGAATGCCTTGTTTTCTTTTTCAAGGTAATTGATATACTCTTTGTATTTTGTTTTTAGACAGTGCCACATGGCAGAGAACAATGCATGCATATGGCCATTGTCAGCCCCACATCTAGGAAATCCAAACCAATATCTCGTTTAGCAATTACCACAATTTTTCACCTTTCAATGACAGTATTTACAACAGATGTGTCACTGAAACTTTGCAACCAGTTTCCATAAGGCTGGACTGTCATACTTGTAAAGTTGATTTTTAATGTACTGCATGAAAAACATGAGTGTTTCACTATCTTCACTATCACCAATATGTGGTGCATCTTTTATCCACAGTAGCATGTGGATATGAGGAGTGCCACATGCTTGGTATTCCACTCTCCAAAACCAGTGTTCCACAATACCAAGAGGTGGATTACTCTTTGACAGAATGAACCTAATCAGTGCATTAAATCAATGATGAAAATGTCATGACACAGGCACTGGGTCTATAGAGCACATCTCACTAACAGTCATTGATGATATGCCATCAACATCTGCATTTGCCCACTTTAGTATTTCTAGTAGTTCCTCACAGCTATATTCAGTACAACATATACTTCCAAACCAAGTGACTGCACCATATTCTCATAGCATACACATTACCTCTGAATGCTTTTGGTACCAGTAACCTTTGGTGGCATGTATACTTGATAGGATGGTGTGCAAGTTTACCTCTAGTGTCTTGTGCTTGTTTTTCAAATTGTGTAACAGTTCGCTGCAGTTAGACCATATGATTAAGTGGTCAACCACTGAGTATTTGCAAATGTAGCAGACAAGCTACTTAACTCACTCTGACATAGGAGGTGAAACAAGTACTGAATATATCTCCTGAATTTCCCATCAGAATGTTGCATTTGAGATGCTTTATACTCAGCTCCAGGAACACATAGCTCATGTTCATCCAAATGACCACCTGTACCATGTGGGAAAAGATCAGTGAACAATCATGCTTCCAGTGTACTCTGTACGGTGTATAGTGTCAGCGTGGCTCAGTTGGTAGCACATTCGCCTCTGGACCAGAAGGTCATGAGTTCTTGTCCCACACCGGGAATGGACTTGAACCTAAAATGCTGGCACTCGATTGCAGTATTGGGGGGGTGCAGTACTGCTGGGGTGTGCCATCCTTCAGATAAGATGTTAAACCAAGGTCCCTTCTACCCATCCTGGTGCTGTCCTGGTGGGTGTCCAGGTGGAAGTAAAAGAACCCAGGGCACTCTTTGCAAAGAGTAGGGAACATTCCCGGTGTCCTGGACAACATTCCCCTTCCCATAAACCAGTTCATGCAATTGTCCAGGCTGTGTGGGTGCTGATGTGCGATATGGCTGCCACTACACATTCAGTCACTTCACTAACAGTCTAGCATTGCTTGCAAAGCACTTTGAGATACACTATGTATGAAAAGTGCTATATAAATGCTGATTCTTCTTCTTTTTCTTCTTCTTCTTCTTTCCCATAAACTAATTGTGATTGCTTTCATCCAGTTTTATTTGATAGAAGTCAATGTTGTCACTGACTGGATCCTTGACATAGAGAGGAAGAATTCTGTACTGCACATCCACATTTTCATTCATAATCATTGAGACCTTCTCAATCATGGTTTTCTTTGTGTCTAGTATTCCCTGATGAGTGTCAGCACCACTCATGTGGTCAACATTGAAATTCTCATAGAATGGATTTTGACCTTTTAGGTAATGTAGAGCTTTTTTAACTATCTCTGCATTCATGACATCCTGCCAAAATGTTTTTGCATTTATTGGAACGCCATTCAATAAAACTGCAATGCTATTGTCTGATGTCATGGCCTCAACATGTTCCTGGAGTGGTAGTGGCAGGTACATGATAGATCCATTCAATGACTTTATGAGGTCTTTCTTCAATATGTTTTTAAGCTTTATGATCAGTCTTAGAATTGTTTGGAATGGTTTCATTGTTGAATCAGAATCGACTCAAACAAAGTCAAATGCACAGTTTCTGAATGTGTCACATCTGTATCCATCTTATTCAAGACAGATCTTGGAGGCACCACAGCTGTTTTTATCTTTCTAAAACAGTACAAGCACACATGCATACTTTTCTTCTAGTGCAGATTTGTTCTTAAATAGCAGAATGCCACCACCAAACAACACCGCATCTGATTCCATTTGACAGTTTGTGTCAGATCAGTTTTTACTACTTTTATTTTATTCTTTTGGTAACCAGGTAAGATCCACTAGGCACAAGTGACAGTTTTCAGGGGTGACCCATGAGCACTGGGGTGGTTAAGTGACTTGGTCAGAGTCACACAGTATGCAAGTGGCGGATGTGGGAATCATCCCAGGCCTGCTGGATGTACCAAGCTCATTCACAGCTCATTATGCTAACATCTAGGCTATACTGCCAGCCTCATATTTGTGAACTATAAAATAGCAGCCTGCAAGAGACATTTTAAAATTCAAACTTTTATCTCTTTGCCACTTCAAATGTGGATATCACACTAATAATTGCAATTAACTGTGCTTCAGTGAAATTCACACAGCTTAGCATGTGCTGTTTATCTGGAACTGAGAATTCATTAAAAGGCACATCATATTTTTGGTGTTCACAGATAAAACCTGCACAATTGTCCATGTCTCCTTCTGTCAATAAAAGATCTAGGTGTACAAAGTCACTAACAGCACTGCTGACCTGGTACATCTGAGAAACAAATCTGCACATTCCAGAATTATGCACAGAGATCATGTGCATGTGGCATAATATGCTGTCAAAAGCTCCTGTGTGTGCAAACATACCAGTGAGTGATCCATAAAACCAGTTTGAGCTCTAATTGGACATTTGACTCTTTATTTATTTATTGGAATTTTGGAAACAACCTTTAAGTAAAAACTCTTTTACAATGAGTCCACATCCATTAAACAGTACAAATAAAGATACAACTGAATTCACAGTACAAATACAGACATAGTTGAAATATCAGTACATAATTGAATTCGCAGTACAAATACAGATATAGATGAATTATTAGTACAGGAAGCAACAAAAAACATTGGCAACAGCTAAGAGTTTCTTACAAGTTTCATTAAGGGTTTAATACTAAGTGTTGTATGGCATAAGGAAATATATGAGAAAGATGAAAATGTAGGATAGGGACTGGGTGGGTAGTGGATGGAGCATGGGGATAGAGCAGCCCAGAAGGAGCAGAGCATTGTCACATTGCATTACATCTTTGGAGCTGAGGAGCTGGGGATGGTGCATGTGAGAGTGTGTGGTAAGGTGGAGAAGATGGCTGGAGAGAGAGAGAGAGAGAGAGAGAGGAGGACGAGAGGTAGGGGAGAGAGGGAGGAGGAGTGACCAAGTGAGGAAGTGGTGGTATCAAAAGTGAGAGATTGATGGAAGGGGGGTGGGAGGGGTGAGGGAGGGAGAGAGTGAGACAGATGGGCGATGAGGTGTGAGACAATGAAGGAGTGTAACTACTGTACTAGCAGTATAAGAGCTATGGGGCATGAGGTGCCAGTGTCTGGGGAGCAGGGTAGGGAGTGGGGAGGGGTGGACCATGTGAGTGAGTCCATGAGTAGTTGCTGGTAGGCAGGATTGGTGCAGGCCCTGGAGACACACTCCGAACAGTTTAACACTCACAGACATTCTTTTGCAATAAGGACTTCTTAAGTTCGGCTTTGAAGTTCTAGGATTCGAAGCATTTAGAGTGTTAGCTTGGCTCTCATTAAGCCAAAGTGTGGCACAGTAGGAGAAGGATCTTTGACCAAGAACTGTCCTTCAGAATGGGACATGGAATGGGTGTAGTTCTTTATTCCTGGTACTGTACATGGAGTTGGTTAAGGTCATCAGGTCTGTGATACAGGGAGGAGTTAGGCCTAGCATGGCTTTCCTACCTAGGAGGCACATCTGGCATGATATTCTATTCTTGAGGCTTAATATGTTTGCTTGTTCATAGAGTACGCAGGTGTGTGTGAGCCGGTCAGCATCTAGTAACAGTCTTCAGGCCTCATTTAGAGCCGTGCCTACCATCTTGAAGGTGGCATCAGTTGCTGCCCCATAGGCCACTAGGCCATAGTCAACCACAGAGAGAAAGAAGCTGTTTGTGGAGAGCCTGAGAGCATTGGTAGTGATCCTTTTTCTGTGCCAATAAACTACCCCGAGTTTAGTATTTACTGCCTTCACAACCTGGACAATATGCTAGCCTTAAAAGAGAGATCATCATCTATTATTACTCCTAGGTATTTAAAGGAATGAACCTGTTCTAGAGGGGCCAACCTGTTGTTGGTAACTGTTAGTATGGGGTACCTCTTCTTTTGTTGAGGGCTAGAGAAGAGCATGGATTTGGCTTTTTTTTTTGTAATTGAGTAACAGCCTACAAGAGCTTAACCAGATCTCCAGTTGTTGAAAGGTGGACTGCAGCTAAGCCTGCAGGGTCTCAGTGTGGGCACTGCTGCTGAGTACCACCGCATCATCTGTGTAGAGGATAATTTTGCTGGTGCATGCTTCTGGGAGAGTGTTCAAAAAGACATTGAACAGCAATGGACCCAGTATGGATCCTTGTGGAACTCCCAGCAATATGTCCTGAGAGATGGAAACTGTTGGTCCGATTTTGATCCTTTGAGACCTTCCGGATAGGTAATCTTGAAACCACTGGATGGCATTTGAGGCCAGCCCAAGGGCCCATAGATCCTTTAGAAGGAGGGAGTGACAGACCATGTTGAAGGCCTTTGTCAGGTCAATAAAGATGGATCCAACCAGTTTACCCACATCCATAGCCTTGTAAGTAGAATCAGCGAAATCAACCAGGGCTCTGGTGGTGCTGTGTTTTTTTCTGAAACCATGCTGCTGGGGACACTGCAACTGATATTTCTGGATATATTCCATGACTTGGTCTGCTATGATCATCTCTAGAGCTTTGGTTAGGTGGGAGGGTATAGAGATGGGCCTGTAATTAGCTGTGCATGTCCTGTCCCCACTCTTGTGAATTGGGGTGGCCAGTGCTAATTTCCAGAGGGAGGGGAACTTACCCAGGGTTAGGGACTTATTGAAGATATTAGTGATGGAGACAATAAGCACATCTACTGTCTGAACTACCTGTTTCATATTGATACTATCACTGCTGATCCTAGTCTTTCCTAAGACTTTTTTGACATGGCCCTTGGCTTTCTTGACTCTAACTCACCTGAAATAGAATTGTGGGTGCTGTGCAGTCATGGGTATGTTTTCAAGATCCACATCCACAGGCTTCAAGTATTCATCAGGGAGGACAGAGCTTAGGTCTGTGAATGCATTTAAACTCTTCTGCTATGGTGAGTGGGTCCATAGAATTGGAGGTATTAATGGTGAGTAGTAAAGGTTATTGCTTGATTTCCTTTCATAGGAGCTCCTTAAGGTTGTTCCAGAAATGCCTCCCATCCCCCCAGCTGCATTTGAGTTGATTCTTATAATAGTCCAACTTGGTACTCTGTATTAGGTGGGCGCATCTGTTCCTAACACCTGATTCCATGTACAAAATACCTGGCTACAGCTTGTCCAGATTCGATCGCCCCACCAAACAAAAGGGTGGAGGAGTTGCCCTTTATTATAAAGAGCATCTCAATGTCTCTGTACTCCAGTCTTGGATAACAAATCACTGTGAAGCTCTGCATACAGTTCTACAATTAGGTGGTGATAAAAGGCTAAATCTGATCTGTGCCTACAATCCTCTAAAGGGGGCTCTCCCTGGCTTAAATGGGCTCTTGGATTATCTGGCCACTCTAAACAGTAGATCTGAAGTCATACTAATGGGAGACTTCAACCTAGACCTATCAGGGAGTCACGCCGGTACATATACTGAAGCTCTCGCCCGACTTAACCTCGCTCAACTTATCTCTAGCCCTACATGCATCTCTTCCAACTCAGAGCGCCAATCTCTCCTGGACTGGATGGCTACAAATAGAGCAAATAAAATAATTGCTGCAGGGACCTTTTCGGATTCTATTAGTGATCACCTGCCTACGTTCTGTATCTGGAATGGCCACTGCCTTAAACCCCCACAAGAATCATTCAATTTCAGGATTTTGCCAAACTAAACCGAACTGCACTTCTCGAGGATATTAATAATAGAGACTGGTCTCCCATCTATCACACTGATGATGTAAACACAGCACTTGAATACCTGATGTCTCAGCTTCTGGCCCTTCAGGATCTGCACATCCCTCTGAAAAAGGCGCCTTAGGGCTCCCTAATAAATGGCTTAAAATGACCTCCTTGAGTCATGATAAAAGAGACAAGGCCTGGACCTTGGCAAAGAAGTCCCAACAATCAGAAGACTGGGTTAACTATAAACAACTGAGAAATGCCTGCAAAAAAGATATTCGGAAGGCTAAAAGGAGCTACTGCCTTAAGCTTCTCCAATCTTCAGCGGGTGATACCAGGGGTTTTTGGAACCACATCAAAAATTTAATTGGGCAAAGGCCCAAGACGGCCATTACCGACATGACACTGAATGACGCAAACTGTAACAAGTTACCTACTATTGCTAATGCTCTTAATGCACAATTCTCGGATCTCTCCGAATACACTGAGAAATTCATCCAACCTCTTTCACCTCCTCCTGAGGATCAACTTTCGCATGAAACCCCTTTTCATCTCACATTAGTCTCCTCCACCGAAGTGCTGCATCTCCTCAAATCAGTATCCACCTATGGATCTGCTGGCCCGGATGGGCTACTGCCAAGCTTCTTGAAGCAGGCAGCCTCTGCCCTTGCTGTTCCTATTGCAAGAATCTTTAATCTTTACATAATAACCCAAACGGTACCAACATTGTGGAAAACCGCTCGCGTTGTTCCTGTTCACGAAAAAGGGGATACCAAAAATATGTCAAACTATAGACCAATTGCCATTCTCTCTACCCTAAATAAACTTCTCAAGAAGGCCATCGCTACTCAGGTCACAAATTACCTGCACCTTAACAACCTTATATCCCCTACCCAGCATGGATTCTGAACAGGACACAGCACCACAACTGCTCTACTTCAGCTGACAAATGCAGTCCTTACAGCGATGGATAAGAGCCTGCTCACTGGGGCTATATTTATCGATCTCACAAAGGCATTTGACCTTGTAAATCACTCTCTGCTACTTTCCAAACTGTCCTGCCTTGGCTTTGACCTGTCATCCATCTCCTGGTTCGATAGCTACCTCTCAGGGAGGTTGCAATTTGTCCAAATTGAATCCGCCGTCTCAAATCTTTCCCCTACCTCTGTTGGTGTCCCCCAAGGATCTATTCTTGGCCCACTACTTTTCTCCCTTTTCATTAACAACTTGCCCTCCCTTCCCTGCTCCTCCTCGTTAATCCTTTATGCCAATGACATGGTGCTTCTCTCCAGTGGTAAAGATCCCTTATCAGTAAGAGCACATCTTCAAGCAGACTTCAACTGCTTGCAGGAGTGGTTACTACCGAACAGGCTCCTAATGAATGCTAAGAAAACTGTAACTATGCTTTTTGGCCCCCCGTCAAGAATCAGATCTCTTACTCCAGACTTATTGATACATTCTCTAGATGACTCCTTCTTGAATTCATTACCTTCTTCAGGTATCTAGGAGTCACTCTCGACCCATCTCTTGACTTTAACCTCCACATTGCGGCTACATGTAAGACAGTTTACTCAAAACTTGGTCTTGCCTTTAAAATTAGGTCCTCCCTCAATGATGCTGCCCGGCTTGCTATTGCACAAGGATTTCTCCTCCCTGCTCTGACATATTGCTCTCAGGTTTACCTTAAAGCTAGCAAAGGAGCACTCCAGAAATGGAGCACCTGCTATAACAGTATATGCAGATTTGCTCTCTCCGCTCACAGACTTACCCATCATTGTCTGCTCTACTCAAAACTAAATTGGTTCTCCCCAGACTCGCTCAGACACTATTCTGCAGGCTGTACAACTGATAATATGATCAGAACAGGGTCCCCTAAATACCTTGCCGAACTATTAACTCAGCCCTCCCAAGCATACCACCTCAGGGCATCTGCTCAAACCCAACTTGAAAATTCCCAGATATCTCACACAAAAAGGAGAACGATCCTTTGCCATATCTGCCCCCCGCTTCTGGAACTCCATTTCCTCCCACATCAAACTCTCCAAATCCCACAAGGCCTTTAAACTGAGTCTTCGGGCACACCTATTAGAATCTGACTGCTGCTCTTGTGCTGTAACTTGAGCTTCTCTCCTAGCATTTTCTCTTCCCTATGGCACTTACTGATTTCCTACTGGTCTCCAAAATCGAAAGTTTCCCACATCCAGCAGAAATCCTATTGTTATAATGCTACTTCATTTAAGTTTTGTTTGCTGTTTGTCTTTTCAATTTAGTCATTGATGTATCATCAGATGAAAATAATTAATGTAATGTTATCTGTTTCTCTTTGTCGTTACTGATAATGACTGTACCTGGCTGTATACTGTTCAAATGTTTGTTCTCACCTCATGCTGCGTCATGAAATACTCTTTAATGTTGACTCTGGTCTCCCCTGTCTGTACTCTCCCGGGTCGTGCCTGAATATAGGCAACATTGTTGTCTAGTGTACTTACCCGCTAAACAAAAACCAAATAAATAAATAAATAACGGCCCTGTAGTTGTGGATGTCATTGATCTTCCCATGACCTTGGCCCTGCTCCATAGGTTATCTCGCTCTCTCATTAGTTCCAGTAGCTCACTGGTAATCCACCCATTGTTATAACCTCTGACCTTCCATTTTTTTGAGTGGGGTATACATATCAGACACCTGATTGAACTTGTCATTGAGGTATTGTAATGCTTGGTCCAGGTCTTGCAGAAAGTCTAAGGGTGACCAGTCTATCTGGAATTAGGCTTCCTTCAAGGGGGCAAGCTGCCCTTTATGCAGCACTCTGCTTTCCACAAGTTTAGGTGGGGACTATGTTTTGTATCAGTCTGTATTTTGGGTTTGTCATTGTGATAATGAAAAGATTGATGAAGCCCTTAATCTCATTGAAAGACATTAATCTAGGATTACATTTGTCATCACATTTCCATGTCAGATACTGTGTCTTGTTTTGACTCATTGTCTCACTCCATGTCATGCAAATCATGATTTTCAACCAAGGGAAAAGCACTGTGTGTTTCTCAGCTTTCTCAACACAGATATCTACAGTGCTAACCACCACCACTCTTAACAATAGCATGTGATGGTGCAAGGCAATGAATCATAATACCAAAAATGATGTATTCATCTGAATGTAGCTCTGAACAAAGGTATTGGCTTGGGTGTGCCATAACTTATGATGTCACTGAAGGTGGCAGTGGCTAGCACTGTACTTGCTTGCTGTGTGGATGGTACACTGCTTCCCAAAATATGCCTCTCCCTGCTCACTGTGGAGTCAAGATTCATCAAATATGCGGTAGAAGCTCTCTCTGTTGAGATTTGGGAACTTCTGCAATTTCATTTTATTCTTGAAAACCTTTTCCTTTAATTCATTTACTTGACTCATTACCTGTGACATTGCATGCAGTGTGAAGTTTTGAGGAATATATGCAAATTATTTAAATCTAAAACATAATTTCATAATCTGGGTTTTTATTTAAATTTTCTTAGCTTTTCATCCTATTATTGCTGATATTATCTACTCAATTTTTGACTTGATGGACAACTTCTCAAAGTAAGTAGCAAGACGCTAATAGATGCTAGCCACACAATGTTGTTTGTTTTTATTCTTGTTTTCTGTGTGTACAGTAGGCCAGATTGTATACCTATCTTTTATTCCATCATTTTTCGTTCTGTATTTTGTTTATTTGTATGACAAACAATGGACTTTGTAGCATACTATATCTGCCTTTTATTTTTTTCTCTTCTTTAATGGTGTTAACAGACAGGCACCAGTTGTTGATTGTGTTGTACACAAGCAATAACACATGACAAGGTGTGGGTTATCTCCTGATAAGTACATGCCCAGGGCATTGTTAGGCATGAGGCGCTTGTGCTGAGTGCCTTATGCACCTGGGCGTGCTCTTTTCAGGAGATAACCCACTCCTTGGAGTGTGTTATTCTACTTATATAATGCCCCCCCCCAGTAATGTTTTGATGGGTAAAAAGAAAAAAAAACATAAAAAAGTTAAATATATTCAAAACCTCAAATAGGAAAAAAATAGTCCCCCTATTAAGTAATAGTTAAATTAGCAGTACAGTGTCTCTATGTGTTTGCGAGGTTATGCATATCACTGTTTTTTTTTTTTGTAGTTTAGATATCCTCTGACATTGCTTTTTTGTGTTTTTGCTGTTTAAATGGTGAGAGCAGTGGTTTCATGCACATTCAGTGAGAGATGCCCGAGCTGCAATCATTTGCTTTCATGCATATTCAGTGAGAGCTACCTGAGCTGCGATCATTTCTGTCAATGTTGCTGTCTATTGGTTTGTTCACTCACCCCCCTTCCCCAATTCAGAAAAACTGTGGGAGAAAGAGAAATGATTGTGTTCTGTGGTAGAAAGAGAAACAACTGTGTTCACGTTTTCGGTGGAGTTTTTTTTTTTTTTAACAGAAGTAGTGAAACTACCAGCAGTATCCGGAGTGAATATGTCCTTTAGCAGCCACCATAGACAGCAGTCACCTCCTTCATGGGTCTGAAATTGCAGGATATTTGCACTGTACCACAGGGAAACAAGTTAAGTTTTGGCATAAAAGAGGATTATAGACGACCACACATGAAGAGATTGAGGGGGACTGGGAGCGAGCATGTCCCTCAATGGCTGCTGTAAACAGCATTTCCAGGTTCATGTTTGTGAACGTAAATGAAACTGTAACTTTTGTGCTGTTCTTTCAATGTCCAGAAGTTACGGTACTGTATACATATATATATTTATATATGTATCTTAGCTTTGCTGTTTCAGCTCCCATTTAAAACAGTTCAAGTTGGGGATGGGGACTGTTAACTCAAGGAGGGAAACTGTCTTGTTTGCTGTGTCCGTGATGACCGCAACTGGGTCAGTAGCGTTTTTTTTAACTTTGTCCTGTGGTTTCTTGCTTGTCATCAGTTTTAAAAAAATCATAGGTGAGACGAAATAGAAATGGATGGTAGTTTTGTGAGTGTGTGTATGTGTATGTGTGCATGTGCATGTCGAGGTCAGGGGGAAGAGTGAGAGTGTTGAGCAGCTTGTCTACGCTGCTGTTCCTACACTGGCACAGGTTTAGCAAAGGTGGCACATTGATATCTTTTTGTTATGGGGCACAGGTTGCTAGAAGTAGTGCACATTGAATGTTTATGGACTGCCAAGGACATGGCTGAAAACTTGTTTCAGCCAATCAGGATTCAGGATTGTTTTTACCCACTTTATAATATGTGTTACTGTACCATCACATTTGTATGGCATGCTATGATTATCAAACACCTTTTCTGCCTTTGGAGAGTTCAAATTCTTTTTCTTGAAGTCTTTGTGCTCAAATTAGAGAATTACTCAAAATAATTAAATTCCCTAACTGTAAGAAAGCGAGAGAGAGAAAAAAAGAATCATGTCATTGTTGATTTCTGTAGAAAATTGACATAGTAGCATTACCAGCATAATCACAATTGATTTATTATACCAAAATCCTATATAAACATTTAATATTACTAAAATAATCATGTAAATAGTTTTTTAATTGTCTTTTTTAGCATTCACCATCATTTCCACTGAAAATAAAAAATCCTTTGTGAACTGATTTTGTTTTCTATTCTGAGCCAATTTTCTTCTTTGTGAGCCATTCACAAAAAGAAGAATATTTGGCTTGTAAAAGAAGATAATTTTTAAACAGGAAATGAAATCCCCAGAGCAATGGGAATGCACTGCTGACATCATCATAAATCAGGAAGTTGTCCATTTTACCAAAAAATTTAATCCCTTGGGCCCGATTCCAGGATGTGCTATGCTGGCATAAGACGAGATACGACAGACCCCTTGGCGTATCCCATGACTTACATCATGCGGTACACCAGCTGGAATTCCAAGTGGCAACTTGCACCATGGTTGATGCGGGCTGCGACAACCGCAGGTTATGCCACCCATTATGCCGCAGCCTGCAACACCTGGCCCAAGTGCGGGTTACGATAGCAACTTAGCCAAATTCTAGGAGGGTGGCTGTCATAACCAGCAATTGCCATTCTAAAAGGCACACTGGCATATCAATGTTACAGCAGCTCCTACCTGTCCTAAGTGTCATCCGTCAGCTGGCACCATCGGATGACGCCACACAGCACCATGGAATCCATGCCATACTGTCTCACAACCCCCCTCAAGCATGCCCCTTCCCCCAAGCCCCTGATCATCTGGGAGCCAGGGTTTCATTTCTGGTGCACCCCCCAGGATGTCTGTACCATCTGTCCTGCCCCCCATGCCCCCTGGTGTGTGCTGAGGTGGTTTGGGGTGGGGGGGCTTTGGGGGCTACCTGTTGCCAGCTGTGAGTTGTGATATGTGGCTGCAATACCCCATGTGTGTGGTGGTAGCCCACACATGGCTTATCCAGCATGTTGCATGTGCCACGACCCTGCCACTCTTGGAATGCGGCGTTGGGTCCTTGGCATGGGGAAAATGGCATAACTCACAACCATGTGCAAGTTACGCCATTTGTCTTGGAATCAGTCCCAAGATCATTACAGCCTAGTAAGTATAGCCTTCACATTTTATAATTTTCAAACTGTTTAGAGTTTTAAATTTGAGGCAATCAAGACTGATCTTAATATAAAATGTAGTTCTGATGTGGAATACTGTATGTACATTTTATTATTACAGTTAATATTCTTTCTTTGCAATTCAATACAGTAGAAATGCTAAGGCCATAAAAGTATATATTTTTTTCTTGCTTTGTTACTTGGTGTTCTTCTTTTATGAGTGACTTCCAAAAGTAGAATCTGCTCATGAAAGAAGAATATTGAGTCTTGAAAGAAGATTATTTTAAAAATGTGTAAAATGTTCCAAAATGCTTACTGGCCTTCAGGAATTAAAAAAAGTTAAATTGTAACCTAAATAAAATGATGAGAAGTTTATCAAACCATAGAAATACCCCATATTATGTACAAAGAAATACAACTTCAATTTATGCCATGTAATTGTCTATTTTATGTCACAACAGCACCTACAGTTTTATAATAGAAACATAGAAGTTGTTGACACATAAGGAGCTGTTGACCCAACTAGTCTGCCCTATATTCCCTACCTATTGTGCAACTGCAGACCCTACTCGATCTCCAGTCCCCCCCCTTGTCTTGTTTCTAAGGTAGCCTTGTGTCTATCCCATGCATGCTTGAATCCTGTTACAATTTTAAACCCCTACTACCTCTGCTGTGAAGCTGTTCAAGGAATCCAACACCCTCTCCATGAAGAAGTATTTACTCACATCTCCTCTTAGCCCCACCCACCCCAACTTCATACAGTGACCCATTGTCCTGGAGCATTTTTTTTTTCTTTGGAAAATGCCACCTTCCTATGGCTTATAAATACCTGAAAGGTATTTGAATGTTTCTATCAAATTCCTCTTTTCAGTCCTTTCCTCTAGAAAGAACATATTTAGTTCCTTGAGTCTTTCCTCATAGGGCTTTTGATGCAGGCCTTACATGATTTTCTTAACCCTCCTTTGTACCACCTCCACCCTGTCTATCTTCTTCTGAGGTGGGGCCTCCAGAACTGGACACAGTACTCAAGGTGGGGTCTTACCAGTAATTTATACAGAGGTAATACTCCCTCCATCTTTCTGCTGGTGATGCCCCTCCCTAGGCACCCAGTCATCCTGCTAGCCTTCCCCACTGTCTTATCTTACCTTACTGCTTGGCTAGCTTCAGGTCATCACAAATTATTACCCCAGGTCACTTTCCTGTTTTGTGGTTGCTAATACCTTCTCGCACAATTGGTATGTTTCTCCTAGGTTTCTGTGCCCCAAGTGCATGATTTTGCACATTTTTGCATCGAGACCAAGCTGCCATTCCCTTGACCATTTTTCCAGCTTTTTTAGATCATCTCTCATTTTTTCCAACCCCCTCCACTCTGTTGCAGATTTTTGTGTAATCCACAAACAGGCAAACATTCCCTTCCAGCCCTTCTGCAATGTCACTGATAAAGACATTGAAGAGGACCGGGCCTAGTATTGACCCCTGTGTCACTCCACTGGTCACTGTGCCTTCTCCAGAGTGGACCCCTCTTACTCCTAGTGCTTAGCCAACTTCTTACCCATTTTACTACTGTTGGACCTACTTCCAGGTTGCCCAGCTTGCTTACCAGTCTTCTATGTGGAACAATGTCAAAGGCCTTACTGAAGTCCAGGTAGACCACATCTATTGCTCTTCCCTGATCCACTTTTTTCTGGTCACCCAGTCCAATAACTTGATCAGGTTTGTCTGGCAAGACCTCCCCCCCCTGTAAAACCATGTTGCCTCTGATTCTCTAATTCATTTGTTACAAGGTATTCCCCAATCATTTCATTCAGTAGCAATTCTATTACTTTACCAAATACCGAAGTCAGGCTGTCAGGTCTGTAATTTTCTGCCTTCTCCATATTTCCACTTTTGTATAGTGGGACCAAATCTGCCCTCCTCCAGTCCCCCAGAACTTCCCCTGTTTCTAGTGATAGATTGAACGGTGCTGTCAAAGGTGCAGTCAGCACCTCCTTCAGCTTCCTCTTTATCCTAGCGTGCACCCCATCAGGTCCCATTGCCTTGTCTACTTTTAATTGCGCTAGTTCCTTGAAGACTGTCTAATCTGTAAAGGGACTAGTGTCCACATCCCTTCCTTTGACACCCTTGTCCCTTATCTGTGGCCTGTCACCTATCCCTTCCTCCATAAATACTGAACAAAAGTAATTTTTCATTATAGCTGCTTATTTTGTCATCTTCCTCACAAACCCCTCCTTCTCCTTTTATCCTTACTATCACTCCTTTGGTCTTTCTCTTCTTTCTTATACTGTACAGCTAAAGAATGTTTTATCCCCTTTTTGTACTGACTGGGCAATATTCTCCTCTGTTTGTGCATTTGCACTTCTAACTGCTCTCTCACTACCTCTCTTTGTTTCTCCTAGTAACTCTCCTTATCCCCCTTTGAGTCCTCATATGCTTTCTAAATGCAAGTTTTTTTCTCCTTACATTCTCAACTACTTCTCTAGAAAACCATAGAAGTCCATTTTTTCTCTTGCCCTTTGAAATCTGCCTGACACAGAGATTTGTTGTCTTTTCAATGGCCCCAATTATTTTTGCCCATTGTTCCTTGACTTCCTATTCCTGTTAGGGTGTTCCTGAGGGATGCTGCCATATTCTTAAAAATCAGCCCTCCTGATGTCCAGAACCCTTGTCTTAGTGTGGCTCTCTACTGGTCCAGTTCTTATATTGAACCACACCGTACGATGATCACTAGTCCCAAGGTGGCCACTCACTGTGATGTCAGCAACACTGTTCCTGTTTGTCAGTACCAGGTCCAGTAATGCCCTACCACAAGTGGGTTCATTAAGTAGTTGCCTAAGGAACGCTCCTTTCAGGGAGTCCAAGATGTCCCTACTTCTGACTGTTGCTGAAGCTGGTAGGCTCCAATCGACCTCCAGTAGATTGAGGTCCTCTACAAGCAATACCTCCACTTTGCAGGCCATCCTTTGTATTTCTTCCATCATATCTTTATCTACCTCTCCCCCTGTGCTGGAGGACTGTAGATCACTTCTGTGCAAAAAGTGTCACCCTTACATGTCTCCAGGGTGAGCCACAGTATCTCAGCTTCTCTATGCTCTCCCTGTATTTCTCTAGCTTTTATGATGTCCCTGACATAATTGGAAATACACAGGGCTAGGAAGCTCCTGTGTGGAAGATTTCACTTTTTACTGCTTTAAACTTTGGGAAGTGTTTGTGAGCGCAGGGATATCTGTAAAAACCAATGACAGCTTTGGTGATTTCCCTCAACTCATGAGGGACTACTGAATGGACTGTCACTGCATGGGGTGGTTAGGGAGACCTTTTGTGCACCCTTACAAGTGACTAACCCATCTTTTTAAAGGCTGGTTATATCTAAAGATCACTGTGTTTCAGGATCATGGGTTGCATTCCAATGCATGGCATTAATACATGGACCCTTTTTAAGGCACTGCGTCAGCGAGTGGCACAGATTAGAAAGACACAGGGCTATGAAGATCCTGTGTGGAGGATTGTACTTTATTTTCAACATTGGCAAAGGTTTGCTAGCACAGGGGTATCTGTAAAAGCATGTAGACAGCTTCAGGGGAGTTGCTGGCAGTCACAAGGGAAGAAAGAGACTTGGGCATCATCATCACCGATGATCTGAAATCATCCAAGCAGACCACTAAAGCAGTAGGTTAGGCTAGGGGGATGTTAGGGTGTATTAGTATGGGTAGCACAAGTCAGAAGAGGGAGGTAATAATCCCTATTTACAAGACACTGGTTAGGCCCCATCTGGAGTACTGCGTGCAGTACTGGAGGCCACACATTCACAAGGACATTAACTAAATTGAGGCAGTCCAGAGAAGGGCAACCAAAATGGTGTAGGGACTGCATCAGAAAATATATGAGGACAGATTAAAGGAGCTCAATATGTATACCCTTGAGCAAAGGAGGGAGAGAGGTGATAAGATCAAAACATTCAAATACCTTAAGGGAATTAACGAGGTGAAATAATCTAACATGTTTCAATGTAAGAAAATTAGCAGGACAAAAGGACACAGTATGAGATTAGATGGAGGCTGATTAAGGGGTAATGTGAGGAAGTTCTTTTTCACAGAAAGGGTGGTGGATGTATGGAATGGCCTACCTCAGGAAGTGGTAGATATGAATACAGTGCAGGGCTTCAAACAGGCAAGGGATAGGCATAAGGAAGCAATACAGATGAGTATGAATAGATAGGCCATTGACAGAGCAAAGGCCGATGGCACATTTATAAGGTAGAAAAAGAAATGGGCAGACTGGATGGGCCTTGTGGTCCTTATCTGCCATCAACCTCTATGTTTCTATGTACATGCCCCAGACCATGTGATGAAATATGTTTTATACACACCCTGTCATGCCTTAATGCTTATGTATCCAACACAGGGTTAGGGGCAGGGTCACGTTGGAGGCAGGTCTCACTGAATGCGAGAAGCATTGGTAATACATCAGCTGAGTTACAAACTCTCTTGCCAATAAAGATGGTGGAAATTGCAGCCATCACGGACACATGGGCCACCCAGTGCCATTATTGGGATTTGACGTTCCCTGTTTATAGAATATTCAGGAACTTCATCTGTCCACAACACCACTAATTGCTAAGTATTAATTCAGTCCAATTTAGTTAATAATTTGTTGTGTAAAATTTACACACCTCTGATTTCCTTCAATTCAGAAGGGATTACTGAACAGACCACCACTATATTGGGTGGTTAGGGAGCTCTTTTGTGCACTCTTACAAGTGACTAACCTATCTTTTTAAAAGCAGGTTATATCTAAAGTCCACTGTGTTTCAGGATCATGGGTTGCTAGGTAAAGCATGACGTCAGCACCTGAACCCTTTTTAAGACACCGCCTCAGTAGCCCAATCTCTGACAACCTTAGTACAAGGTAGTAGTAGTATTCATTGGAAATTTACTATGGGTTTTCATCTAAACTAAGTCAACAAGCTAATACACATCATTATTTTATGACACTTGCTAGTCTGCTTTTAAATGGTTAGCAACTCAAAATGCCACTTTAAAGGCATATCACATTACTTCTATCCACTAAGGATTACCATGCAATAAAGTGTGCCTCCTTGATAAAGTTGCCCTGCTATTTGAGTACCTTATTTACTTTTAAAATCAATCCTTTAGATATCATACTATTGCTAAATTATGGCACATAAAATAACTGAAAGTATACTGCCACTGGATGGTGAACTTGGGCTAAGATGTTCTGAATGCTGTATATACAAGAAATGGACAAATAATTTGAGCTGGATATATTCACCTGTGATAAATGCAGGACTAATATGGAATTACTTTCAGAAATTCATTGTTTTTATGATAAACTAGGAAGACTTGAACAAAGCCAAAGCAATATGGCTGCTAGGATTAAAGCACTACATTTTAGTCATGAGCTATCACCATGCCCCACCCCCGCAACAGAAGTATTAATAAGAAATAATCTAGATAATTGCTCTGAGAACAAGAATGTTGGTGTCTCTAATAAGGAAGTCCCTCTCCCTCTATCTTATACATGCAACTTATTGCCTACTAATGATTCAGGTTTAGATATCCGCAATAGGAAAAGAGACAGAGAGGACAATGAACAAGAAACTGAAATGCCAGAATGGGTCACAATAGAAACTAAACACAATTATAAAATGGGCTGAAGGGCACATGTGTTTCAACTCTCAGTCATGGATATATACACACCTCTGATCAACATATTGGAAGATATTGAACCCATTGATTCCTCCTTCTCCAGTGGTCATTCATCATCAGCTCCATCCAAAACCAAACGTTTATCAAACATTGTTCAACCTAATGAATATGAGGCCCAAACAGAGGCCCATGTACCGAATGCACACATTCTGGCCCAGTTAGGTTTGATTCCCCTGCCACTAAGTTCGGAGGCCATTCCACACAAAGTTATAACAAATGCTACCAAGGTATCCTCAGATGAGTCTGTTAGCTACCCACTTTCTGATCAAGCTAAGGTAAAATTAGCACTAAGCATGTTTCAAATGTTTAATGCCCTGTAGAAACATAGACTTTGATGGCAGATAAGGACCGCTTGGCCCACCTAGTCTGCCCTTTTCCCTACCTGCAGGATAGGCCGCAGATCCTAGTTAACCAACAGCCTATTTCTTCCTACCCTCCACAAGAATTGCCTTATGTCTGTCCCATGCATTCTTGAATTCTCCCACAGTTTTAGACCCCACAACCTCCTCAGGAAGGCTGTTCCATGCATCCACTACCCTCTCTGTGAAAAAATACTTCCTCACATTGCCCCGGAACCGCCCCCCCTCTATCTTTAAATTGTGTCCCCTTGTTCTTGCACATCTCTTTTTCTGAAAGATGCTACCCTCTTGGACTTTATTGATTCCACTGAGGTACTTAAAAGTTTCTATCATGTCCCCCCTCTCCCTTCTTTCCTCTGGGAATATTATGAACAATAGAATAGGGGACACATTGCAGTCAGGAATACATACAGAACCTATGATTTGGAATAATTCTGACCCAACAACTGAACCATCTAGCAAAAACAGTGCAGTTTACCAGGGGATCATCTCACCAACAAGGAGTTCTCCAAGGCTAATCTATGTGTTTGGAGACTCAACTGTAAAATTTACAGATAGATATACAGCTGGTGACAACAAAGAATGCTGTACCACCAGTTATTTCTCAGGAGCAAGGGTTAAGGGCCTTGAAAATATGATGCAGAACATTGTTAAGGATAGGGAACATAAGCCACTTGATATATTGCATGTCAGCACACATAATGTGAATAAACAGGATGAAACAGAAATAAAAAATGAATTTATGAGTTTGAAAGCTCTTTTACAGGTTATAAATTGTGAGGTGTCATTTTCCCAAATCCTGGCTGTTCCCAATGCAGGATATAAAAAGAATGCCAAAATCAAAAAAAAATTAACAACCAGTTTAGAAGAGGGCATGGCTTAGCTGCTAATCAAGATGCATGTGTAGTTAGCAAGCTCTTACACACACTGGGGATTTTATCTGAACTTATCCGTTACTGGCAAAACCAAGAACTATACGGAATACTGCTACGATACAATCAAGTACCAAGGTCAGACCTGTGCAATGTTGGTGATGGTTGGATTATCCACGCCACAGCAGCTACATCTATTTCTTCTGGGTCATTCCCTAATGGCAGCATGGTGGCTGGAACTCCATGCAGCATGGACTCTAATAGCATCCAGGCCATGTTCGCACAACTGATGCTAAAAGTGGACCAAGTTATTGCAGCCTCTAAT
This sequence comes from Neoceratodus forsteri, assembly GCA_016271365.2. NCBI lineage: Eukaryota > Metazoa > Chordata > Ceratodontiformes > Ceratodontidae > Neoceratodus > Neoceratodus forsteri. The sequence continues at coordinate 588,688,114 of CM057449.1, read as the reverse complement.
CAAATGACGACAACCATCCAAAATATTGAAACCCAACTCTTCCATATGGAACAGAGGGTCAGAACCCATGAGACTGCCATTCAAAAGTTGAATAAAGGTGCATGGGAACAGCACTGAATGATCCAGACAAGCCTAAACAAGGTGGACAACCTGGAGAACTGGAGTAGACAGAACAACCTCCATTTCCTAGATGTCCCAGAAGGCACTGAGAGAAATGACATGGCAGGCTTCCTCCAGCAAATCCTACCCCAATTGCTTCACATGCAAGACCAGGCCCCACTGCAAACAGAGCGGGACAACCACATGCTAGCTCTGAGGCTGAAGGAGGGAAACTGGCCCAGGCCCTTGCTAGCCAGATTTTTGGACTATAGACAAAACGACACCATACGGGGGCAAGGACCTGAGGGCTGCTGATATGGCAAAATTGTAAAATCTAACTCTTTCATGATTATTCAAAAGATCTGTCAGACAGATGCAAGGCCTACACAGAGGCCCAGAAACATCTACATAGATTGGGGGTGACTTTCTCTCTGAGGTACCCAGCCATCGTGGGTGGTGCACAATGGCAGCTTGCTGAACTTTGACACCCCGGAGCATCTAATGGATTTTTTGGAAGAAGACCTAGCCACAGGAGATGGGGTACCCTGGTCTCCCAAGGTACCAGAGGCCCAATCCTAGAGGAGCCAGTACTAATGGAGGAACCCACGCAGAATGGTTGAGAGAAGCCCAAAACCTGGCAGAAGCAGAGATGGTCTGGCCATTTCTTATTACAAACCCACAAGTGGCAAGCCCCCAGGCAGCATCAGTGTAGAGACCACCTGGTTGACAGATCCAGACCAAGGAGCCCATGGAGAGACTACCCCCCCGGAGATCTATGGATGACAATCAAGTATGACCAGGGAACAACAGATATGTTATACTCTGTTCCTCATCTCCAATCTCTGGAGCTACTGACTGATTGAGTATGGACACTGTACATCCAGAAGCCAAAGGTGAGGAGCAGGATCTTACCAACTGGGGAGAGAGGGTCCTAAAGACTACATCAGCCACGGCCTCCCCAGTGCAGAAATCCACTGTGGATGAGGTCTACAGCCCAGAGCCATCTCCAATATCCCCCCCGCCTAGACCTGCTGAAGTGGCCAGCGAGGATATATCCATCCAGGCAGACTTGAGAAAGGAGATGACTGTGAACAGATAAGTGCCTTGATGGGGTTGTAAACCCAGTTTGTTTGGGGTTGTGGGGGACTTGTTGTGGTGGAATGGGGACAGATTCACGGTGCTGCTTATGCCACAGCTGCAGGATTCCAGCATGGAGCTGTGGTAGACCACATCTTCATCCTTTCCCCCAACCCCCTTGTATTTCTTGCCTCATCTTGGCCCCAAAATTAAATGTTTATGGCCAAATGGCTAGCTTAGTGGCAGGGGACTGCAGAGTCATGTTCTTTCCTCTTTTTCTATTTCTGGAGGTCACATTGATCAAAATGTTAAGGAAAACATTTACTAATGTAGGGGCCACTCCAGCTCCAGACTGCAGGACAACTGGGCATGTTCTTGTGCCTCCTCTACAACCCAGAGTGCTCTCATCCATATATTAAAGGAAAGAGAGGTTATATATCTACAAGACCTGGTTCATGATTAAGGAGTCCCATCACCCCTCAGGTTTCCTCCAAGGCCCTCACAACTGCAACCCCACTACTCCTCAGGACTTGTCCTACCTCTAAAATGGGCTTACACCCCAGACTAGCTATGGGGGAATACAGGGGTCAACTCGAGCTACCCACAACTAAATGTGCCCCCCTCACATTTATCCAGTTCAGTGGAGGTGCCCCTTCCCAAGTCCCATCTATCTTGCTTCCTGTGTTCTCTGTCAACTCCCTCAATGTAGAAAGATAAGCAGTCATCATAATAAGGTACCAGGCAAGCTGAGGTACCCTCATGTACTCTCCCATCTACTGAGCTACCCAGTACCGCATCCTACAGTGGTTCCCCAAGATGATGGTAAATTGGTACTCATTGGTCACCTTGGTTAAACATTTGACACCCCAATAACAGTCTCCAACATTGTGGATGTGAGTTATGAATGATAGTCTCCCCCCTCTCTGACTTCCTCTGATTTAGATACCCCAAGTGGAGTTTGCCAAGGAACAGGCTTAGGAGGAAAATGAAGAACAGCAGCAGCAATATCCCCCCCCCTCCCCAAAGAGAGAAGATGGGCCCTGGGCAATGAAGATTGCAGGACCATAAATCCCTCTACTCCCTGAGGTTTTGGGCACAGGCCCATGCATATAGTTTTAGTTATATAGTGAGTAATGTTATGTTTTATCATGATATTGTGTAAACTGATTACCCTGTGGTACTGCCTAACTGATAGCTTGAATGCAATAGTGTTCCCACAAGGGACAATTGGCATGGATATGTCACTGGCTGAAGCTGGAGGACTAGGTTTGACTTTAGGCCCCCTTCTGTTGCTGACACCCTACATACATGAACTCTGTAGGACTCGAAATGGGTGAATTTTTGTGCACAACCTGGAATATGAGAGAGCTCAATACACCCGTTAAAAGGAATTAAGTGATCTTTCATCTAAAAAAGTTAAAACCAGACCTGGCCTTTCTCCAGGAGACCAAAATAAACCAGATGGACCATGCAAGATTATGAAGGGAATGGGTGGGGCAGGTTTTCCACTTTAAGCCCCAACACATAAAAAAGGGGTGACTATTTTGATCAATAAGAGATTGTGGTGGACACCCACAAGTACAGAGAGTGATCCATTGGGCCATTGGGTTCTGCACCTGATGGATATATCACAAGGGTCCATATTGCTGGGGAACATGTATGGTTCCAACATAGATGACCCTGGGTTCTTACATGCTCTGGCTCAGAAAATAGAAGTTTTGGCCCCAGCACCCACCCCAATCCATCTCCGTGGGGATTTTAACATCACCCTGGAGTCCCTTTTTGACAGTACAAGCTATATAGAGCCACATAGTATAGATTCAGCCAGCCTCTGGCAGCTGATGGATGATGTGGGGCTAGTTGATATATGGCGGATGATCCACCCTCGAAACCATGACTACTCCTTCTATTGCCCAGTGCATGGCTCTTACAACTGCCTAGACTACAGACTGACATCTCCATAGCTAACCCAAGCATCTCTGGGATCAGAGATAACCCCTATGGTGATATCTGATCATGCCCCTGTACAGTTACATCTTTTGTGGTGCCCCTCACCACAAGCCTCCCCATCCTGGAGAGCATATCCACTCCTTCTCAGGGACCTGAGGTTTGTGAAATGGGTGAAAAATGCCACCTCCTTTTTTTCAAGAAAATCTATAGCTGACACCAATGCTGGGAACACATGAGAGGTGTTTAAGGTGACACTCAGAGGCTGTATAATAGGGTATGCAGCAACCAAAAGGCGAGTGAGGGAGAAGCAGCTGTCCGACCTGGAGGCCAAACTCAAGACAGTTGAACAGTGCATCAAAGCTACCGACAATGCTAATATACAATCACCACTTGGCTGTGAGATACTGTGCTAAGAATGGACATCAATGATATACTTACCCATAAGGTCAAGAGCTCCATCTTAAGATTGAGACATAAATACTGGGAGGTGGGTGAAAAAGGGGGTAAAGTTTTGCATTATAGGCTAAAAAAACAGCAGGCCAAGAGACTTATAGCAGGTCTGCATGATGCCAAGGGACATATCCAAACTAAAAATCAGGAGATTAATGGAATAATGAAGAAGTCTTATGGTGCCCGGTACACCTACTCCCACCTCCCCCAACCTCCCAGAGGTAGATGCCTTCTTGGCCCCTTTGGCTATCTCCCACATCACAGCTCAACAGGTGACCCAACTGGATGCACCCATAACCAAGCAAGAGGTGGTTGAGGCTTTAGGTACACTCATGGTGGGTAAAGCCCCAGGGGGATAGGTTCCCAGTCAAGCTATGGAAACATCTTTTCTCAGCAATCACATCCCCGCTGAGTTTGGTATACACTGAGGCCCTGGAAGTAAATAAATTTCCACACACTCTTAGGGAAGGGGTGATAACTATTCTCCCTAAGAAGGGGAAGGACCTGACCCTCCCAACCAGTTACAGACCAGTATCCCTGATTAATGTGGACAGCAAAATTTTGCTAAAATCCTTTCCCTTAGGCTTAGCACCTTCCTACCCCAGCTAATGCACCCATCACAGGGGGGTTTTGATCCTGGAAGGTACAGTGCGGATCACATCAGATCCTTAATTAACATTGCCACAGTAGCCCAGTCCCTCCAAGCACCAGCACTGGTACTGGCTATAGATTTAGAGAAAGCTTTAGATTTCTTGTAATGGAACTATTGGCAGTCAGTGCTGACATATATGGGGTTCAGGGATAAGTTCCTAGCTTGGATTCAGGCCCTGTACACAGCTACCACTGCAAAAATCCTTACAAACTCCCTTTTATCTGACCCCTTCCCCTTGGGTAGAGGGACCAGGCAAGGGTGCCCCTTATCCCCACTTCTCTTTGTGCTTGCAGTTGAGCCCTTGACTGAAGCCATCAGACAGCATCCACTAATCCAAGGAGTCACCATAGGGAAGAACGGCTATTCCTTCTGATGTATGCAGATGACCTGCTGGTTCCCCTAGCTGACATTAGAGTATCCATCAGCCCCCTGCTGGGCCAGTTCACCCACATGTAGGGGCTGAAGGTTAACCAGAACAATACAGAGGTGCTACCCTTAAATGGGATATGTGAGAAGACAATGGTCACCACACACAACCTGCAGTGGGCATCAGACAGCATCATGTACTTATGCATCCGTTTCGTCAAAGACACCTCTCGCCTACGGGATCTCAAACTTAAACCCCTTCTTACTGGGATAAGCATGAATTTGCAATATGGAAGCTGCTTCATCTTACTATGGCAGGGAAAATTGCCAACATCAAGATGGTGACATCTCCCAAACTTCCATATATCATCTCCCATCTGGAACTATATCTCCCCCCTAGGTGGTATAATCAAATAGCCAGACTCATTGGTAATTTTATCTGGGAATGGAAGAAGCCCAGGTACAGCCGCAACAATCTGAGGGCACATTGAAAGTTAGGGGGTGGAACCTCCCTTGGTTCGAGAGATATACTATGGCCTACCGCAAAGCACAGACCCTCTAATGGATCTATCCCCACTCTCCCCACTCTCACATGTCTACACAACGGCTCCAGATAGAGGAGGCACAGGCAGGCCTACCAATACTGTCCTCTCTACTTTATGGAAACCCAGTGTCAGCTCCCCCTTGCAGTTGCTTATAATAATTTGTGTGGTGTGGGGGGCTTAGCACCTTGCATTAAATATTGGTTAATTTTGTGGCACTTTTAATGTTTGCAGTGCCATCACTCATGTGGGACTTGCTGTTCTGGGTATGTAGCGATTTATGGATTCGGCGAAATGTACTCGCTCTTATGCAAGTCGCCGTTCCATTTTTGCTATCTTGAGATGGAACCACAGCTGAAAGCTTGAGAGAAGGATCAAAAAATATATAGATGACCATTTAAACTAAGTAATAAGGGGAGAGATAAAATAAACATGGTCTTGGATAAAAAGGGAAGTGTGAATGGTTAAACAAAACAGTGCCAAAACTCGGAACAGACTTATTGTCATCTGTCTACATGCCAGAAGCTTAAACTTAATAAAAAGGTGAAATTGGAGCTTCTTATGCATAAAGACAATATAGACATTTGTGCCGTGTCAGAAACCTGGTGGCACGAGCACATGGTTTGGTGTAGAATTATACCAGGCTACACTCTACCACAAAGACAGCCTAGGCCAGAGATGCAGGGGGTGGCATTTTATGTCAAGGAATGCATTGTAAGCTCAGTATGCATCCCATCCAATACACCCTTTACAAACCATGAGTTACTATGGATTAATGTACTTGGATGTAATAATAAAAAACATTTACTCTGCTGTATATTATAGGCCACCAAATTAGCCCACAGGTGTAGATTTAGTGTAAATCAAGACTGGGAGAAATGGCTAGTAAGGGTTACATAGTTATCATGGGAGATTTTAACTACCCCAGTACTGAATTGTTGAGCTTTTCAGCAAAGACTTCAACAGAAAGTAGTCTTATAGACACTTTGCTGGATTTGGGCCTGGAACAACTAGTAAGAGAACCAACAAGGGGCACAAATACATTAGCCCTTCTCCTGACAAATGTCACTGAGATGGTGAATACTGTGAACATTAGGGATACTTTGGTAATGCTGAACACTACATGATTGAGTTCACTCTCAGTTGCCATATAAAGAATGATAATGGAAAAACCATATAATGAAATTATAATAAGGCAAATTTCCACAAAACTAAAGAGGAATTTTCAAAATGGCATTGGCAAACTGAGTTCAAAACCAAAGGTATGGGGGGGCGTGGCTTGGACGCCGAAAGATATGTCCGCTTAATATCGTAGCTCGAGCACCAGCTAAGCCATTTTGTGGGAAATAATCTGGCATCCAAGACTAATTTCACTTAAAATAACCCCAATACGTCTCCGAGAAGCCGCAAGGGTCGGTCCGGCGAGGTAATATTTGCGCTCGGGGTGCGGTGAGTAGTCTAAAGATGACGGTTCCATGCATGACTTGATCGGCCATAGATAGGACGCACACTCTCTACATTCAAGGGGATTAACGCTAATGTCATAATACAGGTCGGTGCCTGACTCGTTCTCTCCTGCTGTTGTAAATACTCAGACTCAGCTCTGAGACGTGGAGGAAAGTAAGCTGCGACGAGCCTTACCTGTACGCCTTTCCCCAGGGACTTCGCCATCACAACCTATACGTGGCATGCCCGCCATGGCCTCAGAGCCCTCTGCGCACCCACAGGATGTTCACTCCTCCCTACAACATATAAATGTCTTTGCTGGAAACACTGCTGTCTAGGGTCGATTCTTTATCGACTACCCTCGCTGGTACTGTAGCCGAGGTACATGTCCTAAAAGACAAAGTCAATGTTGTGGAGCAGAAGACTGAAAGCCTAGAGTCAAGCCAAGCCAAAATTCTGCCATGTCTCCAGGACCATGAGAGCAAGTTAGCTACTTTGTGGCAAAGGGTGGAGGACCAAGAAAACTGCAGCAGACAGAACATAAGGATTTTGGGCATTCCTGAGGGATCGGAAGGGGTGAATGTGGAGCATTTTTATAAATGAGGAAATCCCAAAGATGCTTGGGGACAGGTGGTACAGGCCAATAGATGTTGAAAGGGCACATCAGGTTCCTGGGGGCCCCCGACTGAGGAATTCTGTGCCACGACCCATAGTTGCCTACTTTCTAAGATATTCCACGAAAGAGCGAGTACTGCGAGCAGCTAGGGAATTGGAGGAGATGATGTGGCAGGGGACAAAAGTTTCTTTCTACAGGGATTTCTCTGCTGAGGTGGCAGCTTGGAGGAAGGCCTTGGCCCCTGTTAAAAAGGTACTGATGCACGGCTTCAGATATGGATTTTGTCAGCTCGCTTACCTGGCTGTGTCAAAGGAGGGGAAAGAAATAGTGGCAGAATTTCCCCACTAGGTTGAAATCTGGATCTCTAAGAACTGGCCACGCTTGCCTATAAAAATTCCTTCTTCCAGGAAGCTTTGGTGCCCTGACAAGCATGGTAGGAACCCAGTTAATGGCAGCAGCATCCAAAGGGACCAAAACAGAAGGCGGACGATTCCTCCAGGAAATGGATCCCCTAGCCCTTCTCAATCTCGGCAAGCTGCTACGGAGAGCTCAGGAAAAGTAGCCAACCATCCAAGGGTCTCTGATGATTCCTCCTCCATAAAGCCTCCTCGGGACACTGGTTCTGTGACTCGGAAAAGGCACCGGTCCAATAGTGACTTGGACTCCACAGGAGGCCGAGAAATGGCACCTTCTGCCAAGCTAACCAAGGATAAATCCCTTGACATGGTGCAACCTGGCCCAGCAGATATACCAGATGAGACTATAATGGAAGCAGTGGAAATGGGATCCTGGGCCGATTATTTGCCAGATGCAGAAGAACTCACAGCTAATGCTGCACTCCCTATTAAACCAGGAACACTGTCTTTTGTGGAAGCTCTGTCAAAGGATCTGCAGGGCACAACATAGAACCCCTCTTGAATGGCAGAGCTCCCCCACCAGACTGAATGATATAAATAGCCTTCTTTGATATTATTATTCAATGGTGCAGGGAGATTAGTTTCTCCCCCTTTCCCTCCTGCTAACGCTGCATTTTGGGTGTTTTTGTAAAGGGGGTTAGGGTATATATTTGTAGAAATTAAAGCAAGGCATGGCGGGCTTTGGGAGCTACAAAGTGTAGTCACCCCGCCTGAGAAGCTATACATGCAAGGACTTCCCAGCATGGCTGCCGGTGATACATGGGAATACCATTTGTTTAGAGGTCCTCCCCCACTCCAACTGGCATTGCCTCTGTTCCAAGGGATCCCTCTTAGAGCATGCATCAGTAGAGAGGGCTGCAGGGCATCAGGGTGGCAGACAAGTAAAAGCCTTGCATAAAATTTGCCCCTTCCACCACTCTTCCCCCCCTTCTTTTTGTCTCCAGACTTGGATGCCCCACCCAATCTTATACTGTGGGTGGTATATATGATGTAATACTGATTAAACATGGCTGGGGTCTGAGCTGCGAGCAGCTGAACAGTTCTACCCCTTTCTTCCACATTCGAGCCTTTGGCTAGCACGGCGGAGTGCTTACCCTTGCATCTGGCAAGGGAATAGTACCATTGTGCATACACCAAGTCTCGTTAGCTTATTGCTTGTTATTTTTTGATATATTGTACCTGATTTTTGTACATAATAGGAATTACAGTATCACTGTTCAACCCACAGTTTAGGGGTATCTTTAAAAGTTATATAATACCTGTTGGTTTAGAGTGTGGTATATTCACTCCTGTTTGTATTTCCTTCTTTGCTACTAGGTCATTTGTGTCGCATTCTACTTGGCAAACTCTCCTGGTCTTTCTTCTGCTGAACACCCTTTCATACCTCAAGTACCTTGACCACTTATCCTACCATACATTCTTAGGATCCCTGAGATGAGTACTTCTTTCTTTCTTTAAAACCTCAGCATAGCAGAGCCATACTCCAGAATGGGGCTTAAGCTCATATCCTGGAATGTGAAGGGGCTAAATCACCCAACTAAACGAAATATTGTTCTTAAACACCTTCACCCTTTTCAGGTGGACATTGCATTGCTCCAAGAGACGCATCTTACTGCAAAGACAGTCGATGGCTCAAAAAGGCGTGGGTAGGGACAGTAATCACTAGCTCGGCCAAAAACAAGTCCAAGGGAGTGGCCATTTTGATCAAAAAGTCATGTCCATGGATGGTTGATAAAACAATCACAGATGCTCATGGTCGTTGGATAGGGGCTAGGTTCTCCTACCCGGGGGGGGGGCATGCGGTGTTAGCAAACATCCATGACCTGAACACGGACTCTACCAAGCTATTCCTAGATCTCAATCGCACCTTGGAATCCCTCACCGAGGGCTACCACAATAGCCCAATTATGATAGGGGGGGATTTTAATTTGGCCTTGGATATATTTTTGGATAAGTCTAAGCCCACCCCACAAACCCATCCTAAGGCAGTGGGCATACTACTGGAAATGATGAGGGAATGGGGTATGATAGATGTCTGGTGGAGAGACCACCCCATGGGAAGGAACTACTTTTTCTTTTCGATGGTGCACACAACTTACAGCCGCATTGACTTCTGGCTGGCGAACGTGTACGCAGCCCAGGATATCGTAGCAACTGAGATCAAGGACATCCTAGTATCGGACCATGCTCCTGTTTCCTGTACCCTCCTACCTGCAGGGCAATGGGGCTCTGGCACCAGGTGGCGCTGCAATCCCTTATTGATCAATGATCCCTCCTTTCGGAAAATGGTCCAAGATGCCGCCCGGGATTTCTTTGCACATAACAAACTGGGGGAAATGTCTGCAGCCATGGTTTGGGAGGATTTCAAAGCCATGTTAAGGGGGCATATTATAGCTTTTGTGGCTCAGGAAAAACAGGGAGCGAAAGGCGGAGCTCACTGGGATCCAAGCGGAACTCTCAGCCAGGGAATCACAGTTTAAGATAACTACTGCTGGGTGTCCTGACACAACCAAACTCCGGGAGATTGTCGGGATAAAATATCAGATAAACACTATACTCCATCAACAAGTTGAGTGGCATATGACTAGGATTAAACATACATATTGGGAGGGTGAGGATAAGAGTGGGAAACTATTGGCATATCAACTGAGGAAGCAGCAAGCCGCTTCTCGTATCCATGCCCTTAGGACTGCCAATGCGGAGACAGTTACGGACCCCAAGCAAATTAATGAGTGCATGACACAATATTATCTGGAATGTGTAGTACGGTATGGGCTGCACACCCATTGGCTCATGCTGTGAACCAATGGGCGTGCATCCCTACCGAGCTGTCAGTCAGCGGGCGTCGGGACGGCAGGCAGGTGGGGTGCTGCCACCCGCTGACTGACCGGGGGGGAGCGGGGCGGTGGGGCTCAGTAGGTGGGTGGAGAGGGGGGGTACACTAGACCACCAGGCTAATAGGTTGTTTTTTATGTTTTACATATGCCAGCGATCTGGCAGAGTGTGGTCCACTGGACCACCAGGGATATTGGTGGTGGGGATTTAAACAGATGCCCATGATCGGGCAGTGATCGGTCCACTGGATCACCAGGAATATTGGACAGGGGGGTTTATTATACCGATGCCCGTGATCGGGCACATAGCGGTCCACTGGACCACCAGGGATATTGGAGGGGGGGTTATTATACCGATGCCCGCGATCGGGCACATAGCAGTCCACTGGACCACCAGGGATATTAGATGAAGATTTTTGTTTTAGACAAATGCCCGTGATCGGGCTGCAGGGGGCGTCGGTCCCTGACGGCTGCTGCCTGGCAGGGCACCAGGCGCAAGTCGTCGGGGATCGGTGCACCTGCATGCTAATGGGATGCAAATGGGGCCATAATGACATGCAAATGGCCCCATGTGCACTTTGCATAAATTATGGACCCATTTGCATGTCTCCTTTTGAATATCGCAGGTGCTGTGAATGACGCAATGGCACTTGCGCTAGCGCATCTCCATGCTCCACTCTGGCCACTTGCGCTGGTGCAGTGCCACTGCGCCATGCACAGTGGGGGTGGCCAGGGTGCGATATTCAAAGCTGCTGAGCCATAGTGCAGTTCCGCTGAATATCGCCCAGGCCACACCGCTGCGCAACAAAGTTGAGCTGCGCCCAGGCTTGCGCCAAAGCCTGGTGCAGTTTGAATATCCGGGCCCAAGTATTTAAAATATGCCTGACAGAGGCTGAGCTGCACTTAGAAGTGGTCTGTTTGTATTTCTGATATGTTCCTATGTTGCAGTATTGCGCGACACTTAAGAGAAGAATTTGTGTGGATTTAAGGAAAGACTCAGGCCTGCTAACTATGTGAGCCTATAGCTTAATGGTTAGAGCACTGAAATGGCATACCTGGGGTCTGAGGTTCAATTCCCAGTGCACCACATTTTTTCTTTCTCATTTCCATACTTGATTTAAAATATGCCTGTCAGAGGCTGAGCTGCACTGAGAAGTGGTCTGTTTGTATTTCTGATATGTTCCTATGTTGCAGTATTGTACATCACTTGAGAGAGGAATTTGTGTGGATTTAAGGAAAGACTCAGGCCTGCTAACTATGTGAGCCTATAGCTTAATGGTTAGAGCACTGGAAAGGCATACTAGGGGTCTGAGGTTCAATTCCCAGTGGGCCACACTTTTCCTTTCTCATTTCTATCCTTGATTTAAAATATGCCTTGCAGAGGCTGAGCTGCACTGAGAAGTGGTTTGCTTGTATTTCCCATAAAGTACTGAAATAAGTTTTAAACAGAAATAATCCAAACACTAATTTAATGAGTTTGCCAGTTCTTGCACAAGAAGGTTATGCTATATACAAGCATGCTGAAAGCATAGTATACAGTTAATATCATTACTTGTGTTCAATATTGCTATTCCTTTTTTGTGTTCTTTATTTTCTGAAACATATGTTTTGTTTTATTCGATTTTCTGAAACCTTTGTTGTTTTATGGTTAGCATTACATTTTATTATGGTTTATATTTATGTAAATTAGTAGTACTAAGAATTATTGTACAGGGATAAATAAAATATATTTTTTTAGATATATCTGGGTGTGACACAAAATGATTTACCATTATCCTAGAACTTGCATGCAACAGGTATAAAACAAGGTTTGAGCCAGTATTTATGCAGATTTTATAATATGGGTCCAAGGCATGGCTAGGTGGCCATAATAAAAATTGGTATTCTGACTGTTGTTATGACATTTTGGCAGGGCAGTGATTATCTTTGTGAGGTGTTAAATTTAATACAGGTTGCCACCAGGGGGCCGGAGTCTGCCGCACTTGTTGCAGTAGATGCCGAAAAAGCATTTGACTCCATTGAATGGCATTATCTATTCTTTGCACTCCCAAAGGTGTATTTCAAAAATGGGTTTGCAGTTTATATTCCTCCCCCAAAGTCAGAGTTTTAGTAAATGGAGTTTTACCTGAACCTTTGTTCCCTATTTTGGGGAGTAAGACAGGGCTACCCATTGAGTCCTTTGCGCTTCTTGATTGCTATGGAACTATTAAGCTCTGCTTTGTGTCAACATCACGAGATCCATGGTATTTTGGTGGGGAATCAAATCAATCCTTCTCCACCCTGCTTTACAGGGACAACCCGCTTCTGACTCTGTTTAAAGTTTAATCTTCCTTGCTGGTCCCTTGGGAGGTTCTTGACTCCTTTGGAGCCTTTTTGGAGCTGAAGATCAACTGGTTCAAAACTAAAATTTTACCACTTTATAAAGCAGACTCCACTTGGGCATGGATGGGACCTCAAACACTTAAATGGGCTCCTGAAGGAATCCAGTATTTGGGGATGCATATTTCTGCTGACTTACAGGACATGTGTCAAACAAATATTCAGGATATATAAGAGCCATCTTAATGGCAGATATGACCAGATGGGTCAAACTACACCTTACACTCCATTGTAGGATTGCTGCTATTAAAATGAAGGCCTTTATGAAACTTTTTTATTGTCTTAGTAATTTGGCTATCTCCATTCCTTTGGGGCTATGGAATAAATTGGACTAACTGTTCTCGAATTTTATTTGGGAGGGTTAAATACCTCATTTTGGGAAAAAAAAACCTGTGAGCTCTTACCACAGTGGGCAGTTGGAATCTGCCCTGGCCATTGACTTATCATTTGGCTAACAGTATTAGATAGTCATTGTATTAGATTAATCTGAATCCTAATCAAGCTCCCTTTTGGGTGCATTTTGAAAAGGCCATACTGGGTGATTTACCATTAACAGTATGCTTGAGAAATCATTTGCAGTTGTCAAATCAAGCTACCCTACTGTGCTATTCACCAGACAGGTATGGAAGAAAATGACCCAATTGTTATTTATTTAGTTTTTGTTGACCGGGTAAGTGCACTAGACAAATCCTGCCTATTTTCTGGCATGACCCAGGGGAGGGGGATACAGATGAATGCCAACTGATCTTGAACCAGATTAAGCTGTTGGTGGTATTTTTAGTGAATGAGGGAAATTTGGCCAGGACACCAGGGAAATTCCCCTACTCTTTTCAATAAGTGCCATGGGATCTTTAACATCCACCTGAAGTACCACCAATCCAGGCAGATGGGACCTCGGTTTTAACGTCTCATCCAAAAGACGGCACCTCAGAAGTGCAGCACCCCTCTCATGCTGCACTACAGTGTCAGTACTGGGACATTAACCCAAGTGTCAGATGTGGGAACTGAACCCACAGCCCTCTGATCTCCCAGCCTCAGATATGTGAATGTGCTACCTACTGAGCCACTGACACTGAACTGTTATGTTGGAATCATAGGTATCTTGGGCCATATGAACCCTTGTTGAATAACCCGAGAATACAAATAGGTGATTCTAAGATTTTTTATCCACTTGAGCATCACAGGGTTTATCCTTGGTGGGTGATTTGTTTGACCCTGAAAGTGGCCTACTTAGATCTTTCTCCCAACTACAGGCTGCATTTAACTTGTCTGCATGGGAATTATGGAGATACTTGCAACTAAGACATATACTCACTTCATGGGTTAAAAGGGAAAACCTGATGGTTCAAACTGATTTAACTAAAATATGCACACTTGGTTTTCTCTAGCTTGGGGGAATACAAGTGTGCTGTATAAACTTTTGCAAAAAGCTCCCCCCCAGACTTGGAAAAGTGTTGATTAAAATGTGCTGATGAAATACAGGTCTCATTGAATCACAAAAAATGGAATCAGTATTGGACTAAAGCTCATCGAGCTTCCCCTGATCCAAAAGTTCAACTTATGCAGAAGAAGATCCTGATTAGATAGTACAGGACTGCAGCAAAACTATGGAGTAGGGGTTTATCCCCTTCAGACCTCTGCTGGTGGTGCAACACTGCCCTGGGTACTCTTTATCATATATTGTGGGATTGCTCTCCAGTGAAAATTTGGTGAAGAGATATTTTCGGATCACTTGAGCATGTGTATAAAGGTATTTCAGTCTCCCTCCTTTAGGATTCTAGGGGATCCCACACTGCTGTCTCTCCAACACAGAGAATTCAGAGTGGTACTTTACACTGCTGCACTAGAAGTGAAGTGGCTTCTTATTCAATGGATGTTGGATATTTTCCCCTCCTAATCACAGTGGTCACAAGCAATGATTAAGGCTGTCTCCTTTCAATAGGTATTATTTTGGAGAAGGAAGGCCCTTCCAAAATTTTTCTAAGCATGGGATGTTTGGTTAAATTCCATTGGGATGGGTTCATAAGATATGGTTATTTGATGTTTTGTAATGGTTTGTTTAAGTTCTCTCCTGATGATTTGTATTGTTTCACCCAGTAAGATGTCAGTGTGTATATATGATGCCTTTTCCTTATTTAGTTACCAGTTTTTACAAGGACTGGATGCTGCCACGTTAAGAGTATTCTTGATTACTATAGTTAAGGGACACTATGATTATGAGTTTAGATAACATGCTCCTATTTAGTTCAAAGAAAGGTTTTAAGAAACCCCAGTACAAAGGGTATCTCAGTTGTCACAGTTAAACACTTTATCACCTGTACCACCTCCTTTGCGGTTTATGGACTCTGGTGTCCTGCGGCCATGTGTATATTGGACAGACAACAAGAATGCTTAAGGAACACCTGCAGGAGCACTTCAGAGCTTTAAGGAATAATAATTTGCAACACCCCATAGCTAGATGTATCCGTGATGCAGACAATAAGGAGGAACACAACATTTTCTATATGGGAATAGATCATGCACCATAAAAACCCCGGGGGGAGGGGGCAGGGAGAGAGTGCTAGACCAGAAAGAGTTGAGACTGATCTTCAGTTTGAAAACATTGCAACCCAATGGATTTAATGATGTAATGGACTGGAAACCTTTTCTGTAAATTTTGGTTTAATGGAATAGGACTATTGGCGTATTACAATAGATCAGTTAGGGTGAACATAAAACTGTAGTTCTGTAGTAGTTTTTTTTTTTTATTTGCATAGGTAAAGCACATCTAAAGAGTGGATTAGAACATAGTGTAGGGTGGGACGTAGTTCACATGAGTAGCAAAATTAAGTAATTCACCTTAAATTGGTTTAATTGCACACATGTGGACTTAAGTAGAGCTTTCCAGGCTGCATGGTCTCCATATTACTCATTAAGATGGATTTTTTATGATTTTTTTTTTCACAAAAAATATTTTTTTATAAAAATATTATTTTTCAATATATACAGGTTGTACCATGATTGTTAAGCACTTTAGAACATGAATAATATATATAAAACCATTTTAATTAACACATTAAGCATTAGTATGTTAAGTGATTCAGTGGTTGCCTTGGAGGTTTATAGGGAAAGCATGGTTAAGTGCTGGTGCAATTAAAGGTTCATGAATTAATATTGTAAATGTTTAATTGGTAACACATGATTATATGAACTATAAGAATCGATGATCCACAGCTGAACCATACACTTGATGAAGAGGTCTTTGTGGCCTCAAAACACTGGGCTGTTTGTACTTTATTGGTATGTGAACCATTACATTTTGTTTTAAAAATGTGTAAAGATGACACTTTGCTTTTCAAAATATATAAAACAAATATATATTTTTTTAATGCTTGCCTGGAATGCTGTATCTTGATTCTTCTTATGGGTTTAGATATTCCTTGTTACATTATGATGAAATGTGTTTTTATTGGTGGATGTTTTTAATGTACCACAGTTGAAGAGACTGTTGTCCTTTGCATTCATCTCCAGTCATGTGATTCTCTTCCTTTCAAATGACTGATTGTTATTTGTTATGAAGGTAATTTTTATTGTGATTTTTTTTTATTATTTGAAATACTTAATAAAATGTTTATATACAAAAACAAAATGGTAGACTACACACCTTCTCTCAAAGGACAGGTAGATGGTGGAACACACTACCTGAGGACGTCATGCTGAGTAGTAGTATAGATCTGTTCAAATAAAAACAAGGCAATTATCTTTCAAACAAAAGTGCAGGTTAGGCCCACTGATGTAGGTGGACAGACAAGATGGGCATTTTTACCTCCTTCAGTCCAAAAACCCAATACAATACCCACTATAATAAAGATCCACTCCAAGCTGCCCTGGTAGCATGGAGGGCTGAAGCACCGTGCCTTACCTGCCATGACCCTGGTGACTTGGGATCAGGCATGATCTCGGGGCATCGGGGGTCTGCTGGCAGAGGAGGATCAAGCATCAGACAGACAGCTCTCCTCCTCTGGGGAGAGGTTGGAGAAGCACTCACTGCTTAA
Organism: Neoceratodus forsteri; assembly: GCA_016271365.2. Taxonomy (NCBI): domain Eukaryota; kingdom Metazoa; phylum Chordata; order Ceratodontiformes; family Ceratodontidae; genus Neoceratodus; species Neoceratodus forsteri. The sequence continues at coordinate 588,671,253 of CM057449.1, read as the reverse complement.
CCAACCCCCCTGGTGGAGGCTTTTGGCTGTTGCAGCTGAGGCTTAAACGTTCAGGGAGGTCTGCCAGACGTGAGTGCTTGTCCCCTTACATCATTGCACACCTCACATCCCAACAACAATGGGGGAAAAACAGTACTCCAGCCATGGCAGGATGATGCCAATCCATGCCAAAGCCCCAGCCAGCTACTGAGCAATTACAAATTAGTGTTGTACTCTCATTGACATCTTTTTTGATATATACATTGTCCCCTAACTCCAGTTATTGGTAGACATAAGGCTTGTTAAAGCTGCAGTGTTATCCTATGGGAATTTTCATGTTTTCTTTTATGGCCCAACATTGTTTTGGGGGGTATTATGTGTTAGTGTTGTAGTACGCATAAAAAACATTTTTTCATAAATAAAATCCCCCTCAACCCCACAGAAGTGATGGAGATACGGCTTGTAAAAACTGCAATGTCATCCTAATGGAATGTTATTTATTATTTTTGTTGTTCTTGTTGTTGTTAATAAGGCCCCTAAACATTTGGCGGTATTATGCATTAGAGTTGCAGGACTCATTGAGTCTTTGGTTTTTAATACCTAGATTCTCCCTTAGCTCCACAGAGTGCTGGAGCTATGGCTTGCTAAAGTTGCAGTGTTATCCTAATGCATTTTCATTTTTTTAATCATTATGCTTTTTTACATGACCCCTATTTTTTAAGGGGGGAATTATGTGTTAGTGTGGAGTTACTCACTGAGACATTTTTCATACATAGATTCTCCCTTAACTCCACATAGTGACAGAGTTATGGCTTGTTAATGTTGCAATGTTATCCTCTGAGAATTTTTATTTTTTAATTGTTATGAGTTTTTCATGGCCCTCATTTTTTGGGGGGTATGTTCTACTGTTATAGTACTCATTGAGACCCTTTTTTCATATATAGATTGTTCCTTAACTCCAAATATTTATAGATAGAACAACTTGTTAAAGTTGCAATGTTATCCTAAGGGAATTTTAATGTTTAAATGTTTTATGTTTGTTATATGACCCCTGAATTCTTTTGCATGTTATTATATGTTAGTGTTGTGGTACTCATTAAGACCTTTCATTTGATTTGTATATTGTCCATTAACTGTAAGTATTGATGTAGATATGGCTTGTTAAAGTTGCATTGTGGAAAAACACTAGGGGTGGGATATTCAGACTGCACCAAAAAAATGCGCAATAACAGGAACAGGCACAAGTGAAGTGCACCCCTGTGCAACACGTGCGATATTCAAACAAAGCGCAGGCCAAGATGCGCTTGTGCAACACACCTGAATATCGTGCCAACTGAGCCATGGCACAACCAAAGATGCACAGTGGAGCAGGGCCGATGTGCAGTAGCACAACCAGTGATGCGCAGGGACAGGGACAAGATGCAGGGGTGCACCACCCATGGAAGCCATGGGTGGAGGAGTATGCAGCAGGACAGACAGACCCACCTCCTCCCAGGCACCCCATGAACTGCACAACCAGAGGTGAGCTGGATGGACCACCAGCCTATGAACACCAGCACTGAATCAACAGTCGGGGCATGGTGCCCCAGCACACTCCCCAGGCAAGCAGTGACCGCAACACAAGGAGGGCCAGCCTCCCCAGTGCCACCCCACCCCACCAATGCAGAGCACTTTCTGTACAGCGATCCCCAGACAACCGGCCCAGAAGCAGCACCCAGCAGTGCATGGCACCAAACGCATGCCACCACCAACACCATGACAATGCAACCCTGTGCACCATGGAGCCATGCAAGGCAGACGCACTATGAGCACCCTGCAGTGGGCAACACCAGCCACTGACACAACAACTGCATACACAATGACCCCCTGCATGGCTCCCCCCCATGGCACAGCAGAGATGTCGATCTTGCAACAGTTCCCAAGGGACCCCGCATCGACAAGGCCTGCCCTGGACAACACCATCAGCAGGACAGCACCCTGCACACACACCCATGCACACACCCTGTCCCAGCACTGGCACCAACAGACAGCACAGCCATTCACTGTGGTGCATGGAGGCATGCGCCACACAGGATGCGACACAGGGCACGGATAAACCCCCACCATGTCCCAAGGGTACCCTGACACAGGGCCACAAAAGCAGGGCAACAGATGCTGCTGGTGTGTGTCCACTGATGCCGTGTACCCATGGCCTGCACCCCACCATGGCATAGGTGAACTAGCCATCGGGTGCATGCACTATGAAGCCGTCTGCCGCCAGCATGCAGCCGGAGCACAAGTGACAGACAGTAGAACACAGACACCACAACAGACACCAGAGACAGCATGGAGGGGTACAACAACAACATAGCCCACAATGTCACCCAAGGCAGACGTGCACCATACTGGTGACAGGATGCAAGCCACCATGGCGCCGTGCCCAGAATGTGGCTGGCATGGACAGCCACCATTGACACGCCAACAGAACATGCGTACCACAGACATGCTAGGGGCCCAGCTGCACGGGACATGGACAGACTGACAGGGGCATCAGGGACACAGCACATGCACCAGGGACCACTGCACACAGGCATCCAGTGCACAAGGAACAACACACATACCACAGACAGGAACCAAGTCCCCAACCCACACCATTAATGGGCCATGCAGGACACACACATGCCCAGTCCTGCACCACCCAGACACCATGTACACCACTGCAGCAAAGCACCATATGCCCACTGCAAATCAGAGACCACCACAGTTGTCATATCAAACTAGAATGTATTGCAAAGGTAAACTGTACTAATAACATATCAAACAAAACTATGTACAAAGTGGGGGGAGGGATGGGCCACAAACCAAATTGGGGTGGGCAAGGGGTAAGTGGGTACAACAGGGAGTGGGATAAAGGGGTGTGAAAGACAGTTCAGGGTGGAATGTACATCACGTGTGCCACAGACCCTACTGGCAGCCCCTCTCTTCACTCCGGTCCCTGTGGCACCGATGATGCCTCCTACGTCCACCATGTTCCATTCCCTGGAGCAGCTCCAGAGTAGCCTGGGTCACCTGTAGTAGCACCTGTATGTGCCGCTCCAGGTTAGTCCAGCATTGTCCACCTAGGACAAGGGAGCAGAGTCAGTACGCATGACTGGCCAGACCCCTGCAGCCCACCCAATGTGCACAGCATACAGCTGTGGGCCACTCCCCTGTGATGGCATGCGACCACCCACAGTGTCTGCACCCACATGACCCGCCTACCCTGGCACCCATAGCCATGTGGAACACTGCACACACCCACTGCCCATGTCCTGCACAGCATCAATGTGGCTGTACAGTGACATGGCTGTGCAGTGCAAAGGCAGTGGCACAGACATGGACCCAGTGCACGCACAGCTCACCCACAACACCCACCTACACATGCAGTGCCACAGGACAGTGCTGAGTGCACCATGTGGCATGCACAATAGTGGGGCCAAGTGTGGGTGGCCATGCCCCGCAACCACCCCTAGAACCCACCATGCACAGATGTAAGGGGAAACATGGCACTCACCTGCATTCTGGTCAGCAAGTGCTGCTGACCCATGGCACCACCAACGTGCCCCGGCTACAAGACCATGACTCCCACTCCGGCCTGCTGTCTCTGTCCTCAGGCCAAACGGGTCCTATGGTGATCCTCCAGGCCTAGGGTGCAATCATGGAGAGGGAAACATCAGTACAGGTCAGTAACACAGCCCCCCCTCACTGTGTGTGTGGCCGCATGGCCCAGCCATGCTGCACCACCACCACCACCCCCACCCCCACAGGATGGCCACCACCCCCCTGTGCCGTGGCCTGATGCACATCACCATACCTGGACAGACAGACACTACCAGTGATGGGATGGAGCACCTGCCTGTCCATGGCACAGCACCCCACCAGGCACGTGCCTGCAGTCATCCAGGCAGTCAGGGTTCTGCCGCTGGAGGTCGCCATAGCGGTGGTGACAGTGCTTCGTTGACCTGCTGCTCCCTATCACCTCCTCCAGGCCCTCTGTGACCTCCTGCCACACCACAGTCTGTGGCCTCTGGAGGGGGTTCCTGCCCAAAGAGGGCACCAGCATGTGGCTCCACCAAGGCCACCAGGTTTGCCAATTCTATGGCACTCCAGACTGGCACTCTGGTCCTAGGCATGGTGCTGTCTCAAATGGCATCAAAATTGCACTCTGTAGCACATGTGCCCCACGTGCAGAGGCAGCGCAGTACTGCGCTGCCAGTCCCTATCATGCTGTCACCAGACTGCGCAATAGGGGTGCAGTCATGCGGATGCATGGCACCTAGGGGGCAAAGGGCGACCGCAGGGTCAAGGGTCTGTCCACGCATGGAGCGCCACAGCACTATTGAGATGCCCTGCATGTAGCACGGTAGGGTGCATGTGTGTGATGCCCTGCAGTGGCCTTTGGCATCCACAGCAAACCATGGCACGAGCATCCCACGGGCATACAGTGCACTAGCACCACAGGCACAGTGGTAGCCATTCTCTGTACTGCCTCCCATGCACAGCACATCAGCTGCACCGCACGCGTTGGCGTCAACACCCCAGGCATGCACCATGCAGTGCCAATTGCGCACGTCACAGTGGTGCATCATAGCCTAAGCAGGCTCACCAACATTGCACAAGGCACAACAGTGCAATATTCAGCCAGGTTATGCAAATCAGCTTGTTAGCCATTCAACGGCGCATCCGCTGCATTAGCATCCACTTACAATTGCGCCTGCCCTCATTTGCTTGTGTTGCACTATATAAATGCGACCTGGGTCTGCAGAGGCCATGGATCGGTATTGAAGTCCCTTATGGTAGGTTGCATGCTGTTGGGATGTGGGGACCGTGGTTTGGGAGGACTGTATTGGACTACAGAGTCCAAGGTAACACTTGTCACTCTCACAGGTGCGAGCATGACTGAGCGTGAGGATGAGGAGGAACAGGGAAGGGGGAGAAAGAGGAGGCCCAACTTCACCAGGGCTGAATCTGATGCCCTGTTTGAGGCATATCTGGACAGGGAACCACTGCTGAGTGGACAGCAGGGCATGCCACTGGCCTGTGCTGTGGCGTGGGGTGAGGTGGCGTGTGCTGTGAACCAGCAGGGCAGCCACCAGTGTTCCATGCAGGAGTGCAAGAAGAAGGTAGGCATGGACAGGAGGTGGATCAAGGAAAAGGTAGCTGCCATCAGGGTGGCAAGTGCTGCCACCTGTGGGGCCAGCTGGATGTACCCTGCCTGATGCTGCAGGAGGAGTGGGTGGTCAGCAGCATGCGGCATAGTGCCATCGAGGGCATTCCTGGTGGTGGCCCATCACTGCAAGGTAGGTCCTGTGCTGTCAGTGTGTGAGTGGTGGAGGGCATGCCACAGGGCAAGGCATAGACACTAATGCTACTGTGTTCCTTAATAGCTCCTGAGTGTCTACATGGGGCAGCGGTGGTGGGTGTGTCCATTGAGGGGGAGGCCCTGGACATGGATGATCATCCATCCACCTCCACAGGTGTCAGAGGGACCAGCCAAATGCATACCTGCACGTCTGTCCTGACTGATGTGGGTGGTGCGGGTGCAGATGAGGCCCTGCCTGTGTCCCAGCGTGACATCACCCCCAGTGTCCAGTGTGCTGGGCCACTGATTGTGGCCGGATCCAGCACCAATGATGTTGGGCCGCACATCCAGAACAGTGATACTTGTGGGACACAGGATGGTCCCACAGAAGGCAACCCCACGGGTGATACTGTGGGTGATTCTGCTGTGGTTGCCTGCATAACAACCCAGTCCCAGCCTGTGTCTGTATGCCCCAGTGGGGCAGCACTGGTATGCATCCAGAGTTCTGGGGCTGTTGCAGCTGCTGCGGTGGCACCGTTGGAACCTGGTGATCACCAGCCAGGGGGGCATCACTAGCAGTTGGCCAATGGCAACAGGGGGACAGTGTCAGTGCACCACGTGTGGACGTGCCCTGGCATGGCTCTGGTGTGCAGCACCCAACATCACGGGGTGCTGTCCAGCAGGGCCAGGAACACCATGAGGGACAGCATGCTAGACCAGCAGACGACCCCTTGGACGACCACAGCTGTCTTCTCCAGGCCTCAGTTGAACCAGCAGATGTGGCTCATGTTGGCGGTGGATGCACTCAGTGTGGTTCTGCACCAGTCAGATGAGTGGCACAGCAGGGATCATGGCTTGCTCCTAGCAGAGTTGGCCTGGCAGCGGCAGATGTGACCACTGCCATTGACAGGCAGACCACCGAAATGACAACTGTCATGGCTACACTGGCCACGCAGTCTGGTTCCCAGCCACCGCAGACACCGCACAGTGTCATATCCACCCCCCCATTCCTGACGTCATGCGACACCTGCTATGTTGACACCGGGTTCGGCTGTCAGCATACCGAGCACGCCTGGCGCAGGCATGTTCGGTGAGCTGCAGACCCATGTGCAAACATGGTCATGTTCATGCAGCGCCTTGGAGGCCTGTCGGTGCCACCCCATGAGTCCACCGGTCAGCCTGGCATGGCTGGTAGGTCTCGGTGGGGCCGCCCATGCATCCGTGGCAGCCGTGATGCTGTGCCACGTGACTGAAATGTCTCCCACCATGGCTACTGTCTGCCGCTGCCCTGTGTGCACTGTGGTGTGCATTGTGTGACACACGGGTGAGGTACCCAGCCCTGCTCACAGACGGTCCTTGTGCACACCCTCCTGGCTGCTGGCCACTGTGGTGTGTGCATGACGATGCCTGCGTAGTGCTGTCTGCCACTGTGCAATGGTGCCCAGCATCTGAGGCACGCACAGTGTCAGCCACTGGGCATGGTCGTGTGTGGTCCTGTGAGGGTGTGGGCAGTGGCTGTTGGGGTGGGCATGCCATTAGCCCTTTGGGCATGTGTTGTGGTATGTGTGCATGATTGTGCACATTTTGTGTTCAGCCCTGCCCATCCCTGCCACAGTGTGCGGTTCCCTGCTCAGATCCAGCCCCTTACGGCCGTCTGCCCCTGGTGTCCAGCCCTGCCTGTCTGTGGGCTGTGCCCTTGCCCTTGGTGGTTGCACATGGCCCCGTGAACTACCTGTATAGTCCAAAGTGCTCCTTTGCTATGGTGTCCCAGTCCTGCTGTGCCATCCAGAACAGACGGGGTCTTGTCACCCAGGAGGTAGCTTCCCTACACCAGCTGGACTGGTGTCCTCATTGTCCCCACCGCTGTCCCCCTCTTCAACCTCTTTGGCTATCCCACAGTTGGTGGCCATGTTATGCAGGATACAGCAGGCCAGGAATAGACTATAGGCCTTCGAGGGGCTGTACTGTAGGGCACCGCCTGATGTGTCCAGGCACTGGAATCATGCCTTTAGCAGCCCGAACACACACTCAATGACATTCCATGTTGTGGCGTGTACCTCATTGTACCGTAGCTGTGTTGGGGCTGTGGGGCATCGGTATAGTGTAAGCAGCCAGGGCCATAGTGGGTAACCACTGTCACCTTTCTGTAGAGGGGAGACATTAGCATGGTGGTCTGCATCGCTATGCCATGGGCCATCATGGCCGGTGCCCATAGCACCTCTGACTCCATGCACCCCCCACGTCTGCTCACATTGTCCTACGTGATATGCATGCTCACCTACTAGATGGCCGGTGGGGATGTCCCCACTCTCAAACCTCTAGCACAGTGCAGACTGGTGCCAGATGAAGGCATCATGTGCTCCCCAAGGGTGCGTGGCACAGACATTGGTTATGCACCCCCTGGCATCGCACACCACCTGGCAGTTTATGCTCGGGTAGCCCTTGCAGTTTATGTATGCCGCACCCTCCGGGCCAGGTGGCATGCGGATGCTTACATGGGTGCAGTCAATGGCCCTGAGCATGCCAGGGAACCGTGCTACCCTGTGGAACTCCTGTATGTGCGCTGTGTGCTCCACCTGTGTGCTGGGGAAATGGATTTACTCTGCAGCATGTGGCAGCAGTGCTCTGAGGAATTGTGTGAGTAGGCATGACGCGGCTGACTGGATTATGCCTGTCGTGTCCCCTGTTGGTCTCTTGAAGGTGTCCGTGGTGAGCAGGCACATGACGGCTGTCACCTTTGTCTCCACTAACAACGCATGGCTCCGTCGTGTGGGTTCCTGCATCTCTTCACTGCACAGTTCACAGAGCTGCCTCAGAATCACCCAGTTCAGGTGGTACCGGACCACTATCTCCATGTCAGAGTACTGTTCGAAGCGGTTGCAGGCTCGGTAATGCCTGTTCTGAGCGTACCACCGACGGGCCCTTCCATGGCCACGCCTCCCTGCTGCCTGCCTTCTCACACCCCTCATTACCGCCTCCATCTGGAAGGTGGCACTGGCCATGTCCCTGGCTGGTGTCCCCCCCCGTGTGGCTGTTCTCCTGTTCCACCCGCTGTCTGTTGCTGGTGCTTCCTCTGCACCGGGTTCACCTCCAGCTGTTTGCCTGTGGCTGCCCTGCCCCTTGCCACTGCCCTTAGTCCACTCTGGCACTCTCACGCCCTGTTCCACACACTGGCATGGGTACACCCACTCCTTCTCTCACTCTGGCACACTTCTGGTGGGCCCTGTCCTTCTCCTGGCCACTCCTGCACCCTGCTTCCTGTCTTCCCTCCCTGGCACTCTGTCTCCATGCTCCCACATGTGGTTTCCCTGTGTCACATTCTTCCTCCCCTCTCTTGCTCCCTTTTATTTTGGCTCATTTCCGCTGTCACGCAGCTTCTGCTTGCTCCACTATTGCGCACGTCGCATGCTGTTGAATATCGCACTACACATGTTATTCATGGTTCCGCCCCCTGCGGTTGCACATGCATTCATTACTTTTGCACTCTGGTGCATTGCTTATTGCGCTGCACAGCTGGTTCTCACTGAATATTGCACAATGGTGCATTTCCGCACTTGCTCTGGCCCATCCCTGTTGCGCATAGTGCATCTGCTTTGAATATCCTACCCTAGGTCCAAATTATTTTTTTCATATGAAGGAATCCTTTTTCATGAGACTGTGTTGTTCTTATGAAAAAGAATTATTTTATATGAAACAAGTAGCTGAAAAAACTATGTCCAAACTCTTTTTGTGCATGAGGGATTTTTTTGGAGAGATTTTGTCCTCATGAAAAAAGATTCATTATACAAATAAAAAAAAAATTGTGAAACAAATAATAAGTGCAAATTATTTTTTCATATGAAGGAATACTTTTTCATGAGTTTGTGTCATTCTCATGAAAAACAATTCCTTCTCACAAAAGGATTGTGAGAAAAAGTAATCTCAAATTCTTTTTTGAATGAAGCTAATCTGTTTCTATATGGCCCTATTCTTTGTTTTATATGGCCATGTGAAAAAAGAAAATCCCCTCACAAAAAAAGGATTTTTTAAAACATGTTAAAAACACATTTCAGTTTCTTTTTCTCAAAGATTAACTGCAGAATCCAGTTAATGGCATGCTAATTAGCAAAATGTTATCTTTCCATGATATGATTTTTGTGGATTTTCCAAAAATTTAAAACAATGGAAACAAGATGAACCCAAATGAAAAAATGTTTTTTTTCTCACAAAACAGGACTATTCCCCATACAAGAAATAATTCTATTTCATGCAGACAAATTAATTTTTGTATGAAACAGCTATGCAAAAGAATGTACTGACCGTACTCAGAAATTAATTTCAAATCCTTATAACTGTGGAAAGGATTACTGTTTTTTCACCAAACCAACAAAAGGTGCCATTCTTTGCCAAGTCATTTTTACCATGAAACTTTCTGACCAAAATTCAAACCATCTGGGAACTAGGAAGTAACAAAACAACAGCAAAAAAGCACTGTTTTTCACCATCCAGGTCTCAGAATCTGCACTTCTGACTGGAACAAAACCTGGCACGTCAGGAGACCTTGACCTTAAAACTAAGCATGCAAGATTTCTTGAAAATCTGTTGAATGGGGCAGAAGTATTAAAGAGCAAAGTTAGGGGTTTAACATTAAACAGCATACTCGCCCTTAACTATAGTGGTACTGCTGCACCACTATAATCATTGCACAGTGCTAACACATTCCATGCATTATCATAAGAAGTGTAAAAAATGAGATCAGTCTTACCACATAGGATGCCAGCCAAATAAGGAGGAAAAATATCAGTGGCACAATATATAAGGCTTGCACTGGTCAATCAGACACCATGACATTATTTTAACTCAGATATTGCCCATCATCTATTAATGTTTTCCGTCCAAAAAATATTATAGTTTTTTTTGCCATTTAACCAATGACATCTCACAACAAGCAAACCTGTAGAAATAATTAACGAATCAAGACACTACTTAAGTCTATGTGTTAAATTTGTGAACTGATTGGTAAACAGTTTATCAGTGCTTTCCAATGAAATGCTTTGACAGGAATGAACTTTTTTTGTTTGTTTAGTCTGCTTGGCAATCCAGAACTCTTAAAGTGAAAGTAAACTGTTCCTTGGCAGAGATTGTTGTGAAAGATGAACACATTTAGGATTTCTGGTATTTGCATTGTCTTTAAACACATTCAGCATGGCAGAAAACTTTACTACTACAGTTTGGATTGTGGGCAGTTCACGTGTGTGAAGGAGTACACAGTGTGTAAGGAGAAATCACTTTTGGAGTGATTCACAACTGAAAAACTGTGATTTTCATTGATTTAGTAAGGCAGACATGAGATAAGAGTAACTTATGAAAACCAGCATATGTAGACTTGAACAGTCACCATAAGCCAAACTGCTTATTCATGTTTGAGGTAATGATTTGGGCTAAAAAAGAGATATAGATTTATTTGAATCAGCTAAATCAGATTTGGCTGAGTCACATGGAATGTTGCCTGACTATAAAATTCTGTATTCAGATGTTACAGAACACATGATTTGGAAAGGCCAGCAACATGTGCCTGGAACTGAAAGATCACACAGACAGGTTAATATTCAAATATCTAGTTTTTCAATGATGTGGGAATGTGCACCATTACTCACCCCCAAATTAAATATAATTTACTGTTTCTAAACTATAGTGTAGATTTCTCAGACATTGGAAATCCTATTTTTCTGGGAGACCTCCAACATGGGATCCAAATTGTGTTGTGATTTGTGTTAGCAGTCAGTACATATAAATCTGCACCACCCTGGTGCCACCCCCACAACAGCTCTTTTCAGAGACATGACTACCTTGGCCAAAGAATAGATACTAAAATACTAAAATGCCAGCAGAATAGGCCTAATGGTCTTTCATGTCTGCTCATTTGGTCAGCCCCCACCCTGGGAATGACCTTGCTGCTCCTCTCTCCCTCTCTGGCTTCTCCCTTCCCAGTCCCAGATATTCTCACTGCACTTGTTTTTGCTTCCAGAACCCTTCCCCTGTACCTGTCCCACCCCCCTCTTGAATCCCTCCACCATCTCTGCCTCCACCAGCCCCCTGGGCATTGCATTCCATGGCTCCACCACTCTCTCAGTGAAGTAGCACCTCCTCCTTTCTCCACTGAATCCCCCCTCCAGCTTCCACCCATGCCCTCTAGTTGTTCCCTCCTTCCTTCAGAGCACCCTGACTGCTCCTTCCCTATTTACCCCTTCATGTACCTGAAGACCTCTATCATGTCCTCCCTTCTCTCTTCCAATGTGTACATATTTAGCTCTTTGAGCCTTTCCCCATAGGTCCTATCCCCCAAGCCCCAAATCATTTTGGTTTCCCTCCTCTGGACCCTCTCCAGGAGTTCAATGTCCCTCTTTAAATGTGGCCTCCAAAACTGCTTGCAGCACTCAAGGTGCAGCCTCACCAGCAGTTATACAAGGGGAGCATCACTTCCCTCCTTCTGGAGGTGATCCCTCTAGCGATGCTTCCAAGCATCCTGTTGGCCTTTGCTGCTGCCCTCCTACAAGTCTCTGAGTTGTTCATCTTGACATCCACCACCACCCACAGGTCCCTCTCAGCCATCGAGACTTGTAGCATTCCCCCCAAGGGTGTACACTTGGCCCAGGTTTCTGGCTCCCAGGTGCAGTACCTTGCATTTCCCTGCATTGAACCTCAGCTTCCACTTTCTAGACCACATTTCCAGAGCCTCCAGGTCCCCCTGTATGGCCACTGTCCCCTCCTCCCCATCCATCACAGCCCCCAGTTTTGAGTCATCTGCAAAGAGACTCATCTCACTCCTGATAACCTTCCTTATGTCAGAGATGTAAGCATTGAACAGGAGGGGCCCAAGAACCGATCCCTGAGGGACTCCACCAATGGCCCTTCTTAGGGTTGAGACTATCCCGCCAACCACGACCCTCTGGGTCCGGTCCTGGAGCCAGTTGCCTATTCATCTGATCAACTGGTTCCCCACCCACATATCTCCCAGCTTATCAAACAGGACCCTGTCAGGAACAGAGTCAAACACCTTGCTGAAGTCAAGAAAAAGGACATCCACTGGTCTACCCAGGTCCAAGGCACTAATCACCCAGTCATAGAACTCTACAAGGTTTGTCTGACATGATTTCCCTGGGATGAATCCATGCTGTCTATTGTCCAGGCACCCCAACTTTTCCAGGTTCCCCTCTAGTCTCTCCTTGACAATGCCCTCCATCACCTTACCCACCACCGATGTCAGGCTGATGGGCCTGTAGTTCCCTGCCACCTCCCTTGAGCCCCCCTTTTGTATAGGCACTATATGCATCACCTTCCAGTCCTGGGGCACCCACCCTGTCCTCAGAGAGATGCTGATGAGCTCCACCAAGGGTTTCACCAGGACATCCGGCAGTTCCTTCAGCACTCTGGCATGTCATTTATCCAGCCCTGGTGCTTTCTCCATCTTAAGGGACCTGAGGGCTTCCCTCACTCTCTTTGCAGTGATTTTCACCTCCACTACCTCATCCCCCTGCTTTGCCTTCCCCATTTTCCAGTGATGCCCCCCCTCTCCCGAGACCCGCTGATCGGTAAGGGTCCCCCTCCTCAGTTTCACCGTCTCCTCTCATGTATGATGCAGCCCTCTAATTTTCATTGGTGAAAACTGAGAAGTACTCATTTAGTACCTCAGCCTGCTCCCCCGGGTCTTGTACCCATCCCTCCCCTGTTTAAATCCTGCTAATCTGCCCCTTCACCCTTCATTTTTCCCCAATGTATCTAAAGAACCCCTTCTTCCCTCTCCTAATTTCCCTGGCCAGGTTCTGCTCCTTCCTTGCAATAGCCACCCTCACCATGCTAGTGGCCCTTCTGGCCATCAGCTCATACTCCCCTCAGTCCCTTTCACTCCTTGAGCACTTGAATTGCCTATAGGCCACCTTCTTTTCCCCTCACCACCTCCTGAACCTCACTGGTCCACCAGCAGGGTTTTTGGACCTCACCGCATTTTCGTCTTACTCTTGCGCAGGTGCTGATAGCATCCTGCACCTCCCTCCTGATGATTTTCCACCTACTGTCAGTGTCCATGTCTGGCCCAATCCCATCCAAGTGCTCCTTAAGGATTCTTCTCATTTCCTTGAAAACTGCCCAACTGAAGTCAGTTACCTCCGCCTTTGTGCAGCCTTCTACCCTTCCTAGGTTCAGGCAGAACCAGACCGTGGCATGGTCGCTCCCCGCCAACTGGTCCCTTACCTCCAGGCCCCCATTCTGGTCATTGTCTGCCAGGACTACATCCAGTATCCGCTCCTCCCTGGTCAGTTCCCCCACCTGCTGAGTTAGGAATGTGTCCTGAAAGACATCCAACAACCTCTGTTCCCTGGCCGTAGAGGATGTCATAGTCTCTCACTCTGTTCCTGGCATGTTTAAGTCCCCCAATACCACCACCCTTCTCCTTCCCAATCTGCAGTGCCTCCCAGCATCAACCACCAGACTCTCCTCCATCTCCTCCACCAGTGCAGGGGGTCTGTACACCACCCCTATTTTCACTCTCTTGACCCCCCTTGTTATCAAGGTGACCCAAATTGCCTCCACAATTCCCTCCACCTCCTCCACTTCTCCTATGACAATGCAGTTTTTGACTATTATTGCTACCCCTCCTCCCCTTCCCTCCCCCTGTCCTTCCTGAAGATTGTGTAACCCTCCAGGTTCAGGTCCCAGTCATGCCCTGTGGTGGCCTAGGTCTCAGTGACCACTGCCACATCCACCTTTCCCTCAGTTAGCATCACCTGGAGCTCAGACATTTTGTTGCTGAAGTTCCTGGCATTTAGCAGGACTACCTTCCACCCTTTCCCTATACTTCCATTTTCCCTGCTCGTGTTCCCATGGGGATTTTCTCTTCTCCAGGTCCGTACCTTACCAGTTGGCCTTTTCCTGCATTCCTCCAGCTCCCCGGGGGGGTGGATAAAGAGTCCCTCTTTATCAGAACCCCCTCAACAGCCTTTTCTCTCATCCTTCCCCCCTTCACAAGTTTAAACCCCACCTTTCACCAATGAACCCCTCTATTTTCAACTTAAGGATTTCCTTCCCCTCTGAATTGAGATGGACCCTATCTCTAGCATACAGCCCCTGATACTCCCAGATCTCCCCCAATCCCCCATCAATTAATACCCTCTGATCTCACACTACTCCCTGAGCCACTGGTTTATCACCTTAATCTTCCTCTTGTGTTCCACACTAGCCCTTGGCACTGGCAGGATTTCCGAGAAGGACATTGCACATCGTATATCATGACAGACCCTGGCAAGCTCCCTGAACCTTGCCTGCATCTCTAGCTCACTGTTTCCCTCAATGTCATTGGTACCCAGGTGGACCAGTATGTCCGGGGAACCTCCACAATCCTTTTCCAGCTGATATACCTCATGCTTGGCCCTGTGCACCATTAGTTCAGGGAAGCACTTTGTTCTAACCTGGTAGGCTTCTCCCTCCCTATGCCATTATTTTTTAAACTTCTTTATTAAAGTTTTATGATTTCCAACAGTAAAACATACACACATACATCCCAGGACACATACCCGGGCCCACATCCCCAAACTGGATATGGATACTATATACATCCCCCAAAACTATTTACAATCACAGTTATATTTTATCCCCACCAAAAGCTTTAGTCCATTTTTATTGAAGTAACCTTCAATGCTATTCTTTCAAATTTGGTAATAGTCTAGTCTATTACTTAGCCCGAATTGCTTTATAACATTATCCCAACTTAGAAATAATTGCACTTTCTCCGGAATAAACTTTAATAACTGTGTCCCTAGGAGAAAGAGAGAATCCATCCTGACCAACCAAGAATAAGAATACCATCTGAACCAGGTAAACACCTTCATGAGAGTATTATGCCTGAGAAAATAAAAGAAATATCCTATAAAAATCATATATTTCCATTCAGTCCTAAACCCTTCTCACATTCTCTTAAGAAAACATTACAGGGTAATCTCCTCCAGACAGACAGATCTGAGTCCGAGGACCTTTCGACTGTATTGAGTACACTGTCTCCAAAACCCCCACCTTCTATCATACAGTTTCTTTTTCCCTTCTATTAACATGTGCCTTTTAAGCCTATCCAAGACCTGTAGAAGGTCATTGACCCATTGATCATAAAAGTAAATACTATCCTTCTTCCAGTGTCTTAGGACAAATGCTTTAACCAAGGCTGACATCAGGGACACATGATGTTTAGCTGAGTCCCTCACTACCGCCTGCATATCTCCTAGTAGACATATGTCTGGTTTAATGTACTCAGAGTAGTTTAACAACGGATCCATTTCTTGTCCAATTTGAACCCATAATGAATGAATTCTGGAACAGGTCCACAATACATGTAATAGGTCTCCTGATTCTATTCCACATCTAAAACACCAATCTGTCTGTCTGAGTTTTCTAGAGCATAGCTTAACAGGGGTGTAGTAAATATTTGAACAAATAAAAAATTGCATAGTCTTATACTTCGGAATAGGCAAGACTTGAATATTTTTCCGAATTTCTTTCCAGTCAGGCCTCAGGGGGGATAGTGTTTTTTCCCAATACGCCATATGAGCCTCGGGTTCTGAGCTCACAAAATCTAACAGCACCCTATAAACTTTTGAGAGGGGATGCTGTAAGATATCAATCTCCTTCAAATGGTCCCAAGTAAATAAAGTTTGTCCCCTATCTTTATTATCTCGTATAAATTTCTGTACCAGTTTTGTAATCTGGATCTTTTGGAAAAAATCCCATTCCCTAGTCTACACTGGTAAATACACCCTGTCTGCCAGTATGAAATCTGACAAATTCAATTCAGACAGTTGTGGTGCCCATTGACGGGTAATTATTCGACTCCCCAGGTGAAAATTAGGCTTTTCTATTATAGGCTGATCTCTGGCCTCCCTTTGTGCTCTCCTCTGTGCCGGATTTAACAACTCCCACCATGCCTTAACTGATTTATATATTGGAGAGTGCTTTCCCATGCCAGGCAAAGCCTCCGGATCTGCAAACAATAATGCAGTAGGGGGAAGTTTTATGCCTTTTAAAATACGTTGTTCAATTCGAAGCCACGTTGGAGTGTATCCCCCATCTCCCCCACTCCTTGCCCATCACCCCATCAGACCAGGTTGCCCTGCTACATAGTAAAATAATAAATCCGGAAGCTTAATCCCTCCCTTAAGGTGAGAGAGGTGTAAAGTGGCATGTTTCCTCCTTGGAGGCTTAGAGTCCCACAAAAATTCTGAAATTATCCTTTGAATACTGATGAACCTTCCCTTCGGAATGTTATAGGGTGACAGATAAATCAGGTACAATAATCTAGGCAGAAGGTTCATTTTAATCAATCCCAATCTAGCAGTGAAATTTAGAGGAAGTCCCTTCCACCTTAAAATGTCATTTTTAATTTTGGCCAATAAGCTACCCACATTTTCCTCCACTCCATCTTCCGACCTAGCTAAAATCCAAATTCCCAAATATTTAATTTTTTCCGGGGCCCAATTAAGCTGCAGGTGCTCGAAGTCTGCTCTATTGGTATATACAGTAAGCGGAAGAACTTGGGTTTTACTTAAATTTAATTTATAATTGGATACCTTCAAAAATTTCCCAATGACCTCCAAGGCATTTTGAAAGCTATCGGATGGATTACTTAAATGCAAAAAGATATCATCGGCAAATACCGAGAATTTAAGCTCCATCCCCTGAACCCTGGGCTCCATAGTAAGTGATCTTAACAAAGGTTCCAAATAGATATTAAATAAAATTGGTGACAAGGGACAGCCCTGCCTATTTCCATTTTGCAGGAGGAGCTCTTTAGAAAGATATCCATTACATAGGACTCTGGCTGTGGGAGCTTCATAAAGATTTTTACGGCCTCTAAGAAAACCCATTGGGAACCCCATTTTCTCCATTGTAAGGAATAGAAAATTGTGGGAAACCCGATCAAATGCCTTTTCGGCATCAAGTGCTATTAGAGCCATAGCAGATTTTGAGTTAGAAGCCCTATATAAAATATGGTGTAGTTTCCTTAATGCGTCATGTGCCCCCTTCCCTGGCATAAACCCAACTTGGTCCTGACTAATTAATAAGGGAGCGACTTTCAAGACCCTATTAGCCAAAATCTTTGTGAGTACCTTAATATCATGGTTTATTAAAGCAATGGGCCTATAATTACCTGGTAAGTCTCTGGGTTTATCCGGCTTTGGAATCAACGTAATATAGGACTGGTATAGAGGAGTGTGGGGAACCCCATCTTTCATAATAATCAAAAACAGTTCTTTCAACAGAGGCATTATTGTAACTGCATGTACTTTATAGAATTTGGCTGACAGGCTATCTGGCCCTGGTGCCTTCCCATTTGGCAAGTCTTTGAATACCTCCATAATCTCCAACTCCGATATTGGGGCAGCCAATTCCTGGGCCTGCTCTAAGTCTAATTTGGCAACGGTATTTTATCAAGGAACCCTCTGATTTCTGTCTCTGAACTAGAGGCCCCCTCTTGGTATATCGCATAGTATGTAATCATGACGTCAGCCAATCTCTGAGGTTCGAAATAAACTCTCCTCCAAAATTCACTGCCAAAATCATTCTTTCCGCCTCCCGTTCCTTAATTCTATGGGTCAATAAATGGCCCAGCACATCCCCCTGAAGCAGGTATTTGGCATTCAATCTTTCCAGCCAACGATCAGCCCTGAGATTCAATATACCTCTATATTCATCTTTTAAATCCCTTAGCTCCTTATCCATCTCTATGGAGGAGCCCTCTAAAGATGATAATGACTTAATGGCCCCAATTATGAACTCTTCCCATGCTCTATCCAGTTTATTCCTCCTAGCGGTATATTCCTGTGCCATTCCTGCACATAATACCTTGCAGACAGGCCAAGCTAGTTTCTTATCCAGTAGAGTAGGAATTTGAGTTTGGATAATTTCTTTAAGTATATCCTCTAATTTAGTCACCATATTGTCCGCCGCTAAGATCCCTTCATCCAATCGCCATTGGTATGGTTTGGGGGAATATTATCTATCTCCCATAGCAATTGGAATGGAGAGTGGTCAGACAATATTAAACTATTAAAAGTATGCAAACCTTTAATACCCATTAATACTTCCCTATTGACCAAAAAAAAGTCGATCCTAGTATGTGTCTTATGGATCCCTGAGTAGAAAGTCATCTCCGTATCCCCTTTCTTATACATCCTGTATGGATCTACTAGTGCTGTAACTTCCAAAAGTCTATGTAATGCTATTTGTGGGGCACTGGATGATCTATTAGAAGCAGGGCTCCTGTCAAACCTATTATCGAAACAGATATTCCAGTCACCTGCCATAATAAGTGAGCCATGGGGGAGCGTAGCAATATCAGCCTCCAATGAAGCAAAAAATTCTGATTTAACCAGAGTAGGGCCATAAATTGAAGCACATAGTAGTGGGCTTCCCAAAACTGAGCCCATCACATATATCCCCCTACCATCCTCTCTTGACTGAATTCGATCAATTACGTATGGGCAAGCTTTCCTAACTAATATCGCTACCCCCGCGACGCTTTCGCATTCCCAGCTCTGACTACCTTGCCCACCCATCCCTTCCTAAGGAGATGTAGTTCCTCATTCAATAAATGGGTTTCTTGAAGTGCAGCAATATGTACCCCCAACTGATTTATATATCGTAGCATAACCAATCTTTTCTTCCTCCCCCGAGACCTTTCACATTTCACGAAAGAATTCTAATTGATACCATCTTCTATACCTCCACCCCTGGCATTCAATCTCATACGCTCTACTTTCCTTATGCCATATATCATGGATTCTCTCTCATTCCTTACCCCCCAGTAACTCCCTTTCTTACCACCTCCGATCCTCTGATCGCCCTCCTTAATCCTCCCGAGACGTGTATGAGTCAGCCCCCAAGATGTCTCCGACCCCCCCCGGAGTCCCAGTGTAACCCACTAAGAGACCCCACCATATTCGCCCACCCCAACAGTAAATTTAAACTTACCTATCACCCTCTATAGCTTTAGATTATTGAAGGGAAGAACAATAATAGCCCAGCTTCGCATGAGCTGTCACCTTCCCCCCATGTGTGGGTACCACCAATACAGGAGTAACCTAATAACACATTAATAGCTTTCCTCCCCCTGTCAAGTTCCTCTAAGCGTGAGGTAAGATATCGAAGAGCCCCGCAGAGGGTTACTCATTAGTCCCCTTCTTACTTTTCTAAGGAGCCCCCCATTTCCCTATATGTGACCCATCCATTCTATCTAGCTCCTGTGCCCCTTAGCTTATATATAGCGGGGCCCCCTCCCACTTCCTTAACTTTTGAACACAAATCAGTCATAAGCCCCCTTAACCTGCCCTACTCGTAATATTTCGAGCCATCCTCTTCATGATAATAAGCTATGGTAATCTGGTGTGTACCCTGAAAGAACAGGAGTAGCCATAAAATCAAACAAAAGGATCCACTGAGGGGCTTCATTTCACAACCTCATGAAGCCTTCAGTCATTGTAGCCCCACTCGAGGAAAGAGAACAATAGCTCTCATTTCCCAGGTCCAAACTGGAATCAAGGTGGGCATCAAACAGTTCTGCCCACTACCGCAGCATTTCTCCAGTGCTATTAATCTGATTTGTCACTGTGTTGCCTGCAATTTTACCAGTCCCTCTTTCCTTCAAGTCATGGACTTGAACAAGTCTGGTAGCTCCACTCTGAGGCTTTCCAGGGCATCGTCTACTGTGAGATACCTTTTGTCACCTTTTGGCTTTTTCACAATCCGTGTGGCTGGATACTGTAGTCTAAATTTCAAGCCCGCCATATACAGCTTCTTCTTTATATCCATGTACTCTTTCTGTTTCTCTCTCACTGAAGGCACTAAATCTTGAAAAAGCCAGAGAGAAGCCCCATTCCACAGCAAGTTCCTATTAGCTTTGGCTTTATTCAGAACATGGGTTTTCTCCTTATAATTCAGGAACCTCATAATAATAACTTGAGGACGAGCTCCAGGTGGGGGGGTTTCTCTCAGTGAACGGTGGGCCCTCTCAATATTGTAAGAATCGCCAAACGGCGTTGGACAAAATAGTTTCAGGAGAAGATCCTGTATGAAAGCTACACAGTCTGAACCTTCCGATTTCTCAGGCAGGCCTGCCATACTTAAATTGTTCCTCCGGCTACGTGATTCTTGGTCCTCCAAGCTGTCTTCTAATTTTTTAACCTGCCTTTTCAAGCCAATCATCTCCTGATCCATGGTTCCCATTTTTCTCTCCTGTGAAGCAACTCTTGCCTCTACATCCCCCACTCTTTGCATTAGAGCATGCAGAGCCAGTTTCAGTATAGTAAAATCAGCAACCAGCCCTTGTAGAAGTTATTTTATTTCACTAATGTCCTCTGAAGTTGAATGCCCCCCTTGACCTTCTGCTCTCCAATCCTCAGGCTCATCTGGAGTCAGAGAGTGGGGCTTAGAGCGCTTAACCACTGGCGTTCTTGCTGCCAGAGGCTCAGGGCTTCCATCATCCATCTCAGCCATTCCACTTTCCGAACCCGCTGGTGTTCCAAAATTATATTCTCCTCCAATACTCAACTTGGGATCATCCACCACGACACAGCACCCTCCTAACAATCAGAGCTCCTTGTTAAATCAGAATTATGGGGTCACAAGATGCTTAAACTATAAGTTTTATTCGCCGAGACTCGGGAGCCTTCTCAGAGCCGTCTACTCCCTGCTAGCTCATCACATGATCCCACCTCCCTATCCCATTTGATCTCCCTGATCATGGAATCACCCAACAGGAGCACTCTGGCCACCTCTTTTTCTCCATTTCCCCCCCTTCCATGTCCCTCATCCTTTCTACTGGCCCCTCCCCCCAGCCAGCTCCTTGCTCCTCCCCCTATCTGGGTGCCACCTACCATCCCCTCCTTATTTACCCTGGCCACCCACTTCCCTCTGATCCTATGCCTCTCATCCTCCTGAGTATCCTTTTGCACCTCACTACCCCCACCATTACTGCTCGGAACTGGTCCTTCCCTCCATCTGCTAAACTAGCCTGGCTCATCCTCCCTTCCTTCCTTCCTGTCTCTGTTCAACCTCTTCTTGCCTGTCGTGGTCCCCTGGTCTATACCCTCAGCTCCCTTTACTGTATCATCCTTGTACTTCTGGTCCTTCTCCTTGCCCTTTCCTCCCAACTGGTCCTTCTCCTTGCACTTTCCTCTCTCTACCCCTCATCCTGCTCTGATGCCCTGCTCCCCCCATTTTCCCACATTCCTCCTGCTATCTAGCCCCCGCCTCCGTCCTCCTACTCCCTTTCCATCTCTAACAGCCCTTGTCATGGCAACATCACCCCCCTCATCCTCAATCAGAAGAAGATAATTGAAGCGGTTACTGAGCTTAAGGTCCGATCCACCTCATCCCATTGCTTCCTTCTGTCCAGCCTCAACCATCTACCTACTTCCCTGAGAATGTCCTCCCTTTGGCCCCCATCTGTGAGGGTCCTCAGTTACCTGCCTGCTTCCTTGGTAGTATCCTCCTTTTGGGCCCCATCTGCCAGGGTCCCTATGCAGCAAACATAATTAACACACATAAATTACCCATTCAAAAGCTTTGTTAAATAAATGTAATTATTTCATAATTCTGTATATGGACAGTCCATGCATCTACATTTTTATTAAATGTTTTTTTCTTGCCTGTGGTGCAGATGTTTGAGGCACTGGACATCACACTTCATCTCACACTGGCAACCTGGATTCAGATGCAGACTCAGCCACAGGAGGTCTGCTGAGGAAGGAGAGGATTCAGCATCTGGAGGACTAGTCTCCTCTCCAAGGGAGGGATGGAGGGATTCAGTGCCTGGTACTTGTCTGGCCTCTAGTGCTGGCTGGGGTTAGACATGCTAGGGCTGATGGCATGGGGGAGAGAGTGGCAGCTGCAAATGGACCACACACAGAAGTGTGTTTGGGACATCTAGGCAGCATTGCACACTGCCTCTCTGAGAGACTAAAAGGGAAGAAAATGATGGCGCTCCAAACCCCTGCTGACCATGGCCAAGCAGTAGCCCTGCACCCAATCAAATACCTAGGCCATGCTGCATCTGTGAGAAGATTAGTCCTGTAGGAAATATGCAAGAGTGGGGATGGGGTGGCTGGCATCCAATGGGTAGCTTGGGCTCAGTAGGAAAAAAGGATATCCTGCAAAAAAAAAATGTTTTTATTTACTTTTCACAGATCATGCCAATGGTCTGGATTGAAGAGCAGGTACTCTACCTGTTATGTGGCCTTCACAAATATGGCAAGTCGCAAATTCTAATGAGGGAGACAAACCTGCTATTAAAAAAAAATGATGGGCGGTGAGCAATTTCCTGTAGAAAAAAAAACAGATTCTCAAAGGACCCACACAGTTGCCATTGATAGTGGAAACTGCAGTGGCAGCATTTTTACAAGCTGAGTAAAGATGGTTATGTCTGTGGAAACAATTAGGAGTGGTACAGGTTTACCTTAAAAATCTGAGAAGAGGCAGGGAAGCCAGAATTTGGAAGCTGCCATCAGAGAAGCCAGAACATGGAGTCTGGAACCAGGGAAATAAGTCAAATAAGAAAATACAGTTCAAAAAAAAAAGCTCCTTTGTACATAGCTGTGTTGATCTCTTCAAACGTTACATTAATATTAATGTAAAATAAACTGTACATGTAATATACAGGATAATGTATGACAGTCATACACAACAACCCTGTGTCTACATCAAGTAGTATATATAGCAATCAATCATTTTAACAGTGACTCTTGAGAGATTCAGTAATTGCCATAGAAAACTCAAGATGAACACACAAGCTTGTTTATGCATGATTGCCCATTATTATGCTTTATACTGACTGGGCATCCACACCCAGTTAAGACAGTCTGTTTCCTTTAATTAAACTGCTACTTGAGGAGGGGCACCTTGTGGTGGTGGTGGGCTGAAACTATGATTTAATCTGTTAAAAGTTTTATTTAAGTTCAACTTTTTATTTTTGTGTTGTTAAAAATGCAGGTTCCAGACTGACTTCATCAATTAAAGTACACATGAAGGAACATTTCAAGTTGCTGTGCTGCAGTAGTCACATCAGTACTGCAGCACAAAAAGACAGTTCTGTCAGTACAGCAATACAATAAGGAAGTAATACACCACAACAGGGTGTGCATTAGAGAATTTTAATGCATGCCCGAGGGACATGCCAAGGCATGTGTCTGAAGGCCAAGGATCTTTATACCCCAGGACAGTGCATTAAGAGCGGTTTACTACACTTATAAATGGGCCACCGTCATAAAACAATTAGTTTGAATCACTCTGATAGGGATTAAAAATTATTTACTATTTTCAAACAAGTGTGCACTACATTAACATTAAAACTTTTAAAAACTAAAGAAAAAAGTCCCTATTAATGCATAAATAGCATATTCTAGCAATATATTTAGAAATACTTTGCAATAAAAGTATTTATTTGTACTGTTAGTTGAAAATATATATTTTCTCTGTAACATGTACATTCTCATACAAATGCACTGCAACATCTATACATTTGTAAAATAAAATTAGCAGTGTTTACAACTTTATTTTCAGTATACTGTAATAACGTAGTTTAATTGCAGGCAACATTCTCTTTATTTTTGTTTTTTATTTATGTATTGTGGTGTAGCACTTAAGAGGAAAATGGCTATAGGATTGAGGTGAAAGGTTATTAAGAAAAAAAGAAAACATGCTACCTTGCATTTCAGATCAATACACATACTGTCTCTTAATGGAAATGTGTTCAAAACTTTAAACCTGCCAGGTTACCTTTTTGTGGTGTGTGTGTGTGTGGGGGGAGGGGGTGATAGACTTCACATGAAAACACTCATATATAATTCAAATGTATGTGCTTTTACAGACTTCAGAAATGTATTTGAGCAGTTTGTATCTGCCTCTGTCTATCTAACTGTTTTCTCACCTTTTCTCTTTGTTTATAAAGTATTATAAAAAGGGTCTCAGAAATGCTGCAATCTGTTTGGCTGTTAGGATTCCAACAGCCTTACATTAATCCATGTTATACTGTCATGTACAGCCTGATCACCATGGCGCATTAATTCTTTCTGTCAGCATTTCATCCTATAGCCCTGCTGAATGTGTGGAATGATGCATTCTGATTTTGAACCAGCATTCTTAAACTGTTGGTGGAAGAACTATTTTATTAAAAATCTCCCTCTAAATGAGGAAAACATTGAAAAAGTATACTTTAAACTCTTTTCTTTTGGTGTGTTTTTTATAATAGCAATAAGGCACTCCCAGGAGTTAGATTAACAGTCAGTTAATCACCCCCTGGGGCAGTATGGCACTCGGCTGCCTCGTGCCATATTACACCCTTACTGGGTGATTAACAAAATGTTAATCTAACTCCTGGTCTTATTGCTTAATTATTGCCTACTTTCTTCATCCTGTTTTTTTCTCTGTTTTCCCCACATTCAAAATATGAAATGTTTAGCACTGAATGTTTACTATGGAATACAGGAATTCAAAATTCTGCTGAGTTCCACTGGCAGAATGTTCCCCTGCTAACATACTAACATACTGTACACACACACACACACACAACAATGGCCTCTTCTAGAGCCAAGGACTCAATTACCTCACTGTCAGGGCAAGCAGAAGAGATTTCCTTGATGAACAGGTAAAGACAGAGCATTTTTTTTATTGTCATCAAAGAAACTGTTGTAATGAAAACTATGAACAATACTTAATGTGTCTAAATTGTTTATGTGTGTAGGGAGAGTGTGATGATCTGGGAAATAGCATTTAACAAATCTGTTTCATTTTTTATGTAAGGTAGTTTCATTTTTAGGGCCCAGTTAAGATTTTTACAGTCTAAAGGTAGCAGCCACGTTTGTGATGGAAGATCACTTCTGGTTGTAGGGGTACTAATAGAAGATAGTTCTGGTTGTAGGAGGACTGATTTGCTCATTGTGTGATGTGGTTTGGAACCAGGATGGCTGTGCATTATAGAGATTTAATATATGGTCACATGATATTATTTGACCAATGAGACTTCTTTATTTTGGATGGTCATTTTATAAACATATTCCAGGTATGGGATTCCATGCATAACATGTCATATTTTACCCAGATTGGTCATTCTTGGCTATTTTCAGACACTGTGTTTCCATTCAGTTAATTGGGGGTTTGGAGTTGTGTGTGTAGAGGGTAAACACTTGACAGCTGGTGGTGGTCTCAAAACACTGATTCAATTTGTCACAGCTCACAGGCAAAGAAGCAGGCTCCAGAATATGTTTGTAGTTTCTAAATACTTGCAATTCTCCAGTACAGCAAAAAATGGGTGAACCTTACCAGGACATGTGGAAATCAGCAACACACTCTGGGCTGGATATTCAAACTGCGCTATTCTGTGGTGCAAGCCCTTGCGTTGCACAAAATAGTTGCGCAGGGGTGTGGCCGGGGCGATATTCAACGGAGTTGCACTATTGAGCAACTCCTTTGAATATCACCCCCCCGGCTACAGCCACTGTGCATGGTGCAGTGGAACTTGCGCCACCGCAAGTGGTCAGAATGGAGCATTCAAGATGCGGTGGCACAAGTAACATTGCGCCATGTGCAAATTTCTGATATTCAAAAGGTGACATGCAAATGGGGCCATAATTCATGCAAGGTGCGGGGGGGGGCATTTGCATCTATTTATGGGCCCCATTTGCATTCCATTAGCATGCAGGTGCACCGATCCCCGAGGACTTGCACCTGGTGCCCTGCCAGGCAGCAGCCATCAGGGACCGATGCCCCCTGCAGCCCAATTGTGGGAATAAGTGTAAACCTCCCCCTCCAACTGGCCCGATTACGGGCATATGTGTAAATCTCCCCCAACCCCCCGACTGGCCCGATCGCGGGCATATGTGTAAAACACCCCCTCCCCGACTGGCCTGATCGGCGGGCATATGTGTAAAATACCCCTCCCCGACTGGCCTGATCGCGGGCATATGTGAAAACACCACCCTCCCTCTGGCTGGCCTGATCGCGGGCATATGTGTAAAACACCCCCACCCCCGACTAACCCGATCCGCGGGCATAAGTTTAAAAAAAAAAACACCCCCACTAGCCCGATGGCGGGCATCAAAGAAAGTCAAACACCTCCCCAGAACATATCCCTGGTGGTGGACCCACACGAGAGCCAGATCGTGGGGAATCAAAGGAGGTCAAACACCCCCAAGGACCACCTACCCTGGAGATCTAGTGGCCCCCACCCACCCACCCATGGAGCCCACCACCAGCCCCCTGTCAGCCACGGCGGCAGGATCCCACCCACCTGCCGCCCCACCTCCCGCCGACTGACTGCCTGGCAGGGCTGCATGCCCATTGGTTCAGAACAGCAAATGGGCATGCAGCCTCCAGTAATAAGGCAGTCCAGATATATGAATGAATGCTTCATTCCACATATCTGGACTGCCTTATACAATGTCAGGCTGCATGCCCATTGGCTGCTTGCTCTGGCTCAATGGGCATCTGGCTCCCAGTCGAGGTCGGCTAGCATGGGCGGCGGTGGAGTGGGATCCACCAGCTGGCTGAGAGGGGCGAGGGTGGTGGAGCTCTGTGGGTGGGTGGGGTGGGGCCACTAGATCACTAGGGTAGGTGGTCCTTGGGGGTGTTTTACCTCTTTGATGCCCATGATCAGGCTCTCGCAGTCCACTGAACCACCAGGGATATGTTCATGGGGGGTGTTTGACTCTTTGATGCCCGCAATTGGCTAGTGGGGGAGGGGGGTGTTTACACATGACCACGATCTGGCCAGTCGGGGGAGGAGGTGTTTACACATATGCCTGCGATCGGGCCAGCTGGGGAGAGGGGGAGGTTTACACTCATGCCCGCAATCAGGCCACTCGGGGGGAGGGAGGTTACTATATGCCCGTGATTGGGCTGCAGGGGGGGCACAGGGAGTACATTGAGGGCCACCCACAGGTGGCAGCTGCTGTGTTGTGCCCTGCAATGCGGCAGCTCACCTATGGGTGGCCCTCAACTTAGTCCTTTTTTTTTTTTGGCTCAAAGTTGTGCAGGCGCAGGTTGGGGGTTGTGCCTGCACAACTCTGCACAGCCCACTGAATATTGGGCTGTGTAGTTTATGCATGGTTCCTCCCCCTCTGGTTCAGCATGCCTTCATTAGCATCATGCTGTTGCTCAGCTTGACTTGGGGGGCGCAACTGCCTCCTGCTGAATATGGCAGAATGGCGCAATTTCGGACTTGCATAGGCGCAACCCTATTGCGCATGGTGCAACCCTTTTGAATATCCAGCCCTCCATACACAAGCTGCACAGAAAGAAATTGGTCAACACTCCATGGCATAGTTTCAAGACACACTATTAATCCAAAAGAACACACAGCAGCAGCAACAGATACTTGTACAGGTGTTCAAGCATTAGTATCTAGGCCACACATTCAAAAGTGTATTCAAATAGTACATAGTGGTTCCAACATGCAGAAAAGCAATTTTAATTCCGTGCACTAAAAGGCCAAACACCAGCCACAGAGGAGTCATTAATGTTTCAACTTCAGAACCAAAGTCTTCATCAGAACATGTCAATTTGTTGCAGCTCTTTGTCTATACTTTCAACTTTTAAAATAAAGCATCTTCAAGCTTGATTAGATAGAGAAAACCACGTGTTTGGATTTTGTGACACTTTATTAATATATGTGACTACAACCTATGCCAAACTGTTATCATTTTAAATAAATTAGAAATGAACAGAACGTACATTGACTATGGTGTTATCTGAAGCTGATGTTTCATACTGGTTGAAAACACTGACTGTAGGAATTATTACACTGGATATTGTAACAGTATATCATAACTGCATAGAATATCACAGTATTACGGTAGCTAGTAAATCATTAAAGTTGTTAAATATTACATATTAAAATAACCATAACTATCACACTGCTTCTTGGCAAAAAAATAAATAAATAAATATGTGCCACAATATCACACGGGCCATTTTATTTTTCTTTCTTATTCTTCCTCATTTTGGGCCATCCTAACTTCCCTGCCACCCTAGCCCAGAGGGCTTTCTTGGATCCAGTCATGAAGGACTGGTGGAAGAGGGTTAGGTCCTTGCAGAGGATGATCTACTAACTATTGAAGAACAAAGCATAGTACAGTTATACAATAAGACAGAGGGGGAGGGGGCTATGAGCAACTGGGTCCTGCTTGGTATTTGGAATCTTTCCTTTATACAAAGTTATGGTTAGTGGTGCTTTTTGATTAGTGAAGTACTGAGCAGGAAATTTGACAGCAGGCCATGAGGGAGAGTGGGTTGTGTCGGCTGCCTATTACTTGATTTTTCTGAACAGACTGTGGGTGCTGCCTGGGGGGAGGAATTGGGTGCTACCTGAGGGTGGGGAGATGAGAGCTTCTATATTGATTATCTGGCTGGGGAGGAGGGTGGAGGCTGTTTCTTTTTTTTAACAGTGTTTCCCAAATACCAGACGAATACTGCTACTATTCATTATTCGGAATCCAAATAATGAATAGTGCTTATTCATGGTATTCATAAAATAATATTCAGACCATGCACAGCCCTAATGTAATAACATGACATTTTATGCAGTCGCAATATTATTCACCCATAACTGTCTTTCATGTCCAGTCTTGCATATTACTTTTAGTTATTTTTTTATTTCAATATTTCAAATGATGAACAGGTGTCCATTCACAGAAACAAACAAACAAAACAAGAATCATTAGATGTTGAAGTTTGGTACAACATTAACGTATTTAAGTGCTCATGTGTGTCACATCACATTGCACAAGTGTTACTGGTGACTGTATTTTCCCCACAACATTCCAACTTTTCCCACATTGCATCCTTGCTCTGTTAGTGATACACAAGCTGTAGACATTAATTCACTTTTTGGCATATCCATTAACGGAAAACTACCCCCTCATATCATTTAAATTTTATTTGTTGCCAAGTCAATAGACAGCTCCTTTCCTGTAGCTGTTAGAGCTATATGTGTTAGCTTTAGTTTGTTTTCAATACATATGGTATCCCCGTGACTGCCCTGGGGGTCTCCATTTTATGCCTGTTGAAATCTCATTGTCCATGAGAACTGCATTAGCATATAAGAACACAATGTCAGATCAATCATTTATACTGTATCATGTATCTCTATGCTGAAAGAACAAATAACTGCATCCTGCAAAAACTCTCTGGAAACACATGAACTGAATGGTGTTTAAAGTGGAACACCCTGCATTACAACTCAGATAGTTTGCAAAGCTCACTTATGGTAAATGTGGTATTTCATACCTTCTTACAACTTGTTTCTTTGTAGACTGATTAAGCAGACAGGCATATTGGGAAATTTAAAGGTTGATTATGCATCATGTCCTCATATGTTAATACAGCTCTCAGGAACAATGAGATTTCAACAACCACTAGATGGAGCCTCCCTGGACAGTTACAGGGCCTAGTATGAAATGTGAAAACAGACTAAAGCAGCTGCATACATCTCTAACAGCTACATGGAAAGAGTCATCTGTTGACATGGAAACAAATAACATTTAGAAGATATGAGGGTGTAGTTTTCCTTCAATAACCATGACATGTCCTGATCCATCATGTGACTGCCTGTAGTTGTAGTTGAAATATGCTTATTACTTTGAGTATGTAGAATGTTGTGTTACTTGAGTAAGATTAAACATTGTTAAATTACTTCCATTAAGATTTACAGTATGTTGAACTTTACTACCACTATACAGTAATAATATCCTTATGTATTTCGTAAAAACATAAGAACATAAGAATTTGCTGGCAGGAGATTGTGTGGTCCATCTAGTCTGCCTGGGTTTTCTACCCCCCAGTATCAATTTGTCTTACTAAGGTGACTGTCACATGGCATGTCACAAATACCACTAGTGATTCATTCCTCCCCCCAACCTTCCAAACTGTCACACATTGCATTTTTGCTCTGCTATCAATATTTAATCTTTAGTAAAGCATTCTTTTGTGTCATGTTCTGCAATATCCACTAAAAGACTTGTTCTGCAATAGAAGTGGCTGTAACTCTAGTTCAGATATGCTTGTTGCTTTCAATGTGTAGAGTGGTGTTTTCGTAGAAAAAAAAGATTAACTATTGTAAAATATTTACCATTGAATTTATTTTCTTTAGTCCACATATTTCCAATAAATAGGGTTATGTAATATTAATTTGCTGCTAGTGGCTGCCATTCACAGCTCAGCCCATGTATCCACATCAAAGTGATAATTACAGATATGTACAAAATGAAACTGTACTTGTTCTAATATGTTTTCTTTTCTTACAGAAATGTCAGCACCAACCTTCAGCAGTGAGCAGGAATGTCAGCATTTGACACAGCAGGTCAGTTCTCTGGCTGGATACCTCATGGTGGTACATAGTGCCCAGTAAGAGTTAGCAGACAGTATGCGCTGTTGTGAGGTACTCGAACACAGACATTATGAGGCACTCTGTGCTCTCAACAGCAGCATCATGGTCCTAAATAGAAGTGTAAGACAACTTTCAGAAAACTTAGAGGGCCACCTTGCTGCTGCTGAGACCACACTGGACCTGCCGTGTCAAATGCTGGAGTAGATATATGAAACTAATTGATTCCTGCAACAGAGGAAAGGCAAGGCCTTCATTGCCTGTGTCATCATACAGCATCCTCTGCAACAACCTGTCACAGCAGAAGAGTTCCTGGCCTTAAAAAGTAAGTTGTAAGTAAAACATTTTGTACATGTGACATGAAAAGGAGACTCAGCTGAGCCAAGCTAATTTCAAATGAGGTCTTTATTATAATTAGATAAATGGAAAGTAACATAGAATTCAAAAACAATCATGTGTGACACATATACATAACATAGGACATATAAAATAACCCATGGGTTCATATTATAAATATTTACATATGTCATATACATATTACATCAAATTTTGATCAAAGAAAATCATTTGTGCAGCTCTGCAAGTAAGTCTATTAATTGTTATAACAAAACCAACAGAAATTGAATTTAGGGAATCTTAAATCCTGGGCCCCCAATTCCAAGACAGGCTACACTGGCATAAGGCAAGATATACCAAACTCCATGGCATATCCCTCGATTTACACCATGTGTTACACCCGGTGCTATTCCAAGTGGTGACTTGTGGGCTGTGACATCCATGGGTCATGCTACCTTCTATGCCACAGCCCACAACACCTGACTCAAGTCCGGGTTTAAGAAAGCAATTTTGCCCAATTCTGGGAGGGCGGCCATCATAACCCGCAATTGCCATTCTAGTAGGGGCACTGGCAGAGGTAAACTCTGACAGCTCAGAGCTGCTGTAAGTGGCAGCCGATGATGCTATCCGCTGGCTGCCTGCTCCGTGGCACCACAACACCAGCGTAGCTGTGTTCCCCATGCCCCCACAGGCATACCCCATCCCCTGCCCCCTATGTTGAGGACCCTTTGGGTCTGTTTCTGGTGTGCCCCCCAGATGCCTGTGCCTTCTGTCCTGCCACTCCCATGCCCCCTGGTGTGTGCTGAGGTGGTCCAGGGCAGGGGGGGCTTCAGGGGGCTGCCTGTCACTGGCTGTGATTTGTGACATGCAGGTTCTTTACGCCAGGCATGTGGCAGTAGCCTACACCTGGTGTATCCCACATGTCACAAGTGCTGGGGCACTGCCACTTCTGGAATGCAGTGTAGGGTCCCTGGCAGAGTGACGAATGGTGTAACTTGCAACCACATGCAAGTTATGCCATTTGTCTTGGAATCGGCCCCCAGGTGTCAGCCAAAATCAAGATTTTGGCAATATTCAGTTTTCCTGTTACTTGATCCTGAAAACATTTCTTTATTTTTCTCATATAGAGTTTACCCAGTAGAGGTCTTAAAAAATGATGGATGGTTATTCCAATGACTAGGGACCATACTATAAAATTGTGACTTTCCCATTTCTACATTTCTTTTTACTGGTCACAAATCTATCCCACTTTCTGACCTGAGACTACACTTAATACTTCACTTATGCAGATGTTCTAGTAAATATACAGGTACTGTACATGTTTTCTATGGCATCTGTTCATAAAGAAAATTAAGGGATCCATCCAATTCTCCATTAAATTCATCCATTCTAGTTCTTTATATAAATCACACCTGTAAGTCTTGTAGGCTGCATTAAGGACAAAAGTGGGCAAACCAGCTATACATAATGTCCAGCTTTGCCATCTCCTTCCCTGACATTTCAGCAAACATCAAATACCCATAATAATCAAAAATAGGCAAAACCATAGTATTTACAATGTGCTTTTAAACTGTTTCTTTTCCTTCAGTGCTTGATTGTTTACATACAGTGCTCCCAGACATATCCCTAGGTTTTTCATTAGATTATCATTATGAACATTCCACTTGATTTTATTGGCAGGCCAAACTCCAGATATATGTTGCTTTGCACTTATTTCTGTATTTTGTTATTGACACTATTCAATTTGCAGTGTTGTACCACTTGAGTCCGATACTTTATCTCTATTAAAATGCATGATGTGTGTTTTTTTTTGTTTTATTTTGCATTTAAAGCAAGTCTGAATTTAATGGAAAAGACTTTTCCAAACCATCAAAAGCCTCATGCAGCACTGTCTGTACCTGGCTTGAAGAGGAACCTGCTGTATAAATTATGGTATGATCCACATATAAACAATACATTACTTGTGGATTCAAGATGGAAAATGTGTTCATGCAAATATTAAAAAGATCTGGACCTAATATTGAATCTTGGGGTACTCTGAACAGTATCAGGGCCAAAGTGTGTTTAAATCCATTTAGAGCAACTAACTGCTGCCATCCTTTGAAGTAACTTACAAATCAGCCCCCAGCACCCTTTGTCACAACTACATGTTTCAATCTAGACATATGGAGGACATGTTTCAAGCTATTAAACACTTTGAACAGGTCTACAGATATAGCTCCAATGTGTAAAATTGCAAAATCATGCACTTAGGGCACAGAAACCCAAAGGCATGGATCAAAATGGGGGAGTGGTATTGATGACCACCAAACAGGAAAGAGACCTGGGGTAATCATATCTGATTACCTAAAGGTGGCCAAGCAGTTTGACAATGCAGTTGGGAGATCTAGTAGGATGCTGGGCTGCATAAGGAGGGGTATCACCAGCTGAATGAGGGAGGTGGTGCTACCTCTGCATAGAACACTGTTGAGACCTCACCTAGAGTACTGTGTCCAGTTCTGGAAACCTCAGGCATGATTCACAAAGAAGGCCAAAAATCCCACAGCTGTGGGAAAAAAGCCTGCAGCTCTGTGGAAATGCAGTTGTGTGATATTCTGAAAGAAAACTTGTGCAGGTGCGGAATTCGACAAAAATCCCTGCAGTTGCAGAAATTCTGCAGCTGTGAAAATTGAGCAAGTGCTGAAAATCCACAACTGCAGATCTGCAGCTGTGGAAATGGCTTAGGAGGCACAGCAAGAGTGAACCTAATTAACTGGAGCAGCAGACTTTAACATTGCTGCCATAGCATGAAGCTGAAAGCACCACAGAGACACCAGCAACCAGTCCCTCAACTAGGACCACTGCAGCACCCAAGTAGCAGCAATACCATGGCACCACAGTGACTGTCTGTCACTGCTGGTCATCCCTCCCTGGAGTGTTTCTGTTGCCTGCAGGAGTAACACTCACTGCATGCTATTCACACTCTACTGCCTGTGGGGCTCCTTCATGGGCTGCACTGGGTCTAGTGGTTGTTGTTTGTTGCCATTCAATGGCAATGTGTGCTCATGCTGCTATAACGTCAGCCACTGATATACCCACTGGGATGCTATTACCTGTACCTGACCTCCACTTTAATTGTATTTCAATTGTTGGGGCACTACTGCAGTTTACTGAGGGAGTGTTACACCTCACTCCAATGTGTGTAACATTTTTCCACAACTGTGGAAAAAACATGGCTGAGAACAGCCTTTGAGGGGCTGTGCCATACTTATCAATTACCTTTTTTCCTCAGGAACTTCCTCAGCTGCACTTTTTTCCACAGTCCATAGTGTAAGTTTTCTGCAGCTGCTGAGGTTTTTGTGAATAGCACTCAGAGCAATTTTCCCTTTTTTCCCCTAGCTATGGAGGTTTTGGGGATGTAGGGAAGGTTTTGCACCTTCAGAAGGCTTTGTGTATCCTGCCCCTCATCTCAAGAAGGACATAGAGTAGAGGGGGTTCAGAAGAGGAAAATAAAATGGTGCATGGTCTGCTTAAAAAAATCCTAAAAGGAAAGACTGAAGGACCTTAATATGGACACCCTGAAGAAAAATAGGGAGGGGGGTATGATAGAAACTTTCAAATACCTCTCAGCTATAAGTAGTATGCAAGAGGGGAGCATTTTTTCAGTAAAAAGATTCTCAAGAACAAGGGGTCATGCTATGAAGTTGGAGGTGGGTAGACTCAGGGGAGATGTGAGGAAGTACTTCTTCACAGAAAGGGGGGAGGAGGATGCCTAGAACAGCTTCCAAGTGGATGTGGTACAGGCAAAAACTTTAGTGGAGTTGGGGTTCAAGAATGCATCGGATAGGCATATGGGAACCTTAGAGGCAAGGCATGGGGTATAGGACTGGAGAGCAATTGTATTCTTCAGTAATACACTAGGTAAGGAAAATGGGTAGACTAGGTGGCCAAGCGGTCATTATCTACCATCAAATTTTATGTTTCTATGTTTCAATAGTCATCCTGCTGTCCAGAGTTTCTTGAAATCAACTGTTTCCTTAATTAGTACCGAAGTTGTGGAGTGGTCTGAGTTGTGATTGGAACATGTTTATCACCCTCCATCTTCCAAAAACTTTTTTTTTAGTTTACTGTAGACTAGTTCCTCCAAGATCTTGGAAACTATAGACAACAAAGAAACTGGGCTATAGTTTTCTATTTTGTTTTTCTGTCCATTTTTAAAGATGGGATAGCTTTTGATTTTTATTCCACTCTTGCAGATATACTCTGGAGTTTAGAGATACGTTTAGTAAGTCTACAAGGGGGGAGGCTATTACTGGGGCAACAAATGTAAATAGGTTTGGCAGAATTTCATTATACCTTTACCTTGCTCAGACTGAATTTTAAAATTTATTCAGAAACACCTCCTATAGTTATGGACTTAAAATGACATTTCTTACTTAATGGGCATCTTCATCTGATTGGACTATTGGGACATGACCCAGAGCCTCTGTTCCCATTTTTGTATAGTATTCATTAAATGTTTGCGATATAGAAGTACTTAACAATGCATCTTGTCCATTAAAGTCAAAGGAATTAATTAGTTCCACTTTAGTATGGCCTTGCAGTCTATGCATTACTTTTCAGAATTCTTTTGGATCTGGTTTAATATTAATCAATAGCTTCTTTTTATAGAAATCTTGTTTTGTTTTCCTTACCTTCAGTGAGTATGTATTTCTTATTTGCCTATAATTATTCCAGTCCTGTGAAATATTAGTTGTTGTTTTTTTTTTGCCTTTTTTCCAGGTATTCTGTCTTTATCTTCTTAATTTATGTGAGTGAGTATTAAATCAAGATGCATTCTTGTGTTTTACTTTCTGGTTTTCACTGGAGCAAATTTCTTACAAAAAATAAAGAACTCCTTATAGAAAAAAGACCAAGCCTCCTTTACAGTTAGATTCAAGTCTAATTTGTTCCAGCTTTTACTTTCCAGGTCCATCATAAAGTTGTCGTCAAAGTCCAGTAGGACCTGTACTTAATCTATTTCCCTAGGCCACTTTTCCTATCATAATTCCTTATTCAGAAAATTTCTTGCTGGTCAGAAAAAGAATCTGATTGAACACCACTAGTGTAAAACATAGATATGACTGTGTAGTCATAATTAGATCCGATATAGTTGAGACATTAGGGATTTTCATGTTTATTCTAGTAGCTGCATTTATTACTTTTGTCATCATGAAGTTCACCTTTAGATCCATTAGTTTATGATTGTTATGAATTTTCTGCCAATCAGCATTTACATCACCTATGAGTTTTAATTTGTGACTCAACATATTTCAATAAATACTCTTGAAATGTATCAAAAACCTCAGTCTTTGCCTTGGGGTGGTACATTCCAATTAACCCATTCTTACTGGTAGTGCCTTATGACATTGGAACCATCCATTGCTTAACCCAACTCAAAATGGCCACACATGATAGAATGAGTGGTCTTGAAAACAATAATTGAATTTCTTTGTTAAGTACTTCTGAACCCATCTATTCTTTTTCATTAAGTAACTCTTTACCAAATATGTTTTTCCATAAATTAAAACCGCCACTCCCCTCTCAGATTTATCCATCCTCCATGGACACTACCCTTCAATATTAGTCAGATTATCTGTAGGGTTTTTTTTTGTAAGCCACACAATCATATATACTATTACTATACTATTTGCAAATCACCAAAGCAAATAAAAAAATGCCAACTTGCATATTAAATCCAGGTCACTCTACACCCTAGAACAGGTCTCGTCTTATAAATATCTGGGGGTTTATCTTCAACCCTGCCCTCACTTTCCAGGCACACATCAGCATCCTCACATTTTCTACTAATGCACGTATCGGCCTCCTTTATCAACACAAGGATTGCCTACCACCAGAAGCCCTAAGGCTAGCTATCACCTCATCAGTCATGTCCCTGGTTGACTATGGGCTGCTGGTCTATGCTGCCACAGATGCCACAGCTATCAGTAAAATAAAAGTAGTAATTAACAAAGCCTGCAAGCTCCTGACTGGTGCATACAATGCATACGTGCACACTCTACTCCCTTGCCTAGATTCTCAACTTCAGTGAAAGGGTCCAGTACCAGGCCTGCCTCATGACCGAAAAATCCCTTCTTGGTATGACTCCTCCAGAACTATCGGCCTCCCTAACCTCCACCACCCACATGGTAAACACCCACAGCTCAGACAATGCGACTAGCTATTCCCAGGGTCAGGACTATGCTAGCCAGAGATATTTGCCTTTCAGGGCCCCTGCATGGTTTAACTCCCTGCCCCCATTGGTCACATGCCATTCTAAACTTGGCCCCTACAAAGTGGCTCTCAAGAACCACTTCCTTACCACCCGCACATGTACCTGTCAGCAATAGGCCCACCACCCATGATGGTGACAGTTCTCAACTGGCCTGCCACCATACCTATATCTTGCCAGTGACCCCTCATCTGAGCCCACTTGTGCTAACAAAGTCTACCTACAGACTGCTCCATTTTTTTTCCTTAGTGACCCACCGTATATATCTCTCTAACTGCCTAACTGATTTAGCTACCACTCTGTATAGTACATCTGCTCCATCATTTGTGATCCATAGTATATCTCTCAATTGAATAACAATATTAGCTACCACTCTGTATAGGACACTTCTATAAACCTATCTTCTATGTAACTATTGTTATATTGTATTGTATCTCATGCTTAGTTGTACTGTAAGCAGTTTTTTTTTTGTCTATGTTGTCCTTGTTAAACTGACATGGAGCCTTTGGAAATAAGCCTATGACTCAAAGGTTTGTAATTCTCATACTTTCAAATAAATAAATAAAATCTGAACATATGCAAATGCCAGCAGAAGCAGGACTTACGGGGGGGGTTGTCACTTGACTGCCAGGGCTGGCTGGCTGTGTTGCACCTGTGTGCACTTCCACGGTCCACCGGTGGGTGGCTGGTTGATTTAGACCAACTTTTCATGGCCTATCTTTGGGCTGCACATTTCTGGCCTTTGAGGGATGCATTCCCTCTGAATATACCAATTCACGGCATATTCATGGGAAAGCCCCCTCCACTTGCACGGCATACATTATTTTGTTCACCATCCCATTCCCTGGTGGGTGGCACATCCCGCCCCTTTGAATATCACACTTCAGGGCATTATTGGATATGTGCGGCCCATCTTCATTTTCTGCCAGGATGCGCCATGCATCCCTTTTGAATATGGTTGCCCAACATTGTAAAATACTTGATTAAAAGAAAAGTTACTATTTAAGAACTGGTAAACTGACTCATTACCAGGTGTAAGTGTAGAAGTTACAGTTGCTGAGCCACTAAAATTCTACTTTAAA
Organism: Neoceratodus forsteri; assembly: GCA_016271365.2. NCBI lineage: Eukaryota > Metazoa > Chordata > Ceratodontiformes > Ceratodontidae > Neoceratodus > Neoceratodus forsteri. The sequence continues at coordinate 588,632,893 of CM057449.1, read as the reverse complement.
TAAAGCAGACAATTATTCATCAAACTACAGTAATGATCAACAGAAGGAAAGAAAAAAATATATAGCCTACTGGACAGACTCCCACTGGTGGATTACCACTTGGTGGCCCATGCCACTCTTGTGTGAGCCACTCACATGTCGAGCCACTGCACATCAAACTTCTAATGCAATTCTAGTTGGTAGGGCTGGCAGCCTTGTCCCTGATGTCATCCCTGGTCCCAGTAGCTCTTCAGCTTCAGCACCAGACTGAGAAGGAAGACTGTTTCCAATATGAGCTAGCAGAAGAGCTGTGCTCTGGGCAGCTGGGACAGTTTATGGCAGCAGGACAACAGTTTCAGAAAATAAAGGTTTCCAATAGTAAAACGATAGAGCAGTTGGCCAAGTTCACAGTAGCATGGCTCTGGCTATCTAGTGCTGGCAGCCCTGCCTCCTGACTTCACCACCTGTCCTGGTAACTCCCCCTCAGTGTACCGAGCATCAGACCAAGATGGAAGACTATTTCCAATGTGAGATAGTAGCAGTGCTGTGCTCTGGGGCAGCCAGGACTCTCTTGGGCAGCAGGATGACAGTTTAATAAAATGAAGGCTCCCATTGTTAAAACACTGGAGTGGCTGGCCATATTCACAGTAGCATGGCTCTGGCTTTGTAGTGGCAGCAGCCCTGCCCACTGGCATCACCACTGGTCCTGATAGCCGAATAGCCCTGAATCACCAGTTCATTCATGCTCAGACATTGTGCAGCAGTTTCCACTTTTGGCAGCCAATGCAGAAACTGCTCAAATACAGCCCCCTCAGTACCACAGACCAAAGCAAGTGCCTCCTCATCACCAAAAGACACATTTGGAAAAATAAAAAAGGACACTTTGTTTTTCTTTCATTTTTTTAATGAAGGAGGCTTTTTTTTTTGTTTTTTAAAAAGTGAAATTATTTATTTTGAATATTTTTATTCATGTTATACCTATTTATGTTTCCAGGTAAAATACAACACCAGCTGCCCCACAGAACTACTGAGTACTATGCAAGCTGGACTTTTTCCCAAAAGACACAAACATAGAAGCCCATCATAACCACTTTTTGACAATAGAAAAAAAAAATACATACTGTTTATTTAGTCAACTTAAAAAGTGGTATACAAGTTCTCATATATTAAATATTATGCTGGCAAGTGATACTCAAGCATAAATGGTAACAATTTAAGATGTTCCACAACAGCCCACATTCTAAGGCAAGGCAAGGCAAATTTATTTAAGAGATGCCCAATCCCGGAGGCTCTGGGTGCCGTACAAAAATTTAAAAGCATTATACACAAAGACATTCATACAAAAATAAAGTAATAAATCACAGACTATAAGATAAATCATACTCTAGACATCAAATGCTTGTGAGAATAATAATGTCTTCAAGCGGACCTTAAAGACATCTATAGTGGGGGCCTCTCTGAAAAAAGCTGGTTCCATAGAACGGGAGCCGCAACACTAAAGGCTCTATCACTGGCTGATTTAAGCCTTGTTCTAGGAACAGTCAGGAGGCCACCACTGGAGGATCGAAGAGGGTGGATAGAGGGAGTAGGTGTCAGGAGGACTGACAGGTAATCAGGGCCCTGTCCATGTATGGCCTTAAAGGTGAGAAGACCCACCTTAAAGAGGATTCTCCACCTGACTGGTAGCCAGTGCAATTCGCACAATACTGGTGTAATATGACAGAATTTTTGCTGCCCGATCACTAACCGGGCAGCTGCATTTTGCACCAGCTGCAGTCTGCGGAGAAGTCCCCCTGTGACCCCGAGATACAGCACATTACAGTAGTCCAGCCTAGATGTGACTAAAGCATGTATCAGGGTAAGGAGGTCCAGAGGCAGAACAAGGGGCTTAATCCTGGCAATGTTTCTGAGATGGAAAAAACAGGAACGAACCACAGAAGATATTTGAGCCACCATGGTCAGGTTCCTGTCCAGAATCACTCCAAGATTACACACCCAAGAGGAGGCCTTCAATGACACAGCTCCAAGAACAAGTTCAGTTGCTGAGTCAGAGGCCAGCCTATCACGAACTCTGCTCGACTCCACTACCAATACCTCCATCTTGTTAGGGTTCAGTCACAACTAGCTGGAAGCCATCCAGTCATTTATCTCGGTCAGACAGATGTTAAGCATGTCCACTGCGTTGGATGTTCCTGGGGCAAAGGACAAATATAGCTGAGTATCATCGGCATAGCAATGAAAACTCAAGCCATACTTCCTAATTATCCCCCCCAGGGGAATCATGTACACTGCGAACAACATTGGGGCCAGTACCAAACCCTGAGGGACTCCACAGGGAAGGAGACAGCTTCCTGCTGGGACCACTGATGGACTCAAAGGAGTGGTCTGCATTCCTCAGTATCATTTTGGGAACATTTATCATATGAGTATTACTTCTGAGGAAAAAAACTAGAAGTCAGCATAAGTGACTCCTTAAAACAATCTGGTCAATTTAGCAAGGCCTACAGTAAGGCAAACATACTAATTAAAATAAACTCCATTGCTCTAGCCCTACAAAACTACTTCTCGGTAAATTGTACCTGTGGCTAATTTCCCTCTTCCCATTACCATACCATGCACTGTTCACCTGCTAGCTGGCTGAATGTCTTTATCTCCCTTCAGACAAAGCTGGACAATATAAGACTGCACTTATCTTTTTCCTTGAGCTTGTTAACAATATATAATTTCATGACTGCACTTATAATGTACAGTACATTACCTTCTATAATTGTCAGCTCTGTTTACACTGTCATGTATCCCTGTAATTTGTATTATCTCTGGTTGGATATATGTATGTTTGTATGCTCTCCCTGTACCCCCTCCCCCAGGACGCACCGTGAGACAAGCAACTTCTTGTTCAGTGTGCCCTTCCTGGTGAAACATTTCAATAAATAAAATAAAATAAGTAAATAAATAAATGATGCTGGGTGCATCAGGAGGGGTCCAGTGAGAAAGGGTATGGCTTCAATGGGGACTGGGGTCACACATGGAACTATGCAGACCTGTTCAAGAGGAACAGACTGCATCCTTTCGGCGGGGGGATGGCAGTCCTCTGTGAATGGTTTAAATGCTTCATGGATGAGCATTTAAACTAGCCAAGGGGGGAGGGCAATGGGAGCAGGGAGACTCAAGTACACTGCCCCCACAAGCTTAAGTAGCCAGAAATGAGGAACATGAATGTACAGTAGGTTGCATTTCGGGACACCAATACCAGATACAATGGGGAATGCAGATGAAGCAAGGCAGCATAAAAAGGATAATGAAGCTGCAGGAAGGAAGCAGGAGGGCCAACACAGGATCAGAGGAAGGACAGGCAGCAATACATGGAAGGCCATGGTTACAAATGCCTGCAGCCTGGGAAATAAAATCCCAGACCCAGAGGCATTGATGGTAGAGGTAAACCTGGACATAGCGGCAATAACAGAGACCTGGCACACCACCAGTCATGACTGGGACACAAATGTTCCGGGTTATGCTCTGTTCAGGAGAGAAAGGGGGAGTGATCCTATAGGTAAGAGAAGGTATTAAAGTAACAGTGGTGCAGGGCAGACAGGGGGAGGCCAAGACACTGTGGGCCACTCATAAGCCAGGCAATGGCACAGCAATCTCCACAGGGGTGATCTACAGACCTCTAGCAGAGGGTGAGGAGGTAGATCAGGATCTAGTGGATCAAATTCACAAGATGGCAACAAAAGGTGCGGTATTACTGCTGGATGATTTCAATATCCCAGACATAGATTGGACCAACCCAGCAGCTGCTTCACCAGGAGCCAAGACATTCTGGATTCCCTGCAGGGGCAGGCCTCAGGCTGCTAGGGGTTGAACCCACCAGGGACAGAGTAATTCTGGACCTAGTCTTGATCAATGGGGACAGAATCACAGAAGTCCAGGTGGAAGGTCAAATGGGATCCAACGACCACCACATAGTGTGATTTAGCATGGGGACAGAGACACAGTCTAGTCACATGAAGAAAATGTCTTAAATTTTAAGAGAGCAGGTTTTGCTAGAATTTGTAGGTAAATCAAGAGGGCTCTTGCAAGGAGGGATATTGGAGGGGGAGTTGAGGAACAATGGAAACACCTGAAAGCAGCCGCAGAAGAGGTGACAAACCAATGCATCAAGGTGGTAAAGAAAGGCAAGAGAAGAAGGAAACCACTATGGTTCTCAAGAGAGGTGACAGACAAAATTAGGCCTAAAAGGGTGGGTTTCAGGAAATACAATGAGACTCAAAGTGAAGAAGACCGGGGGTGTACCTAAAATATCTAAGGGAACAGGGAAGACTATAAGGAACATTAAGGTGCAGACCTAGGAAAGATTAGCACAGACAGTGATGAAAGGACACAAGACATTTTATAGGTACATCAGCAAAATAAGGAAAACCAGGTGGGGGGGATTGTAAGGCTCAGAGGGGATACAGGGAAGTATATGGAGGCAGACCTGGAAAAGGCAGAAATACTGAACAGATACTTCTGTTCAGTATTCATGAAAGGGGGGGAGGGTCAGGGACCACAGCTGAGTATCAGACATGAAGGGTGGGAGAGGTAGACACAAGTCCATTCAGAGTGGAGAGAGTCCTGGAGGAGCTCACAAAACTGAAGGTGGACAAAGCAATTGGGCCAGATGGCATACTCCCGAGGATATTAAGGTAACTGTGAAAGGAGCTAGCAGCACCTCTGGCAGCCATGTTCACAGAGTCACTCAGCACAGGAGTGGTTCCAGAGTACTGAAAGAGAGTACAGATAGTCCATCTACACAAAAGTGGTAGTAGAGAAGAGGCAGAGAACTATAGGCCAGTCAACCTTGCCTCAGTAGTGGGTAAGATCATGGAGGCACTGCTTAAAGAAACAATAGTGGTACACTTTGAATCAAATGGTGTCCAGGGTCTGAGATGACATGGATTCACAGCAGGAAGGTCATGTCAGATGAATCTGACAGATTTTTTTGACTGGGTGATGAAGGAAGTAAATCGGGGTGGGTGGAAGTTGCCTACCTTAATTTCAGCAAGGCCTTTGACACCATCCCACATAAAATGCTGGTTAATAAGATGGGTAGTCTGGGCATAGGGCACAAGGTGGTTACCTGGGTTAGGAACTGGTTAACAGACAGGTGGCAGAGGGTAGTGGTAAATGGGATCTAATCCAGGAAGGGGGGTGACCAGCGAGTTACCTCAGGGGTCAGTCCTTGGGCCAGTCTTGTTCAATGTCTTCATTAGTGACATTGTGGAAAGACTGGAGGGTAATGTCTGCCTGTTTGCAGATGACAACAAGGTCTGCAACAGAGTGGATACTCCAGATGGGTTGGAGAAAATGAAGAGGGACCTTGAGAAGCTTGAAAAATTGTCTGAGGTGTGGCAACTGGGGTTCAATTCAAAGAAGTGCAAAATAATGAATCTGGGATGTGAGAACCCTGTGGAGAGGGACAAGATGGGGGGGGGGTGCTGACGATCACCATGGAAGAAAGGGACCTGGGGAATGTCATTTCAGACAACCTAAAGGTGTCAAAGCAGAGTACAAAGTCTGCATGTATGGTCAGTGGCATGCTGGAATGCATAGGCAGAGGTATCACTAGTAGAAGAAGGGATGCATTGATTCCACTGTATAAAAGACTGGTAAGATTTCACCTAGAGTACTGTGTGCAGTTCTAGAGGATGCACATTCATAACAACTTTGATAGGGTAGAGGCAGTCCAGAGAAGGGCAAAAAGGATGGTACAAGGATTGTTCCAGAAAAACATATGAGGAGAGATTAAGGGACCTCAACATATACTCACTGGAGGAGAGGAAAACAAGGGGTGACATGATAGAAACATTCAAGTACCTTAAGGGACTTAACAAGTTACAGGGGGGAGGCATCTTCCAATATAGGAGGAGTACAAGAATGAGGGGGCATTATATGAAATTGGAAGGTGGCCGATTGAGGGGAAATGTGAGGAAGTAGTTCTTCACAGAGAGGGTGGTGGACACATGGAAAAGTCTGCCACAGGTGGTGGTGGGAGCAAGCACAGTGGAGGGATTTAAACGTGCCTGAGACATACATAAGGGAACCTTACCATTATGGAGCAGTGGTGAAAAGCTGTTGACCAGGTAGGGTCACAGGCCAAAACAAGTGTTGGGTGTGTGGACGGACTGGATGGGCCTGGCTGTCCTTATCTGCCAACAGTTTCTATGTTTCTGTGTATTGACAGTAGAAGAAAGGAGGTATTACTACTTCTTTCAATATCACAGGTGAGGCTGCACCTGAAGTACTGTGCACAGTTCTGGAGTCCTCACCAATGGAAAGACAAGGACAAGCTGGAGACATACAGTGCAGCGTTGGGTAACCAAAATGATTCAGGGCCAGCAGGTCAGATCTTATGAGGACTGGCTTAGGGCACTGAACATCTAATCACTGGAAGCCACATGGGGGAGTGTAAATATGAAAGAGACCATCAAGTTCCTGAAAGGAATGAACGAGATGAACTGCCAGGAACTATTCAGTAGGAATATCAGATGAAAAACATGGGGCTATGAGAGGATACTGATGCAGGTCGGTTCAGAACCAAGGTGAAGATGTTTTATTGTACAAGAAAGGGAGGTTGAGCCACAGAACATTCTGCCAGGTGATATGGTGGATGTCAAAACCAATAATGGTTTCAAGCATGGCTTGGACATAGTGAAGGGCTTAGTTGATACAGTGTGTGGCAGCAGTAAAACAGAGAGCATGTGTTGAATGGTGTGGGCTAAAACCCTGTATAGGCAAATGGTTTCAGGTATGGTAGGTTGTTATGAGCATACTAAATGGACCAATGACTTTTCTGTCATCATTGTCTATCTTTATATTTAGTATACGAATGATGACATCATCATTCAGTCAATGCAGGGATTATTTTGTGTGGTAATGCCTTCTGGGTTTGAAATCACTCTGATGAATACTGCTGTTCATGTTCCTGCTGCTGCTGCTGCTATTGCTGCTGAGGATAAGATGCAGAGATGAATAGCACTGGAACTAAGATCAAAGAGGTTAAAGATGAGAATGAAGACATTGGTTTGTTGATGCAATGCCAATCAAGCTTCTTATAAGAGGGAATGCATGCAACCACTTTCCTTGACTTTGCATGTATAATTTTTAAACTGAGTCAGAGCACATAGTTTGATTGGATAGTACTTATCCTGTAATTAAAAAAAAATACCACGTTCATGTTGGAACAAAAGGCACACAATCTGAGAAATGTAAATCTGTCAAGATGGTGACACTCTGTGGTATCTGAGTTGTTATGATACCATCTGAGCAGCTATAGTCTCTATTGTGTCCATATCCTTCATCAGAAATAGGGGCCAGAATTGTATCATAATTACAAGGGGACTGGTTCAAGGGTCTGTATAAGAACATTATAACATGCCTAGACCTTTTTATGAAATTTCATTTAATGCATGGCTTGATTTTGTCTACCTTGCTAGTTGCTGCCTTACAGTGTTGCACTGTCTGAATGTTGCTGCTGATCACTACTCCCAAGTCCTTTTCCTGCTTGATTTCAGTATCTCCATGCCCTTCAGGCAGTCTAGGAGGCAGTATAGTGCAGTGGGTTAAGGCTCTGAGTTGAAAATCTGGAGACCTGGGTTTGAATCCCACAGCTGCCTAGGTGCATACTGTGTGATCCTGAGCAAGTCGCTTAAGTTCCTTATGCTCCCACGTCACATCTGGAAACAAGCTCTAGCTTTGTGTTCTACTCCTGGTTAAACAATGTTCCCTTTCCCTTTCCCCCTTCAGATAATATTTTGAAATCATTTTCTTCTTCCCCTGAATACATTGCCTTGTATATCTCAATATTGAAGTTCATCTGCCATATTGCAGCACATTTCCAAAACCTGTCTAGAACATTCTTCATTTCAATTATCTGTTGTTGGGATGTAACTATTCTTCTCATCTTGGTGACATAAGCAAACTTGGCAACCCAGTTACTGTACTAACACCCATCTCACGATAACTTATAAATATATTGAGCAATGTACTGTAGGTCCCAGAACTGACCTCTGTGTAACCCCATTGATAATCTGTTTCCATGTTAACTGTTTACCACAAATTGTGAATCTTTGCATTCTATTCCCATCCATTTTTAAACCCATTTCATCACCCCAGTCAGTTACTGTTTTGTTCCTTAGTTTATTAACTTCAGGGATGTGTAATTATGGCCAATAATCACACTTCTCAGAGGTGGTGATTAGCCTATAATTGCACACCTGGTTCTGTCTTATTACTTACATATCTGTGAGATTTATCTGTAAATCATGGAAGTGCTATAGTTTTTCTGAGACATCACACAACTATTATATTGACAGACTGCTGGTATAGTGTTAGTGTGAATCGGATGGTGGCTGGTGAATAAGGTGAGAAGAGTGTTTATAGTGGCTGCCATCATGGATCTGGTGTGGTGTTTTGGATGATCCACTTGGGTGGGGGGGCACTGAACACAAGCAAGAATTGGCAATGGAATGAGGAGATGGAGGGGGCTATCAGTGAATGCTAGTACAACTAGTATAAGGACTGGATGAGGAAGGGGGTGCAGCCTCATGTCTCACATACAACATACCTAGAATCTGACGACAGATATGGACCGCTTGGCCCAGCCAGAGTGGCCATTTCTCCCTACCTACACTATTACGTTAAACTGTGTCTGATATACAGTTCTTTCTCCCTCTCCCCGTTGTTTCAACAATGTTTCCTTTATGCTTATCCCATGCATTCTTGAACCCCACCACTGTTTTTGCCCCCACCACCTTTGCTGGAAGGCTGTTCCAGGAATCCACCACTCTTTCTGTTGAGAACTTCTTTACATCTCTCCTAAATCTACCTCCATCCAGCTTCTTAGCATGCCTCCTTGTTCTTGAATACCTTTTCTTCTGAAAAATACTCCCATCCTGCACTTTATTTACCCCGTGAGATATTTAAAGCTCTCTATCATATCATCCTTTTCCTGCCTCTGTTCCAGAGCCTGTGGAACTAGATAACTAGGTTGTACTCTGCAGCCCACAGCTTTAATCTGCTGTGCTGAGCAATGTGCCATAATAATGACATTAACTTGACAGGTAACAATATGTGTTAAGGATATGGTTATGAGCTGGCAGCCTTTGCATGTTGATTAGGGTCATTACCATTTTATGCAACAATACTGCAATTCAGTGGGTCAGCACTAAACTGTATTTGCCTTGCAAACCTCCCAGCTTGGTCAGTGTAAAGAAGTGCTTAGAGTATGTTGTCTCACATGTGGCTTGTTTTCACGAAAGGGTAATGCTGTGATATGCACAGTACTCACAGGAGGTGTAATGGAAAGCTATTAAGAAGCAAAGCTTTAGCATGGTTTCTAATATGCAGTTCTGTCCACCAGGATCAAGAACTGTGTGTGAGATTTCATGATTTAGTGTATGCCAAATAGAAGAAATTGCCTTTAGATTACATTGTGTTCTTGTAGTATCATACAAGATATCATAGCAAAATCTGTGATGAAAGCACTTGATTCTGACAGATGGCACTGTGCTTCCTGTCATCTCAGACACACACTTGCACAAGCACACTACTTTTTGTGTATTACTTGCAAGGCCATTGACTATGATGTCCCTAGTACATTAAAAAGAAACATGTCTGCAGTTCTTAAAAGCACACATATTGAAATCAGGGATGGGAGAACCTGTTCAGGAGAATACACTTTCTGTGACAATAATACTCTACTGCAGCACATACGTATTGAATGTTGCACTACTTTACTGATTGGCAGATGCATTGTATTATGATTTACTACATGTTCAATAAAAACATTTCATTAGAAATGGGTTTGTGTTTTAGTGTTAGTTTACAGATAGGCCCATTTTCTCATCATGGTAAAGACCTCCAAATCACGACACACTGGGATTTACCAACTTCTAATATGGTTTATGGTAGTCAGATGTGCCTTGTGCCACAGCACACAAAGTGCTGGAAATCCTAGAAAGGCCCACACCTTGCCATGTCTTATTAATAAATACTGTATCTGGCACAGCTCCACCTCCCTAGATCTCCAGCCCTTTGAGTGTCTCAGCAGGGGTGTCTGTGTATGGATGGGAGCAGGACATGCAATGATGGCCAAGGCATCAGTGGTATAGAGCTTTGCAGGTCAGGAATGTCTAATTAATGCATTTAAAATTCCATATGGAGAATAGAGACCCAAGTAAGTTTTTTTCATTCTTGCTTTATTTTGTGCTGTGTTTTCTCTTGATGCATTTCAAATCTGTATTTGTGCTCTGCAATATGGATCTATATTGTTTAATATCCATTTTAGTTGACACAGTCTGAAACAGCTTGATAAAACTTTATAAAAGCAAATGGCATTCTTCGTAGCTATTCAGCAACTATTTTTAAAAATAAAATATATCTAATTTCCTTGTTGTTGCCCCTTCCCTCTTTCCTGCACCTCACCAACTGGGGTTGCACTGGCTGCATTATTCCCGCAGTCCTGGAGTGGGGTAGGCAGCTAATTTCAAATATTGTGTATATGTTACTTCTTGTCAAGCCAGTAGGGGGTGCAGATATGCCATATGGCCTGAACCTTTCCTCCCACCCTGGAAATTGAGTAAAAAATATTCACAATGGATTAGGCTTAACTCTCTGGCTTAAGTGTAGGACTCTAGAACTTGCTGACAAACCATGGTGTCCTGGTTGTTTTCTGGTGTTCTGTTATGCCACTGGGACAGAAACACGTACATGGTTTCAACCCATAATCTTTATTATGAAATTTAAAAAAAATAATTTTTTTTACAGGACATTTCAATGTATTAGTAATTTCTGAATTGTGCACTTATGCAATTCCAGCTTCCTGGTTCTCCCCATCCTGTCCATTGTAGGCTACTTCCCAGCCTCACTGTTTCCTGTCTCTCACCTGGGTTACTCCATTGATTACCTCATGGTAGGCCAGTGAGCATGAGTGGAACTTACCACCAGTGTAACTTCTCTCTCTGTTTCTCTCACCCAATGTTTAGGGAGTGTGAGTGTGAGGATTGAGAGCAGCAACATCTTCATTTTGCCAGCAGGAGGCCTTTCCTGCTGTTTCTCCCCAGGGGCAGCTGGAATCAAGTTCAGTGCATGCATATACACTTAGATGTGATGGCACAGAGCTTAGCCCGACAGCCCCAGCCCTATACACTATATCCTCAAGCACACCACCACCTGGGGTCACCCAAGTGGCAGTTTGTTCTGAGCACCAATGCCCCTAACAGCCCTGGAGGAAGAGTTCATTTTCTGGAATACTCAATCCTCCCCCCACCAGCATGCTGGCAATCTAATCTTTATGTATGAACAAAACCAGATCATGGTGGCTGTGAGTGGATGCTGTATTTCTGAGCCATCAAGCTGTCCATGAACAGTATTTATTATTATTTATAACCCAAGGTTCCCCAGTTCTCCGAAACATTTCCTTGTTGTACTCAGAGTTGTAGCAACTCAAAGTGGAAGTTTCATTTTTAGTTTGCATGTGTACTTGTGTAGAGGTTACAGATATCAATAGATGGGTATTCCATCACTCTTAGGACTATTTTTACTTACATTTTACCCATCATCCTTTTGCCTTCTTTTGGCTGATTTTCCTTAATGTTGACATTTTGAACAAAATCTTCTTGTCAAAAATTATATTAGGAAACACTGTTAAAAGGACTGGTTTCAATGACAAGTATTTTCCCTAGCTTGGAGTAGAAAAATGTCAAGAGTTTTTGACAGGTGCTAAAGTTTCCCTGGGCCATTTATGTAATCGAAACATGTTTTAAAAAATATTTTGGCACATAACCTGTCACAAAAGACTTAACTAGATTAACAAAATTGTCACCACTTTTTCCCATATCCATCATTGCTATAGTAGCCTGCATCCCTATTGGCCTTAGCTGGAATGTTGGGGTGGACAGGTAGAATATTTTCAGAAGTGACAGGGAGGATTGGATGGGTTGCTTGGTATGTCAGAGAGGGGGCTAAGGTAAATGGAAAAGAGTGGAGTGAGAAAGACTGGGAGTCCTAGAATACCTTGTTACTGAAATAAGATATACTGAAGACAATAAGCTGATTGTGGGTGTATATTATAGGTTCCCAGGTAGTACAGGAGAACAAGACTTGGCACTCATGCCAAAAATCATTAAGGCAGCCCCTATGGGACCTGGTTCTCATAGAGGATTTTAACTTGTCCAGCACTGGCTGGTAGTGTTTTTGGAAAAACAGTAAGTGATGTCCTGTCAGTCAAAAAGGAGTGTTTCCTTTTCACAGCTGCATTGCACTGTGACGCTGTACTGAGGTATTGCTATCAGAAGAAGGGGTATGTGACCAGAATTCCTAACACAGCACAACTTTTGTTGTTTCAAGGGAGTGGTACTGTACTGATGCAGAACTTTCTTCTGAAAATCTCTCTGCTTTCTCCTATTTACTACAATGTGTTCTCTTCTTCTTCCCCCTCTCCCCGCATCATTTTCTCTCTCTCTCCTCCCCTCTTCTGCTGCACTGTTTTCTTTGTCCATACCGAAGGGGTTGGTGATTCGGGTGATTTCTGAAGAGCCCCTTTTTCTGTCCCTCCCTAAATGTATCCTGAGGATATGGGAGGTACAGATTAAGAGAGAAAAGGAGAGAGAAAGGTTTTTTTTTTCAAAAGCCCAATGTATTCCAGCTTTCAAGAAACGATCTTCATTCTTTTTTTTTTCAACTCTGTTTGTTGCCCTCCAGCCTGGAATTCTCTCAGGCCACTGCACTCACCAACTTGCTCTACCGCCTGCTGTGTTCCCCGACCATCTTCAAGTTCATTACGGTTCCCCAGGTTGGGGGACCTACAACCCGGGGAGACCACAAGGGGCAGTGGCGGGGAACCAGCATTGGTCGTGTGGCAGTGACTCTGGCAGGGCTGTCACCTATCCAGGGCCAGAGGGGTATTTCTTGTGGTGGAGTGAGCCCGAGACCCCTCTCCCCCTGCATGGTGCATGTCTGACGCTGTGGCACATGGCAACCCTGCCTGCATCAGCCTTGCTTCTTACGTGTGGCCCAGCAGATCAAGGCATACCTCCGGTCTCCACCAGGGGTCGCCAGAGCACCGGACAACCCATGCCCTCCCACCTGGAGTGGAGAGTAGCACAGCGGGCGCTTGATCCATCTCCTTCCCCTACTGACCCCCAACTCCCGAGCTCACTCCCGAATGCGGGATGTCGGCATGACGCAAGGTGTGGCAACCAGCACCTCAACCCTCGGCACCACCGGGCAGGTTATGATCTTCATTCCTAATGTTACATTTTGTTTTCCACTGCCTCATTTCAGGGCTCTACAAATTAAAGAGACTATTTACAAAATTGAAATGTTCAGGTGGCAAAACATGATTAAGGAATTAAAAATGATCACTAACACTGAAATAAAATTCACTGACAAGGGTGGAGGCATGAAGTAATGTCTTAGAATGATTATGTTTGCTGAGATGTATCATCAGCTGTCAGATGTTACCTGCTCCCAAAAACTGTGCACTAATCCTATCTCTGTCTTTTAGAATAAGCTTGAAGGTATGCTTCATAAATAGGGTTGCCAGTTACAGATAACCAGAACTGCCAGGGGTATCCTGCAAGAAATGACAGGGTTCTGGGATGCTGAGAAGGGGAAGGGGAGGGGAGGGACAGGGGATCTCTGGAGACCAATGAAGGGGAAGGGAGGGGTGGGGTTAGATGAGGAACTCTGGAGACCATTGAAGGGGGAGGGAGAGGTGGGGTTAGATGAGGTCAGAGAGGGGAGGTATGCAAAGGGGATAGGAGGGCTGTTATTTGATGGGGGAGGAGCAAGACAGAGGGCCAGATTGGGGTCCTAATGGTGTTTAAAAGGACATTCAAGGAAGAAGTTTTCCCTTCTTTTCTGCTGGGACACTTTACTGAAGCATTCTGTCTTAGCACTTCGACATCAATTGAACTGACTCTTGAAAGAAAGGTAAGCTTATTTAGGCTGGTTAATGTAATGGCCTACATGCAGTGGGCCCAGGGCCTCGAGGATGCAAACAAAACATGGCAGGTATCTTTATTTACAATTACTTACTGTATATGTGGTTGTTTAAGTTGCATTGGAACAGTTTAGGCTGTAAACATGTTTAAAGTCTGAGGTTTCTTGTCTTTTATGTCTGTTTTTCCAGGTTTGTGGTTGCCAGCTAATCGCTTGAAGTGTTTTTCTTTTTGTATACGGTCATCGGCATTTTAAGCTGCTTTCCATTGAATGTGTGGCCTGCCATGGTGGTTCCTACAAAAATGAAAATAAAGCATGTTCAAGTTTGATCCTAAGGGCTGTCATGCCAATTAAGGGGCCCTCCCATACGGAGGCCGACCGGTAGCTTTATGTGTGGGCATGGTACCTTAGTATGCCACATTTTGTTCAAATCAGAGCAGAAAGATTTTAAATAGAAAAGAGTAACACGTGCCACAAGGGGTGTAGGACAGGGATGTCAAGGAGGCCAGTGCCTTGAGTAGTAGGCCAACCACATAGTCGGAGGCCCAAGAGTGGTGGTGCATATTGGCACCGCAAGGCAAAGCAGAGTAGAAGCTGTGAGTCCAGTTTTCCATGCTAGAAGGACCAGGAAGCTACTTTTTTAGGGTGACCAGGTGGTTGGAGGGGGGAAGAAATGCTGTGGGAGCTGCCCAGAGCAGGTAGTCCTGGCTGGGGGAGGCCAAGATGGACAGAAGGGGGAAGAAAGCTGAATCGGGCGGCCAGTGGTCAAAGTCATTGGTATGAGGGGCAGTAGCCCTAGAATCATGTTTTGAGGAGATTAGGCAAAGTGGTGGCTGAAATGAAGCAGTGGAGATGTCTGGCGGGCCTGCCCTCACCATACATGCCAGGTAGGCACCCGGAAAGGCGTACCCTGTGCTACCAGAGTAAGCCACAAGCCCTTTCTACATAGGATGGCACATGTGGTAAGGGCCAAAAAGTGAGCCAGACAGTGGAGGCGGGGTAGGGAGTTTACACCAAGCTCCATGAGCGGCGGTGTTTTTATGGGGGTGAGAAAAAAAGACTAGGTTCTGACCTATGGCCCAGGTGGCCGGGGGTAAACATCATGCTGGGATGGCTGTGGGCAGAGGACCTGGGTTGATTGATGGCTACTGGCTGGAGAAGAGGCCAAGACCCTGTGTGCTGACACAATTTAGATAGGCAGGTGTAGCCAGGGAACACAGGAGAAGGCCAGGAGGCATGAGGCCTTTAAAAGGAGAAAAGAAGAATAAATATATATATATATATATATATATATATATATATAGGGGATATGACATGGCCTGACTGAAGATATCATATTTATCTTCATGAGAGGCCAATCGCCACTTGTGAGATATCATGATGTCATTGGCCTCGAGTGAAGATAAATATGATATCTTCAGTCAGGCCATGTCATATTCTGTTTATACAATGTATGTTTTGGGCTGCACTCAACAAAAGCTCGAAATGTTCCCTTACTACAGTCCCCTACATTGAGGTGATGGCTGTTTAAACACACATCTGCTGTATCTCTAGCAACACAACAGATGCCATATGTTATTTAAAAAAAATATATGTGGCTGACCCTGCCTCTTTAAATTGTAAAAAACTTGTCTGGATTCTGGTTGATCGAGCCATGGCCACCCTAATATAATTCTCCATACCCCTGCCCCAAAACAGCAGATGAAAAAATGTCTGATCTTGCCACTTTTGTTATTTAATAATAGATATCTGGTTGATCCTACCTGTATCTTTAAACAAATGCCTGGGACATGTACTTCTTTAAAAAACATACATTATCTGGTTGATCCTGCAACTTTCTTTCTTCCACCTCCAACTGTCATGTAGCGTGACCGAGCGCTATGCCCTGAATGTAGCATGACCGAGCGCTAGGAAGATTCAGATGTGAGGCAGTGTCAGATTGTTTTAATTATGGCGCTTTTGCTGTAAAACATAGAAAAATCTGCCATTTTCTTAATAGTGCTTATAGTTTGTCGAAAGAAGCTGCCGACAGTACTGAGAGACAAGCGAGTGAGTCGGCAGCTTCAGAACACTAGACGGAGGTGTGAGCATGTGTTGCTATGGCAACAGACACTCGCACTTCCATCTGGTGTTCTGAAGCTGCCGACAGTCTCGCTCTTCTCTCAGTATCGTCAGCAGCTTTTTTGACAAAATATAGGCACTATTAAGAAAATGGCACATTTTTCTATGTTTTTACAGCAAAAGCATCATAATTAAACCTATCTGACAGTGCCTCACATCTGAATCTTCCTAGCGCTCGGTCACGCTACATTCAGGGCATAACGCTCAGTAACGTTACATGACAGTCGGGATGGAAAAAAGAAAGTCGCAGGATCAACCAGATATGTTTTTAAAGACATAATTACGATAAAGATACAAGCAGATGTGAGCAAGCATGGGGGGTCTTCTTTCAAAAGAGAAAGCTGCCAGGGAAGGTGAGGGGGTCCTATTCTTAAAAAGAAAGCCACAGGATAGAAAGTGAAACACTTTCAGTTTCACTGTGATGACGTAAAGGAACGTGGAGATATCAATGATATCTTCACATGTGAAGATATCATTGATATCTCCATGACCTGGCTGAAATACTACATTTTATCCTGACAGTTATCCCAAAACATACATTGTATAAATATATATATATATATATATATATATATGACTATATATATATATATATGTAAAGGATAAGAACAATGTAGAGTGAGAAAAATAAAGCCCAGGAAGCTAAAATGGAGGCCACCAATGGATAGACAAAATGGCGGGCAGCTGCCTCGTGGCCTCCATAAGGGGGTGGGGATGTTCATGATGGTTTGGCCACAGGAGGCAAGTCAGGGCATATGATGGGTAGAGGTTGAGGTATCAGACCTGGTCTGGGAATCTGGCAGCCCCAAGAAAGCAGGCAATATATTCTCAGGCCACAGGGCCTAGCAATATAGGCCCCTGGCAGAGACAGTGAGTGGCCTAGGAGTGAGGGGATACCATAGGGAGGATTTGGGAGGCCATAGATGGTAGAAGTAATGCCAGGGTTTAACTTGCAGAGGGAAGAAAGGGATGCACAGGTATATGGGCACACACACAAAAAAAGAGGGATTATATAAGGTAAGAGGATGAGGGTTCTGGCTACCAAGGAATGCGGGAAGGAGGAGGCCTAGGCAGCCGAGGCTAGGATGTTGGATGTCAAGCGCGAGAAAGTCACTCAGACAGGGAGGCACAATAGCGAGTCATGCACAAAAAAAAGAGAAGGTCATAGCGGCAAAATTGTTTTTTGCAAAAAAACCGAAAAAATATAAATAATGATAATAACATGACCGATGGAAGGAAAGTGGGTGATAATTAGGAGCAGAAGGACGAGCAACTAAAGGAGTCTATACAACCAAATGGGGGATGGGGAACAGCTCTGGAGAGCCACAACAGCAGAAGCCAGAAGGAGGGCAGGAAAGAAAGAGGAGAGAAGTGGCAACTGCAGAGATTCGACTCTAAGGTTGTGGGACGGGGGTGGGGAAGGCACAGAAAAAAAAGGCTATGTAAGAGGGGTACCTGTTGCAGATACTAATTTGTGCAGTTTTGGTACCATCCCAAAATTTCTCTCTCTTTTCCCCTTGTTTCTGGTTGGACAGCAACAAGATTGTGCCAAAGAATACACCAGTGCCTGCCACCAGTGCCCAGCTGAGACAGGAGGTGACACAGCTCATGGGGAAGATGAATGAGCTCATTGAGGTAGCAAAAAAGTGGGAGGAAGAGGAGGAGCAGATCAGAAAGAGAAAGGACCCACCCAGGAAAAAAGGACAGGGCAAAGAGAAGCGCCCACGAGCACCAGTGCCTGAACCGGCCCCAGAACCCTTCCCCGAGTTAGAGGAACTGGACACGGGGAATGGTAAGGAGAAGATTGATTCATCAGGTGAGGGAGACCTGGAGGAGTATTTAGAGGGGATTATTAATGAGATGGGAGATAAGGGAATGGAACAGATGGAAAAGATGTGGAAAGGGGTAAAACGGGGCAGAAGTGAGAATACAGGTAAAGAGTCAGGGGAAGCAGTTGGAACAAAGGTGAATAAGGGAGTGCCTGGGGTTACCCTGGGGGACCGTGTGCCACTTACAATTAAGGAGAAGATATATAAGGGTGAGTTTGTAGATATTTTTGCACTTGTAGACAAAGAAGAACTACTAACAGAAAGAGACAGTGGGGAAGTCAGAGATGGCGGTGGAACTAGCAGTAGTGAGGAAACCAGCTGAAAAGGCAACATACAAGGGGAACAATACAGTAGAGAGATATGGCAGGTAGGTTTTACAATCTTTATCGCCATCTTATTAGAGAAACAGCCATTACTGGCATATTCCACCATCATTAGGGATGAGTACGAGGTCAAGATGGGTTATGGATGGTTGAAATATGATGAGGCCTTTCAGCAACAGATGGTGGCCTGAGTGACCTGAGATGAGACTGCACCCATTTAGAGCTCTGAGTGCACACACATTCTGGCCAGGTGGGGAGCAGCAGGGAGACGGGTAGGAGAGGGAGCATTACTCAGTTTACCAAGACATGTTGGCTTTATAACAAGGCCTCTTGTACATGGATGAATTGTAAATTTTGACATGTCTGTTCAAAGTGTGCAGGTCAGCACCCAGTACCCTGCTGTAGGGTGATGTGGAGAGGCAAGGATACCAGCAGCAGGGTAAGCAGCCTTTTCATGGAAGTTTTAACTCCCCAAGAGGTAACGAGGCATATCAAGGAGGCAGGGGCTAGGGAGTATCAGAAAGGGGGACATACAATGGAGGTTTCAGCTGGAACTAGGAGTTTTAGGAGAGAGGACTGCTAGTGGGGTTTCCCTATGGTCAGGATACCCATTAGACTGAGTGGAATTCAGGAGCGGACTAAGGGATATCTGGATAAAATGGAGGGAAAATTCTTATAGGAGGGTTTTACCAGGGGTTTTGATTTAGGGTATCAAGGTGTAAGAATGTCAATGGTAGCAAAGAACCTTGGGTCCATCAAAGATAGGGAGGGGATAGTGTTCAAGAAAATTAAAAAGAAAATAGGAGCGTGCAGGGTAGAGGGCCCTTTCGTGGCACCACCATTGGAGAATTTGAGGGTATCACCCTTGGGGGTGGTCCCAAAGAAGCAAGCAGGGGAATTCCACTTGATCCACCACCTGTCTTACCTGGAAGGGGCATTGGTGAACAATGGCATAACTGTCAAGCAGAGCACAGTGTCATGATGTTCAACCAGGCAGTGGAGCTGATTAGAACAATAAAGGGGGCATGGCTAGCAAAGACCGACAATGAGTCAAATCAAATCAGATCTTTATTTATCCAGGTGATCATCATTGAGCAAGCTCATTTACAAGATGGACCTGCTGCTGTCCAGGACAGTTATACATACATAGATTGAGAATACAAAGTACAACATGTGCAAAGAGTTACAAACAAATTTAAAGAAAAGTGGTAGGTACACGATATACATTCCAAGCGTTCTTGTAGGAACATACATGCATCACTCAACTTTGCTGTGGTATATACAGACTCCATGTATGCAGAAGTTGAGGTGGTATGTTTAGTCATTCTTAGTCAAGCCTCCATCAGAGGGTACAATTCCTTGCATTTCAGCCATCAGTGACCGTTTACCATACTTGGGTGAGGGTCCTGGGCTGCATAGGGGCCCCTAATAAGGTCTGTATGTTCTGCTTAAACAGTGAGAGGAGAGTAATATGGGATAAGTGGTGCCATGGGTGCCGAGAGCCACTATGGCAACTAACTAGTGGACTTGATTAAAATAGGAAGGGGAGGAACTATGTTCGTGGCTGGATGTGGTAAGGATACAGAGTGAACCATCAGCAGGACAGCTAGGAACTATGGAAACACTTATTTCGGCGAACATTTTGTCTTAAATGATCCTAAACAGGGCAAAACTGACAGGAGAGCTGAGTCTCAAGGATCTTTGTACCCTGTTCCAGAGCGTAAACAAAGCATGGCTTATGGCAGCCCTGCCAAAGTGGGTACTGATCCTGGGGATTTTAAGAGAAATTAGCGAGTGGCTTCTTAGTGCGTAGCTACTTATTGGGCTCAGGGGAAGGCAGGCAACAATGTAATCTGGGATTTTGTTGGTAAGGGCTTGGAATGTCCAGAGTGCAGCATTTCTACACCACCTATATTGAAGGGAAGGCCACCCTATGGCTACATATAAAGAGCAATGATGTGTGTAGGATGGGAGACCAGTTATAAATTTTAGCATTCTGTGGTACAGGACATCCAGTTTTGCAAGGTGTGAGATGGAGCATTGGCCATAGATGATGTCGGCGTAGTCGATTAATGAGAGGAAAGTTGATTGAACAAGCTGTCTTCTTGCGTCTGCAGTCAGAAGGTGTTTAATTCTGAAGAAGAGGCCAAGCCTCTGCCTAAGCTTTTTCATCAGTTCTTCTGTGTGCTCCGCAAAGGAGAGTTTGTTGTCCAGCCATATACCCAGATATTTGAATTTAGGCATGAACTCAAGATCTTCGCCTAGAAGGGTAGTTATGGGAGGAAGGGTACCAACAGCAGTAGGGTAGGCCCTAGTGCTAGATGGGGTAAAGACCATGGCCTTAGTTTTTTTTTCATTTAGCAGTAGCTTTTTGCTGAGAAGCTGATGCTGCAGTGTATTGAATTCAGTTTGAAGATCTGTGTATGCAGCTCCAGGGGAGTCACGGCTTAGATAGAGCACCATATCATTGGCAAACAAGTGGATACTGGCTTCTGTAATGCCTAGGTCCAAGTTGTTAATGTAGATGGTGAACAGTAGAGGGCTCAGTATGGAACCCTGTGGGACTCCTCTTTTTATTGGTTTGAGAGGAGAGAGCCTTAATTGGTAGCTGCCTATCCAAGAGATAATCCAGGAACCAGTTCATTGAGGTTGAATCCATACCTATGGTTCTTAAGGTGGAGAGAAATAGGCAGTGGTCGATGGTATCGAAGACCTTGCTGAGGTCTAAAAACACAGCACAAATAAATTTTTTGTTGTCAAGGTCCCATTGCCAGTCATTAGTGATGTTGGCCAGCACTGCAACAGTGCTATGCTTTCCTCTAAAGCCAGACTGCATGGGGTTAAGCAATGTAGAGTTGTCTAGAAGCGATCTCAGCTGTAAATCCATGACTTTTTCCAGCATTTTTGACAGTATACTGTAGGCAGAAGAGAGATTAGCCTATAATTGTTCAGGTCGCATGGGTCCCCTGATTTAAATAGGGGGATAACATGAGTGGTTTTCCATTCCATGGGGATAGAGCCCTGGGCTAGGGACAGGTTGAGTAAGTGTGATATAGGTGGGGCAAGTATTTGGCATACTATTTTCAGAAAGTATGGTTCGAAGGAGTCAGCTCCTGCACTTTTTCTGGTATCTAGCCATAGCATAAGGTCTCAACTTCTTTTATGGTGGTTGGGGAAAAGGAGAAGATCGTATCTTTGTTACTTTGGTCTGGAAGCTGGGTGGTGAGCTGTGGATGGAGACTACTTACTGGTGCATTATTGAATGCCATGCCTGCAGTGGTGAAGTGGTTGTGAAGGCTTGAAGAATTTCAGATTTATCACTGATAGTGACATTGTTGGTGGTGATTTTGGAGGATAGTGCACTGCCTGGGGAGTGTCCAGACAGTTCCTTTATGGTAGACCAGAATTTGGTTGGGCTGTTGGATGCAGATAGTAATTTGTTTTGATAATAATTGGCCTTGGCCTCTCTGACCATTTTCATGCAGGCATTTCTAGCTGTCCTAAAGAGACACCAGTCTGTATCGGCCTGCGATTTCCGGGCCTTTTTCCATAGCTGGTCTCTTTTGAGTAAAGCATTCTTCATATCCAGTGAAAACCAATGGCAGGTTCTGGTTTTTATTCATACTTTAACTAGATGAGCATGGTTGTTTAGGGCACTAGCTATGATTTCAAGGAGAACATTACAGGCATCACCCACTAATTTATCCAGGTAGAAAGTCTGCCAGAGCAAGGAGTTTTTTAGTTCTTGTATGTAGGCCAGAGGGTCAAAGTTCCGTCTGGATCTTTTAGTGAAAACTTTGATGTAGATAGTGGGTTCGAGATGATTCTTATGCCAGCTATGAGACAGTGGTCACTAACACCTGCTGGAAGGATACCGGTATGGGAAAAGTAGTGTGGTTTGTTGACAAGAAGGACGTCCAGAAGTATGCTTTTCATTGGATTTTTCTTGTTGATGCGTGTTGGTTCTGTAATCATTTGGGTGAACCTGTGGGAGTCGCAGAATTGTTTTAGGGGTAGCGATCCATTTGATATCCAGTCATAGTTAAGGTCACCTAATATAATTGTTTCCAGAGGTGACATGTCCATTTGTGAAGACAGATGAGCCAGGAGCTGTGGTCCTGCTGCTGGGGGTCTATGGCAACCTATTGCTTTCAGACTGCTGCCAGTACAATCAGAGAATTCGGATCTGTTGGGCTTTCAATTCCAGGGTGGGTATTATTTCGACAAGGCCATGCCCATGGAGTATTCTATAGCATGTGCCACTTTTGAAGCATTTAGTACAAAGGTACAGTGGGTGTTTGGGAGGTGGTATGGACATACAGCAGTGGTGCTTTATTTGCATGACTTCCTGATAGTGGGCTGCAGTGAGAAGGAGACGGCAGCAAGTTTAAAGTATTTGCAGGAGATGTACGGAGACATTGGGATCCTGCTAGTGGAGGAGAAGATGAAAGTGCCAGCTAAGAAATTGGAGTTCCTGGGTATCGAGGTGGACATAAAGCATGAGTTGTTTCATCTACCAGAAGACAAGGTGGGCAGACTGAGGGTACTGCTATGACAGTTCAAGACCAGGAGACGTCACCATTGGCAAAGGTACAGCAGATGCGGGACCATCTTTACTTTGCCTGCAAAGCGATAGGGCCAGAGAGGGCATTCATGAGGAGACTGACACAGTGCATGGGTAAAGCACGGTTACCCCACCGTTGACTGGAAATTACCAAGGGTGTCGGTCAGGACTTGGAAGTCTGGGAACAGTTCCTAGACAGTTACAGTGGGGTCACATTCTGGCAAAGAGAGTGGCTCTTTAACAATGATTTAGAGTTATACACAGCCGCATCAGGGGTCATTTGGGGGAGCAGCCTCCTGTAAAGACTTATGAGTCATGGCAGAAATCATGCTATATTGGCAGTGCAATTTTGCCATGTGGCATAGTGTCTTGCAACTTTATGACCCCAAGCCGCTTGGCTGGGCTAGGCAAAACAATGGTTAAACACCCGCCCCCACCAGGCTCATTCCTCTCAACACTATCATGGAAAATGTTTCTAAGTACATTTTTTTTTATTGAAAGTATTAATATTGTATACCAACACTCATCTGTGACTCTTCTGATGTCATCCTGAAACTTATAGACTTTAAGTGGGATGTTGAATATCAATGGCTCAGTACAGACATTTATTCGATATAAACTTCAACAGAACATGCAGCAGGTTTGAATCCCATTAGATATTATCTTGAACATATTGATTCCGATGAAGTGATGCCATCTGCCTTTCTCCTAGAGGGCCTTGAATTTATTTTAACCCATAATTATTTCCTTTTTGATGGCACATACAGTATGTTTTCCAGCTCCGAGGGGAAAGCGATGGACGTCAGTATAGCGCCCTTGTATGCCAGTCTTTTCCTGAATTAGTGGGAGGGCACATTTCCATTAAATAATTTTGTTGACTTATTTTTTTTTATTTATTTATTTTTTATTTTTTTAGACCTGTTTCTCCACCTCTGCAGACCAGAAAGGGTCTACAACCCCTCCTCGGAGAGGTACGTCTTCTGGCCCATCTGACCACTCCTGCTTGGTCACCCCCTGAAATTCCCTTGTGGCTTCCTTCCCCTCCACAGCATGGCCAGGGCAATGAGTGCTGGCTCACACCCCCCCATGGAACAACAATCCAGAATAGGGGCTGCCACACAGGAGTAATCAGAGTCATCATAGGTGCCACCAGGTCCCATTTTTTCTTCACTTTTTCTTCCCACAGCTTATGCCTGTTCAACAGGTGGGGTGACTGTCTCCACCTCCATGGAGGTAGCCAATTTTCATGGATGTGGGCTGACTCCTTGTGCTTATGTCTGTGCTGACACCCAGCCACCTCTAGGTGTCAGTCAACAGCGCACAATGCTATTCCCCCTCTCCGAGGAAGGACAGCAGTCCTCTGGATGCTCAATCCTTAACTCCCCCAGTTGATCACCAAATGACCTGAGTCCTTTCCCAAACCTGGATCACTGGCATGGCTCAAGGTGTGGTGTCCATTGCCTCAATTCTCAGCACCACCGGGCCAGCTTGTTGACCAATTTTTCACCTGGATAATCAGATGACACTGCTTTTTCGAAGATATCATATGTGTGTGGCTTATTTGTAGATTGGCTTCATGGAAATAGCTTGAACTTACAGTTCTCATATAAAATTTATCTAAATGAGATGGTATCTCTGAATATTCTATTCCAAATTGAGGAAAAGAATGACATACAGTGTAAAGCATACAGAAAACATAGAACTATTAAGGATGTTCTCTAGTGTTTCAGTAATCCCATGTCAAAGTCATAATTTTTTGCCCAGTACATTATGGTCATCTAAATATTTAAAATCCACAAGAAAAAACTTGGGTTGCCATGCTTGTTTTCATGTTACATTGGTTACACATAATCCCTCTGTATCGAAAAAATCTGGAAGGGGTCAGATTGTTTTGTGTGGTTATAACATGAGCAAACATACTACAACTATTTTTTGATCGAGACATTTCCATGGTAACATGAGACCTCAAGAGCACAGCTTGAGAGGTCTCATTGCCATGGAAACGTTATAGAGTATGGGCAATCATCTGAGTCCAAAAGAAGAGCCACCTCCCTTGTAAAATTGTCTTACTGTACCGCATGGTGTTTTGGATCTTCCCTGTGTCGGTCACTTCCTTGGTCAGCTCTCACCATCGTGGCCACTCATTGTGCATGTGCGAATACATTCGATCTTCTTGTGCTGCTGTAGTGACATATCTAGTGCAGCATAACAACAATTTGACATTGTTACTGCAGCACAACAAGGCTGTTCAAGGGATGGAATTCCATCCAGAACAGTGTTCCACAAGACACTACATTAATATTTTAGATGTCAACTTGAGTGTAAAATAAAAAAGTGCAACAAGGACACATCATTTGTCATGGTGATTGCTTCCTTTTTTTCCCACAAATGCAAAAATAAAGAGTAACTTACCAATACTATGGCATCCTCTTGAACTGATACCCCCCAAAAAAAAGGGGGATATTTGCATGTTTTTATACATGAAACCATTTCAAACTCATGTCATTTTCATAAAACGTTTTTGACAGATGTAGAATATGGTCATAAATATAAAAAAAGAAAGAAAGAAATATAGGAGTTGCCCTGTTTCCTTTGGTAATATCTGCTTTCAAAGTTGCAGTTTCAGAGGTGGTCGGCTCAGGACAAAAATAATTGAAACATCCCAATAAAAAATAAAACTCACAAGAAAGCTATTCAAACAATTCAAAAATACATGCAGAATGGCAAGGACTTTAACATAAAACAAACAGTGTAACCAAAGACAGACAGACGTATGGGTAGAGCACCTTGAATGATACCAACCACTACAATTGTGGGAGCTAATTTCCTTGCTGCCATCTTGTATATATTCTTAGATGGACATGACATACAGTAATAGGATGAATCATTATTCTAATAATGCTTCCATATATTTAAGAATGTACTTGTACCAGAAAATAACCTTGAAAACTTTTTCGAACACATCAGATAAATGGGAATTTGAAACACCAGGGAATGTCTTTAACTCCCTATTACAAGCAGAGAGTGCTCACTCACTCAGTTTTATCTATTCAATACCCTATGGCTAGTTTTGCTAACAATCCCTAGAGTCAAGACTAACATGGGAGGCATATCCTTTGCTCACACTGCCCCTATGCTGTTGAACACTCTCCCACCTTTAGTACAGGAAGCCCCATCGCTGTTAAACTTTCATATAAGGCTCAAGTCCTACCTGCTTGGGGCAAGCTCATGCCATTGTCAGGGTATTGGATAGTCACCTCCGGTCTCACATCCTACACCAATCCCTCTCCTTTTTCTCACCCAAAATGACTCCAAAAGCATGCCTCAACTCCCTCAATTGTTGTACTTATGTTCAATATATTGAAATATTGCCTTTATTGTAGCCTTGAATTTCATGTCTACTTTCATTGAACCCTGCAGTACCTTACTGTATTGTAGTGTTTCTGTCTCCTGGGTCGCCCCGAAAAAAGGACTTTTGGGGCTCAGTGGGCCTACCTGGTCATCAAAATTCAATAAATAAATAAATAGATTCAGTATTTTTAGAGATATTAAAGCGTAAAAAAATGTAATTTTCATTTATTTATCAATTTTTTTTTCTGAATTTTTCTAAAAACATGTGTATATATATATATATATATATATATATATATATATATATACATATATTTAAATTGTGAACTTTTGTATAGCTAAGTAGGTTGGTAGGGAAGGACTTCCTAGAGAGGTTAGATGCTTGGGAGTTTTGTATGTTTTAAGATATTTCTGCTTGAAAATATGGATTTTTAGTGTTTACGAGGCTGCTCTGGCAGTCAGACTGAAGTTAATGTTCTGTATGCATGGAATAGCTTTAATGCTACTGAATGGGGATCAGAATCTGACTGCTTTCTCAGTAAAGGCTGTGTTTTGTTTTCTTTATTTAAAATCTAGTAAGACCATGGGCCCAAGACCTGTTTACAAGGGTGACTAGAACATATAACAAATGTACAAAACATATATGTGACAGATAAAACAACCATGTAAACCAAAATCTTGAATTAGGCAGATTGTCCCCAAGGGTACAGAGCAGCTATAGGGCAACAATACAGTAGAACACTCAATATTATGTAAGATCCAGTAAAATCAGATAACTGCAAGCAGGAGTGACCAGTAGCATTATGTGTATGAAAGACAGTACAAAAATTTATCTGTCTAAACTTGGTTGTAGATTTAAAAACGAATACATTTAACAATAAAATATACAGCAAAGTCATTTGTAGCCCAAATTGTAATTCTGTAAATTGTATAAACTGTTCTCCCTCCAGTCAATACAGAAAAAGAGAGAATGTGGCAAATAGGGGGAGGAAAGTGAGAACACAACACAGGTGGATACTGATAGTGCAGAAAAAGCCCACAGAAGACTCTTGGGCTGGATTTTCTAAGAGCCCTTAGAATGACGCAAGGTGTGTCAAACATCCACCTTGTACCCAATCAAGGTGCACCGATCACTCTGCACCCTGTTTTGCAAGAAATGCATTCTCTGTGGCAAAGTCCCCCAAAATGATGCAAGAGGTCCACAGCATCAGACGTGTGATGCATGGGGTGAGAATGATGAAAACTGAGAATGGGGCAAAGCTGAAGCAGAAATATGATGCACGGAGTGAGTTGGAGCAAGAATGACTGCAGGTTGAGTCAAAAATGTGATGCAGAGGGAAAATGGCACAAGTTAAGCCAAACACATGAAGCAGGCTGAGTCAAACAAATGAAGCAAGTTGAGTCAAAAAGATGTAGCAAATTGAGTCAAAAAAAATGAAGAAAGTTGAGTCTAAAAGATGTAGCAAGCTGAGTCAAAAAAAATGAAGCAAGTTGATTCAAAAACCATGTGCATGGAGAAAAGTGATGCAAAGAAGAGCTTAACAGTGATGCACACTGAGTCAGAAAAATGAAGCAAATTTAGTCACAAAATGGTGCATGGAGCAAAAATGATGCAAGCTGAGTCAAAAATTAGCACAGATGAAATGACCAAGACAAATGGCATGTTACACCCCAAAGCACTGCTAACTAGTCCTACAAGGGAATATTGGCTCTACTGTATAACCAGTCCCCTACATAATCTACCCTCACCTTTATATGCTGCACTGTGAGACCAGCTGTAGCTGGTCTAACAGCAGCATGCATCCTCGGCACACTGTCAACTGCTTCCATCTTTGAAAAATCCAAAAATAGTAGATGGTACATCATTTGCTTGACACAAGCCCTGTTGAGACATGGCACACCCAGTTTTTTTTTTATGCAAGCCTGATGCAAGCAACTTTGGTCCAGGCTGTTTTACTTTTCACATACACAGCATAAGAAAATCAGAATTGATACATGTTTTGATGCAGCTTGCTCCTTGCATCATTATTTTCTGGCACAAGCACCTTGCATCATTCCTGACCCTTTGAAAACTGAGCCCCCAGTCTTCAAGTTGCATCCTACCATTATCCAAACTTTTTATACAGTCTGGCTATCACTACCCTCAAGCTGAGGGGAAAGGGCTGTGGTTTAAAAAAGTGAAAAAAAAATTTGTATACAATTCTCTGAGACATGGGAAAGCTGTTGCTATTGACCCATGACTATGAGGTAAATTGGATAAGGGTTAAACCCATGTTACTCCGTCCCAGCGGGGGGGAGTTAGTTAGGCATGGGGGTGTATCTATCTGACATGGGGAGAATAAATTCAGCACAAAGCTCTGCTCTTTTTTTAAAAAATTCAATATAGTTTATTCAAGTTCAGTACGGTACATGGAAATTAAATGGCAGTTGAAATGACACACAGGGAATGAAACATATCTGTATAGCCATAGGGTTACATCGGCTCAATTAAGTCACATACTCTAAACAAAGCTCTGCTCTACACATTAGCCACTGTTACATTGAGAGGTTAGTTACAATGAGTAGCAGAGGAGATATCGTAAAACAAGAAGGAGAGAAAAAAAAAAGCACTGATCACAACACAGAGGCACACAGAGGATCTCCTGCAATAGAAAGGGAAGTAGGTAGCTTGATTTCTAGGCCTCCTATATACCATGTATACTCTATGTTTATGTTTTCATGCAGAAAGGTATCCCATTGAAAAGCAGACAATCTGTTGGAAGAAAAGCTGCAGACCAATATAACACAGGATTTTTGGGACTGGAGTGTCTGTAATCTGCACAGATGCCTGTGAGACATCTGTTACCAACTGATTCAAAAAAAGTGCCTTTACAGATGGTATAGGACTCCTGTTATGCTTAAGAAGATGGGGTTTATGCACTGTGATTTATGCTGGAGATGCCACTCTGACAAAGGTTCTCTTTCGCACATTTTATGGTTCTGCCCAGTCACCCAAGCATATTAGGGCTCCATAATTCAAACTTGTACTATAGGAAGGTTCTAGGTCATTATCTTCTGGCAGGCCTCACCTCGGGCTTTTGGGTGATGTGTTGAGCCTCACCAATGTAAGCAAGTCATGGATAAATTAGCTCCTGCCAGCTGTCTTAGAAGCTAAATGCCAAATGTTGCTCAAATGGTGATTGGTGATTGCATACCTCACCTATTCAGAAGTTCTGGCTCTTGGACCTATTTAAATTTGCCAGATATGAGAAAATGACCCATGCATCTGAAAATAATTTGAACAGATGTCATTAAGTCCAGGGCCTGCTCTAGTCAACCTTCCACAGCACCTCACCCAAAAGTAGATGGTGTCCCTTTTCCCTTCCCCTAATTCCTTGGTAGTCCCAGTCATAGCAGGTCCCCTCTCATATTTTGATGATAGCTGTATCATGTAATGTTTGTACAAAAGGTAATGGAGAAAGGGAAGTGTAGGAACATCAGTTTGGATAAGTGTATAAACCACTATATATTGCAAACCTGCATTTTTATATTGACTCTGTGTATGATAGGTTATGTTTACTGCTGAAATGTTTTGAATGTGTTCTTTTTTTCCTTCTTTATGAATTTGACACATATGTTGTAGATCTTTGGTTCTGAACTGTTATGTGCAGTGTATCTCTTGTCAAATTGTTATGTCTTCTGGATAAAAGTTTCAACCAAAAGTTATAAAGAACGTGTACAGTTACTCAAACAAGTAAATCGATCCAGAGAAGCATTTACATTTGCAATTACCAAAGAGTTTTTTAAATCATGTCTGAAACACATTACATAATTACTGGTGCAAACTAAGAATGAAGGTAGTGAATTAAAAAAGATGGGAGTTTGTAGAACATTGTTATTTGACCAGTAGACATCCTCATCTTGGGAACAGTAAATTGGAAATGCAAAGATGACTGCGTAGAAACATACTTTTATCATGGAATTTATATGCTGATCAAAGGAAAGGGAACTGTTTAGGGTGAGGCCAAGATATTGAAATGTCCTCACTTTTTCGATTTCAACCCCCTTTAAGGTGCATAGAGAAAGAACTGGTTCAGCAGGCAACTTCTTTCTTAGATTATAGAACACCATTGATTTATTTATTTACTTTTTTGCATTCAAGACCAGTTTGTTTGAAATAAACCATTTTTTTAAGTTAGTGAAGACTGATGCTAATTGATCCCGAATGGTGGGGATATTGGAGCCACACATGAGGTGGTGGTGTGCAACATGTATTTAATAACACCATATTTAGAAACAGCTCACTGTGCTTCACCATCCAATATAAGCAAGTTTCAGCGTCCTTTTTTTTTAAACATTTCAGCATGTCTCCTCAAACTAGTTCATTTACAAATCACTTAAAACAGTATACATCAGAAACACAAATACTACTCATGGATCTTGACTCAGATCAGCTGTCCCTGAGGATTTAACCATAGCATGCACAAAGTCTAACTAAACACAAAATTGATGACAATCACATTCAAAACATACAGCACCTGCTCCGATTTCATACCTACACTCACCTAAACTGCACAGAACAGTACTTTTTCCTCTCCCTACTGTCTGATTAGATGGGGTCCCAAAAAACACCACTGTCACACCACGGCAGAAGTTCATATGGCACCCTGAAAAAGACAGTAAAACGAACTATACTGTCCTCCATCAATGCACATTCTCCTGTCCAAAACCATGTACAAGCCTGTAGCTGAAGTTCATCACTTAAAGAGTAACTTTTTACTATAATAAAATCTTAAAAACACATTATGTTTTAACTTAATTGTTTTCTAGATATTTTTTTTACTTTCCCCTGATGTTGGTCTACTAAATATTGCAGCTAATGCAGCAATTATTCCACTAAGTCTTTCAAAATGTTTCTGACTCTCCCCTGCTAACCACACAATTGCTGTTTGTGACATTACACTCTGTTGTCATGGTGATCACTATGATGTTATAAACAAAAACTCTGTGAGGTTAACAAGGAAGAGGCGAATATTTTCAGACTGTTTAGATGGAGTACTGTACCAAGAGGTTATGTAAATCTTGGAATGGAACACTGCAAATAAAGAAAATGTATTCTATAGTAAATTGTAATAGCTGAAATATCTTATTTATGAAAGCACATGCTGAAGTGAAGGGTTGCTCTTTAAAGATCATTTGCAATGCTATGTTTTTTAAATTAAATTCTGAGGCATCTTACAGCCCCTCAGGAGTCCCCTGATGTGAGCTCTTCAGCTGGGCAGTGTTCTGTGGGGGGGATTCTGAGGCCTCTTACAGCCCCTCTGAAGTCTCCTGATTTAATTAAAAAATACTGTTAAAACCCATCTAATTTGTGACTTCTGTCATTTCGTTTTTGGTTTTTTCATTTTTTTAAACAAATGTCTATGTTTCCTGCGTGGTGTCTAAATGGAATCATCATACTTACAATTCGTCAGTCTAAGCTCAGAGTAAACTGCCATTTATGTCATTCAAGGAGTGATATCAGTGACAGTCACTTGTGTGTTGTCCTGCAACAGCTGATTATAACTGCTGTCTTGAGAAAATCTTGTTGATTTTCCAAGCAAATGTTTCCCCTATTTGTCCATGGGCATTAGTATTTGTCCCAGTACACAGCATAAAAAAGGAAAAACTGCAGTAGTTTACTTTGAATCTGACATTTTAATCCCCAGTGGGCATATTCTGTACATGCCTGCACAATTCTTATTGCCTGATCCATCAGTCCCTGGCTCTCTCACTACTGTCCACCACTTGAGGTCACAAGGCATGAAGACCATCCATCCATGTATCCATCCCAGCAGAAAAGAGACTGTATGAGTCTTACTTGTCTGATGCTGATCATCAGAATTCCCAGATCCTTTGATTGTAAACTTGTGACTTTTGTTTCTTCAGTGCCCACACAATTTGATTGCTTCTTAAAATTAAAATACATTCAATGTATGTAG
Source organism: Neoceratodus forsteri (assembly GCA_016271365.2). Taxonomy (NCBI): domain Eukaryota; kingdom Metazoa; phylum Chordata; order Ceratodontiformes; family Ceratodontidae; genus Neoceratodus; species Neoceratodus forsteri. Next base: position 588,600,783 of record CM057449.1, on the reverse strand, counting down.
CTGCTGCAGGTGACAAAGATGTAAAATTTTGCAGACTCTGAATACATATAACACTGTGTACTGGTACAGCTAGGATAGTGCAAGTGGTGCCAGCATTTTATTACAGACTGCATTTGCCGTGTTCGGGTTTATATTGCACTGCTATCGCAAGTACCAACAGTACATCATTGCTGGTGTTTTTTTACTGGTAGGCTGCAGTCCGCTGATTTAGTTATTTTTTTTCACATTTAGTGTCTATTTTCTGCCATTTTTCTAAATCTGCCACAGAGAGAATAGCAAGGTATTAGTATTAAGACAGCAAAAAGAAATCAGCACTAGGATATACTGTGGTGCTATATAACTTTGTAAATACAGAAAAAAAGCAGGGGATAAAAACACCCACAGTAAAAACTCCACACATGCAAATGGGTTTATTAGAAAAAAATCTTACTGCTTATTTAGTTACAAAAATAAGTGCAGATATTCATCCAGACCAACTGTGTGTATAAAAACTCATCGTAATGAACCATGACCAAATGGCAATGCCCCCAAACACTAACATTTCTTTCAGGTGTTCCCAAACTTAATTAGAAATGAGTATCTGCACTTATTTTTTTAACTAAATAAATGGTAAGATTTTTTCTGATAATGGAGTTTGCCTGTTAAAAGGCAGACCAGCTTGTTCTGGTGGCACTGCCCAATGGCTGCTTACAGGATAAGCAGTAAGGAAGGAAGGGGAGGGGGAGGAAGGAGGGAAGGGGAGGATGACAAAAATGATAAATGAAGGGAGGAGCCAGCAAGGATGGTGAGTCATAAGTGATGTCACAAGAGGGGGAAGAATGGAACATGTGAGTCACAGTGAGGGATAGGTCTGGGGCAAGAGGGGAGGAGTCAGAAGCAAGCCCCTTTAAAGGGGCCGCACAGAAGGATTCAGCATCTTTTTCGGCTACTCACTGATTTTTGCAGGAGCAGCACATCAGATTTGCAAAGATTTTGTATTTTAAAGGAAATTTTGGTGGGAAGATTCTCGATTTGTTGGAAGAAAGCTCATGTTTTTTTCAGCCGCCTTTTCCAATACACTTTTTGAGAAGAGTATCATTCTTAGTGGGGTTTTTTTTTAGACAGATTGCAGCAGATTTCCTTGAAGGACCAAGCTTTACTGTTTGAGCAGGACTGAAGATTTGGAGCAGGCAAGGGCGGGTGCTCAGCCCCTGAGTGTGGAACTCCTGGCAGGGTCATGGTTGCAAGGCAGGACATTTATCGGGCCAGTCTGGGAACCTTGCGGAAGGGCTTCCCAAGCGGGAAAGAGAGGTTGTGGTTGGTATGAGGGGGCAAAGATGTTAGGGATGATAGCCTGTTTTGTTGAAGGTTTGGTTAGTGAAGGGGCCCTACATTTAAAAATAAAATGAGAAAGTGGTTTGGGTTGAAGCAGGAACATGGGGACTTGCTTGGGGGCTGGGGAGGGAGACAGCGTAGGAGAGGGAGGACATGGCACCAATACAGAATGGGGAGGAAGTGTGTCAGAAGGGCACAGAAAAGGTTTATAGTAGTTTCTTTGCTGAATCAGCATGGGAGTCCCTAGAATGAAGAAGGACAAAGGAGGACATTTGGCCAGAGGGCCAGGAAAATGGCAGGCCTAGGCCTTAGCCACACAGTGGATGGTGTCTGATGTCATCGCTGCGTAAGAAACGGGACTGCAGTCAAGTTTCTTGGTTGGTAGATTCCCTGCACATCTTGGGATTAACTAAGCATGTTTTTGTCTTTCCATTCAGAAATTAGGCCACTGAGGAGCAGAATGAAACAGGGAACAGTTGGTGGGAAGGCCCAGGCGACCAGTCAGGCCCAAGCCTGAAAAACACAGCAGGTGGCATCTAACTTCAACGCCAAGTGGCAAATGGGGATGCAAGCAAACATTGTGATAAGTTTAAAAATTCACTGCTTTGGAAAACAAAGAAGGTGGATGAGAGAGTGAGGATACTAGTAGGGAGGGCCAACAAATAGGTGATAGTTCAGGGAAGGAGAGAGAGGGGATCAGAGCCTTGTCACAATGGGTGGGGATGGTAACAGGTCACCCAAGGAAGGCAGCTGGGGTAGCATCGCATATTGGAATGAGCTACATGAAAGTAGGGGGAATCCTTCCCATCCTAGCGTTAGAGACAATAACATTTTGGCATGCAGCAATGTTTTCTGGAGAAAAAAACAACAAAAAAAAAAAGAGAAAAAAGGGGAAAGGAAAAGGATGAGTATGTAGAGTGCTCCAGTATTGGAGGGTAGCCTTATTAATGGGGCAACATTTCGGTAGAGGTAGCCTATTTTATGTGCATACTGTATGTTACACCATAGCAAGGTTTGTGCCTTGTTATATTTTTGCAAAATAAATAAATAAATAAATGCATCTCCAGTTACCAGCTTGGAAGGCAGAAAGGAGAAGGCTGCCTGGGGATGGTGAAACCAGGCGAAGGCAGGGGATGGGTAGTTATGAGGTGGAAATAGGATGGGGGAGTCGACCTAGAACTACAGGGGCAGTTTTGGGTGTGCATACTAAAGGATAACCAGCTAGCCAGCAAGGCGAGGTTAGCCAGGAGTGTGGCCAGGCTGGTAGGGCACAATAAAAGACAATGGTTGGGGACTGAGGATATATATATATATATATATATATATATACACATATACACATATACACACACACATATAAAAAATATATATATATATAACATTTATAATTATAAAAAAAGAAGAGAAGGGGAAATGATGAAAATAGTTTTATCAGAGGATAGGGGTCATATGGCATTTAACATCATTCCTTTTTCTCAGTACTCTTTTGACTTTCTTAAGGGAGGCAGAACTGACATGACACCAAGGAAGAGCAAGCCCACCAGAGAGGATGCCTATAGCATCATAATGGAGCTGGCGGACAGGGCAAGCAAAGTATGGGAACTGGTGGAGAGTATGGAGTCAGGGAAGATGGGGAGAAGTGGAAGGTTGATAGAGGCAGGGGAAGGAAAGGAAAGTGGCCACCAGTGAAGCCAGTAAGCCCAGCGAGGGTCCACCGGCACTGGTGGAACCAGCCCGGCTGATTAGCCCAGAGCAGCCACAACCCAGTACACCCATGGTGCCTCTACCTCAGCCTGAGCCTATACCTATTCCGGCACCAGAACTCACCACAATGTTCCTGCCATTACCTAGTCCATTACCTGCGTCAGCCCCAGCTGAACCTCAGATGCCAGGGCAGCTACCAGTGTGGCCAGTGGGCCCGGGCCCAATAGAACTGCCTCAGCCAGGACCAGCCCCCACATTGGCAACAGCCCCACAAACAGGTAATGGGGAGTGAGTGTGGGGGACAGCATACAAGAGCATGTAGAACAAATGATTAGCTCCTTGGAAGCAGGAGGGTTGGGGCAAATGGAAAAAGCTTTGTCAGACAGTAAAGCAGGACTGAGTGGGAGAGAACGTGTGGAGATAACCACAGAAAGGCCAGGGGTGGGGATGGGGTGCAGGGAAATTGGTTCCCAAGGCATGAGGATAGAGGAACATGAACCTATGGCCAAGAAGGAGAAGATATGGAGAGGGGAATATGTGGATATATTTGCATTGGTAAGTAGGGAAGCGGTGACAAAATACGATGAGAAGGAGAGCATAGGGAAGAGTGAGAAGGTGGCAGCAGTGGTACTGCTAGGAAAGAAGGAGGAGGATAAGTTTATTAAGGGGAAGATGTGGGACGCTTGGTTTGTTGGTTTTGTTACATACTCAGGGTTAGTCATGGAGAAGAAACCAGTGCTAGGGATATCCCTCATCACATATTCCTTGATCATACGGAGAGCAAAAGCCAGGGGAGGTTTTGGGTGGTTGTATTATGATGGGTTTTTCAGACAACAAATGGCAACTTACGAGGCTGTCAGATGGGATACAAAGTAACTTGACCTATGGACAGATTATGTCATGGATCAAGCCACCCCAGAGGCAGAAGGAGGAAGAAAAACCACCCTTATACAAAAATGTTGCTGGGGTTACAATAGGGTATTCTGCTCCTGGCCTTATTGCAGATTCCGGCACGCTTGTTCAAGGTGTGGAGGGAACCATCCAGCTTCCAAGTGTCAGAACAATTGGAATAAAGGGGGACAGGCCCCTGGGATGCAAAGATTACCCAAACAGTTCTTTTGGGGAGAGGCACATGGTTATAGGGGACAGCCATGGGGTAGAGGAGTCAGAGCGAGGGGGTACAGTGGAAAGGGAGGACAGGGCTACTGATGGTTTCTTCAGGGATAACAGAGAGACAAGGGGAGCACAGGGGGAGGGGAATCACAGCAAGGGGTGGCAGAGCAACAGGGGGGCCAGCAGGTATACAGTAATAGTAAGTAGTTTCCCACAGGATAGGACCCCCATCAAGGTAGAAGCCTTAGAGAGCCAGCTAAGAGGCTATGCATACAGGGAAGGAGCAGGACAATTCACAGATAGTTTTTGGAGAGGTTTTAGTTTGCAATTTCATAGCCCCAGGGAAGGCAAGGAAGTGGAAAACTTGGGCTCAGTAAGGGGAAAAGAGGATATTTTGAGGAAAAAAATTAAAAAAGGGAAGGATTCTGGGAAGGTAGAGGGACCATTCAGGGACTCTCCTATTTAGGGTTTGAGGGGATCCCCCCTAGGTCTGGTGCCCCCAAAACAACCAGATGAGTACAGGGTCATTCATCACCTGTCATACCCAGAGGGGCACTCAGTCAATGACTATATAGATGAAAAGGGCAGCAAGGTGTCATATGCCACGTTAAAGGAAGCTGTCCAGATTATCAGGGCCACCCCAGAGGCCTGTCTGACCAAGGCAGACATAGAATCAGCATTTAGGTTATTGCTGGTAAGGCCAGAGGATTCAGACCTGCTAATTTTAATATAGACAGGCAATATTATTTTGACAAGGCCATGCCTATGGGGTGTTCCACAGCCTGTGCCATGTTTAAGTTATTCGGCACATGCCTACAGTGGATATTTCAGCAGAAGATGGGTTACATGGTGATCATACATTATCTGGATGATTTCCTACTCTTAGGGAACAGGAAACAAGAAGCAGAACACATGCTCTGCTGTTTTCAACACTTGTAGGGAACTGGGGTGCAGTCCACACTGGAAAAAATGGAAAGACCCAGCAGAACCATATAATTTTTAGGGATAGAGATTGGACACACAAGCACAGATGTTCCATTTACCCAATAACAAGGTAGGATGATTGAGGGAAATAATAGGGGTACACTTGGATAGAAGGAGGGTTCAGTTACGTCAAATACAACAGCTACTGGGTCACCTCAATTTTACCTGCTGGGCGATAGGGCCTGGGTGGGCTTTTACCAGACACCTGGCCAGGGCAACCAGGAAATTGATCACACCGCACCACTGGGTTTACATCATGAAGGGCGGGAAAGATGACTTTCTGGTTTGGGGTACATTCATACAGAACTTTAATGGGATGTCGTTTTGGCAAGAGGACTGGATTTACAAAAGGAACTTGGAGATATACACTGATGCAACAGGGAGGCTGGGCATGAGGGGGATATTTTCAAGGGAGTTGTTTCTCAGAACCATGGCCAGAAGAATGGGTTAGCAGGGGTTCGACCAAGGACATTACACTGTTAGAGATCACACTGATTTGGATCAGCACTTCATTATGGAGGGAAGAACTCCGTAATCAAAAGGTGACTTTCTGATATGACAACAGAGCGGTAGTGGACGTACTCAACAACAGAGCAGCTGAGGGTATTACGGCAGCTGGTAATGCTGGGCTTACGGTTCAACATGTCTTTTAGGGCTAGGCACATTGATGAGGGTTCAGAATACCTTAGCTGACAGAATTTTCCCATTTGCAGGTGGTCAGGTTCCAGGCCATTGCCCTGAAGGTAGAGGGACTAAAAATACCTATTCCACTGAACATATGGGACATTGGTTGAAAGGAGCCAAATTGCTGTTTTGCAACTTCTGGGCACCCAGGACCTTGAGGGCATAAGAAGGGTCTTGGCGGGTGTTTCAGGCATTCAAGGAACTGCACCTCATGGAGGTAAGTGGGCTAGTCACTGACGAACAGATCGGAAAGTACATAGTTTATTAGTAGGAAAAGGAGGAGGCTCAAGTCATGATGGGAGTCCATTTGGTAGCGATCAGCACTGTATGCAACCTGAAAAGGTGGTGTGACCCGACCAAGAGCATGTTTGTAAAATGAATGTTGCAAGGCTGGGGATGTCTAAACCAGAGGACAGCAGATGAAAGGTGATCAGTTTCCGGTCAGTTATTGGGCAGGCTAGTAGCTATCTTACCCAATATATGCAAAACTTCAGACAAGGCTATTTTATTTCATGCCATATACGTAGTAATATTTTTTGGGGCCCTGAGGGTAAGTGGAGCCGTGGGTCATGGGAAGAGGGATGACAATGTGGGTTTAGAGTGGGAGGATATAACTTGGGAGTTGAGACAGATTCAGATATTAATCAAGAGATCCAAGATGAATCAAGAAGGGAAGGGGTGTTGTGTGACTGTGAGACTAAACAGCAAAGCAGTGATTTGTCCAGTACAAGCATTGTGGGCTTATGCCACAATCAGGCACAAAAAGCAAAGTCAGCTATTTATGCATGGGTATGGAAAAGGAGTCACAAGCTACCAGATCATAGCCGTTCTTAAGAAAGTCATGGAATTCTTGGGCAAAGATCCAACAAGGTATTTGTCCCACTCATTTAGAATTGGGGTGGCATCACAGGCCACTGTGGATGGGGGATCCATGAGACATGTCCAGCAGATAGGACATTCGAAGTCTGGCTGTTATAAGAGATATATACAACCTTTGAATGAACAATTGACTAACCATCCTTCTCTTATTTTACAGGACTAAGTGGGTATGGATATACAGTTGTATAATAAGGGAGGAATGGCAGGGAGAGATAAGGGAGGGAGTATTTAGTCAGAAAGGCAGAGCTTGGCTCAGTTACCATATTGTCTTCTAACTAGGATGCAACCAATGCACCAACATTTGGATATGTGGACATTTCTATATTTACTGGGCAGAGAGAAGAGCTGAGAGGAAAGCAGGGGGCAAACAGCTGTATTAGGATGTCAGACAGTATAGGCTGTTATGGAAAGGAATTTGGGGAATAAAATAGGCGCAACTGTTTCCCACCTTGCGGGAGATGAGGGAAAGACACCCCACGCTGGATATGATCATTGTACATCTCAGGAGAAAATGACACTGGGTCCAGGCCCTGGTTGGACATTTACTTACAAAAAAAATGTGATTTGGAAAAAATAAAACAATGGTGACCTTGGTGTGGTCAGATACAATAGCACGAAGAGTATGATGGAATGAGTACAGCCATGTAGCAATGGAGAGGGACAGGAGAAAAATGAATAGGAGGATAGGCAAGCTGTTCCGGGCTGGGGTGATGGGTCATACTGAGGGGAGCTGAAGAACGGGTGAATAATTTTACCAATCAGACAGGGTACACCACTCTGATCTAGGAATAGACATGTTCAATACAGAAATCATAGGATGCATAGAGGCGTGGCAGAGGCAGGAGGGGAGATTTTATTTTATTTATTTAGCTTTTGTTAACCGGGTAAGTGCACTAGCCATAAAATGACTATTTTCAGGCACAACCCGGGAGAGTACAGACATGCAGAAACTTAACAGGATAACAATTTATAAGTGTTTTGCATACAGTGAGTTGAAGATGATACAATATATCAGAACATACAAAGTAAGGCGCTTTACATACAATGAGTTAAAGTGGATACAATATATCAGAGACATACAGAGTAGGCCATTCACAAGTTCATAGGTGCCTATCCACGCAATGAATAGAGAGGACCTTGGACAATAAATTATCCGGTGACATATCATATAAACAGAACAAGGTACACAAAAACAGCTAATACAACAGGAAGAAATAACCATTGAGAGCAGGGGGTGTCATTAAGGAAATGGTTGGTAAGTGAGGAAAAGGGGAGCAATTCATGAAATTAGATTATATCAGTATAAGTAAGTGTAAGGAAGATGCCTGCAGTGCAAGATTGTATATGGGCAGGGAAAGGGAACCGGGACAGGCTGAGGCAGTAAGAGGGTTATATAGAGGTGAGGAAATACTATTGTATGGCAAGAGACATCAGTCATTAGGTAGTGTGAAAGCAGGAAATGGTATCAGCAATCAGCAGATTTGAGCACAATTTTCTCTTAAAGCATGTGTGGAAGCTAGAAAGTCTAATGTCAAGGGGAAGGGAATTCCACAGCTGTGAAGCCGCATGCTCAAATGCAACAGTTCCTTTCCTAGTGCGGCACCTCGGCAAATTCAGAAAGGATTTATCAGCTGATCGTAGACCATGGAGTGTGTCCTGAGGAACAAGCTTAGCTGCAAGACACCTTGGGGTTTGATTTTGAATGATCTAATAAATAAGAGAGCCAAGGTAGTATTTCCTACTAGCTAATGGAGAGAGCCAACCTAGATCATTATAAAGTTGACAGTGGTGTTTAAGCCGAGGAGCAAAAGAGGCATAGCGACATATGTTGTTATACGTAATATCCCATCTGAGTAGGTCAGTTTTATGAGCAGCCCCAAATAAGGGAGCCCCAAAGGTTAAGGTGGGGAGCAGAATCTCCCTCGCAATGGCCATTTTAGTTGATGGCATGAGCATATAACTAGTCTTATATGCAACACCCATTATGGAGTTGACAGCTCTGTAAACAGACTGTACATGAAGATTAAGATCAAGAGATTGATCTAGCAGGATGCCCAGGTACTTGAAAGAGGTCACACATTCCAGTAATTGACCTTCTAATTCCTGCACCATCAGTGCTGTTGTGCAAGCCCAGAGCTTTGGGACCGATCCAAGCAGCATGGCTTTAGTTTTGCTAGTGTTGACAGCCAGTTTGTGGTCGTATAGCCAGTTTTGGATATTGTTAAAGTCAGAGGAAAGGGTTGTATTGATAGTGTCTATATTAGTAGAACTTGTATAGATGGCAAGATCATCAGCATATAGAATAGCAGAGTAGGATTTTAGAGCAGCTCCAATGTTATTTATATAAAGAGAGAATAGGAGGGGCCCTAGGATGGAGCCCTGAGGTACACCAATGTTAATCTCGGTACTGTTCGATAGAGAGGAATTAAATTTCACCACGTGAGTTCAATTTGTCAGGTAGCTTTCGTACCAGTCAACAACAGAGAAGGAGAAATGCAGGTGTCGAAGCGAGGAGAGAAGCAAAGTGTGATCAACAAGGTCAAAAGCCTTTGTGTGGTCAATAAAGACAGCCCCAGTCAGATTACCAGTACCCATTTTTGAAAGAGTGTCTGTGGTGAATTTAAAGAGTGCAGTCGTTGTGCTATGTCTTTTCCTGAAGCCACGTTGGGTATCCGAGAGCAGACTGTACTTAAGTAGATAGTCAGTTGTCTGAGTTGCGACAATTTTCTCCAGGATTTTGCTCAGTACCGAGAGTATGGCAATTGGTCTGTAGTTAATGACAACCTTAGGATCCACTTTTTTAAGTACAGGTGTGATCCGAGCAGCTTTCCAGAGGTCAGGGACCATTCCACCTGAAAGTGATAACGTATAAATTTTGGCCAGCGGAAATGCAATAAGGGGAGCTGCAAGTTTCAAGAGGCGGGGTTCCAGGGAGTCTGAACCAGAGCTGGTATGATCAGAGATGGACCTCAGGAGCTTCAGGACTTCCTGTCTAGACACAGCCTTAAAATAGAATGGAGGAGTATAAGGAGGCACAGGGGACAACACTTCCAGCTTATCCAGACAGGTTCCTGATGAGAGTGGGAGGACACTGCAGTGGGATTGAAGGAAGAGGTATATTGGGAGAGATCAGAGAAATGCAGGTTGAAAGAATTAGCTATGGTTTTTGAGTCATTGCAATGAACATCATTTCTCAGCATATCACCAGGGGTAGTTGACTGTGAGGATCCTAGGAAGGATTTGAAGTGTGACCAGAATTTTCTGGGATCATTGGCCGAGTTAATCAGTAGGTCTTTACAGTACTTGCTCTTAGCAGCACTGACTTGTCTTTTACATAATGGAAAAGGAGGGAATGCCTGTCATAAACGCAGGCTGGAGACAGACTGCGTGAGGACATATTTAAAAGGGTCCAAAAAGGGGGGCTGGGGGAGGGGAGAAGGTTTGAATAAATGAGTCAAGAAGGACAGCAACATCAAATTGAGAAAAGTGGTAATGATCTGCACTATTACCTCTGAAAAGAAAAGAATAGTCACCCAGGTTTACACCTGGGAGGCGTGAATAAGGATGGAGAAGAAAAGTATGATGTATAATAATAATATGGAAATTATAAAGATAAGAAATTTAATGTTTATTTATTTATTTATTTATTAGATCATTGGTTTACAGACCTTTGAGTCAAAGATTCATTTACAAAGGTACCTCGTCAAGAGAACAATACATCACAGCAACAATACAGTACAATGATACAGTACATAGAAATTAGTTTACAAGAGCAACCAGTGTTACAGAAATTCACTGGTGGTACAACCTTGGTATTAGATAGGCCACAGTAGACAAAATATATGGAGCCACCGGAGATATTTTTATAACATTAGTCAACAGATGAAGCCTGAGACCCCAGGCAATTACAGCAAAAATAGACAGGACATACCCAGCCTAAGGTGAGAGTAAGGGGCAGGTGGGGGGGGGGATTATGTGCAGTTGCAGCAGTGGGTGTTTGTCAGATGGCTTCTGAGGGAGACCTTGAAAGGCCCAATCTTAGTGGAATCAGCTATGTGAGCTGGGAGGGAATTGAACCAGGTGGGAGCCCTATAGCAAAAGGATCTCTGGGCCATAGAGGTCCTTACCCAAGCGACAGTAAGGGAGGTTTTGACAATGCTGTGGGTGGTGACTGAGGGGGGAGTCCCACTGCAGGGAGCTGGTGACCCTGGATGGGGGGAGAGCCCTAGCAGGGTCTTTTTTACAAGAAGGCAGGTTTGGAGTGAAGTCTTTCTTCAGGTTTAGCAGAAGTTGCTGGCAGGTACAGCAGACGTAATGGGGTGTGCTAGGGACGCAACATTATGCAGGTCTTGTTTATAGAGAGCTGGATTTTTGCAGGCACAGTATTGTTGACAGCAGCATAGATTGACAGCCCATAGTCAAGTAGCGACAGGACAAAAGAGGTGATTGCTAATCTGAGGGCCTCTTGTGGTAGGCAGTTCCTATGGCGGAATAACATTCCAATCCTGACATTGGTGGCAGCAGAAAGGGCATTGATATCGGAATGGAAGGAGGGTGCCAAATCAAAGGTAATGCCCAGATACTTGTAGGAGGAAATCTGCTCAATGATGTTTAGTGTGCTAGGCATTATCTCGAGGGGGGCACCACTGGCTTTGCTTTGGCGATGCGAGAAGAGCATGGCTTTGCTCTTTTTTAGGTTCAGGATTAGCCTTCATGATGTGAACCAATGCTCATCTCTATGAAAAGCTTGTTGGAGAGTGGTATGGAGAGTGCTGGGGTTGGGGTCTGAGGTGAAAATCACAGTGTCATCCACATAGAGGATGAGAATCTTACATGGGCAGGCCGAGGGGAGTGAGTTAAGATAGAGACTGAAGATAATAGGGCCTAAAATGGAGCCCTGGGGCACCCCACATCAGACAGGTCGTGTGTCAGATAGGGTGCTGTTGATTTTTACGCTTTGAGCTTGGGCCGAGAGGTAGCTGGTGAACCATGCAAGGGGGCCAGGGGAGAAGCCAAGGCATCTGAGGGAGTTAAGCAGAAGGGGTTGGCAAACTGTGTCAAAGGCCATGGAGAGATCAATGAACATGGCACCGGCAGGACTTCTGGTGTCAAAAGCAGAGTGCAGGAAGTTGAAGAGTTCTAGGAGAGCAGTTGTAGTGCTGTGAGCTGCGCAAAAGCCATGCTGCTCGGGGCACAGGATATTGTGCAAGGCCAGGTATTTGGTAAGTTGGTTGGCTACAATTTTTCCAGGGCCTTAGAGAGTAGGGGGAGGATGGAGATGGGACGATAGTTACCCAGGTTGGATTGATTGGTGCTCTTTAAGATGTGAGTGATGATGGCAGTTTTCCATGCACTGGAAAACTGCCCCAGGCACAGGGAGTGATTGAGCAGTTTGGTAAGTAGGACCAGGATAGCATCCAACATCAGACAAAGTAGCCTAGTATCCAATAAGTCAGTGCCAGGGTTGTTATTACTGATGGCTTTTTGCTGGAAGAGTCTGGCCTCCAGCAGGGAGATGGTGCATAGATAGAAAGGTGGTCACTGGAGAGAGGGCAGTAGCATTGCTGGGACGGGATCAAAGAAGTTACTTGGCAGGACTGAACTTAGCTCCGAGAAGGTGTGGTTTAGGCAGTCTGCAATGCCAAGGGGGTCAAAGCAGACAGTTCCATTAATGGAGAGTTGAGAGGAAGGGGGGAACAGGATTTCCCATTCAGCTCTTTTACATTATCCCAAAAGTTCCTAGCTGACTTCCAGGAGGAGACAAAAGTGGATTGGTAGTACTGGGATTTGGCCAGTCAAATGGCCCAAGTACACTTATTGTGCTCAGCATTGTATGTTTACCTATCAGCTGGCTTGCCAGATTCCATGGCAATGTGCCATAGGTTGTCTCTCACTTTAAGTTTGTGAAGGAGGGAGGGGGTGAGCCAGGGCGTGCCTTGCTTTTTGGTGTGATTTCTAGCGAAGGGGGCATAACAGTCACAGGCAGTGTTAAAGGTATGCATGAAAAAGTCCTGTGCTTCATCTATGGATGATGCAAGCCTGATGGGGGACCAATCCAGTTGTGAGAGGTACAGTTTAAGGCGATGAAGGCCACCTGGGAGGAGGTGACGTCATTGGGGGTTTGTGGTGTGGGTTTGCTGTTGGTAGTGGACCAGGAGAATACAACTAGGGAGTGATCGCTAAGTGAGTTGGGAAGTACATTGATATCAAGCAGCCTCTGGGGGTGGTTGGTAATAGTGATGTCCGGGGGGTGTGCTGTTGCCAGTAGAGGGGTTGAATCTAGTTGGGATGGTGACTAGCTGGGACATGTCAAGAGCAACAAAGATATCTCTGGTCTGAGAGGCCATGGCAGAGACCCAGTTGATGTTCAGGTCACCAACAATTATCTGGGCCGCTTTGGGCGGTAGGCCAGTGAGGTAGTCAGCAAGCGCCTGAATGGCAAGGTCTTGCTTTCTGGGGGGAATATAGGCAACAGTGAGAAAGAGTGGGCTCTTTGCAGGGCTGGGGGATATATTTAGCATTAGGGCTTGCGCCCCATTATCCAGCTTAGGTAGTGGAAGTGCATGTCCCAGGAGGGATGTGGAAGGTTAAAATGTGAATAATGTGAGTAATGACAATGTGGAATGGCTGATATGATGGAAACAATGAATTTGGTACATGTACATGAATTGGTTGTAAATAAATTAATTGCTGATCTGAGCACCACCAAAAACCTGGTATCTGTCATTATTAGGATGGGGAAAATCCAGGGCAAATCTTTACTGTCGGTGCTTTTACCCCTGCTTTTTTCTGTATTAGTATTAAGTATTGGTGATACACAATTCTTTTTACATTTTACTTTTCATATTGTGATCCCTTAACATGACTTTTTTTTCACAAAATGTTTCTTTCTGAATGATACTTCACATAACAAGAATCATATGGGCTCTTTACTGCTGGGATAGTTTGATGGTCTCTGTGCCTGGCAATATGACCTCAAGCAGTGGAGAGTGTTGAAAGAACCGGGGACTGATGGATCAGGCTAATAAGAACTGTACAGGTGTGCTCAGAATATGCCCCCTGGGGAAAAAACAATTGGGTTCAAAGTAAACTATTGGTGCTTTTTCTTTATTAAAGTAATGAATTGGATTAAAAAAAAACACAGATTAGCAGATCCCTTTTAGTTAATTATAGGCAGGGACTGCTGTATTGTGGACAAACATGACATTAATGTTATTTGGACAGCAATTAAAATCGCAATACCAGCAGTACACCTTTGCTGGTTTTTTTTTTACTGGTAGACTGCAGTCCGCTGATTTCGTTATTTTCTCACATTTAGTGTCAAAACTATTGGTGTTTTTCCTTTACTAATTAATGTAATGTACTGGATTAAAAAAAACAGATTAGCAGATCCCTTTCAGTTCATTATAGGCAGGAACTACTGTATTGCAGACACACATAAAACTAATGTTATTGGGACAGGAGCAATACAGACAGGATATCAGATATGATATTAGATATGATTTCAGACATTGGAAACAGCTCTCAGAAAAGGTTTTCTGTATATTATAGAGAACTGTTTCTGATGTCTGAAATCATATCTGATGACTAAACATCACTGACAACTCTCAACATGGTTTTACTACAGGGGTCCTCCTGCACTACAAAAATATTAACACTTTACAATATGATTGGATCTAGCTTTGACAACAAAACACCAGTGGATGTTATATTATTAGACTTTGGTAAGGCCTTTGACAAGGTCCCTCACCCAGAACTTATTTCTAAACTCGTTGACATCGGGCTTAGTACACCAATAGTCAGACTGGTCAGTGATTGGTTTCTTGATCATTCCCAGAAGGTAAGAGAAGGAAGAGAACTGTCTTCAGTTGGCATGGTTAGCAGTGGCATCCCATAGGGCACAGTTCTTGGACCAACACTGTTTAACTTTTTGTTGGTGACCTAAACAAAAACATCAAGAACCTATCGGTCAAATTTGCTGATGACACTAAAATAGGAGAAGTGGATACTCTTGGTAAACAACTATCCCTCACCTGCGATCTTGAGGAGATTGTGGCATGGACAAATAAGAAAATAATACAATCAGAACAAATGTATTGTCATGCACATGGCAGGAAGAACCCCCATTTACCCTATCACATTGACAGCCACCTCCTCAAGCCAGTCTCTAAAGAAAGAGATTTGGGGATCATCATTAACAATTCATTCTCTGCTATCAAGCACAACAAAAAAAAATCACACAAACTAGTAAAATGATCCTAAACTGTATCAGCCATACTTTTGTAAACAAAAGTGAACAATGTATCATTCCACTATACCGAACATATATAAGGCCGCATTTTGATTTCTGCTCCCCTTTTTGAAATTCCTACCTTAAAAAAGAAATCAATCTAATTGAATGTGTCCAGCACAGAGTGACTAAATTAATTCCCTCTCTAAAACATCTCCCCTACAGTGCCAGAGTACAAAGAATTTGTTTGGTTACCTTAGAAGATAGAGGAAAAAGGGGCAATCTCCTTCAGCTCTACAGAATACTTAATAACCATACTTTAACAACTCAGTGTGAGCTGCAGTTCTTAAATCACAATGTTAAGCTTAGGAGCCATAAGCTACAATTATTCGTACCAAGGGCCAACATGAAGAAACAAGATCAATTTTTCACTATATGGGCAGCAAAACAATGGAATTTGCTCCCTCAGTTTGTAGTTGAAGCTCCCACTTTCAACATTTTTAAAACAAGACTTGATAAGTATCTCAGCTGGGTATAAGTCATAATAATTCACCCACTCAGATGTGGGAGACAGTATCGATGGACCTTGGCCTTCTGTATCTGTCTGTCTGTCTGGTGATCTAGCTATCTGTCTGTTGATCTATTTATCTGTCTGTTGATCTGTCGGTTGATCTATCTATCTATCTATCTATCTATCTATCTATCTATCTATCTATCTATCTATCTATCCATCTACAGTGTCCAGCTAACTAACTAGTGGATTGTGGTGCCCAGCCCGGTATTGATTCTTCACCCCCCTCCATCAAGGTTGCTCACCCCCCTTTCCAATGCGTACATGGTGACACTGGAGTGCCAACCCACAATGCAGCTGACCAGTAGCCTGATGCTGGGGTGCCCAATCTCCATTTCAAAATATGTCCCCTGGAATAATGAAAACCTTCCCTCAATGATTTCTTTCTTCAATAAAAAAGAAAAACATCCCTTGCCGATCTGACCAGCTCTCCACCCCCACTCACCCCACTCCAACCTCTTATTCAGCATCTACCACCCCATACCACTCCATACACCCAAGAAAACTTCACTCACCTGAATATGTCCCACAGTGAAGATCCACTCTCCAATTGAAGACACATCTTGCTTTTGGACCACCGACTGTCATATGAGAAAGTAAGTTAAGTGCGGTTTAATGTATTTCAATGGGTTTGAACTTTGTTTCATAACTGTGCCATTTTTACATATTTTGACCCCAACTTTTCAACATAAACATTTTGGGACTACACAAAAGAAAAGTATGTTTGCATGGAAAATGGCTGGTGATGCTGTAGAGAGGGATTACTATGCAACTGCCAAAGGGTTGTTCCTGTGAGTCTTTACCAGCTATGCTTTCACAATTTTTTCCTTGGACTACACAAAAGAAAAAATGGTCTTGCTTTTGCATGGGAAACTGCTGATGATGTTGCAGAGAGGGTCTAATATGCAATTGCCTAAGGGCTTCCCCTTCCCTTCAAAAGGCTTCACATGTGACGTTATGAACCTTTACTGGCTCTACCTTTGCAATTTATTTATTTTTGGACTACAGAGAAAAAATGTGCTTATGTGAGAAATTGCTAGTGATGTTGCAGAAAGGGGCTACTGCACAGCTGCCAAATATCTGCTCTCTTCCTCCAAATATTCTTCACAACTAATCCAAGCCTTTACCAACTCTGCTTTTGCAATTTATTTTTTATTGAACTACACCAAATAAAAATGGTTTCTCCTCTCACACTTTCTAGTGTTTTGCTTGTTCCATTTTTTCATCTTTGAAATTTTTCTTATTTTGTCCTGTCTGTCCCTGACTCCCCACTTCTTCCACCTCCCTGCTTTGGCTTTCTGAGTGCTGCTTGCTAGCTGCTACAGTGGAAAACCATGACTGTAGAATTCAGCTCCATGCCCACCACTTACTGAGCTAGAATGGTGCTGATTTTGAAGTGGTGCAGATTATTATACTCCAGTTTGCAAATGTACAAATCAGTATTATGCTGCACATACTCCCTTTGGGCTCCATTTGATCTCTCCTTAGTTTGCTAAGCCTGTCACATGACAGGCATGCAAGTTGGGAGACTAGGGAAGGTATAATTAATTAAAAAAAGAGCTTAGATCCAAGCTAAGTCAGGAAATGTTGGCTTGGGTCTCATAAAAACCAAACTGCATGCATTTGTGAGGCGTGGTTTTGCAGAAAAGGTACTGCACTCCACTACCCTGAGTCCCAGTGCATGTGTTACTTCACTTCAGTTCTGTTAGGTGCAGTCTCAGACTTCAGGAACAAAGTAAGCCTTTGCACAATGGCGCCTACTGTACTGACTGGATAGACCTACACTCGTACACCAGCTTCTCCTTCCCGAAGCTCTGTAAGTTCTGGAACTCTCTCGAAATTGTTGCTTTAATGCTATTTGATTAAATGCAGGTGATTTAGTCTGGCTTGTAGCCAGAGGGGTAAGGCACACTGTCAACCCTTACATGCACATTGGTGTTATATGCTCTACAACATCATCCACTCTCTATCCTGATGCTATTCTCTTTGTTGCCTTCCACATATCTTCTGCTTGGTATCTCCCACATTGCCCTACTCAATTCCTTGTACCTTGTATGTTTGGATAATATTTTTAGCCAATCATTGGGAATTGACTAGTATGTGGCTCTTCACCCGGGGAGGTTCTGTCCAGGGAATTTTCTGAAGCATTTTAAGGGAACATGGACACTTAAAGTGGAGGGGCACCAGCATCTTTAACTCTTCAATGCAATTCAGTAATGTTTTTTTGTTCATAAAGAAACTCCAATCAAGCAGCATTATTTTTGGTTGATGATATGTACCTCACTGATCCCAGGCATCAGGAGAAACAACAAAGCTATTGTGGACTCTTAGATGGCTACAAGACCTCAGATGGAAATATTAGGTACTTCATAACATTTTGTTTCTGTTACATGCAGATCAGCAGCATTTCAGGTGTTTCATAAATAGCACAATGATTTATATATGTCCTAAAAAAAACTAAATGGCTTGCACTTGGGAGGGTCCCACCTTGGAGATTAATCCTCAAAGGGCACATGTCCACAGTCCACCCTTGTTTTCTATCTCCAAGGATTACACTTAGCATAGTTTACAGGGGTATCCATTTACAAGCTGTGCTTTGATTTGTTTCCATTTTCATTTTATTTTTTAAGAACATTAGTTGGTCTATGAGCTGACACCTGCTAATTTTCATGGATGGCCAGGGAGGAATATATTGTATTTATTTATTCATTTATTTATTTAATTATTTTACCTGAAAAGGCAAACTAAGCTCTGACAGATTGTTTTCTGGTGCGTCCTGGGGGTGGGTTACAGGGACCTGTTTTATTGATGAGGGAGTGTTGGCTATGATAGCAGGAAAGCTGATACTCTTCTTTGATTAGTGCCATGGATCTTTAACTTCCACCTGGACAGTGACAAGCGATTTTATTTATTTTTGTTTTTTATGTATTGAATCTCAGAATTAAGACCTTTGAGCCAGGGGCTCATTTGCAGAAGCTCCACATCAACAAGGAATTATACAGAGGAGGGAGTAACAGGCACAAGTACATTGGGTACAAATAAGCAGGCTGAATGAGGTACAATAAACCCAGGAGACATTTGAAAATAAACCTAGTAGATACAATGCATAATAATACTGATATTAAATTATTTATTTTATCCTTGGAAAAAGGTGAGTGTATCTTAGCATGGAAAGACACCCCAATTATTCCTGTATTTAAATCAGGAAGCAAGACAGATGTTACAAACTTTAGACCAATACGTCTAACCTCTGTAATAGGGAAAACATTTGAAAGGCTTATTTTACAAAGAATAGAAGAACATATAAAACTTAATAACCTCCAAGATATTACACAACATAGGTTCACCAGAGGCAGATCATACTTAACAAATCATCTGCATTTTTTTGAAAATGTTAGTACATCCTTGGATGTTGGCTTACCTGTTGATATTGTCTTCTTAGATTTCGCTAAGGCATTTGGCCACGTTTCCCATGTGATCTTATTAAAGCAAATGAAAAACCTTGCTTTTGCACAATATTTAACAAATTGGATAGAATCATAGCTAAATAAATGTAGACAGTGTACAACTATAAAGGGGTATTCATCTACATGGGCGGAGGTTACAAGTGGAGTCCCCCAGGGCTCAGTATTGGGCCCTGCTTTGTTTAACATCCTTATTTCCTCAATGCAATCATCAAATAACACCTGGATGACTAAGTTCACTGACGACTGTAAGACTGGATGTGTAGATAACTTCATTGAGGCAGCCACTAACTTCCAAAAAGAGATAACCTCCCTGGAATTGTGGGCTAAAAAGAACAAAAATATGTTTAATATACAAAAATGTAAAGTGATGCATCTGGGTCATAACAACTTAAAATATAAATATACACTAAATCAAGTGATGTTACAAGAGACTGATAATGAAACAGATTTCGGAGTAATAGTGGATAACAAAATTAATTTCGATAATAATATACTAACAATGGTGAAAAAAGCTCACCGTACCTTGGCATTTATTTTTCAGCACATAAAGAGTAGACAACCTAAAGTTATAATGCCTCTATATACAAGCCTAGTTAGATCAAACTTGGACTATTGTTCTTCTTTTTGTACTCCCTATACAATTAGAGATAAGAAATTAATTGAAGGAGTACAAAGAAAAATGACTAAAAGAATTTTAGATATGTCGAGTAAGACCTATGAGGAAAGACTATTGGAAGTGGATTTACACTCTATGAACTACCATCAACTTAGGGGAGATCTTTGCTTAGCATATAAAGCTATTAAAGATCCTGTACTCTTTGAAACGATTGGTTTAGAAATAAACATAAATAATGCTCAGACTAGATCTCATAACTTTAAATTAAGAGGGGCCCAATGAAAAACAAAAAAGAGTAGTCACAAGTATACACAATGTATAGTTAACAAATGGAATATTTTGCCAGGATCAATTATAGAAAGCAATACTATAGATACATTTAAATATCAGTTGGACCAACATATGGGTAATGCAAAATCTGAGTATGTATAAACATAATTCCACCTTCGGATAGTGAGCTCATACAAAGGTAATACCTCCTGAGCTTGTAACACACTATGATACTATGATACTATGATTAAGTGCTAGGGTTAAAAATACATAATAATACTGATATTAAGTGCTAGGGTTAAAATGGTAACCAGAGGTTGGTGGAGGGCAGGTGTACAGGCAGGGAAAGCCAGTTCAAAGCAAACTAGAATAGTGATGAGTTATGATGCATAACAGGCCAGTAGGTGGAAGAAGAAAAGAAGAAAAAAGAGCAGTTGGGGAGGCTGATTTTAGACAGGATAATAGTGGTAATTTTCCAGGTTATAGTGTGGGAAACATTGCAGATGACCATAAACCCATTGGTGACATAGAATAGCAGCCCAAGAGGGCATTGCCATTAGAATGTCAGGATAGATATAAGCATGAGTGCCACCAGGGTTAAGTGGGGCAGTCACAGCTGCTGCAGTTGGCTAGGTGCTGTTGAAGACAGTTTTGAAAAGACCAATTTTGGGAGTAGATTGAAGGTGTGTGGGGAGTTTGTTAAACAACTCTTTGTCCTTGGGATGTCCGGCATAAAGGTACCGGAAAAGTTAGGTTGGGCATGTTTCTCATGCAGCGCGTGTTAATGTGGGCCCTGTTGAGTAACTGCTGGGTAGATAGGGGGACTAACCCTAAAGAGATCTTTTTGGCAATAAGACAGGTGTGATAGGAGATCTGCTCTGGAGGTTGAGCCAACTGGACTGCGCATGTAGGTCACAGGTATGTGTATCCCTACTAGCACCAGTAACTAACCTGCAGGCTTTGTTAAGAGTAATCCATAATCTTCTGAAGGCAGTGGTGGTGGCAGCACCATAAAATGATAGACAGTATGGAGCTAGTCACTGCAAGATCTAGTGTCTCTTGGGTCATACAGTGCTGATGTCTATAAAGGAGGCTTAGACTGATATTAGTAGTTTTGGAGATGTTATTAATGTGTTCTTGGTATGACAGAGTACTGTCTAGGACAATGCCCAGGTACTTAAAACTAGCTACCTGCTCAAGCTGTGTACCAATATTGTTGGAGATGGGTATTTGGGCTCTTTTAAACTTGTTATGAGTCCCAGCAAAGACCATCACTTTGGTCTTTTTATAGTTCATAATTAATGCTCAGCAAATCAGGCTTCAACAGAGGTAAAGATACATTGAAAGTCACTGGCAAGGGGTGAAGGATCAGGCTGGCTGGTGTAAATCATAGCATTATCTACATACAGGAGAAGATTACCAGGGCAAGCCAGGGGAAGGGTATTAAGCTAGAGGCTAAATAGTAGGGGACAAAGGACTGATCCCTGTGGAACACTGGATTGCACGGGGTGGCTACTTGAGAGTGAGTCTAAGATTTTTATGCATTGAGTTCTGCCACCTAGATGACTACTGAACCAGGAGGTAATATTGCTGGAGAGTCCTAGAGAGGGTAGGGTCTGAAGCAGTAAGGAGTGATTGACCGTATCAAAAGCCTTTGTAAGATCTATATATATGTTTTATCTCTCTCTCTCTCTCTCTCTCTCTCTCTCTCGCTATCTATAAATATATATATATATATATATATATATATATATATATACACACACATATATACAGACACACACATGTATACCATATAAGGTGACCATGGCCAAGCGCTTTATGGATATAGTGTGTATAGGTGAGAAGGGCACTGGCAATTCTATGATCTTTCCTAAACCCATGTTGCTGAGGGCATTGAATGCCATGGGTGGATAGATATTCAGTTAGCTGTTCGACCACTATGTGTTCAAGGGCTTTTGAGAGCGGTGGTAAAATTGAAATGGGACAGTAGTTGGCATGGTTTTCTCTGTCACCACTTTTGTGGATTGGAGTCACAACTGCAACTTTCCAGATGGAGGGAAATTCACCAAGGCGTAGGGATAGATTTAGGATTCAGGCTAGAGGGGCCAGGACTGCATCAACGGAGAGGAGAAGCAGTTTGAGGTCAAGGGTGTCAGAGCTGAGCCTTAACATATCAATCACCTTCACAAGGTGTTTCCTAGCAGCAGACGGGGAGACTGACCTGCAGTAGAACTGGGGAGCATTTGGAGGGGAGGTACTATTATGGGCAATATCCTCAGCAGATGGTTCATCAAGGAAACTGGGTGGAGAACCCCACTCAGGTCAGTGAATTAAGTACTGAAAATGTTAATAATTTTGCTTGAATCTTATATGGCTACCCCGTTAGAGCTCAGTAAGGTGGGAGGGGACTGATTGGGCATACCCATAATATTGTTCCAAAACTTTTACTATTATTCCAGGAGCTAGCAAATATGCCTTCGTAGTATGTGGCCTTTGCCCACCAGATGTCCCAGGTGCAATTATTTCTGGCAGCCTTATAGCCTTAATAAATAATCCGAAGTCTGCGACCTTTAGCACAATCATTTGTCCTCCTGGTAATAAATAAATATTGGAGAGTCAAAGAGAATATGAACATGTAATAAAATGTGATTATGGACAGTGGACTAAATGATAAAAAGACCGATAGAACCATATTTGAGCCACATTTTGCAATTTGATGGTTAAGACCTGTTGTTTAGGTAGTTGCAATGTGATGTTACTTGAGATTCAATGGATAAATGGAACCACTCATAGTTCGAGTGAAATTGTAAACACTTTTCAAAAGAGAGCTTTTTCAAATCGAATACAAAACTATAGTACAACATATGCTGTTTAAAAAAATAACTTAAAAATGAATGTGAAAGTATAGTCAAGCATTCTCTTTTCTAAAAGATTAACTATTAACTGATTACCTATAGCATAAAATTTGACCTCCCAGAAATAAATGGGTTTGACATTAAAACTTGGGGTATTCCTTAATATGTGTTATAATGAATAATTAAAATTGAATTATTATATTATATATAATGGTTATAAATATGTAATTTGTTGTAGTTGAAGTTACACCTTTAGTGTTTTAATCCCCATTTAAAATGAAATGAATGTTAACTGTGGATGATTTCAGTCTGAATTGCATTAAAATGTCTTTGGATATATGCATTACCACTCAGCCCCAGTTGACTATTTTGAATAAGGTTAAGCATAGAACATTTCAACTTACATGTGAGTTCTGGGGCTGTCTTTGAGAATGAATATATGTATACTTTTTTCTTTCATTTGTATTTATATTTGGTTTTGATATTAAATGATAGTTTAAAATAGAAAAAAATTATTATTTAGGTGCTTGCACAATGCATCATGTGTGTAACAATGAATAACTGCTTTTAAGTGGAATGTCAATAATTAAATAATTGATGGGGTATATTTTATATAAATATATATATATATATATATATATATATATATATATATATATATATATATATATATGTACACATACGCATGTGATGTATGTGCATGCTAACTCCACCCCCTGATGAAGACCCACGAGGGTTGGTCACTATGTAGAGGCATTAGCACTGTGGTCTGATATGCTGTAACTGTAAATAAATTCTACAGCTTATAAATTCAGATTTCAGCCTTGGTGTGTGCCCAGTTTCTTTTTACTAAGTTACGTTGTTGCTATTTGACTAGAGCACCTTATTGGCATTTGATGTATATTCCTTTACCATTTGTTATAGGAATGTTGGTTAATACCTTCTGCCACTACACCTCTAAGCTGATAGGGCTCAGACTCTTTTGTTTTGTATATAAATGCTTTATTGTGTATTTCAAGCAGATCCAGATGCAAAAATAAATAATCATCGTATGCTATAAAAAACATATCTTGAAAAGAAGAACAGATAGAAATCCATAAAAACATACAAATGAAAACAGCCTTCTTGGCACAATACATTTTGTGCCATATTCTGGAAAAAATAATCCACAGTACTGATGGAGTTCAACCAACCCCAAATCTCAAGACACAATTGACTGTGATACTATAGAGTGGCAACATCTTATCCCTTTGTCCTTATGGATTAAAGAGAATAAAATACCTAGTGCGCACACTGACTTCTCACTGGGTAGGCCTAAACCAACTCAAAGAAAAACTACTTTCCACCAAATAAGGTGCTAAAAGAATCATTCCTTATGAATGCACCCCTATAAAACTTAGCCAAACATACAATGCTTGGTAGAATTTTGGAGGTGCTTTCCTTCTCCAGAACATCACCTGCTGATGGGAGGCTGACATGGACACTGCTTGCAACCAATGTGTGTGTGTGAGAGGAGAATATTAGACTTCAACTGAAGAAGGAGGAGTAGTTTGCCCTCCAAAGCAGCTGTATAAAGGACTGCTTTAAACTTTAAGGCTTGTTGGGACAACAAAGTTGGGTCCCCTAATATCCAAAAAGAAGGGACTGTGGTACCACAATGCCCAAAGCCTGCTCTAAGGTTTTAATAATATTCCTCCACTAGCCTTTGACCAGTGCGCAGCCCAACAAAATATGAAAGAGAGTACCAGGGTCTATACCACACCTCCAACAAACATTGGAAGTAGAGAAGCCCATATTCAGTAATTTTACTGGCATCCTATGCCATCGACTTAATATCTTTTTTTGAATGAGTTTAACTTTTGGGTCAGGGGAAGACAGGGCTTAAACTCAAACTTCTGGAACTCTCTAGTAATTTCCCCACCCCCTTTTATTATCCTTACACAATGTGGTTCAGCTTACAGTCAGAGGGATTTGCACAAAATGTTAAACCCTTACATGTACATGCGGTTACACTACCTACCATCTCAGACCCTCTTCCATACTCCTCATGCTGTATTTGATGCCTTATTCACCTCCAGTCCCAACACTATCCCACCTTGTCTTGCCCAATTCCTTACATACAGCCTTTCTCCATCTCCCCTGTTCTCGTCCATCTCAACCTCATTTTGCTTCTCCCCCTCTCCTGGTGCCATTCTCT
Source organism: Neoceratodus forsteri (assembly GCA_016271365.2). NCBI lineage: Eukaryota > Metazoa > Chordata > Ceratodontiformes > Ceratodontidae > Neoceratodus > Neoceratodus forsteri. The sequence continues at coordinate 588,575,896 of CM057449.1, read as the reverse complement.
TCTTAAACATCCTTATCCACTTTTTCTTTGCAACTAACCAAATTCTACCCTTTTCCTTTTTTTTCTTTTCCTTGCTCAGTCTCTACAGTATCTGCCCTCTCCCCACTCCTTTCACTCATCCTTCCATGTTTCCCCTTGCAGTGCCTCAGCATTCATGTTCCTATTCTTTACTTGATCTCAAAAGTCTTTGGAGCACCCTTACCTGCAGTACTGCCTCACTTATTGTATTCCCTATCAGCTCTCCCTTTCCACTTGAGACATATATAAAGTGCAATGCACCAGGATCAAGTGCTGTGTGAGAGATTTCATGGTTTACTATATGACAACTTGGAAGAAATATTGCATTTCACAGAGTTCCTGAAGTATTCTATAAGATATCATAGCAAAACTGTGGTACTGTAATGAATCCTGGCAAATAGCACTGTACTCCTTCTATTTAATTATTCATTCATTCATTCATTCATTCATGTTTTATTTGGCATAGCATGATTCTCATTGTGATTCAATGTGCTTTACATTCAGTTCTAAAACATTTATAAAATATTAAGATGCACTGCAAATAAATACAAACACATGGATCATTAATATTCCTATTTTAAATTAAAAAGCAATCAGTTAAAATTATCAATAAAAACATGTCTAATTCTGAGGGAAAGCCTGCATAAATTAAAAAGTTTTTAGCTCCCATTTGAATGTATTGAGTGTTGAGGAATCTCTGATATAACAAGGGAGAGCATTCCACACGGCTGGAGACACTAAGAAAAAAGGACTGGCCCCCAATGTATTTAAACAAACCCTATGACTTGCAAATAGTCCCTCATTAGCTGAGTGAAGTGGGTGGGAGGGTGACAGAGACACATGAAGTCTTACACGTAGCCAGACGCCTGACAGCACAGGGCCTCGTAGGTCAGCAATCTGATCTTGAAGGAGTTACACCACCTAACCAGCAGCCAGTGCAGAGAGTGAAGCACAGCCTATTGTGACACAATCTAGGTAGTTTGGTCAAGACCCAAGCCACAGCATTCTGCACTAGCTGCAGGTGGTGAAGATCTGTCCCCAGCAATCCTAGGAATAGAGCATTGCTGTAATCCAGGAGAGAGTTCACAAAGGTATGCACTAGGGTAGGCAGATCATGAGTTGGTACCAGGTGTTTAATCCTAGTAATGTTACTCAGATGGTAAAAGGAGGTCTAGACCATGGCCAACACCTGTGATTTAAGCATCAGGCCACAGTCCAGAACAATGCCAAGATTCTTTACCCGGTCTGTGGTAAATAACTGGGATTCCCCAAACCTCAACCCTGAGACTTGACAAGATTGCACCTTCATCACCTGACAACCAGATGCCAGCACCAATACTTCAGTTTTGTCCGGATTCAACCTCAACCAGTTGACTCTTATGCAGTCTTGCAGCTCAGCAGGACAGCAATTAAGCACTGAGACAGTCTCCTACTGCTCGGTGCAAAAGACATGCATAGCTGAGTATCATTTGCAAAACAGTGAAACCTAAGCCCAAGCCATCTTATAATGTCCACTAGCAATAGCATGTACACCGTGAACAACATGGGAGACAGAACAGAGCCCTGCTGGACCCCACATGTCAGGTGCAAGATTGCCAAGGAAAAAATCCCAGACACCACTCGTTGCATCCTGCCAGTGAGGAAAGATTTAAACCAGTTGAGAACTGTATCAGCCAGTCCACAACAAATCTGCAGGTGCTCCATCAGCACCCCATGATCCACAATGTCAAATGCTGCTGATAGATCAAGGAGAATAAGGATGCAACATCTTCCCCAATCCCTTGCCATCAGGAGATCATTTAACACCCAAACCAGGGTGATCTCGGTACGAGGCCTTTTCCTGAAACCTGACTGGAGAGGATCATAGATGTCATGGATTTTTAAACAGGTCTCCAGTTGAACAGCCACCACCTTCTCAATAACCTTTCCCAGAAAGGGGAGGTTAGAGACTGGTCTGTAGTTTGCCAGGTAGTCCGGATCCAGTGTAGGTTTTTTCAGGAGTGGCATAACAACCATCACCTTCAGGAGCTCAGGAAAAACCTTACTTCAGCTATCATAGATAGATAGATAGCCAGACAGGGAGATGACTGACAGATGACTGGATGGACTGACAGGAAGACAGCAAGACAGATGTTAGATAGATATTTGAATAAGCCTTTCATTTTTTTCCAGTCTGGTTTTCCTGTTCCTCTATCCCTGGTCTACGCTCCTTCCTGAAAGCACCCCCCTTCACTGACCTTGTTACGGTCTTTCAGTGCCTGTATAATAGGACTTGCTTGCCATGTGTGATGCCACAGTTTGAAACTTTGAGTTGTCACCCACCCAGGAGGTGGAAATTATTTTTCTGATACAGCATAATGATGATGACCAACCATCACATTCAGCAGAGGCAGAAAAGGAACAAAACTGAGAAGCAGATATTTGTGTTTAATTATACAATGGCAAGAACATTTCCTGGGCTCAGATTGGTCAGTGCGTGCCTGGGACAGTGAAGTTATCTGAGTATAACCTCACTGTATGAAATCCCAGGCACACACATGACTGCATGATGGACTCACAGATCATTCATCCCATCCAGACATTACCGCCAGCTCCAGCTGGTACTGTAAAGCAATTCAGCCCCCCCCCATATTACCACCCCCAAACACCAAATCCACGGAAAAAATTCAAACTTAAACCAGACTTTCAACATACAGACAGAAAACTGAATTTTCATAGCATCTTTTTTTCCTCAGAACCAACAGGCTTCAGTGAACTGTGGAGTCCATAACTGCTGGTCACGAGGGTCACTGAAGCTGCTTGCTTACCAAGAAAATAAAAGCTGCCATGAATTTATTTTTCCCCTTGTGAGAAGTATGCATCCTCCATCAGTGCCCTGCATTCTCTACACAAGTAAAAATAAACTGAAGCTGAACACCCGATAATACCAAGGCAACACTGCGATTCGCTCTGGAGCAAGCAACTGGAAATTTAAACAGTCACCCCACAGCTCCTTTCTTGACACTCGCTCACTCTTCAACTAACTTCCTTCAGTTATTTGTTTGCTTCACCAAATGAAATCAGTGTCACAGAAACATTGTCTGTGACACCTTCTTACCTCCATCCTTGGGGTGGAGGGTCAGCCATCATAACAGCAGGGGGGGGGGCACAAATCTCTGAATCCCAACCAGCAGCATCAGGAAGATGCAATAAAGCAAACAGAAACACAAACTGAAAACTTCAGGAAAACACAATATAAACACTCATTCTGTAGGGCACATAAGAAGGACTGTGGCAGTAAGAATGGTTCTCACTGGGAGTGCAGAGCCACAGCAAAGAAAGACTGCAGCAATAAGAACGATTCTTACAGAAACTGAAGAGCCACAGCAAAAACACAACAGTTCCATCTACTGGCTGAAACAATAAATCAGCACTATATTTTATAAGGTATACCTACACATTCAAAAAATGACAAAAAAATTAACTTTAAATGTACTTCTTCATTCTTTTTTTTTCTTTACAAAGGAGCCATTGTATAATAGCAATAATGCACACCAGGGTGTGGGTTGTGCTGGGATAACCTCACTTCTCAGGTGTTGGATGTACTCAGCCTGCAGCCTCATCCTCAACTACTTGAGGCATGAGGTTATCCCAGCACAACCCATGGCCTGTTGTGCATTATTTCTTAAATAAATCTGAAGTAGTCAGAATAGAGGAAGAGAGGCATGAAATGAACACTCTCAAAAAAACTTTCTGAGCTGCCAGTTTTTTTAATAACTGGTGTCAAAGTAAACATATTGAGATCAGTTTTAAATGATTTCATTCACTGACCTGAATAACATGCTCAGAGAGGGTTTTTTATAGGGTTTGTAATGACAATGGCACCAAATATTCTGTCAGCACTCTGTGTAGCCTTTGTGCAGGAATCTATCACCAGTTAAATTTGATGCTGATCAGCAGCACGAAAAGTATAATCAGTGACTCAGTCTTTCAAGGCACAAACAATGTTTTTTATAACAAGATTTACAAAAAACAACAAGAAGACCTCTCTAAACATCATTTGGTTATATCACAATCATATTTTTTCTTAACATCATCCTTCACAGACTTTCTCCCCAAATACAGTGCCTGGCCTGCTACAAACAGTTTTGGTTGATTGTGTAGCACAAACCCTAACCTTCAAATATCGGGCACTGAAGGGTCATGGCTTATCCATCGACAAGATGGCTGCTTATTCTTGTCTCCCTCATTTCCTTCAGTTCATATCCTGCTACATCTACTTACTAGTGTCACCATCTTAATACCTACTGTCACAAATCTGAAAGCCATAATGTCAGTGTACCTGCAGCTATGATCATTTGCTGTGGTTGTTCTCCTCTGTCAATGATTTTCAGTCAGACATTCCATCCTCTCACTGATGTCAAGCAACAGGAAAATGGTGCTCCTGGGTGCAGCTCTGCTGGCCAGTCTTGTACACATGAAAGAAATAAAAAAAATGTTTAGCCACCTCATCTCTGAGATGAGCAACACTGAACAGTCCACACAATGATCATCTGAAGACATGCTTTCACTCTCACAGAGGGTCTTTTACACTGAACAGCAATCTGCAAAGCAAGAGGATTACTCAGACCATGAAGCCAATGTTTTCTTTGGTGATGGAGTGGATTCTGGGTAACCAAGAGAAGGCAGCTGCACACTAACGCCCTGTGGAGGAGGATGAGAAGTAGAAAGCCTGAGAAGGCTCTTCTTTTGCTTTTATACATGTATGCCACCATTTTCACATCAATTTTGTTTTAAACTCTGTCGTTTTTCCAATACAACTTGTACTGTCAGTAAGATCCCTGTTTCTTTTCACCTTGTCTTCTTTACTCTAGAGCAAAGAGGGAGTCCCCGCAGTGGTGGAGCCTCCCTAGAAGCAAAGAAGGCAGCAAGTCCTGCAGAGGACCATCTATGACAAGAGAAACAGGATTCTACAGGATGTTATAAAACATTATAAAACATCATGAAGTGAGGATGTAGCAGCTGACACTGCATTTTTTCTACAGAGCTGTGGAGCTGGAAAATTAGGGGACTTAAGAAGTGTTGGATCTTCTGTTCTCCCCTTTTCTTTTTTCTTCTCAGTTACCCATTTACCTGCTCACCCCCGATTATTTTTTATTGGTCAGTCTGGTCAGATTAGGTTAGATTCAGAAATGCACTTTGATGTGACCACTGTGCTTTTGGTTTTATATACCTAGGAGCACTTTTTGGAAATAATTGTAAAAAACTAGAATACTTCCCAAAAGCCGTAGTTAAAGTTTATTTTAGAACTCCAATTTGACAAATCAAATTACATTATTTCCCATGTGATCACTTTGCTATACAGTGCATGCTTGGCGTTCTTTCTGTAGCAGTCGCCATCTTTTCAGCAAGGGGACACGTCAAGCACCATGAGGTCTACAAGCACTACGAGAGCATTAGCATTGCGAAAGCTATGCTTTTTTTTCTTATTAGCAATTTGGTGCTTTTTTATTTAAATATAACATTGTTAAAAGCAGTGTCCCATCTTAATCAGGTTACCTAAGAAAACATTATAGGAACTGATCTGCAGAAGGAAATCACATGGGCAGCCAAATCAAATTTTGCTCTCTGCATATCTTATTTTGAGCATTTTACACAGTTTTTTTAATCATTTTTAAACCTTAAGAGTTTTAAGATTTCTAAACTAGTATTTAATCTTCTTTTTCTTCTTAGTTTAAGTCAATAAGGATACTATATTGTGTATATATGCTTATGTATATATATTTCCCTTACAAACCCACAACTAACCCAATCTAGCAGAACTTCTTCTTTTTGTTGTTTCTTTTACACTCTGTCCTATTTTAAATTTTTGCAGCATGGACTATTCCAGGAAAAGACATCTGTGGGACAGAATTTAATAGACATCTTTTCAAAATCTGAAGCCTGTTCCCAAAGTAATAGGCACAAGGTTATAGCTAAGCCAGATTGTGACATATATAAATCTTTCGAGCACAAGAGAAGCCAGCAGCTAAGAGGTGGAAAACAGGCAGAATATAACTATTGAAAACCAGCTATTGAACAGTGGCCCTGAGTGGTATTCATTTAAAACTTCTCTTAGTGCTTCCAATCTTGTAAACTGTAGACTGAAATCTTATAAACTGTATCCTGTTTATTTTGGTCTGGGTCTGACAAGTTTTTGATCATTACATTGATAAAAGGAATTTCTGCTAAAAAGACCACCTTAACAGGTACTCTGCATGTATTTTGCATTTCACACTTTTGTATACATTGAGCTTTATCACCTTTGAATGACAATATCTGAATCTAGCTGACTATCTTTAGAAGAGAAACTACCTGTATTTGGACTTCCACTAATATTGATAGCGACATCAGTATTTTATATGCTGCCATCGCCATTGTAATTAACTACCTTGATTTATTTATGACTCCATGCATTGTTTTTATTACCCGACTTTTTGTAAAATAACATATTATTAATGGGGGTCACAACAAGGTGAAAAGCTGGGAAAAGTAATACAAATTTAAGGAAGCATACGAGGAAAGAAAAAATATGGGGAAAGGAAGGGAGAAGAAAGGGGAAAAGTAGAAGCTCTCTAAGAGTTTGGACATTGTAGATGTCAACAGTGAGTCACAACAGGAAATTGAGGGAAGAAATTACATTCCAAATACTAAAGGAAAGCAACCTAATAGATACATTTTATTCACCGATACTCCCCAACTTAATACAGTGTCTAAAGGAATAACAGAAGGGAAGGACAACATTCTCAAAGAACTGCCCTCCATGTATATGGAAGGATCAGGTTTCCATTGTCAGAATACTGACAACATTGATAAAACAGATATTCCAGTGGGTAAACAACAATCAAACAATTCAGAATCAAGTATCTCCCTGCACAATTCCACAGAATTTGAGTGTCAACCTTTTCCTAAAACTGTAACAAAGTTGGACTACTCAAAGTCCCCTTTTGATTGTTCCATTGAACATTCCCCCATTCTGGAGCATATACCAGAGGCTGGAAGCTCACAAGAAACACAAATGATAAACACAACTAAGAAAGAGCCTATTTCTGCCGTAGCAGCCAACTATCCAACTCCATTTACACCTAGATTAATCAAGGCACATCAAGACCTGCATATGGCCAATGTTCTCTTATTGGAACAACTATTTATATTAAGAAATGAGATAACTACTATTATGAACTGAGGATCGTAAATAGAGGAAACTGATGGGCTGAGAGCTCTTTGAAGCCGTGATGATATCGGGCTGCATCATCACGGCTTCAAAAAAGCTCTGGCACCACCAGCCTCCTTGCTCGCTACTGTCTGAGAACTATTTTTTCAAAATATACTCCTACACCACCCAAAAACTCATTCATAAAACATTTTAACACCTGTTTTATTTTTTTATTCATAAAATTTCAAATTCTGTTCATAATAGCAATAAGTCACTCCAGGGTGTGGTATATCATGGGATATCATCACTTCTTGGGTCGTTGGATGCACTATCGTGCCCAACCACCAGTGATATCCTGATACTACCCTATCATCCCTTATTGCTTAATTATACAATGGCAAGACATTTTCTCATTTCCTGATTGGTCAGTGTGTGCCTGGTACAGTGATGCTATTGAACAACATCACTATATGAAGTCCAGGCACACAGATGACCGGATAACATTAAGAAATCCCTCCTTCCCCACACAAGGCACCACAAAGCTGACACTCCCTTGTGCAAACAGAGCAAAACATTACCGGACAATGAAGCAGTGATGAAAGCCACCCCACCCCCTGTAATTTCTTACTTCTCTCCACCACTTGGGACAAATACAAAATTTAGTTCTCACCCTCCATTCCCTCAGGGAAAAAAACATTGCACTGAATGACCATTCACAAATCTGGACTGTCAAATACGGTATGGGCTGCATGTCCATTGGCTCTAGCTCTGCACCAATGGGCGTGCAGCCCTACCGGACAGTCAGTCGGCAGGCAGCGGGGCGACAGGCGGGTGGGATGCTGCCACCGCCGCTGCCGGGGAGCGGTGGTGGGGCTTCATGGGTGGGTGGGTGGGGTGGGGGACACTAGACACCAGGGAGATGTTTGGGGGTTGTCACTGGACATTCTGCCCGCGATCGGGCATTATAGTCCACCAGACCACCAGGGAGATATTGGGGTTGGGGGTCTTTTTACATTCTGCCTGCGATCGGGCACTGGGGGTTGTTTTCATTCTGCCCGCGATCGGGCATTGGGAGATGTTTGGGGGTTGTCAATATACATTCTGCCCATGATCGGGTTGGGAGATGTTTGGGGGGTTGTTTCACGTTCTGCCCACGATCGGGCATTGGGAGATATTTGGGGTTGTCATTATACATTCTGCCCGCGATCGGGCATTGGGAGATGTTTGGGGGGGTTGTTTTCACGTTCTGCCCACGATCAGGCTGCAGGGTGCATTGGTCCCCAACGGCTGCTGCCTGGCAGGGCGGCCAGGCGCAAGTCCTCGGGGATCAGCGCACCTACATGCTAATGGCATGCAAATGGGGCCATAATCAGATGCAAATGGCCCTCCCTGCGCCTTGCATGAATTATGGCCCCATTTTCATGTCACCGTTTGAATATCGGAAATTTGCGCATGGCGCAATGGTACTTGTGCCACCCCATAGGTTAGATACTCCTCTGACAACTGCGGTGGCGCAAGACTTCACTGCGCCATGCACAGTGGCTGTGGCTGGGGGTGCTATTCAAGGAGTTTGCTCAATGGCGCAGCTCCTTTGAATATCGCCCAGCCACACCCCTGCGCAACTATTTTGAGCAGCGCGAGGGCTTGCGCCTCAGAATGGCGCAGTTTGAATATCCGGGCCACAGACTCTAAGCTACCAGAATGGGGCATGTTAGTACAGAAAAGGAAAAAAAGAAGTCAGGAAAAGCAGTAAATAGTAAAAATAAAGATAAAACTCACTTACAAAATGAAACTAAACTTGTGGGAATATAAAAAAAGAGAAAATCAAAGAATAGGGCTCAAAATATTCAAGAAACGAAACTTGACAGCTCTTTTAACAATATAATTGAGCACTCCATAAAAGATACACCACAGGCCATAAGAAAGAATGTAGAATAAACACAGGGAAAAGAAGATGCAGGGGTCAAGGGGAAAACAAAAAAACATGTTTTCTGACAATCAGGAAATTAAGTCTTTATTAAATATATGGTATATATCAGGGCTCGAAGGAAAATATAACAAAATTCATCCAGGCTGGTGACCAAGATTCTTAATAAAGAACTGGGTATTCTGAATGGTAAAAAACATAGAAACATAGAAATATAGACTTTGATGGTAGATAAGGACCACTTGGCCCACCTAGTCTGCCCATTTCCCTTCCTACAGGATAAGCTGCAGATCCTAGTTAACCAACAGCCTATTTCTTCCTACCCCCACAAGAATTGCCTTATGTCTGTCCCATGCATTCTTGAATTTTCCCACAGTTTTAGACCCCACAACATCCTCAGGAAGGCTGTTGTGTATCGCCCACCACACTCTCTGTGAAAAATACTTCATCACATTACCCTGAACCATCCCCTCTATCTTTAAATTGTGACCCCTTGTTCTTGACATCTCTTTTTCTGAAAGATGCTACCTCTTGGACTTTGTTGATTCCGCTGAGGTACTTAAAAGTTTCTATCATGTCCCCCTCTCCCTTCTTTCCTCAAGGGTATACATATTAAGCTCCTTTAGTCTCTCCTCATATGGCTTCTCTTGCAGACCCTGCACCATTTTAGTTGCCCTCCTCTGGACTGCCTCCATTCTGCCTATGTCCTTGCGGAGATGGGGTCTCCAGAACTGGATGCAGTACTCCAGATGGAGTCTCACCAACTGTCTGTACAGAGGGATAACAACTTCCTGTTTTCTGCTGGTGGTGCCTCTCCCTATACATCCCAGTATCCCACTTGCCCTCCCTATTGCCTTGCTTGCCAACCTTAACATTATCTGATATGATTACCCCCAGGTCCCTTTCCATTTTTGTTGTTGTTACTACCTCCCCCCATTGCGTAATCTTCCCTTGGGTTTTTGTTTCCCAAGTGCATTATCTTGCACTTCTTTGTACTGAAACCAAGCTGCCATACTTCAGACCATTCCTCCAACCTTGCCAAGTCTCTTCTCATCCTTTCCACACCTCCTTGTGTATCAACCCTGTTGCAGATCTTTGTGTCATCTGCAAGAGGCATACTTTTCCTTCCAGTCGCTCTGCAATGTCACTTATAAAAACAATGAAAAGGCCTGGACCCAGTATTGAACCCTGCAGTATCCCACTAGTAACCCCCTTTCTTCAGAGTGGACTCCATTTACAATTACCTTCTGTGTCATGTTGTCTAGCCAATGTTTTACCCAACCTACCACCCTGAGACCCATTCCTAGGCTGGTTAATTTGTTTATTAATCTTTTGTGTGGGACTGTGTTAAATGCTTCGCTAAAGTCTAGGAAAGCCATGTCCACAGCCCCTCCCTGGTCTACTACTTTGGTCACCCAGTTAAAGAAATCAATTAGATTCGTCTGACATGACCTTCCCGCTGTGAACCCATGCTGCCTTGGGTCCTGTGCCCACTGGCCTCTAGGTACTGAACAATTCTTTCCTTCAGAAGTGATTCCTTTACTTTCCCTACCACAGAGGTCAAACTGACAGATCTGTAGTTTCCTGCCTCTGTCTTGCTCCCACTTTTGTGAAGGGGAATCATATCCACTTTCTTCTAGTCTCAGGTACCACACCATCCTCCCATGATTTGTTAAAAAGGGTAGTCAGTGGTGTCACTAGTTTTCCCCTTAATTCTTTTAGAATTCTGGGATGAATCCCATCAGACCCCATTGCTTTCTCCACCTTCTGTTTCAGGAGTTCTTTAAGAACCCTGTCTTCTGTGAAAGGACTTGGATCGACCCCCTATCCAGAGTGCTTCTGTTAATTGGATTAGGTACCTCCCCCTCCTCCTCTTTTGTGAATACTGAGCAAAAGTATTTATTTAGCATCCCTGCTTTTTCACTGTCCCTCTCTGGCCACCCACTGTCCATTCTATTCAGCCTCACTATCCCTCTCTTTGTCTTTCTACAGTCCCTGACATACCCATAGAATGTCTTATCCCCCTTCTTAACTGAGTTGGCTATCTTTTCCTCAGTTTGGGCCTTTGCTATTCTGACTTCCCTCCCTGCTCCCTCTGCTTTAATTGGTGCAGTTCTCTGTCCTGCTCTTTCTGTGTTTCCTTATACTTCCTAAATGCTATCTTTTTCTCCCTAACCTTCCCCACCACCTTTTTTGAGAACCATAGTGGCTTTTTCTTTCATTTTGATTTGTTAATTTTCTTCACACAAAGGCTTGTTGCCTCTGTGATGTCAGTTTTGATGTTTCTCCATTGTTGCTCCACCCCCCTTCAAGCCTGCTTGCTAGTGTTTTTCTAAGGCACTCTCCTATCTTTCCAAAGTCAGCCCTCCTGAAGTCTAGTACCCTCACTTTTGTATGGCTTGACTCTGTAGCTGAGTTTATTGTGAATCACACTGTTTGGTGGTCACTTGTTCCCAGATGGCTACCCACTTCTAGATCTGACATCCTCTCACTGTCCCCATTTGAGAGTATAGGGTCTAATATTGCTCCCTCATGAGTGGGTTCCAAAACTAGCTGTCTGAGGCATGCCCCCGTAGGGCATCAAGAATGGCCCTGCTCTTGGATGTGGCTGCAGCAAAGGTTCTCCAGTTAACATCTGGCATATTCATGTCCCCCATCAACAGTACCTCCTCTTTCTCTGCCATCCTAAGGATGCCTTCTGTTGTATCCTTGTCCTTTCCAACCCCCTGAGATGGGGGTCTGTATACAACCCCTGTGTGGATTGTGGTGCCATTTCCGGTCTCTAAGGTGAGCCACAGTGCCTCCTCTCCTACCTGTTTACCCTTTTATTCCATTGCTTTTATCCCTTCCCTTACATAGAGAGCTACTCCTCCCCCTCTTTTCCCCTCCCTGTCTCTTCTGTAGGTTGTGTACACTGGTATGTTAACATCTAAGTCATGGTTCTCTGTGTGCCATGTTTCTGTAACTACTACAATATCCAGACATCCATCAAGGCCACCAGTTCAGGGAGCTTGTTGCCCAGACTATGGACATTGGTACTCATTACCCTCCATTTCTTGATGGTCTTACCCCTTTTTGCCCCATCCCTGTCCTTATTGCCTTTGTCATTTTCTCCATTTACCCCAGCCCTTCTCCCTAACAATGTCTCTATCTTGGTGTTTACCTCACTTACTACCCTGTTTGTTTTGTGGGGGGCTAGGATTTCCATCCTCCTTTCCAGTGCCTCCTCCCTTGGCTAGTTTAAATCCTTGCCTATGAAGCATTTAAACCTATCACCTAGGATCCAAGTTCCTCTTCTGAACAGTTGTGGACCATCATGCCAGTATAGGCCTGCATCTCTCCAAGTGGACCCCCAGTCCCCAATGAAGCCAAACCCCTGAGTTCCACACCAGTTTTTCAACCATTGATTGAATCCCATGGTGTGGAGTACCCTAGCCTCACCCATGCTATAGACAGGCAGCACCTCCAAGAAGGTTACCATGTGTACTACTTGTCTAAGGCCCCTCCTCAACTCCACAAACTCTTTCTGCACTGTTCTGATCCCTTTCTCAGTCAGATCATTTGTCCCTAGGTGGACAATGGCATTAAGCTCCCTCCACCGTGCAGCTGCTCCGGTGATCCTGAGGATTCTCTCCCTGTCCCTCCAAGCCATGGCACCAGGCAGGTACCTTACCTCCCTCTCCCCTTCCTCCCCCAGTTCTACCCTCCTAACAATGGATTCCCCACCAGGAGTATTTTCCTTCCTCTGGAGGGTCCCATGCCACCCTCCTGTGGGTCTTCTTTGTGGAGAACAACATAGTCCTGGTAAGCAGAAATTAACAGAACTTTGTAAATCCAGTCTATGTACTACTTTCTAATGCTCTAATAGCAGATTGGGCCTGGAAACAGAGTAAGTTCCTGAAACAGAAAGGTACTGTACAACTTTTGAGCAACCAATAAGCATAACAAAAGTTTTAAATTTAAAATGTGATGATTTCTCACAAGGAATATGTATACAAGAGACAAATCTTCTAAACTATGTATATAACACAAAATCAGGAATAAGAGCAAGGGAAGATGAACAGTATGTCTTTACCTTGCATGCAATGGAAAAACATTTTGATGAATCTGAAAAAAAACATTAATGAGCATTGTCTGTTATATTTTAACAGAGATAATTGGTATTAAGTTATTCTTTAGTGGCATTCTCAGGGCAGAAAGGGCTAAAGGCTTTATAAATCAGGGCTAAAGGCTTTATAAATCAGGAACAAATTACATTTGCAGTAAGAGATCAGATTGTGGCCTTCTTGATACATTCATCAGCTTGTAATCAAGATGCATTTAACCTGTTGTTATGCAAATAGAATGAGACTGAATCAGAAAAAAATTGAAAACAAATGTCCGAGTGCAGTCCAGGGCTAAAAAAGGACATTGAGATCTTAGAAAAAGCACAATGTTGTTATACAAGACAGATATTCAATCTAAAACACACGTATTACAAATTAAGACTTGATAAATTAAAGTTATGGCCACTTAGCCTAAGAAGATAAAGGGGTGACCTGTTGATCCTATATAAAATACTACAAGACGCAGAGTTGTCATCAAATTTGGAAATTAAATTTAAAGAAAGTGTACATAACCTAATGGCACATAATAAACACATTCAGGGATATGTGTCTAAGAATAATCTGAGAAACTATACATTTTTGTCAAGAACTAGTAGACTATGGAACCAACTCCCACCAGACATACAGTAGTTACTGAAAAAAACTTGTTCATGGTTTAAATCAAAGATTGATGCTTACTTTGAGGAGAGTGACCCTCATAGTTACAGCTACTAAGAAGTGGGGCTAGTGATCATGGGCAAATAAGCCTTCTGCTGTCTTACTACCACAGTATAAAATCAGATAGTGATTGGCAAACTGTAGCTAAGGAAATATTTTAAATAGCAACCCACTGAATACCCATTTAGTCTTTTACTGCAGAATTGTTATCAGCTATTGAACATGGAAGACTTAAATTGACTGGAAATTTCCAATTGTTGAACTGGAACAAATTAGCTCAGACATTGAACAAATGTTTAGCAATCAAGTAATATCTTGAAATATTGCTGGTCTTTCCAAAAAAAATGGTGGATATTAAATTGTTAAGTTTTCTTTCAAAATATGTAGTAATTTGTTTACAAGAGACCTGGGCAATGAAATGTTTAAACATGCCTGGTTATATGTCGTTCTTTTCAAAAGCCCAAAAAGTAGTGTCTTGTGGACGTCCCTCTGGGGGTCTTGCAACTTCTATAAAGGTACATGTGAATGTAAAAATAAACTCTACCATCCTCTTATCCCCAAACATAATAGCTACATTATTTGAATTTAAGAAAGAGTTATTTCTAATGATTAATGTATCTATCCCCCTTCAAAATATAAATTTGTGGGAAATGTTGGAGAAACATTTATTAACAGTAATTTGCAATTTTGCCTCATCATCCTTATTGATGATAGGTGATTTTAACTCCAGACCTGGACCATTAGTTAACCAGCTTTTGAAAGGAACCTGTATAATACACCATAACTGATTGAATAACAAAATGAATAAAAACAGGGAAAAATGTTTTCAGTTGCTGAGAAATTTGGGCTTATCATACTGAATGGTACTACTCAAGGAGCAAATTCTAATTATGTTACTTTCTTTAATAGGAAAGGAGCAAGCACAGTTGATTATATATGTCTATACAGATGTCAGATTCATCAAATTTTAAATTTTGAAATCTCTCTCTGTCCAGAAAGTGATCACTATCCACTAATTTTGAAACTGGATCTTAATATAACAATAACTACTCAAACCAATAAGGTTCCAAGAATTGAAATTCAAAATCAGAAATGAGTATGTTTCTCATATGAAATAGAAAGTAATGTTGGTCTTACTATTAATAGTCCAGAAATACAAAACTTGAATAACACAGTGGACATAGAAAAACCAGCTTCAGAAATAGGACAAGTTCTTGAACAGATTACAAATAAAATCTTGCCTAGCTTATATAAACAAACCAAAAATAAGTCTCCTGCAACTTGATTTTATACTAATTAATAATACAAATTAAGAATAATATGAATAAAACAAACATAATGGTATTAAATAAAAGCAGGAAACTGTATAAGTTATTTTTAATAAAGAAATATTTATTTCAAAAACAAGAGTGGAAATTAATGCTAGACATTACAGAAAAAAGAAATGTTAAAGATTTCTGGTTAAAAGTGGCTAAGGGTAGGAGTAAATATATGGATAACATTTTAGCTCATATTTCTCCTTTAAATTGGATAAATTACTATCAGAAATTGTGCAGTCAAGACACAAATCAGTCTAATTTATAGGATATTAATGTTAAATTTACAGAACCTATCAAGCCATTAGATATTTCCCCACAAGAAATTTCAGAAGCAATAACATTAACTAAGCCCAATAAAGCACCAGGCCCGGATTGAGTCCCCCCATTTCTTTACAAAACTGAATAGGAATGGTGGTGTAAGTTACTGGCTCTGCTCGTCAACAAAATAAAAGCAGAAAATAACATCCCCCAGCCATGGAAAGAAAATATGATTGTTCCAATTTACAAAAAAAGACAAGCCCAATTTTCCCAAACATTATAGACCTATAAGCTTATTAGATTCTTTGGGCAAGCTTTTCACATGAGTACTTTGGGCAAGCTTTTCTCACAAGTTCTTTTGGCAAGACTAAATAGTTGGATTGAAAAAAATATATAAATAACCTTCAGGCAGGATTTAGAAAGGATCACTCAACAGTAGATCAATGTTTTATATGAAATCATACAATAGAAAAACATTAAAAAAAAACACATGCCAATTTACATAACATTTGTCAACTTCAAGGGAGCTTTTGATAGGGTAACTAGAACAATCTTATGGAATATGCTTCTAAATCTAAAAATAGATCAAACAATTCTACATATGATAATACATGTATATACAAATAACAAAACCAGAATAAGATTTGATTTGGAAGGGAATTTAACAAATTCATTCAATGCAAATTTAGAAGTCAAACAGGGCTGTGTATTGGCCCCACTGTTGTTTAATTTGTACATAAATGACTTCCCGGATGCCTTATCTTCTGCATAGACTCATTCCCCTTCTGTTGGCGATATTACAGTATCAGCATTAATATATGCCAATGATTTGGCTTTATTATCTCTATCCCCAGTAGGTCTAGGTAGACAATTAAAAGTACTTCAAAATTACTGTAAACAAAATAAATTATCAGTCAACACCAACAAAATACAAATATTAACAATAGATAAGTGGGAAAATAAATACACATGTTATATCAATAATGTCCCACTGCAAATGTTATCAGAATATAAATACTTGGGGCTACTCATTTCATCAGATGTCAAATTTGATACACACAGGAAACATATTCAAACTAAACTTAATCAAAGTAAAAGTGCCCTACTACTGTTTGACTCTAGATATGGGGGCAATTCAGTCTTAACAGTTCTGAGGGGGAGTGAAATGAAAATGAACCCTATAACCTTATATGCAGCCAAAGTTTGGCTGGTCAGTTTTTCTAATAGTTTGGAAAGGCCATTTATTAACCTTTATGGGACAGTCTTGCAAGTACCAAAATTGACACCCACTCAAGTAGTAAGAGCATAACTTGGGAAGATAAAAATTAAATATCTTGCCATAACCACAAAATTAAGATACTGGGCAAAGTGCACTAATCTTGAATAAAATAGGTTACCCTATAAATGTATGAAGGAAAAAGAATCCTGGTTAAACAGAGGGCAATCACCCCCTGGCTCTCTGAAGTCATTACTACTCTAAAAACAATAATCCTCTTGCACTTATGGCAAGATCAACAAAAGGGGATAAAAATATCGACATCATATAACAAAGTTTTCAAAAATAGACTAATACAGATTTCTTTTGAAGAAGACATGAAAAGAATAAGACAACTAAAGCTGAACCGTTGGTACGCTCAAAACAAAATCAGTCATGTCTTGAAGCCATACTTGCTACATTTAACACAGAAGGGTGATAAAACCCTTTTCCTAAAGTTCAGATTGGAGTTATATCCATCCTAAATTAGACAGTATATATTAAATAAGAACAAAATAGACTGTGGACATACAAACTGTGATTGTGATGCAAATGAATATGAGACACTGCTTGATGTGTTGTGTCATTATCCAAAATATAATGAGATACCAAATAAGACAATATCTCAATATTTTCAAACACACCCGCTTACTGAATTAGAGGTATTAAAAATATTGATGAAGCCATCATTGGATTTTGTAACAAGAGATATATCAAATGTAATAAAATGGATATACAAGAACTTGGAATACAAAAGTAAACTGTCAACAAGCATACAGAAAAAAACAGTCAAATAAATCTAAAGATCTTCACATTTGATCTGGTTCCATTTCAATTAGATAATAGCTATTTATTACAGAGGTATATAAATTGTGATAATCTGTAGAACATGTGGACTTGCACAAACTGTTAATAATTTATATGGAATACATATTTTACAACAAATGTAATAGATTGATTGAATGCATTTATTTTGGTTTTAACCGATGGACATCTTTTTTTTTAACTTTGAAATGACTAAATAGTTGAACAATAAAGAAATACTGAACTGAACTGACTGTTCCCATCAATCTCCAGCCCCCCCCCCATGAGGACAAAAACATAGACCTATCTTAGTCAAGTATCTGCATTTCCTCATAAAGGAAAGATTGCAGCTGGCAAAAGAATGCGACCCGATAGTCTGGCAAGACCACAATATCCATATCTTTCCTGAATTCTCCTCAGCCCTCATAGAGAGGATGGCTTATACCACAGTGAAGCAAGCCCTTCAACAAATTGTAACTCCCTACAGTTTACAGTGACCAACCTCTTTTCATATCTCAAGGACCAGGGTGTTCCACACCTTCTACACACAGCTGTAGCCAATTACCTTGTCCAATGTTCATTGCCTGGAACTGTAATTTCAGCTCTAAATGGGCCCAAGATCACCCTGTAGAAGGGTATGACACCTGCTCTGGACCTCTGCCACCCCCAAATGAAACTAGGGGGCCCAGCTCTAGATCAGTGGGATCCAGAGGAAGAGGAGTGACAGCCAACCTACTGGCACCATAGTACAGGCTGAGGAGGAAAGAAAAGTAACATCCTCCTTCAATAACTGCTTTACCCACCATGACCTTGCAGCTGGATGTGGAACAAGGAGTGGCAACTCTCCTTCAATAGATCAGGATTCTTAATCTCAGTCCAATGTATTTGTACCACTGAGGAATGTGGAAAAAAAGCCTCTTTCCCTGCTGCCAAGCCAGAGATCATCCATCAAGAAACTGCACAAGCCCATTCCTCAAGTGGATATTCCTGCAAGCAACAAGGACTCCCCACTGGACTTGCTCAAAAACACCCTGCTGCCTGCTACTACCCTGCCATATCTAGAAGCAGCTCACCTCCTGTCCTATGCCATGGCTGTGGCTTAGCCTGCACTCAGGGCCCTGTCTCATGAGTTGCCTCACACACAGATCAAAATATGATGAACAAGTGGGCTAACCCTGTTTGAACTAAAGTTGGTCTTCAACAAATTCACCCTTAATCTGACCCTCCCCTGAGTGAATCAAACTCAATATCTTATTAAACCCTAGCTTTAAACAGTGCGTTCTTAAAATGGCCATTGCAGAACTTCTGTTGAGATTGTGTTCATTTATATTGGTTCACCTCATTTTGACCAAAGCATGAATCCTTCTTTCTTAATTTAAGGTTCACAGAATTTGGGCTAATACAGATATATAGACTTTGGTTTTCTTCACTGCTATCTGCCTTTCAATTTCTTCTTTATCATCATATGAGGGATAGGTGGGAACCAGGCATAATGGCAGGACCTGACGAGACCCAGGCACAGGTGTCTTTCATGACTGGAGCCATGAGATCCAAAGCCTTTTCCTTTTGGGCCCCTCATTTAGTACAGGCTTGGGGACAGAGAAAATCAAGGAATTCCTTTTAAATTACTAGGGGCTATAAGCTGATTGCAGATGCCTTCTATCTGAATTCCACCCCTAAGAAGGTTTGCAGAGAGAATAGAAATGATTGGACATCTGTGAGAGGCATGGCAATGAAGTAGCTGTTGTTTGTTTGCATCTGGCACTTGCCCATTTCTTGTATCTAAGCACAGCTACCTGCACTGCACTGTTTAAAAATGTGAGTCAAGATGTTAAGCCTACCAAAATGGTATAAATAAACAGCACAGAACCAGTAGCAAGACTAGGCAGTAGTTCATTGTAATTGAACTGTGTCTATGAGCTCCAGAGGTTGTTCTGAGATGGGCTTTGGCCTCCTCTTTTCAACAGCAGTAAACACACTGTACAATAATCCCTCACCCAGAGTGTTAACCAATAGCACCCTTTCAGAACCCTTCCCCCTCTAGCAAGGAACTAAGCAGTGGTACCCTCTCTCTTCCTTATGATTCCTACTGGCTATTGAGCTGCTGACAAGAACTCTCAGAGAACAGCTTGAACTGCACAGCATCACTGCTGACCCAACTGATCACAGGGCACTGCTTTATGCAGATAACATCTTGATTCTTCTGACTAATGTCCAACTCTCCCTCTCCTTGCTGAAATCCTTACTGGCACACCTATCTGGTACATCAGGGCTCCACATTCATCAAAGCAAATTGAATGTTTTCCCTCTTAATGACACCTTTTACCTGCCAGTTCCTATCAGAGAGGCCATGGCAATGGTACAACTCAGGGATTACACATCTGGGCATCAAAATCAGCTCAACACCACAGACTTATGCAGAGCCAATTTCTCCCAACTCCTTAACACTTTAAAATTAAAACTGTCCCAACAGAAGCCAATGAATATGTCTCTAATGGGCAAAATAGTGGCTCTCAAGATGGTTATATCACCTAACCTGTTTCACAGATGCACATAGAGATTCACCAACTTTGGTTCTCCAATATTAGCTCCTTAGTGGGTAATGTCCTGTGGTAAGGCAGGCCCCCTCATTTCAGAAGATTTAAATTGTAGCAACATTGGTCCAGAGGGGGCTAGGACCTCCCTCACTATGTGGGATATCATAAGGCCTTCATTCAAGCCCAGATGATTAAATGGTTCCTTCTCTCCTTAGCAATTCCTCCTCTATAGATAACAATGGAAGGGTCACTGTTGAGAGCCCTAACTCCCAGAGTGGTTGTATATCTCAGCTTCAAAAAAAACAATAATTACACACTCCACTATCTCTATCTCCATTAAGTATTGTAGACAAATATCCTCATACCATTACCTCCCTACTCCTCTGCTGCTTTGTGCCACTGTATGGAACAATATGATGCTCTATATAGGTCACCAGCCATCGATCAGGAAACAGTGGAAAGCCAAGGGCATCCTGGGTCAATTTGGAGGCAGGCAATGGCACCACAATCCGCACAGGGGTTGTATACAGACCCCCCTCTCAGGGGGAGGAGATGGACAAGGAAATGATAGAAAGTATACTTAGAATGGCAGATAAATGGGAGATATTGCTGATGGGTGATCTGAATATGCCAGATGTTAACTGGAGTGCAGTTGCAGCAGCCACTTCTAAAAGTGGGGTTATTCTAGATGCCCTACAGGGGGTATGCCTTAGACAACTAGTATTGGAACCCACTCGAGAGGGATCAATCTTAGACCTGGTCCTCTCAAATGGAGATGGAAAGAGGATCACAGATGTAGAAGTGGGTAGCCATCTGGGAACTAGCGACCATCGAACAGTATGGTTCACAATAAACACAGCAATAGAGTCAAGCCATACAAAGGCAACTGTACTGGACTTCAGGAGGGCTGATTTTGCCAAAATGGGTGAGTGCCTAAGGAATGCACTAGCAAATGGGCAGGAAGGAGGGGTGGAAGAACAATGGGGAATAATAAAAACTGCCATCACAGAGGTAACAAGCCTTTGTGTGAAGCAAATAAACAAAACAAAACGATGTAAGAAACCACTATGGTTCTCAAAGGAGGTGGCAGTGAAGGTTCAAGAGAAAAAGAAAGCATTCAGAAAGTACAAGGAATCACAGAAGGAGCAGGACAGAGAATTGTATCAGTTAAAGTAAAAGGAAGCTGGGAAGGCAGTCAGAACAGCAAAGGCCCGAACTGAGGAAAAGATAACCAACTCAGTTAAGAAGGGGGATAAAACCTTTTTTAGGTACATTAGAAGCGAAGGAAGACTAAGGGAGGAGTGAGACTTAATAAAGGGGAGGGGTGGGCAGAGGGTGACTGTGAAAAGGCAGAGATACTAAACAAATATTTTGCTCAGTATTTACAAATGAAGAGGGAGGTACCTAAAACAAACAATAGAAACACTCTGGATACAGAAGTTGATACCAGCCTGTTTACAGAAGAAAGGGTTCTGAAAGAACTCTTAAAACTGAAGGTGGACAAAGCAATGGAGCCTGATGGGATTCATCCCAGCATTCTAAAAGAACTAAGGGTAGAACTAGTGACTCCACTGACTACCCTCTTTAACAAATCATTGGAGGATGGGGTGGTACCTGAGGACTGGAGGAAGGCATATGTGATTCCCCTTTAGAAAAGTGGGAGCAGGGCAGAAGCAGGAAACTACAGACCTGTTAGTTTAACCTCAGTGATAGGAAAAATGATGGAATCACTTCTGAAGGAAAGAATTGTCAAGTACCTAGAGGCCAGAGGGGCACAGGACCCAAGGCAGCATGGATTCACAGTGGAAAGGTCATGCCAGATGAATCTAATAGATTTCTTTGACTGGGTGACCAAAGTAGTAGATCAGGGAGGGCTGTGGACATGGGCCTACCTAGACTTCAGCAAGGCATTTGACTCAGTCCCACACAAAGATTAATATACAAGTTAGCCAGCCTGGGAGTGGGTCCCAAGATGATAGCCTGGGTAAAAATTGGCTGGAGAATAGGATACAGAGGGTAATAGTAAACGGAGTCCACTCTGAAGAAAGGGGGGTTACTAGTGGGGTGCAACAGGGTTCAGTATTAGGACCGGTCCTCTTCAATGTCTTTATAAGCAACATTGCAGAAGGACTGGAAGGAAAAGTATGTCTCTTTGCAGATGACACAAAGATCTGCAACAGAGTTGATGTACAAGGTGGGGTGGAAAGGATGAGAAGGGACTTAGCAAGGTTAGAGGAATGGTCAAATGTATGGCAGTTTAGATTTAATGCTAAGAAGTGCAAGGTAATGCACCTGGGAAATAAAAACCCAGGGGAAGAGTACACAATAGGGGGTGAGGTACTAACAACAACAAAAATGGAAAGGGACCTGGGGGTAGTCATATCAGATGACTTAAAGGTGGGCAAGCAATGTGAGAGGGCAGTAAGGAGGGCTGGGGGGATACTGGGATGCATAGGGAGAGACATCACCAGTAGAAAACAGGAAGTTGTTATCCCTCTGTACAGACAGCTGGTGAGACCCCATCTGGAGTACTGTGTGCAGTTCTGGAGACCCAATCTCTGCAAGGACATAGACAAGATGGAAGCTGTCCAGAGGAGGGCAACTAAAATGGTACAGGGTTTGCACCGGAAAACATATGAAGAGAGACTAAAGAAGCTTAATATGTATAGCCTCGAGGAAAGGAGGGAGAGGGGGGACATGATAGAAACTTTCAAGTACCTCAAGGGAATCAACAAAGACCAAGAGGGTAGCATCTTTCAAAAAAAGAGGTGTGCAAGAACAAGGGCACAATTTGAAGATAGAGGGGGTGGCTCAGAGGTAATGTAAGGGAGTATTTTTTCACAGAGAGGGTTGTGGATGCATGGAATGGCCTTCCAGAGGAGGTTGTGGAGTCAAAAACAGTGGTTGAATTCAAGCACGCATGGGACAGCCATAAGGCAATTCTAGGGGTTGGGGGTAGAAAGAAGTAGGCTGTTGGTTAACTAGGATCTGCAGCTTATCCATTAGGAAGGGAAATGGGCAGACTGGGTGGGCCAAGTGGCCCTTATCTGCCATCAAATTCTATGTTTCTATGTTTCTGGTAGTGCAGGGTCTCTGCTCAGATGGCCAGGACTGTTTCCCCTTCTTTTCTGACCTCTCCAACAAGTACAGTCTCCTGAAACAAGAATTCTGGTGTTAGTTATATGTGAGGTCTTTACTTTCTCCAATGCTAAAGAAACACTCTGGTGCAAATACATTACACCCCACAGAAGCCTGGTGTTTAGTAAATAGAGGAATGGTGGGCACCATTTACAAGCCACTGAGAGACAGAGACCCACACCCTATGGCATAAACCCCAGCCCAATGACAAGAGGAGCTCCTTGTACTGATCTTTGATCACCATTGGTGCATTGCCTGGTACGAAGCGCAAACCTGTTGCAGAGATACTGGAGCCCAAATGATTCAGCTGAAGGTCCAACACTGCTGGTATACAACACTGCAAATGCTAGAAAGGATAGGGGCTTATCATTCGGACCTATGCTGGCAATGCCAAGAAGGTTCACTCTCTCATGTCCTCTGGTCTTGCTTCTTCATTGCAAATTACTGAAGCTTGATTATTTACCATTACTAAAAGATCACCCCTTGACCCATAGCATTCAATGTTCCATTGCTCCTGCTGGAGATTACTCCTCCCTGCATTCCCAAAAATGCTCTTTAACTAAACGGATCATTGCTGTGACTATTGTGGCTAAACACTTCATGTTAAGGCAATAGAGGACCTTGGAGGTACTGCCATGCCATGAGGGGCTCAGGGCAATAGGACAACTAGCCTTGCTGGAGACAGACTCTCCTTCTCTTTAGTCTTGAGAAAACTAGATTAATACCTTGATATTTGGACACCTTTTATATACCTACAGACAAGTAAGTTGACTACTGACTCTCAGGGTACCAGTTGAAACCCTGTTATTGGTATCCACCAGTCCCCCTCCTTTATACCGCCCAAGGGTAAGCCTCAAGTTTTACCACCTTGCTGCCTAACCCTGCCAGGGTAGAGCGATGTTTAAAACCTGTCTGTTCTGTTATGATCCAATATTAATTTTCACCCTTATTCAGATAATGAAATGATTGTATTCTGTGTTTGTTTTCTTTTTTCCTTTTGTCCCTGTTGTTGTTACTGTGTAGTATTTTGTAGTTGTGTTGTAGACTAGGTTCTGTTTTTTTGTGCTTTTGAGTTTGTTCTTTATATATGTATTCTTATGACAATACTGTGTAATGAATACACTTGGAAACATTTCAGTAAACTTTTTAACATTAAAATTAAAAAAAAAATAATATGGGATCCTGCAGTTATTACTCAATTTAAAAACATTAGTTCAATGTTCCCACCTAACATAAAAGTGATGGTAGAAACAGCTCCTCACAACAGCACAAACAGCATGGCTTACATAAATTAGGTATTAGCAGTACAAGCATTATAGCTATGTGCACCCTCATTTGCTTAACAAATTTTTTTATAGGTGACACATTTTCTCAGTGGTTCCACATCCAGGATATTAAACATATAAAGCATGTTATCTGATGGTGTTGAAACGACATTAGATGGTCAAATCAATTTATTTCACAATTGGGTACACCTGAGTCAATCAAAAATAACTAACCTCCTGTATATTTACACAGCAATGTTTCAGTGACTGCCTATGTTTTACTAATTTTAGCTTTTAGAACTGCATTAGGTAACATTTTAAATCTGAAGGATATTTAGTTTATTTCTTTTTTTGAGTCATTTGGCATGGTAATCCTAGAAATGGTTAACATTTCTGAACCATTTTCAAAGTAGGTAATCATGGGCTAAATTTAGAGATCCTGAGAATGGTCATATAGTGTAGCCTCTAGATCCAAAATATGCACTCTAGAAGTGCACTTGTAATTAAGTCTAATTAGAATACCATCTTCAATGACCCCCATACCAGTAAACCTGCATTTACTGTATATGAAAATTCTATACAAATTGTAGCCATGGTAAAGTAAAGTCAGACTTCAACAACTTTACATTTTCAACTAGGCAAAGAACAGGGATATAATCCTTATTTTGAACTGAGATATTTCAGAAAGTTTTATATGCCCTAGTTTTAATCAAATACGAGCTGAAAGAGTGGACCTAGAGAGACCTAAGGATGTCTTAAGTATCTTTATTCTAATAGATTCTAAAAAGTCAGAATTTACAAGGTCCCAAACTTCAGAACCATAAAGGGCTTTACTGTTAATCTTTGTAATAAAAACCATTAGCAAACCATTAAATGAATAGACACCCTACAGTACAGTCTGTGGAACCATAAGAGACCTGATAATGTCTGGGAGAGCTTATTTTTCAGTTTAGTGGTGTGAGTATTCTAGTTTCCATGCCTGACAAAAACAATCCCCATGTAACAATAATGCTGCATTACCTCCAGTGTGATATTATTTATGGACCATTGAGATTTTTCTTTCTATTGTAGTTTCTATGCCTTTAACCCCAGCCCTGAGGCACCCACCAACCCCATCACTTATCTTCTTATGGACTAAGCAGTTATTCACCAATTACCCAGGACTACATGCAGTGGTTGGTCACCTGCCATGTTGCTCTTGTGAGGTCCTGCAGGGATGCTACATCATACCAGGGCATTTTCCTTTTGTGTTCTCTACCGGGGTGCTGGCATGCAATAACATGCATGCATGTGGGTGCTGTTGGATATATGTGATGGCATCCAGTGGAAGTATCTTCCCTTGTCTTGTATGCTTACATTGCTACCACCTGGTCTCCACCAGGTGGCAGTCAAACAGTGAAACTCAGTACCCCCATCTCCACCCCCACCCCGAGGAAGAAGAGCTATACCTGAGGTGACAGATCCTCCTTCACTTTGCTGCCCCTGATGACCTGAGCTTGTTCCTGAACCCAGGTCACTGGCATTGTGAACAGTAGTGCAAACACTGCACCAACAGGCCTGCATCCATTAGATGCTTAGGTTTGGAATCAAAAACACATTTCTTAATTATCGTCATACTACTTCCCAATATTAACAAATCACAAAATTTGAGCCAGGCATCACGTTTCTTATGCAGAACTCCTGGAGACAGAGACAATAAAGAAAATCATCTGCATAAGCTAAATGAAACCAGTCTAAATTGTCAAATTTAGGGGAATAAAAGGATTGTTCATCCAGATTGATAAGAATCTCATTGATGTATAGGTTGAAGCATATGGGTCCAAAATGTAAATCTGTAAAGTATTTCTTTTTCTCCCAAACACTGTTGTAATTGTATTGCACCTGTTTTTTTTCTGCATCACATTTTTATACTGTACTGTATCAATTTTGTTTCTGCCTGTACATAGTTTTGCACTGTATGTTAATTTTGTTGTGCCACTTTGTTGTCTCAGGTCATGCCTGAAAACAGTTCCTCAATCAGTGCACTTACCCAGTAACCAAAGACTTAAAAATAAATAAATAAATAAGATGTGCCAAAGTTTAATTTGCAGGCCAATTTCCAAAGAAGTAACTGACTTTTTCCTCCACAGCGCAATCTGTAAAGTTTTGCCATTATCTTGCAAATTCTCCTATGTAACTTTGCCATTGACCTTTGTGGTAATGTTACCATTAAGAGTGTTAGGCAAATTATGTTAACTTTGCCAGTACCACTTTGCCAGTAACTTCACCATTGAGACAGCTAGGCAAAGTCTGTTCAAAATGAGGTGACTGCCTGGTGGTAAACAATTGCTTGAGGTCACTGGAATCAGCTCCTGCATGTCACATGCTACTGTTCTACAGTATGTACGGACTCACCCTTAATTTCACTTTGCAGTCTGAGCTAGTGAGTGGAAAGGGGCAGATCTGCTCTTTTGATTCTAAAATGTGGCAAAAAGCAACAACTTTTTCACCTTTCTGTTGCTTGTTGTATATCTTATTTTTACGTTACAGTTTGTGAGTCTTTGTTTAGTTGTTCTTTACCTGTTATTTTCTTTATATTGAACACTTTTATTTATGCTATTTTTCACTTCTTTTAGTGTTTTTATTTTACTCCTTTTACTCTGTGTTTTCTTGTGTGTTTAAAATGAGTGGGACTGGGAGTGTTCATGAGGAGAAGGGGGTGCAGGCAGCAGAGGGGAGATGCACTTTTCACCTCCTGAGGACCTGGCCCATGGCTGTGGCAGTAGAAGAAGACAGTAGCAGCACCCCCACAGAGCAGCAACCCCAGCAATGAGAAGAGGCATTGGTACCACCACCGCCAACAGCTAATGCAGCCCAGCCAGCTGTTGTATGGCCACTACCACCACCACCACCTACACACTATGAGGAGGAGGAGGAGATGCAGCCAGGACCATCTTGTTCCTCCCCTCATTGGCAGCAGCTGAAGTCCCAGGTTTGGAACTTTTTTGAAATTACCCTACCAACAACAGTGTGGTTACCTGCAAACTGTGCCACACTGTTGTCTGGTGTGTGAAACAGGGGAGTCATCTGGGGACAGGTGGGCAGTGTCATACCTTTGAGATAGGCAATGCAAAGAGTAGGAGGAGCATGTGCACAAGAAAGTTGGTGAGAGGAGTGTAGGTGGTTCCACCCCACTGCATCTTCTGTGCCAGGCAAGGGGAAGAGAAAGAAATGTGTTGCACAGGTGTAGGATGGGGAGATGAAGGGGACTGGGAGAGGGACCTACAGTCACATTCGGACTCAGGTGCTGCAGCAGTGGGCACCTAAAAGGCCAGCCTCAGATCCTTCTTCCACATTCACCCATGTGGAAGTAGAACAGCTATGCAAGGGGGGAAGGGGAGCTCACCCAGCAACTTACAGGGATGAAAGAGCTGTTGGAGGTGGTGCTGCATAATCGACAAATGATTCTGGAGGGTATGGATGAACTTTGAAGTGGTGGTGCACCCTCTGTCCCCAAGCCATAGCCCTCTAATGCCAATATTTTCCTTTATTTTTGCTTTTACACTTTCTTAAATACTAAAAATGAAAAAAAAAAAATTAAAAACATATTAAGAAAAAAAATTGTTCTTCTGTATACCTTACTTCCCTCTGTTTTGCATTTCTTTATTTTTGTTACTACTGCTCTGTATATCCCTAAAAATGAAAAAAAAAATTAAAAAGAAAATAATCAATTGTTCTTCCATTTTTATTTCTCTCTGTCTGTACTTCTTGATTTATGCTACTGCTTTGTTCTATCTATTGAAATTCTTCCAGTATCATGCATTCAGAAGAAAACAATCTGATTTCAACTCTATTGTTGTCTTTCTTTTGCAACTGCACAGTCCTTACACTATCATAAAAGTTGCTCTCAGCTATGACTGCCACTTGGTACTGCACTGTGTGGCACCACCCTCAACTCTGTTCTTTATGCATTTTGTGTTAGCTCTGCATTAATCACAAACAATACGTTACTTCCCATGATTTGTCTCAAGTGTCCAAATCTCAAGCACTTTAGTACAAACAACTGCCAAGCACAATATATAATTTCTAATTTCCAGAAAGTCTCTCCTAAACCAGAAATTAGTAACAGATCCCTGCCATCATCAGTGCAGTGTCAAGATTCCCACCTTTGTGAATACCAAAAAAAGGGACATTGCATCATTTTTGTGATGAAATCCCCATTGTGACATGTGCCCCCAGGTTTTGGATGCAAACATGGCAAAAGCCACTTCGGAGCAGACTACATTGGTTTTGACATAAGCTGCTTTCTTGATTCGCATTGGATGCAAGGACTAATGCAAGCCACAATTTGGGTCAATGTTTTTAGTGCAAGCCACCTGTACCATTCATGGAGCTATCTGAATCAAGCCCACTAAGAGTATTAAGAAGTTTGCCAATATGAGTTGACACTGAGGAATTATTAGCATTCAATCTGTTTTCTGCTGAACTTAGAAGCATCGCTTGAATTTTTGTAACATTTATTACTAACCTATTATTCTCAAACCAGCTGACCAGAGAATTAAATTATGTACTTAGATTATTGTTAACAACTGAAATATCTTTTGCATAGGTAAAGAGTACAGTATCATCTGCGTGCAGCAACATATTTGTTTTGTTACAGACTTTTGGGGCATCATCTGTAAAGAGTAAAAATAACAGAGATCCAACAGGACCAATTATGGGCTCCTGCGACTGTCTTTATGAAACGCCCCTAACATTTGGAAACACTGGACCCAACTTGACCAGTTGTTTCCTGTCACTCAAATTAATGTGTGAACCAATCAATTACAGGACTCCCAAGGCCCAGCCCTTAAAGATTCTGATTAATAAACCATGCTCTACCAGATCGAATGCTGTGGTGAGGTCCATGACCAGTACTCCTGTCATCAAGCCACTGTCCATGGCTTTATATACAGAGTCTGTGAACCCCACCAAGGCAGTATCTGTTCTATGATTACATCGAAAACCATCCTGTTTTTTACTTTGTAAATGATATTGTTCTAAATATTCAGTTAAATAGGCATGGATAATTCTCTCTTGAATCTTAGATAGCACTGATTGGACAGATATGGGCCTACAGTTCTTAACTAGTCAACTGTTGCCATTTTTAAATATAGGAACCACATGAGTGCTTTGCCAAAGGTTGGGTACTTGTTAGAATTCTAATGAGAGGTTAGTTAACCTTGTTATTGGATAGGGTTCATCAAGTACAGTTCGACATGAAAAATGTCACCGTACATTAGGGCAACAGCAGAATGCCAACTGTGATTGTGACACCATGCCGCTCGACCCCGAGTGCACAGAACACACCAGGGCATGTCTATGGCTATTGTGGGGGGCTATACGTGATGTACCCCAGTACTGCCTGGTCCCAGTAATTATTCCCAGTGGGTCTAGTTTCTTTAATGACTAAGAAGAGTAATCCTACATCCACCACCCTTTTATGTTGTTCACTAGTTTTGTTCCTATGCTGCATTTAGGCATACAGCCATTCTGCTTGTACCCATACCTGTCCCCTTTTTGTCTGCCCCTTTTCCTTTGTCATTCCCTTCCATCCTTAATTTCCTGCTCCTTGCTACCTTTGTGAGCCTTCTACCTGGCAACCATTTTTAACTTATGGTGGACTGCTGCCTTGCTACTTCCATATATATTTGTTGTTGCCGGGGATTTGGATGCACTCTTGATTTAACAAATGGCTGAAAAAGTAATTGTAGTCAGTGGAGTCTGATCTCTAAGGTACAAAAAGCAAATCAATTTTTCAGTGGTGGAGGGAGATTCAAACCTGTTAAGGTTTGATACTTTTATTATGTTTTGAAATGCTGTCACATACCAGCTCTGCAAAACAACTGTGAATATTTTGGGGCTGATGGGGCCATTTCCTCATTGCCCACACCACGATGGGCCTCTTCTGAAAAACAGAAAAATGAAATATTGTGATACAATATTTTTGTTGCTGTTACTCCAACAAGTGAACATTGGAAAACAAAATAATGTACATCTTTGACCTTAATGCTTCACATTTAACCTCTAACATCTTATTCATGTGCCATATTAGTTAAGTTCTTAGCCTTCAGTCCTCTCAATGGAACATTCAGTGCCCTTCTATTTAATGAAGTCCTATGTAATGTAGTCTTCTTATATTGGGCTGTATACACTAATGTGTGCTGGGTATGCACAATAGGCATGTACTCAGTGCATGCAGCTTCACACCTGCGGAGAGGTGCACACCAGCCAGAATTCACTATCACCAGTCACCTGTCTTTAGCCCCCCCCCCCAGTTGCACAGCTGGGCAGGGTGCTGATTGTAGAGTACAGGTGGGCATCCAGTCAGATGCCCACTCTGGTTCTAAAAGCAATTCCCCTGCTGCACATGAGCAGAGCATCCTGGGAAGGCACAGGACTTTTTTTTTTAAAAAAACTACTGTTGAGTGTGTGACTCACAACCCTCAGCCCTTCCTATCAGCCTGGTAAGATGGGCAGCAGGGTGGAGGGTGTTCCAATACCACCACAGCTGAAGCTATCCATTGTGGAAGCATTTGGCCTTTACAGCAAGGTCCTCCCTGCTGTATCTTGTATCCTCCATGTCCAGCACTCCGCACACCTTAGTGAATGGTGCAGAATTATGGGCATGCCCCCAACATACCCCCTGGACCACCTGTGGCACATGGCTGCATTGGTATCCAGAGGACTGAGTGCACAAGGGGCTCATGTATCTGTTGTGAATGCTACTGGGGATCTTATGGAACCCTGCTGCCCAGCATTACAACTTAAGAGTTGCTACACATCTCAGCATAGGCAACCTGCACTTTTGTGCTTAGGGTCTACTGTTACTGGTATCAGCTGTGTGAAAATTAATACAGCTTAGACATGTAACTTCACCAGCATCAGCACAGGTGTTTAATAATACTCAACTGTTATTATTTCCACTGGTAGTAGTATAGAGACACTTACTGTAAGATAACTGTTCATAAGGTATTCACACCATTTACAGATGGGCTCTGTTCTTGTACAGTGTATCCCAGTACCAAAATATAGAAGTGTTGTTTTTTTTATCTATTTTTATGAGAAAAAAAAATATTTTTTTCTCAAAAACCACAAATTCTATTGGATAAAGCTCAGTGCTTTTAACTTGTTGGCATCCATGATTATAACTTATTTATAGTACCTGTTTGGTGAAAGAGGCTTGCTAAGCTGTGTCAGTCATTATATTATCACTCATGCTTAGAAAAGCCTGTATATGAAATAGGAAGTGATACGAATCTACTATACTAAGACACCCATATCCATAATAATGTAAATAGTTTCAATATAGAAACATAGAGGTTGACGGCAGATAAGGACCACAAGGCCCATCCAGTCTGCCCATATGAACCACGTCTTTACATCAAGATGCTCCTTTATTATAAATCCAGTTTATATGACTTTTAAGAGAAATCTGGCAAAAGGCTTAGTTCATACTCTCTGTAAAAACATGTTCTAAATATCATTTGATGCACCCAGCTATGATCTCCATGCCTAAAGCATCCACACTCTCATTATGCTGTTTACTTATTTCAAAAAACTTCTGTTCATTTATTTAAGAAATAAAAAAAAAACACTTCACTGCTGAGGCTCTCGCACCTGCCAACACTTCACTCAGTAGTTAATTTCTCATAAAAGTAATCACTATTCTGCTCATATTCTATTGCCTGTTTTGACATGTCAGTGGTTTGCTGCTTTCAAAGTACATGCTGTTGCGTGATCTGCACACCGAGTTACTGTATATCATTTCTAACTAACAAGTACTGTACAAGATACTTCTCCTATTATGAAGATTCAAACACCTTCTCTCTGCTGCTATATAGTTACAGGCTGTGTAAGACACTAGTAAACTTAACCTTCACTGAGAATAGATGCTTCCAGTATGCCTGATTTTCAATTGCTATGACAATGTACCTGTAATGTACTGTATGTAACTAATTCTGGGTCACCCCTGAAAAAGGGATCTCTGGTCTCAGTGGGCTTACCCGGTTACCAAAATGCCATAAATAAATAAATGAAAACATTTCCCACTTCTATTATATGTGCTTCCTGCTTTCATGGTCCCTGCTACTCAATATTGGCTTTAGCCAGCATTTATTGACTAGGACTGATGCACATTTGTAATAAAAAGGCTGATTATTTGCAGCAGTGTTAAGAATAGACTTCTCATCTTCCACTGCTGGTTAATATACTACTGACAGCCTACTCCCCATTTAAAAGTAGTAGTGGCGAGGCATGTTGACTGCCAGCCTTTTCTCTTCCCAGGGGTGTGGCCATGCATCATGATGCACTGATGTCATGACACCACCACTCAGATGAAGTGCGATTGTCTCAGCACTCACCTGAAAGAACAAACTCTAGCCAGAGCCGATAGGGCTGTGACAAGCTGCCAAGTGACCAGAGTTACACATGTCTGTAGAAATTAATGAACGCCTGGGTGTAACTTGACCATTTTTTGGAGATGTTGCATCAAATTTTCAATATGGCCTTTTAGGGACCCCTCCTCATGAAGCATGCCAGCGTAATTTTGTTCACTTTTCCTGAAAGGTGATTTGGCAGAGTGACCGCTCCATTCTTTGCCACAAGTGTAAAAAAACATTTTGGGAAGGATGTGGAAAATGACAGCTGTACTGTTAAAAAGGAAGTGTGCAAAAATGTCAATGTTGAAAACCTGGAGTGAAAATATTAAAAACTGGCAAAGCCAGGTGCGAGCATAGAAACTGTGCAATGCACACGCATAACACAATCATGTTTTGGAATTTTTTAACTAAATTTGCAACATGGGCTTTTTGTGACCCTACCTCATGAACAGTGGCACTTTCGATTCATTAATTGGTCCTGAAAGGTGATTCCGTGCATCAATCGCAAAATCACCTTTTGGGATTGAGTACCTAAATGACAGTACACTGTTCACGAGGTGGGGTCCCAAGAACCCCATGTTGAAAATTTGGGCTAAAATTCAAAAAAATGGCTGATCAGCTTAAGTTGAAAACCCTGTTTAATGCCATTGTAGCACTTACCTTTGATTCTTCAGTTTGCAGTTCGGCTTTGATGAGTGCAAACATGTGCCGGTCCAGAAAAGATGACAGCGCTGACCTCCCAAGGTTAGTATGGGGTAAGGGGGTGTGGGGAGGTGGGTGCTCAGTGGGAGGGTGGGGATTGGGGAGCAGGGACTGGGGCGATGACGAGGGAACGTTTTCTTTTTTTAAAGGAAAAAAATGCATCAGGGAAAGGTTTTCTTTATTTACAGGAAATTAAAAGGAAACATACATTTGGGCACACTGAGGTGGGCTCCCAGTGTGCCACATGAGCTGGGGGGGACATGATAATGACATGGGGATTGGGCACCCTGATGTCGGAAGGGCCACTATATATATAAATACAGTTGGGCACACTGTGTTGGGCTCCCAGTGTGCCACATGAGTTGTGGGGGAGCTACATCATTGAATACAATTTTTTTGCCATTCTCAACATGGTGCCAGAGGAATTACTCATGTGCTTGAGACATGCATGCGTAGTTCATGCCCCAGAATGTGGAGGTAACAGCTGAAACAGTGTGGCTGTTATTCCATAGTGGCCGATCCTGGTGGAGTGTTTCGAGCTCTGTTGGACTTTTGGAAGGATACTTCCAAAAGTCCAATGGAAGGTTCCTCAATCGGCCATTTTTAGAGCTACAATCAATCTCAGAATGGCTGTAGGCTCTGCCCACAGCCCTAGAAAAGGGGCACTGTCAAACCAAAGACTGGCACCCTATAGTGCCCTGAAAGGGTGGTTCCTTTAGGTGAAATAAGAGTTGTATGTGACTGAAGATTAGCAGTGAATGATACATTACAATATTTTGTCATAGGATACATGTTACATTTTCAGAATCTATTTTTACATAAAAGTGGCATTGTCCATGCCATGTTGCCCCTTGTTCTACCAAACTAGTAAAACAATCATGTTGATTATGACCAGGATTCATGAATCTGTTGTTATTCCTAGATGACTGGAGGGGTTAGATCTTGGGTGGGGCATGATATGTGAGTATCCTGTCTGTAGTGTTGTGAAGAGGTGGAGCTGTGTCAAGGTGTGGGGAAAAATGGTGGTGGTGGAGGTTGTTGTATTTTGCTGAACCTTTTAAAAGTCCATCAACTTTTTATTTGTGACAGTGCTACTATTGCCATTGAAAATGTATAAGCCCCCATTTCTTGAACTATCCTGGACCCATATCTGTATGTGATATATAAGCTTAATAACTTCGCAATTTTCATAAAGGCCCCTATGCAAGAATGTGGTGTAGGTACACATGAAATGCACGTACCCCACCCATGACCCTGCACCCCACAGACAGGTGTGCCCATACCGACATTCACCAATGCCGGTCACCTATCTGTGGCTCCTCCCCCTGGCACACAGGACTCCGCAGGGTGGCTGGGGGAGGAGTTGTCATCCCGGGTGGGCATCCAATGGGATGCCCCCTGGGACCCATAGAGGATCCCATGAGTGGGGTGGCACGGGTCTGGGGCTGTGCATGCCAATTGCATGCACCTGGATCCATGCTACTATTGCCATTGAAAATGTATAAGCCCCATTTCTTGAACTATCCTAGATCCATATCTGTATGTGATATATAAGCTTAATAACATTGCATTATTCATGAAGGCCCCTATGCATAAATGGGGCATAAGTACATGAAAAATGCATGTACCCCACCCATGACCCTGTGCCCCATGGACAGGTGGACCCATACCAGCATTCACCAATGCCAGCCACCTGTCCGCAGCTCCCCCCCCGGCGTGCAAGACTCCACAGGGCAGCTGGGGGAGAAGTCATCATCCCAGGTGGGCATCCAATGGAATGCTCCCCTGTGACCCATAGTGGATCCCATGAGTAGGGTGGCATGGGTTCAGGGCTATGCATGCTGATTGCATGCACCCAGACCCACATGGTACCCTTCAATCCCATTGCTACTGCTCAGGATATTGCTAGGCACTCACCCATCCAGCCTCCCCTGCTGCATCCTGCTGTCCAGTGGTCAGGGGCAGCACGGTGTGCCTTGTCCCAGTCCCCCAGTGACTCCAGGCCTGTGCTCATGGAGGCATGCAGCAGGTTATGCCAGCTTCTCCCTGATGTACCCTGTGCCACCCTCCACACCTGTGCAGCTGGCACTATGTGGGTTAGTGAATACCACATAGTGCAGCCACTGGAATGCCCCCAGAGTGAAGCTGTCTGTGGATGTGGGGGAGCAGGTGTGGTGGGTCTGTGTGATCTCCTTCATGCATGCTGCGCGGTGGGTGCAGTGGATGCAGGGTGGCTATGCGCCCATATTACATGGTGCATAGCCACTCCACACCTTCACGCATAGGGCCCAATAATAGGTTTCACTGTTGATTCCCCCAAAGCACTAATACATGCTCTCATGTTTGTACAGATATGTTTTCATCTGTTATGCTATCCAAATCTGATAACAAAAAATACCATGTCTATAATTCAGTTGAAGAGAAGGTGCCATTCCTCTTCTTCATTTATCCCTCTGTCCTCTGCTATGGTGCCTAGAGTGTATACGCACCACGTCTACCTGCAATGCAATTACAGATCCCAGTCTGCACCCTTTGCTGGTCTTTTTACCAGTTCCAAAGCATGAAATTTTAGTTGTTATGCACTGTGTAACACTGCATTAAAATGCTTGATAACCAAAGACCATAGTGTCTTTCTAACTTAGGCAGCCCTTGTGCTCCTGAATCCATACATTGAATTGTCTGATAGTCTTTCTAAAATACATCCTGTTGCAGGGGCACATGATCACATATACAGTATTACAGGGTCACTGGTGCAAGTAATATGGCCCCAACAGAGAATTTTTCCCCAGTGAAAGTATTACTGCCTTCAATGCCTTCTGGTAATATGAGAGTAGATGGAGCATCTGCCACTTGGAAAGCTCCCATTCTTCAAATGTCCCAGTAGAAGTTGTGTCTGTGGACTGTTAGGTGCACTAAATTGACTTTTATAGTAGAGTTCCTTTTGGATAGTACCAGGTGTCTCTGGGTAAATTTCATAGCTGGTCTGCCACAGACTGATAATGTATGCCAATGTTTATTGATTATGTTTGTGATATGTTGGTATGTGCCATGTACTGTATCTGGTGCTGAATACCAGTCGTTCCCATTTTCCTTAGTCTTCTTGTCATGGAATCTGTCCTCCTCTGTTTGTGGCTTGCTCTAATGTTCACTTGTTGTAACCTTTGTCCCTAACCCTGTGATAGATTGTCCTTTCCTCAATTTTCTAATATTCTGTTGTGCTTCAGTTCCATTTGGGTCTTAGGAATTGTGAAAATAAAATACTTTCTTTTGGTTTTGGATTGTGTAGGCTTGTGCCATGCAATGTAACAGTCCATAGGTTTGTGATATAGTGTGGTCTCTGGTCTTGTCACTGTATTTGATAACCATAATGTCTGGAAATGAGAGTTGATCTTTATCATAGGTCAAAGTGAATTTGAAATTGTCTCATATACTGTTCATGACATGACAGAACATCTTGAGTTGTTCCCATGTGACTGTCCAAAGGACAAAAATACATTAATGTATTGCTCCATTTAGTGATATATCAATTGTGTTTATATTCTCTGCTGTCAGGATTTGTTCAGTCTCAAATTTCTTCACATACTGATAAGCATATGATGGGGCAAAAGTACTCCGCATTGCTGTCCCTCCTATTTAGTCAAAGAAACTGTCTTCAAAAGTGAAATATAGGGGTGTGTAGTAATGAATAATATTTTCAAAATACCACAAATAATAGGCTATTCATTATTTGGAAGGAAAAATGAATAATCAGCACTATACAGGGCTATTCAGTGTTTTGCTTATTCGCTGGAGTTGAAAATCTCCTGAGCCTTCCTCAAAAAATGAAGGAAAATTAAGATAACTAAAACTGATTCTTTATCTACCACAAATGGTGAGGTTAACATACTTATGGAGACAGCTACGGAATGAAACATTCTTTATAACATAAGGAATGGTGCATCTCAACATAACTCTTTAACTAAAACTAATGCAGTAAATAAGGATGTAAATGGATTTTTGTTTATTTTTGGGAGATGAATAAGGATGAATGCCTTGGGTATTTTGAACAGATGAATACTAAGACTAGAGAAGATGAGGATGGGATTGAGTTAAAATTATTTCCCCTTGTAACGTACTTAATGATTGGACCTTTGAAGTTGTTTATGTTTTCCTTGAAATTTTTGGTGGTACCTGAGTTGTTATGGCATGCAACCATGATACCAATTTATAAGGGTGGTGAAAGGTCTTTAGTTAAAAATTATAGGCCTGCGTCTCTGCTGTCCCCTCTTTCCAAGGTCTTAGAGAACTTGGTCTCAGATCAGGTCATGGGCTGTCTAGAGCTGCATGGTATATTATGTGGAATTGGCCACCTTTATCCATGATGCCTTGGACAGCTGTTGCTCATTTTTTTTTTTGATTCTTTGAAAGTTTTTGATTTGTTGCACCACTGTTGACTGTTTTCCAAACTCAGGGACATTGGTTTTATGGAGGGAGTTAGAGTTATTTGGGTGGTAGAAAACAAAGAGTAACACTTGATTGTTATGTCTCTACTGGTAGAAATTCATATGGGGATTTCACAGGGATACATTTCGGGACACCTGTTATTTAATATTTTTAATGATTTACCCTTGGTCACTTTATGCTCAAAGATTTTGCTGCATGCAAATGATATTGTTTTATTTAATAGTGGGCTTAATTCAAAAAATTTAATTTTCGATTTTCCTTGTGAGTTTCATTCAGTTACTAGGGAGCTGAATGATAATGGATTATTTTTAAATGTGTCTAAGTCTAAACTAAGTTTTTTGGAAATGAGAGAAGGTTGTCTGATACCCCTAATTATTTGTTAATTAGGTATAAACATAATGTAAAAATAAATATGGTGGATTGTTTTAAGTATGAAGGGTTTTATTTGGATAGATTGTTATCATACAACTCTCATAATGGGCTGTATTCTCTAAGGTGCATATTGCCTATACGCCATGTAGCTGAGACATGTAGAGAACCCTAAGTTGTAATGCCATTATGGAGGGGTCCAGTGGAAGCCCAGCAGCATTCACAGTGGGAGCAGAAGCCCCTTGCCCACATGATACCCCAACCAATCCTGCAGATACGTGCCACGGGCGGTGCAAGGACATGTCATGGGGCATGCCTGCACTCCATGCCATTCACTGAGATGCAGAGTGCTGGGTGAGGGGGATGCAAGTTACAGGTGGGGAGCCCATGCCATAACTCTTATGTGCACCCACTGATGACACCCTCAGGCTCCGTCAGGATAAAGATTCCCCCACTTTGCTGCCCCAGCCCAACCTAGCTGCATGGTAGGGCTGGGGGCAACCATCTGTGAACTCGCCCATACCTACAAAATTCATGGGATCTGCACCTGTCCCGAATCCTCAGCTCATATGAAGCAGGGGATCCACTATGAGAACCAGGATGGGCATCCCATTGAATGTCCACCCAAGTCCCATGATCTTCCTCCTTGCTGGTCGGGCAGGGCCATGGACAGGCACCCGAAGGTGCTTGCAGCTGTGAATACCATGTGCCCTGCACCTGTCTGAGGCTGCATAGCTATGTGAGAGTTATATGTGCAGTTTGCATGTATAACCCACACTTTAGTGGGGCTTGCAGTATAGCCTAGAGGTTAAGAGTAATGACCTATGAATGAGCTTGGTACATCCAGCAGACTTTTTGGTTGGGTTTGCATTACAGAATAAGAAATTTATTTCATTTAACTTCAAAAAGGAGCTGGTACAATTACTAATTTTATCTGTTATTGATTATGGACTACAAATTTATTCAGCTGCTGTTGAAAC
The DNA here is from genome assembly GCA_016271365.2 of Neoceratodus forsteri. Taxonomy (NCBI): domain Eukaryota; kingdom Metazoa; phylum Chordata; order Ceratodontiformes; family Ceratodontidae; genus Neoceratodus; species Neoceratodus forsteri. Next base: position 588,536,545 of record CM057449.1, on the reverse strand, counting down.
TTCTTTAAATAAAGTTAGAAATGTTTACCACAATGTGTGTCATTATGTATTAGCCTGTTCTACTGTAAGTTAATACATAATTTTACATTCTATTTTTCACAAAATCAGTCGGTACTTATTTGAATAGCATTTTTATTTTAGGTTAATTTCATTTTAGAGATTTTGTCATAGTAACATGCAATTATCCTTTAAGGATCTGATTCAAGTGGGAAGCTCTCAATATACAACTCACTACATATCTACACTTTGCCTAAGATTACCTCCATACGGGTAATCATCAGCTCTACCTTCATTTGTTTATAAAGTGCTATAAGACTGGCACTCACTTTCATCTATATAATATTATTTTAGATCTTATTACACTTTCAAACATGATTTGAAACAGTATTGCACTGAGAAGTCTAGCTGTCACTGTTTTAACTGTATGTTTATAATTTATGTATAGTTTTTGTTCCTGTTATCTTGCAAGCACATGATGTAAGAAATTACGTACGTATCCTGTTAATCTGTTTCCTGTCCCAGTCCTCCATGAAAATGGGCATTTGTTGCCTCAGAGTTACCTGGTTAACACATTTTGTAAATAAAAACATACAAAAAACTTCTGTCTCATCAGAGGCCACTTTGGAAGTGGAAGCTCGCTGTAAATAGTTCATGTGACCAAGCACTCATAGAAGCTTTAGGCAGGCAAGACAAGTGACTTCAGCAGCTGCAGAGAAAGAATTTCCTTTCAAGCACATGTTAAACTAGATGAAAATCAGAAATTCTGACATTTTTTGTTCCCTCTATAAATCCCAAGTTACACAGGGTTGATTTCTTACACTGTTGGGTGAAAAAGGCTTAGGCTTTTAAGACAAGGAAAATGTCTGTTTAGTATTTGCTGAGAGAGATAGGCAGGCCCCAGCAGAACACATACACACACACATATACATACACACAGACACACTGTGTGTGTGCACATGTGTGTATGTGTGTACTGTACTAAAACCAAAGAAGATTTAAATCTGTAGTGTAGTGTGTTTTAAAGGGAGTAAGGAAAGTTTTGTAGGGGCTCATTATGATTATAAATGTAAGTATTTTGTAACGTAGTTGTCTAAAACAAAGAACAAGGAAAGTAGTCTAACTGAGGTGCAGTTAGCTATTAAGGAATGTTTTTTTCTAATGTTGTTTGTAGCTTTGCTTTGTTCCCAAGAAAAAATACTTTTTTTTCTGAGAATGTAGTCAGGCTTGACTATAGTGAGAGACTTATCAGCTCAGCATTGTTGCTGTGACATGAGTGACTTGATTTCATAATAGGTACAATATAAATTTAATGTCACATATCTCCTGTGAGGAATCCAGGTTTGGGTCCCTCCATAGCCACTTAAGCAAGTGCAAGTGCACCATGCATAGTAGGGAGGGACTAGTCGGCTGATTCTCACCATTTAAGTTAGCTGATTTTCTGCTATCTGTATGCACCTGGCTGTGCAATAAAGACAGTTTTTCTATGTTTGTAGCTCTTCTACCTACAAAGAAAAAAAATGCCCCACCCAAAAAAATGTTTTTGTTTTTCTGCCCGAGACAAAATTTAAAAAAGATTTTTTGAGGGAGACTTGTCAGCTCAGCATTGCTTCAGTGCCTTGAGTGACTATATTTCATTGCAAAAACATTTTCATTTAATATGTCTTCCTGAATGGAATAAAGTCATTGCAGGCAAGAGGACATTGAACCAGAAAACATAGTTGGCACAGCAGCCCCAGCAAAGCTGCAGCAGATGTAGTGCAGCAAGTAGCAGGAGATGGTGAGAATACTGCACAGTGATGCTCAGGGTCATTCAACATACAAAATTATGTTTTAGTCCATCAAAGCCTGCAGTCTCTTCCAGAACCAGTATGGTATTGGCTGACACCAGGAAAAAAGAAAAACTACCATTTAATGTCCTAGCAGTGCTGCTAGGAAGACATCGTCACTAACTGTCAATGATACTATCAATGTGAATGTGCCATTTTCATTCCTGGCCACTGCCACCAGTACCACTAGGATGAAGAGATCCTATTGGATGATCATCACTGCTCTGATCCACAACCTATCCACTGTGGCTACTAGCATCCCAACTTCTGCTTCAACAGTTGCTGTGCTAGCCACGCCTGTCACTGTGGCTGAGGCCACTCGAGCCGCAGTGACCATGACCACTCCTTCCACTCTAACCATGGTGACCACCAATATTGCTACAGTGACATTGGTCACTACTACCACTGTGGCTCCCGTTAGTAGTGTGAATATTTCCAGCACTGTGTCCATCCTTACTGTGACACTTCTTGTTTCTCAGCCTGACTCCAGTACTTTAGAACTTGTCAGTACAGATGAGGAGGAGGTGCACTCATCTGAGTCTGTACTTTGAATCAGAAGATTTACCTAGTGATACATCATCTGAGGAGGCTAACCTAAGCAAATTTTAATGATTAAGCAGAGTATGGGGAGTGCCTTGAGAGCCATAAAGAAAGAGTCGGATGGCCAAAAAAACTTCAATATATTGAGTTTGCAGTGGCAAGAGAAAGAAAGATATGACTCTTCCTGCAAAAAACAAACACTCATCAAGCTACCCTTCATCACTTTGTTCAGCTAACTCTGTCCCAACCTAAGCAGCCTAGTAGAACAGATGCAGGGACACCAGTTGTACCAGAAGAAAACCCTCACATGCAGGTCGAAACAAAAAAGGCTACAGAAGACCAAAAGAGTGGTGGTGGTGACACTAGCTACATGAGTGGTGTCAGGAGCAGTAACAGCATGGTATGCTTGCATTTCATGTTATACAAAAAGATGACAGAAATGTAGTGTGCACACTGTGTAGAATGACTATTTGCAGGGGGAAGCACTGGCAAATTTAACAAACACCTCCACAATGAACCACCTAAAGGTAAAACATACCCAGGTTTTGAAACCATTCAGGGTCTGTGCCTGTGGTTCCATCAGACCCATCTCATGGTGATGATGCAAGCAGCGGTGCTGGTGACACTGGCAATGCCTCAAAACCTTCTGCCTCTGAAAAAATGCTGCTGTACCTATTTCTGCTACCACTCCATCTCCCTCAACACCAAAAGGATCCTCCATGCACCCCCAGCACTCCTGCCAGGCATCAGCCCCCAACAATTTTCACACCATCTGGCAAACATGAAACATTCCACCATCCATGGCCAATGCAAATATAGTGGAAGCATTCCAGGCCAGAACTAAGTACAAGTCATCCCATCAAAAAACTCAGCACATCACACAGCTCATAGGTGAAATTATGGTATTGGTTCAGCAAACCTTTTCACTTATGGAAGACACTGGTTTTTGTAGACTTCTGCAACACTTGCAGTCACAGTAATGGCTCCCATCACATTCTACATTTTCATGCACTGTGGTGCCAATGATAAATGAGCATGTGAGAATGGCAATTGCCACTCTACTCTTGCAGGCTATGGGTGGATTTTTCCATTGCACCTCAGACAGCTGGAGCATCATGAACTCCATACATACATGTCTCTCCTTGGCTACACAGTGGTGCGTGCAAAAGCCAATGTCTCCATTGCAGATTCCTTCTTCTATTCTTGTGTTACTGACACTCTCTTTATCCCTCTAGAATCTAGAAGTCACACCAGGTTTGCTTTTCTAAATGTTGGGCTAATGGAGAAAGACCACGTCACCAAACATGCTGGCACTCATTAAAGACATGCCACAGTCATGGACAGTTGGTACCAATCTACCTGTTCTCTTTGTTCATCATAGAAGTTTTGTCAGCATCTGTGGTTTTGCCCAAATCTTGATCTAGTGGTACCACCTCAACCACGTTGTTGCAGCAGGCATAGTACCAGATTCATGTAGTGACCATTGTATGCCATTTTTTGTCAAAAAACAGTGTCCCCTGTCCATAAAAAACATCTGGTCAGGTCCTTCCAGTTGCTAAACATCAGTGCTCTCCTGAGTGACCTTGTTGTAACAGATCGGTCAGCTATCCTTTTTGCCTCTGATATTGTTGTGGCCCTCACTTTTTTCACTCCAAATTATCTTCAGACTGGGACATGCACACCCCCTCAGGAAATCCAGGGTCAAAACTTCCCATCAACACCCATGGATTATCTCTGACATTATCAACTAGTGCAAGTCACGTGATCTCACCTGTGCCCACTATAAGGAATGATTATACAAATGCTGTCCAGGCAGTGGAATCACACTATTTCAAGGCCAACTTCCAGAAAAACATTAATGCCCCAGCTAAATTCTGGAAGATAACTCATTCCCTTTTTGAGCACCCTTCCCCAGTCCACACTCCCAATCCTCATGGTTAATGTCTCACCTGTTCCTAACTCTCCCACTCTTGCTGCTTCACTTCAATGAGTTTTTTACTGCCTGTGGCCTCCCTTCTTACCCGGTCCTGGCTTCTCTTCTTCTGCTACTGATCCCCATTCCTCTCCTTCCCACTTCTGCCCAGTTTTCAGTTCCCTCTGTCACTATTTAGGAAACCCTGCTTGTCCTTTCCTCTCTCAGCCTGATTAAGTCTAACCCCAATGAATTGGATCCTAAGCTCTTCCTCCTCTCAGCTCTCACCATTGCATCTCCCCTTACCACCTGCTCAAGGAATAATTTTCCCTTTGCACTGTTCCTCAGTCCTGGAAGGATGCCAAAGTTATTCCAATTTCACAAAGGCTGTGTCCCCTCCTTTCATGGCAACTTTACTCTATCTACCCTCTAACCTCCCTTTCAAAACTACAAGAGAAACTTGTCTATTCCAGTCTTTCCCACTACAGTACCTCTCATCCTCCAGTTTCCTCTCCTTGTTCTGGTCTGGCTTCCAGAAGCACCATTCCACCATCGTCATCCTGTTGATTTGTATTGATTCCATCTTCTCCAGGATCAATCAGGGGCACATAACAGCTGCAGTTTTCATCAATCTGGCCAAATTCTTTGATTCAGTGTCCCACCCACTCCTACTGGACAAGATGAGTTTTGCTGGCCTTTTAGCTGCCACTGTTGACTGGTTTCATTCCTACCTCATGGGCCATCAACAGTCAGTACAGGCAGGAAGCATTCTGTCACCTCCAGTACCCATTCAGGCTGGCATCCCTCAGGGCTCTGTCCTGGGTCCCATCATCTTCTCCATTTTTCTGAAAAACTTCCCCTCTACCTGTGCCAACTCGCATATTCATATGTATACAGATGACACAGTTATCTTTGCCTCAAGTCCTTTACCACAGCTGTAGAAAATGTTCTGCACTGGTTCCAATTCAATCAACTCCAGATCCATACTACAAAAACAGTGTCTATGACCTTTGGTACCAGCCTTCCCTGAATTTGCCACATTGGATGGCATTCCCCCTTGAGGCGGTGCAGTCCTTCAAGTACCTCAGTGTGTGGCTTGACAGCAAGCTTGACTTCTTAGCCCGCACTGATGCCATTCATGCAAAATTGCACCCTAAGCTTGGAGCCTTGGTACCACAACAAAGGCTATTTATCTCCAAAAGTCTGCAGGGAGCTTGTTACAAAAATGGTGCTCCCTTTCATCAACTATGTGAATGTGGTCCATGAAATTCCCCTCCACTTCCATAGCCAGACTGGACACCCTCTGTAATGCCTTTTGCTGCTTTGCTACAAACTTCCCCTCAGTACTCACCACTGTTCCCTCTACTCCTCCCTATCCATCCTCCCCCTACCCTGACATCACCAGTCTCACAATACCTAATCCATATGCAAATACTTGTTTGGTTCTCTTCCATCTTACATTTTCTCACTCCTCTGTCCTGTCTCCCCTACCTAACACACCCTCCACTAAGGAATCATTGCCCTTTTTACCACTGCTCATCCCCACTCCTCAGCTGGACAATCTGACTTCTCCTGTCAACTTCCCACACTCTGGAATTGGCTTCCATCCTCCCTCCATCTCTCTATCTCCCCTGGCTTCCTCAGGCACCAGCTGAAACTCTTCCCCCAACCTGCTCCTACTATTCATCATCTTGATGCCTCCCCATCTTGGAGCTCCTACATGCATGTGTCTGACCTCCACTTTGGTCTCATCTACCTGTTTGCTGGTTTCAGCTCCTCTTTACTGTACCCCTGCACTTCCTTTCCTCATGGGGGTAGGCATACATCTGCCTAACTGGTCTTGTCTGATACTGTATTGTCTTTTTGGATGCTGTGCCTTGCTGCTATTTTATTTGCACGTGTATAAATATTCCATACTGTACTGTAACCTCACTTTATTTTTGTACCTAGTTTTTTGTACCAATATTTGTACCAATATACTGTTATTGCATATTGTACTTCCATTTTCTCCTGTTCCCTTCCCCAGGTCACATCTGAAAATGCACTTTGGCTCATTGTGCCTTTCCTAGTCACCAATTTTCAAATGAATAATAAAACATCTGTGCTATGTTACAGTACTGATACTGTCAAGACTGAATCCACAGCATGCTACATCTGTGCTAATTTTCATTGCTCTGTAAAGGCAATTAACCAGCTAAGAGAAGTGCAACAATGCCTTGGTCTGTCTTAACATTGCTTAATACAGGATGTTAGTACCATATGGAATTCATCATACCTGATGCTGGCTAGATTGCTAGAACAGAAGCATGCACTTCAAGACATGGCAATGGATTGCAACACTGGGGGAGTCTTAGGCCATCATGAGTGGTCACTGGATGATGCCATGGTGAAAGGAGTCAACTGGGGCCCCCTTATCTACTGTAGTTGTGTTCACTGCCACTCTGAGTCAAGCAATCCCAGCAGTGCTTATACTGAAAGCAGTCATGGAGAGATATGTAGAGGAAAATAGGGAGATTCTAGATGGGGCAGATGTGCTCATTGAGCACTTGCAAGCTAACTGGATGTAAGGTTTGTGAAAGTGCTAGAATGTCATAGAAACATTGTTGTAACAATGCTGGATCCCTGAATCAAATGAGAGATTATTCCAATGGCTATAGATACAGTAGCTACATAGTGATTCATTTTCGACAGGAGCTGTGTGATGAGTTGACTGGTTGCATGCAGGGACTGTTGACACCAGCAGCTGATGCAGAAGATCATGAGAGAGAAGGAATTCCATCTGGTAGGTCTGGTTCCACCAGTAGAGATGGGGAAGAAATATATGTTACTGACAGTGGCACTGTTGAGAGTGAGTGGGCGCTGCTCAGCATGTCCTTACATCAAGAACAACAGAAGAGTACACAGTCCCTGCCTTTTTCTGCACAAAATATCTTGAATGGCTATCTTGCAGAGTCTCTTGAGCCATTTCATGTTGCTCTATTAGTCACTGGGCACAGAAGATGCATTCATCCCCTCACTTGGCACAATTGTCTGTGACATACATCAGTTGCTCCCCTACCACTGTGTCATCCTTGAGGATGTTAAGCAAAGCTGGTGATTTATTGTTCAACACTAGACCCCTGAACATGTCCAAAAGCTTGTTTTTGTCAAGCTTAAGGTGCGTGACTTGGGTACAAGTCTTTCAAGTCTCCTTTTTCCTCATAAAGTTAAGCTGTACATTCTTCTCGCTATGCTTCCTTCCAACAGTGGTTAATGCACACACTTTCATTATAATATAATTAAATATGTTAACTTTTCTGAACCAGATATGACTTCTCTTTTTGTTGTTTTATTATGTTATCATATATCTTAGAAACAGCAAGAATGCTGAACAAAAACACAGCTATAATTGGCCCAACGTAAATCAAAACCCAATAGATGGTAATAACTTGCTTCTCATGACTTCATAACAATGAGGTTGTGAAACTGGGTGCACTGCACAGTGTACTACTCACCACTCTATGTTGCACAAACCCTATAAAACACAGCATTTCAAAAATCTCACTTTCCAATTATAACATCACCCAAATGATTCTGTTTAGGAGATTGTTTCTGCTACTTTCATCATTTTACTCACCCTTTCTTGCTTGTATTTATTTATCTCATGAATAAAAGAAGTCTGCTTCCAGTCATTACTCTTTTAAAATTATTTCATTTTATTTTCTTTTTTCACACATCCACTTTGTTCAGCTGCCACTCAGCATCTAGCTTATGCTAGGGCACTGCAGTAATCCCACAAGGGGGCACGGTCAGTGCCCCCACTTCCTGAGAGAAGAGCCATCCATGTGATGCTCAGTTCTTTCTCCCAAGCTGACCCTTAAGTGACTTACCAAGGTGAATCGGTAAATCATCAGTTATGATTTCTGAAGGTCAGACATGACTGATCATTATTAATTATACAATGGCAAGACAATTTCTTGTATTCTGATTGGTCAATGTGTGCCTGATCAGTGTGTGCCTGGAACAGTGATGTTATCTCAGTATAACATCACTGTATCTAGTCCAGGCACATACATGACCTTCTCACATGTATGACTGGAAAAACATATTACTCCCTCTCCATGCAAAGTCCCTCACAAGCTGAAGCTGCTTTCACATATGATACAGTGTTGCCCCCAACCAATAAACACAAACACTTTTTTTTAACTTGCACCCAAGTCACAGCTATTTGCGAGCTGCCAAACTTTTTTTTTCAAAGTACCACAACCACAGCTTCAGAATATCTTTTGTATTCAGTGAAGCCTGCTCATTTCACCATGCGTGAGCTCACTCTGCACAACACCGCACCAAGCAGTTCCTGTTTTACAGATCCCAGGGCAGACTAATTCCTTTTTAAAAACTACCCTCATGGCCATCTTTCTCAGTTATTATTTCCCCTTCCAAAAACAGGTGAAATGGGTGACTCACTCAAACACTTCCCGAGAAATGGAAGTTTCAGCCTACTCTTCCTTCCTCAGATGACAGTTGAAAAAAAATTAAGTTTGGAGGATTTGGCAAGAGAAGCATACATCGCAAAGCCAATGTCACCCATTCACTTCCAACTCCGCTTATGCCCCTCACCTTTTTCTGCAGTCCAGCACAGCTGTGTGTAGTTTTACCTGCTGTGACTCCTGTCACACCACCTGCCAATTTGAGCAGTGCACTCCCTGCAGTCAATAAACTGCTTGGTAACAGCAGTAAAGAAACCACTCTTTAAACTGAAACTGCTGGAAAGAAAAAAAATGATACAGCTGATTTGGAAGTGGGGGCTGGCATTAGTCAAACTTCCAAGCTATGCACCTAAGACAGCATCATTCATGGTGCACCACCACCTTATGGCAAAGAAATAATCTTTGGACTTTTTTCCTATATGTACACATCCACACTCAAAAATCTAATACAAAATTAAAAATTAGTTTTTTTTTCCATTTTTTCCATTTTTAGCAAATAAGCCATTGTATAATAGCAATAAGGCACATTAGGGTGCATGCCATGCCAGGATACTGTCACTTTTTGGGTGCTGAATGCACTCAGCCTGAAGCCTCATGCTTCAACCACCCAAGGCATGATGTTATCCCAGCACGACATATACCCTGTTGTGCATTATTGCTTAATCATCAAATGTTACCATAAGATTAGTGAAGGAGATCATGATCTGGGATCATCATCTAGATCAGGATTTAATCATCAAACATGAACTTTCAAATCAACAACTGATGATTGTTCATTAATTTTGTAAGCTTAAATCAACATGATGGTTGTTGATGATCTGTGGTTTATTGACTGACGATCACTGATGATTATATCAGTACAGTATTATAAGATTGCAAGTCACAGACCTAATGCTTAAAGTTGTATCTGTTACAATTATGAAAATATGAATGTCACATATCAGTAAAGACAAATTCATTTTCAATTATAATGTAAAGTAAATCATGTGACATCAAGCTTTAATACCATTAGTAAGAGTGCATGCAATGTCTGGTATAGCATTCATATTTGCATACCTAATTTACATATTTCAAAAGCACAGTTTATGGAACAAAATAATAGTAATTTCTATTTTTAATACATTTTGCAATGACAGTATTAGTTTGGAGACTATTAGGAAATTTTTTGAGCACAAACCAAGTACTTTTAGGAACTCACCACAACAATAATGGAACCACTTAATGGGGATATATAAACCAATATGAGCCTTTTTAACTCCAGTAAGACGTGAGGTATCAGAGTAAGGATAAGTGATAGCAGTGGACTTCTAGAGAAAAAGTGTCATAACTGATCATTCCAATAAAAATATTAAATACAAGCTAAATTCCAAAAGTATAGAGAAAAGATATATACAGTATATTTAACTTATTACTGTAATCTTGACCATGAGCAATCATGAAAATCATGATGATATGAAATCATCATTAATCATAATCACCATCTCCATAACTTCATGGTTTTTGAGTGGTAGCCATATAACATTGATGTTTAGTTATTGTTAATTAGGATCACAGTGATGGTTTTTGCAGTGTAAGCATAATCTGTGCAAATATAACTGATGCTGATCATTTGTCTTTATAAAACCATCTTTCCTGATGGGTAGATCCACTTGGAAACATGGTTTGTCAGAGTAGTTAGCAGAACTGATGGTACTGTAGCAATATGTTGCTGGTTCTTTCTTTTCATTTAAAGACACCAAAATATTGCTGTTTTTTTAAATGTTATTTTTCCCTCCTGTTGTCCAACAGAGTAATCAGATAGAGATGTACCCTCAAAGCAGACAAGGATATACCCTACTCTGTAATCAGACAGGGAATGGGATATACCCTGTCTGACTCTATGAGCAGTCACAGAAAGATCAGAGAGTTTGTTTGTTTTTTCAGTCAGGGCCTCATTACACCACATGGCTGTCTGCCCAACTCTTCTCCTCCTGAACCTGGCCCACTAAGGAGGCTACAGAGCCAAAACATTTTAACTGTGCTATGTTGGTCTCCTAATTGGTTGGGGATCCCTGCAAGGAGACCAACAAGGCGCTTTATAAAAAATATTCTGTAAGGCCTTGCCCCTGGGCCCTCCTTGAAACTGAAATGAAAGGGTTAAAAAAAGAGTCATAAAAGTGATTAGGCTTTTTTTTATTTGTTTGATCAATAAATTATTAGAAGTAAGAAAGTGATAAAAAAATGATGACAATAGTAAAAACATTACCCTAAACAAGCCCTTTTGGTGAAATGTTGGGGTTAATATGTTTGATTTTAATCAACAAAAATGTAACAACTTGATATTAGATAAGCTGTGTAGTTTTTGGCTTTGTGCAAAGTGAGTGGCTCACTATGCTACTATACCTAAGGAGATCTTCTTTATCATCATGCCAAAATAAGGTCGATTTGCATCAGGGATGTTACTGATTCAGGCTTGTAGAGCAGAAACAGGCCTGGCATAGTAGAACAACTTTTTTAACTTTTAGGGGGAAAAAACACTTTCCTAGGTGTTCTGCTGAGAAGCAATCAAAATCTAAATTATCACATGGAAGAGTGAAAAAAATCACCCCCTCCTCAAACTCATGATTTGGAAAAGGAGCAAAACTGTCAGTAGTTCTGCTTTTTTGCTAATTTTAACAAGTGGATGGGGTTAAATTGCTCTTTTACAGTAACTAATTGCAAGTAAGCAAGAGATAGCAAAATTATGATGACTGTAATACTCCCCTAAACAAGCCCTATTGACCAAGCTGTGATTAATTGCTTTTGCTTGCTGAGCAGAAACAGGCCTAGTATTTAGGGAATAAACACTCCTTGCAGTTTTCCTCAGAAATACTGAAAAGTATCACATAAAAGTGAAACAAAAATGAATCTCTCTAGCTTGGGGTTTAGTGAGGGAACAAAAACTGTCAAGATTTCTGATTTTTGTCTAGTGTTAACAAGTGGATGGAACCAGATCCTTGCACTGCAGCAATTCAAGTCACCTGTTTCTCCTGCCTGAAGCTTCTACAGGTGCTGGGCCACATGACTTGTCTTCAGTGAGCTTCCAAAGTGACCTATAATTGGACAGAAAGTCTCTGGGGATCTTGCAGTCTCACAGCCAGTTCCAGCAGCTGAATAACAAACAAAAACAATGAATAATGAACAATTGTGATGCTTGAATATGAATGCTAAGTCAATATTTAAAATAAAGTATTCACACAGTCCTAGTGAAGTAGTTTCTGGTCAGCAATGTTTCTGCTAATTGTACAAAGAACTTGTCAGTGGGTTTCTTTATTTATTATTTATTTATTTAGCTTTTGTTAACCAGGTAAGTACACTAGACAATACAATTGCCTATTTTCAGGTACGACCCGGGAGAGTACAGGAATAACAGATTTAAGTACATAAAATGACGTTGTACAAATTAGACAAGTTACAGTTCATGTGAGGACAGTAAGATTACAGATTCAACACAGCATACGAATCGTGGTAAGGCATAGATTATACAGTATGAACATAACAAATGAAACACCTTGTGGAAGCTAAGAGCAATACCAGGGGTACAGTATTGAGATCCTTCAGATATGATACTAAATACAGTTTGGTGTTTACTCACTGGTCTCCTCTTTAGGGCTGCCAAGTAAGAAATTTAGTCCATCCTTATGATGGATTCATGTGTAGAGGTCTTGGGCATCAAATGTTACTAACAAAATGTTGATAAAATTGTTTCTAGTGGCATTGACCCCTTCCAAAATGTCCAGATAATGCCTGGAATCCTTAATATAGGATCTAATGGTTGGTACTAAGGTATTTATGAAGTAGTATTGATAAGAAGACAGCTGTTCAAGGACAGAGTTGACTCTAGACACTATGGGCCAGATATTCAAAACTTTGCGCCGGGCAAAAACCGTTTGCGCAGGTTTAGCGCGGGATTAGCGCGGGTCTGCTATATTCAAAAGGCCAAATAGTGCGGGCAAACTGCATTAGCGCTGGGCAAAATTATAATGTATGCAAGGGGCAAACTGACATGAATACAGGCGCAATGGTATATTCAGCGACTAGCGCCGCGCTAAGTGGTTTTGCGCGACTTAGCGTGACACTTAGCGCGGTGTACATTACCGCCCAGAAAAAGCTTGTCTTAACCCTGGGCAACCAGCTTTGCACGACACTATGGCTTTGCGTGGTGTTTGCGCGGGTTTAGCACGAGTTTTGCGCGACCCTAACAAAGAAATATGACACATAGATAAAGCCAAACATAGAGGAAGCATGCTGCTAACTGATGGCATCACAATGATGCCATCATCTGCCACCAGTCCCAGCCATGCCAGGCAGTAAGTGGTGACCCTGCTGCCAATGGACAGCATGGCAGTGTGGCCATACAGCACACACTGGCGGACCACACATCTGTGGACACCAACAGATACCAGCACACACATGCAGCACTGTGGGCATGGAGGATGTTGAGGGGAGTATGTATGGATGGCGAGGCTGTGCCACAGACCAGATGTGGCCACAAGGCTGGGACACATCATGCAGTGCACATGGGCCAGTATTGGGAATACCCCAACACCAGTGTGCCTTTCGGATAATATATGCCCCCCCCCGGCCACATACCGCACAGCTGTACAACTGCCACAGCACACAAAGCCAGAAATGTACATGTCACTGTGAGCATCCCATGCCACAGGTACAGCATCTGTGGGTCACACAACAGCGTAACAGTAATGTCCACTGTCAGCGGGATGAAGATAGGGAGGCATACCAAACTGCCCTAAGGGAAGCAGGTAAGGCAGTAAGGCAGGCAAAGTGCCAAACTGACGAAACACTTGCACGAACAGTAAAAGAAGGTGACAAGACTTTCTATAGATACATTAGTGAAAGGAGAAAGTCCAGAGGGGGTATTGCTAAGCTTAATGGAGAAAAAGGGAGCATGTGAGGAGGAGGACCCTGTAAAGGCATCTATCCTAAATAGATACTTTTGCTCAGTATTTACTGAAGAGAAGGTAGGGCAGGGCCCACAGCTCAGCATCATGGACACAGGGGAGGGAGGTGAGCACTACTCCTCTACAAAAGAAAGGGTCCTACAAAGAGCTTGCTAAGGTCAGGTGGATAAGGCAATGGGACCTGATGGCATACATCCCAGGGTACTTAGGAGCTAAGGAGGAACTAGCAGAGCCATTAGCAGAATTGTTTAGTGAGTCTCTGAGCACAGGAGAGGTCCCAGAAGACTGGAGAGGGCTCATGTGATCCCGCTCCACAAGAGTGGTAGCAGGGAGGAGGCGGGGAACTACAGACCGGTCAGTCTTAACCTCAGTAGTGGGCAAGATTATGGAGGCACTCCTTAAGGACAGGATAGTACAACACCTGGAATCCATAGGTGCACAGGATCCAAGACAGCATGGGTTTACAAAGGAAGGTCCTGTCAAACTAATCTCATCGATTTCTTTGACTGGGTAACCAGAGTGGTGGACCAAGGGGGAGCAGTTGATGTGCCTACCTTGACTTCAGCAAAGCTTTTGACACTGTTCCACATAGAAGATTGATAAATAAGCTATGTAGGCTCAGGGTGGGTCAGAAGTTGGTCAACTGGGTGGCAAACTGGTTGACTGGCAGAAAACAGAGAGTGGTGGTAAATGGTATACAGTCAGAAGAGATGCAAGTCACAAGTGGGGTACCTCAGGGATCAGTCCTGGGGCCAGTCCTATTCAACATCTTCATTAGTGACCTCGCAGATGGACTAGAGGGTAAGGCTTGTCTGTTTGCAGATGACACCAAGATCTACAACAGAGTAGATGATCCAGATGGGGTGGGCAGAATGAGAAGAGATCTGGATAAACTAGCAGAATGGTCAGAAGAGTGGCAACTGGGATTTAATGCAAAGAAGTGCAAAATCATGCACATAGGGAAGAGAAACCCTGAAGCCACTTATAGGCTGGGAGGGGAGTTGCTAGCAGTCACAAAGGAAGAGACTTGGGCATCATCATCACTGATGACCTAAAATCATCCAAGCAGACCTCTAAAGCAGTAGGTAAGGCTAGGGGGTGTTAGGGTGTATTAGTAGGGTATCACAAGTCGTAAGAGGGAGGTAATAATCCTCTGTACAAGACATTAGTTAGGCCCCATCTGGAGTACTGCGTGCAGTATTGGAGGCCACACCTTCACAAGGACATTAACCAAATTGAGGCAGTCCAGAGAAGGGCAACTAAAATGGTGCAGGGACTGCATCAGAAGACATATGAGGACAGATTAATGGAGCTCAATATGTATACCCTTGAGCAAAGGAGGAGAGAGTGATATGATCGAGGCATTCAAACACCTTAAGGGCATAAACAAGGTGAAAGAGTCTACCATGTTTAAATATAAGAAAAATAGCAGGACAAAGAGGACACAGCATGAGATTAGAGGAAGGCCGATTAAGGGGAATGTGAGAAATTCTTTTTCACAGAAAGGGTGGTAGATGCATGGAATGGCTTACCACAAGAAGTGGTGGCTATGAATACAGTGCAGGGCTTCAAACAGGCATGGGATAGGCATAAGGGAGCAATACAAATGACTATGAATAGATAGGTCACTGACAGAGCAAAGGCCAATGGCACATTTATAAGGTAGAAAAAGAAATGGGCAGACAGGATGGGCCTTGCGGTCCTTATCTGCCGTCAACTTCTATGTTTCTATGTTTCAGTAAACACCTGTAGGTTGGGCCTCTCACTGTGTATAGTGCAGTCATCATCACTGCCCTACACACCAGAGGCAATGCTGTGTCCACACACTACTGGCCCCCTTGCTACTGTAGTTTCTGCTGTGCACTGTAGCATGACCTACAATGTGACAGTTGCATGCAGCATCACCACCATCTGTGCCTATGCTGTGTTGTCCCAGTACAGCTGCAGGCAGCAGTGCATGTGGAAGTAGTGTTCAAAACTGTATAATATTCCCCAAGCTGTTTGCTCAGCGCTAACACGTTTGCGCGGGTTTAGTGCAGAGCTAAACAGTTAGCCCAGTGCAAACTGCATGCAAATCAGGTCATAATGAGATGCTAATCTGGATGTTTGCCCACAGACTACCTAAGTAGGCTCATTTGCATGTCACTTTTGAATATTGCAAAGTTTAGCTCTGGGCAAACGTGTTTGCTCCGGGCTAATGGTTTAGCCCTGTGCTAAACCAGCAACGGTCGTTAGTGCTGCGCTAACAGTTCAGGGAATATTTTACAGTTTTGCACACTGTACTTTCACATACACTGCTGCCTGCAGCTGTACTGGGTCCACGCATTTGCTGGCACACACATTGGCCACATAGGTCATCTCTACCTACCTTCACATCGCTGTGCCCTGTGTTGCTGTTGTGGTTTTCACTTCCTGGTTGCCATATTCAGAGCTGTCTTATTCCAGGGCTAAGTTTGCCCTGCACTCCCAGCCCAGCTTGCCCGGCCTCATTCCCATGCTATATTCAGAAGCTGTTTGCGCTGGGCTATTCCTTTTGAATATAGCTTGCTCTGTGCTCTGGGCTAAGTTTGCCAGCCGGGCAGTGCAAATTTGGCCCCGGGGCAAAGTTTTGAATATCTGGCCCCATGGGTCTACAAGGTGGGTTAATGAAAGTTTTTGTATCTTGGGGATACAATAGACAGCAGGTGTCCTAGGGTGTGATCTTTCAAGTATTTCTAACTCCATGAAATGTTGCTTAATTTCTGCCTGCACCTCTTGGAGTGGGTCACCCCCCACCTCCCTCCCAGGATTTCAAAAAGACAAAGAGGGAGATGTGGGGGAGAAAGAAAAGCCCCCCGACAAACACAATATGAGAAAATCTAACTGAACAGGGACCTTGTAGGCTTACATAGCCATGTGCATCATGGTGGTATGCCATGATGTTACGTCAAATGGATGGTGTTATGCTACATTGGTAGGAGAGCTATAACCATGGTCCGATAATCTCCACTATCACCAAGTCCTTTAACACTGCTTATAATTACATAGCTTAAAGCAGCAGTGTATTTAATGGTGAATAGTTTGACCTATACTTTTTTTTATTTTATTTAAGATTACCCCTTAACTACTGTCTTGCATGACTCATTTTGTCCACTTTTTGGTCTGGTTTAGCACTTTTTTGTACATTTTATATACCACTTTGTTCTTTAGCATGCTTATTCATTATCATTACTTGCAGTGGGGGAAGAGTCTCCAGATAATGACCTGATGGATGAAGTGCTGGTGGCTTTAGGAATTGTATGGGTATTCTACTTTCTTAGTCTTTGTACTTGCCATTTAGTAAAATATACTGTGCAGTAGCATCTGACTACAGCCTGTTGATTTGTCAGTTTGTACTGTACTGAACTCCTCCATGAGTGTCTCAGCTTTCCTGCTTTGGGGTGTCAGCTTCAGGCTGCCGAAGTTTGCTGATGACACTAACTTGAGTGGAAAAGTAAACACAGCATAGGCAGTAGATGCATTACTGGGTAACCTACACATATGTGGGGTGTCGCTTGAGAAAACGTGGCATTGATTCAGTGAAGGGAAGTTCATTGTACTACTCCAGGGGCAATGAATCTGGTTCCCTAACATAGTGCTGCAACAGTGAATAGCATTCCTGAGTAGAAGGATCTGAGGTAAGTGGACAGTAACTAAAAGTAAGACAGCCATTGTGCTGCTGCAGTCAATGGAGCAAACGCAACATTTGTTAGGTTGCATTAGGAAGGATGCATGCTTGTGAAAGGTTACCAAATGAAACAAGTGCAAGAGACAAATACAGTTTTGTGAAAATGTCAAGGAGGCAGTGAGGACCAAAAGGAAAGCTTTCATCTTGAGATGTTGTGAAGTTTTACTTCACCACTGAAGTTCCAGAACAGTTGCAAACATTGCCTTTGTGAAGTAATCACTTCACCAGAGTAACATTTTTCACCAAGTTTTCCCTGGGAAATAATAATTTTTCAGGAGAAGTTAAGGCAAAGTTAAGGTGAAGTTGCAACTTCACCAGTGATTTTGCATAACTTCTCCTGAAAAGATGCCACTTCACCTGCCAAAAACTTTCAAAGTTAGCACTGCACACTTGGTGAATTTGGTAAACTTTGCAAACTATTTTTCAGAGTGAAATTTGCCAGCTTTGCACGTCTCAACTTTAATTAGGTACAAGGAGAAACAGGGGGATGAAGAATGAATGGAGTACCAAGTAAGAACTAAAGAAGCCAAGAGGGCAGTCAGGGATGAAAAAGCAAACACTGAGCTCCATATTGTGTGTGTGTTGGGGGGGGGGAGGGCAGGAAAACCTTTTTTTAGGTGTAAAAGTGAAGAAATAAATATGGGAGGGGGAATTGATAGGCTAACAGAAGGAGTCAGGGTAACAGAAAAAGGTAAGCAGAAAGCAGTTGTTCTGAACAACTACTTCAGCTCAGTATTAACTATGGAGGACAGTGAGCCTTTGACAGAAGCATAAACTCTGCTGACAGGAGCTACAAGAAGTGAGGCAGCGACACATATTCAGTGAGTGCTTGAGATGGCAGCTCAACAGAACAGCTCTCATAACCCACTGCACTATTCATTTAAAATCTGTGTTACCATGATCATTGTACAGTGTGGTTTGGCATATGGATTGGGCAGGACAAGAACCACACTAGGATGAGAGTCCTGGACTTCAGGAAGGTAGAAATTTAAAGAAAAGGGAGATAGCCTCAGTACATTCCTTGAAGTGTGAGATTACTGGGTGGAGTGGAGGAACAATGAGAGAATAACTAAGGCAATGGCAAGCTGTTTGAGGAAAGTAAGCAAGGGTAGGGGAAGGAACAGGCCACTATGGTTCTCAAAGGAGGTGGCTAAGATGGTAAGGGACAAAAGAAAAACAGCTTTTAGGAATTACAAGAACCAAGCAGAGGGGAACAGGCAGGTATAACTAAATAGAAACATATAAACATAGAATTTTATGGCAGATAAGGACCTCTTGGCCCACCTAGTCTGCCCATTTCCTTACCTAACAGATAAGCTGCAGATCCTAGTTAACCAACAGCCTACTTCCTCCTACCCCCACTGGAATTGCCTTATGTTTGTCCTATGCATTCTTGAATTTCCCCACTGTTTTTGACTCTATGACCTCCTCAGGAAGGATGTTTCATGCATCCACAACCCTCTCTGTGAAGAAATACTTCCTCACATTATGTCTGAGCCATCTCCCCCATCTTCAAATTGTGCCCCCTTGTTCGTGCACATCTCTTTTTCTGAAAGATGCTACCCTCTTGGACTTTGTTGATTCCCTTGAGGTATTTGAAAGTTTCTATCATGTCCCCCCCTCACTCCTTTCCTCGAGGCTATGCATCTTAAGTTCCTTTAGTCTTTCTTCATATGTCTTCTGGTGCAGACTCTGCACCATATTGGTTGCCCTCCTCTGGACAGCCTCCACTCTGTCCATGTCTTTGTGAAGATGGGTCTCCAGAACTGTACACAGTACTCCAGATGTGGTCTTACCAACTGTCTGTACAGAGGGCCAACAACTTCCTGTTTTCTACTGGTGATGCCTCTCCCTATACATCCCAGTATCCCCCCAGCCCTCGTTACTGCCTTCTCACATTGCTGGCCCACATTAAGGTCATCTGATATGACTACCCCAGGTACCTTTCCATTTTTGTTGTTGTCAGTATCTCACCCCCCATTACTCTCGGTATTACTCGGTTTTATTAAAGTGGAAGAAGGTACTAGGCCGATCGAGACCACTTTCCCACAAATGTGGGGGGAATAGTTTTCTTATTCCCTTATTATTAGTTTTTAACTGCCCAGAATTAGTCTATCGAGTTGAACCTTAAAAGTATCTCGAGATGTTTCATCAACTATATACTGTGGCAGAGAGTTCCTCAAAGCTGCAGTTCTTCCCCTGGATTTTTGTTTCCCAGGTGCATTACTTTGCACTTCCTTGCGTTGAATCTAAGCTGCCATACATTTGGCCATTTCTCCAACCTTGCCAAGCCCCTTTTCATCCTTTCCACCCACCTTGCATATCAATCCTGTTGCAGATCTTTGTGTCATCTCCAAAGAGACATACTCTTACTTCCAGTCCCTCTGCAATGTCACTTATAAAGATATTAAAAAGGGCCCCACTAGTTGCCCCCCTTTCTTCACTGTGGACTCCATTTCTATTACCCTCTGTGTCCTGTTGTCTAGCCAGTGTTTAACCCAGGCTACCACCATGGGACCCACTCCAAGGCTGACTAACTTGTTTATTAATCTTTTGTGTGGGACTGTGTCAAATGCCTTGCTAAAGTCTAGGTAGGTCATGTTCACAGCCCCTCCCTGGTCTACTACTCTGGTCACCCAGTCAAAGATATCAATTAGATTTGTCTGACATGACCTTCCTGCTGTGAATCCATGCTGCCTTGGATCCTGTGCCCCACTGGCCTCTAGGTACTCAACAATTCTTTCCTTCAGAAGTGATTCCATCATTTTCCCTACCAAACTGACAGGTCTGTAGTTTCCTGCCTCTCTCTTGCTCCCACTTTTGTGAAGGGGAATCACATCCACCCTCCACCAGTCTTCAGTTACCACATCATCCTCCCATGATTTATTGAAAAGGGTAGTCAGTGGTGTTACTAGTTCTTCCCTTAGTTCTTTTACAATTCTGGGGTGAATCCCTTCAGGCCCCATTGCTTTAATCACCTTCAGTTTTAAGAGTTCTTTCAGAACCCTTTCTTCTGTGAAAGGACTAATATCAACCCCCCTGTCAAGAGTGCTTCTGTTGACTGGATTATGTGTCTCCCTCTGCTTTTCCATTGTAAATACTGAGCATAATATGTGAATAAACAAAAGGAGGTAGGAAGGAGAGAGGATAAGGCCAGTTTAAGGCAAAAACTGAGGAGAAGATTGCTAAGGAAGTCAAAAAAGGGATACAACTTTCTTCAGGTGCATGAGTCAAAAGAGACAAGAAAGGAGTGGTGTAATGAGGATCAGGAGAATGGTGGGTGACTGTGCAGAAGAAGAAGATCAAGAAAAAATTTACATTTTAAATGATTACTTTTGCTTGCTCTTCACAGTGGAGGGGGAGGTGACAGACCAACATGTATCAGCAGCCTCTGGGAAATGGGAAGTAGACATTAGTCAATTTTTGGTGGAGAGAGAGTCTGAAGGGGGTTGTAAGAACTAAAGGAAAACAAGGCAATAAGACCCAGATTTGATTCACCCAATGGTACTAAAAGAACTGAGCATGGTGCTAGCCACCCCTCTGGCAACCTATTCAGCACTTCATTGGAGACTTGGATGTTTCTGCAGGACTGGAGGAGGACCAATGTGGTCGCTGGGCACAAGAGCTGCAGCAAGCAGGAGGCTAGCAATTACAGACCAATAACAGGCCAGTCAGTCTCACATCAGTGGTTGGGAAATTAATGGAGATCCTGCTGAAGAAGAGGCTGTGTGAGTACCTGGAAGCAAATGGGCTGCAGGACCATTGGCAGCATGGTTTCATAGGGAAGAGATCATGTCAAAGAAACCTCATAGATTTCGTTGACTGGGTGACTAGGGAGGTGGCTTGGTGAAGACAGTGTTTTTGGCCATTCTTGACTTCAGTAAGGCCTCTGACACTGTGCTACATATGAGGTTAATTAGAAAACGTAGCAACCTGGGGGTTGGAGAGAAGGTGGTAAGCTGGGTATCAAATTGGCTGAAGAATAGAAGGCAGAGAGTAGTGGTAATCAGCAGTCACTCAGTGGGTGGAAGAGACCAGTGGAGTGCCTCAGGGGTTGGTACTGGGTGCTGTCCTCTTCAATTTCTTCATAAATTACATTGCTGAAGTATGGAGGGGAAGGTGTGTATCTTTGCAGATGACACAAAAATCTGCAACTGGCTAGATGCCCAGGAAGGAATGGAGAGAATGCAAAGGGATCTGAAAAAACTAGAGGAGTGGTCTAGCATGTGACAGCTGGGTTTCAATGTCAAAAAATGCAAAGCTATGCTGCTGGGGTGGGAACAACTGGAGGGCTGTGTATATGATGTGGTGGAGGCACTTACAGTCACCAAGCAAGAGAGAGAGAAAGAGAGAGAGAGACCTTATTTCATTTTATTTTATTTAGTTTTGTTGATCATGTAAGTGCACTAGACCAATTCTGCCTATTTTCAGGCACGACCCGAGGAAGGGGGATACAGATGAATGCCAACAGACCTTGAACCAGATTAAGCTGTTGGTTATATTTTTAGTGAATGGGGGGGGGGGGATCTGAACAGGGCACCGATGAAATTCTCCTACTCTTTTCGAAAAGTGCCATGGTATCTTTAACATCCTCATGAACTATCACCAGAACAGGCAGATGGGACCTTGGTTTAGAAAGAAAAAGAAAGGATAGTGGATGCCTGAAACAGCCTTCCAGAACAGGTGGTAGGGGCCAAGACAGTGGGCAGCTTCAAGAATATGTGGGATATTATAATAAGGAGAGGAAAGTGAGGAAGGAGGGACACCTGACAACAAATAGGGTCCAGGGTATAGAAATAGACAGGGAAAAATAGGGTAGACTAGATGGGCCTAACAATCCTTTCCTGCTGACAATTGCTATGTTTCTATGTTTACTACTCTGGCATTTACTTTTTTTTTTAACATGTAACTATTTACATCTGCTGTGGTGTCTAACTGGCAGGGACATCCAACTGCTGGCTCTGCCTGCTGGGAGAGCAGCAGGATCACCCACATGATGGGGGTACCGGTGCGTCCATCACCGACCTGCTGGAGGGCTCCCCTTACCCTACCACATCAGGCCAGCCCCGGACCCCTTCCCAGTGCAATTCCATGACAGTCTTCCCAGCACCACAGGTCCGGCCATCTGGCTGCTTGGTCATGCCCAGCCACTTTTTTCTCAAGGTTTTCTCCCTATTGGGAATGCAGACATGCAGTGATGTCCACGCACATACATGTAGATGTCCACCGTGCTCCTACCCCCAGATACGCCATCATGTGCAGTGCCTCCAGGCATCCCCATGGGCCAGCACAACATGGTGTAGTTTCCTCAGCCCAGCCCAGGATTAGGAGAGCTGTCTCCCGATGCTCAATCCTAGTCCTCCCCTGCCGACCCCCAATGATCCGAGCTCATTCCCGAACCCGGGTCACCAGCATTGCATGAGGTGTGGTGTCCAGCGCCTCAACCCTCAGTGCCACCGGGCCGGTGGCACTTTACTTCTAAAAAAAAGTTTGTCATCTTCCTGAACAAATAACTTTATTTTGTACTTCATATTTTGAGGCCATCTAGCTGCAATCAGTTTTATACAGCTTACAGTTATCAGTTTACAGATATCAACTGCTACAAGCTCTTATCTTGCAATTTCTGATTTGAGTTAGTCATGCTTAGCACTGTACTCAAGCAATAACCCCCCCATTCCCTGTGAAATAATATGTACAATATTCTACCTATGTAACACAAGCATGCTCCACTTCATATGCTAAATTGCCAGTATGTCAGTAACAGGTGACTTTAACAGGCTGTGCAAAAATTAAAAACTGCAGAATTTGTCTCTTTGTATACAGTTATTAACCGCTTCTGTGTTTCCCTTGTTTGTCCATGAAAAAAGGACAACCAGATAGTGGAATATTTCTTAACTTACCTGTGGGTTATGTGTTGCTCTCCATAGCCTTTCTGCATATTAGTATACCATTTTTTTAGTCTGCTGCCTTCTTTTTTTTAACTTAGTCAACATTATTGAAAGAGTTTTATCAACAATTCAGAGACAAAAACTATGTACAGAAAAAATAAATAAAGCCACAATAAAGAACAATGAAGAACAAACAAAAATAAAAACGGAGGAATATCAATTACATATTTTCCACTCCCACAGAGTGATAAATGCAACCTTGAACTAAAAAGCTATTCCCAGTTATGTCCCAGTATCCTAACAACTATGATTTTCACTATATATATATATATATAAAACAAAAAGGGTTTTGTCTAAGGTGAATATAGTCAACTTTTTTTTTTGCAGTTAATCTTTTTATTATGAGATTTCTGATTATTATAGATACAAAATCATTAGTCCAAATGGCTGACAAAGTGGTATACAACCATACCACTAAATACAAACAGCTGAAGCTCCAGGCAAACATGCCACAACGTGTATATCTGCATGTGACACACCTAAATTATTAAAATAGCAACTGCAGGGTGACTTTAATCCTGGTTGACCCTGCTATAGAACTACTAGGAGACATCTAAGGAGAAAGTACATACTCACTTTAAAAGGGCCGCAACAAGTGTGACTGAGCTTCTTCACAAAAGGTATAGAAACTGGTATTGGGGGGAGCCTTTGTGAACATTCAGCAGTGGCGCACTCATGATAGCTATGTAGAGACAAGCATTAACAGTTTTTAACAATCAATCAACCATTACTACTAGGAGAGTCAAGGAGGTCTCAGTTTGTCCTTCGAATGTCTGTGGGGTAAGGCATGACTAATGGAATCAATGTAGGTCAAATAAGGGTCCCAATGTTCATCAAACTTGTTTAAACACTGGTTTCTAAAGCATGATATCCTGGTCATGGTGGCCATCCTTTCCAAGGCACTAAGCCATTATGCAATATGTCGGACCTCTAGGGTTCTCCAATAGCGTATAATAAGTCATTTACATTCTACCGAGGCCTGTATGAGCCACAGTGTAGAAGCTTTGGGAAGGGTCAATGGCTCGGGCATAAGGCCCAATAGCCATAGACCAGAGTCTGCTGGTAGGAGCATCATTAAGAAGAGGGAGCAATGTTGTATTACTACCTTCCAATAGGGCTTCAGGGGAGTACATGCCCACAGGATGTGAAGCAAATTAGCCTCTGGAGCCTCACACCTCCAGCAGCAATCAGTGGGAAGAAGACCCATCTTTTTTAGTTGGGATGAGGTGTGATACCAAAGGTGCATTATTTTGTTCTGTAAAAAGAGGCTTTGGGGAATGCAGCAGGCCTGGTGAGTTCTCAGCCAGCACTGTCGCCATTGTAGATCCATAATAGAGGTCTCTAATGCAGTGGCCCACTTGACCTTAGCTGGCAAGGAGGGGTTAGGAGCTCCATCTCTTAGAAACCTCTGTATGAGATCAGCCCTGCCTTTGGGATGTTTAATCCATTCTTTAATAGGAAGAGGAGACAGTCTAGCAGTTTTACATTTTTTACAAGTGACACAGGTGCATCTTTTCTTAACCCAAGACTGGTAAAGTCTTCTCATCTGAAGGTATTTCCAAAAGTTACTATAGAGTAGGCCATACCTGGTCTGCAAACCTTGAAATGAGTCCAATTCGGAGTGTCCTGGTATTCTCAGATCACCAATGTAAAGTATCCCTTTAGAGGCACAATCCACCCAGTTCAAGGGAGAGTCATTAATACAGAGGCTGGGGTAGCACCACAGTGGGGTATATATCCCCAGGGTGAGACAACAAGAGGATTTAAGCCCCAGCTTTTGCCAGGCCAGATGAGCTTGTTGGATGGAAAGCCAGCCCTTGTGAGGTTTTGGGAGGGGATGTGGCATAAGAGCGGAAACCGAGGGGCCCTTCAAAATGTCTTTTTCAATTTGGGACCAAGCTGGACGATGGTGGGGGGGGTGAGGAACTCTCCTCCTTTAATGTCCTGGCTACCTTAAATGCCATGGAGTATTGAGAGAAGTCAGGTAAGTTCCATCCACCTCTCAGGTTTTGAGCTCTCACTTTAGCTGTTCTATATCTAGGCCTATTTGACCCCCATAGAAAGAAGCCTAGCAGAGTAATCAGCTTTTGGTTCCATATTTTGGGTAGAAGAAAGGGGATGTGAGATAGTAAATGGTATACTCTAGGGGCAAGTAGTATTTTGATCATGGCAATCTTGCGCGCCAAGGAGAGGTGAAGTGTGCCCACCTGTTTATGGTAGTTTGAAGTTTGCCAACTAGGGGTTTTAAATTTATGTCCATTGGGGTTGAAAGTATGGAAGTAAGTCGAATGCCCAGGTACTTTATTTCTGATTTCGCCCAAGCTAAACCCCTGGTTCGCCCAAGCTAAACCACTGGTTCCCACCCCGACAGATGAGGTGAGAGCATTAAGGGGAAGGATCTCAGATTTTGCCACATTGATGTTCAAGCCTGAGAGTTCTCCGAATGTTTGTAGTTTAGACAGGATGTGTGGAAGGCTGTGTGGTAAATCTCGGGTCAGGATCAGATAATCATCGGCATACAACTTAGTGATATAACATTTGTCTTTGACCTGCCCTGATATGGTCTGAGCTGATTCTGCCCTTTACAAACCCCACCTGTGAGGGGTGGATAATCTTTGGTAGAAATTCTTCCAAACTAGTAGCCAGAACCTTAGCCAGGATTTTGGCATTGGCATTAATTAATGAAATGGGCCTATAGCTGGCGGGAAGATTCTTACCCTCTTTTGATAGTACGGTAATTATGGCCTCAGATAGAGTAGGAGGGAGCTGCCCACTAGAATGGGCCTCATTCAACATCTTTGCCAGGGGGGCTGTAATCAAGGGTTGAATCAGTTTGTAAAAATCCACCAAAAACCCATCCTCCCAGGGGCTTTATGAGGGGCCATCTTAATAATGGCTCTGCGAATTTCATCCTCCTAGATGGGTTGGTCTAATGTGTCATTCTGTGAGTCATAAAGTTTAGTGAGGGTAAGAACTCTGTAAATTGAGTATAAGATTTTCCGTGCCAAGACCCATGGGAGGAGGAAAGTGTTTTATAGACCTCAGACATAACATTATTAATTGAAGAGGGGTGCAGTGAAAGCTTCCCTGACCTAGCCCTTAGGCTGATGATAGTTCTGTCAGCTTGTCTTTGCTTTAGTCTGTAGGCCAACAGCTTGCTAACCTTCTTTGCCTCAACTTGATAGTGATGCTGAGATCTATGAATATAGAGTTCAGCCTTCCTGCTTACCAGCGTGTTAATTTTTAACTGGATGGCAGCTAAGGCGGCTATAACCGATGGTGACTGGAGTATTGAGGGCTTCACTTTGTATTTAGCCTCCATATTTTTTAAAGTGGTCTCTAGTTGACTAAGTTCCTGGTCCCTCAACTTCTGTCTATGTGAGGAAGAACTAATGATTCTTCCCCTAATGGTGGCCTTGTAGGCCTCCCATATGCTGGCAGCCGAGGTAGAGGAAGGGGGATTAAGTTGGAAAAATTATTCTGTAGCCATTCGAAGCCACAAGATGAAGTCTTTATCAGACAAGAGGAGGGGATCCAACCTCCATAATAGTGATTTAGAGGTTCACAGAACAGGAATGAAGGTAAGAGAGACAGGAGCATGGTCTGAAAGATAGATTTAGGAGATCACTACCCCAGAGGTGGCCGAGGACAGGTTAGGAGAAGTGAGCCAAAAATCTAATCTACTTGCCATTTGTCGTGGTGCAGAGAAAAAGGTAAAATTTTTAACTGAAGGGTTCAAGACCCTCCACACATCAGATAACTGGTGTAGAGAGATGAGATCCTGGAGTGCCTGCAGTGCTCTGCTGTGGGGCTCTTGTCTGGCATTGGACCTATCCAGGAGGCTATCTAATACCAAATTGAAATCACCTCCCATGAGCATGTCCGGATTATCATACGATATATCCATGAGTTTTTGAGAAAGAGAATGAAAAATTTCTGGGGAGTCCTCATTTGGACAATAAATATTTGCCAGGATCAGAGGGCTGGAGGGAGTTGTTGCCTTCATAATGATCCACCTATCATCTCCCCTTCTATGAACTTCTTTAGATTGCCATTGCAGCGATTTGGGCAGCAGAATGGAAACACCACGTTTAGCTGATTTGGCCATGCAATGAGCTTCAGTGCCCACCCAATCCCTCACTAGCTTTGTAGCTTCTTTGGAGCTTAATTTAGTCTCCTGTAAAAAGGTGACTTGGGTGCCCAACTTCTTCAACCGAGACAGTACTGTTTTTCTCTTTATGGGAGAGTTCAAACCTCTAACATTCCAAGTAGTGGCTGTAATATCCAAAATCTTAGCCATTGTTAGGTTGTTTCCATTCTGTGTACCAACATCTATAAACAACATATATACTCCGATACCTAAACAAGGGTCCCCACCCTAAACTGAGTGGTACAGTAGCCCTAAGCAGGGCCATGAAGTGCCATCCATATGTCCTAGTGGACTCTGAAATTATTTTTGTAACTGTTGGTTTACCTGGTAGGGCAGCAAAGCTTAAAGGAAATCTGTATAACACCCTGGTGTGTTCCAGATGCATCCAAAGTGCAATCACAAGCCAGGGGGTTAGGTTAGATAAGTTAGACAGTGAGATCTCAGTTGAAAGGCAGATCATTGGATTGTGTATATAGTTGGGTCTGTAAGTAAGCTGAGATGCCTCACCGAGGGTAATGAAGGAGGTGTAGTCTATTTTTAACCAGGGAAGAGAAAAATAGTCCAGCAACTCCCAACAGCGCAAGACTATCCCTTGGGGTGGGGGGTAGAGTGCAGATAAAGGATGGGATCCAGGCCCCACACCATGGTCATCACTATACATGCATCTATAACCATCAAAAGCATTATAGAGGGGGTGCCGGCTCTCCTTATCATGGAATAACTACATCCGTACACAAACTAGACTAGCTTATACCAATGATCATAGAGGAGAAGGGAAGGCCAGGCTGCAGTTAGTTCTAAGGCAATGTTGCACACTGCATTTAAATTTGTAAAAACCCTGATACCGCTACCAGATTGGTATGTATAGCTCACCTGTATTTTCATATTGTCCCTCTCTCTAACACCATGGTGCAACCCCTGCTATACCATAGCCTCTAGGATGAGTCTGGAAACATATGATGCACTGCCTAAATTCGGAAGTGAGGGGCACAGCAACTATGGTCCTAATATCATTTGATATGTAGTGGCAGCTTAAAACAAAAATTACTACTCATTAAACCTTATGAAACCTTAATAAACATTCTTAGACCCCAGCCTAGTAAACACTTAACATATCCCATAAGGTAAGAATCTGCATACCACCGACAGTCCTGGTGCTTCTTTCTCTACCACCTATGGGAGCCACCCCCTGGATGTCAGACCACCTTACTTGTACAAGGCAGCAGCCCTAATCTTCAGAGTGGCCATGGGGACTAGAATCCCATCAGGGTAAAAGAATAGCATATCAGGAGCTCCTAGAACAGGTCTGGGTAGAGATAACCAACTGTAGCAAGTGCCTATTGCTGCTAAACTTACTTATTTCCCTTACATCTTCAGCGTCCCCTCAATGGAGGGGACTGACTAATAGGAAAAACCTCAACAGTAAACAATATTGTAGCCGGTCAGCCCGGTTAACGTACCAGCACATTCTCACAAGGATCCTGACTTACCTTTAAGTATAAGGGAGAGCGAGCGGTGCAGCTAAGGAAGGTAGGGGAAAATGGACAGATTCAACCCCGGGGTAAGGTTACAAAAGACCTGGTGCACACCCACCCAAGCATTCACTAGGTCTCATAATTGGAGAGGGGGCACTGCACTGAGTATAAGCTAGGGAGGCCCCAGATTTTCAGCCACACCACTTACCTCAGCAAGGTCATGTAAAAATGAACTTTCTTCCCTGGGTCCTTCACCCATCCTGTGTCTTCTCCAAGAGGATCATGGCAATTCTATCTGCCCAAGGGCTCTGGGGTTCAGCTGTCCAGTCTGTCTCAATGGGAGCCCAGTTAGCCAAATCATCTGCTTTATTTAGAGGGAGTGCATCCTCATGACTTGCACTTCTTTCAGGCAAATCCAGGGCTGCCGGAACCAAATCTCTGATTCTTATCAATTTGACAATTTCACGGGCATCGAATAAGTGGATGAGCCATTGCTCCCTGAAACCTGATGGGCACACTGACAGCTCCTTGAACAGTTTCCCTTTGGTTTCTCTGTGGAAGTCGGAAGGGACTTCCCAGGCTTGCCACATGTTTTCTTCCATTGCCTGCCCCTGTGTTGTGTCTGCCATTTGATTCCCATGGTTGGCGCTGGGGAAGACGAAGGATCGTGGCCAGGAGAACATTCTGGTGGGGCTGAGGTATCCATGAGTGGCATGGCTTCACCACGAGGTATAGGGGTTGGATTTTGCTGCAGCCTGGACTCACCTCCAATATCATCCAAGAAGAGTTCCACCTCAGCCGGAGAGTCAAAGGTAAGCTGCTCTCCTTTGTACAACACTCTTAGCTGCAAGGGATATCTTAGAGAAGTAGGCAGGTTTAGCTTGTAGAGGGCCTGCTTAACCGGATCATAGGCTCTGTGTCTCTGTGACAGATCGTATGAATAGTCCTGGAATATTTGAATGGAAGCCCCATCCCATCGCAGCATTCTGAGGTCCCGTGCTGCATTCAGAAACATTTCTTTAACTGGGTACCTGGAAAATGTACATAGGATTTGGCGAGGTCGGTCTCCTGGCTGAGATTTTGGGGCTAGTGACCTGTGGGCCCTTTCCAGTTCCAATGGAGAGAGGTTGTTCAGTTTGAGCATGGTTGGGAGAGATGTTTTCAAAATGGAAATCATATCTGGGCCCTCAGCCCCCTCTGGTAGTACCACAATCTGAATATTTCTTCTTCTCCCTCGATTTTCAAGGTCATTAACCTTGGCCAGTAGGTACTGTATTTGACTATGATGATGATCCCTAACTTGGAGGAATTGATCATGTAGAATTTGATCTTGTCTTTTAACTTGGAGTTCAGTATCCCCCACTCTGGAAGTTAATTTTTCCATATCCTTTTTGGTGTTAGAGATGGTGGAAATAAGTGCAGCTGTATCAATTAATACTTTGTTTAGCATGGAGGTAATATTACCCAGTTGTTGGTCCACTACCTGAGTAAGGGGGATCTGTGGTTTGTTGGAGCGGGCCATCATCTCCTGTTTTCAAGGCTGCTTCCCAACTGGAGCCTCGTGGTCTGCAAATGTCCTACAGGCCTAAGGATGCAATGAGGTAAAATCTTCAGCATCCAATAAAGTAACAATCCCTTGTCCGATTTATTCACTTTAGGTATATTTGGCTTCAGCTCGATGTACAGAATGCAAATCTGGAGAAATATCCTAGGGATAGAGGTGCTGAGAATTCGAATGTAACAGGATGGATGAGATTGGAACTGCAGCAAATTAACTACACAGCTTCCATCTTGGCTGTTTGGCTCTGACCCTGTGAATAAAGTAATCTTGACCTCTAATTGTGTAGGAAAAAAAGCAAGTAAAAAATTATACTATTGGGGGTAAAACAGTATGAATCGTAGAACCAACATTCACAAAATATTAGGAGATCATTAAGATGGTATGTAATTTCTCCCATTTGTTTTTAAAGTGGAAGGAGTGTGACATAGGCTGGCTACTGATTTCTCCATTCTGAGCATCATTAAGATTTCATTGTGGCATCTCATCAACCCAATGCCACAGAATGACCAGTTTTAATACAGCTGCAATTAGGGAAATATGGTACTTTGTACTCCAACTAAATGTTCAAGGCCTAGGCCAAGTAGACATACTTCAGGGGTGAATGCCTCCTGAACACCCAGAAGTGGGTCTATGTGAGACTGAATTTAGTCCTAAAGAGCAAGAACTGATGGGCAGTCCAATAAAAGATGCTGCAGCATACTTGTCTGCTGATAACATTTCTTACACAATGGACTGGACGCTCATCCCAATTTGAATAATTTACAGGGAGTGAAATAAACATTATGTAAGATTTTATATTGTATTAATCGGAGCTTATCCAATTTGATGTATCAGAAAATAAGTTCCTAGGGAGCAGAGGATTCAAAAAATTTCCACTGCAAGAAAATTCACCCCTCCAATAAGCACAGTCTATTTGAGATGCCTGGCCTATTACTTCTCATAAAGCTGTATATAATAATGAAATGGAATATGCTTTAATAGTTAATGCTGCTAAATCTCGATATGTGGAGTCATCTGAGAATTGCCACTGATGAGGCCCTAAATAATGTTGAACTGTATGCGCTAATTAAAAAATAGAAAAAAAACGTTGTTGAAGTTTGGGTGTTAGAAACACAGAATTGTTTGCAGGCGATCATGTGATCTCCTTGTAAAAGACAGGAAAGGTGGTCCAATCTGGTGGAAGATAAAAAGGATGATGAAATTGGGTTATGCAATATTTTAAAATTGTGATTAAACATATGGGGCCAAATATTCAAAACTTAGCCCCGGGGCAAAATTAGCACTGCACAGAGTGCTAAATTAACCCTGAATCACTAACACACTATATTCAAAGGACTAGCCCTGGGGCTAAACTTGCTAAATATAGCGTGCAAGGGAAGCAGTGCAAACAGGGCTGGAAGTGCAGTGCAAAAATAGCCCGGGAAGTAAGACAGCTCTGAATATAGCAATAGGGAAGGCCAAAATGCAACAGCAGCTCAGTGGATATAGAGGTAGTGTAAGGCAGAGTTGAAGTTGGTGGACAATGTGTGTGATAGCAAAGAAGTGTTGCACAACAACTGCAAACAACATTACAGGCCACTCACTGCAGAACTGTGCAATGGTTTTAAGAGGTTTGCCCTGGGCTAACTCAATTGCTCAGTGCTAACACATTAGCCCAGTGCAAATACGTTAACCTGGAGCAAATGTTTGCTATATTCAAAGCCCCTATGTAAATGAGCCTACTCAGGCAATCCATGGGCAAACGGCCACATTAGCATCTCATTATGGCCTTCTTTGTATGCAGTCACATGTAGTTTGCCCAGTGCTATGGCATGGAGCACACAGCTCCACCTGTAGGGTGAAATGGAAGTACAGGCTGGAAGCTGCAGGCCAGGGTGTGCACACAGCTCCACCTGTATGCCATACCTGAGAACAGCCAGGTAGCTTCAGGTAATGGGTGTTGGCAGGCTAACTCAGTGCATAACCCACACCCATATAGCACTGCAATGAGGGACACAGACATTCTGAATGAGGATCAATGAGGGACACCACTCCCCAGAAGGAGAGACACATCCTCAAACATGGATCTGTAGTACAAATATTGAAAACTCCCACATTTAACAGCATGCTTAGTGAAATAACAATTGATGACCATATTTCACCATGTGTAATGATTTTGACCCAAACTTGTCAACTTAGACTTCTAATTTCGCCACCTAATGAATGAAATGCCTGGCATTAGGCAAATCCCGCCCAAAAGGTGAATTCACCAAGTGACCATGAAATTACTTTTGGGGCAGGAGTTGTGGAGCAAAAGTCTTATTAACCATGAAGTGGGGTCTCCCAAATACCATGGTTAATACTTGGGGTCAAAATCATGAAAACTGCAAAAGTTATGTAAAGGTTGAACCCCCCCCCCCCGTTGAAATACACTGAACTGCATTTACCTTAGTTGCTCATATTGCAGTCCCCATTCAAGTAGTAAGATATGTCTTTCATTGGGAGAGCTGTTCACAAACTTGAGACTTCTTCAGGTGAGTGAGGGTGTGTGGGGGTGTCAAGGGGGTGTAGGAGGTGCTTGCACAGTGTGTGGTCTGATGAGGGATGCGGGTTGGATCGGCGAGGGACATTTTTATATGTTTGTACAGGTTACAAGAACATTACATTGAGGAATGGTTTTCTCTATTGCTGCACACACTACACAAATGCAAACCACTGCTCACCAGTGCATCAGGGAATGGAGGATGGCGGGTGGGACTGCACACAGAGGGAGGGAGGGAGCAGGAGGGATGACACTATTGCAAGGAGACTGGGAATGGAGGGTGGCAAGTGGAACTGCACTCAGAGGGAGGGAGCAGGAGGGATTACATTTGATCACAAGGGGATCAGGAAAGGAGGGTGGCAGGTAGGACTGTACACAGAGGGAAGGAGTGGGAGGGATTGTATTTTATCACAAGGGGACTGGGAACCAAAGATGTCTGGTGGGACTGCATGCAAAGGGAGGGAGTGGGAGGGATTACATTTGATCACAAGGGGACCGAGAAATGAGAGTGGTGGGTGGGACTGCATGCAGAGGGAGGGAGTAGGAGGGATTACATTACAGCAAGGGGACAGGGGACCGGGGAATGAAGGGGGCGGGTGCGGACTGCATGCAGTGGGAGGGAGACTACAAGGGCTGATTATGTTGACATGGGTGTCAGTATCTGGGTGGTGGTGTCACTTGACTATGGGCCTGTGTATGCATTGGAGAATGGGAGTACTGCCTCCCCTGAGGAGCATTACCACATGCTATTTGCTGGCGCTATTCAGTGCTGTGCTACAGGTCTCATAAAACACTGTAGTGTGGTGCTGTTCTTCTGAATATGCTGGTGCCCGGCACTCATGGCCCCTCCCCTCACTCACTCTCCTGCATACATTAACTTTTAGCATTGGCGCTACTTGTCCTTTTGAATACTACAGCTGGGTGCAAATTCAGCACTATTCCAGTGCAAAGTGTTTGTGTCCAGCGCAAAGTTTTAAATATATGGCCGATGGGTTGTTGAGGGTCTTTCTGTGGAATGTATTTTAAAACTGTACGAAGTTGCAGATTAATTAGCCTTGCCCATCCTATAGGTGTGGGATGTAAAGAAGAGGGTAAATTCACCCAAGAAATGTAGTGTAGGGCATTTGGGTCATACCATTAGATTTACATAAATAAGCTTCCATATTCTTCCAGAAAGGAGTCAAAGAACCAGGTTCTTTTCCAAGATCTGGTAGGCTCCAAGCCAAAAACTTACTGGCTTGAGAAACCAAGTAATACCAACAAATATTGGGTAGTTGGAGTCCCCCATGTTTTTAGCCAATGTAAATTTAGAAAAAGCTATGCAGGGACATTTACCCTTCCATAAAAAGTTTGAGATTATCCTGGGCACTCTAGCGAAACGGGCTCATGGAAGAGGCGCTCCAGGAATAAAAAGGGGATACAGAAGCCAAGGCAAAAGATTCATATGCACAAGAGAGACTCTACCCAAAAAGGATATCGGGAGGTGTTGCCACTAGTAGAGGTCAGCTGTAATCAGTCACAAAAGTGACATTAAATTAATATTGATTAGGTCTTCAGGGTTTAAAGCCAAGTATGTCAATTTATCCTTTGACCAACAATTTCTCAAATCACGCGGGAGATCATTATTTATAAGTTTTAGTGTTAAGGAGCATGAAGACTGTCTTTGATAAATTTAATTTGTATCCTGAAATCGGAGTCAAATTCTTGGAGAAACTGCAGAGTTGCCAGTAGAAAGGAAGCAGGGTGGGTCAAATGCAATAAAACATCATCTGCATAAGCAGAGAGTTTAAAGCAGTAAGGCCCAATTGAAATTCTGCAAATCTGAGGATTTTGAATAATACGTCGTACGAGAGGTTCCAAATATAAATTGAATAAATAAGGAGAGAGAGGGCAGCCCTGACATGTTCCTCTATGTAAATAGAAAGGTTCAGACAGTTCCCCATTACACCTAGTACAGGCTTTAAGGGCCGAATAAAGTAGTTTAATACATTTGATGAAATATGTAGGGGAAACCAAAGGCTGCCAATGTTTGGAATAAGTAGGGCCAAGACACTATCAAATTAATACAGAGAGACCAGTACCAAAGGAATGGTAGACCCTCCAGATGCCAATATCAGATGAAAGAGTTCTCATATGATTGGAGACCAGTCTACCTTGAATAAACCCTGTCTGTTTACTCCCGATTAAGCTATGCCAAAAGTCTGAATGCCAAAAGGCCAACATACTAGACAGAACTTTGATATCAACATTCAGAAGGGAGATCGGCCAATAATTATTCACTTCCACATGATTTTTCCCTATCTTCGGGATGAGTTATGTGTGTGTCAAGGAAATCTGATGGAAAATCATTAGTTTGAAAACAGAAATTATAGAAATTGACAAGGTGAGGTGCCAACTCTGCCTCGATGGAGATATAAAAGTTAGGGGGAAACACATCGGGGCCAGGAGCTTCATCAAGAGTAAGGGATCAAATTGCTTGTTCCACTTCTGAAATTGAAATAGAGGCAATCAAATGCTAAATCATGGCAGGGTATACTTAGGGTAGATTAGCTCGGTTGAGGTAATCCAGGATTACTGTGTCTGAAGATAAGATGGAGGCATCTTCCTCATAAAGTTATTCAAAATATTGTTTAAATTCTATCACTATATATCTGGGAGAAGTTAAAATAATATTTCCGGAGCTGGACCATACTCCTGTGGACCATTTCCTGTTGCTTTAGCCGCATCACCAGAACTTGCTGGCTTTTTCTCCATACATCTTGTTATTAACCATGGCTCTAAAGAGAGCATGTTCCACTTGCTCTCTGTTTAATTCTGCATACCAAGCCCATTCTGATTAAGACAGATGAGATGAGGCAGAGATGTGTTTTTCTAGTTGACGGATAAACTGCAGTAATAGCTGGGTCAACCCCTCCCTCCCTTTTTTCCATAAAGTGGCTAGTCTGATCAGCTCCCCTCTAACTGCACATTTATAAGCACTCCAGTAAAACCCTGGAAATTGAGAGGGAGATGTATTGAGATTAAAATAATCTGTAGTAGTTTTATTCAGACACCAGTCGTCTTTTAACAAGTGGTTATTCAATTTTCAATGCTCATCCCTTTCTACAGATGGAGTCAAACAGAGGGAAAAAGAAACAGGAGCATGATCAGAGAGCACTCTGCTGTGTATTTCACAACAAATAACCCCCGGAAGAAGGGAGGACCTGATCTAAGCATAGTCTATCCTAGAATATGCATTGTGAATAAGGGAATGGAAGGTGTAGTCTCTTTCAGATGGATGAAGTATCCTTCAGATATCTACTAGGCCACACTGATCCAAAAGCTCCACTAAGGTCCTCTGAGCCAAGGCCTCAGCAGGTATTTCCAGACTGATCAAAGGAGTCATTAATGGTTAAATTCTAATCTTGTATAATGATTTTAGGGAGGTTAACGAATGGAGTAATAATGTTGTATAATTGTGTAAAAAAAAAAGTTGTGTCTAAATTTGGGCCATATATACAACCAAGCACCAGGTACCTAGTTTGGCA
Source organism: Neoceratodus forsteri (assembly GCA_016271365.2). Taxonomy (NCBI): domain Eukaryota; kingdom Metazoa; phylum Chordata; order Ceratodontiformes; family Ceratodontidae; genus Neoceratodus; species Neoceratodus forsteri. The sequence goes on along the minus strand of CM057449.1, from coordinate 588,499,970 downwards.
TGTAAAAACAAAAAGCAACCCTCTGTGCCCCCATATTATTTAAGAACCTGAAAAGACAAGTGCCTACGCACTAAAATTAAAGCCTCAGCCCTATGAGTACTGTAGCCAGAACAAAACGAATGCCCAACCCATAAACGTCTAAAAGAATGGGCATCTTTGGCTAAAACATGAGTTTTCTGCAACATTGCTATGTCAGGTTTATATATAGCAAGATGTCTGAGTACCTGAGTTCATTAAAATGGAAAAGACCCCCCTTTAATGTTCCAAGTCACGCACCTTAGTTGTGGAGTGGCCATAAAATCACAAGCAATAAACTATTGTGAAACCAGCTTAGCCATGTACAGTACACTAAAAAGGCACTCATTTCCTTATTCATAGAATATAATTCACTGCTATATTCACTTTGATTTCCATATAAATAGTAAGTTAGTAAGCTTTATTTCTAAAGAGCCTTTCAAATACCAAGGTGCTGTATAATACAGCAATAAAACCACACAATTAAATAGATCAATAAATAGACATAGCTATGAAAGTAAAATTACATCAAACAAGTATGTTATAAATCATCAAAATCTAAGAGAGTCGATTAAAAACTATCAAAAATGGTCATGTGATGGCAGCCTAGCGACCTGCAGCTCTCCCCCTCTGCTCCGTGTCCCTACAACTGATTAAGTGTTAAAAATCACTCAATTGCTGCTGAATTCTATAGACAATTACAAGATTAACTCACTAACAGACCCTAGACATCAAAGAAACACGTTACAATGGAAGTATATATGCGGAAAGCACCGCCCCGGCATTCGCCTCCTGTGACACCTGAAAAGTAGAAGGCCGCAAAAGGCCCAAACAACATCCATCCCCTATCGGAAAATCTGCATCCGGGTCTGTGGTTCTCACCGAGGAAAGGTTTCTGGGGATTATGCAGCCAATGCAGATCTCTATGAATGATATTTCCGAGGAAATCCACCAAATGCATACCACTATGGATTCGCTGGCAATAAGAGTGTCTGATTCTGAAACTCGACTAACTTCAGTGGAAAAAAACAAGATAAATTAGAATTGGATTGCACTAACATCACTCGCAGACTTAAAAAACTGGAGGAAAAATGGAAGATCTTGAGGGTAGAAGCTGCAGAAACAATCTACTAATTATCAGGATTCCTGAAAAAGAAGAAGGTAGCTCCCCCATAGTTTTTATCCAGAAATTATGTGAAAAAATTGCAGGTCCATCTCCGAATGGGGCAACCTATGTCATTGAAAGGGCATATAGAGTTCTACGCCCACCACCACCTCCAAATGCACCACCAAGACCTTTCATTTTTAAATTACTTAATTTCCTAGATGAGCAGCACATCTTAGTGCAAGTTAAATTGCTTCAAGAAGTGCAATGGGAGGGACGAAAAATCTGAATTGCTCAAGATCTTCCACAGTCAGTCAGATTCAGAAGGCAAGAGCTACATCCAATCATGTCTAAATTAATAGCAGCAGACAGACAGTTCCGAGTGAGATACCCTGCTATCCTACAAGTAAAATTCCAAGATCGATGGCTATCCTTTGACATGCAGGAACATGCACACCTGGAGCTCAAGAAATTCCTACCTGACCTCTTTAAGTGATGGGTACAGTAATACTTGTAACCTCGATGTGAGTGACTCCTTCTTCTAAGATATTGGGTCACAAATATAAATCTCTCAAACATCTTGTCACTGGTGCCCTGTGGAAGTTCAGCAGGATCTTCGTCCGATCCACACCTCCTACAGTAAGCCCTTGTGTTAAATACACTGAGTAGCTCTCCTAAGTTGTATACCTCCTATGATTATTCTCACTATCCTGACACGGTTATGACCCGAGCTTTAATCCTGGAGTGCTGCTTGAGAGGAGCCCCATCAGATTTGGAAGCTATCCCGGTGAATGAATGGCAAGTTTTCTTTTTGACTCTAACCAAAGATGCGGTCCCGCTGTGCGACCTAATCTACAGCGCGCTTTTGTGAATGCAACGGATGTGCAGCTTTTAAATCTTAAATCGCAACAACTCCACGTTCTGAACTGTGGGTGGTTAAATTTAGGTTTGCAATTTTCACATGTTGGTGTTCCCTTTTTTTTTCCACTCGTGTTTTCTATTCTTCTTTGTGTTTTAAGGTTGTAATGATTAGCTATGCAGATGAACAGACATATGTTGACACCCTCTATAATCTGTATATGGACATTACTTGGTGTCAAGGAGTTATAGAGGGAATGATTATGTGTTAACTTGTTATTATACTTTAGAAATCACTTTATTGAAATTGCAGTGGTTTGTTGAACAATATATGTTGTTGGGGACATGGGGGGATGAGTGTGCTCATGGGCATGCATTAAAACATCATTTGGCTGGGTTATTAAAGTCAGTACAGTTTTGTAGAACTGGAGGTAGTATAGTGTAGTGTGTTGATCAAAGTAGTTAGTTGAATAGATTAATAAATGGGACAGTTAAGTGATATGTGTGGGAGGGTTGGGATGCCAAAATCCTTTATAGTAGGGTATAGACCCTATAATCATAAAATTGAAGGGCAATGTAAATTAGAATATTATGATTATAAATGGCTTCCAAGTCAATTCTTAAACCATGATATATAATATTGTTACATGGAATGTTAGTGGTGCCAGAGACAGATGCAAACTTCAAATAATTCTAAAGCATTTACAGTACGTCATCTCAATGCTGGGATTGTCTGCTTACAGGAAACCCATCTCAGAAGAGAGGATGTTTCTCTTTTATGTAAGACATGGGTTGGCCAAGCTTATGGATCAGGTGTCTCCACTAACAAAGGGGGGTAGGCCATACTTATCACCAGATCTGTCCCTTTTAAGTTAATGCAAGAAGTCTGTGACATCAATGGTCGTTATTTACTGTTACATGGTATGTTACAAGCTCAACAAATCTTACTGTGCTCTATATATGGCCCTAATGTCAATTCCCCACACTTCTTTACCAATCTTCTGAACCTAGTGGTTTCACCAAACCCGAGATTTATATGTTTAGGAAGTGACTGGAATTTGACACAACATACACACCTTGAATAATCTGACAGCAGAAGAGTTGGCCCCTCTCCAGCACAAAGAGCCCTGTCAGATCTCATATCTGGTGCAGGCCTAATAGATATCTGAAGAGTGCTAAATTCAACTGAGAAAACCTATACTTTTTTCTCACCTCCCCCCCCCCATGGAACTTACTACAGAATCGATTATTTTTTAATGAGTTCCTTTTCCCTTCCCTGGGTGTTACATAGATACATAGATAGTGTCAGCAGATAAGGGCCTATGGCCCACCCAGTCTGCCCATTTGAGCTTGTAAATTCAGTTTATGTTTTCCTAGAAGTCTGTTGCCCCTTACCCCTGACCTCCAGAATTCCTTTATGTCTATCCCATGCATTCTTAAATCCCGTGATTGTCTCAGCCCCTACCACTTCCTCTGGCAGGGTGTTCCACTTGTCCACCACCCGTTCTGTGAAGAAATTCTTCCTCATGTTTCCTCTGAATCGTCCTCCCTCCAACTTCATCCCATGCCCTCTAGCCCTGGAACATCTTTTTCACTTAAAAATAGTGTATTCCTGCACCCTGTTCCTCCCTGTGAGATACTTGTATGTCTCTATCATATACCTTCTCTCCCTCCTCTCCTCCAGGGAATACATGTTCAGTTCCTTCAACCTGTCTTCATAGGACGTGTGATGCAATCCATGCACCATCTTTGTTGCCCTCCTCTGAACCTTCTCTACCCTGTCTATGTCCTTACATAGGTATGGTCTCCAGAACTGTACACTGTACTCCAGGTGGGCCTCACTAGTGTCTTGTATAGTGGAATTATGACCTCCTTTTCCTGCTGGTGATGCCCCTGCCTATACATCCCAGCATCCTATTTGCTTTACCTGCTGCCTTGTCACACTGTTTCCTGCCTTGAGGTCATCGAGATGATAACCCCAAGATTCCTTTCCTGCTTGGTGCATGCTATATTCTCACCCCCAACTGATATATTGTGCCAGGGTTTTGTGCCCCATATGCATTATCTTGCACTTCTTTGCATTGAATTTCAACTGCCAAACCCTGACCATTCTTCAAGTTTCTGCAGGTCCCTTCTCATTCTGTCTACCCCTCTGGTGTGTCTACTCTGTTACAGAGCTTTGTGTCATCAACGAACAGTGAAATTCTGCCTTCTGGGTCCTGCGCAATGTCACTGATGAAGATGTTGAATAGGACCGTCCCAGCACTGATCCCTGTGGTACCCCATTGGTCACACTTCCCTCTGTGGAGTGACAGCCATTTACCACCACCTCTGTGTCCTGCCACCCAGCCAGTTACCTACCCACCACACTACTGTCCTGCCCACCCATATTCCCCAGTTTGTGTAATAGTCATCTATGTGGCACAGTGTCAAGGCCTTGCTGAAGTCCAGATGAGGCCATGTCCTGCCCTCCCTGATCCACCTGTCTAGTCACCCAGTCAAAAATTCAACTAGGTTGGTCTGACATGCCTCCCTGGTGGAACCATGCTGCCTTGGGTCCTGTAGTCCATTGACAACCAGATGTTCCAGCAACTCTCCTTCAGTAGTGCTTCCATGATCTTCCCCACTACCGAGGTGAGGCTGACTGGTCTGTAGTTCCCTGCTTCCTCTTTGTTCCCGCTTTTGTATAAGGGGACTACATCTGCAGTCCTCCAGTCTTTGGGTACCTCCCCTGTTTCCAGTGATCGGCTATACAGGATAGCCAGAGGTTCAGCCACCACCTCTCTTAGTTCTTTAAGGACCCTGGGGTGCACCCCATCTGGTCCCATTGTTTTATCAACTCTTATTACTTCCAGTTCCTTCAGGACTCTTTCTTGTGTAAAGGGACTTGTATCCATTTCTGCACCATTCTCACCCCTTGTACTCCTCCCTTCAGACCCATTACCCTCCTCTTCCTCAGTAAAGACTGAGCAGAAATACCTGTTCAATATGTCAGCTTTACTGTTGTCATCCTCCACATGCCCCCATCCTCCCTTCAGTCTCACTATCCCTCCCTTTGTCTTTCTTTTTCCTTATGTACCTGTAAAAGGTTTTGTCCCTCTACCCACTGATTTTGCAATGTGTTCTTCTGTCTGAGCTTTAGCTTCCTTCACTGACCTCCCTGCCTCCCTTTGCTTCTCCTGGTACTTCTCCCTATCCCCTTCTGCCTGTGTCTTTTTGTATTGCCTGAATGCAATCTTTTTGGCTTTCACCTTCTTTGCTACCTTTTGAAAACCATAATGGTCTCCTCTTCCTTTTCCTTTTGCTAACCTGCTTAATGCATAATTCTGTTGTTCTTGTAATCCCCATTTTAAATACTGCCCACTGTTCCTCAACCCCTGATTCCTGTCCCATTCCCCTTAATGCCTCTTTCAAGTATCTCCCCATTTCCCAAAGTCTGCCCCTAAAATCCAGGATACGTGTTTTGTGTGGTTTGGTTCTGCTCTTTTGTGATTTCAAACCACAATGACTTTGGCATAATGAAATAAAAATAGAGTTATTTCTGACTATTCTCAGTTACTCTTACCTTTCTCCAAGTCCTAATACACAAAGAGACACCATGTGGTGACTAAATAGCCAATTGCTTAAAACTCAGCTATCCTAACTCATATTAAGGAGTTCATTACCCATTTTCTGGAAACTAACAGAGATTCAATCACTAAAGTGGATGTTGTATGGGCTGCCTTGAAATGTGCACTGGGGGGGGGAGTATACATCTAGCATCTGTTAGATACAAGCAATCCCATAGACAAGTGGAACACTTGTTATCTGCTATACAGAATTTGGAAAGGAATATTAAAAATAACTCATCTGAGGCAGATTGGGCTAAGCTGCATACCATGCAAGCACCATTTTTTGAATTAATGTCCCAAAAAGCAGAACTAGCATTAAAAAGGACCAAACTTAAATATTTAGAATCAGGAGAGTGACCAGGGAAACTTCTCGCCATTCGAATTAAACAAGCTGAAGCAACCCGTCATGTACTGGGACTGAGAACAGGAGAGGATAACTCAGTTAATATAGATCCTAAAATCATTGCTATGATTTTTAAAGATTATTTCCAAAAATGGTATAATATTCCCAGCGGTGAGATAATAGTACAGATAGAAATAACAAAGTATTTAAACTCAGTGGTCCTCCCCTGCCCGTCCCAAGATATGACAATTCTTGGTATCCCAGTTACTGAACAGGAAGTTGAAAAGTCCATATAACAACTCCCTCAGGATAAATCACCTAGACCAGATGGTTTAACTAATAATTTATATAAATCCGACCTCTCAGAACTCTGCCCTATATTAACTGATGTATTTAATCATTGGTTCAATAACCGTTTCTTTGAAACCAGATTCCTCGAAGCAATTATAACCCTTATTCCCAAACCTGACAAGGACCGCTATTTCCCAGAAAATTATCATCCCATATCATTACTGAATCCGGATGTCAAAGTTCTAGCCAAAATTCTAGCAAAATTTTGGGACCTATCATGAGACACTTAATTGGGCCAGAACAGGTTGGTTTCATGGCAGGTAGATCCTCCAGCGACCACATATGCCGCTTACTGCACCCTTTTTCCTTGTCCGGTAGTTCAACTATCCCTGCTGTACTGATCTCACTCGATGCTGAAAAGACATTTGATTGAGTCTCCTGGGATTTTTTATTTGCTGTGTTGGGCAAAATGGGCTTCCCAAAAAGTTTCATTAAGTGGATACGACTTCTTTACTGTTCACCTACTGCACGAGTATGGTGTAACGGTATACTTTCTAACCCAATAATATTACAGCGGTGTACCAGACAGGGTTGCCCATTATTCCTCCTCCTTTTTAATTTATATCTAGAGCCTTTTCTTAGAAAATTGATAGCTTCCACAGAACTTCAGGGCATAAAAGTTGGAACAAGTAGGCACCTTGTATCTGCCTATGCTGATGATTTATTACTGCACCTTAAAAAAACAATTTGTGGTGTCCCTGCCTTACTTAAGGAAATTGATCTCTTCTCTAAAGTTTCCTACTATAAACTTAATCTGACCAAAACCAAAATCTTCCTATTGAATGGGAAAGCTTTACCTTCAGATACTGAAGGACACCAACTAACATGGGAACCAAGATTTTTGACCTATTTAGGTATTAAAGTCTATAAAGAAATCCCCTCCATAATGAGAGAAAATTTCACCACCTTACTCTCCACCCTTAAAACAGATTTAACTAGATGGAGTATGCTACCAATCTCTATATGGGGATGAATACTTATTAACATACTATTTGCCAGCAGATTAGGCCTTACGGTCTATCGAGTCTGCTCAAACCTTAGATCCTTAGTTGGGTGCCGAGGCCCTCCCAACCCTTGTGCTCCAGAAACCGGTATCATCCATCCACACCCCCCGGGACAGGCCATCATCTGATACATCCACTTTCTGTGTCTGTCCCACCCTCTCTTGAAGCCTTCCACTGTGGATCTCTGAACCAGCTCGCCAGGCAGTGCATTCTAAGGGTCCACCACCCTCTCAGTGAAAAACCTCCTCCTTTCCCCCCTCACCCTTCCACCTTCCAACTTCAAACCATTCCCTCTGGTGATACCTCTCTGCTTTAGTCTAAAGATCCCCTCCATGTTTACCTATTTATTCCCTTGAGGTACTTGAAGACCTCAATCATGTCCCCCATCTCTCCTCTCCTCCAATGAAAACAGGCAGAGCTCCTCAAGTCTGTCCTCATATCAAATCCCTAGCCCTCGATCATCTTAGTTGCCCTCCTCTGTACCCTCTCCAGGAGCTGTATGTCCCTCTTCAAGTGTGGTCTCCAGTACTGTACACAGTACTCAAGGTGTGGTCTAACCAGTCCATTGTACAGCGGCAGAATTACTTCCTTGCTCCTAGAGGTGATCCCCCTTACGATGCATCCCAACATCCTGTTTGCCTTGCTAGCCACTCTCCTGCACTGCTCAGAGTTATTCATACATGCATCCACCATGACCCCTAGGTCTTTTTCCCCTATTGAGGCCTCCAGCACCTCCCCTCCCAGGGTGTACCTGTGTTTAGGGTTTCCCACCAAGATGCAACACCTTGCACTTGGTGATATTGAAATTTAATTTCCATGTGTGAGCCCAGCTTTTCAGGGTGTACGGATCCCCTTGCAGGGCCAACCTCCCCTCTTCTCCCTCAACTACTGCTTCCATCTTGGAGTCATCCATGAAGAGACTCATTTCACACCCTATACCCTCCCTGATGTCCGATATGTATGCATTAAACAGGATCGGACCCAGGACCGAGCCCTGCGGTATCCCACTACCAACCTCTCTAGGGTTCGAGAGCTCCCCACAGACCACTACTCTCTGGGTGCGTCCAGCTAGCCAGTTTTCAACCATCTGACCATCAAAGGGCCTACTCTAACCCCATCAGTTTCTCCACCAGACCATTGTGGGGACAGAGTCAAATAGCCACAATAAAATGAATGTGTTACCTCACGTTCTTTACCCCATGGGAATGCTGGGCCCTTCTTTCCCAAAGAAGTTGTTTACACAGTTGCAAACAATAATTAACAATTACCTATGGAAAGGAAAGGGGGTAAGGTGATCTTATTTCAAACTTACCGGTCCAAAATTGCAAGGAAGCCTTGCTCTCCCCTCCTTTTTTATGTACTATAGTGCAATTCACATTAGTAAACTGGTCCACTGGTCACTGACACCTGATCAAAGAAATCAGGCAATTCCACAACCTTTGTGGTTAGATATAGAAATTAATTTAGCAAAGCAAACCTCCTGTACACTGTCTGCCTTACTCCATTCACTACCCCAATGTACACCCAGAGTATTAAGAAATACCCCCATTGGATGGTCTATCTCGGCACTGCATCAGCTACAACAGCAGTTAAATGTTGACTGGCACACATCTATGGAACAACCATTGATAGGAAACCCACATTTGTATATTGGAGAACTCCCCATTGTACCTTCCTTTTGAGCCCCCTTAACAAACCTTAAACTTCAGGACATCATCCATGAGAATAAAATGCTCACATTCACACAAATGTGTCACTCATTAAATATTCTGGATAAAATTATTTTTAAGTATTGGCAGTTAAAACATGCAGTAACCTCATTCATTACTAGAACATCTCACATTGTGCAGGCAACCAGGGAATTAATGCCCCTTCTAATTACGGCAAACCAGCCACACCCCATATCCAAAGTGTACAGAGAGCTGCAAACCCTAGATTACACTTTACCAAATGGTATTTGTTATTACTGGGTCAATACGCTCTCTTTACAAGAAACTATCCCCATATGGCATTCTGTATGGTGTAATCAATACAGATATATCAAACAGGACAGACTTCATCTAATGCAATTCAATATTATGCACAACCTGTATTTTAACCCAGAAAGACTTTTCAAACTCAAAAGGCTTCCATCACCTCAATGTCAGCATTGTTCTGGTCTCCCTGGAGACATGTTCCACATGTTATGGCCCTGTCCTAAGTTGGTTAGTATGTGGCTTAAGGTTAAAAAATCCTTGAAGTCACTATTGGGATTAGACTCACTATTTGCCCCTGAGGTTTGCCTCCTTAACATATTCCCCAGGAATGATTAAATGTAGGAAATAATACATGGCTCTTACTGCTGCGGTTGTTAAACTTGTTATTATGCGTCATTGGAAGGATGAAGGGCCCCTATCTTTATTAGAATGGCACAAAGAGATTTTATTGGTTTTGCAACTAGAAAAACATATTGCCATGAAGGCTAATAAGAACCAAGAATATCTTATTAAGTGGGAACAGCTAGAAGCACTTTTAATTGCATGGCAACCATAACCAGGTCCGTACTCGATTCAGATTAGAATACTTTTATGTAATCTTGTTACCACATGATTTTGGCAGGGGGAGAGGGGTAGGATTGTAGTTTGGGATGTTTTAGACTGTACATTACTTAAATTCAGAAGAAAGAGACTTTGCTTTATAGATCATTGTACCTATGTAATAGTATCTCCTTAATGTATACTGGATTATTTTCACTTGTAATGTGCTAAAAATTCATAAAGCATATTGAATAAAAAACACTATCAGAAAATGCTTGTTGAAAAAGACTGGTCTTTAATTCAGTTTTATTCAATTTCAATTTTAATAGTACCACCCTGAACATTCAATAGATCGTGATCCTCTGCAACAGGAAAAAAAAACAAAACAAAGATAGATAACTACATGAACAAGAACTTCAAAACATTTAAAGAGAACATCCCCGATATATCTTTCCCTACAAGGGGAAAGGGGGTTTGGGGAAAACATCAGACAGTGACACCAGGCCACCAAAATCAAAAAATGTTGTGGTGATTCTGGACACAAGTCTAAGTTCCAGTGTCCGTATCTCAGCATAAATGACATATGGCATAAAGCGACAGTAAGCAGCCAAAAAAAAAACCAGAGGGCCGGATTCACAAAGGTCAGCCACAAGCAGCGACAATGGCAGCTTGTGCTGACTATCCCTGCAACCTGGACTCTGCACTCGATTCAGCATTGGAGCGGGTCCAGGGGTCTGTGCCCCATGACTTCTGCATAGGTTACACAGATGGCACAATGACCACAGATGCTGCAAGCCGCGGGAAAGGCAGGAGATAGATGCCCTGGCATACCTACATGCCCCCCCCAATCCAGGGCAAGGTCAGGCACACATGCTCCCACCCCCCACCCATCAGTGCGAGCCACCCCACACCCCCAACCAATACCTCCACCAGTGACTGGCACTGCCCACCTTTCACCACCATGGCCAGCTGCCGACTGAACTGTACCAAGATCGCGTGCAGTAATAGCCACTCCGTGAATGACAGTGGCTGTTATTCATGAGTGCCTATTAACTATATGCGATCCTGGCACAGCCCAGTAGGTGACTGGGCTGTGGTGGTGAGAGGTGGCAGTGCTGTTGACCCACCCACTGGATGTGTGTGTGGTGGGGGTGGGAGGAGTGTGGTTGGCTGGCATTGCTGGCTGGGGAGTGGGGGGCCACTGGACCCCCAGGACTATACAGGACATGCGATGAAGGGAGGATCTTGCCCCAGGGCATGTTGGAGGGCAGTGGGCATACGGGCAGCTCCCGAAATGTGTGTGTGGGGAGTTGAGCATAGGGTGGTGTTCCACACACCCATCCTGACACAGTGGGTGCCATACCTGGGAACTGGGGCTGTTGTGGGGCTGTAGAGCTGTGCCACAGTGGCAACCCCCTGTGGATGACAAAGGCCACTTACATCTCCTCATAGCTGGCATAAGTGGTCTTTGACAGATGTCCACTGGGGGTTGTTTCTGAATCCTGATGTGGGATGTAGCAGCCACCCTTAGTGAATAGGGTGAAACTGCTGCCATAAACCCCCTCATGCCATGTTGCAAGGGGGTTTCAGGTGCATTGCTCCACATGGGCACAGGCAGTTTGCAGCATATCGCAGGCTGCCTTTGTGAATCCCACCAGGGTGCAACTCAGGACTCAAGTGCTGCTTACTCCATTGTTTCAGATGCAAGGTGCCTTTTGTGAATCCGGCCCAGAATGTCCATAACAAAGATGCACCCTGCACCCTCTGGAGGTCACTTCTGTAATCCCTCATCGATCTAGAAGAGTTATCGTGGCTGCACAAAAGGCCAATCTTAACTAAAAGCACTTAAAAATATTAAGAATTAAAAGGTCCCTGATGTAAAGAAGTCCCAACTGTCCAGGAACATGCTCCTTCTCTGTTCAATGCATAAACAAGTATGGGTGCATAACTTAATTCTAAGTATAAGCAGCGCATAACAAGAAATCCACTTAACCATGACACCAAGGAAAAAATAGAATAGATATTTAATAATCTGGCAAGTTTGTCCATATGTTCAAGAGAGCATTGTCTTTTTAAATTATAAAATAACAAAACACTATCCCAGGAGAAATAACTGGTAACACCATAATAATGTCTAGCTGGTTGAAAGCCCCAAGCCAATAATAGTCCAACAAAACAGAACTCTAGTTCCAAACCAGACAATATTTATAACACAATCTCAAAATCGTGGTAATACTTGGGGCCAGAAGCACCCAAAATAAAAAGGAGATTTCAATCTTGATAAAAACAATAAAATCAACTCAAAGGTTACGGGATCACAAAGTCCGTCAAAGAAATTAAGTAAGTTATCACACCACTAGCTGCAAGTTATGCAGTAATCCTCAGCAGAATCAAAAAGGCCATGGCTCTTCCAACAAGTTAACCACTGAAGCAGTAAAACTGCTCAAAGTTACTCTGCTGATTCAGGCTTCTAAATAAGTGAGGGTACATTCTGGCAAGCTCCATTCTAGCAAGTTCCGGCACATGAAAATTCTACTGAGCCTGATGCCACTTAAACAAAAAGACACGCTGGGTGACACATGCAAAAGGTTATATTTTAGAATGGTATAAAGTTTGCATAATTTCTTTATATGCCGATTGCCTCTATCTCACCATCGAGGTAGTATCACTGTAAGACAGGGTTTATTTATCCTTCCAAAGCAATGGTTCTTGAGGTGAGCTTTTTATCCTGGTAATTGAGGCAACGCATAATAATTGCTCGTGGTTTCCCATCTGATGGAGGCTGGGGTCACAGTGAACAGTGTGATCTCGCCACACTGTATTTATCACCAGAAGGAGGAGGCCCTGAAACATCTAAAAGCAAAGACTGGATAAAAGTGAGCATGACGAACCCTCCATTAATTCGGGAATGCCCACTATTACTAAATTGATTTGTTGACTCCTAGCCTCTGGGTCATCGACTTTGAGTTCTAGGTTCACGTCTTTCTTTCATTAAATCCTGGACTTCCGATCCTCTGTTACTTGAAAGTCCTCCACAGAACTTATCCTACTTTATGCATCTCCAAACCAGCGGTGGAAGGATTCAAATGTCAGCTTTAACAAATTCAGGTCATCTGCTGCTTGCACTAGAGTTAATTTAATTCCTGCCATGTCGGCAAGTAGTATATCAAGCTTGTCCATTTCAGGGTCAATTTCAGGTGAATCTGGGGTTGGACATTTTCATGGAGGCAAATGCCTTATTGATGGTGCAGCAGATGACAGCAGTTTGAAGGCTGAATGAAGCACTGTTGGTGCTTCATTCAGCAGGGAAGGATGAAAGAAACTAAGGGGACAGAAGGAAATTAATTAGGGCCGGATCAGGGTCAGTGTGGGAGGGAATCATAGAGTGGCAAAATATAGCACAGGATCATAGACAGCTGCAGGAGTGTGTAGTGAATTCCTGGAGGTGATATTTCTGAGTGGGAGGAATGAGCTATATTAATGGTAATAGGACAAGAACCTGATAGTTTGGAAAAGTGGAAGGAGGAGGCAGATTGGTCTGCAGAAGATTTTATGAAAGGGAGTGCAAAAGCATGGGGCTAAAGCTGTGACTGGAGTAGTAGGTGGAGGGGGACTGAGGAGGGTTGACAGGTAAGGGGGGAAGGGAATAAGTCAGAATTTGGGGTTGAAAGTGGGACGTTGAGTGAGGCACCTAGCATCAAGGGAGGGAAAGGAGATGGAGGACTAATGGGAGCAGTGGTGGGTTATAAGGGAACAATCAGGTAAGCGGCAGAAGGAGTGAAACAGTAGGTCAAGTCTGAATAGGATGGATTTGAGAGCAGCACCATAAACAATGTCATCGTAGTCGAGGATAGGAGAATCATCTTCAAGAGGATCTCTCTGGGCAGGAGGAGATACTTTTTTATTCCTGCAAAGCATGTCCAGTTTTAGGTGAAGATTCTGGTGGATGGCATTCAAGTGAACTGAGAAACTGAGATGATGATCTCACCAGACCCCAATGTATTTAAGGATGGAAACATCTTCAACTGTAACATCAACAAGGGTATGGTAGGAAGGGATGGGAATGAGCCTAGCTAGTCTCTACTTTGTGCCAAAAGTCATTGAGACCACTTTCTTGGCATTGAGGGATAGCTGATTAGTCCCATTCCAGTGCCACAAGTCATATAATGGACAGCAAGAGAAGCAGTTGCTCTGATTGAACAAGTACAAATGAAGGGATATTCTACTATATGATGGATGTGTAAGGAAAGGACCCAGTTCAGGACTGGAAGGTTGAGGGATTTGTGTTTGAGCCAGGTGGGATCAGAGGTTAGTTATGAGAGCTAGAGGGACTTTATGTTTTAGCATAATTTACAAAGGGAGAGGGAGAGCCAACTGAGACTGAAGTTAGCTAGGATGAGCAACCCACCAGAGAAGGGATGACAAGATATGGTGTGAAGAGTTCATAGACTGATGAGGGAGATATGTCAGGACAGTAGTAAACTCCAGCAATGTATATAGGCACTGAGAAGGGGGTAGAACATTTTCTGGAGAGGTATCTCATAAACCAAAGGGGAGAAGGCAGACAGCACAGCTTCAAACTGGATGCAAGAGGAAAGGTAAATTGCAACACCACCCCTTTTTTCACAAGCCTATCTGGTACAGAGAAACATGGGAAGATAACAGCAGGATCTGTGATCTTAGCTACTTCCCCAGCTCTAAGATCACTGGCACATGAGGTTTAAGATAAGCCAGGAGTGGTTGTAAATTGTAATATATCAGTTTTGGGGAGGAGACTGCAGAGGTTGACACGAGTCACTCTGAGCCCTTTGGGGAGCTGAGAGAGGAATGACAGGGCTGGGCCAGGATGAAGCTCAATGTTGACTGCTACTATAAGCAATAAGGAGGCAAGGAGCTTGAGGGAGCCTATGCATTGCTTGTGAGGAAGGGGCAGGAGGAGGTAGGAGATGGGGGGGAGGGAGTGCAAAGGCCCCTGATAGCTTCAAGGTGAGTATAAGTGGAAGAAAGGAGGCTGCACCCAGGAAGCCAAGGGGAGGGGGAGAGGCAGGGAAGACAAGAGAATGGGAGGGTGGGGGATGGAGTAAGACAGATGAAAGAAAGGGAGCATGGGTAGGAAGAAGGGAAGGAAAGCAAGAAGCAGTTGGCCTTATTGAACTAGTACGGATGAGGGATAATGCTACTACCCGTTAACTGAGCAAAAGTATGTAATTTTGTATTGATAAGTTAATACAATATATGCATGGTATAGTCATTTAAATGGCAGAAAATGGCAGCAGTACTGTGAACCAGTACTGCAGTGAAGTAATACAAAATTAAACAGTATCAACATATTTTGCTTGCTCTGAACTGCAGCAGCAACTTACCTGCCTGACTTTAGTCACTGTCCAAAATTTTCCCTAGATTCTCCTCCTTGATTGTACTGTCCACTGTCTCACTGACTCACTGCTTAGTGTGTATGTGTGACCTATATTCCACTCCCCTAAGTACAGTACTTTGCACTTCCCCACATTGAATCTCTCTTCCATTACTTGGCCCCTGTCCCTAGAACCCCTGTAGTTAATTTACTCCCCTCTTCTGTGTCCACTCTTTTATCAGTTTAATAGTATTAGAAAACTACAGCAGCCTGCTGCTAACTCCCTCCCCTAGATCATTCATAAACTAGGTTAAAACACCTCCAGGCTGCAGAGGATATAGGTTGAACAGTACATAAGTGATGGACACCAGGGGAACGATTCTCAAAGCCCCCAGGCACAGCACAAGGGACTTGCACCACAATGAATGGTGCAAAGTGCCCTTTGCGCCTAAAAGATGCATCGGGAACAATTCTCAAAGGCAGCCTGCATCAGCCACAGGCAGCCTGCACCAAAAAGGGCTTTCAACACCCTTGTGCCACAAAATGGACTGTGGCATGGCACCAGGAGCTTGAGGCAGACGCAGGCTGCCAAATCCCCTGAATCAGCATTCAAAAAACTCTCCAAGAGGGCAAATTTCTAAATACCATTAGAACAGCCAGGTCTGATCAAGGGGTACTTAGAAATTCTTCCACTGGGAGAATTGACCTAGTTGTAGCAGTGTGCCGCAGTCCTCCATCCCCGATGTCCCAAGAAATAGGTAGTTTGTATGCTTCCCTAGTAGTCTAGTGGACCCTTGATCCCCGATTACCCCCACATGAATAAATAGCAAAATAAACTCCCTCCCTGGTGGACTAGTGGATCCCTTCTCCCTGATGTCCCCATGATCTAATTATTTATTATAAGTCCTTGGTAAGCTAGTGGACCCCCTCTCCAGTCCTCAATGTCCCCAAGATGTTAATTGTGTATTCAAATTCCATGGTGATCTAACACCCCACCCCAAACTCCGATCCCCTGTTATGCCATATTATGACATCTTTGGTGGAACACTGGCCCCCCAACCCTGACCCTGGCAGGCAGTATCCCACTCCCCCACCCTCCCATCCTTAAGCCAAGACGGTGAGTGGCAGATCCCACCACTAACCACCACAGCCAGCTGCCAACTGAGCTCTGAATGAATTGTGATTGACAGCTGTCACTGTGTGTGTATTGTATACTGCATCACTGTACAGTTGTGAGGTCTGCTATGTTACAATTAAATATAATGTATTCTGCAGATTTATCACTGGTCCCTCCTTTGATGTGTTTCTTTAGAGCTGGTTATGTATTTAAAGTACGGGTGCTAGTTACTGTACATTGTAGTACAGTATGATTATATGCTGGCATTTACAATATTTATACAGCTGTAATTGCACCCTGGCAGGTGCCACATCACTAACATTCAGTCCCAGCTCTCCCCCCGAACTCCCGCTCTGCCACCTCCTGTGTCCCTTATGCCCCCAGCAGCCCAATGTCCACCTTGGCCAATTGGTGCAAGCCACTTAGATCACCTCCTGGCTGGTCTAAGAGGTGCCCCTTGCTGCACCCACAGTGGGCTTTTAAAATAAAAAGGTGATGTTGCAGCCCACAGTAGTGCAAACCCCATTGTTACTTGGCACACGTGTTGTTTGGCAATAATCCTGGCACAAGGAGGAAGCAGCACAGCTGTGTCTGAATTGACACAGGCTGCAACAGAAAATCACATTTGATGCCAGTTGTGATGCAAGTCATCTTTGTGCAAAACTCTTTTGATGCAAGTCCCTTCTGTCAATTGAAGTTCATTGAAAGTCAGACTCAATGTCAGTATCATGGATAGGACTGGATCATGCCCCACTGTGCAATCCATTTTACATAGACATGACCCTCAATACTTGTGCACCCATACACTCCTAAGTGTTAATGACATGTACCACTGTAGTAACATACCTTTCACAACCTTGAGACCCATGTCATGTCACAGTGTTCATCACCTCCCCAGGAACATACCACTCAATACCCTATTCACATCACTGTGGCAGTCAGCCATGCCAGCCTACCACCCATGCAATGTCCATACACTCCTGATGCACAGCTACCATATTGTCCATCCTAACTACTGCATGCCCTCCAAACCAGTACGTTCTGAGCCTCCTTGCCGGAAAGTCCACCATCACACTGCTGAGCCCTTGTTGCAATCACATCATCTGAAGCAACAGTGTCAATATCCAGATGAGTCACATCACATATGTCCTCTGTCTTGGGTATGCAGTGTTATTTAGCTAAGCTGTGTAGCATCACTCATGCGATAAAAACACGGCAAAATGTCCTCGATGCCAACATCTTGGTTCCAGCTGTTCTGGCGGGTGGCAGAAATACATCTTCAGTTTACTGAATATATGCTTCACCACTGAACGGGTCTAATGATATGCCTCATTGTGCCTCTTCTCAGTCATAGTAGGGCACAGGTTGGGGGTCAGGAGATATGTGTGAGAGGGTTGCACTGTCATCTGTGGAGGGAATAATACAGCTGTTAGGTTCAGTGCACCATGTAAAGGATGAACAACTTTCATCCTTCACACTTGCACTCCCTGATCAGTAACCCCTCACAGCCACCATGTGTCTTAAACTGTGCCCATAGATGTGCCTAGTCAAATATGTAGGCATCATGGCAAGAGTCTAGGTACTTTGTCAGCACTATGGTGACGATACCATTAGCATCACACGTTACCTGCACATTAATATGAACATACGAAAATGCCAGCAGAAATAGGCCTTATGGTGCATTGAGTCTGCTCGATTGTGCAGCTAGCCCCTCATCTTGTAGCTGCCCCACCCTCCCTCCCCTACTTGTATTTACCCCCCACTCTATCCCATCCCTTCTTGAAACTGCCCACCATTCTACTGGACACCACCTCCTCAGGCAGATTATTCCACTTGTCCACCACCCATTCTGTGAAAAAATGTCTCCTGATTTTTCTCCTGAATCTTCCCCCCCAATCTCAGCTGATGCTCTCTTGTGTCCCTCACCATCCAAATCTTGAAAATTCCTTCTGTATTAGTCTTGTTTATCACCTCTAGGTATTTAACGGTTTCAATCATATCCCCCCCTCTCTTCCAGGGAAAACATGTTCAGTTTGCCCAGCCTATCCCAGTAGGATTTTCCTCCGATCCCTGGATCATGTTTGTCACCCCTACACTGCACTGCCTCCAACAACCTGATGTCCTTCTTCAGGAATGGGTACCAGTAGGGATGTAAGTTTGTCATGGATGAGGTTTTAATGACTCATTGTTTGTTCATGAAATCATTAGTAAACAGTAATAAATGCTGTGGCACTGTCATCATTGCTACATTCTGATGACACTAGTGAAAGTCATGTAAGTCCTGAATAAAGATCAAATGTTATGGAATCAATGATGTGTATGACTGCTATGGCAAAATTACATCCCTAGGTACCAGTACTGCACGCAGTATTCCAGGTGTGGCCTGAACATTGACCTGTACAGGGAAAAGATCACCTCCCTATTCCTGAAGGAGATACCCCTCTCTATGCACCCCAGCATCTTGTTGGCTTTTGCTACCACCTTCCTGCACTGTGCTGAGTTGTTTACACCCCCTGTTATAAGCACCTCAAGATCCTTTTTTTGCTCAGTGCTTTTCAACTGTACCCCTCCTAGCTGATGGCTCACTCCCTGGTTCCTGGCTCTAAAAGTGTAGTGCCTTGCACTTCTTGAAATGAACTCCGCTGCCGCGTTTCTGACCCTCCACCATAGTCTGGTCAGGTCTTCCTGCAAGCCCCTTCCACCTTTTGATATCATCTACCACAACTCCCATCTTTGTATCATCTGCTAACAGACCGATCTTACTCTGGATCCCTTGTGAGATATTAGCTATGAATATTCCAAACAGCACCAATCCCAGAACCAATCCCTGTGGCACCCTGCTGATCACATCCCTCAGTGCTGAGAGTATCACCCCCCCCAACTACCACCCTCTGCTGCCTTCCCTTCAGTCAGTTGGTGAGCTATTTGACCATCTTTGTTCCTACCCCTATACATTACAGCTTTCCCCACAGCTTCCCATGCGGCATGGAATCAAAGGCTTTGCTGAAATCTAAATACAGGACATTCACTGCATAGCTCTTATCCATTTCCCTGGTTTGACTAGCAGAATCTTCCCAAGACAAGTCCATGCTGCTGACCGTCCTTGAGTCCACTGTCTTCCAAAAATGTCAGCAGCCGCTCTTTTAGGACTGTCTCCATGAGCTTCCCCACAGTTGATGTGAGGCTCACTGGTCTGTAGTTGCTCAGTTCATCCTTAGGGGCCACTTTTGTGAATTGGCGCAACATGGGCCATCCTCCAGTCTTGTGGTATGCATCCTTTGTTCAGGGAGGTGTTAAACAGGCCAGCCAGTGGTCCCTGGATCTCCCCTAGTTCCTTAAGTACCCAGGGTGAATGCTGTCTGATCCAGTGCCTTTGCACCCTCAATGCCCTTAATCCTCCAGATCCCTGTATCAGTCATCTCCTTTCCCTCCCCACCCCCCCCAGGCGTCTTCCCCTTTCTTTTGTGAACACAGAACAGAAGTACTCCTTAAGTGCCTCTGCTTGGTCCTCCTCTTCTATAACCACCCATGGTTCTTCCTAATCCTCACAATCTGGTCTGTCTTCTTCCATCTTGTTAATGTATATGAAAAGTCCTTTCTCTGTCCTTAATACCCTGTGTCAGCCTCAGCTCTCTGGAAGCCTTAGCCACTCCGATTAGCTCGTAACTTCTCTGGACTTCTTTGTATACTCAATTCAATTCAATTTTATTTTAGCGAGATATCACCATTGAGACAACTCATTTGCAAGGAGATCCTGGATGACACATACATAAAAAGAAGATAATTTCATACAGAAAATACACATGAAACAATATCATAAAAAGGCAAAGATACAGTGCAGTGGATACTTATACAGCTGAAACTAAAAACAGTCACAGCAAAAATACGAATACATTGTGTTCTAAAGGCATACACAGATTCTGAAGATTGTAGATTAAAAAGGTAAGTAAAATCAGAGGGAAAAAGTGATAAGAATATCAATACAGTGGAGCTAGATAAAATGGGATTTCTCCAGGGATAGCACAAGAAGACAAGAGTGGGGAGGAAGTACTGTTAGGCAGAGGGGGGAAGGACAGGAGGAGGGACCAGGATGAAGGAAGGCAGTAGGGAGAAGTTTGAAGGAGTGATGTAAAGAAGAGAGAATAATAATAAGATGAGGGCTGAGATGGCCAAGAGAGGGACAGAATTGGGACAGGATTGGAGGGAACAGAAGGGGACAAGATTGGGGGAGGGAGGGTGGGAGAAAGGAGTAAGAGAAGGAGACAAGATTGGAGGGGACAGAAGGGTGACAAGATTGGGGAGGGAGGGTGGGAGAAAGAAGTAAGAGAAGGGTGACGATTGGAGAGGACAGAAGGGGACAAGATTGGGCGGGGAGGTTGGGGGAAAGGAATAAGTGCTAGGGAGGCAGCAAGGGAGAATAGTTCAAGGGTCAGCCTGAAGTTTCATGCATATCAATTGCATTCTTCCTTCAGCATGTGTCTAAGCATCAACTTAAAAGTATTCAGGCCAACAATATGCTTTAGTTTTAGCCTTTTTTGTGGGGATTTCCAAAGAAAAGGCAAGGCATGACTTGTAGACGAGGAACCAAACTGGGTTCTCGTCCTCGGAATGTCAAAAGATTTATGCGATTTTCTGAATGAATACATACAAGGAGCTCATTTAAACAAGGAGTAGATGTAAGAGGAGAATTTTGCTGTTAGGGCTCTGTACACTCAAAGGGATGCATTTCGACACCTCCAGGTACTAGCGATGACCAGCTAATCTGCTGCTAGAGGAGCAATGTGAGTGTTAAGAGGGCATTTGTAACAAATCTTAAGGCCCTGTGATAATGTGTATCTAGAGCAGATAAAGCTGTTTTAGGGCTATGACAATACAGAAAGTCTGCATAGTCGATTAATGGGGAAAGGTAGTTTGGACCAGTCAGAGTCTGACGTCATAAGTAAGCAACTGCCTAATACAGTAGAAGATATCAAGTCTTTGGCATAATTTTTTGGCAGTTTCCTCAGTACATGGGACCAAAGATAGCTTACAGTCTAACCAGAGCCCAAGGTATTTGAATTTCTCAGCTGGTTCAAGTGTCTCACCAAGGATGGTCTTGATATGGCACGTTACAGTGGCGTGAAAAAGTATTTGCCCCCTTCCTGATTTTCTCTATTATTGCATATTTGTCACACTGGATGTTTTCAGGTCTTTAGACAAAATATAATATTAGATAAAGGGAACCTGAGTGAACAAATAACACTTTTTTTTTTACTTATTTCATTTATTTAATGAAAAAGTTAACCAACACCACGGGCACTGTGTGAAAAAGTAATTGCCCCTAGTTAAATCAACCCAATTAAAGGGATAATTAGAGTCAGTTGATTGAACACAGCCAGGCTTGATTACAGCCAGCCCTGCTCAATATAAATTTCACTTATTTTGATCCTTACCATCAGAGTCACGTTGCCAGCACAAAGATTCAACAAGCACATTATGCCATGATCAAAGGAAGTTCTGAAAAGATCAGAAAAATTTGTTGCCTCTATCAGTCTGGAAAGGGTTACAAAGCTATTTCTAAGGCTCTGGGACTCCATCAAACCACAGTGAGAGCTACTAATCTCCAAATGGAGAACACTTGGAACAGTAGTGAATCTTCCCAGGAGTGGGCGGCCTGCCAAATTACTCTAAGGGCGCAGCTAAAATCATTCAGGAAGTCCAAAGGATCCCAAAACAACATCCAAAGAACTGCAGGCTTCTCTTGCCTCAGCTAAGGTCAGTGTTCACGACTCCACAATCAGAAAGAGACTGGGCAAAATGGGCTTCATGTGAGAGTAGCAAGGCGGAAACCACTACAACTAAGAAGAACATAAATGCTCGTCTCTCATTTGCCAAGAAGCACCTGGATGATCCACAAGCCTTTTGGAAAATGTTCTATGGACAGATGAGTCCAAAGTGGAACTTTTGGATGACATGGATCCCATAACATCTCGCGTAAAGCAAACACAGCATTCCACAGTAAGAACACCATACCAACAGTCAAACATGGTGGTGGTAGTGTGATGGTGTGGGGATGCTTTGCTGCCTAAGGACCTGGATGACTTGCCATAATTAAAGGAACCATGAATTCTGCTCTGTACCAGAAAATTCTTAAGGAGAATGTCCGGTCATCCTTCTGTCAGCTGAAGCTGAAGCGTAGTTGGGCCATGCAGCAAGACAATGATCCAAAACACAAAAGCAAGTCCACATCAGAATGGCTAAAAAGAAGTAAAATTAAAGTTTTGGAGTGGCCTAGTCAAAGTCCAGACTTAAACCAATAGAGATGCTGTGGCAGGACCTGAAACGAGCAGGTCATGCTCGAAAACCTACCAAATGTTACTGAATTAAAGCAGTTCTGTGAGGAAGAGTGGGTTAAAATTCCTCCACAGCGATGTGAAAGACTGATATTGAATTATAGGAAGTGTTTGGTTGCAGTCATTGCAGCTAAATGTGGCATAACCAGTTATTAAGTGTAAGGGGCAATTACTTTTCACACAGTGCCAGTTGATGTTGGTTAACTTTTTTCATTAAATAAGTGAAATTAAAAAAAAACAAGTGTTATTTGTTCACTCAGGTTCCTTTATCTAATATTACATTTCTCTAAAGACCTGAAACATCCAGTGTGACAAATATGCAATAATAGAAAATCAGGAAGGGGCAAATACTTTTCACGCCACTGTATATCCAATGGCTTTATAGGTACTTTTTGTTGTTAGAGTGGGAACATATTTTTGTTTTTTAGCATTAAGAAGTTTTAGAGGGAGAAGGTTGTGTTGAAGGAGAACAAATTATCTTCGAAGTTCATGGCAGGGCAGGTCTGCACCAGAAGACATATGAAGAAAGACTAATGTAGCTTAACATGTATACCCTTGAGGAAAGAAGGGAGAGAGGGGACTTGATAGAAATTTTCAGGTACCTCAATGGAATCAGCAAAGTCCAAGAGGGTAGCATCTTTCAGAAAAAGAGATGTGCAAGAACAAGGGGGCACAATTTGAAAATAGAGGGGGGATGGCTCAGAGGTAATGTGAGGAAGTATTTTTTCACAGTGAGGGTTGTGGATGCATGGAACAGCCTCCCTGAGGAGGTCGTGGAGTCAAGAACAGTGAGGAATTCAAGAATGCATGGGACAGACATAAGGCAGTCCTAGTGGGGGGTAGGAGGAAGTAAGCTGTTGTTTAACTAGGATCTGCAGCTTATCTGTTAGGTAGGAAAATGGGCAGACTAGGTGGGCCAAAGTGGTCCTTATCTGCCATCAAATTCTATGTTTCTATGGCATCTTTGTCACCTTCCCCTCCCGATTTCCTGAGTCTCTGAAATGCTTTTCTCTTGGCCCTCACCCATTTCATGACCTTCTGAGTCAACAAACTGGGCTGCTTTGCCCTTCCCTTCTTACTTTGTGTCCTTGCACATGACTCAGTAGCCTCTGCTGCTCTATTTTAATAATATCCCACTTTTGACAAGCATCCATGCTTGGTTTAATTCCCTCCAGATGCCTACCCCACATTTTCACCATCTTTTTAAAGTCCACCCCTTAAATTGATCACCCTGGTACCGATACTTCCTTCTTCCCTTCCCATATTGAGCATGAATCACACTGTGTGGTGATCACTCCCAGCCAGAGGGTCCTTCACCTCCAGATCCCTTATAGCCTCTCCATTTGATAACACCAGGTCCAGAGTCCTTCCTTCCCTAGTCATCTCATGGACCAACTGTACCAGGAAGCTCTCCAGAAATACCTCTAATATGGCCTGCTCCTTTGCACTCGTGGTGGTTGGGGTGCTCTAATCCACACCAAGTAGGCTGAAGTCCCCACCACCACTGCATTCCCTTCCTACAGACCCTTCTAATCTATTCATCTAACTCTCTAGCCAGGTCCTCCACTTGCGCTGGTGGTCTGTACACTACCGCCATCCTCAGTGTACTATTTTTTGAGTCCTGAAACTGCATCCATAGGGCCTCTGTCCTGCCTTCCTCCCCCTCCTCCCTTTCGCACCTTACCCCCTCCTGCACATAGATTGCCACACCCCCTTAGCCCTATCCTTCTTGAATATCCCATACCCTGGGATCATCATATCCCAGTCCTGGTACTCGTGGCCCGTGATTTCCATTATGGCCCAATGTCCACCCTCCCACTACCAAGAGAGCCTATAACTCAGCTGATTTGTTACCTAAGTCACATTCAGTGAGACCACCTCCAACCTGTTCCTTTCCTTCTGTCCCCTCCTTGATTCTTCCCTCTCTAATCCCCCCCCGTGCCACTTCCCCTATTCCTTCATGATTCCATGGGGGTAAGCTCGTTTGGCTCCCCTCTCTGGGATCCCTGCCTACCAGCTGTTCACTTACCACCCCCCAACTTACTTTAAATACACCTTCATTGCTATGTACCCTTCTAACTTCTGCTTTAATACCCCACTCAAGTGTAGCCTATCCCCTCCATATAGACCATTATTTTCCCAGGTCCTGCCCCAGCCTCCCACTACCCCGAAACCCCTTGGACTGACACCATTCTCCCAACCATGTTTTGAACTCCCCAATCCTTCCTTTCTTCAATGTACTCACATAGGGTACTGGGAGACCTCCGAGAAGGCCACTGATTCACCTGTCTCCTCGCACAGCCTTCCCATTTCCTCAAACCTCTCTCTCTCTCTCTCTACTTCCACCATCTCCCCACTAGATTGTTCATACCCACATGCAGCACTATATGTGGTTTCTTCCTAGCCCTCCTTACACACTTAGAATTGACTGTCCTGCCCTGCCTGCCATTAACCCAGGTATGGAATCCACCCATATGCGACTATGCCTTTCCCCCTTACTA
This sequence comes from Neoceratodus forsteri, assembly GCA_016271365.2. Taxonomy (NCBI): domain Eukaryota; kingdom Metazoa; phylum Chordata; order Ceratodontiformes; family Ceratodontidae; genus Neoceratodus; species Neoceratodus forsteri. Next base: position 588,474,864 of record CM057449.1, on the reverse strand, counting down.
TCCCATCTGATCCCTTTAAGTATAGAATCCCCCAACACCAATACACCCCTCCTCATTCCACATTTCCTCCACCACCCTTTTTCCCAGGTGCCCATTTCTACAGCCCAGCATATTTTTCGCTTCTAGCCTTCCCCCTGTGGTTCCCCCAACTGCACTCCTGACCTGTCCTCCCCTTCACTGCTCTCTCACTATCCTCCACATCCCTCTCATCCACCCTGGGCCCTCTTACTATGCCCCTCTCATCCTCCCTACCAGCATTGTTCCTTTCCCCTTTACCCGAGCTCCCTTCGTCCACCCTTTCAGCTGTGCCCCTCCCCCCTTTACCCCTGACACTCTCTTTTGATTGAATACTGTAACTTGTGCAGTCCCCTCTTGTGCCCTCTTCTGCCCCATCCTAGAGCTTCCCCTCCCTCTCCTCCTCCACCACCAATGTTGCCAGAAGTGCAAACCTATTTTCTTTCCCCTCTGTACTGCTGTGCATTGGCTCCTCCCTTCTGACTTGAGCCTTCCTTCCATTGCTCAGCCCCCTGACCTTTCTGCATCAACCCCCCTCCCTTCCTTTGAACCAATGTTCCTCCCATATAGTACCCTCATGTTACTCCCAAGTGGAGCCCTCCAGCGCTAGAACCCCCCTCCCCATTCTGTCCAGCTCTCTACTAAGCCACAGCACTTCTTCCTTGAGACTCCTCAGTCTGTGGCAGATTGGACACCCTCCTAGCTTCCACAATATGTTCATCCGTACCTCTGCCCTACATCCTTGCAGACCACTATTCTACCCCTGTTGACCCCCCTAGCATCCTGCTTTCCCCTCTACCACCCCCTCCTTTGCTGTCCCCATCCACCCCCTATTAGTGCCACTCTGTCTCTAATGTGTCCATCCCCACCCCACTCCATTTGCCCACTGAAATGTCCTGCTACCCACATCATTACTTACTCTGCACTCACCTTTTCATACCTTCTTAAACAGTCAGTCAGTTGTTGAACAGTAATCTCTACCACTACTACTATTTTTCCTTTTTATGTCAAATCACTGATTAAGATGCCACTAACTAGTTTAACCAAAAATAAAGTACAGTACTAACTACTAAAAGTAATACAAGTTTTTTTCTTACCAAATCACAGATTCATGCCCCTTAAAACTAATCAGAAATAGAAGTACAGCACAATCTATAAGTTCTATACCAAAATCCAGGTTAAGATGCCGCACATTTGTTCTCACCCCCTATAGACAGCAATGCCAAAACAGACTCACCAACTGCCTTCATTTCATGTCCAAATAGTTATCAGCTCCTTCCTGACTTTCCCCTTTGTACCGCTCCTTCCCCTGGAGTTGCCTGCATTCCTTTCTTGGGCCCAGCCTCCTGCTCCTTCCCTCAAACAGCCACCCAATCCCAGCCAAGCTCCTGGGGATTTAAACAGCCACAGTGGAGGGGGTGGGTGGGGGGACTTTTTCAAACCACTCCTGCTTCTGCTTCCCTGAAGCGCCAACTGCGCTTCTGCAGCTGCTCTGACTTCTTTCTCCCCTGAAGCACTGACTGTGCTTTTAAAGGACAGCCAAACTTGCTGTGGCTGCCCTGATTGGTCCCCCTGTCCTCTCTTCTTCAGTGGCCAATTGGAGCCACTGCTCTGTACCCCCAGCAGTCAATTGTTCACCCCTCGAGCTACCAACCACTGCTGCAGTAGCTTCTCCTTCCCTTGGAAGTGCTGTGGAACTCCTTCCTATTGAGGTATGCATCCTTATTCGATGTCAGGGACAGTATGGCTATGTGTGTACATTCTATGGCCCTGAGCACATTTGAGAAGCCATGCACTGCATGGAAGCCCACCTTGGTGGACCACATGGCCTGATCAGTGAGCAGTACCGATATGTAGTTGAAGGCATGCAGACAAGAGCATCAGTCAACCAGTGCTGTTCATGAAACACCGTTGACTGACTTACGCTTATCACATCACCAACTACCCTCTGGAATGAGCCTGTGGCATTGTATGTAAGTGCACACAGTATCTCCTGCTCCACAGTCAGTGCACAGGACTGGGCCATGGTGGGTGCAATGTCAGAACCTAGCATAGAAACATAGAAACATAGAAGTTGACGGCAGATAAGGACTGCAAGGCCCATCCAGTCTGCCCATTTCTTTTTCTACCTTATAAATGTGCCATCTGCCTTTGCTCTGTCAGTGGCCTATCTATTCATACTCATTTGTATTGCTCCCTTACGCCTATCCCATGCCTGTTTGAAGCCCTGCACTGTATTCATAGCCACCACTTCTTGAGGTAAGCCATTCCATGCATCCACCACCCTTTCTGTGAAAAAGAATTCTCCACATTTCCCCTTAATTGGCCCCCTCTAATCTCTATGCTGTGTCCTCTTGTCCTGCTATTTTCTTATATTTAAACATGTTAGACTCTTTCACCTTGTTAATGCCCTTAAGGTGTTTGAATGCCTCGATCATATCACCTCTCTCCCTCCTTTGCTCAAGGGTATACATATTGAGCTCTGTTAATCTGTCCTCATATGTCTTCTGATGCAGTCCCTGCACCATTTTGGTTGCCCTTCTCTGGTCTGCCTCAGTTTGGTTTATGTCCTTGTGAAGGTGTGGCCTCCAATACTGCACGCAGTACTCCAGAAGGGGCCTAACCAGTGTCTTGTAGAGAGGGATTATTAACTCCCTCTTACGACTTGTGATACTCCTACTAATACACTCTAACACCCCCCTAGCCTTACCTACTGCTTTAGAGGTCTGCTTGGATGATTTCAGGTCATCAGTGATGATGATGCCCAAGTTTCTTTCTTCCTTTGTGACTGCTAGCAACTCCCCTCCCAGCCTATAGGTGGCTTCAGGGTTCCTCTTTCCTATGTGTATGATCTTGCACTTCTTTGCATTAAAACCCAGTTGGCATATATCGTTAATGGTGTTGTGGTCCAGGCGGAAACAACTGGGGCACTGTCTACATGCAAGGGAGGCCACCTGTAGGTGTGGATGATACAGCCGTGGCCTGCATCACCTTACATGCTCCTGCTCCTGCTCCAGAAGCAGTTCATCCACTAGCACTAGTTTTTTAGGAGGTATTAGAGGCACATCATGCTCAGTTAGGAGGTGTATCCTGGTTGTCCAAGGCAGGCTCTGCTGGTCTGAGGCTGGATGTACCACCCCCTTATGTACTCATGCAGTGATGTCATGGGACTGAAACTTCCTTGCAGCCATGCCCAGGTTTGAGTGTGAGTCCCACTAGAGAGGCATGGCATACACATCCCTAGGGCACTGGTGCCTGTGTGGGCTGTTGCAGGCAGTGAGCACTGTTCATGATGGGTCTGAGCAGGAGTGATCAACCTTTAGGCATGTGGTGGCTGGTGGTCTGGTGTGAGTGTTCAATATGGTCCAGTGTGACTGGTCTGCCTTTTAGCCTCATTCAAGCTAGCATGATGACCTATGAGGACAACATGGGTCAAATGTGGAATGTCACATGACCTCCACAGGTGAGAATTGTGTTGTGAGGAAGCTCTATGTGCAGTGCTGTAATGCTGATATATGTTCCCTTCTCCACCATGTAGGATCATGCTGGCAGGTCAATAAGGCTTTCACTATAGCTTGAGGAGCATAACCAAGCCACAGTGTTGTTGTTATGGCACCAGATGCAGTCACCAGCATAGCTACCAGAGGGTTTGTGACTAGAGGACCTCACCTATCAGGGTGAGTACCTGATCATGTGAAGAACTGTTGAGCCATCACTAGTAAGTGTAGGTATGCTGCCATGGAGAGATATGGCTATCAACAAGGTTGTCATGCCATTGGTGGAGGGAAAGGTGGGCAGGGATGGTACACAGAAACACAGAAACACAAAATTTGATGGCAGATAAGGACCGCTTAATCAACCTATTCTGCCCATTTTCCCTGCCTACTGTAATACCGCAGACCCTATTTGATCTCCGGTTTTAATCTCCCTTTCCTACCCGCTAAGGTTCCCTTTTTGACTGTCCATTGCATTCTTCAATTCTGTCACAGTTTTTGCCACCACCACCACCACCTTTGGGAGGCAGTTCCATTAATCCACCACCCTTTCTATGAAAAGAATTTTCTCACGTTTTCTCACGAGTCTGCCCCCAGCTTCATAGCATGACCTTTGTCTTGAACATCTTTTTAGCAGAAAAATGCTACACTCTTGTACCTTATTTTTACCTGTGATGTATTTTAAAGTCTCTATCATAGAAACATAGAAACATAGAACATAGAAACATAGACTTTGATGGCAGATAAGGACCACTTGGCCCATCTAGTCTGCACATTTCCCTACCTACAGTATAGGCCACAGATCCTAGTTAACCAACAGCCTATTTCTTCCTACCCCCCACAAGAATTGCCTTATGTCTGTCCCATGCATTCTTGAATTCTCCCACAGTTTTAGACCCCACAGGAAGGCTATTCCATGCATCCACTACCCTCTCTGTGAAATAATACTTCCTCACATTGTCGCTGAACCGCCCTCCTTCTATCTTTAAATTGTGTACCCCCTTGTTCTTGCACATCTCTTTTCTGAAAGATGCTACCTCTTGGACTTTGTTGATTCCACTGAGGTACTTAAAGTTTCTATCATGTCCCCCTTTCCTTCTTTCCTCAAGGGTATACATATTAAGCTCCTTTAGTCTCTCCTCATCGGCTTCTCTTACAGACCCTGCACCATTTTAGTTGCCTCCTCTGGACTACCTCTATCCTGTCTATGTCCTTGCGGAGATGGGGTCTCCAGAACTGGACACAGTACTCCAGATGGGGTCTCACCAACTGTCTGTACAGAGGGATAACAACTTCCTGTTTTCTGCTACTGATGCCTCTCCCTGTACATCCCAGTATACCCCCAGCCCTCCCTACTGCCTTCTCACATTGCTTGCTAACCTTAAGGTCATCTGATATGATTACCCCCAGGTCCCTTTCCTTTTTTGTTGTTGTTACTACCTCCCCACCCATTGTGTATTCTTCCCCTGAGTTCTTGTTTCCCAGGTGCATTATTTTGCACTTCTTTGCATTGAATCCTAGCTGCCATACTTCTGACCATTCCTCCAACCTTGCCAAGTCCCTTTTCATCCTTTCCACGCCTCCTTGTGTATCAACCCTGTTGCAGATCTTTGTGTCATCTGCAAAAAGGCATACTTTTCCTTCCAGTCCCTCTGCAATGTCACTGATGAAGACATTAAAAAGGACTGGACCTAATACTGAACCTCATGTACCCACTAGTAGCCCCTCTTCTTCAGAGTGGACTCATTTACAATTACCTTCTGTGTCCTGTTGTGTAGCCAATGTTTTACCCAAGCTACCACCCTGGGACCCACTCCCAGGCTGGTTAATTTGACTATTAATCTTTGTGTGGGACTGTGTCAAATGTCTTGTTAAAGTCTAGGTAGACCATGTCCACAGCCCTTCCCTGGTCTACTACTTTGGTCACCCAGTCAAAGAAATCTATTAGATTCGTCTGACATGACCTTCCCGCTGTGAACCTATGCTGCCTTGGGTACTGTGCCCCACTGGCCTCTAGGTACTCAACTATTCTTTCCTTTAGAAGTGACTCCATCACTTTCTCTACCACAGAGGTCAGACTGACAGGTCTGTAGTTTCCTGCCTCTGTCTTGGTCCCACTTTTGTGAAGGGGAATCACATCCGGCTTCCTCCAGTCCTCGGGTACCACACCATCCTCCCATGATTTATTAAAAAGAGTAGTCAGTGGTTTTACTAGCTCCTCCCTTAATTATTTTAGAATTCTGGGGTGAATTCCATCAGGACCCATTGCTTTGTCCACCTTCAGTTTTAGGAGTTCTTGCAGAACACTTTCTTCTGTGAAAGGACTGGGATCGACCCCCCTGTCAAGAGTGCTTTTGTTAATTGGATTAGGCACTTCCCCCTCCTCTTTTGAGAATACTGAGCAGAAATATTCGTTCAGTATCCCTGCTTTTTCACTGTCCCCTCTGCCCACCCATCGTCATTCTATTCAGCCTCACTATCCCTCCCTTTGTCTTCTACTCTCGCTGATGTACCTATAAAAGGTTTTATCCTCTTCAACTGAGTTGGCTATCTTTTCTCAGTTTGGGCCTTTGCTATTCTGACTTCCTCCTGCTTCCTTCTGCCTTAACTGGTACAGCTGTCTGTTCTGCTCCTTCTGTGCTTCCTTATACTTCCGGAATGCTATCTTTTTCTTCCTGACTTTCACAGCCACCTCTTTTGAGAACCATAGTGGCTTTTTCTTTCATTTTGATTTGTTTATTTGCTTCACACAAAGGATTGTCGCCTCTGTGATGGCAGTTTTTATGATTCCCCATTGTTGCTCCACACCTCCTTCTAGCCTGTTTGCTAGTGCTTTTCTAAGGCATGCTCCCATCTTGCCAAAGTCCGCCCTCCTAAAGTTTAGTACCCTCACTTTTGTGGCTTGACTCTGTAGCTGAGTTTAACGTGAACCACACTGTTTGATGGTCACTTGTCCCCAGATGGCAACCCACTTCTAGATCTGAGATCCTCTCACTGCCTCCATTTGAGGGTACAAGATCTAAGATTGCTCCCTCACGAGTGGGTTCCAAAACTAGCTGTCTGAGGCCTGCCACCTGTAGGACATCAAGAATGGCCCTGCTCTTGGATGTGGCTGCAGCAAATGTGCTCCAGTTAACATCTGGCATATTCAGGTCTCCCATCAACAGTATCTCCCCTTTCTCTGCCATTCAAAGACTGCCTTCTATCATATCCTTGTCCATTCCCTCCCCCTGACATGGGGGTGTGTACACAACCCCTGTGCGGATTGTGGTGCCCTTTCCAGTCTCCAAGGTGACCCACAGTGCCTCCTCTCCTCCCTGTTTACTCTTTTGTTCAGTTGCTTTTATCCCTTCCTTTACATAGAGAGCTACTCCTCCTCCCCCTCTTCTCCCCTGCCTGTCTCTCCTGTAGGTTATGTACCCTGATATGTTAACACCCCAGTCATGGTTCTCTGTGTACCGTGTTTCTGTGACTGCTACGATATCCAGGCATCCCTCTTCCATCAAGGCCACCAGCTCAGGGAGCTTGTTGCCCAGACTACGGGCATTGGTACTCATTACCCTCCATTTCCTGATGGCCTTACTCCCTTTGCCTCATCCAGTCCTTCTTGCCTTTGTCACTTCCATGTTTACCCAGCCCTTCCCTAAACCTCTATGTTGGTGTTTGACTTATTCTACGTGATTATTTGGGGGCTAGGATTTCCTGCTCCTTTCCAGTGCCTCCCCCCTTGGCTAGTTTAAATGCTTGCCAATGAAGCATTTAAACCTATCACCTAGGATCCTGGTTCCCCTCCCGGACAGATGCAGCCCATCATGCCTGTATAGGCTTGCATCACTCCAGGTGGACCCCCAGTCCCCAATGAAGCCAAATCCCTGAGCTCCACACCAGTTTTTCAACCACTGATTGAATCCCATGGTGTGGAACACCCTAGCCTCTCCTATGTCATAGATGGGCAGCACCTCCGAGAAGGTTACCGTCTGTGCTACTTGACTAAGGCCACTCCCCAATCCACAAACTCTTCCTGCACTTCTCTAATCCTTTCTTAGCCAGGTCATTTGTCCCTAAGTGGACAATGACATCCAGCTCTCCTCCTGTGCAGCTGCTCTGCAATCCTGAGGATTCGCCTCCCTGTCCCTCCAAGCCATGGCACCAAGCAGGCACCTTACCTCCCTTTCCCTTCCTCCCCAGTTCTACCTTCCTAACAATGAAGTCCCCACCAGGAGTTGTTTTCTTCCCCTGCAGTGTCCCCTGCCACCCTCCTGTGGGTCTCCTTTGTGGAGGTTCCCAGCATTCTCCTTGGTCTCCACTGAGGGTGCCTCCATAGAAGAACCACACTTTGCCAGAATGGCATAGGAATTGTGGAGAGGTACAACTGGAGGGATGCGCCTCTCTTCCACCACCTTCACCCTCCCTGAGCCCACTGTGGTCCAATCACTCCTCTTTCTTGGCAACCTCTGAGGCAACGACAGTGGCACTGGTGGTCCCTGGATGGAAGAGGAGGTCCCACAAATCCTGGCCAACTCAGCCTGGAGATGAGCAACCTCCTCCCTCAGCCCAGAGAGGTGCCTGCAGATGGGACAACACCGCATCCTCCAGAACGTCTCCCAGAAGACTGCTGCTCCACAGCCACTGCACTGCACCACTCCAATCATGTCTTATTTCTGGCCCCTTAACTGTTTGCAATCCTTACTCTTTCCTCTTTTTTTCTCTCTCTCCTTACTTTCTACCTGTGTGCCCTTTAAGCTCCTGATTGTCCTGGTTCTGAGACAAGAGTATCCTATATTTCTCCTTAGACCACTTACTTGCTCAGAGGCAGACCTCCAGCAGCTAGAGGGGCCGGAGAGCTACTCTTGCCTTCATATTCCCCTCTCCTCCTTTCCTCCTGGGTGCACATTGAGGTCCTTTAGTCTTTCCTCATAGGGCTTTTAGTGCAGACCCTGCACCATTTTAGTTGTCCTCCTCTGGACCACCCCTACTGTATGTCCTCCCAGAGAAGCAGTCTCCAGAACTGGATACATTACTCCAGATGTAGTCTCATCAATGATTTGTATAGCGGTAAGACAACCTCCTCCTTTCTGCTGGTAATACCCTCTTTATACACCATAGCATTCCACTGGCTCTCCCACTGTCTTACCATACAGTTTGGCCACATTTAGGTAGTCAGATATGGTTAACCCCAGGTCCCTTTCCTGCTTGGTGGCCGTCAGTACCACTCTCTCTTCTTATACTGTGCATCTGGGTTCCTATGCCCAAGTGCATGATTTTGCTTTCTTTGCATTGAAATTGTGTAGCCATGCTCTTGACCACTCCTCATGCTTTCTTAGATCCATTTTAATTTTTTCCACCCTGCCCCTGGAGTGTCTACCTTGTTGCAGATCTTCGTGACATCTGCAAAAAACCATACCTTCCTTTCTAACTCCTCTGCAATGTCGCTAATAAAGACATTAAAGAGTACTGGTCCCAGTACTGACCCTTGGGCACACCACTGGTTACCCTTCCTTCCACGAAGTGAACTCCATTTAGCACCACCCTCTTTCGCCTATCCCCCAACCAATTTCTTACCCAGTTTACCAACTTAGGACCCACTACCAGGCTGCCCAGATTATTTACGTGTCTCCTTTCTGAAACAGTGTCGAAGGCCTTACTAAAATCTAGTAAACCATGTCCATTCCTCTTCCCTGATCTAACTCCTGGTCACCTAGTCAAAGAAATCTATCAGATCTGTTTGACATTACCTCCCTCAGTGAATCATGCTCCTCAGATCCTGTAAGTCACTGTATTGTAGATATTCCACAATCCTTTCCCTTCAGTAGAGATTCCATTAATTTACCCACCACCGAAGTCAGGCTGACTGGCCTGCAGTTGCCAGCCTCCTCTTTGCTGCCACTTTTCTGAAGTGGACTACACCTGCCCTCCTCCAGTCTTCCGGAACCACTCTTGTCTCCAGTGAGTGGTTGAACAGGACTGTAAGTGGTGCAGCCACCACCTCTCTAAGCTCCTTTAATATCTTGGATATACACCATCTGGCCCCATTGCCTTGTCCACATTCAGATTTGTGAGTTCCTTCATGATTCTCTCCCCATGATTCCTCTCTAAATGGAATGGTGTCTTCCTCCCTTCCATCAAAACTCCTGTCACATAACAGTGGTCATTCACCTTCCCCTTCTTCTGTGAATACTGACCAAAAATGTTTGTTTAGGACATCTGCTTTTTTTTTGGCCCCCTCCACAAACTCCCCCACCACCTTCGCTCCTTAGTCTTACAGTTCCTCACTGATCTTTCTGCTTTCACGTACCATACCTGAAAACTGTCTTGTCCCCTTTCTTCACAGCCTGGGCTTTTTTCTCTTCTATTTGCAGCTTTGCACTCCTAACTGCTTTCCCTGCTCCCCTCTGCTTCCCTTGATACACTTCTCTATCCTTCTCCCTCTGTGTCTCCATATACCTCCTGAATGCTACCTTTTTTGCCCTAATCTTCCCAGCCACTTCTTTTGAGAACCATAGCTGTCTCTTTTTCCTCTTGCTAACTTGTCTAACACAGTGATTTGTTGCCCTCATAATGGCCCCCTTTAGTTTTGCCCACTGTTTCTCCACTCCACCTAAGTCCTGCCCCCCCCCCAACCAGGGCATCCCTGAGGCATTCCTCCATCTTTGTAAAGTGGGCCCTCCTGAAGTCTAAGACCCCCTTGTGTGCTTCAACTCTACCGCTGTGTTTATATTGACCACACCGTATGGTGATCACTGGTCCCCAGGTGGCCACCCACTGTGATGTCCACAACACTATCCCCATTGGTGAGTACAAGGTCTAATATTACTCCCTCATGAGTGGGCTGTCCTATTAGTTGCCTGAGGAATGCCCCCTGCAAGGATTCTAGGATGTCCCTGCTCCTATCTGAAGCTATAGCTGGTATGTTCCAATCTATATCAAGCAGATTCAAGTCCCCTACCAAATAGACCCCCCACCCACCCTCTTAGTCACCATCTTTTGGATGGCTTCCGAAGAACCATGTCCATCTCTTTCCCTTGTGTTGGAGCTCTGTAGATCAGGCCAGTGCTAATAGTGGCTCCATTTCCCACCTCTAGGGTGACCCATTGTGCCTCTGCCCCACCCTGTTTTCTCTGCATTTCAGTTGCTTTTATGCTATCCCTTTTTTACCAACCCTGTCCTACCTGAGCAGAGTATATCCTGGTATGGCTATATCCCAGTCATGATTCTTATTGCACTATGATGCAGAAATAACGACAATGTCCAGGTCACCCTCTGTCATAATGGCCACCAGGTCTTGGATTTTGTTTCCAAGACTTCGAGCATTTGCAAACATGGCCTTCAAAATTCTGTTCCCACCTTCTTTTCATCCCTCATCCTTCCTTCTTGCCTACTCTCTTTATCCCTCTGCCTTCATTCACTTTCCACTTCATTTCTACCATTCTGCTGTTCCTGACAAGGCAGTATTATGTACATCTGGGGACCTTTCACAGGGCCCTGCATCTTTGGGCATGGCTGTCCCTACTCCATTGTTGCCATTGACCACCCTATATGTAAAATGTATGCACTTCTTAGTTGGTGTGGTGTGCAGGGTGCGTATTGATGCAGTGTCCCCTACCTATGTCATTCTAGGCTTTCTCAGGACCTCTGCACAGGCTGTACCTGAGGGCTATGTATTCATTTTGATCAGATACCTGCCATCTTCAAGCCAATCACGGGCTGATAGTATAGAGTGCAATGACATCATGATTCAGTTAATGGATGTAGCATAGGCCACCACTCCCAGGCTGGACTGGCCATTTCATGTTTGACTTTAATGCTGCATGGTGCAGCTTTCCATTTAATTGGGCATCAAGGACACCATTTTACATGGCCCACTGAGGGTCTATGGGGCATCCGGTGGTAGTGGGATGTATGGCCTTGGTTATGGGCCTAGGTTTGGATTCCATTGTGGACACTGAGTCTAACACTGGGGCCTGTCCATGTGAACATCAGTGCACTGTCACCATAGAGAGTGATGTGTGTAATTGATATTCATGTTTGTGGTCATGCCTATGTCTCAGAATACACACATGTTGTGCCTTTGAAATCAATGACATGCACTACACAATGCTGTGTCAATTTGGTCTGTGGGGATCATTACATATGGTGCATGTGAGTTGAGTGGCTGGTGGGCATTGCTAGATGGCATGTGGGGTGGGATAAATGATTTTTCTACATCCAGGCACACTCAGGGTACAAGGGTGCAAGGGCATACATGGTGGTTACTCTGGGACTAAGTGGGCAACTCTATTGTACATATCTGGATGTGGGCTGTCATATGGGCATGGCAGATGTATTATGACTAACAGTGTTCACACACGATATGGCCCCTGTCCGTGCATCACTGGCTGTCCCTTGCCGTCTGGAATAGGATGCAGCTGTGTGTCCTGTAGTCAGAAGGTGCACGGGTAGGGTGCACTGGGTCCATAGGGATGCCATGTTTAGGGCACACAGTGTGTGGTGATGGTGGTGGGACACATTAGCAGATACGGGATGTACAGGTGTCAGCAACTGCAAGGGCACAGCATCATATGGGTGGACTGTGGACAGCTGAGCTTGCATTGTCTCTTTCAAAGTCACATCTTACTATGGTGTGCTCTCTATTCTTGTCACTGTTATTTGATGTCTTCATAAATACATTCCTGTGGGGGCAGCATCTGTGGCACCAACCCTGGTGCCCATGTCTGGTATGCCTATGGGCATGCATCCCTCTGCACACAGGGCTTGTATGATAGGTATATGGGTGACCAGATATGGATGTATTGCATGTTCTGGTGTATCTCTGTGTGGTTGGGTGCATAGTTAGGTTTACAGTAGGGATCTGCCTTGGATAAACGTTCTGAGGCCTACACTCTAACCTTTTCAGAATAAAGTGCATTATACATATGCGTTTTGCTGCACATGCAGCTTGTAGCCACCTGACATGCCCCCTCATTGAGCTTCCCTGTTGCTTGCACATGCTGTGCTTATGCACACTATGTGCACTGACTCTGCATCCAGCTTTGGTGTACTGTGCATGTGTATCACATGTAAGGCCCTTCGTGGGGCAGTTGCACAGTGTACAGCATGCTACGTGCATTGCTGAATAGGGACCATTGTGACTTGTACCATGAAAATATGGGCTAAGTTTGATTTTATTTTCAATTTTTACCTTTACTACATTTATATTTGTCATTTTAGATACAGCATATGAACTTTGTGACTGTTTTATACCTGTTCAATTTGTTTGAGTGTTTGATCATAAGCTTATTTATGTTTTTTAAGGTACCGGGTTAATAGAGCGAAACAAAAACTGCATGGCAATAACCACACTGTGTACACCTGTATTTAGAGCAACAGGAGTATAATAGAGGTAAGAAATTACCTCTACCCCTGTCGCTATGTGATGAGACTGTGAGGGGTTAAGTAGCCATGCGTGTGGTGCCTGGTTGAGCTGCTCCTGGATTGGCTAAAGGACCAGCACATGGCAGGATCAGAGTCCTGGGACCATGGTTTTATTTCCCCCAGGTCTCCTACTGTTACAACATTTCACTGTGGTTTTTTTTTTTTTTTAGTAAATAAAATGTTCCCCCCTTCCGAGTTTCTTCCTATCCCCGAAGTCCACACCCACTCATAGATAGTTATATAAAATCCATGGGGTGTGGGCGGTGAAGCCCTCCACGTTGGGTGGTGCGGGGGAGGAGCTCCCTGCAAAAAAACAGAAATCCTATTAGTTAGAGTGTTGTGCTCTTTATGTGTTGGGTCGCTGTTTTCCCCAGCATTATTACGGCACATGTTGTTTTGCTTGTAGCATTGATTGCCCTGCTGTATTTGTTAGTGACATTTTGACTCCATGCCATGTTTTAATAATGAGTCAGATTGTTGAAGTTCAAACTGTGCGATTCTTTTCTTGAACATTATAGCATAAGAAAATACAAATTCTTTACTGACTCAATGTACAGCGACAAACTTAACCCTGCTTTTGTCCACCTAGTATAGTTAGATTTGTGTACAGACTCAGGAATCTCGTCCTGGTGCTGGCAGGGAGCAAGGTGTATTTTGGAGCTGTAGAATTTATGTTCTGTGGAGGGAAGGTGCAGATACTGATTACTGATGCAGCTTTTATTAATCAACAATGGAGCAGTATCGAAACTTGACTGCAGTGGCAGTTGTATGCCCTCCTGACCAGAAATCAAGGTGTGAATGTGGCAACCCTGAAGACTGGGATTGGACATGGAGATAAATAGAGGCAAATTAGAATTCTAATCCCTAATGTTCTACATAAAATTTGCTTTATTTAATACAATTATTACTAGGAAAAGTGTTCTTCTTTCTCATGTTATGCACTAACATGATTTCTAAAGCTCTGCAAAGCAATTTTTCAATGCAGTTTTTACTGTTTCTGGAATGAATGTATCTTTGGACTCAGGTTTGTTGCCCTTCCATCATATTTGGCTACACTGAACTTGTAGCCCTATTCACTGAATTTAAGAAAGCCTGCAGAGGAACATAGCATTATACAAAATATGTGTTTTTCTTTATCTGATATGAAAACCCTAGAACATTTTCATGGAAACAAGAAGTCAAAATGCATATTTGCTTGCTGTAGCTGTAAAATGACTGTTGAAGGAAAATGTTATGTATTTGCTTTTGCATTCTCAGTTAAATGAAACACTCAGAAATAAACTGCTACTTTTAAAATCACACAGTCTCCTTAAAAATCTAATTCCATGAAAGGTCCTGTGATTCATCCTTCCATGCTCTAAGGCAAACAGTATGATTGGTAGCACATTCATAATTCAGCATAGTTTAAATGCCAAGGGCCGGCAAGAGATCACTCTCCTAGCCAGCATGAGCAGGATGACATTCATGGTTGATTCAGCCCCTCACAGCAAGCTGTTTAATTGGAAAAGCCAGGGGAAGTGACCCTAGTCATTGTGTCCTGCCGATGTCAAAACATATTCACATCACACTGACAAGTGGACAGTTGGCAGTTGTTTTTTTTTTTTTATCAAAACTGGAACTAAATAATAAAATAGCCCTAAATATTATAAGTATATTGGAGTGAAAATCTACTGTAATCATGGGGCTAAAGAATGACTTCATGTGTCAGCCTAAACCAAAGGGCACTGTTTAAAAGGTGAGAAAAGACTCCAAAGGAGAAGTATGACAGCAGTTAGAACAACCAGCAAAAAAGTAAAAGTAATTAAAAAGTAATATAAAGATCTATCTTCTGTATCGCCTACATTTTAAATTGCTTCTAGGTATTTCTGGAGTAATGTACTAATTTAAGCAGGATCAAGGTATTTGGGTGTCAGAGAGCATGTCTCTTTCCAACCAGGGAAATCTAGGAATACTAGGCAAGTCATGCAGATATGCCTGGCAGACTTAGGTTACTCCCAGGTACTGTAAAACCAATGCACTATGAATTTATAATTGGGTGAGGATGTGGAGAATGAGAAATAGACAATAATGCATTCTATATATTTACATCTGTGTGATTTAAAGAGGGGTTACTATTAAAAAGATCACAGTTGGCAACAAGAGAAATTAGTTACACATATCCTTCCAGATTCAATTTTAAGCCATTACATTTTTTGTTTTATTAAGGGCATGTACTGTACATGAAAAATTGGATGCTGCTTACAGTTTGATTGCAGCAATGGCTGATTCTGGAACTGAAGATATTTGCTTGGAACATTACAGTCTGTTTCATTGAAAAAGGCTGTGCAGTCACAAGCAGGACATGACCATAGCTTCAAAATAATCCTCAACTGTAGATGATCTGTTAAAGGCAAATCTCCTGTTCTTATTCCTATATGTAACCCCCTCTGGGTCCAGGGGCTTAAATAGAGTCCCTAGTACCTCCCCCAAACTTTGACATCTGTCTCTTCACTTGCTCCAGCCATGGGATTGCCACTGGAAAGGGGACCAGAAGAGCAGCAATGCAGAGCATCGCAGAATCACACAGCTAGTATGTGCACATTCAAGCAGCAGGCTGCTCAAACATGCAAGCTGTTTTGCCAGTTCACGTTTTTTTTGGGCATTGGAAATGCCCACTTGCCAGGAGCCTTTGGAGCCTCATCGGCTGCCAGCCATTACCTCCTCTAGTGTGCTTCTTCCCCAGGGAGTTCAGTGGGCAACAGGGTGCTGGGAGGCACGGGGAGGGAGGAAGAAGGATCGGGACATTTGGTGCGCAGCACCTTTAAGAGAGTGTCTCCCTGCTGCACAGAGTCTTCCAGAAATACAGGGGTGAGCAGAAACTGGAGCCCCTGATGGAGAGCACACAAGCCTGACCCACTCCATACAGCCATTAGATAACAGCACAAGGGGGCTGCAACCAAACTAGGAACAGCACAATTGAGGGGGGCCATCTCAAATAAAATAAAAAATAAAGACTCTTGGAGCACGGGACTCCATTGATGCAACTGGCCACCATTTGTGTGACCCCTGACTTAGACAGCCACCAAATGGAGAGCAGCAAGGCAGAGTGATGGATTGTGGGAGGGTGATGCAAGGAGTTCCTCCCAAATGGACTGGTGGTTTTTTTGAGCCAATTAGTGGGCAGGACTGGGCAAAAGGACTGAGGAATGGCCCTGTCTGACCAGTTAGAGGTGGAAGAGAAGGAATGAGGTTTCTGATCCCTTCAGAGGTGCGGGGTAGTTCAGCAGGGACACCGAGCAGTGTAGAGCTGCCATACTGTTAGGGAGCTGTGGCATCTCCAGGCCTGCTCAATGTTGGTCCTTCTAAAGGCCCACTTCTTGTAAGTTCCATGGTCTCTCTCCTGGGCTCAAATCCATCAAATAAAGAGCTGAAGTGATTGTATCAGAAAGGCACTGTCTCAGCTGAGAGTTGTAATAGTGCCAGAAGGGGCACCGACTGAGCTGCAATTTGTGATCGTGCCAGAAAGGGCACTGACTGAGTTGAAGGTAGTGATAGTGCCAGAAAGGGCACCAACTGAGCTGTGACTGTGATAGTGCCAGAAGGGGCACAGACTGAGGTCAGAGATATGATAGTGCCAGTGGGGGAACCACCAAAAAAGAGAAGTTGAAGAGATTGTGCTAGAAGGACACTGTCATGAGAATTGCAGAGTCATGCCAGAGGGGCACTGTCCAAGACAGAAGGCATGATAGTGCCAGAAGGGCATTGTGTGAGAGAAGTAAAATAGATAGTGTCAGACAGCACCATGATTGAAACAAAGAGGCCTAGCCAGTCCACATGTCCTCTGAGTCCTCTCCTGGACTCATCCTGAAGATTCATTGGAGTCCTCCCCAAGGCTCATCTAGGATATTTCTGGTAGTCCTCCCCAGTGCTCCTCCAAAAGATTCACTGTGAATCTACCACTGGGTTCACCCATTTCCAGAGCCTGTTCCAGAGAGCCCTGCCAAAAGTATGAAGCAGAGGGCCCCTGCTGCATCCAAGAGTTTCTGAGCTTATCCAAGTGCAGACAGAGACTATATTCTGTTCAGACCACCTCAGAGTCAGATAAGAGCACACTTAGCTCTTATCAAATGGGGTGGATCAGGGAACAGAGAGCAACAGGCGCATTCCCAAGTACTGGGGTACTCTTGACCCAGAGGAGTCAGACAGTGGGGTAGCTCCTGGTGTATGGGCTGCTTGGTAACCGTAAAACCACTGCACAGTGCTTCTGTATTCTGGTTGGGATTCAGAAGAGCTGTGTCTAGAAAAGTGTGTGCCAGAAGTGTTGTGACCAGAGAAGCTTGAGCCAGAAGGGTGTTGTAACAAAGAAGTGTGAGCTAGAAGAGTTGCATTCAGAGAGTTGAGCCAGAAGGTCGGTGGCTTGAGAGCTGATGTCACAGAGCTACATTCACAGATGTGTGAGACAAGAAGGGCTGACCTGTTGTTGCCTGTTCAAAATGTCCAAGGCTTCTGGCTACTTTCCTGCGCCTGTTGCTGCACCCTGATTTTGTGAAGTGCTATTCTGCTTTGGTCTGCTGTATCCAAAGGTTATGTGAGTGCTTGTATTGCTGGCTGAAATTTCTGTTCTCCCTGTTTGGATTACAATTAGGGTTTTCAGTTTTGTTTGAAAGTTCAAGCAAGTTTGTTGGAACGTCATTCCTTATTAAATTTATGCTAACCACACCTCGAACCATGCTGGTGACCTGGGTTGAAATGGACTTGGGTCATTGAGGCTGGCAGGGGAGGAGAGGATTGAGCATCCGTGGACTGTCTCCTCTCCTGGGGTGGGCTAGGGTCATGCATCACTCTGTAGCGGCCTCTGGTGGAGACCGGAGGCACTACAAGAGCATTGTAATGTGGGCCAACAAGGAAAAATGTGAAAATAGCATGTCACTGGCTGGATGACAGCATCCCTACCTCCCCAGGCCTCTCTACTGCGATGCCTCCAGGCTGCACTCTCCACACTCGGCCTAGATGCAAGGGAGTGCTATAGCATTCTGATCTCCTCCCTGTAGCCCCCTTTGGGTAGGGGCCTCCGTGAAAGGATACGCCCAGGACAACTGGAGGACTGAGCAGCGGGGATGGCGAGTAGGTGGAGAAAGCAACGCAGGGCTGGCTGCCCAAAGGAGTGGACGGGGACGTGCACGGTAGGAGGAATAAAAATAATATACAAAAAAAAATTTATTTATGCTAGTACAGTATGGCCTGTTGTGGGGTTAAGATGCAAGCTTGCTAAGTTCCTCAAGTACATCACCGAGAGATCCCATGCAACATACTGTAATAACTAGGCCTGCATTGGGACTCTAGTAGAGCTATTGGGTACCCAGAGTCTATTTGATAGTAGTGTTTACATTTAGATCTAAAGTTCTACCACTGGTACCAGTTGCGCAGTATTCTGCACCCTGTGTAATATATTTACCTCAGTGGGCCCCTTGCTTGGGTGGGTGCACTGTATATGGTGTACTGATTATGGGAGAAATGTTCAATGGTAACTTGCAGGTGCTTAACCCATTTTCCTTCTCCAGCTACCCAAGGCTGTGTCAGCAAATAAAGCACTGTTAATCATTTGTATTTCTGTATGCGTCCTCAAAAATCACTGTTAATCATTTGTATTTCTGTGCACCCTCAGTTTTTACATCATGACTGAATTATTGTTTGGTAAAGGTAACAGCTGTTGGTGGTCCCCGAGGCTGGTCTTCTCCAGTGTAGGGATGTGGCTGGGTACTGCATCCCAGAGGGCGGTACTACACACAACATCTGGCCCACATATTCTCTCTGGGTGGAGGCACCATGCTATTTACTAATTTGGGATGAACCCGTCTACTACAGGAGAACAAACTAACCAACCCCCTCAACCAGGTGTGTCACATTACAGTCACCAGGCAGGGAAGTGAATCCGGTCACTGTATTGACCAGAGAGTAGCATATACTTTTTCTAATTATCTGTTTTCTTCATGACCAGACTCTCATCACTCCCTGGTTGTTTGCCCACAATCCATCCCCATTCAGCACTGACGTTATTGCTTCTGTCAACTGCCACTATTCATTCCTCCGTGGCTGGGACCTTAGGTGGTGGGACATCCCCCCAGAGATTTAGCCAGCATCCAGGGCATTGGGTGGGCTTTATGGGATTAGGCCCACATTTACCAGCTTGCAGTCATCATTCAGATGGTGCCATCTTTTCTTCTGCCTCATAATGCTTAATGTCCAGTACTCCATGCTGTATACTACGTCCAATGGTTGCCTCACCAGCATACAGCTTCTGCTGGGTCTGGAAGGTGACCTTTCCAAGGCCTATAAATGGGGTCACTGTTGTTGTGGAAGTGCCATGCCAACCAACCCAATAAATAACCCACTGCCACCAAAAGTACTCTTAGTTTACAGTCTGTCCAAGTGTCAGCATTTCAGGCTGATTCCTGAACCTGCGTCACTGGTACTGGTGTATAATGTGCTACCCACCTGACTATTGGGTGTCACCTATATACTATACCTATATAATCTATTTTTTAATACACTTTTTACCACCTGCCATCCTACTAGAGATATACTCTGTTTGAAGACAGCAATAGCTGAGCTCAGGAGTCTAAAGGATGTTGCTTAGTGCTCAATTGCACTCCATGAAACACTTTATTTAAAACAAAGCTGAAGTATTTCATACTTTTTATCTCCTGCCGTTCTTCAAGGATATACTCTGTTAAGGCTTCTGGCACTATGATACAGAAGGCAGGGATTTTTCTGTTCAGTTTTCAACACATATTTCCTCCCTCTTCTCCTGTGGTGTAAGCTATGCCATATGGCAACAAATGTGCAGCACAGTCCTGTGGGAGGAATAATCCCCTTGGACCAGGAGCACAGAATCAACAGCACTGCATTTACTTTGGGTGCTCTGTAAATCAATAGCACATAACACAGGAACTAAGGGTACCCAGTCAGTATGTTATGGGGATTATAGTGCAGGAAAATCCATGCTGGAAGAATAGCATCTGGCAATACAGCTACAAGGACAGTGTAGCACAGGTAACATTAGTGCTGTCCCTGTAGCTGCTGGCCATTGGACAGAAGAGGATAAAGCCTCTGTTGGATGGTATGCTGCCCAGCAGCTGCTGTAGAACAAAGGGTAGGGCCACAGGCAGTGGAGGCAGTGGAACATCAGTGGACTGGGGTTCGATTCCCGGTCCTGGGATTTTTTCCTCTTTTTTTTTTTTTTCTCTCCTACTGACTTTTGTTCTTACTGTGTCTGCCCCCACCTCTGATTTTCCCCCTTCCCCTCTTTAACGATTGCTCCCCTAGGATTTTTTCCATCCCCAAGATGCCCCCATGCAGAGGTGGTAATATTTAGTTGGGGGGCTTTGGGGGCTGGGGCGGTGGAGCCCCCATCAAACAATCATACTGGCTTATTTTGTTTAATTCACTATAAAAGCGCTCACTGTTTTAACCGAGCATTACCTTTGCTTTCACTCCATTTTCTTCACTGTTTTTGACAGTGCTATTGTGCTGTTGACTTTACGACCTAGTGCCAAGACAAAGCGCTCCCATTGTCATGTGTTTAGCTATTTATTCACTACAGATGTTGCTACAGATACAACCTTTTGTGCAGATATGCAAATCAAGAACAACAAGCATTTGTCAATGCCGAATGTTGCTTGCTTCTATGTGCTGTTTAGGTATTTGGAAGTCATTGGAGTGCAAATATTGAAAATTTGCGAACTTACGCGCGTGCGTAGGAACTGCGCAATGCACGCTCGTAAAACAGTCATTTTTAGGAATTTTTTCACCAAATTTTCAACATAGCCATTTTAAGACCTCTGCTCATGAACAGTGTCACTGTGATTTTGTTAATGTGTCCCATACATTGAGTTTGCACACCGACTGCGCCATTGTGCGCTACATGGGCGGAAACATGTTTTGGGCAGGATGTGAAAAATGACAGCTGTACTGCTCATAAGGAGGTGTGGTGAAATGACAATGTTGAAAATCTGGAGTGGAAATATTGAAAATTAGCAAACCTACGGCGTCGTGGGAACTGCATAGCGCTGCGCTTAAATAAAACAGTCATTTTAGGAATCTTTTCACCAAATTTTCAACATAGCCATTTTAAGACCTCTGCTCATGAACAGTGTCACTGTGATTTTCTTAATTTGTCCCGTACATTGATTTCGCACACCAACTGCGCCATTCTGCGCTACATGGGCGGAAACACATTTTGGGTGAGATGTAAAAAATGACAGCTATACTGCTCATAAGAAAGTGTGTTAAAATGGCAATGTTGAAAATCTGGAGTGAAAATATTGAAATTTCGCGAACTTACGAGCCTGCGTAGGAACTGCGCAACGCACGCTCGTTAAACAGTCATTTTTTGGAATTTTGGCACCAAATTTTCAACATGGAGTTTTTGGGACCCCTTCTCATGAATCATGTCACTGTCATGGTGGTATTCAGGCCCGAAGGGTGATTTCGCAGTCACTGCGCAGTCACTGCACGAAATCACCCTTCGAGCCCGAATAACGCCATGACAGTGACATCATTCATGAGAAGGGGTCCCAAAATCCCATGTTGAAAATTTGGTGCAAAATTCAAAATGCCTGAAATATGCAATAAAGTTGAAACCCTCCTATCTAGCCATTATAGCTTACGGCATTTCCTCAGTTGGCAGTCGGCTTTGAAAAGTGCAGGCGTGTTCCCAGTCCACGAAGATCGTCGCGCGTCAGAGGTAAGTATGGGAAGGTGAGGGGTGGGGATGCTGGGTGCGCAGTGGGTGGGTGCGGGTTGTGGGAGGGGGTCGGGAGACGACCGTGGGACCGCTTTTGTCTTACAGGTACAAAACAAAAAAAAGACGTGTGGGACCATTTGCCACACTGGGGTGGGCTCCCAGCATGGCACAAGGATGTTGGGGAGAGCCGTTCAGCTGACGGGGGATTGGGCACCGTCGGCAAAGGACTGATTGCCACGCTGGGGTGGGCTCCCAGCGTGGCACCAGCTCTGAGGGAGAGACAGCTCAGCCCGGCCCGGGGTTGGGCACCCGTCGGCTACACAGTGCGTGCGTGGGCATGCGCCTGCGGGGTGGGGGAGGCAGCATGTGAGCAGCCTCTTATCGCTGCTCTCTCAAGCGTGCCTCTTTCAATCAGATGTTACTGCATTTGGAGCGTGTCATAGACAGCTCCAAAATGCATTGGCTACAGGGCCACACCTGCCAGATCACTGAGTGAATTGGAGGAGGAGGTGACACACCTCCGAAATCTCCAATGATGGCACTATGTTTCTTGCACATGCGTGCAAGCAACATAAAAATTGCTATGAAATTCTTACCTTTAGTTACTTGATGAAATACATTCCTGCTTTGTCCTGTGCTTGTCAGCCTCCCTTGAGTCTTCTTGACTGCCTCCCTATCTTTCCTCTCCTCTTAGGACTCCCAAAATCTGGCCTCCTGGGCTCTGCCACTAGTCTGTTCTCTGTACCTCAATAGCACTGTGTGTCTTCCCATCAGGCACTGCACAGTTTTGTAGTCTCCTATGTTTTGTCCATTTTTTCTTTGCAAGTTGCCATGCTGTTTTTGAAATCACATACTTCAACAGTATTATCCCATCTGTGACGATTGCCTATGTGTATGTATTTTGGATCTTTTTTATTGCAATTCTGTCTGTTCTTCCATTCCCCCTTCCCCCGGGTTGCACATGGAAACAAGCCTCAGCTCAGTGTGCCATTCCCAGTTACCAATTTTTAAATAAATAAAAAATAAAGGAATAACAATTATAAATAAATAAACAACCAACTATTCCTTGCAAAAAGCCCGGTGCTCTGAGAGCAGACCTTTTTCCTTAGGGGGCATGTGGGCACAGCACGCTCTTAGTGGAGATGCCGCTCTGCTGGAGCCATTTAATAACATGAATTTACATCATTCACCTGTCATCAGGTGTTGGTGGTGCTTTTCCTCAGCAACACTAATAGTTACTACTAACCACATATTTTATTACTTTCATGAATTCATTTCTATTAGTAAAACATTGCCAGTTTGAATATGGAGTACATCATAATTGGGAGTAGCTTCAATAGCATTTAGTAATATATATTTTGATGATCCATCACATTGACAATACTGAGAAGTGGTGCCAACTAATGAGTGAATTAGCACTAAACCCTGGGTGTGTGTGTGTATATATATATATATATATATATATATATATATATATATATATATATTCTAAAGTTTATAGTGCTTACAAAAGTTGTACAGTGCTAAATACTACACAGTCATGTGGAAACTGTACATAAAAGGTAAATACAAAAAAGAAAATGACATGCACCCACATCTTGATTTAAAGTTGTAATGCCCAATATCTGTGCTGAATAATTCAGGTATGTTGATTTAATTCAACCAGTCCAAAAGTGGGATGTACCAACATGGTATTACTGCAGAACCACAACTTGAATTAAAAGTTGCATTATCCAAAGTCTGTGCATGATGGCTGTTGTATGTATGGTTCCAGCCGGAATGTGGATATACCTACAGTGGCAGTAGTGCACAGCCAGACCTGTAACAACAAGATTTGATTTTGTTCTGACAAGGCCCTTATAGACTGTTTGACTATAATCCTTTAAAGTCTGAATTTTTATCTACCAGCTTCTATTCCTCTTGCTTACTGGCTACTATATGCTCCATCCCATTCATGCTAAAACATACTGTATCCCTACTCCCCCCCCTTCTATAATCCCTACCCTCTTTCTCCCTCCAGTTACCAAGGTTCTAGATTACAGTCTGTTACATTCAACCCACCTTAGCTCTGTAATGAACTGTAATTCTTTACTTTTATTATGTATTGTAGTCTTTAATAAGCATTGTACTGTCTCTTTATCTTTTATCATTTGCATATTGTCTTCATATAACATGGAACTCTGTAAATGAGCTCTTAGCTCAAAGGTGTTAATCTGAGATGTTAATAAATAAATAATAATAAAATATAATTTCATTCAAAATTTAAATGTAATTCCAAATTGTGATGCATCATATGAATTCGCCATCTCTTTCAGTGCCATAAGTGATTATCAGGGTACCCAAATATAAAAGATCATGATGGTCACAGGGTGAGAAGGAGGTATGAGGGTGAGGTTAATAGTTGAGATGCCAGCAGGAGATGGAAAAGAGGGATAAAAGAATTATAAATGCAGGGAGGTGGAAAGAAAGCAAGATTGTCATGTTTGAACCCACTGCCATCCTCGGAGGCTTAGGCATGCTGCCTTTCATCAGATGCCTTCAGCCTGGTCTGCCCCTGACAAAGTGATGGATGTCTGCTCCCAAACTCTAGTTACGTGCATGGCAGCATGATGCACTGGGCCATAATGTGGGGGCTGGAGTGGGGGCTATATATTCTTTTTGAAAGTTGAAAGGAATTACTTAAATTCATTTTTTTGTTGTATGTAGCCCAGTCAACTTCTGTTTTTTCTGGGTGTTCATGTCAGCCAGAAGAGTGGGAATCAAGCAAGTCTTGCACCACTCTGGAGGCTACACCAACTGTTCTGGACAGGGAGTATCTACTCACCAAGACTGAAAAGGGGAGACTGGGTTCACTAACATACTATATATTGTAAAGCACCATTATGTGGAATATTTTGATGACCTAAAGATGGAAGGGACAAACAAGCCTAGAGAGTCTGATGAAGACATAGATGGAGATGATGATATCAAAGGGAAATACAATGTCAGAATTTACCAGATGGACATGATTTTAGAAAATGACAAAAAGATAATTATACATTGTGGTCCAATTTTCAAGCATTCTGATTGAACATCTTTACCCATGGGTAAATCCCATAGTAACCCACGGGTAAAGATAGCACCAAAAGTACCTGATCACAAAATAAAATAAAACAAAAAATCACTGCCTTCACTTTTTCAGCCCGATGTCACCATCATCTTCATTCTCACTTGTGCAACTCACATTCTGAAAATTAATACAATTTCATGAAAGTAAAAAAAATGTGTTACTTTACTCCTAATACATAAATGACCCTACAGTAATACTTGTAATCCACTTGTTTTGTCATAATACTGACCAATCGTGGTATGAGAATATGGGCCAAGGCTAAACTTCAGTTCTCTCAGTCGCTCACTATCAGCTACCAGCAAACCCCTGGTGGTGCTGCAGTTCTTCAAACTGTGGCACATACCAGAGGGACCCCCCCCCCGCACTTACCCACTGCTTTCATGCTGCCCAATCCAAAGTAAAAATTAAAAAATACAATCTGCAGAGAATTGCCAGCACTGACAATAAAGTGCCTAATGCCACCTTACCTATGCTTTTTTACTTGATTCTGTAAGTGCCATCCTACTGAACTTCCCTCAGTCTCTCTTCCCTCCTGCTGCAAACAACTCACTCATTAGCAACTACCTTCATACCAGCTAATTACTCACACACTCTCAGTTTTCTTGCACCCTATGGATAGGCACTTACAAACTCACCACTAAAACTCCAAACCCACCCTCTAAATAGCAGAAAAAAGTAGATTAAAAGAGCTAAGGAAAAGCAGTCTGGGGTAGTAGCGAGAGACACTTTCAAAACATGCCTTCTTTTCATCCCATGGATAGCCCACTTTCAGATTTATATATCCAACTAAAATTCAAATCTCAACAGGAAAAAAAATTCAAAATGACTACTCAGGAAAAGCTGAGGCTGGGTGTACCAAACTATTTTTTCTGGCATAAGAATACATTCAATAAAATCATTTAAAATGCCAACAAAAATGTCTTATTCTTAAATTTTCTCTACAAAAGTGAAGGGGCATTACATAATCACAATAATCCACTCAAGGAGTGGGTTATAGGTGAGATTACCGCTTCTGGTGTGGTTTAGTTACTCAGCCTACTCCCTCTGACTGAACCATACCAGATGTGGGTAAATCCCACCATAACACAAGCCATGTCATGGATTATTGCTTAACTGACTATGCTCAGGAGCCAGAGAACTCTGCAATGAATTACAAACACTCCTGCTGGATTTATTAGGTTGTAGACTAATGATATAAATAACCACATTTCTTTAAAGAGTAGCTGACATCTTTGATGAAACTTTGGAAAACATAAGATTTTGACGCTACAGATCAAACGTTTTAAAGAAAGGGGATATAGTTACAAAAGCATAGCAACAGCAATGAAAAAAGTAGATAAATTAGATAGAAATCAAGTGATACACTACAACAAAGTTCAAAAAGCTAAAATTGATTGTCCTTTTGTCACAAACTTTTCTAATCAAGCTAATGATATTGAGCACATTATACGATCTAATTGGTCCATTTTAAAACTTGAGCCTAAATTAAACAAGGTTACTGAAAAAGGACCTAGTGTAGTATATAGAAAGAGTAAATGTATAAGAGATTATGTGGTATCTAATACAGGAAATCTGGAGCCTAGAAGCAAACAGAAGATGTTTGCTTCACGACCAGTAGGAACATTTAAATGTGGAAATTGCATTTATTGTAAGCATGTTGATAGCTGTAAGAATTTTGTACATCTGGTATCTGGAAAATCATGGAACTACAGATTTCATTACATGCAATAGTACCAACATTATATATTTGTTAACTTGTGAATGTGGTGTAATGTGGGCGATTGTAATGTAAAATTTAAAGTCAGAATAGGAGAGCATATTAAGCATTGATAAAAATGATGACTTATGCAATAGTTAAGCATATACAGAAATGTGGCGAAAGAATCATGCTTTCAGGTTTTTAGGATTGGAACAGGTAAAATTAGGGCCTAGAGGAGGTGATTTAAGTAAAAAAATAGGCCAGAGGGAGAGCTACTGGATTTACACTTTAGGAGCTTGTGAAAATAAAGGCCTTAATGATAGTATAGAGCTAGCAGCTTTCCTTAAAAAATATAAATGAGTAAGATCAGAATAAAGATCCTTATTTATTTAGTTGAGAGTTTTTAGACTAACAAATAACATGTAATGGAAATAGAATGAACTTTTAAGTGTATATAGCTTTAAGGATCTTGGTGGTCTAATTAAACATTGAAATGTATCTCACAGTTATTGTGCATGAGAAACCACATGTTTGGGTTGAAAGATATTTAAACACATGTTTTCACTATATGTCTTTTAATCTGAAGAAGCTTGGCAGTCGGCCAAGTGAAACGTCAGTTTTTTTATGTGCCTTGTGATGGTCTTTAATAAATGTATAGTGTATTTACATCTTCGTATGGTTGCTATGCGGGTGCTGGATCTCATTATTTCACTACAGGATAAGCTGCAGATCCTATTTAACCAACAGCCTATTTCTTCCTATCCCCCACAAAAATTGCCTTATGTCTGTCCCATGCATTCTTGAATTCTCCCACAGTTTTAGACACCACAACCTCCTCAGAAAGGCTGTTCCATGCGTCCACCACCCTCTCTGTAAAAAAATACTTCCTCACATTGCACCTGGGCCGTTCCCCCTCTATCTTCAAATTTTGTCCCCTTGTTCTTGCACATCTCTTTTTCTGAAAGGTGCTACCCTCTTGGACTTTGTTGATTCCACTGAGGTACTTAAACATTTCTATCATGTCCCCCCTCTCCCTCCTTTCCTTAAGGGTATACATATTCAGCTCCTTTAGTCTCTCCTCGTATGGCTTCTCTTGCAGACATTGCACCATTTTAGTTGCCCTCCTCTGAACTGCCTCCATCCTGTCTATGTCCTTTCGGAGATGGGGTCTCCAGAACTGAATGCATTACTCCAGATGTGGTCTCACCAACTGTCTGTACAGGAGGATAACAACTTCCTGTTTTCTGTTGGTGATGCCTCTCCCTATACATCCCAGTAGCCCCCCAGCCTTCTCTACCACCTTCTCACATTGCTGCCAACCTTAAGGTCATCTGATATGATTACCCCCAGGTCCCTTTCCAGTTTTGTTGTTGTTACTACCTCCATCCATTGTGTAATCTTCCCTTGGGTTTTTATTTCCCAGGTGCATTACTTTGCACTTCTTTGCATTGAATCCAAGCTGTCATACTTCTGACCATTCCTCTAACCTTTGCCAAGTCCCTTCTCATCCTTTCCACACTTTCATGTGTATCAACCCTGTTGCAGATCTTTGTGTCATCTGCAAAGAGACATACTTTTCCTTCCAGTCCCTCTGCAATGTCACTTATAAAGACATTAAAAAGGACTGGACCCAGTACTGAACCTTGCAGTACCTCACTAGTAACCCCTCTTTCTTCACAGTGGATTCCATTTACAATTATCTTCTGTGTCCTGTTGTTCAGCCAATGTTTTACCCAGGCTACCACCCTGGGACCCACTCCCAGGCTGGTTAATTTGACTATTTTCTTTTGTGTGGGACTGTGTCAAATGCACTGCCAAAGTCTAGGTAACCCATGTCCACAGCCCCTATCTGGTCTACTACTTTGGTCACACAGTCAAAGAAATCAATTAGATTCATCTGACATGACCTTCCTGCTGTGAACCCATGCTGCCTTGGATTCTGTGCCCCACTGGCCTCTAGGTACTCAACAATTCTTTCCTTTGGAAATGATTTCATCACTTTCCGTACCACAGAGGTCAAACTGACAGGTCTGTAGTTTCCTGCCTCTGTCTTGGTCCCACTTTTGTGAAGGGGAATCACATCTGCCTTCTTCCAGTCCTCAGGTACCACACCATCCTCCCATGATTTGTTAAAAAGGGTAGTCAGTGGTGTCACTAGTTCTCTGCTTAATTCTTTTAGAATTCTGGGGTGAATTCCATCTTGCCCCATTGCTTTGTCCACCTTCATTTTTAAGAGTTCTTTCAGAACCCTTTCTTCTGTGAAAGGACTGGGATCAACCCCCTTCTCCAGAGCACTTCTGTTAATTGGATTAGGCACCTCCCCCACTTCCTCTTTTGTGAATACTGAACAGAAGTATTCATTCAGTATCCCTGCTTTTTCACTGTCACTCTCTGCCCACCCACCATCCATTCTATGCAGCCTCACTATCCCTCCCTTTGTCTTTCTACACTCCCTGATATACCTATAAAAGGTTTTATCCCCCTTCTTAACCTAGTTGGCTATTTTTTCCTCAGCTTGTGCCTTTGCTATTCTGACTACCCTCCCTGCTTCCTTCTACCTTAACTGGTACAGTTCTCTGTCCTGCTCCTTCTGTGTTTCCTTATACTTCCTAAATGCTATCTTTTTCTCCCTAACCTTCACTGCCACCTCTTTTGAGAACGATAGTGGCTTTTTCTTTCATTTTGATTTGTTTATTTCTTCACACAAAGGCTTGTTGCCTCTGTGATGGCAGTTCTGATATTTCCCCATTGTTGCTGCACCCCTCCTTCTAGCCTGTTTTCTAGTTCTTTTCTAAGGCACTATCCCATCTTGCCAAAGTCAGCCCTCCTGAAGTCCAGAACCCTCACTTTTGTATGGCTTGACTCTGTAGCTGAGTTTATCATGAACCACACTGTTTGGTGGTCACTTGTTCCCAAATGGCTACCTACTTCTAGATCTGAGATCCTATCACTGTCCCCATTTGAGAGTATGAGGTCTAAGATTGCTCCCTCATGAGTAGGTTCCAAAACTAGCTATCTGAGGCATGCCACCTGAAAGGCATCAATAATGGCCCTGCTTTTGGATATGGCTGCAGCAAAGGTGCTCCAGTTAACATGTGGCATATTAAGTTCCCCCATCAACAGTATCTCCCCTTTCTCTGCCATCCTAAGTATGCCTTCTATCATATCCTTGACCATTCCCTCCCCCTGACATGGTGGTCTGTATACAACCCCTGTGCGGATTGTGGTGCCATTTCCAGTCTCTAATGTGACCCACAGTGCCGCCTCCTCTCCTCCCTATTTTACTCTTTTGTTCAGTTGCTTTTATCCCTTCCCTTACTTAGAGAGCTACGCCCCCCTTTCTGCCCTCCCTGTCTCTCCTGCAGGTTGTGTACCCTGGTATGTTAACAACCCAGTCATGGTTCTCTGTGTACCATGTTTCTGTGAGTGCTATGATATCCAGGCATCCCTCTTCCATCAAGGCCACTAGTTCAGGGAGCTTGTTGTCCAGACTATGGGTGTTGGTACTCATTACCCTCCATTTCTTGATGGCCTTACCCATTTTTGCCCCATCCCTGTCCTTATTGCATTTGTCACTTTCTCCATTTACCCCTGTGCTTCTCCCTATCAACATCTCAATGTTGCTCTCTTCCTCACTTAGTACCCTGATTTTTTTGGGAGGACTAGGATTTCCCTGCTCCTTTGCAGTGCCTCCCCCCTTGACTAGTTTAAATGCTTGCCAATGAAGCATTTAAACCTATCACCTAGGATCCTGGTTCCCCTCCTGGACAGATGCAGGCCATCACACCAGTATAGGCCTGCATCCCTCCAGGTGAACCCCCCAGTCCCCAATGAAGCCAAATCACTGAGCTCTACACCAGTTTTTCAACCACTGATTGAATCCTGTGGTGTGGAGCACCCTAGCCTCACCCGTGCCATAGACAGTCAGCACCTCTGAGAAGGTTACCGTGTGTGCTATTTGTCTAAGGCCCATCCCCATCTCCACAAATGCTTCTTTCACTGCTCTGATCCCTTTCTTAGCCAGATCATTTGTCCCTAGGTGGAAAATGACATCCAGCTCCCTCCCCAGTGCAGCTGCTCCTGTGATCCTGAGGATTCACTCCCTGTCCCTCCAAGCCATGGAGCCAGGCAGGCACCTTACCTCCCTCTCCCCTTCCTCCCCCAGTTCTACCTTTCTAACAATGGAGTCCCCCACTAGGAGTTGTTTTCTTCCCCTGTGTGGTCCCATGCCACCCTCCTGTTGGTCTCCTTTGTTGAGGTTCCCAGCATCTGCCTTGGTCTTCACCGTGGGTTCCACTATAGAGGAACCACACCTTTCCAGAATGGCATAGAAATTGTGGAGAGGTACAACTGGAGAGATGTGCCTCTGTTCCACCACCCTCACCCTCCCTGAGCCCACTGTGGTCAAACTGCTCCTCTTTCTTGGCAACCTCTGAGGCAACAGCTATGACCCTGGTGGTCCCTGGGAGGGAGAGGGGGTCCCACAAATCCTGGCCAACTCAGCCTGGAGATGAGCAACCTCCTCCCTCAGCCCAGAGGGGTCCCTGCAGATGGGACAACACTGCATTCTCCAGAATGTCTCCCGGAAGACTGCTGCTCCACAGCCACTGCGCTGCACCACTCTCATCATGTCTTTTTTCTGGCCCCCTAACTGTTGTTTGGAATACTTACTCTTTCCTCTGTTTGTTTATTTCTTTTTTTTTCCTCTCCCTACTGACTTACTGCCTCTTTGCCCTCTTAGCTCCTGATCTTCCTGTTCTGAGACAAGAATTTTCTATATTTCTCAGTAGTCTCCATACTTGCTCAGAGTCAGACCTCCAGCAGCTGGGGGGGACGGAGAGCTACTCTTGCCCTTCTATGATGGTGAGTCTTTGGTGGCTCTGTGATCACTCACTTCCTGCTTCCAAACAGGAAGTTCCTGTTGTCAGTTAAATCCTGTGCCTATAAAAGTAAAACTGGTTTAGGGTGGGGGGTGGAGGGGAGGGATGGAGGGCAATATAGTCCCAGTAGAGAAGTTTTAGTTATACCAGTAGCTCCTTCCTCCTGGTGTTCTGTCTGTTCTCTGGTAGAAGCTATCTAGGGCAGTGTTTAAATCTGGTTTTAACCTGGCTCCTTCTAGCTAAGCCACCCCCCCTTTGCAAATCTTTCTACACTTAGTTAATTTCACAGATAACAATTCCCTTCTGACACCTGTGACAAGCACCTAGATAAGTACACAGATAACACAGATAATTTACTTTAACTACCTCTGACAAACACACTAACTCTTTTTTTTTACCCTAAATTGAAGGTCCCAGTACAAGAGTTCTAGTTCTTAGTCCCAGTAGAGAAGTTTTAGTTATACCAGTAGCTCCTTCCTCCTGGTGTTCTGTCTGTTCTCTGTCATGAGCATGAAAATCAGGGCTGGGGTAAGAAGCAAAGTAGAGAAAACATGAATGGGGGCAGGGTATAAAACATGGAAGGTCGTAGTCTGGGAAATAAGGTCTCAGAACTGGAAGTGTTGATGACAGATGCAGACCTTGATATACAGTAGCAGCAATACCGAAACATGGCATTCTGTTAATCACAGCTGGGATGTCAAAGTACCAGGATATACACTGCTCAGAAGGAACAGGGAAGGTAAAAAGGGAGGGGGTGAACCTGTACATTAGAGAGAGTATAAAGGCTACAGAAGTACAGGGAAAGCAAGGGGAGGCAGAGATAATGTGGATCACCCTTGAACCAGGAAATGGCACAGTAACAGGTGCTGGGTGATCTACAGACCTCCGGCACAGAGGGAGGAAGTAGATAGGATACTAGTGGAGGCAATTGATGACATGGCAGCTAAAGGTTAAACCCTGTTGATGGGAGATTTCAATAAGCTGGACATGGATTGGAGCCTCCAGGCAGCTGCTTCAGCCAGAAGCATGGCCATCCTGGAATGTCAGCAGGGTGTTGGACTTAGGTGGTGCATGAGCCAACCAGGGACAAATCGATTCTAAACCTGGTATGGCCAAGTAGGGACAGAGTTGAAGGAATCCAGGTGGAAGGGCAGCTGGGATCCAATGACCACCACCTGGTATGGTTTGGCATGGAGACAGGGACTCAATTAAGCCACACAAGGACAAAAGCATTAGATTTCAGGAGGGTGGATTTCAATGAAATGGGTCTATGTTTAAGAGCAGCCTTGGAGAAGGTAGAGGTAATAGAGGGGGTGGAGGAACAGTGGGGGAGACTAAAAGGAACCATTAGGGATGTAACTAACCAATGCATTAGGATAATGGCCAAAGTGAAAAGAAGAAAGAAACCACTATGGTTCTCTAAAGAAGTGGGAGACAAAGTAAGGGCTAAAAGACCAAGTTTCAGGAAGTATAAGGGGACTCAAAGGGGGGAGGACAGAGAGGTGTACCTTGAATGTCTAAGAGAAACAGGGGAGCCTGTTAGGAAAGCCAAGGCACAGACAGAAAGGGTTTAGCACGGACTGTGAAAAAAAAGACAAGACATTCTATAGGTACATCAGTGATAGAAGAAAAAGTGGGGTGGGGTGGGGATTGTGAGGCTCAAAGGGAAGGATGGAGAGTTTAAGGAGTGGGATCTAGACAAGGCAGAAATACTGAACAAATACTTCTGTTCAGTATTCACTGAGGAGGAAGAGGGTCACGGGCCACAGTTGGGGAGCAGAGGCAGTCAGGGAGGAGAAGTGGACACTAGTCCATTCACAGTGGAGACAGAGCTGGAGGAACTCATAAAGCTGAAGATGGATAAAGCCATGGGACCAGATGACTTACAACTGAGGATATTAAAGGAGCTGTGGAGGGAACTAGCAGCACCTCTGGCCACCCCGTTCACAGAGTCACTCAAAACACGCATGGTTCCAGAGGACTGGACGAGGGTACATGTAGTCCCACTGCACAAAAGTGGCAGTAGGGTGGAAGCAGGGAACTACAGGCCAGTCAGCCTCACCTCAGTGGTGGGGAAAATCATGGAGACACTGCTGAAAGAAAGGACAGCGGCACACCTGGAAACCATTGGTGCCCCGGATCTGAGGCAGCATGGATTCACATCAGGAAGGTCTTATAAAATAAATCTGATAGATTTTTTTGATTGTGTGACTAGGGAAATGAATCAGGGAGGGGCCGTAGACATCTCCTACCTAGATTTCAGCAAAGCCTTTGATACTGTCCCACACAGACAGCTGGTTAGCGAGATGAGTAGTCTAGACATGGGGCACAAGGTGATACATTGGGTTAGAAACTGGCTGATGGACAGAAGGCAGAAGGTGGTGGTAAATGGGATCTAATATGGGGAGAGAGGGGTGACCAGCTGAGTGCCACAATGATCAGTACTGGGACCAGTCCTGTTCAATGTATTCGTTAGTGAAATTGCAGAGGGACTAGGAGGAAAGGTCTACTTATTTGCAAATGACACCAAGGTCTGCAACAGGGTGGATACTCCAGAAGGGGTGCAGAAAATGAAGATTGACCTGGAGAAACTTGAAAGATGGTCAGAGGTGTGGTAACTGAGGTTCAATGCAAAAAAATGCAAGATAATTTACCTGGTTAGGAGGAACCCTGTGGAGAGCTACAGGATGGGGGGGTGCTGACATCCACCAAAGAGGAAAGGGACCAAGGGGTCATCATATCTGATGACCTTAAGGTATCAAAGCAGTGCGCAAAGGCTGCAGGGAGGGCCAGTGGTATGCTGATGTGCATAGGCAGAGATATTACTAGTAGGAGGCAGGAGGTGGTGATGCCATTGTATAAAACACTGGTAAGGCCTCACCTGGAGTACTGCATACAGTACTGGAGACCACACATGCATAAGTAAATAAACAAGGTGGAGGCTGTCCAGTGAAGGGCAACAAAGATGGGTCATGCTTTGCACCACAAAACATGTGAGGAGAGACTAAGAGACCTCAATATGTACCCACTGGAGGAGAGGAGAGAAATGGACGACATGATAAAACCTTTTAAGCACCTCAAGGGCATAAACAGGGTGTAGGTGGGGTATCCTTTCCAATGTGGAAAAGATACAAGAATGAGGGGGCATGATATGAAATTGGAGGGGTAGATTAAGTGGTAACATAGGGAAGTTTTTCTATACAGTGAGAGTGGTGAATGCTTGGAATAGTCTGCCACAAGAGGTGGTAGGGGCAAGCACAGTGTAGGGGTTTAAGCATGCCTGGGACAAGCACAAGGGAACCTTGGGCAGGAAGGGAGTGATGAAAAGCAATTGACCACTTAGGGTGAGTGGATGCATACATATATAGGGCCTATGGGCAGACTGGATGAGCCTAGCAGTCCTTATCTGCTGGCAATTTCTATGTTTCCAGCTACACTGTCCGAGGCCAAGAAAAGAAAACAAAACTTCCATTTGTGATTTTCTGTAACTGTAACATTTCTCTTGGGCCTTAGTATTCTCTCCCTCTCTCCTCTGGATTTTCTGCAATGACACAAGTCAAAGATTTTGCCAGCCTGATGTTTCTCATGTATACAGTCACATTGCCACGCTGCCTGCCTTTTGCCTCCCCCCGGCAGCCACCCATGCCACCACTATCTCTCCAGTCCCTCTGGTTTCCTCTTTTCTCCAGTCCCAACTCATCACCCTCCCCAGATGATCAGTTTCTCTCCCCCCCACCACAGTAAGTATCCTTTCTCTCTCTCTTAATTTCTCTTCCCTCCTATCCAAAAATGTATATTTTTTTATATTTGTGTTTTTTTTTTCTTTTTGGCAACATCTGGCAGTTCTCTGCTGCAGTGAGTGAGCAAGGTGCTCCTTCAACCATCTTCCTCTCATCTGTGTCACAGTGCACACTCAGCACAGTTATATACCATGAGTGCATCACGTTACTGTCTGTTGCCTGAGCGGATGCCACCGGCTGCCTGTACATTGAGCGAGCATGCTGATGGCATCGCCATATCAACAATACTCAAAATGGCACAAATGGCACTTCCACGGACCCAGAACCAGACTTCTGCAGTGAAGACAATATTTATCCCGGTCCAGGGATTATAGGTTCGATTTGGGGGTCTGAATCTCCCGTGGAACTGTCTGCACAGCCCTAATATGTTTACTGGGCACCAACAATCCAGGGTGCCCAGCTTATCGAGAGGAGCATTTCCCTGAATTCTCTGTATGACAACAGCAGTATATTCTTGACTTCTGCAGCCACAGCTGGAACAAGTGCTGCTGGCTGCAGATTCAGCTATAAGCATCCCTTTTCCCTGGTGTCTAGTGGAACCCCTACCCATTGATCACCATTCCCTTTCTTTATCTTTTTCTATTTATAATAATTTGACACTGGAATGCCCACCCCCAGTGGCGGATACCCCCCCTCACCCCCCACACCAGTTGTTCTAATATTAACTGCTGACATCAGGGGAGCCCAATCACTGTGTCGCCATTTGCAAGTACCCCCCCAACCCTACAGTGTGGGACATTGGGGAACCAACTCCCAGTGTCCCCAAATACTGTTTTGTTTTTTTAATTTTCTTTATTTTCAAATTGTGCATTGTACATATACATATTCAAACATTAAAACACAATGAGTAGACATCCTTAAAACAATGATCTACATATTTCATACAAGAGATTACATTTATAATTAAACAATCAGTTATTTTTAATGTCCAGATTGTCTTTAAATAAATTTATGCATGCAATGTCATCTTTTATTACAGTCTCTAGAGCAAGGGTGACTATAGAACTTATCATAGATAACATTCAGGATAAGTAATGAGGCGAATCCCCCAGTCTGAGATTCCTAAATAGTCAGGATTCCAAAAGAGACACCTCAGGGTACAAATTATCATCTTAATGGGGATATATAGAGAACCCACCTTCTCCAGATCAGCTCAAACACTTGAGATCTCTTATTTAATATGGCTGTGATTAATTCCATTCTGTATATTGCATTCATAATATCCTGCCATTGTCTAATAGAAATAAGTTCCTGAGTTAGCCATTTCCTTGTAATGGCCTTCTGAGCTGCAAGAATGTCTATTTTCAAAAGCCTGTATGTATGAGGGTCCCTGTAATCCCTGGGGAAGTCAGAAAAAAAGAACAATGTAGGAGTAAGACAGACATTGGGGTGAACATCAAGGTCAGGTCTTGTTGTAATTTATGAAAAAAGGGAGCTAATCTTGGACATCCCCACATAATTTGAGCCAGCGCAGCTGGGGAATGTCCATAGCCTCTCCAGTAGCTGGGGAAACTTGTGTGCTGGTATTTAGATTGAATCTTAGGAGTTATAAAATATCTTGTGGTGATTTTCTACCTAAATTCTTTCCAGATGATAGCTGAAATTCCCCAGTGAAGTTTGATTAGATGCTTCTCCCAAATCTTTTCCTCAATCCCAGCCCCCAAATCAGCCTCCCATGCCTCTTTAGTAGTTTTTTAAGAATTGCCATACACAGCCAGAATCAGTGTGTATAAATATGAAATGATATGTGCCTGTGGAGCCTTGACCTCCACCACAGCTACCAAGCTGTTAATGATCTGGGACAGTGAATTAGATGCCCAGAGATCCCTAGAAATGGGCCTAATATAATTACAAACCTGAAGGTATCTAAATCTGTCCCTAAGGTGGATTCCATGTTTTTCATTAAGCTCAGCTAACATCAGAAACCTGTTCTCTTTAAGAAAATGGGACACCAGATGCATGCTTGCCTCTTCCAGTTGCAAAATCCTAGATCCATGGAGGCTGGCATGAAGGCTTTGAGTATGGAATCAACTGAAGAAACACCCTCTCCGGGGATAATTCCTTTTTATTCAATAAGTTATACCAACTCTTTAAAGTGGTTAGTGTGTATGGATTTGTTTCTTCCTGAGTTCCATTTGCCCCTTCCTATGTCAACAATATTTTGTTCGTGTGAAACAAATCTCCCTCTTGTTTTTCCAGGGTTTTCCACCTTGCTGTATAATCTGTCCTTACCCAATAAACTACTGTTCTGGTTTGAGCTGCTAAGTGGTATGATTCCAAGTGTGGGAGTGTTAGTCCTCCCCTGTTTCTCTGGGAGCTGAAGGAGTGAGTATTGAATCCTAGGTCTGCCAGCTCCCCAAAGAAAACCAGAAATTTTATGATTTGGTTTTCTATAGTATTCCTCTGGACCAGCGGGATTAGGATCAACACCCAACCCTCTGAATCTGTCCCAAGCTTATCTAACAAGGGAGTATAGTAGATATCAAATAGTTGTGAGCTATCAACCACCAGCTTAATTCCCAGGTACTTTAAATGCTGCATGTTCCATCTAAAGGGATATCATGCTGTAATTTCTCTGGAGGGGTCATAATTCAACTGAAGCACTTCTGTTTTAGTGGAGTTTATTTTGTGCCCCGCTAGTTGGCCAAATTGTTGTAGTGTTTGCCAGAGGGGGTCTAGGGAATGTTCTGCTTCTGTTAGATAAATCAGGAGGTCAACTGCGTAAAGTGCTAATTTATGAGTCTCTCCACCTGCCTCTAATCCCCAAATCTCTTTATGCTGCCTTTTTATCCTGCGATTGCCTATCTTAACATTTCTACCATTCCAGCTGCAAATGCCCCAGCACTTACAATCAGTCTTTGCACCCCTAGCACCTTACCTGTCATATTCCCCTTGACAAGGCCCCCTATCTGCACTGTCTCCCACCCTTGCCACCTCCCCCCATATATCCACTCCTGCCCCTGCCCCAGCCACCTCCCGCACTCCCCTACCACCTGCACCTTCCCCCTTGATCTCCCACCTCACTTCCCCACCACCCACCCCCACTTCATTTGTCGTGCTCATAGCTCAAGTCTTTGTACTGGTTATTACATGTCTGTAAGTCAATGACTATATGTTTGTAACTAAAAATGATGACTGTTGCACACGCTGATGTGGAACCTTTGTAAAAGAGCCTCGGCTCAAAGGTATTGTAATCCAAGATTGAAATAAATAAATAATAAACAAATAAATAAATAAAACTAAAGCCTGGGCCAGAGGCTCTAAATATAATGCAAACAGTAGAGGTTACATGGGACAGCCTTGTCTTGTCCTCCTCGTTAATGGGATTGGGGGCCAAGATCCTACCATTTATTTTTATTTAGGCCATAGGCTGCGTATAAAGTTTATTTATAATCCCTATAAAAGACTCAGAGAAGTTAAGCTTTTGTAGCATCTTCACAACAAAGGGCCATGCCACCCAGTCAAAGGCCTTCTCCTCCTCCAGACTCAAAAGCAGGAAGGGGTGCCCCGACCGGGCAGTATGGTGTAGTAGATGTAGGGATCTGTTTATATTGTCCTGAGTCTATCTCCCAGGAACAAAGCCTGTTTAATCTAAACTAATCAGTGAAAGTAAAACAGATTCCAATCTCCTAGCCATTATGGATGTAAATAATTTGTAATCTATATTATGTATCGAGATTGGTCGATATGTTAAGCATTGTGTAGTGTTCTTCCCCGGTTTTGGTATACTAACTATGGTTGCATAATTTCATGATAGTGGCATATTCTCCTCTTCCTGTATTTCTCTACAGACCTCTAGGAGTGAGCCAGTCAAACATTCCCTAAATGCTTTAAAAAATTCCCTCGTAAATCTGTCTGGACCTGGACTTTTATTCAACTTGAGGTCAGAGATTGCTTGAGTTAATTCATCAGTTGATATGGGTTGATCTATTTTCTGTTGGACCTCTTCTGCAAAGGAGGGTAGTTTCAACTTTGTTAGGTACAAGGAAATTGTTTCCCCCCCAGGCATGTTGTATAGAGTTTTTGATAGAACTTTTCAAAGACTTGGGCTATCGGTAAGGAGGATCTAATTATTTGATTTGCATATGGGTCTCTAATCTGCATAATGGTGGCTTTCGAAATTTTTTGGTGCAGTCTATGTGCTAGTAAGCGTGTCACCCAGGTACCACTCTCATAATATTCTGGAGGTCAGGGGTAAGGGGCAACAGAGTTCTAGGAAGACATAAACTGAAGTTACAAACTCAAATGGGCAGACTAGGTGGGCCATAGGCCTTTATCTGCCGACACTGTCTATGTATCTATGTATGTATCTATTTAAGTATTGCAGTGACTGCTCTGTATGAACATCCAGCAGATGTTCAATCTGTTGCTTTGAGGCCTGTAACAGGGGGTACACAGCCCTATCTCTAGTGGCATGCTGCCCCTGCAGTACTTTATATTGATGCTGTAACTTTTCTAGCCTTTGAGCCTGTTGTCTTTTATAATTTGATGCAAACTTAATAATATCTCCTTTTAGTACTACCTTTAAAGTATCCCACAAGGTAGGAACACTAATTTCTGGAGACCTATTTTCTCTTAATATCTGGGGTATTCTGTTTTCCACCAATTCTGCAAATTCTTTAGAGTTCAAAAGGAAGTTGTTAAACTGCCACATAGTCTGTCCTCTTTCCGTAGGCAAAATAAATATTAGAGTGAGCTGCGAATGATCTGATAGGACTGAGGGGGTATGTTGACAGTCTTTTAACAGGTGTAAGTGCTCTTTAGAAATCATTATATAATCTATTCTAGCATACATATGGTGGGGGGCAGAATAATGAGTAAATTCCCTCTTAGTTGGATAGAGGTACCTCCATGTATCTGCCCGTTGTACCCCCTTAAAGTAGCTCACTGCCACTTTCTGAGCAGCTGTTTTCTTCAGTGTTTTAGGATTGGTTGTGTCTTCTTGATTATAGATTTGTCTATGATTTCCCCCCCTCCCCACCAGGATCAACGTCCCTTTGTGGTGTTCTGTATTCTTTTGTAATAAAGCCCTAATCACCTGAGCTTTTGCTCCTGGAGGGATATACAAGGAGGCTATCATGATGGGATTTCCCTCCAGTTCCCCAGCTGCAATTACAAGTCACCCTTCTGGATCTGAATATGAGGTGGTCATTTTAAATGGGGTATTCTGTGGTAAAAATATAGCCACTCCTCTTCTTTTTCCCCCTCTATATGAGGAGGACATCTGTCCAAAACCAAATCTGGATAGTTTTAAATGTTCTTCTCTATTTAGATGTGTTTCCTGTAGGAGCACAGCTACAGGTTTTTGCTTCTTAAAGTGGGTGAGTACCCTATATCTTTTTATGGGATTTTTTAAACCATTAACATTCTGTGATACAATTTTCAGTATTAATATTAATATTCTGTGTATTATCCATTTATATCTCATGCATTTTTTCAGGCCCCCTTGGGGCCACCATATTAGTACACCCATGGTCCTTTCTTTTATCCCAAGTCCCTGTAGGATTAGACTGTCATATGCAGAGGTCAAACCTCGAAAATTCTCCAGAACATGCAAAAGATCATTATTCATATATCCCTTGTAGATCAATCTATTAAACTGGTACAGTCAACAACATTGCTCAACTAATATTTTCAACCAACTACTATAACCCTTCTCAAATAACCACCTCACTCTTTCAATAATTATTATATTACCATTCCTTAGGTTTATTTTCCAATGTTCCCTCCCACCCAACATAACTATTTACATAGTGACTTGCAAAGTAGGGGAACATTATAGTCTGTTCCCTAGTCACTCGAGAGGAGAAGTTGCTATTAGCTTCCTCTTCCAACCGAGTAGGAGGTGTGGTGGCTTCCACTTGAGCCAGGCTTTTCCTAGCCCAGTGAAAAATCGGGCCTACATAGTAAATTATAAAGAAAGACGATACCATCAGCCCTAAATGGCCCCCTCCCTGCGTCACACGAGAAAAAATCCAATGTATTGCTCTATTTCCTCCCACAATACTCTTATTTACTTATTTAAATGATCTGTCTGTGTTTTACTGGTAACTGTTGCTTAGGAGGTGTCCCCCCTCCTGCAGCTCCTCCTTCATTATATTCACCACCCTGTGGTCCCCATCCTGTGAAAAGAAAAAGTTCACTTGTTATACCCTTTCCGAGTGAGTAAAAACCCACCCATTCGTAGCCTCAACTTCCAGTCTCTGCACTTATTATGTCCGATTTGGGCCACTTAGACCCAATGTCTCTCATTCAAAAGCATGCTGCAGGACTTGCGAGTGGAGATGTCTGCCAAGGGAACACTGGAATTGGCTCTACAACTTCCTGTACAGTCCATAGCAGAGAAGGAAGAATCAAGTCTGCAGAGCTTAATTCAATCAGGAAATAAAAAATACTCTTTGCCCTGCACTGCAGATACACAGAGGATGAGGTCCCACATCACAGCAAACACTGCAGAAGGTCACATGAGCACTCAGCTTCATGAAAAAAGCTACAATTAGAACTGTCAGCATGCTCACCAACCCCTTAGGTATTCTCAGCCTCCTTGGCTGCATCCCAATCTTGGTGCTGCTGTTTCATCTGGTCCAGAAGCACTTTAATATCCACCATGGTTTTCAGAACTGCTACTCGAGCAGAATTCTTGTGGGGCTGTTTACCCGCAATGCACCATTCAGCACATACTGGATGTGTGCATTGCTCATTAGGTCGGTCCGAGTCAGAATGCCAGCCTTTCTTTTATAGTTCCTCATATATTTCCATGAGGTCTCTAAGTTTTAACACCTGAGTCCCAGAAAACTTTAATTCATGCTGGATACGGGGTCTGAAATTCGACTTTGTGCTGCTTTAAAATTCTCAAGATTGGTGAGTAGGCTGCTCTTGTA
This sequence comes from Neoceratodus forsteri, assembly GCA_016271365.2. Classification (NCBI taxonomy): domain Eukaryota; kingdom Metazoa; phylum Chordata; order Ceratodontiformes; family Ceratodontidae; genus Neoceratodus; species Neoceratodus forsteri. The sequence goes on along the minus strand of CM057449.1, from coordinate 588,432,850 downwards.
TTGTCAGTCTTGGCTGGATAATCATTATCAAATATCAGCCAAGAGGTGTTATATTTTACTATTTTTTTAGCCCAGGCATGCTACAGCAGTTTTTTTTTATTTTTGTAGCTTGAGAGCTTAAAAACCATTGACCAAGGTCTTGCATTCCCAAATACTCAACATAGAAGTCAGCAACACCCTTGGCTCAACTAAATCCAGAATAAAAAAGACAGAAAGCTCATTTCCAGTTTAAAAATCATCTTGAAAAGCATCAAGGGCAACGTGAAACGTAGATGTTTTTCTGTGAAGGGTGCTACGCTGGTAACAAAATTTGTGATTTTTAAGCTTGACATAAACTTTCCATCTTTTTTATTCCAGATTTAGGTGAACCGAGGGTGTTGCTGCCTTCTATGTTGATTGTTTTTCTGTACCTTGACTCCCTTTTGCCCAGACTTGAAGCCATGTTTCTTTTTGAGTGAATATTCCCACATACTGTTTTAATATTATTTGTCACCTTAAAAAAGAAAGAAAACAGTCCTCTGATGTCTTTTTTTACCTGAAAAAAATAAAACAGTCCCTCATTGTCCCTGCCACCCCTCTCCCAACCCAACCCTTCCACTGAGCACCCACCACCACACCCCATCCCTTACCCTAAACTTACCATCGGAGGTCAGATGCTGTCATCTTCTGTGGACTGAGACACGTGTGCACTCTTCAAAGCTGAACCATGAACTGAGGAATCAAGGTGTTGTATAATGCATTTCAATGGTGTTTTGAGCTTATGTTGCTATCATTGCCATTTGTTTGTTTTTTTTGCAGCATATTTTCAACATGGCCTTTTTGGGACCAAACCGCATGAACACTACAACTGTTGTTTTGTAATTGGGCCCATAAGGTGATTTCACAGTGGCTGTGTGAAATTGCCTTTCAGGATGAAAAAACTAAATTTCATCTGTGTTCATAAGGTGGGGTCCCAAAAAGGCCATTTTGAAAATTTGGTGAAAAAATTCCAAACAATGGCCAAGTTAGGCACGCTTATTGAATATTTCCTGCATGTGCACATAACTTTGGTAATTTTCAATATTTTGCTTCCAAATTTTCAACATAGCCAATTTTTCACACCATCTCATGAACAGTACAGCTGTCATTTTTCACATCCTGTCTGAAATGTGTTTTCACACCTGTGGTGCGGAATGGTGTTTTGGGACAGATTTGAACATTTTCAGCTACGGGATTTATGAGGTGAGGTCATAAGAAGACTACTGTATGTTGAGAATTTGTGGTCAAAATATGAAAAAAATGCCAGTTATGACCATTTGTTGCAATTTTGCTTCACCTGCTCATAACTTTGGAAATGTTAAATGTTTTAACCCTGTATTTTCATATTACCCCACCTCATATATGTTAGAGCTGTCATTTTTCAAATCCTCCCAAAATGTGTTCTCACACCTGTGGCGTGGAATGGTGTTGCATTTGCACAGAATTACATTTTGATGGGGATTTGAAAATTTTTTGTACTGGGTACATGTGTTGGGGTAATACGATAGCTGTGCTGACAGTTTGGGGTCAAAATAAGTCAACATTCCAGAGTTATGACCATTCATTGCTTGTAGCTTTGGAAATTTGCAATTTTATCACCCAGATTTTCAACATATCCATCTGATTACCCCACCTTATGTATGTCACAGCTGTTATTTTTAAAATCCTGGCGAAAATGTGTTTTTACACCGTTAGCGCAAATTGCACTTAAAAAAATGCCAAAGCAAAGAGAAGTTAGAAATGGTGAATGTCAATCCCATTTTCTAGTGTCTAGTGACTGCCCCCACCAACTGCCAGCACAATTTACAAAATAAGTATTTTTTAAATTAAATCCATGGGCCTAGATATTCAAAAGGGTTGCGTCATGCGCAACAGGGATGCGCCAGTGCAAGTCCAAAAATGCGCCATTGTGTGATATTCAGCGGGAGGCAGCTGCACTCCCCTAAATCGCAATGTGCAAGAGTGCAATAGTAATGAATGTATGCGCAACTGAAGGGGGAGGAACCATGAATAAATGGCGCAGTGTGATATTCAACAGCATGCGCCATGCACAACAGGGGAGCAAACTGAAGTTGCGCGATAGCGGAAATGATCCAAAATAAAAAGGAACAAGAGAGAGGCACAAGAACGCTACAGGGAAGCCAGAGGTGGGAGTGAGGTGACTGCAACTAGGCAGAGAGTAGCAGTGAGCAGGACTGGGCAGGAGCAGGACAGAGCACACCTGGAAACTACCAGGAACAGAACAGGAGTGGGGAGCCTGTGCCATGTGTAGGAGTAAAAGGAAAGTGCCACAGTGGATTGAGGGCAGTGACAGTGGGCAGGACAGCCAAATCTGGGAGGTGTTCCCGGTGCAGGGGGAGTAGCATGAAGGACAGTGGGGGAACGGGAATACAGCTGCCGGGGGGGGAACAAAAGTCAGGGACATGGCCAACGCCACCATTCAGATGGAGGCAGTAATGAGGGGTGTGAGAAGGCAGGCAGCAGGGGGGGTGCAGTTGTGGAAGGGTCCATCAGTGGTATGCCCCCAACAGGCAGTACCGAGCCCGCACCAGCTTTGAGCACTACAGTGACACCGAGATAGTGGGCCGGTACCACCTGAACCGGGTGATCCTGAGGCGGCTCTCTGAGCTGTGCAGTGATGAGATGCAGGCACTCACATGATGGAGCCATGCTCTGTCAGTGGAGACAAAGATGACAGCTGTCATGTGCCTGCTCACCTCGGGTACCTTCCAGAGACCAACAGGGGACACAACAGGCATAACCCAGTCAGCTGCATCATGCCTACTCACACAATTCTTCAGTGCACTGCTGCCACATGCTGTTGAGTACATCCATTTCCCCAGCACACAGGCAGAGTGCACAGCACACATACAAGAGTTCCACAGGGTAGCACCTATGCCTGGAGTGCTCGGGGCCATTGACTGCACCCATGTGGCCATCCGCACGTCACCTGGACTGAAAGGTGCTTCATACATTAATTTCATACATTAATTGGAAGGGCTATGCAAGCATCAACTGCCAGGTGGTGTGCGATGCTAAGGGGCGCATAACCAATGTCTGTGCCATGCACTCTGAGGGTGCACATGATGCCTTCATCTGGCACCAGTCTGCACTGTGCCACAGGTTCGAGAGTGGGGACATCCCCACTGGCCACCTAGTGGGTGAGTATACAAATCACGCAGAAAGACATGGATCTTGGTAGGGGGCATAGTCAGAGGTGACATGGGTACTGGCCTAGATGGCCCATGGCAGGGCGACGCTGATCACCAAACTAATGTCCACCCTCTACACACAGGTGACAGTGGATATCCACTCTGTCCCTGCCTGCTCACACCATACCAGTGGCTCGTGACCCCATCGCAGCAACGGTATAATGAGGCACATGCCACCACATGCAATGTCATAGAGCAGGTGTTTGGGATACTGAAGGCATGTTTCTGTTGCCTGGACATGTCTGGCGGTGCCCTACAGTACAGCCCCTCAAAGGCCTGTGGGCTATTCCTGGCCTGTTGCATCCTGCACAACATGGCCAATGACTGTGGGATAGCTGTAGAGGTCGAAGAGGGGGACAGCAATAGGGACAATTAGGATGCTGGTGCAGATGGTGATGGGCAGACCCACTTTGGCTGAAGGGACCCCCGACTGATCCGGATGGTGCAGCTGCACCAGGACACCATCACAGAGGAGCACTTCAACCAACCCAGGTAAATCATGGGGCTATGTGCAACCACCAATGGCAAGTGCACAACCCACAAACATGCATGGACAAACCTCAGGGGTGCATGTCATAAAGGGAACTGGCTGAGCATGGAACCGCACACACCATCAGGGATAGGCAAGGCCTAACATGGCACATGGTCTCACACACACACACACACACACACACACACACACACACCCACAAGACATTCACAAAGGGTAAGAGGCATGCCGACCCCAACCGCCACCCCTAGCCACACACACTTCCACAGACCACCACGCCCAGTGCCTGTCATTGTGCGTGTCTCAGATGCTGGGCACCATTGCACAGTGGTGGACAGCACAACACAGGCATCATCATGCACACTCCACAGTGGCCAGCAGCTGGGAGGGTGTGCACATGGAGTGTGTGTGTGTGTGTGTGTGTGTGTGTGTGTGTGTGGGCTGGGTACCCCACCCATGCATTGCACATTGAACAACACACTGCACACAGGGCAGCATCAGACAGTAGCCATAGTGGAAGACAGGTCAGTCACACGGCACAGTGCCACGGTCACCACGGATGGGTGGGCGGCCCAGCCGAGATCCACCAGCAGTGACAGACTGACCAATGGCCTCATGGCGTGGCACCAACGGTACCCCAGGGGTGCCCTGCAGGAATGTGACCATTCTCAAGCAGGAGTCTGCAGCTCACCGAACATGCCTGCACCAGGCATGCTCAGGATGCCCACAGCTGAAACCGGTGTCAACAAGGAGGGTGTCACACAACGCCGGAAATGGGGGGTGGACATGGCACTGCGTGGTGTCTGCAGTGCATGGACAAATAACTGTGTGCCCATTGTGGCCATGACAGCTGTGAATGCCTGTGTCTGCCTGTCAATGGTGGCAGTCACATCCTCCCACAGCTGGTCCATCCCTGCCAGGAGCAGTCTGGTGTCCCTGCTGCGCCGCTCCTCTGCCTGGCACAGGACCGCACTGAGTGCATCCACCGCCATCACAAGCCACAACTGCTGATCCACTGATTCATGGAGTATGCGGGTGTGCTCATCTAAGAGGTCATCCGCCTGATTGGCATGCTGTCCCTCATGGTGTTCACGGCCATGCTGGGAAGCACCCCTTGAGGTTGGACACTGCACACCAGGGCCATGCCTGGGCATGTCCCCAGGCGGTGCACTGATACCACCCCCCGACACTGTCTCCCCATCACCACTGGCCGACTGCTGACACTGCCCCTCTGGCCGCCACTCTCCAGGGCTCAACGGTGCCACCACAGTGGCCACAACAGTCCTACTGTCCTGGATACACACCAGTGCTGCCCCACTGGTGAAGACAGGCATAGGCTGGGACTGTGATGTCACACAGGCCTCTCGGTGGCACCACCCATGGCTATGCCCGTGTTGTAACCTGCTGTGCGGCCATCCTGTGGCCCACATGTATCACTGTCCATGATGTGAGCTCCATCATCATCAGTGTTGGATCTGGCACCAGTCCGAGTCTCAATATGCTGGCATCCATGGACACTGTCATGCTGGGACTCAGGTAGGGCCTCCTCCGCACCTGCTCCACCAACATCAGTCTAGACAGCCAGGCAGGACCACTGTCATCCTGACCCTTGGACACCTGTGGAAATGGATGGGCCCTCCTCTGTGTCCAGAGTATCACCCTCAGTGGATGAGCCCACCACCGCTGACCCATGTAGATGCTCAGGAGCTGTAAGGGAACACAGTAGCATTAATGTATCTGCCCTACCCTGTGGCATTCCCCCCCCCACACAGTGACAGATCAGGACCTACCATGCGGTGACAGGCTACCACCCATCTGGAAGCCACCACCTGGAACACCCTCGATGGCACAATGCTGCATGCTGTAAGCAACCCCCTCTTCCTGTGGTATCAGGCATTGCACGGCAAGCTGTCCCCCACCAGTGGCAGCCACCTTATCTTAATCCTTCTCCTGTCCATGCCCACCTTCTTCTTGCATTCCTGCATGGACCGCTGGTAGCTGCCATGCTGGTTGATGGCATGCACCACCTCACCCCATGCTGCAGCATGGGCCTGTGGTGTTCCCTGCTGTCCACTGAGCAATGGTTCCTGGTCAAGGTAGGCCTCAAACAGGGCATCTGTTTCTGCCTTGGTAAAGTTTGGCCTCCTCCATCTCCCATGTCTCTGTTCCTCCTCCTCCACCTCACGTTCACTCATCATTGATCCTGTGGGAATGACAGGTGTTACCTCTGACAGTGCAGTCCCATGCATCTCCCACACACCACAGTCCACACTCCCAAACAGCATGCAACTCACCACAATAGGCTGCAATACCAGACTATGGCTTCTGCAGCCCAATGTCACATTTATATAGCGCAACACATGCAAATGATGTGAGGCTCAATTTTAAGTGGATGCTAATGCAGTATCTGCACCATAGAATCGCTGATGAGCTGATTTGCATATGCTGGCTGAATATCGCAGTGTTGCACCCTGCACAATTGTGTTGAACGTGCTCAGGCAAGGGCGAAGCTCTGTGAAGTGCGCAGTGGACACTGAATGGCACATGCCCGGGGTACTGATGCCGATGCCTGCTGTGCTGCTGATGTACTGTGCATGGGAGGCAGTGCAGGGCACAGCCACCATTGTGCCAGTGGTGCTAGTGCACTGTTTACATGTATGGCGCTCTTGCACTGGGGTGCCATAGGCGCTGTGGAGTCACAGCCTGGTAGGCCACTACAGGGCATCTCACACAGGCACCCAACCATGCTTCATGCAGGAAGTACCAATCATGCTGTGGTGGTCCATGCATGAGAGACCCTTGACCCTGTGCCTGACCTTTTCCCCCAGGCGCCATGCGTCCACATGGGTGCACCACTATCACGCTGTTCAGTGACAGTGCTGTGGGGAATAGCAGTGCTGTACCATGCAGCATCTGCACGTGGCGGACATGCGCTACCAAGCGCCATTTTGACTCTGACCAGCTTCAGTGATGGCAAGACGGAGGGCTGCTGTTTGGAGCCAGGTGGAGCTGGCCAATTTAGTGGCCATAGTGGAGCCCCCATGCTGGGGCACTGTTTGGAAATGCACCCTTGGACAGGGCCAGGAATGCTGTATGGGAGGAGGTGGTGGTGGCACTTGAGGAGACCACAGGACTGGACCGTACTGTGGAGCAGTGTCACCACAAATATGGGGACTTCCAGCAGGAGGGACCTGTACAGGCTTGCCCACCTGTAAGCACGCACCAGGAGAGGTGCAGTGCCACAACCAGGTAGGTGCCCCATCCATACACTGGTTGCATCCGTACGGGTGTCACGGTGGGCATGTATCCACCACATGGGGGGGTGGGATGTCCAGTGTGGGCAGTGGCGTTGGTGGTGGAGGTGGTGTTGTGGGGGTTGTGGCATGGCTGGGCTGTGTGGGATCGCACACACCTGGGGGTGAGGGGCCTTTGATACTGGATTATACTGATATTCCCCCTCTCCATGTTTGCACCCTATGCCCTGAAGTGCGGTGCCGAGCCTGAGAAGACCAACACCGAGGCATGGGTAGGGGAGTTGGACAACAGCCACAGGCAGCTGGTCGCATCATAGTACAGTGCCCGGATCAGGCTGATGATGTTGATTCCCTTTCTTCCAGGATATTCTGTGCATGCTGTGTGGCAGGGCAGGTGGTGGGGCATGGCCACCATCCATTGACACCACTGCCATGCACACCACACAGTACAGTCAGCACTGTCCAGTGGCACTGCATGTGTGAGTGTGCATCGCTGGTGGTCCATGTGTGCACCGGGTACATGGCTATGCCACTGCCTTCGCACCACATAGCCTTGTCACTGTACAGCCATGGTGGTGCTGTGCAGTACATGGGTGGTGGGTGTGTGCAGTGGTCTGCATGGTTGTGTGCACCTGGGTGGGCAGGTCATGTGGACACAATCACTGCGGGTGGTCACACACCATCACAGGGGCATGCCCCATGGCTGTATGCCATGCATAATGGGTGGGCTGCAGTGGGATGGGCATTCACACCTATTGACTCTGCTCCCTTGTCCTAGGTGGATGGAGGATGCTGCAGCTGGAGAGAGCTGTGCAGGAGCTGCTACAGGTGGCACGTGCATCTCTGGAGATCCTGCAACATTTGGACCAGCATGGAGTCCAGAGGTGTCATTGCAGGAGGCGCCACAGGAGCGGGGCACCCGCTGAAACATCACTGCCCTGGGTTCAACCCTACCCCCCTAGACCCACCCTCACAACCCTCCTTCCCTCTCCTATTTGTTCACCCCTGACCCTTATCCACCTCCCCCGGTTTGTGGCCCTCACCCCCAACTGTTGTGTACATATTTGTAAATAGTTATTTTCTACCTTTTCCTATACATTTGTTTTGTTATGCCTACTGTGGTGGTCTCTGATTTGCAGTGAGCTACAGGTGCTCAGCTGCAGTGGTCTGCATGGCGTCAGGGGTGGTGCAGTCATGGGCGTGTGTGTGTGTCCGTAGGGGAAGTGACTATGATGTGGGCATAGCTATCAGTCACTGCCTGTGGTTTGTGTGTTGTTCCCTGTGCACTGGATGACTGTGTGCAGTAGTACACAGTGCATGCACTGTGTCCATGGCGCACCTCTCAGACCATCCATGGCCTGTGCAGCTGACACCCTTGCATGTCTGTGACCTGCATGGTCCACTGGCATATCAGTGGTGGCTGTCCATGCTGGACAGCCACTGTACCCAGCACAATGCCAGGTTGCCTCCTGTCACTGGTGTGGTGCATGTCTGCCTCGGGTGGCACTGTAGCATCCACTGTTGTTGTCCCACCTCCATGCTGTCACTTGTGTCTGTTGCAGGGGATGTGCTCCACTGTCTGTCACTTGTGCTCCGGGCGCATGCTGGTGGCGTACAGCTTCATGGTGCCTGCCCCAGGGTGGCTGGCACTCCTGTGCCATGGAGGGGTGCTGGCCGTGTGTACACGGTTTCTGTTGCCACACACCAGGGGCTTGGTTGACCCGCTACTGTGTCCCTGTGTTGGTGTGCCCTTGGGTATGGGTGGGTATTTTTCCATGCACTGTGTTGCATCCTGTGTGTCACATGCTTCCATGCACCGCTGTGGGTGTCTGCGCTGGCTGTTGTGGCCAGTGCTGGGTTGGGGTGTGTCCTTGGGAGGGTGTGCAGGGTGCTGTACAATTGGTAGTGGGGTCCGGGGCATGCCCTGGCATGTGTGGGATACCTCGTGTGCCAACACGTGGTCAGTCTCTCAGCTGTACCTCGGGGGAGACATGCATGGCGGCACTGTGTATGCAGTCATTGCATCACTGTCTGCTGCCACCCACTGAAGGGTGATCATGGTGGGGCTGCCTTGCATGGCTCTGTGGTGCACAAGGTTGCATTGTCACTGTGGGGGTGGTGGCATGCATGGGGTGTCCTGCACTGGTGGGCGCTGCTCCTGGGCAGGGTGTCTGGGATCATGGTGCAGGGTGTGCTCTGCATTGGTGGGATGGTGCAGCACGGGGTGGCCGGACCTCCTTGTGTGCTGGTCACAGCTTGCCAGGGGGTGTGCTGGGGCACCATGCCCCGGCTGTGGGTTTGTTGCTGGTGTCCATGGGCCGGTGGTTAGTCCAGCTGTCCTTTGGTTGTGCAGTGCATAGGGTGTGGGGGGGGTGATGTCTGTTCTTCTGTGTGCTCCTCTGGCCATCTCTACCATGGGTGGTTGGCCCCTGCATCCTGTCCCTGTGCATCCCTGGTTGTGCTGTTGCCCTGCTGCTCTGCTCCACTAAGTATCCCTGGTTGTGCTATTGCACATCTGACCTGTGCCACTGCACATCCCTGGTTGCGTTATGGTGCAGTTGGTGCGATATTCAGTCGTGTGCCACAGGCGCATCTTGACCTGTGCAGTGCTTGAATATTCCACGTATTGCACATGGGTGCAGTGGACTTGTGCTTGCTCCTGCTGTTGTGCACCTTTATGGCGCAGTTTAAATATCTGGGCCATGGTGTCTAGGAAGTAAGCAAGTAACATTTTAGTTATAAAAAGCACCATTCCAGCTTTCAGGGTGCCCTTACAAAGTAATCAAAGAAAACATAGAATAAAATATTTAAAAATTACAAACATAATCCAGTTAAACTACACAGAATCCTAAAATATCATGTCCCTAAAATGCTTTTTCAAAAAGATATGTTTTTAGTGAGTTTTACTAGTAGTAGTCTAGTAGTGGTCCCCCCCAACTGATCACCAGCCCCCAATGAAAATCCCTGATGTCTAGTGTGCACCCCCTCTCCGACAGTTGCTGATCGCTGTAAAATATAAATGAAATCCCTGGTGCCTATTGCCCACGCCCTTCCAATTGCTGGCCCCCGTTTAACAAATAAATGATGTTCTTCAATTAAATCCTCAGTTTGTAATGGTCCCCCTCTGCTGACCATCAGCCCCCAATATAAATCCCTGGTGTCTAGTGGTCACCCCCCCTCCCACCACCGATCGATGTAAAATAGTAATGAAATCCATGTAGTCCGATTTTAAAAGCTACTGTGATCACCACAGGGGACTTGTGGCAGGCTGTTTGACGCAAGTGCCGACTTGCATCAAACTTGATATTCCAGAAGCCAATGCCACAAGTCCCTGATGCCTCAGAGTTAGACCATCTCCCTGATGGCCTAACTTTGCATCAGTGGGGGTACCCTTACTGCAGGGCTTGTGCCAATCATTTGGTGCAAGCTGCAGTAAATTGAGAAAGCTGTCACAATTGTGTCAACCCTTCTGGAATAGCGCAGAGTTGTATCAAAGAGCTTTGACGCAGTTGTTTCAAATTTTGTGGTGGATGCAAGGCTTGGTGCAAGCAGGCAGTTGTGTCAAACAGCCTGCCGCAAGTCCCCTGTGGTGATCATACAAAAGATTAATAAACAAATTAGCCAGCCTGGGAGTAAGTCCCAGGGTGGTAGCCTGGGTAAAAAATTGGCTGGACAACAGGACACAGAGGATAATATTAAACAGAGTCCAATCCGAAGAAAGTGGAGTTACTAGTGGGGTACCGCAGGGTTCAGTACTGAGTCTGGTCCTTTTTAATGTCTTTATAAGTGACATTGCAGATGGACTGGAAGCAAAAGTATGCCTCTTTGCAGATGACACAAAGATCTGCAACTGGGTTGATACACAAGGGGGTGGAAAGGATGAGAAGGGACTTGGCAAGGTTGGTGGAATTTTCAAAAGTATGGCAGCTTAGATTCAATGCAAAGAAGTGCAAAATAATGCATCTGGGAAATAAAAACTATGGGGAAGATTACACAAGAGGGGGAGGTATTAACAACAGCAAAGATGGAAAGGGAACTGGAGGTAGTCATATTAGAGACCCAAAGGTAAGTAAGCAATGTGAGAAGGCAGTAAGGATGGCTGGGGGGATACTGGGATATATAGGGAGAGGCATCACCAGTAGAAAACAGGAAGTTGATATCCCTCTGTACAGACAGTTGGTGAGACCCCATCTGGAGTGCAGCGTGTAGTTCTAGAGACCCCATTTCTGCATGGACATAGACAGGATGGAGGCAGTCCAGAGAAGGACAACTAAAATGGTGCAAGGTCTGAAACAGAAGCCATACAAAGAAAGACTAAAGGAGCTTAATATGTATACCCTTGAGGAAAGGAGGGAGAGGGGGGACATGATAGAAACTTTCAAGTACCTCAAGGGAATCAGCAATGTTTAAGAGGGTAGCATCTTTCAGAAAAAGAGATGTGCAAGAACAAGGAGACACAATCTGAAGACGGGGGGAAGGCTCAGGGGCAATGTGAGGAAGTATTTTTTCACAGAGAGGGTGGTGGATGCATGGAATGGCCTCCTTGAGGAGGTTGTGGGGTCAAAAACAGTGGGGGAATTCAAGAATGCATGGGAAAGACATAGGCAATTCTGGTGGGGGTTAGGAAGAAGTAGGCTATTGGTTAACTAGGATCTGCAGCTTATCCAATAGGTAGGAAAATGGGCAGACTAGCTGGGCCAAGCAGTCCTTATCTGCCATCAAAGTCTATGTTTCTATGTAAGCCCTGCACTCACCTTCTGGAATCGGCCCCTGATATCAATTGGTCCCTCCCCCCCATTGATCGCCATCCTCAATGTAAATATAAATTCTTATTCATCATTAAATCCCTGGTGTCTAGTCGACCCTCCACCCCATCAGGTAGTGCCCCCAACCCCGCACCCCCACTTCCCAACCCCAAGCGGGTGAACAGCACAGCCCTCCACACTCCACCACTGCTGGCAGACCAACTGAGCTAGAATGAATGAGCATGTACTTGTAAGGATGCACTCATTCATTCTTGCTTAGTCAGATGGCCAGTTATGGTGGAGAGTGAAGGGCTGTTCTGGTTGCCCGCTCAAGGTCAGGGTGGGCAGGGGAGCAGATTGGGGGGCACTAATGGACAGGGTGTGGGATGGGATTCCTCTAGACACCAGGGGTGTAATAATGTGTAATAATGTATTTTTACTTTAGGGCTTGTGAGCAACGGGGTCTGCACCACTAGACACCGGGGATTTAATTACAATTTTACACTGATTGAGGATTGGTGGTGGGGGCCGATCCCTAGACACCAGAGATTTACATTGTGGGCTGGCAATCCATGGGGGGGGGGGACAACTTGACACCAGGGATTTAATTGAAAAAAACATCATTTATTTGTAAATTGGGGGCCGGTGATTGCCGGGGAGTGGGAACTACTAGAAACCACTGATTTAATTAATATTTTACAGTGATTGGCAATTGGCATGGGGAGGCAACTACAGGACACCAAGGAACTAAATTTTTGCCACAATGTTTGGAACTTCGCCCTAGAAGTTGCACACTTCACACTCGATCCACACTCTGCGAATTGGGTGAATTGCAAGAATTGTGCTTTGCGGATTGCTCAACATTCGTGAATTTTGCTGAATTCTCCCAGTCTAATAGCAGTGCCATGGGGGGGCAGAGGGGCAGATTGTTTAATTATGATTAATAATGTAATTTCCTAAACTGTCATGTTATTGTATAGTAAGTAGAGGGGCACTACAAATTCATGTACTATCCATTCTCAATGTTTATACAATATGGGTAGTTGCCAATCCCTGATAAAATGATTCAGTGATAATGATGATTTGTATACTGCAAAAATTTATACCCAAAAGTAGGAATTATTAAAAAAAATCACAATTCTTAACATCAGTGGATACTGTGCCAGTGCTCTATATAAAAATTAAATGTACAGTTATTGATTCTATATACAGTATTCACAGCATTTGTGATGATAATCTTTATCAACATATTTGTTTTTAAGTTGGGTCATTCAGAATTGTCAGAGAAATAATAAGTGTGTGAGCAACAAATCCCTGGGTGGTGGTGCTGGTGCAGTACACGCCACAGCTGAGCATAAGAAACATAAATTGTACTGGCAAAGAAATACAATTAATAATGTAACATAACCCAAACCTATTGAGTATCAATTCTTCTCTCATTTTGCAGCTGCTGGAAGATGAAATAAGGAAACCTCTCTCCATGCCCTACATCTTGGTGATACTGGTCCTGCTCAGTACTTGAATTTCTCTGTGCAGCATGTGTTACTTTAAGCAGTTCAGGGAAAACTGAAAGGGATAAATAAAACCTTAAATAAGTAACCAGCTCCTAGACTCCTGTGGCCCCACATCACAGGTGCACACAAGCATAAAGATGGTAGCTGTCAGCTGCAACTCTTCTGCCTTGATTGCTCTCCCTCTTGGTCACACCTGGAACCAAAAACTGGTTTAGTGTGTCTCAGACAACTTAATGCCAGTTATGATTTTTTTCAGGGTGGCTAGACACGCACTTTAAGTTAGAAGATGAAAAGTCAAATGGAAGCAAGTATTTTTCCCTAAAAACATTAACCTTATCTGTGTTGTGGTTAGACATTACTGAACCAGAAGATTCCAGTTTTGATCCTACCATAACAAACAAACACTAAAAAAGGTACTGCACACACAGAAACTACAAAAAAATGCATTATTCCATACATTCCTCTCTCTCTCTCTCTCTGTCTTTCTTTCAACAGTTTTACCAGAAAAGACATACTGACCTGGTAACAGCGTATTTCCAGATAAGTCCTGGGGGGAGGGGGATGTAAATAATACAACAGGTTCAAGAGAACATACAATAAAGTGTCAGCCTCACCTCAGTGCTGGGGAAAGTAATGGAGGCACTAATCAAGAAGAGGGTGGTGGGATACCTGGAGGAGAGTTGCTTGCAGGACAGCAGGCAGCATGGCTTCACAAAGGGGAGGTCATGCCAGATGAACCTGATTGAGTTCTTCAATTGGGTGACTCAGGTGATCAACCAGTTGGGGCAGTGGACATGGCCTATCTGGACTTCAGTATGGCCTTTGCCACTGTCCCACACAGAAGGTTGGTGAGCAAGCTGAAGTATAGGTGGTGAGCAAGCTGGAAAGTATAGGGGTGGGTGGGTGGGAAAATAACAAGATGGGTGGAGGCCTGGTTAGAAAGAACCCAGATGGTGGTGGTAATGTGGTGTACTCCAGGATAGGGTAGGGGAGGAGTGGAATGCACCAGGGGTCAGTGTTGGGGCCTCTCCTTTTTAACACTTACATTAGCGATATAAGCTGAGGGAGGGTGTCCCTGTTTGCTGATGATACAAAGATTTGCAATAGGGTGGACAACCCGGGGGGGTGGTAGAGGACATGAGGCAGGACCTGAAGAAGCTCAAGGAGTGATCTGAGGCATGGCAGCTAAAATGTAATGCCAAAATGTGTGCTGTGATGCATTTGAGGAGTAGAAACACATTGGCAGGATACATCCTAGGATGAGAGACAATCAAACTAACAGAACAAAAGAGTGCTCTGGGGATCATAGTCACATCCAAACTTAAGAAACCAGTGTAACAGGACAGTGGGAAAGGCCAATGAAATGTTGGCATGCATCGGCAGGGGCATCACTAGTAGGAGGAGGAAGGTAATACTGTTTCTCTACAAAGCCAGGGTGAGGCTGCATCTGGAGTATAGTATCCAGTTCTGGAGACCACACCACCCAAAGGACATAGATAGCTTGAAGATGGTTCAAAGAAGGGCAACCAAGATGGTGCAGGGTATGCAAGGGAAATCATATGATCAAAGGTGTGAGGAACTAGGTCTGTACATGCTGGAAACTAGAAGGACAGGGGAGACATGACTGAAACTTTTAAATATGTGAAGGGGCTCAACAAAGTAAGGGAAGGGAGCTTACTTAAAAAGAAGCATGAGGACAGCCTCAGGCTGCAGGAGAAAAGGTACAGAGGAAATGTGAGAGGGAGATTATTCACAGAGAGGGTAGTGGAGCCCTGGAACAGACCACCTGAAAAAGTGGTAGGGGCTAATTCGGTGGAGAGATTCAAGAGGGCATGGGACAGAATATGGGGCTGAGTAGTGGGGGGGAGGTGGGGGCAGGCATTGGGAAGGAGGTATGGAGGGGAAATTAGGACAGACTAGATGGACTGGTGTGGTACTTTTCAGTTGTCAAGCTTGTATGATTCTATGCAAGCGTGATAAAAATGCAATAAATACAATAGAGCTGAGCAGTCACATAATGTAGGCAGCTAATGCAGCACAACCCTCAATTAAAGGTGCCTGAACAATGCATGGACAAGTGCAATACAACATGAGGTGTAAACACCTGAATGGGGAGCAGAGATGACTGCTGGGATGGAGGGGAGTGATCAACAGAAGCAGTGCACAGATACAGAGGAGCAGTGGTGCAGCAGTGGAGCAGTGGATTTTGCTGCCTAAACGCTTAAAATCATTTCTGGGTTTGTACGCTGCTGAGTGTGACTCAGCTTTATTTTATTTTGTTTTACTTTATTTCTTGAGTTGAAATCTTTAAAAAAGAGCCACACTTGGAGGAGACTTTTTCTTTTTGACCCTGTTCACACTGAACACAGTAAGTGAGAAATGTTTTTGAAATCGAATTAGTGCTTACTGTGATACAGCGTTCGCACTCGCAGACATGAGTTAGCTTCCGTGTTTCTTCTCATGCTAGTGCACTCACACTGTAGTCTGCAATCCATGTTTCCTGCTGTATGTTTACCCCAATATTTTCATAAGCTGCTTACTAGCATGCACTGTGGGATGTCTTGCATCCCATAATGTAGCTGTTGTTGCCTAGGAAGCAGTGTACAAATGGCGCCTATCAGAAACTCGGCGCTGACAGCTATAATTTCTGCCTTTCAAAGGCATGAGGAGCAGCTTCAAATGAGAAGACTGAGTTGAAGATTAAGCATTTTACATAGCAGCCAACAGAGACTACAAGCTATTAGGCAAAGAACTATTCAGTTTATTGTACAAATGTACAATACAATACTTTACAGCTTACATGTGTCTGACTCTGGACAAGGCTGTATGGTCCCTGGATAGGAGCTCTGCCTAGTGGGATATCATAGCAATGAACAAGTGGCAGGCTAATGAGTGGGTCAGGAATTTTCTTATGACCAAGGCTTCGTTTTACATACTGTGCTCTGAGGTACACAATGTGATTGTAATGCAAGACACACAGCTGAGAAAATGCATATCTGTGCATAAATGTGTAGCAATTACACTGTGGAAGCTCACTACAAATTTAGAGTACCGCACCCTTGAGCATCTATTTCGGGTGGGAAGATCCACAGTATGTGAGATAGTCATTGATGTATGCCATGCATTAATGGCTGTTGTAATGCCACGTGTCATACGGTTTGGGAAAATTGCAGAGGTTGTGTCTGGCTTTGAAAATGAATGGGGATTTCCATGCTGTGGTGGGGCCATAGATGCCACTCATTTCCCTATCATATGCCCACCCTATAATGCCACAGAGTACTTCAATCGCAAGAGTTACTGCTCAGTTGCAATCAAGCTGTTGTGGACCACAAGTTCTGCTTTGAGAATATCAACATTGGTTGGACAGGCAGGGTGCATGACACATGAGTGTTTAAAAATAGTGCTGTATACCGAAAGGGTCAGAGTGGCACCTTGTTCCCAGGCAATGTGAGGGACATTGGCAGAATCATTGTACCAACAGTTTTGATTGGTGACCCTGCATACCCCCTTCTTCCATGGGTCATGAAGCCCTTTCTGGACTACACAGACCCAAGAAAGAGAAACTACAACTATGGACTTAGCTGTGCACATATGATGGTGGAATGTGCCTTTGGGCACCTGAAAGGTCGCTGGAGATGTTTGTTGAACAGGATGGAATTTTCTATTGAGCACATACCAATAGTTGTGGCTGCGTGCTGTGTCATACACAATGTGTGTGAGTCAAAATCAGAATTGTTCCTACAGGACTGGTTGTGTGAAACTGAACTGTTTCAACAACCTGGACTTGATCAACCTAATTATGAAGACAGTTCTGTGGCAGAACTTGGACGTAGGGCACAATACATTAGTGAAGCACTTGCCACCCATTTGTACACCCAGTAATTGTTCTGTACCTGTATATCTGTTATTTCATATGCTATTTGTTGTAATGTGTCAATACAGTCCACTAATAAAGTAACTCACAGATATAACAGGTTGCATAAAGTAATGAGACCACACAACTCAGGGTACTGTATTAAAGTTTTATTCTTGACTAAGAAAGCTTAAAACTCCATTTTGTGGATCATAGTGTAACAAGCAGCAGCATAAGGAAGTAAAACTGAATGTATCATTTAACTGGTCTAGAAGTATATAAATATCAATGAAAGTCATACTTCACTCTTGTCACTGCAGAAAGATGACTGGTTGATTCTACAGCAGTTGCCAACATCACAGTGCTTTCCCCAATCAAACAAGGAGCAAGATAACAGAGTTAATACAGTTTAACACAGTGAGACTGTTATTTCTTAAAAGTTGTTTTGCAAACAGCATAAACTGAAGTTTAATGTTTTAAAACGTATTGTGCTACTACATACATTTTAATGCAAACTGTTTTAAGATATTTAAGAGACATTTCATAAAAGAAGCTTTTTCACAAAACACTGTAAAACTTTAATGTCTTCAAAGTTTTTAACAAACTTTGCAAACTGTTATTAACAGCACAATGTATACAACTTATCATGCATAAAATGCTATGTTGATTGCATCTACGTTCATTACAATTCATTAATTAAATGCTGTCTTGTGGCTCAAACTGTGAAGTATTTATTCTTCTGAAGCAAAATAACAATATCAAATATATTTTTTTGCATGAACTCACATGAGCCATGCCAAAAATCTGATTTTCATGACCTATGCTGGACAGCAATGTTTTTTGGGCTGCTGTACATAGTGGTGCATCACAGACATTGCTGGTTTGTTCAAGTCATGTCATCACTAAACAATTCCAGTCTTGTGCTATGGTCAGCACTAGCAATTGAGTAGTGTGACCCTGATGCAGATGAACTGTGGCATGTGGTGTCAGAACTGAGCACAGTGCTGCTCATAACACCTTGCCCACTAACACTAAACATTGCACCATGGGCAGTACTTTGAGTAACCACAATTGGTATTTGAGGTGCTTGATACTGAATAGGTGGCTGTGGCTGTTGTGGCTTTGGTTGTGGCTTTTGGTTACAATGTAAGATCTCTAACAGACTGTTAAAAAATGTGGCAGACTGTTCAGTCTCCTTGGTAAGTATGCACTTCTCCATTTCAAGTGCAGCTGCTGCTCTGTCTCCTGTTCAACCTCCATCATTTGTTGATGCTGCTCAATCATTAGCTTGCGAGTTGGTTCAAAGAGTGACTCCATGATTTCCTGGATCCTGGTCATTTTCTTTGTCTTTCTCAGATTTTGAAGTGGTTCACAAGTAGCTGATCTCTTTTGTCCATTCACAACTGGTGTACTGGTGGCTGGATGTAGTACATTGATGTCTGAGACATCCAGCAGGCTGTCATAAAATAGCGCATGTTCAGACCCCGAAGATCTATCAGCATGATTTTCACCATGTTCAAGGTCATCATGTTCCCTCTCACAATCTTTAATAATAATGATAGAAATATTATAAATACTGTTTTAAGGTGAATGACTGCTGGCAGACTTTTTGGGTGGAGGGCAGTGGTTTCATAACTGCCCTATTAATAATGCAGGCTACAGCTTTGCATTAATGGGATTGTGACATGGCAGCATAACATATCTGACATGGACAATTTGTCAACAGGAAAATCATCAGCCTCTGTATCATCAGCAGTCACTACTTGATCCAAGCTCTGAACCACACTGGTTGGCTCCATGGTTGGTCTTGTGCCCAGTATCTTATCCAGTTCTTCATAGAATGGGCATACCACATGTCATGCACCAGAAACGTTGCCGTGGTCCTTGGCACAATGATATTTTCCCTTCAACTGTTTTATTTTTTCTGTACACTGCTTAGCTGTCCTCTCTATTTCAAGGTCTGCAAGATGCTGGGAGACTCTCTGGTACACTTTGGTATTTCTGTGCATTGTGTTTAACTCCTCTTGCACTGTTTCAGTTGACCAATAATCAGTTAATGTCTTTACTGACTCATCAGTCCAAATAGCTGCATGGTCAGTCATTGTACAAACAGAAAAACAAATAATAAGGGTATTGTCAGATGACTGGCAAGAACTGTGGACTGCTGCACACTCTGCACAGGGGATCAAGCAGGCAGGATTCCCACATGAACTGCAAGAATGAACTACACTATGCAGCCACTGCCAGCACTAATGTGCTTTTATTTATGAAATTGTTTCACCACAAAGTTAAGGCTCGATCCACATTCACAACTTCAAATTTCCCTCCTCTGACCGATGCTTGCACATAAGCAATACATGCAAAAGTGGCATGCTGGGAAATCTCTCACATTGCATTCTGGCACCACGGAACAGCAACAGCCGTGATGCAGACTACACCGATTGCACTGCCGGTAAGTTTGATTTCAAAACTGAACTGATTTTAAGTCTGTGTTCAAGCCTACCTCAAAGTAAGGTTTGAGCATGGTTTTTGAAATCAGTTCAGGAACTGTGTTCAGTGTGGATGGAAACCGAACCTGAGGAAAGTTAAAACGTTTTAGCCCACTTATTCCTCTTCAACTACCCTAGTGTGAACAGGGCCTTTGTTTCTCTTTAGCCCTGTCTCCGTCTGACCCTTCTCCCCGTCATGGCAGTGCAACCCGGATCCCTTAGTTGAACCACAGCTTTACTTAATGGCAGGAAAAAAAGACTGTCTGGGCAGTTGATTTCTGAAACGCTGGACAAACAAACAACTTCAAATAAACAAGAAACAACTTCAAAACAAGTGGGTGAACTGCAGAAACAAATATAAAAGAAGATACAACTACTCTATTATATGGAACTCATTTTACTAGACTAATTTAAACTTTTAAAAATATATTGAATAAGAGGCCTCTGGATGCTGCTTTTTATATTTTATATTATTTCATTTTTCTTTTCATTCTTTATTAATCTAAGTGCAGACATTCGACTGTAAAGTTTTCAAATGGGACTGCACCCCTGTGTGAGTTTGAGTGACTAGAATGGGGCAGCCAACTCCCTGGCAGTCTTGGGCTTTGTTTTTATCATTTCACTCTTCCCCTCCACTTTCATCCCTCTTTCGTGTAGTCTTTGTGGAACTGGACTTTTTTTTCCCTTTTTTTTTCTTCTCCTGTTTGTGTCATGTTCAATCTTCAATTGGTGTAAGATGCTTTGGCCATTGGGCCAATATGCTCTGTGTTTTATTAGGGATGCTGTTTTGATTTGTTTGTTTGTTTGTTTGTTGAATTTTGTTGACCCGGTAAGCCCACTGGGCCTAGAAGTCCCATTTTCAGAGGTGACCGGGAGGGGGAAGGGGGGATACAGATGGTTAGCAGCTGAAATTGAACCAGATTAAGCTGTTGGTGGTATTTTTAGTGAATGAGGGAAATTTGACAAGGACACCAGATAAATTCCCCCTACTAACCTCTGGGAGAATTGCTGGCCGTCCTCCACGATGGCCACTCTGCCTGTGCAGGAGAAAGACATGGATGTCTCTGAGGTGGGGGAGCCGACCTCATCCCCTATCCTCCAATAACAAGAGGTCATGGCTGAGAATGATGTTTTTGCAGTAAATTTTGACTTTTGGATGAAGAGAATTTTCGTTCCATGGAGGATTTATCCAAATCAGATGGTAATCAGATGACTACCCAGAATAGCAAGGGACAGAGCTCATGAAAAGGTACAGAGACTTTGTCTAAAGCTGAATTAATGGAATGTTTGATGGCAGAAGGGAAATGATTTTTACAGAAGCGAGAGCTCTTTAAGGAGCAGATGCTGCAGCTAGTTGAAAGTGAAAGCACTAACAAAGCAGTAATACATCAGGACAGCCAACGCCCAGATGTACATGACACAGCACTCTCTGTTTCATCTAGTGCTGAGACAGAGGAAGCACCTGGAACAAAGGTAATGATTTATCCAATTGTTACTGATGATGTGGCTGGCAGTTCTGATTATGATGGTAATCCGTGCCAAGACCCAGAAGGAGAAAAGGGTGGTGAAAACCTGGCTGTGCATAAAAATGATTGTACTGTGGAGCGAGAAGAGCATATAGGCTCAAAAATTGAAAGCCCTAATACTATGACGGGGCAGGGAGTTTATCCCAATATAACAACAGAGGCTGTCACTTATCAAACTAAACCTCATTTTCAGGAAGAGGTAACAGTATTTGTGTGTGTGGCTAAAAATAATCCAAAACCTCAAAGAAAAGACACATCTAAAGAAAAAAGAAATGCAGTTACATTAGCAAAAAGGAACATTGCAAGTATTGATTCGGTAGTAACTAGTACTAATCTGAACTCAAGTCCAACCTTGGGAAATGTTATAACGATGACAGCAGCTATAAAAGCAGCCTTTTAACTCCTACAAACTCAAACATAGACTACCTGGACCCCGGGGTCGCACTTACAATCGGCTGGGTGGAAACAGAACATATCAGGGGTTTGGGTACCTGATCCTGCATGGGATAAATTAACCCCCATATCACAAAACATACCAAACTGGCAACTTATAGGAAAACCTAATGTATCTGGAATGAATGGCAAAATAAATAGCACTAATGATGCCTCTCAAGAGCAAACAGGGGTATTGGTACAAACAGAAACTATCTCTTCTATTCAGGAAACACAGAAAGCACCTGGCAGGGAAACAGAGAATAACTCTTTGAAGGACCCCAGGGAAAGCTCTACGAACACAAAATTAACAGAACAGCCAGTCAATGGAATCTTGCCTCCTCAGAAACCATAATTGTCTGAACTTTTTCAGAAATAAAAAAAAAGGCAGCACCACGTCATAATGTGGTGCGAATTAGGTATAAAGGTGGTCTGGACACACACCTGGACAGACATTATGTGGGCAAATTGCTTTTGAAAGACTCTCTAAAATTTACCCTTAGAGAGATGTATACATTTATCAATATCTCGGGGGAGGATAACTATGACATCAGTTTTCACTCTGCATATGCCCTTGACCTTTTTTGGGGAAAAGTATAATCAGGTTAATTTTTCTACACATGGACCCCCTTTCTTAGTGATTCCATTAACTAAACTACTAATTAAATATGTTACAGTGCTGTTCGGAGATGAGGGGGTCCATGGGGAGGATATAACCTGCTGGCTGGGTCAGAAATTTTATATCCTAAGTGAACCTGAAGCAATGTTAGACAATGAATGTTTTTGGACAAAGGGATGGAACTACAAAGTGAAACTAAGACAAACAAATGGTGGTATAGAGCATATCCCTAACCCTTTTATGTTGGAGAGGGATAAGAGTGTATGTTTCTATGCGGGCCAGCCAAGAGCATGCTACAAATGTGGCTCAAGAACACACTTGTCCAGCATATGTGATGTACCAAGATGTGACAATTGTGAGGAAACAGGGCACATAACTTTACAATGTGCAAATCATACAAAATGTGAGCTTTGTGAGAGTATGGACATGTGTATGCAGGATGGCCATGGGCAGCAAAGAATAAGACCCTAGTGATAAGCCCAGAACTTTTAATTCAGCAGGCTCAGGATGCAGCTATAGCCCCTCCAGAAACCAAGGAAACACCCCTTGACCCCACCCCCACACCTCAGACAGAAGAGGTTAAACAAGAGGGAGCCCCTCCTTCAGACTGTAGGCAAAATGTTCCCATACCGAGTACCTTAAAGCAGTATGCTACACTGATCAAAATGAGGAAGGCAAAATAGATGAGGAAAACCAAGTACTTGATGTTCCTCTACAACCCCCTAGAAGATCGACTAGGAGTACCAACCCCCCCCCCAATTCAACGAGCCTCCTAAAACTAAAGGGCTTTTGAAATTAAGAATTATTTTTCAGTTCTTGCCCAGGGGGAAGACATGGGAAGTGAGCAAGAGGAGTCAGACACCCAACATCCTGATACAAGGGATCCTGTTAAAATAGAGATATCAGAAAACTACAAAACTAAGAATAAATATAAGGAGGAAGATAACTTAAACTCAAACAATTTCTTAAATGCAGGATATTAAGGTAGGATCTGTGAATGCTCACAGTTTAATGAATCCCAATAAAAGACATAAAATCTTTCAATTCATTAAACAGGCCAAGTTAACTGTTTGTTTTGTTCAGGAAACCTGGATGTATACCATAGAGCAAGCCAGGCTTTACCAGAATGAATGGACTGAGGGTCCATCCTTTTGGTCCTTTGGGCTAGATAAGGCAGATGGCCTTGGTATACATTTTTCATCATTTTCCTTTTCAGTGACCAAACTAATCGATCTCATCCCAGGATGGTTATTAATTAGAGATGGTTATTTTGGACATAATGAGTATATGTTTATAAATGTGTATGGGCCCTAATCAAAAGGCTGATAGAGTAACTCTATTGCAGACAGTACAGCCATATCTTGTCACATTGAAATATAAAATCTTTGGGGGTGGAGTCACGTGATGCGCCAGGAGGAGTAGCGGTAGATTTTTGGGTCTCCCTTCCCCGTAAGAGAATCTGCAAATAAATTAAAACTTTCTAAGTTTTATTCAGCCAG
Organism: Neoceratodus forsteri; assembly: GCA_016271365.2. Classification (NCBI taxonomy): domain Eukaryota; kingdom Metazoa; phylum Chordata; order Ceratodontiformes; family Ceratodontidae; genus Neoceratodus; species Neoceratodus forsteri. The sequence continues at coordinate 588,409,199 of CM057449.1, read as the reverse complement.
CGCCCTTACTGAAAGGACCGAGACTGCAGCCATTAGTTTATTTCGGTTCCCAGCTCCCGACGAAAGATGGAGGGCTCAGATCAAGAGTTAGAAGCCAAGCGGCCTCGCCGGAGCTCATCGCCGACAACTACTCAGGAAGAACTAACCCCAGCCAAAATCTACAGCGATCTATTGACCATAAAGGAGGCACTGTTTAAATTAATAGACGAGGTGGCAGATTTTAAACCAGCGCTGACACAGCTAGCCCGTCGGGTGATGGACGCTGAAGCCAGGATTTCTTCCTTAGAAAGGAAACAGGAAAAAACTGGCCCTGCCATTGTCGACTGTAAAAAGGACGATAGCCAAGTTTGAAGACCGTTTAGATGACCTTGAGGGGAGAAGCAGGTGCAACAATTTGGTCCTGCTGGGGCTCCCTGAGGGTGAGGAGGGCCCCAACACTATCCTCTTCTTACAGAAATTTCTAAAGAAGTCAGTGGGGCCTTCGCCTAACGGGCCTAAATATGTTATTGAGAGGGGCCATCGAGCTCTCAGGGCTAAACCACCTCCGTCGGAACCTCCAAGACCCGTGATCTTCAAACTGTTAAATTACTTGGACCAAGAGTTTATCTTAAAAGAGGCAAGAAAACTTTCAGTTATTCTGTGGGAAGGCAAAAGACTTCGGCTAGTCCCTGATTTGACCTGGAAGGTGCGGCAGGCTCAAGCAAGCTTTCGACCCATCACATCAAAGCTCTGGGCCGCGGGTATTCGGGCATCGTATGCTTTATCCAGCCAAACTAGACATTACCCTGAAGGATGGGATTAAGCGTTTTGATTCTGTAGAAGAGACCTTAAAAGTACTTTCGATCTCTCTGCCAGATCTGTTCCCTAAAGGATGAAGACTCCTGACCCTATTCTCTACTCGAGACTTAAGAGTTTGGATTGACAAATTTGTGTAGCTCATCATATAAAGACTTATTACAACTACACTTATGACTTTCTAAAGTGTATTCCCCCTTAAGAATTAATTTTCTTTTCTCCTTTTTCTGTTGTTGTAATAGTCTATATTTGGTAGCTCGGGGGATGTAAAGGAATGACTTTCAGTTTATTGCATTTCTTTTTCAGAGCCCTTAAAAGTTCTTATTACTACGAAATGTATCAATAATAGCCACAAGAGGGAGCTCTTAGATTATTTTATTTCATAAGTCCTTTGTCCACAGCTTCCAGATCATTTATCTGTGCTATGACTTTATGAGTTCTGTATTGTTTGAAAGGCAAGAAGTGCCAAATAGTGTTTGGATTTTTAGGTTAGTAAGATTTTCATCGCACTTATGATATTGTTCACATTTCTGGTTAGGTGAACAGGAAGTAATTAGGTTGTCCCAGAAACTCAATGGGCTGGGAGAACTAATAAGTGAACACAGGGCATGGTTATTTTCTTTATTTAGCCTTTTGATTACCATTCCTGGACTGCTAACTAGAGAGTCCTTTTTTTTAGGACGAGCCTCAATTTAATATATATTCCTCATATTATCCGGCCCTCGATGTTACTAGGGACAAGAGAGGATACAATGTAGATAGGGCAATACGTTCAGCTCTCTTACAATTTCGCCTCCTTGTTCCCCTTACTTATTGATTTTAGGTTTATCGTGGGGCTATGTTTAATTATTGGGCTAGTCCTATGTTTGATATTTGATATTTTAAGCACTAATTCAGGTGTTAGAGTTCTTCCCTTTTAGTATAGGGTTCCATAGTAATAGATTTAGCTTACTATATGGTTAGAGGGTTCCCCCTAGTGGGGGTTGAAAGGGTTTGCAGGTTAGTATCCACGGATTCGGTGGCATTTTGTTTTTGGGGGGGGCGCCTCCCTCTATGGCGCACTCATGGACCACAGTAGTTGGAGTTGGCTTCGGGCCAGGGGGCCACCTTTAGGGGTTCTAAGAGGGGAAAACTTTACAGGAGGGGGATTAGGATGTTGGTTTAATAGTTTTAGTAGTTTATCATTGGGAGGGGGGGCAGCTATCCATACCTTTCTTATAAATAGGTTAAGGATTCCGTATGGCTAGTAATTTGAACATTTTCTCTTGGAACATCAAAGGGGGAAGAGACAACCGGAAAAAATATATTATATTAAACCATTTGGCTCAATTTGATCCATCTATACTATTTCTTCAAGAAACCCATGTACTCCCCGATCGGCTCCACCACTTCAGGAAAAAATGGGTGAGTCAGGTATTTGGTGCTGGATTTTCTTCATGCAGTCGGGGGGTAGCCATTCTGGTGGCGCGAGGGGTTCCCTTTATCTTGTCTGAGACAATCTCTGACCCGAAAGGCAGATACATTATAGTTCTAGGTAAATTAGGAGGGGTTAGTTTAGTGTTGGGATCAGTATATGGCCCCAACGTGGATACTCCCTCCTTTTTTATGCAACTGGCCATGATTCTAGCCCCCTGTAAAGATATTCCTGTCATTCTGGGGGAGGACTGGAATCTGGTCCAGTCTAACTGCCTGGATCACTCTTGGCATAGAACATTACACCCCTCCCCAGCTCAGAGAGCCTTGTTAGAGTTCACATCATCATTGGGCCTAATGGATCCTTGGAGATTGTATAACCCCACCATTAGAGATTTTACCTTTTTTTCCCCGGTCCATAAATCTTATTCAAGGATTGACTATTTCTTGGTTAGCCAGCAATGTTTGTCCTTTGTTGAGGAGGTCTTAATTTTGACTCGGGTAATTTTGGATCACTCTCCCATTAAATTCCGATGTTCCCCTTTGTTCACCCCACCTAGGTCCTATTCATGGTCTTTAAACAACGCTTTATTAAAAGACACCCAGATACTAGCTCGTTTTCAAGGGTTTATGACCAATTCAATTACGGCTAACTGGGGGTCCATCAATGCAATAGACCAAGCTTGGGCTGCCCTGAAAACTACTTGAAGGGGAGAACTGATACAGATTGCATCAGTGCGTAATGCGAAAAACAAACAGTTATTAACTAATTGTTTAAAGAAAATCAGTACCTTAGAAGCTATTGGAGAGAATTCCAGATCGGAGGAACAAGAGCAAGAGCTGACCAGTCTAAGGGTATGGTATGTGAACACCTTAAGTGAAAGAGTGGAGAATTCGGCTTCCAAGCTAAAAGCTGCATATATAGGTCAAGGTAGCAAAGCAGGTAATTTATTGGCATGGCAGCTAAAACAGAGAGCGGCGGCTAAATGGGTGGCAGCCTTAAGGCATCCGGATACGGACAAGTTGATTACAGATTCTGAGAATATATTGGGTATCTTTTCCAACTTTTACAAAAATTTATACTCGAGTCAACCGCTTTCTCTACAGAGTGAAACTAAAATGCGAGAATTTTTAACTAAAATCTCCTTTCCTCAGATGTCTGAGGAATTTAAGCAGATGCTGGTAGCCCCTATCTCAAATGAGGAGATAGCAAAAGCTATCGACTCACTAAAGTTGGATAAAGCACCCGGCCCAGACGGATTCACACCCCTTTTCTTTAAAATGTTTAAGGAGAGTTTGATACCACTTTTGTATAAGCTTTACGCATTTTGGCATGAGCAAGGGGTAAGAGATAAGACTCTTTTTGAAGCTAGGATAATTTTGCTACCTAAACCCGGTAAATCTGCAGATCTGGTGGGCAATTACAGGCCAATCTCTTTATTAAATATAGATGTAAAGATCTATGCCAAAATCCTAGCTAATAGGCTAAAATCCTCGTGGATCGGGTTGCTGAGTCCTGAACAGGCTGGATTTGTGGCAGGCCGCTCTTCGGCTGATCACTTCAGGAAATTATTTATTGAATTTCTGCATCTGCGAACCCGGATATGGAAGCATCCTTGGTATCGTTAGATGCAGAAAAGCATTCGATAGAGTAGAATGGGCCTTTATGTTTGCAATATTGGCTAAATTTGGTATTCCGGAAAAATTTATTCACTATATTCGATCCTACTTGTGCCCGACCGCTAGAATTCAATGCAACAATTTAATCTCAGCTGCTTTTCCCTACTGCGGGTACAATGTCAGGGCTGCCTCGTCAACATATTTATTCAATTTGTACATCGAACCCTTAATAAGGGCCATTAAATGAACCACCTAATCCAAGGGATTTGTATAGGAGATTTGAGTTTAAGTTATCAGCATTTGCTGATGATTTATTGTTGCATGTTCGAAATACTACAACATCGCTCCCTCATTTACTTAATTTAATTTCGTGTTTTAGTGAATTCTCCGGGTATAAACTAAATAAGAACAAAACAATGGTTTACTCACTATCCCCCTACCTTCAGAAAAGTTGGTGTCTTTCTTTAGGTTTGCAGTGGCAGACAAAATCTTTAGCCTATTTGGGTATTCAGATTTCGAGGGATCTCGAGAGAATGGCTAACCTAAATTTTAAGCCTTTATTTAAATCTATTAAGGAAGACTTGGAGAGGTGGTCGAAGCTTCCCTTGACCTTTTCAGGTAGGGTTAATACAATCAAAATGATGGTTTTACCCAAGATTTTCTACCCTCTCTTTAACCTAAACGTGTACCTCTCCAGGTCTTTCTTTGGCCCACTTTACAAATACTGCTCAGATTTCTTGTGGAAAGGTAAACCCCCTCGTTGGGCTTATTCTAAACTAATTTTTCAACGGAAACTAGGGGGCCTCCAGATCCCGGATTTTTATACCTACTATTTAGCTATTCATGCAGCGAGGTCAGATCTATGGGTCCGAGAAGCAGAAGTTCCCCCCCCCGGACTTGCTATTGACCATGCGATCTCTCAAGGGGTTAATTTTGATTTGGAATCCTTCTTATATATTCCGTGGTCCAAGGTCCCTACTCTTGTTAGAAATACCCCATTAGGTTGGGATGTTAAGGCTTTGCACCAACTTTATCTAAGATTAAATATTTCCTACTTAAACGACTCATCTCAACCCCTTTTGAGAAATCCTAACCTCCTAGTTGGCAACCAGCCCATTAAAAGGTTTGTGATTGACTCTCCCCCCAAACCTCGTATTTCGGACTTCATTTCGGATAATACAATTTCTTCTTTCCCTGCTCTGATCGAAAAATTTGGGGTGGAACCTCGAAACCTTTTGCGACTTTTTCAAATATGAAGAAGCATCCGGTTTTTCTTGCGGAAAGGTAAAAGCTCTGAAGAGGCGGGGAAATTATTGAGGAAGTTGAGCGAGTTCACAATATCTGGAAACGCAGTCTCTAAAATATATAAGTATATTTTATCAAGATTGGAACTTAGGATATCCCCTGTTCCCCCTTACTGGGAAATTAATTTGTCTATGGGGTGGCCAGAGGCGATCTGGGATAGTGTTTGGGTAGATATTTATTCATGTATTAAACAGGACAGATTGAGAGATATCCAGTTTAATTTATTGCATAATCTTTACTTTTCTCCTGTCAAACTCTCCGGCTAAATAAATTGTCCTCCCGGTTTGTAAGGACTGGTGACCCCTTAGCTACCACCTTTCATAAAATTTGGTCCTGCCCAAAATAGCTAAGTTGTGGCAGTCGGTCAAACGTTGGTTGGACCCGCATTGTGATTTATTGGCCTTTTTTTAATGTAGATGTTTGTATATTTGGATGTACGCCCAAATTGTTTCCAGAATTAAAATGCCAAAATGGCTATGGTAGCTTCAGTTACTAAGCTATTAATTCTTCGCTATTGAAGGGATGATTGGGTCCCATCGCTTAAGGAATGGTGGGATGAATTTCTGAAAGCACTAAATGCAGAGAGGTCAGTGTTAATTTTCCTTAAGGCATCGGGTAAATTTCAAAAGTGCTGGGGTAGTTTTTTCCAGACCCTGAAGGACAGGTATGGTTACTAGTTAGGGAAATACCCCTCTTTGCATTATTCCTCTTATCCCCCTAACTATCATCCGCCTTCCTTTATAATTTTCTCTTCTTTTCATTCCTTCATCCTTTTACCCTCTCATCCCTTTAACCTATTGTATCGTATCTATATTCCCTTTTCCTCTCTAATTTACCTCAGTGACATAAAAGATTCCAGAATCTCTCTTCTCCCATATACCTCAAGATGCTAGCTAATGTTATAATTGTATTTGAAGTAATGTGGCTATAGTTTTGTTATATTAAGTATTTTGGATGGCTGCCAGGGGGGTGGTGGGTAAGGGGTTTGGGAGTATTTTATTTTGGTTTCTATTATATTGTTTATGTTTTTGTCTATGTTGTGTCTTGTACTTTATCACTATAATAAAATAAGGTTATTTGCAGAAAAAAAAATCTTTGGGGGTAGTTTAAATTGTGAACTTCCAGATTTTTCTAGAGGTAAAGAAAATAAAACATGCTGTGATTCTACAGCACTCATGAAATGTATAGCAATAGTAGATTTGAGAGAGTGTATGATTAATCCTACACAAGGATCACAGTATACTTATAATAGGGGTAAGTGTTTTACTACAATTGATTATTTTTTCATATCTAAAACTTTAAGCATTCCCAAATATTCCACAACACTAGTGGAATTTTCTGACCACTGTTTTTTAAAGATTAGTTTCCAAGGCACTAAAAAAAAATATGTCACCAAAAAACAGATGGAAAATGAATGTGGGAGTTTTAACTGATGAAATAATACTGGCAGAAGTTTGCAAATTATTATGGGCTAGAATCTCAGTGAGTTTTTATATCAAGATTTGGGGATTTGGTGGGAGGATACTAAAAAGGATATTATTAAACATTTTCAATACCATGGGAAGAAAAGATGGACAGAAAACTTTTTCAGATATTTAAAGTTAAGACAACAATTGCAATATTTATATACAGTGGCTCCCACATCACGGAAGGAGTTTTCTTCACAAATAGAACAGATCCAGATGGAAAGGAGAATATATCAGTATGATAGGGCTCAGACAGTGAGAGCCATGTTTCAATATGGGACACAAAAAACACCTGCAGGTGATTCCTATGAAGCATGTCAAAACAGGAAAGATAAAACCACTATGGAAGCACTAATGGATGAAGCAGGTAACTTAGAAACCTCTCTTGCAGGGATGTCTGACATAATCCATGCACATATTAAATCACAAGAAATGTCCCCCCTTTCAAGTACCTCAAGGGAATCAACAAAGTCCAAGAGGGTAGCATCTTTCAAAAAAAGAGATGTGCAAGAACAAGGGGGCTCAATTTGAAGATGGGGGGTGGCTCAGAGGTAATGTAAGGAAGTATTTTTTCACAGATAGGGTTGTGGATGCATGGAACAGCCTTCCAGAGGAGGCTGTGGAGTCAAAAACAGTGGTGGAATTCAAGCATGCATGGGACAGTCATAAGGCAATTCTAGGGGTTGGGGTAGAAAGAAGTAGGCAGCTGGTTAATTAGGATCTGCAGCTTATCCATTAGGTAGGGAAATGGGCATACTGGGTAGGCCAAGCGGTCCTTATCTGCCATCAAATTCTATGTTTCAGCAATACTTTAAGGATATCCAATTCCTAAGTCTCCAGAAAGCTCAGAGAACATAGTTAAATATCTCACCCTAAGAAATTGAAATGGTATTTAAAAACCTAAAGCCAGGGGAATCCCTGGGGCTTGATGAAATTCCCTATGAATTCTATAAAAACTTTGCAAAAGAACTGATAATTTACCTCACAGTGGTTTTAATTTTTTTTCTCTCTTGTCAAACGTGGCCTCATTCATTTACACAAGGGTTGATAATGTCTATTTATAAGAAGGGAGACAATTACAATATACAAAACTGGCATCCTATTTCTATTTTAAACTCAGATTTTGTCACAAATTCTGAATAAAGGCTAAAACATTTAACAACTTTAGTTATATCCCCAATGCAATTTTGTGGTATACCAGGATGGAAAATACAACAGGCCCTCATGATAATATGAGATACAATAGAGTTCACTGTATCTCATCTTTAGATAAAAAAAAAAGCTTATGACAGAGTTCATCACCCTTTTCTTTTTTTTTTTGTGATGCAACACTATGGGGTACCAAATATATATATTAAGTGGATAAAATTACTGTATTCTACAGCAACAATTTATCCGATAATATTTAATCAGGTAACGCGAGGTATGAAAATGACAGCAGGAGTTAGGCTGGGCTGCCCCCTAAGTGCCTTACTGTATATTTTTTCTCTGGACCAACTAAAAGGAAAAATGAACAGCCTTTACCTTTGACAAGGTATCTCAAATGTATACCCGGCAGGGGACCTTTGAACTTTAGTTTATGCAGATGACATCTGCTTATTTTTCTCAGACATGCAGCACTTGACAATGGTTTTAAAAGAAATGGAAAAGTTTACTTCAGTGTCTAATGTAGAGTTAAACCTCAACAAATGTAAGGGGTTAATAGTTGACCTAGGGAAAACTCCTGACTTTGAATATAGTGGTATTTCTATTTCAACTGAACCGTTAAACATTTTAATGATTTTTGGATCACAAAACTTGGCTATGCATAACTGGAAGATAGCATTGAGACAAACAGAAATAAAAGTCATGAGATGGAAATCATGGAAGTTATCTAAACTGAAAAGAATTTAAATAATAGAACAATTTCTGATACCAGGGCTGCTATATGTAGCCATGATATTCCCCCATCCCTTCAAATGTTGTGGGGTTCAAGATTAAATCCGGTGAAAAGGTGCTTTACATACCTCCCTAGAGAAAAAGGGGGGTTAGGGATGGTTGACCTCATAGTTTTCTTTCACTCAGTCTTCTTTTCCCAGACAATTAAAATAGGGTTGTCCCCAGTAAAGTCATTAGAAGGAAGATGGATCAAACAAACCCTTTCATGCTGCACTACAGTGTCAGTACTGGGATATTAACCCAAGTGCCAGATGTGGGAACAGAACCCACAGCCCTCTGATTTCCCGGCCTCAGAGGTAAGTGTGCTACCTACTGAGCCACTGATATTGATTTAAAATTCATTTAATTAGGTAAAGGAGATGCAGGACTAGAAAGAATTGCCCTTGAGTCTACCAAATCCAGAAGAGGCAATCAAACTCTTTAAGGATTTAATCTATGAGATTTACACATAAAACAAGTACAGTAACTACTTAATTTATTCTACTCTTTCTTGTGTTTTCGTGCCTTGTCTAAATAGTATCACCTGTCAGTGATAGGGACCCAAGTCTGTAACTCGTGCTCTTAAGTGGGTACTAATTATTCAATTAAGTATTTCTGTTAGCCCAGGTTATCACACATAACTATGTTACCACAAACTGACTAATATAGATGAACAGCTGTGCCTAATTAAACTTAATCAAAGTTTAGGATAAAAACACCACAGGTCTGTCATTCCCTATACATCTCATAGAATCATGGAAACATAGAAGTTGATGGCAGATAAGGACCTCAAGACCCATCTAGTCTGCCCATTTCTTTTTCTACCTTATGAATGTGCCATTGGATTTTGCTCTGTCAAAGTCCTATTTATTCACACTCATCTGTATTGCTCCCTTATGCCTATCCCATGCCTGTTTGAAGCCCTGCACTATATTCATATCCACCACTTCCTGAGGTAGGCTGTTCCATGCATCCACCACTCTTTCTGTGAAAAAGAACTTCCTCACATTATCCCTTAATCAGACTCCCTCTAATCTCATGCTGTGTCCTCTTGTTCTGCTATTTTTCTTATATTGAAACATGTTAGACTCTTTCACCTTGTTAATGCCCTTAAGGTGTTTGAATGTTTTAATCATATCACCTCTCTCCCTCCTTTGCTTTGGGGTATACATATTGAGCTCAGTTAATCTGTCCTCGTATGTTTTCTGATGCAGTCCCTGCACCATTTTGGTTGCCCTTCTCTGGACTGCCTCAATTTGGTTAATGTCCTTGTGAAGGTGTGACCTCCAGTACTGCACACAGTACTACAGATGGGGCCAAACCAGTGTCTTGTAAAGAGGGATTATCACCTCCCTCTTCTGACTTGTGATACCCCTACTAATACACCCCAACATCCCTCTAGCTTTACCTACTGCTTTAGCGGTCTACTTGGATGATTTCCAGTAATTGGTGATGATGACACCCAAGTCACTTTCTTCTCTTGTGACTGCCAGCAACTCCCCTCCCAGCCTATAGGTGGCTTCATGGTTTCTCTTCCCTATGTGAATGATCTTGCACTTTTTTGTGTTAAACCCTAGTTGCCACTCTTCCAACCATTTTGCTAGTTTATCCTGATCTCTTCTCATTCTGCCCACCCCATCTGGATCATTTACTCTGTTGCAGATCTTGGTGTCATCTGCAAACAGACTAACCTTACCCTCCAGTCCATCTGCAATATCACTGATGAAGATATTGAAGAGAACTAGCCCCAGGACTGATCCCTGAGGTACCCTACTTGTGACTTTCATCTGTTCTGACTGTATACCGTTTACCACCACTCTTTGTTTTCTGCCCATCAACCAGTTTGCCACCCAGTTGACCAATGTCTGACCCACCCCAAGCCTACCCAGCTTATTAATCAATCTTCTATGTGGAATTATGATCCAGGGACTCTGACAGCTTGGCTGCATGCTTTGAGTTTCTTTCTGCACCTTACCAATTTGCAATCCATAAGGTATATTTTTTCTCCTTTAGTAACTTTTTAGCCTTTTCATTCCTTTTTAAAATTAGCAAGTTATGTACCTTGATTTTGATTTGGTCAGTTTTAGGAGATTGCTCTGAATTCCCTGGAAGAAATGGTGCAAACCCTCTGCTCCACAGTTTAAATCTTTATGGGCAAGAGCAACTAAGTTCCTTGATTGAAACCATCCTGCTTTGGCAGATTTGTATTATCTTAACAGCATGTAAGAATATAAACGAAAAGCATTTTGCGTATATTTTTATGAGCCTATTCCATGTTTTTAAATTAATTTGTGATTATTTCATCCTATATGTCTGTACATGCCACTATCTAGGAAAGAATTAAGATAATACTGCATATTTCTAGCAACTGCAATGTGGTGTTGTTGAGTATAACTATAGCTTATTCAGCAAGTCCCTTGGTTTTTACATTAAAATTATAATTATAAATGTATTAATAACTACCAACTATAATCTGGCTTCTTTGATCTTAACCACTGTTCATTTAACTAACTACTCAGACCCTATCTTGAGATTATAATTATAAATCTATTAATAATCTATGGTGCTGCGAGAAGTCAGAATCAGGACATACTTTTAACTAATAAATATTCTAAAGGTTAAAACATTAATTCATGCAGGCAGGTTACCTTCAACATTTATGCTAAATGATTGCTGCAACATTTATTTATTTTAACTTCCAGTGCAATTGTTTTTTAAAACCATCTCTCCTCTTGTGGATGGATTTCTCAAATTATAATGCCAAGATCAAGGCATTATACACAAATCGTGTGTTACCACTACAAAAACTTTCCCTGCTGAGACTCATCTGAAGAACTTCGTCTTGTACAAAGGAAAATCAAACTAGAGCTACTAAGGATCCTGACTCAACAGTGTCACACATTCAGTCACTTCACTACCAGTTTAGCATTTCTTGTAAAGCACGTTGGGATACTGTGTACGAAAAGCGCTATATAAATGCTGATTCATCTTCTTCTTCTTCTTAATGGTTTCAACCTCACAAGCACCTGATTACAAAGATCCTACTGCACAGAGAAGCTAATTTACTTTTGTATTTATCTGTGTTTACTTGAACTGTTACTTTTAAGAACTGCAGTATAACCTGATTTGAATAGTTATCTCTGGATATAGTAATTTAAGTAGATTGATATATTATTGTAGTATTCACACTTTTAGTGTGTCTTACGTTAGCCATTATGATTAGTACAAGAAGTGGGAAAAATAGATCTTTATCCCCTATTATGTCTCCTTTTCCATCCCCAACCCCCTGAAATCCCCCCCAAAAAAAACTAAAAATAAAACATGCTAAACTAATTATATTAAAAATGGTGATATTCATGGAGCCAGGGGGATAGACCCATCTAAGCTAAGAATTACTAAATTCTTGGATTACTCCACCAACCCTCATTGCCTTTTCTACTCTAGTTAGAAATGTATGCAGATAGACAGAGCAGGATCTCCTGTCCTCCTGTGTGGTGCTCCTTTGTCTTTGCATAGAAAAGAAAACTCTTTACAGGGTTTCTAATGTGAAGTTTAATCTAGATTTGCATGCTTCTTTATCAGTTTCAGTGCTATTAAGTGATGATCAAGTCTTGTATTTTCCATTTTCTCTTCAAGAATATATTTATAACAGCTTTACTAGAAGTTGCTTAAACCAACAGCTTAAATCTCCTAGACTGAATACCCCTAGCCTTAAACCTCAGAAACCCATAAATAATTTAACAGCTGTTATTCAGAAATTAAGTAATACTCTAATTGTCATTTAAAAATAGTGACAGCCATTTCAGCCACCAATAATGAACTTAACAGTTTGGGACCCTTGACTACTCTAGATTTAAGCACTAACATAAGTGCAAATGGTGCTTTTGAATTTGATCAGGATGTTTTTAGGAACAAGGGAAATGTCTCTTCCTCATCCTTATCTAAACAAGTTCTAGAAATTATAATGGATATTTATTATGCCAATATGGTTATATTAGAAAATATGTGGGCCATTAAGTTAGAATTTGAAAAGTTAAAGGCAGATGTAAAATGTAATCAGGCCTTGATTACCCAAATTAGAGATCAAAGGGCTCCTCCCAAAGATGACTTTCTTCAAGTGATGTTGCTGTAAACAATATGGTAGATTCTTTCCACATCCATCTTTATGATGTTAAATTCTTTATTGGTATTTTCTATTTTTTTTTACAACATGTAGACCAACAAATGAACACACTCACATACGTACATACATAGCACTAGATGCAAAGAATAGCAGATATATTGTTACAATACACATACATAGGTGGTCTGCAGGCATACGTTGAGGCATTTTTCCTTCACTTTCTAGAGTTAACCAGCTGGTAGTAATTAGGGATATAGCAGGTGACAGTAGATGGTCGGGGATTTGGAGAGATATACTCCCGAACACTCTGGATCATGGGGACCTGCAATTGGAAATAGATTCATGTCATCCATGTTTACCTTGTAGGCACAAAAAGGCTGACCATATCCTGGTGTATTTGGGCACACTATCAATAGCAATATGAGACATTCTTTCCATTCTGGTGGTATGGCTAATCTCATTCAGCCACTCAGTAAAAGTTTAGATTTTTGAGGTTTTCCAATTTCTGAGGAGTAGTCTTTTTGTCTCTATTGTGGCAGCAATTCCACATTTTACCCGGCCTTGGTGTCCTGGGGCTGGGGTTTGGGATATTCCTAAGAGTGCAAATGGGGCATCTATGGTCAGTTATGTGGGGGAGTATCTCCTTACAGAATAGAGATAGCTGGTCCCATAAGGGCCTGATTCTAGGGGCAGTCCCATAGAATGTGGGATAGGGAGCCTGTATCTTCACCACATCTCCAACATGATTTATTAGGGGTCACTCCTCTCTTGTGAAGATACTCTGGAGTCCTATACCATCTATGCAGAATATTTAGCTGTATAAGCTGTGCCTTTGTGTCCCTATTGGATGTATGTGCTGATGCCCAGCAAGCCCGCCAGACCTGTTCGGTGATGGTGGTTCCAAGCTCTAATTCCCAGGTCTTCCTACACTGTTCAGTGATAATTGGATCTATGCCTCTGAGCTGTTTATAAATGGTCTCTGCCCTTCCCTTGGTTTTGTTGAGCCAGGATGTCATGTACTTGTGGGTCTGTCCTGACGTGTTCCACAAGTAGGGTGTAATGGCTGACTGGATTTGTAGGTACTTCCAGAAATCACTCTGGGGCAGATTATATTACACCCGCAGTGCCTGAAAGGAGTTTAGCACCATTTGATTAGGAACACATAGGTCCTGTATGGATTCAATTCCTATTTTCCTCCATTCCTCCCATCTGAGAGTTTTGTGGCCTATGGTGAAAGTGGCAGTATCCCATGGGGTGCCCATTGGGGAGGCATGTCTTTTATGTTCAGGAGCTTGGAGATTCTCCTCCAATATTTTATGAATAGTGCATTGGATGGAACCATGCAGTCCATCTTTTTGGGTTTCTTATAGAGTGCATGCCATGGGGTTTGCACCCCAGTTAGGGACCTTCCAGTGCTACCAATTGAGGGGTAGATATTTCCCTTTGTGAGCACCAATTTAGTGCCTGTGCTTATGTGAATGCTATGTGGTAGTAAGCAAAGTTGGGCAGTCCCCGCCCCACTTCCTTCCAATGTTTCCTTAGTCTGGTTCTGCTGCTTCTTGGGGATCTTCCTTCCATATGAACTGGCTCATTAGTTTGTTTAGTTTGTGGAACCAGCAGTCAGGGATGTGGATCTGGAGGTGGGCTAATAGTTAAAGTACCTTAGGGGTCATCTTCATCTTTATGGCTGCTATTTTGCCAGTAATTGAGAGATGAAAGTGATGCCATCTTTGGAGATTTGTTGTAAGAGAATATAGAAGGGGGTTGAAATTGGCCTTGCATATATCCTGGTTGAGCCTGGGTATGCGTATCCCAAGGTACATAATACCTGCATCTGCCCACTTCCAATTTGTATTTGTGAAGAGGTCAGGTTGGCTCTTCTGATTTAAAGTCAAGATTTCAGATTTGCTATGATTTACCTTGAGCCCTGACATGCTGGTAAAATGGTCCAGCAACTGGCATAGTGGGGAAATAGCTTTGGGGGCATCCTTCAAGGTAACCAGTAGGTCATCTGCATATGATAATGACTTATATTCCTCCTTGCCCAGCTGTATGCCCTGGATATCTGTGTTGAATCTGAGCACGGCAGTGAGTGGATCTATAGTCAGGACAACAATGAGTGGAGATAAATGGCACCCCTGCTTAGTGCCTTGTTCCAGTGGGAAGGGTCGGGACAATTCACTATTTGGGAGTACTCTGGCCCTAGGACTCGAGTAGAGGGTTTTCATGCAGTTAGTATAGTAGGGGCCTATCCCTCTATCTTTTAGGATGTCAAAAAGATACTTCCATCTACAGAGTCGAAGGCCTATTCAAAGTCTATTTTGAAGGCAGTTGCTAGTGTTGAACATTGATTAGAAATGTGTTTGAGGGTAAGGAAGGTTCTAAGGTGGTCCAAACTGTGTCTTACTTTTAGGAATCCTATTTGGGAGGGATGTATTAGTGTAGAAAGCACTTTCTCCAGTCTGGTTGTTAACACTTTAGCCAGGATTTTGGCATCTGTATTTACAAGGGAGATGGGACGATAACTAGCAGGGACGGGAGGGTTTTTCCTTTTTTTTGAAGTCTAGTGATGATGGCTTCTCTCATGGTTGGTGGAAGAGAGTTGGTTTGCAAGGCTTGAAAGAAGGCTCTCTGTAAGGGGGGTGGGGTACTACGTCCTTGACCTGTTGATATAAACCAATAGGAAAGCCATCTACCCTAGGAGATTGGTTTTTGTTCAGGCTCTGGATGGAGATGCCAATTTCTTTCTCAGAAATTGGGTTGTCCATTTCCTGGGCCTTTGCTAATGGTAATTTCAGGAGATCCAGGGAAGCAAGGAAGGCCAGGGTCCCCTTAGCCCTCGGTTGGTGCATGGATATGTGTATAAGTCAGAATAGAATTTGGACACCATGTCAGATATGTCTTTTTGGGATGTTTGAACTCATCCTTGCTCATCCTTTAGCCCCATGATATGCCTCTCAGACCACTGCTTCCTAAGCCAATATATCAAGATTTTACTTGCATTTTCTCCCCTTCCCAAAAGCTGTACTTGAGGTGTAGTAGCACTATTTCAGCTTTCCTAGAGTAAAAAATATTGAACTTCATCTGAAGGTCTAGCATGCCCCTGGGGTCTCTGTTGGGTTGTGTTTTTAGCAGAGCTTCCTCTATTTTCGGTTGTGTCTCAAGCAAGGTTACCTCGCTTTCCCTCTGCCTTCTTCTGCACAATGAGTACCCTATAATTTTACCTCTTAGGCAAGCTTTCAGTGCCTCCCAGAGAGTACCATCCTGTACTCCTCCATTGTCATTGTGGGCCAGAAATTCCCAGATTTCACTGTGGACCCATGGGGTGAATTCCAGGTCTTTTAATAATAGGGGATCTAGGCAACAGTTTGCAGATCTTGGGGCTGGGGGACACCATGATATCTTAAGCTCCAAATGTGCATGATCGGATATTACCCTGGGATGGATGATGGAGCTGTCAACTGTAGGGGTGATCTCAGGGGAGGTAAGCCATAGATGTAACCTATAAAAGGATTTGTGGGGAGGAATAGAAGGTGTTCTCTCTTACACTGGTGTGTAGTAGTCTCCTAATGTCAACTAGGCCATGATCAGTGAAAATTTGTAAAGCTACTTGTCTGGCTTTTACATGTGGTTCACCTGCATTCCATGACCTATTCATTTGCAGGGTCTATTTTAAGGTTAAAGTGCCCTGATACTAGTAGTAGTACATTAGGAGAAGTCAGATGGGCAATTGTATCAGCTATCTGGGCAAAGAAGAGACATCCATCACAGTTTGGAGAATAAAGGTTCAGAAGCCTTAAAGGCCCCCAAGGGGTGAAGACCTGGAGGAGCACCCATCTGCCATCTCTGTCCCTTTGTGTGGCTGTAATTGTCCATGGGAGAGATTTGTGTATCAAGATGGACACCCCATGTTTAGCAGTGATGTAGGAGCTATGTATTTCTATTCCCACCCAGATTCTTTTTTGTTTACATGCTTCGATATGTGAGAGTTTTGTTTCCTGGAGGAAGGCCACTTCAGCTTGTAATTTTTTTTGGATGGGATAAAATTTGTTTTCTCTTAATAGGGGAGTTCACTTCTTTTATGTTCCATGTTATAAAGGTCGAATTATCCATTAGGATATAGGGGTTAGTTAGGTACTTGATTATTGAGTGAGCATATGTGATGAAGCTCCAAGAAACGACACACTCTGCACTGTTCCAGACAAAATGAGCATTGTTGTGCCTGTATGTATGGTCTCATATAAAAGAAAGGTCCAATTGGGGTGGCGCTAGTGAGCACTCTACTAAGCAGAAGTCCTTCTCTGAAGCTCTGTCAAAAAACATAAATTTTTCTTATTTATGCAGTTATTTGATGGTTTTAGTCCGGGAATTTGGAGATCAGTGGCTTTGGGAGCTAATTCTGCATTGATTGATGTAAGATTTAAGCATGGGAAAGATGCACTGTGGAGCAATAAACAGCTCAAAGCCTCAACAGCCAAGTGAGAACAAGGCCGTTTCCTCCACACCATCTGAGCACAACGTGGATCCCTCCTGGAAGACACTACAAACCTCCATGACGGCCATCGACATGAAGATTGAACCGGTACTTAAGCGTTTTGAAGAACAAGATGCTAAAATTGAAAATGCAACTAAGACAGCTAGTGCAGTAGAAAGCTCTGCTTCCCAAGCTATGGCAGCAACTGTTAAGGTGATCCAGTAGAACAGCCAGCTAAAATATAGGCTGGAAGCACTCGGGAACATCAACAGGGCCCCATGTCCAGATAGTTGGATTACCGGAGGGGGCTGACGAGCCTGATTTGTTAACTTTTCTGAAGAACTGGTTGCCTGGGGCCTTACATTTTGATTCTGAGCTAAGTGACAGGTTTCTGAGAGCATACCGGGTCTCTCCTCACCTGGTGGATGCTCAGCGGGACTTACCAAGAACAGTGTTGCTGGTTACGGAGAGTGCATCCACAAAAGAGCTGATTTTGTGAGCTTCTCATAATACTGACCAGTTTCATCACAATGGACATTCCATGCATTTTTCCCTGGCCTATCTTTTGCATCCAGGGCCCATCGCAAGAGGTTTGATGGCATCTGAGATAAATTGCGCAGTCTTGGGGTGTCGCACTCACTACTTATGCTGGCCCGCCTCCGGATCTTTTATGGTGGACATACTTTTCAATTTAATGACCCAGAGGAGGTTGGCAAGAGGGTTGAAAAGATACATACCGAATTCAGGGCATCCGGTGTCTGTACATCTCAGGAATCGGAGTCGGAGGAAGAAATAGAGGAATGAAAATCACCTTGGCTCTAAGACACTGCATGATACAATGTTTTAACTTTTATTGTTGTTCCAGTGGGTAACAAATATTTCCTTATTCTCTTTTCTAAGGTACACTTGAGACTGTTTTACCTATTGAGATATTATTAAAGAGACAGACATTGGAATTTAAAGAAATAACCACTGTTGCCTTTTTGTAGAACTAAACCAGTATATTAGATATCAGATATACTCTAATTAGTTATAAGGGAATACTGTTATAGAGTTTTAAGAGGGGGCAGCACTTTGTAGGATTTAAAATATTTGATGTTGGGTCCAATCAGCACTGGATGTGGAGTATAACATGTCTGAGTTAAAACATATTGTTCTGGAAAGATCCCTCTCTTGTAGCATGTAGCCATCCTTATATGTTTCTTTTTAATAGATAATTGTATGGATTTCCCCATAAATCCATAAACGTAGTGCTTAGATTATACAGTTCTGTACCATTGGATGGCTCCTACATATTGTAACATGTGAAGTCTGGCATGTGGATCTGTAAACTGTATGTTTATCGAAATTAATAAAGAGAAAGTAAAAAAAAAAAAAAAAAGGCCCAAAGGGGCAACTATATAGAGTAGTAAACCATTGTGTTTTACTAAACCATGCTATTTCTGTCTTAATAAACCACTGTGCAAAATCTTGCATCTAGCTATAACATGTGCGGCAACCAAGTGTCACCTAGTGCAGATGCTGATTCAGGCATTGGGCCCCCCAAGACAAAAATATAAACAGTAAACTTATCCAGACATGAAAGTGTAGTTTAAAATCTAAACCTAGAATCTAAACAAATAACATTGCAGTAACTATCTTTACTTGTAGGGAGCATTCAGAGAGCTGTGGTGCTCCCCACTGGGATATTCGGCATTATGCACCTAAAATGAGCAGGGGTATATATATATATATATATATATATATATATATATACTTATACTCCCTGCCTCTCATGGGAAGTGCAGAAAAGAGCACAGGCCAGCATTACAGGAGTGGTAACATGAGTGAATATGCCATGGAGGGCTTGAGACCCTTAGGGTCATTCAGTTACCTGGCCCTTAACTGAAAGTTTGGAGCTCGATAAATCCTGCTCCTGTTATTAGAACTCCACCCTGCTCAAAGATACCCATGTTAGTAATATCACTTGGGGAGCATGCTCCTTAAAGGCAGGTAGAAGTGAGGTGCTAAAGGCCCTTAGAAAACAAACGATTCAGGGGCCTGCATAAATCTAAGTGCCGTGTGTGGCATAGTTACTGTTCCTTGGTTAGAGTGCTTGCCTTCAGGTTGAACAGGAGGCCCAGACCCAGTCCATCGGCTGAGAGCTATTCTGCTGCGACAGCCTCCACTGCATGTGATTCATTCTCTGGATTAGTGCTGGTAGGTGGATCTGGTAATGAAGATGATCCCGGTAGTAGGAGATTCTCATCAATATTTGGGGAATCACCATCCTGGTGACCCTGGATCTGGGGCTCAAATTCAGTGAATGCCTGTTGAAGGTGCTGCAAGGGGGTAAACCTGCTACCAAAGACCAGATCCTCTAAGTCGCTAATGTCTAGACCCCCTTCAATGGACCTTCTTTGGTCCCGCCATGTTGCTGCTGGTAAGGTAGGACTTCTATCTACTTTTCCATGGTAGCCTGTTCCTCCCCTATGCATTTTCCTGGTCCCCAACTGCCATATTTCAGAGCCTTTCTGGGGAGAGGACTTGCTATTACTGTGCCTGGTAGGGCTTATCATTTGTTGCTGTTCCTTCTCTGGGGTGGTATCCATACTTTGATACCCCCCCACTTCGCTGTTGGTCTGCTGTTTGAGCCTCTGGCCATGAGTGGTGGATGACTTGCTTGGCTGCCTCTGGATCTGTAAAGGCGTGTGGGACACCATTTAATTCAATACACAGTACTGCTTGATAATGGAGGCTATAGGGCACTTTCAGTGCCATGAGAGCATGTCTAGCTATGGTGAACTCCTTGCAGCAGTCCAACAGGACTTGCGAGAAGTCTGGGAACACTTGAATGAAGTGGCCCTGCCACTTTAGTGAGCCCCTTTCCCTGGCTAGCAACGTGATTCTTTCCTTGATTTGGAAACAAAGAAATTTGGCTAGTATGGGTCTTGGACATTGCTCCAGTTTGGACTTCAGAGCTAGAGACTGATGGGTCCTTTCAGTGTCTAGCAGATCTGCCCATTGTTTATACAAAATCTAGGTAGGACTTGCTGCAAGAACAGAATTGGATTGCAACCCTCCACTTCTTTGGGGAATCCTGCAAACTGTAAATTATCATGATGCCCACAATTTTCAAGGTCATCCAGTTTTGCTGTTAATTGGTGTATTATTTGCTCTTGATCATTGAGACATTTAGTTAGGTAGTCCATCGATTTTTTTTGTTGGGCTATGAGTTTGGAGTTGTCCTCCATGCCCTGTGACAGGTCAATAATGTATTTTTTGTTATTGTTAACTTGTGCAGTGAGGTCTCCATTTCATGCCAACAACGTTGCAAACATTTCTCTGTTTTCTTGCAGGTCCCCTGGAGCCAATGCCTTTCCAGGATAGGAGGCCATGTTGAGCTGCAGAATCTACATGAATGCTGATGGCAGTTGGAGGAGATGATAAATTAGAACTGGTAAGTACAGAGGATCCAGTCCATTAGATATAGGTATGTTTTCAATGTCCCAAGATGTCAGCCTATAACTTGTGTCCACAGGTTACTTTGTGCATTGTTTAGGTCCAGGATTCTGTAGGATGTCTTAGAGGTAGGAAGAGCTGTAGATTCAAGCTGCTACCATTTGGCTTCCAAGGCCCCCCCATCCTTCTATAAAGATTAATCAATGTGTTTAATTGATTCTTTGAACAAACAAAGTATTAAAAACAAAAATAAGAAAGGGAAATCAAAAACCTACTAGCCAAAGTTAATTATTAAAAAAGTAAGAAAAAACAAACACAAACAAATGAAAAAACAGTCAGGAAACATGGTAAATTAAAGTTTTATTGAAACTAAAATACAGGAACCAAATGAAGACAATCATTCTAACATTTACCCAACTAATGATGTTGTCCCTGAAGTTAATTGACGAGATACAAATGTACCTAGTACAATTAGGAATGAGGCAAATGATTATACCTTAACATTCTTTGGTCTACAGGAAGATAAGGAATCCACAGAAATTTTGTTAAAAATGTATAGGATTAAAAGGTTAGAAATAGAAACTACAGAAAACTTAAACAAGCATTTGTCAATGCCGAATGTTGTCGAGCTGGCATTGGCTTTGGTGGTGCAGTGCGGAAACACATTTTTGGCAGGATGTGAAAAATGACAGCTGTACTGTTCATAAGGAGATGTGAAAAAATGGCAGTGGTGAAAATGTGGCATGTAAGTATTGCAAATTTGCGAAGTTACAAGGGTGCCTGGGAAATGTGCTATGCACACTTGTAACACAGTCATTTTATGGAGTTCTGGCACCAAATTTTCAACATAGGCATTTTAGCACCTCTGCTCATGAACAATGTCACTGGCATTTTTGTAATCTGCCCCAAACACTGATTTCTCACAGCAACTGCGGTATTGTGTGCCGGAAGTGCGAAAACACATTTCAGTCAGGATGTGGAAAATGACAGCTATACTGTTCACAAGGAGGTGTAGAAAAATGACAATGCTGAAAATCTGGCATGAAAATATTGTGAATTCACGAAGTTATGAGCATGTGTGCCAACTGCACAATGCACGCTCCTAAAACAGCCATTTTTTTTGGATTTTTTCCCACCAAATTTGCAATATAGGCTTTTTGAGAGCCCACCACATGAACACTGCCACTGTTCTTGTGTTAATCAGTCCTGAAAGGTGATTCATGCAGTGACTGCAAAATCACCTTTTGGGATTGATTAACATCATAACTGTGACAGTATTCATGAGGAGGGTTCCCAAAAATCCCATGTTGAAAGTTTGGTGTAAAAATTCCAAAAAATGTCCGAGATATGCATCAAATTTGAAAAAAAACCCTATTTATTCCATTATACAGCTTACGGGTATTTCCTCAGTTCGTGGTCGGCTTTGAAGAGTGAAGACGTGTTCCTAGTCCACTGAAGATAATTGTGCTGAGCTCCGGAGGTAAGTATGGGGTGGGGGGTGTGGGGAGGCAGGATGTGCAGTGGGCAGGTGCGGCTGGTGGGTAGGAAAACTACAAGGGATCATTGTCTGCTTACAGGTGGATGTTTCTTTTTTTTTTACAGGTGGTTTCTTTTTGGTGGGGTACAGTAGCCAATGGGGGATTGGGCACCACCATCAGCACAGAAGAAGGGGGGGACATCATGCCGACAGGGAGTGGGCTCCCCATTGGCACATTTCACCAGGAAAGGGGGGACAGATGTCAAAGGGGATTGGGCACCCCCGTTGGCAAACAACGAAAATGGGGGGAGACACATTCTGCCAACAGGGAGTGGGTTCCCCTGTCGGCACATACTTGGGCAGGGTAAGCCGACCGGGGGAATGGGCACCCCCAAAGTCAGCAGTTTAGTGGCCACTGTGCTGCCATGTTTCCAGCTGGCAAGCACGTAGGAAGGGTCCACTGCATGTGATGAGCTTTGCTTGCATTGCAGTGAACCTTTCCTTGGATGTGCTTGAATGGGTGGTGTTGTGCCTGCATGCAGGCTGATTGGAGAATGAGGGATGCACCTACTGGTGCATGCCCTGCATTCGCCCAACAGCGACCGTGCCTCCAAATCTGTACTACCCCAAGATGTTGGCTGCACAACAGCGCCAACATAAAAAATGGATTTGTCATTTATTACATATTCCATCTGAAACTGAAAGCTTATTCATTATGCATCCCCCAACCCACTTTGCCCAGACTGTGCATTTGTATATCCTGACTCACAAGGAATGGCAAACCAAATATAGTCACAAAGATCCTTACTGATGTTGAATAAAATAAGTATTCTTCCTCCACAAAGGGTCACAACTTTTCATTCTGACCAATCGAGGGAGAACAAAAATAGTGAAAGGATGGCAGATATAGAAAGAACTTGAAGTGTCTCAGAAATAATAAATATGAAGCCCACCAGGATGAAGCGCAGTTTAAAAAGGTTTTCTGCATTACAAAAGGGATTAATTCCCATTGAAATAGCATCATTTCCTGTGGTAAATCTATTACGTAATTCTGCAGTGCTGCACTTCATCCTGGTGGGCTTCACTGTATGTTTGGCAAAACAGAACCCTCTCCCTTTTTGGCTGGAAAGTTCTCTCAGAAATAGATTTAGTCAAGAGAGACATTAGGGTTTTTTTAACCTGTACCCTTTTAATTGATCTATGGACAAATGGGATTGAGTGGATTACAATACACAGCGGTGTTATGAATAGTCCTCAAATTGTTACTTTCAGAAATACTAAAACTGCAGCTCGGGTAGCCTCACCTTCTTCAATTCTCAATGGTTTTGGCATTATCTTGGTTGATTATGATGAAGTAAATAAAAGGCCATGCATAAATCATTTTGAAAACAACCCTTACTTGGAAACCGTAACAAATATATCCGATGGCAGGAATATAGAAGTAACTACTTATAATAGATTTTCACCACTGGAAGATCTTACCCATGCATAACCAGAATTACAGTTTTCTTCAGATTAACAGACTATTAATTTCAACCAACTTTACTTAAACATATTATACTGAATCACTGAGGGACTTGCAAACAAATTGCCAGATTCTGAGACAGTCGAATTTTTGACAAAGTATGATATTATATGCTTGCAAGAAACATGGTGGTATAGTGATTCCTAGCCTATGATTCCAGGGTATACCCCCTACTTGCATGAAGCTAATAAGAATAAAGGTGGGAAGAGGACAAGCAGGAATAGCTATATTCTTGAAAACAATTTGGAACTTTCAAATAAATACCCTTGATTATGATCTGTTTTTTCTAGAAGCCCTTAAAATTCAAAACAGTAATGTGAAACTCATTGTATTAAATGTTTACTCTCCACCCAGAACTAACAAAATGTACACCCCTATGCTTTGGATACAACTGTGAGATATGTTATAGAAAAACTCTTGGTGGTAACCGCTCAGAACAGTACTTCCTGAACAGAGTATGTAAGAAGAGCATTGTAGGAAGGATGAAATAAGGGCAGCTACAGGGTAGAATAGCCAACAGCAATTACCGCTTCTGATGTAGCTGCCATGACAGTGGGATGGACTGGAGGAAGTAAAGAAGGCTTGGGAAAAAAGTGGTGACTGACCAAGCTGCTTCTGTGGTGGAGAGGACTAAGGCACAGAGCAGCTCAGCCAGGTTGGATCTGGAAACCATGTTTTGTTCCTGGTCTCTGAGTTTTTGTCTGTGAGATGAGTGTACATAATTTTTCTAAGTCTTGCCTCATAGATCCCCACCCCACACAATTTTCTAGTTTCCCCCATAATCCAACTCTACCTTGGAGTTGATTACTTTAGAAAGGGGGGGTGATCGGGACAGAGTCCCGAACATTGGGTGGTATGGGGGCAGAGACCCCCTTCAAAAACATAATTTCTTATTTTGTTCTGTAGCTATGGTAACAGTCCTTGGTGTGTTTTTGGACCACTACCATGTGGATTTGGTGTGTGTGTATTGGGTGCTGTTTTTGCAGGTTACCTTGTTGCTGCACTGTTCTGGACAGCACTGTTGTTGTGTTCGCTGTTCAAACCTAGTGCCATAGCTAGATATGAAAGCTATTCCTTTCTGATTATTGGGGATTTTAATGCTAGAATTCCCATACATAATAAAAACTTAATAAATGAAGAGGGAAATGATATAAGATTTAACATGGTTAAGTCAAGACTCAAAATAAATAGAAACTCTAAGGATAATAAATACAATCAGCAGGACCAACCCTTAGGCAGCATAATGACAGGATTAGCTATATTTTTATTAAATGGCCAAACTCTTTGTGACTCAGAAGGGGATTTTTACCTACATGGGGCATATGGGATCCTTGGTCATTGAGTTGGTATGGGTTAATCAGGTCACTATGGAAATAGTGGCAGGCCTAAAAGTACTAGATCACCTGGAAACTTTGCATTCTCCTATATTAGTAACTTTTAATTTCCTAAGTAGCAATATAATATAATTTCCATTTATTTCAGAGGAAATCACACTTGAAATAATTCCAAAAGAATACACTAGCAAAGTAACATCATAGATTGGCTTTTACAATGCTTAACACTGCTACATTTACAACTTTGAGAAATTACATAATTTTTACTCCAGAAAATGGTAGTGCCATCAATATAGAACAATAGCAGGAAATTAATTATCTTCTCAGATCTATGTTTAGAACTAATACTGTGAAAAAAACTAAAAATACATCTTGGTGTAATGGGATACGTAGGGCTGTTAAGCAGGACCTCAACAGATTATTGAGATTTAAAAAAAAAAAAAACAGAATGAAAGGGAACTTAAAAGCATTAAATAAACATTGGAAGGATTATAAGAAAATCTTAGAAACTGAGAAAGAAAAATACCATACCAAAATTAAAAAAACACAATTATGGAAAAAGATGCAAAACCCTTTACGACATTGGTATCAGTTGGGTATACCCAATATTCACCAATGGTAAAGGCTTATACCACTCCCTTGGCATGCAGAATCATTTTTTGGCCTTGTACCTCTCATCTATAGAAGAACAAAGACCTTCAGGACATAACACACTTGAAATTTATTAACATTTTTATATACTGTAACTCCTAGACCAAGTTACTTTTCCTTTGATGAAATTATATTTGCATTTAAAACAACTAGTTCTAATAAAGCTCCTGACCCTGATCAAATTCTTGTAGGTACTTACAAAACATTTTCAGATTAGTGGACTCCTGTTTTTGTGGATATATTCAACAGATTCATCCAATGAGAATATTTTCCAGACAGCTGTAAGGTAGTATTATATACCCAGTTTTCAAAAAGGTTCAGATAACTGACATGGATACATACAGGCCAGTTAGCCTCATAGATGCATTACAAAAGACATTTTGTAAAATCATATTAGAGATTGGAAGCTTGGATTCAAGAACATCAGTTACTCAAAGAGGCCCAGAATGGTTTTAGGTCCATGTGTTCCACAGTCCAACATTGTTACGTTCTTTCACGTTTCAATTATATATATAGTAAGATAAGAAAGACAAAACTATATTGCTACTTTATGGATCTTGAAGTGGCATTTGACAATATTAGCTATAAACTATTATGGCAAAAATAAGTCTTTTGGGCATCAACCCATTTTTGTTATATATTTTAATAAGACTACATCTTAATACTTTGACACAAGTTCAATATCATATAGTGACTCCGCAGTGACATTTTGAGATTGAAGTACATTACAGCAGCAATTCAGTGTTACCGCTGTAATGTACCCGTGAGACCCAAGCACTGCTTTCTCCAGCTTTCCTCCCCTCCCAGAACCAACTCCCACTCAGAGTTGATAATCCTAATTTACAGGGGGATCATAGGACAGAGACTGTCACATGGGGGGGGTTCTGGGGTGACGCCCCCTGAAAGAAATAAATAGTTTATCAGACGGATTTATGCTGACTGCAATTTGCAATCATCATAAAGCCCTCACTGTAATTTCAGGTCGAGAAATGGTTGTTGCTGTGGCATCATAGAGCCATTCAATATAACCAATATGGTAATTTAGCTTCTAAAATCAATAGAAATTTAGGCATCCAGCAAAGATGTACATTGGCTCCAGCACGTTTTAATCCATATATTAATTCTAGCATTACATAGTTATACCATTCTGATTTTCACTCCCCTGAAGTATTTAAGAACACCATTAGCTGTCTAGTTTACATCTACTATATCATTTTAATATCTATATCTCTTCTGGGCTTACACAGGAAAACCATATTTTTTTCTCAATTTGTGCAAAGACAATGCTTTGGTCATGAATAAAGAAAAGATCCAACTGGTGGTTTTTGATAATCGAACCAAGAAAGTTCCAAATTTAATGATGGAAACTGAGGCAATTGGAACAGAGAACTATTATGAGTATCTAGATTGTTGCTTTTCCAAGAATTCCCTTTGGAAAAGACATATAAAAGTATTAGAAACTAAAATGACTGTGGCATTTAATGCATTTAGGAGATTCGATTGTAGAATTGGAAAAGGCATCATCAAAGGATTATTTACTGTTATTAATGCTAAAATCAAATCATGCATTTTATACTCACCTGAAATATGGGGTTCCACCAATATATCTATGCTATAGTTTGTCCTGAACAAAATACATTGCTGTGTGTTGTCCATACCTAATTCTGTCCCTGCAGAAATTCTAAGGTTTGAAACAGGTCAGTTCTTCATTTCTACTTTTGAAATGGAGAGAACCTTACATTTTATATAGGGTCTCTTTCTACATTCAGAAGAAAGATTCCCTAGACAATGTCTTGAAGAAGAAATTGCTTATATATATTTGTCCCTCTATGAGAATCATTACAAAACACTTGTTTTCTTTGGGATTGGAAAACTTATTACATGAAATATCTATTAAACCTTTCTATTTGATCAAAAGTCAAATTAAGAAAAGATTGTGGGATGTTGCGACTGGACAGGATGTTTTCTCATATTTTTTCTTTTATATTTTATAGATGGTACAAACAGTTTAAAGTTTCCCATCAGCCTGAGTACTATTTGATACATTTAACCAATCCTTTCGATCATAGAATAGTCATGAGATTTAGAATGGAATTAGATGAAGCTAATTATATATTTTTTAAACAAAACTGATCAGGGATAATGACTAGATATTGCAAATGTAGACATCTAGTTGAAGATGATCTAAAATATGTGCCTCTTTTATACCCTTTATTCAATACTAAAAGAGCTTTTTGATTGGGATGTATCGTGTCCAACTGCAGCACCACATCAGATTTAATAATGTCCTTTTTATATAATACTCACAATTTTGCAATTCTGAATAGATTGGCTGGCTATTTAAAATCCCTGAAATTATGAAGCAGGATAACTCTTTATGACTATTACGATATTGTCTTTTGTATTTGAAAGTACAAGAGGTGTTTCTATCTTTTTTTTTTTTTTTGCCATTTTTGGCCTCTTTCCCCAAAATTCTGGAATGTAGTTGAGATTATGGAAGATGATGCTTTTCAGGGGGTGAAGGTAACCAGACCTGAAACTGGTCAAGTTCCGTTTATTCCAGTTCACAGGACAGCTAAAGGACAAACCATCTGAGACTCTTTTACTGTAACTTTGATAAATTTAAATCTTAAACATGTGCATTGTTTTTGTTTTTAATTATCACATTACAACTATGATATAAATTACATATATCTATTCAAGCATTATAAGAACTCACGATTAATATAATTGTGGATAACAATATTAGGGCTACGGGACCCGATTCCAAAACCTTGGTGCAAGCCTCACCAAAAGCAGCTTGCACCAGTTGCCAGTGCACCACAGATTCTGCACCCAATTCTCTATTGGGCAGGGTCCTGGTGGCAAAGTCCCATGGCTTGCAACAACCCTAGCAATGCACCAAACACCTGGACAGATTGCCACAAGCTTGTGGCAATGTGCATAAACAGACCCTTTATCTAGTGCCCCACCAATCCCTGATCTCCTATCCCTAATCATCCTATCCCTAGCAGTGTATTCCCCCCCCCCCCAAACCCCAAGCCCCCATTATGATATAGAAATTAGCCCTGGTAGTCTAGTGCCCCCAAGCACTGAACCCCAGTTATGATGTAGAAACTTTCCCTAGTAGTCTAGCAATTCACCCATCTCCCCTAATAATAAAGTAAATAAATCTGATGGTCTAGTGGACTGCTGGAGCCCTGATCCCCCATTATATCCTATTGTACTATACTTGGTGGACTAGTGGACCCCCCACCCAGCAGTGTGCTACCACCCTGCTCCCCACAACCTATAACCAAGTTGGTGACTGGCACAGCCTACTGCTTACAGCTGTGGCCAGCTGCCGACTGAGATCTGAATGAGCACGTACTGTATATAGTATATGCTTAGTGATTGACAGCTGCTGTCAATCACTGAGCATGTAATAAAATACAGTACACACTCATTCAGAGCACAGTCGGTGGCTGGCCACAGTGGTGATTGGTGGGCTGTGTAGGTCATCAGCTCAGTTATAGGTTGGGGAAGTGGGGTGGTAGGGCATTGCAGAGTGAGGAGCAGGGAGTTCAGAAGACCACTAGGTATAGCACAATAAGATATAACCCGGGATTGGGGCTCCAGTGGTCAACTAGACCACCAGGGTAATTTGCCTTATTATTACAGAAGATTTGGGTGGGGGGGCACTAGACTACCAGGGATAATTTCTCTATCATAATGGGAGATAAGGGCTTGGGGGGGCAGCAAACTGGCACACCCTCCCAGAGTATTTCTTCTTACTGGACCCACCACCCCCGAGACTGCCATGACCACCAAACCTCACTGGCTTGTCTTTTC
This sequence comes from Neoceratodus forsteri, assembly GCA_016271365.2. Lineage (NCBI taxonomy): Eukaryota > Metazoa > Chordata > Ceratodontiformes > Ceratodontidae > Neoceratodus > Neoceratodus forsteri. Next base: position 588,379,827 of record CM057449.1, on the reverse strand, counting down.
CACACCATAGAAACATGACAAGATTACTGGCAGCATCACCACCCATTAGACCAGCCCTTGTTGGATCTAACAGCACTTAGACCATTGCCCTCTGGGAGAGTTTTGAGAATACTGTACTAAATTTGGGGACATGGCAGTCTGCATCTGCCGTAAGCCCTCTAGTGCCATTCCATGTCCATTTTGTGGTGCAAGGCTGGAGCAACCAACCCCTTTGATGCATGCAGTCTGTGTCTGATGCAGGCTGCTTTTGAGAATAGCTCAGGGAGCATTTTTTGACGCAAGATGCCACTTACATCATTTATGTTTGACACAGGCACCTTGTGTCAGTCTAAAGGCTTTGAGAATCGGGCCCATTGTCTCTTTCATGAATCTATATCATGTTTCTCAGTAATTACTTTGGAATCCCTTATATTTTGGGAAAGTTGATCTATTCTGTCTCTGTTCTGCTATATGTGGTATTGATTAATTTAATGTATCAGGAATCTAAATGTTCAAATATTTAGGGAACAAAAATATGGAAATGTTTTACTTTTGTATACTACTTATTCTGGATATGTGAATATTTTATTCTTGTTGCTTTAATGTAATGACTGTTGTCGATCAATAAACTTGAACTTGAATGGGGGCAGATAATAACATTTAGACTGTGCAGCAGTATAAGAGGAATTAAAACAAGCACAAAACAGATGCAGTTGCAACACATTTCATTTCAGATGTACAAATGTATTAGGAGCAAAAAAAAATAAGAATGGCACACAGACTGGGGCCAAGCGTGGGCAGAAAATTTGATTTGAAATGGGGGTGGGCACCCAGCAAGTAGGAGGGGGAGGAGGACTGAGGGTCATGGGTCAGGTACAGTTATAAGAGAGGGTAGTGAAGTCATGAAAAAGGGACTTGAGGTTCAAGAAGTATATGGCTAGGCAGATAGACAAGGGAAGACAGGACCAGAGCTAGGGAAATGATACAACAAGGCAGTTTGGCCTGCAGTAGTTTTTCTGAGGGTGAAGGAAAGGGAGTAGGATGCAGTGTTCCAGAGATGATAGGAAGAAGGAGGGTGAAGAGCTACAGAGGGAGAGAGCCAAGCCATTACTTGGAGGTAAAGGAGAAGCAGTGGGAAATGCATCTGGAAACCACAAAAGAGAGGGAGAGGGATGAATAAAGGAACAGTAGAAGGTATGGGGGAGGGCAGTCCAAAGCAAAGCAGAAGAAAAAATGAAAGTGGGAGCCCAGTCTGGGAAGGGTGGACATGGGTGCCCCATGGTAGACAGTGTCAGTATAGTCAAAGAGTAGGATGCTTATCTTTAAAAGTAGCTTGAGGTGGGCAGAAAGCAGGACACTGGCTCTGTTCTTGAAGAGCATACCAGTTTGTGGTTGAGTTTTGGTGAATGGCATTAATGTGCACTGAGAAGTCAAGATAACAGTCAAGCCAGACTCCAAGGTACATGAAGGTTTAGATGTCCTCAGTGTCAGTACCATTGAGGGTATGGAGGTACAGAAGGTGGGGAAGCCTGCCAAGCCTCTGCCAGCAGCCAAAGAATAATGGGGACTGTTTTCTTGGCACTGAAGGACAGCTGACTGGGTCAGAACCAGTGTTGTACACTGTTGAAGTCCAGCTGGAGTCAGACAGAAAAAGTGAGCAACAGAGGTGTCAGAGGCAAGCAGCATGGTGTCATCTGTGTACATTCACTAAAAATACCACCAACAGCTTAATCTGGTTCAAGGTCAGTTGGCATTCATCTGTATCCCCTTCCCCAGGTCATGCCTGAAAATAGGCAAAATTTGTCTAGTGCACTTACCCAGTCAACAAAAACAAAATAAATAAAAATAAATAAATATGAATGGATGCAGAGTAACAGGCAGCAGGGTGTTCATTTAGAATTATGGAAAAGAGCATTGGGCCCAGAATGGAAAGTTGAAGAACACCTGAGAAGATAGGGAGTGGGGCAGTAGGATGCCTCTAAAATGGGCAACTTTTTACTTACCCTCAAAGTTAGAGTGGAAATATAGAGATAACCCTAAAATTATCCACATTTGGTCATTCAGGTTATTGGATTTGCCCTCCCTGCACATCAATCTGTTGCCACAGATTGGTTCCATATCTCAACAGCCACCAACAACAACTAAGCTTTCAGTTCTTATGTACCCAATGTATGGCTGTCTGGGACCAACATGCCCCCCTCAGAAAAATATGTGTCCAGTGTTACTACCATTCCTGGATCTCTGCCAAGCTGCTGGCTTGCCTTCAAGCTAGAGACCTAGCCTGAAGTTCCTACTAGACCATGTAAATAACAACATAAGAACTGTTAGTCCACAATGATATTAAAGACATGTCAAAAAAGATATTTTATTATTCAATAGTAAACAGTTAAATAACGGCCACTACTGCTTTACTTACAAAGAACATATAAGAAACAGAAACATAGACCCTGATTGCAGACAAGGACCGCATGGCCCACCCAGTCTGCCCCCTTCCCTACCTAATGGATAAGCTGCAGATCCTAGTTAACCAACAGCCTACTTCCTCCTAACCCCCACTAGAACTGTCTTATGTCTGTCCCATGCATACTTGAATTCCCCCACTGTTTCTGACTCCACAATCTCCTCAGGAAGGATGTTCCATGCATCTACAGCCCTCTCTGTGAAGAAATACTTCCTCACATTTCCCCTTAGCCATCCCCCCTCTATCTTCAAATTGTGCCCCCTTATTATTGCACATCTCTTTTTCTGAAAGATGCTACCCTCTTGGACTTTGTTGATTCCCTTGAGGTGCTAGAAAGTTTCTATCATGCCCCCCTTCCTCCTTTCCTAGAGGCTATACATATTAAGCTCCTTTAATCTTTCTTCATAAGTCTTCTGGTGCAAACACTATACCATTTTGGTTGCCCTGTGGACAGCCTCCACCATGTCTACATCTTTGTGGACATGGGGTCTCCAGGACGGCATGCAGTACTCCAGATGTGGTCTTACCAACTGTCTGTACAGAGGGACAACAACTTCTTGTTTTCTACTAGTGATGCCTCTCCCTATGCATCCCTACTATTTAATAATAAAATATTTTTGTCAAGTGTTTCATTTTTTGCTTTATTTATGTGATCCAGGCTTTAACCTGAGCACCAGCCTAGCTATATGAGTGGTCTTTTTATTTATTTTTTATTTACTTTTTTTTTTTTTTGTTCCTACAAGACCACAAGCTCACCTACCACCCTTTTAAAATTACTGGACTCTTCTCAGTGCTTGCATTGAAGTCACCAGGCTTGTAAAATCAGTTTACTTTACAGCCACACTCCAGAACAACCTTAAGCATGCCTCCATGCTCTGGAATGTAACCCAGATCATCCCCCCCCCACTATCCTGTTCTAAAGGTTGGCAACTACCTTTCATATAGGCATAGGTCAACAAGCATAAGTAGACCAGGAGAAGTTGTAAAATTCACAAGCAGCATTGTAATATCAATATCAATTGAACAGAAAAATAAAAGTGTACAGCTGATCTGAAAGGCAGTACAAAAAATATTTCATCTGAGTCTCTAGCTCAGTTTAAATCATAATCTTTCTATCTCTCTCTAACCAAAACACTGGTCTCTTTATATAAGATGTCTTTTCATGGCATTTTAAACTCTGCATCCTGTTATTGTAAATTACATCTTCTGCTTTTCAAAAAATGTCTCAGAACTTTTTCAATTTCTTTCCTGAATCCGGCCTAAAAAGCACATTCTGTAAACACACCCGTGGAGGTCAAAATGCATCTCAAGGTCTGCCACCTGTGTTCCAGATGATACTTTTTCTAATACACACAAATGACTTTCTGCAATCATTTTAACAATATAATTATATGCATTTGCAAACCAAGGGATCCCAGTTTTCACATAAAGATTCACATATATTTTTTAACCACAGAGAAGAAGGGGGAAGAAAGGGGGGAAGAAAGACTAGAAACAACAAGTGAAGGAAGGGAGCTAACAGTGGAAAATTGTAGGAATATTGGACTGGCCATCTTCTTGGTTCACAAGAAAAAATTGATTGTATAATCAGACAAGCAAAAGACAGACATGTGGCATAATAGGAGAGGACAAAATTGGTCCTTGCTTTTAATTCTCTGCCTAACTAGTAGGATAGGGTCTTACCCAACCCTGTCACACTTCCACATCACTGACCCTGCTATAGTAACCTCCTCTTTCAACTCTTTCTTCACCACTTGTGCCCTTCCTCAGTCCTTCCACCCTTTACCCTCCCTCACCCTCATCCCATACCCCATCCCTTGCACTCCTTTACTTTCTCTCCCATCACTCCATCTGACTATCACAAAGCCCATTTAACTCTAAACCCCTGAAAAGGTGTGCTTCCTGATGGACTCGAACCCAAGCTTCTGCATCTTTCTGCTTATGCAATTGCTATTCCAATTACCCGCTTCCTCCAGCTCTCCTTCTCCTCTGCCCCAGTCTAGGATGCTTAGATACAGCTTATTGACATCTGTCTCCCTAAAGGGAGTGATCCTTTCTCTCTGGGTAACTATTAGCCTATGTCGTTTCTTCCCACCTTGACCAAATTGCAGGAACATAGTGTCCTTTCCCAATTCTGCCCTTTCCTGGACTCCTCTTTTACTCCCATCCAGTCTGACTCCAGGAAGCCCCACCCCACATCCATGCCCCTCATGCAGCTCATTGACTTCATCCTGTCTGGTACTGATCAGGGCCAGTTCAATTCCACAATCTTTGATGATTTGACCAAAACATTCAACACTGGTTTTCATCCCCTTGTCCTGGACAGCTTAATTCAGCAGGACTGTCTGACTCCTCAATCAGTTGGTTCTGCTAGAACAACCACCCTGTTCTGGTGATTGTTCAGGTGGACGTTAAAGACTCCATGGCATTTCTCAAAAAGAGCAAGAGACTTTCCCCTGTGTCTTGGCCAAATTCCCCCATTCACTAAAAATATCACAAACAGCTTATTCTGGTTCAATTTCAGTTGATTTCCATCTGTAGCCCCAAATCCTACTGAGATGGGGGTGAAAATAGACAACATTGACTAGCACTCTTTTCTCAGTCAACAAAAACGAAATACATAAATAAAAATAAACTACAAGAACAGGCGGACTTAACCTTGGTTAATGTCTCTTCTGAAAGATGGCACCTAGCAGCAGCAGCACCATGTCCACCTAACGCTATTCTGAGACAGGATACTTATTACCAAGAGTAAAGTCTATACTGCAGTAAATAACTCTATTTGTAATTTTTAAGGTGTTGCATTCCCCCTTGTACCTGTGCTTACTGAATGTGACTTAGCACTCTGTATATGTTCTGTAATTGGTGACTTTATATATATTGCCTCAGGACTGTATAGTCAGTGACTTGGTGACGTATATATACTGACTTTGTACATCTCTACTATTGAAATTGTTTTGTATTGTATTCCTGTTCACCCCAGTTGGAACAGAAACAAGTCTATATGGACTGTGTTTGCCTACCTGGTATACAGTGTTGGGTAAGTTACTTTTAAAAAGTAATCAGTTACAGCTACTAGTTACTTTCAAATAATTGTAATCAGTTACAGTTACTTATTACTTTTATATAAAAAAGTAATTAATAACTGCAACTGTAATGCAAATTACTTTTCATATTAGTTTATATTGCTTTTGTTAACATAGTTGTATTTACTCATTGAATATACAGTAACTATGTGCTCATGAAACCCCAAGAAGTGTATAAAGGAAATAAAGCAGATTCTAAAGACAATGAATATGTTAATTTGTAATACCGTACCCATCTGACATTGCCAGCCACAACAATCCCTTAACATTTCCATAAATAAGAGCTCTATTAAAAATATACTCAAACACACACCCTGCATCCACTGCTGCCCTCCTCAATACCCCCTCCCCCAAGCTGAAGCCTGTGTTTGCCAGCCACTACTATCCCTGACCATTTTCATTTCCATAACACCCACACTCACACTCCAGTATACAAACTCCCTACCTCTAATGTCAGTGCCCTTGGTGATCTTTCCCATACAGTTGTATATCCTGACATTGCCAGCTACAACAACTCCTTTACATCCCACCCTTACCCCACTGCCACACTCACCCTGCTGCATCTCTGCAATTGACAAGCTTTCCCACATCTAGCCTGTATTCTCCTCCTGACTATGCACGAGCCACAACTACCCCTTTAAATTTCTATAATAAAATCCCACCCTCACAAAGCCCCCCCTACACTCACACACATGCACCCTGCAGATCTACTGCCCTTCCTTACCTTGGTGATCTTTTCTCATTTCCCCACAGCAGCCAGAATCCTTACTTTGCCATTGCCAGCCACAGATCCACCCTACATCGCATACAATAAGTTCCAACAGCACACTCCTGCTTACCCCAACAAAATGTAAACTCTTTCCCACAGCTGAACCTTGACTTGCCACTGCCACTGAGATACAGTTATAATTATAACTAAGTCTACCATGACTATTATGCCACTACCAGTATGCCACAACTGAAGTCAGACAGTGTCACTCACAATAATCAAATTATCACACAACACAAAACACTTGCTGCACTCCAGTACATACCTCTTTGATGAGGATTTTCTTTGAGATACGACTGGTGATGGTGATAGATCTCACAGGTGGGTGGATGGACAATCAAGCAACCTGCTGTGGCAGCTTAGCACATATGGTGTTGATGGAAATGGGTCCTGGGCCCTGCCTGCAGATGTACTACTTGCCTGTTTCCCTACAACAGCTATGCTGGCCCTGATTTCCTCAGGTTCACAACTGCAACCATAGAAGACCATGACTGATGACATGTAGGGATGTAGCAAGCTATGTATAAATTGTCACAGCAACTGGTCCTTCGTTTGCCCCTCAAAGAAATTTCATCTATTCCTATAACCCATGTAGTGGAGCACAAGTAGTATAATTTGTACATCAAATGTTGCCAAATGATGTATTTTAATAATAAACTGACAAATAAAATGCTGTTTTATGACTTGTATTTCCACAGCACGTTACAGATATAGAACAACATGGTAATTTTAAATGAATGCCAATCTCAGTGAAGTGTGCAGGCGTGCGGTGCTACAGAAAGGCAGAGAAGGAGAGAAGAGCTTTTGCTGGTGTGTGCGTTGACCAAGAAAAAGCCGGCATGTGTTCACCATTATAACCCGTGGGTTATAAAAGGAAATTATAACTCTAGCCAGTTATAGTCTGATAATAGGTAAGGTAAGAATAGAATCCGGAAAATGAAAAGGTGATGATAGGTATGAAAAGGCAGAGAAGAAGTGAATGGGCTGAGGAGTCCTTAAGTGGCCACTAATTAGCAGAACCTTTTAAAAAGGCTAAAAGGTGAAAGCTATGTGTGCACACTCATTTTCATTTTCTACAGATGAAAGAAATACCCAAACTGGAGGGGCCAGTGATTTACATCAGATATGTGACAATTGGTGCAAGGACACCCAGCGCAATGACACCTCACCAGAGTCATTCAGGATAACAATATTTTCTGTAGTTAGACAACTGGCAAAAACTACCCCAACACCCACCAGCAGTGAAACTATAATCATGTAGAAAGCAGTGGTGTGATAAATGAAGCTACTTTGTAGTTGCAGCCACTGTGTTAGAGCAAACATCTCATAGAGCAAACCAGTATTTGGTCAGAATTCCTAGTTTTAATGTTACAAGGCTGCATGTCTTTGCTCCAGTTGCTGTGCCACAGGTTTACACCACCCTCATATCTCTGGCAGCTCATAATACACTGTGACTACTCAAAAATGAATATGAGCAAGGCTATAAAAAATGCCATCTCACAGCCATGAAATGTTGTCTAAACTTTATTGTGAAAAAGGGCAAAAAATAGTAGCCAATTTGCATTCAATGTGCAAGGTGAAGATGCTGGGTGCTCACACAATGCTTGTCAGCAGGCAGTTTTTTTTAGCCTGTTGTTGTAATAAATCAAACACGTAGTCCTGAATAACAAAAGACACCTACACAGTCTCTGGATTTCTGTGATGTCATAAACCTCTTGAGCTTCACTCTTGAGGTTTATGAAGTTGCAAGAACACCCTGATTGATTACAGCAACCACAACAGATGAATGCCCATCTGTTTTTCTATTTATATTACTATTTTATTATTTATTTGAGTTTTGGTAACTGGGTAAGTCCACTGAGACAATTATAGTCCCTTTTTTAGGGTCGACCTGGGGTCGAGAATCAACCACGAAGGTACAAGTACAAATTTATATTACAGTAACTAGTTACTTTTAGGAAAATGTAATGTCATTACAGTTTCTCATTACTTGATTTTAAAAGTAATCAGTTACTATTACTAGTTACCTAGAAAAGTAATCAGATTACAGTAACTGGTTACAAGTAACTAGTTACTACCCAACACTGCTGGTAAAATATATTACAAATAAATAAAGCCTCTCTGCAGAGCTACCAACAACACTTTTTGCAGCTTCTGGTATTTGTTGGAAGTCTACCATGTGACTACAGATCTGGCCAGGCCCTGTTTCGCTTCTCACATGTAAAGGAATAATACTCCAAGGTGTTAAGGCCACAAGCATGCAGGCTAGTATTGTAAACAATGCTAGTTCTGTTGTCAATCTGTCTTACTATCCATCCTTTAATTTGTCCTCTTACAGTGGCACATCACATATGAGTTGTAATGTAGACTGACAAGAATACATTATAGGTGTGCCTGAAATGGCATTGCAGTATGTAACCACCAGTGTATTATTGTAGTGAGAAAATATTGAAATAGGGATGGAGGTAATAGTATTAGTTAAACACTAGGGATTAAGAAAAATATAAAAAATACGTGAGGTTATAGTCAGTGGGGAGTCATAAAAATAGCATTATAAAAAGGGCCTAGCTAGTTTTGAGTGCACATAAACTGATGTGCACACATGCCAAATATGAAACTGGAGGTGCACACTCATTTACAAGTTTTAAATTGTTCTAACTGTGTAAGCAAACATACTACCATATGCAAAGTGAAACACTCCAAAATCGTCTTATCCTGAATAAACAACCCACAGTATTTGCAATCTCCAGTACTTAAAGGCACATCAGGTGATCAATCTGAGGGTGTGGAATAGGGGTCCAAAATAATGACTCATTTTCTTTTTCAGTCACATAACTTCAAGCTATATTTCCTTTATACATTTACATATTTTTAAAACTGAGTTTTAGAAAGAATGGCTGCCTAAGATAAGATTAGTCTGAGGAGACTGATGGATGGTGGTAATGATAAAGAAATTATTTTTAATTGATTTGACTTATCCTTAAACTTCCCATTTTGGAGGTCATTTTATGATTTTTAGTAAAATTAGCCTGCTAAATGTGAGGCCAAATGGATTCACACAACAAAGTTTTGCCCATTAAAATCCATTTGGACCATTAAGTATATCAGTGCAGTGCATGCTCAAATCAAACCACCATGATGTGCATTCACAACTTGATAAGTGAATAAATTCCCATCTGAACTGCATTTGTGACTGCTCATCATTTGCTGCAATGTACTTCAGCTGTCCAGTTCACTTAAACAGTCACTACTAGGAACAAAAGGAATTTGTGCCCAATGGAAAGGCTCTTGCATGAATTTAAAATAAATCAATCCAAGATTGCATGCCATGGTCTGTCTGTCTGTCTCTGTCTCTCTGCCTCTGCCTCTCTCTCTCTCTCTTTCCCCCTTCTCCACCTTCTCCCCTCCCTCATAGCAAAACTCGGACTGTTATGCCTTGCACATACTATATAAGCAAGAAAACAAAAATGTATTTTTTTTAGGATATTACTTGTTAGTTGTATAAAAAACATTTACTACACCGGAAAATTAACAGTGACTGCCTTGTGATTTGTCTGTGTACCAATTCATAATCAAGAATCATGGTTTTCACTCCAGCCAAATTACAAAAAGTTGCTTGAAGCTCTACCATAGGTACCTATGCACCAATGCAGGCCGGGTACATGCGATAGGCATGTACCCATCCTAAACAAGTCTGCACCCACAGATAGGCACACATGGTATGACATTCTCTACTGCTGTCAACTGACAGCCACCTGTCTGTTGCCCCAACTCCCAACACACTGGTGCATGATGGGCAAACTGTCAGACTCAGGTGAGCATATAATTGACTGCCCACCCTGAGGATGAAGGTGGATCCCCTACTGGGATTATGGGGTGCCATGCATCCTAGAATTTGAAATATTCAGGCAATTGCCCAAATGGCTACCCCCAGCCCTCTCTGCCTGACCAGATGGCTGTGGCAGGGGGAGCTGTCCTGCAACAGCCAGTGGGTGCTGTTCATGGAGAGTGAACATAAGCTATGGTAGTGTCCATGCTCACATAGCCTATGCCCCCCTTTCTCAGCAGTTCACCCCTCACCTTCAGGAATTTTAACATTTCAGTGACTCTGGACCTCAGCTGTTGATCATTCTTTTGGCTTTTGACTTATCCACCAGGTACCTATCTGCAAGTGACTGGGTGCAACTGACAAGCTACAACAAGGATAAATGGGCATATCATCCTCTATTACTAACAACCTCCTTGCTCTGGGTCCCTAGACGCCTGCAATGGTCCAAGCCGCATAAGCCTCAGAAGTGTAATTCTATTGACTACGAAGTACAGCAACTGTCTCTTAAACTCCTCCTCCTCCTCCTCTTGATATCAGGAAGTGTCCACTCAAATCCTGGCCCTGTCTCCTACAGTACAACAAAGCCTTCCAAAATGGAGGGGGGGCTCAAAATTGCTACCTTAAACATCTGCAGTCTCCTCCCAAACTGGCCTCCTTCAAATCTTTGCCAGCCAGCACAACCTGATATCCTTGCCATATCGCGAAACTTGGCTGACACCTAATACTCCGGATCATGCCATCTCTATACAAGACTACAAGATATTCAGGCTGATAGGACCTCGAAAAGGGGTGGGTGTGCAATCTACATAAAGGACTACCTCACCTGTCTCCTGGTTCTTACCCCACCACAGAAACCCTAGTGCAACTCCTCCCTATCAAGATACTACTTGGTGCCCAAAACAAAGTCCTCACAATTGCTGCTGTCTATATCCCACCAAAAGATCCTGATTCTGGCCTACAGGCTGTTCTCAAGTTCATAAGTACACAACCTTCTGACATCGAACTCCTTCTCCTTGGGGACTTTAATATAAATTGGCTTGCTCCTGATGCAGGGTCAAACAAAGATGCTATCCTAGCAGCAAATTTAATACAAGTGGTAAACTCCCCTACCAGGAAAAACTACAAATCAGGGACCAGCACCCTTATTGACTGGATCCTTACCAGCCACCCTACCCGTATAACCAATGTAAGTGTTCTCCCTGACTCGCTAAGTGATCACTCTCCAATAATATGTACCTGGACAAATAAGTTTCGTAAGCCGCCTCCAAAAACCAAGAGTCCTACCTTATGGCAACCTTATTCATCTCAAGACCTGTCTTAGGCAGATAGACTGGTCCTTGATTTACAAAACTCAAGATGTTGACCTAGCCCTTGATTACTTTATTTCTACTTTCAACGCTGCCTGTGACACCTATGCACCAGTAAAAAAGCTCAAAATCAAAGCACTCACAAATCCCTGGCTCACAGCGAAGCTATTGGCACAACTCAAAAGTAGGGATCACCTCTGGGCCACTGCAAGAGCTACTGGCACGCTGTCATGCATTCAAAAGTATAAACAGGCTCGTAACCACTGTACTAAACAGATCCGCTTGATGAAGAGCTCCTACTTCAAGAATGCCCTCTCCAACTCCTGGGGCGAAGGGAAATCCTTCTGGGACAACATAAAGAATATCATGGGTCAGCAGTCCAAACCTTTCCCATAATAATGAATGTGGATGGAACCACTACATTAGACCCAGAGATCATTGCAAACACCCTAAATGATACCTTCACGGACCTTAGTGGTGTTCTGTCATCTGATTTCTCACTGATGCTGACCCTCCAATTTCTACTTCTACTACTGCCTCTCCAACCAAACCACCCTTCCATTTCAAACTAGTAAAGGCACATGAAGTCTATAAATATGTAAAGAAGGCCATTTCTAAGTCCCGACCAAGCAGCAACACTATTGACCTTAAACTTCTGTCCTCACTCTGAGGAAGTTCTGCTCCCTCACAAAAATTTTCAATATCTCCTCTGCTACAGCCAATTCCTAGAAATGGAAAGCTGCAGTTGTCATCCGGTGCACAAAAGTGGTGATAAGTCACTGCCTGGTAACTATCGCCCAATATCAATACTACCACCTCTCTCTAAGGCCCTTGAACGCTTGGTGGCGGACCAACTCTCAGACTACCTGGAAAGCACAACATCCTATGCACTCAGCAGCATGGATTTAGGAAGGGCACAGACATCGACTGCCCTACTTGAATTCTCAGGAGCAATCCACAATGCCATGGACAAAGGAAACCTTACTGGAGCAGTCTACATTACTAACCAAGGCATTTGACACAGTTCCCCATGGCCTACTTATCAAACAACTACTATCCCTAGGGCTCTCTAGAGTCCTGGTGACTGGGTAAAAATTACCTTGCTCAGTGCTCTCAATCTGTAAAAGTAGCTGGAGTTCTCTCAGACTCAAACCGTTCACTCAGGAGTTCCCCAGGGATCCATCCTGGGCCCCTCCTTTCAGCTCTTTCCTAAACTCCCCCCAAATCCTGCCCTGAACAAATAATCCTCTATGCCGACGATGCCGTGATTCTTGCCACTCATAAAGATCCGAACCTCTTACGTCTCAACCTTCAGCATGCTTTTTCCAAAGTTGAGATGTGGTTCCTTGAACATAAGTTGGTTCTAAACCACAAAAACTAAATCCATGCTCTTCTCTAACCCAAGAAAACAAGAAATGGCAAGTCCCACTCACCATTAATACATACCTAGGAAATACCCTTGAACAAGTGCCAATTTTCAAATATCTTGGAATCAACTTTGATCAAGGCCTAACTTTAACTCACATTGATAGTACAGCAAAAGTATTAATCAGCAATTGGGATTCTGTATCGGAACCGACAGCTTCTTACCCATTCTGCACTGAGGATTGCCATCCAACCTCTATCATCTCAGTCGTTGATTATGGCTTAGTTATATATGGATCTGCCACTACTACAGCACTTAGTCGATTACAACATCCCCTAACAAGGCCTGTCAGTTGCTCACTGGTGCACACCACGTACTCCACACTGTGAACTCTATGCTGACTCAGGTTGGTTGCAACTCTCAAACTGGATAAAGTACTCTACCTGCCTGATGGCGAAAAATCCTCTCTGGGCCTCACTCCACCCTGTATCCAAGACCTGTTATGTCCGAGCTAGCACCTGCTTTACCAGAAGATCAGAACACCAGCCTCTCAAGTCCCCTGATGCTGGACTTCTCAGGGACAAAGATCATTTGCCTATCGTGCCCCCAGCTGGCTAAATGCCCTCAGCACTCATATTACTGCCTCCACCTCTCTAGGTATTTTCAAATCAAGGTTTTTCTCTCACCTTGCCACCTCCTGCTCCTGTGACTGCCCTGATTAAACCTCCTATTTTCTCACTACCCACCCTGTCCCATTATTTGACAAAGACATGTTTGGGAAACCTTTTCTCCTGCTATTGTCTGCTCCCCACAACTTTCACTTACACTCTCTGTTCTGGACTTTTTCCCTATTTGTTTCTCCTAATTTGGCATGACCTCTTTCTTGTAATAATAATGTGATTATTGATATCTCATGTCCTTTTGCACAAATGATTTGATATGTATTTGTATATGTTTTCTTGTTTTGACACAACACAAATTGTTGTGTTATCTATGTAACCTTTTGTACTGTACCCACTGACATGGAACCTTTGTAAAGAGCTCTGGCTCAAAGGTAGTAATTCCTAGAACAATAAACTAAACTAAACAGTGAATGGCACAGAGTGTGGGAATCCCCTGTGCTACTCCCCTGGTCTGTCTGCACATGTAGCTGTGTGGACTGATGGGGATCCAGTGTAGAAGAGGCACACATTCCTTCCCTGACTGCAGTGGGGGTCTGCGGTACACCTGATGCATGGTTACCCAATCTATAGAAGCCTACGCAACATGGATCAGAGGCGTGTAATCTTTACATATTGAAATGCATAGATGCCATTGTCAGTATCTATACAGGAACAAATATGTTGGGGAAATTCTTTCCTTCCTTCTTTCTTTCTTTCTTTCTTTCTTTCTTTCTTTCTTTCTTTCTTAGACAAGGCTCATTTCCATCTATGACTCAGAGATTGGGGGTACAGCAGAAGGAACATGGAGTAAACCAGTACTGCAACACAGAAAACAAGCATTTGTCAATGCCAAATGTTGATTGCGTTGGTCTGTTGAGCTCGTTCAGTGGCCCTCTGTCACTGGCTCAGTCTGTTTGTCCCAGTGCTGCAGGCTGCTCTTTTGTACTGTGCTGCTGCCTGTGTTGGCACCTTGTTCTGCTGAGGAAGAAATCTGAAGCTGTCCCGACAGAGCTCCATTGAGGTTGCTCTCTCCCCCTGTCTCACTCACTCACTCTGGTTCTCCTGGCGCTGCAGGCTGCCCTTTTGTACTGGGCTCCTGCCTCTGTTGGCACCTTTTTCTGCCCACAAAGAAATCTGCAGCAGTCCCGACAAAGTTAAGTGCTTGAGCTTCGCTCACCGCCCTTCTCTCACCCGGGCCATTCTGTTTCTGCCGGTGCTGCAGGCCGCCTTTTCTACTGTGTTGTGCTGCCTGCATTGCTGCCTTCTTATGCCCACAAAGAAATTTGCAGCAGTTACAATGCAGCTCTGTTGAGCTCAATCACTCACTCATTCTGGTTTTCCTGCCACTGCAGGCTGCCCTTTTGTACTGGGCCCCTGCATGCATTGCTGCCTTTTTCTGCCCACAAACAAATCTGCAGCAGTCCCAACAGAGCCCCGTTGAGCTCACTGACTCCCCCTCCCTCACTCACTCGTTCTGTGTCTCCTGGCACTGCAGGCTGCCCTTTTGTACTGGGCTCCTGCCTGCATTGGCGGCTTTTTCAGGCCAGAAAGAAATCTGGAGCAGTCCTGACACAGCTCCACTGAGCTCGCTCACTCCCCCTCTGTCACTCTCGCATTCCGTTTCTGCCGGCGGTGCAAGCTGGCCTTTTGTACTGGGCTCCTGCCTGTGTTGCCGCATTTTCTGCCTACAAAGAAATCTGCAGCAGTCACACTAGAGCTCCGTTGAGGTCGCTCACTACTGCTCTGTCACTCACTCATTCTGTTTCTCTTGGTGCCGCAGACTGCACTTTTGTATGGGGCTCCTGGCTGCGTTGGCACCTTTGTCGGTCCACAAAGAAATCTGCAGCTGTCCCGACAGAGCTCTGTTGAGGTCGCTCAGTCTCCATCTCTCATCGCTCATTCTGTTTGTCCCGGCGCTGCAAGCTGCCCTTTTGTACAGGGCTCCTGCCGGCAATGGTGCCTTTTTCTGCCCACAAAGAAATCCCAGCAGTCCTGATAGAGCTCCGTTGAGCTCACTAAGTCCCCTTGTCTCACTTGCTCATACTGTTTCTCCCACCACTGCAGGCTGGCCTTTGTACTGGGCCCCTGCCTCTATTGACACCTTTTTCTGCCCACAAAGAAATCTGCAGCAGTCCTGACAGTGCTTCGGTGAGTTCACTCACTCCCCCTCTGTCACTTGTTCTGTTTCTCCCAGTGCTGCAGGCTGCCCTTTTGTACTGGGCTCTTGTGTTGGGACCTTTGTCTGTCCACAAACAAATCTGCAGCAGTCCTGACTGAGCTCAGTTGAGCTCTGTCACTCCACTGTCACTCGGTCGATCTTAATCTGTCCCAAACACTGATTTCCCAGAGTGACCATGCTATTGTCCGGCAGGAGTGCAAAAACATATTTTAGCCAGGATGTGAAAAATGACAGCTGTAGTGTTCATAGGGAGTCGTGAAAAAATGCCACTGTTGAAAATGTGACGTGACAGTATTACAAATTTGCAAAGTTACAAGGGTGCATGGAAACAGTTCAATGCACGCTTGTAACACAGTCATGTTAAGGAGTTTTGTCACCAAATTTTCAACATAGGGATTTTAGGACCTCTGTTCATGAACAGTGCCACCGTCATTTTCTTAATCTGTCCCGAACACTGACTTCCCACAGTGACCATGTTATTCTGCGCCAGAACTGTGAAAACACATTTTGGTCAGGATGTGAAAAATAACAGCTGTGCTGCTTATAAAGAGGTTTGGAAAAATGGCACTGTTGCAAATCTGGTGTGACAATATTACAAATCTGTGAAGTTACAAGGGTGCGTGGAAAGTGCGTAATGCACACTTGTAGCACAGTCAATTGATGGACTATCATCACCAAATTTTCAACATAGGCATTTTAGGACCTCTGCTCATGATCAGTATCATTGTCATTTTCTTAATCTGTCCCGAATAGTGATTTCCAACACCGACTGCTCTATTCTGCACCAGAAGTGCGAAAACACATTTTGACCAGGATGGGAAACGTGACATCTGCACTTTTCATAAGTAGGTCTGGGAAATTGGCAATGTTGAAAATCTGGAGTGAAAATATTATAAATTTGTGAAGCTACGAGCGTGCATGCCAACTGCGCAACGCACGCTCATAACACAGTCATTTTATGGAGTATCGTTACCAAATTTTCAATATAGGCATTTTAGGACCTCTACTCATGAACAGTGTCACTGTCATTTTCTTAATCTGTCCTGAACACTGATTTCCTACAGCGACCGCTCTAAACAGCTTAATCTGGTTCAAGATCAGTTGGCATTCATCTGCATCTCCCTCCCCCTGGTCATGCCTGAAAATAGGCAGGATTTGTCTAGTGCACTTACCTGGTCAACAAAAAACTAAATAAATAATAAATAATTCTGCGCCGGAAGTGCAAAAACACATTTCAGCCAGGATGTCAATAATGACAGCTGTACTGCTCACAAGGAGGTGTGACAAAATGGCAATGTTGAAAATCTGGCTTGAAAATATTGTAAATTCACGAAGTTACGAGCGTATGCAGCAACTGCGTAATGCACGCATAAACAGTCATTTATTGAAGTTTCTCCACCAAATTTGCAACATAGGCTTTTTGAGAGCCCACCTCATGAACACTGGCACTGTCGTTTCGTTAATCGGCCCGGAAGGGTGATTCCGCACAGTGACAGCGAAACCATTTTTCAGGGTTGATTAACGCCATGACAGTTCAAGAATTCATGAGGAGGGGTCCCAAAAACCCCATGTTGAAAATTTGGTGAAAAAATTCAGAGAAATGCCTGAGATATACACTAAAGCTGAAAAAACCCTATTCATTACATTATACAGCTTACCGGCATTTCCTCAGTTCACGGTCGGTTTTGAATAGTGCAGATGTGTCCCCGGTCCACAGAAGATCATCGCGCCAAGCTCCGTAGGTAAGTATGGGGTGAGGGGTGTGGGAGGTAGGGTGTGCAGTGGGTGGAGTGCGGGTTGTGGGAGGGACCCGGAGACTACGAGGACCATTTCTTTTTCAGGTAAAAAAAAACGTTGTGGGACCATTTTAACTTTCCAGGGCATGTCGTGCCACCGAGTCTGGCTTTGGGGCAACTGTAGCTGACGGAGACTGGGCACTCCTGTCGGCAAACAACAAAAGGGGGGAATTTGTTTCTGTCAACAGGGATTGGTACTTGCCGGCAAACAACAAAAGGGGGAATTAGTTTCTGCCAACGGGATTGGGCACCCAGTCGGCAAAACAAAAGGGGGGGGGGAATTCCCTTCTGCTGATGGGGATTGGGCACCCAGTCCGCAGACAATAAAATGGAGGGAGGGTTACAGTATGCCAATGGGGAGTGGGCTCCCCCTTCGGCAAATAAACATGAGGTGGTAGATATTGTTTGTGAATATGGTGGCAAGCCACCGCCATGTTTACAAACAATATCAGATGTCCTACATCCCACCCTGCAATGACGGGTCGCTCCCTCATTGCAGCGGATGGCTGACGCTGCAATGACGAGGTGGCCCCTGATTGCAGCGGCTGATTTTTTAGAAAGTTGTGGCACGCTGGCTGAACTAGTGTCAGCAGCAGCGTGCCACGGCATTGGGGGATGGGAAACAAGCCTTTGCAGGCTGTGGGGGCATTGGGCACAACAGTGCCACGCCTCCACAACCTGCTTGTGGAGAAAGCTGACGCAACATGTTTCTTGCGCATGCTCGCAATCAACATAAAAAGCATAGGTGAGTACAGTCAGATATAAATAAAGACAGGTATAAAATTATGTACAGTATATTACAAAATATTTAATAAAATAGCAATTCTGTACAATAAGCCAAATGTTAGAGAAGATTTTGTAAAGAAACAGAAAACATTTTGGCCCAGGTTTAGGAAAAATGTAACTTTTCTGGTGTAATTTAGTTGATGTTATGAGCCTCCATCTCTGAAGATTTGCAAAATTTCTGCCAAAATGTTTGCAAACATTTTGTCAAACAATAAAGTTAAGTTATTTCAATAGAATATTGATGCTACTTGCCAAAATAACATCACATTTGGAACTTTTCAAATCCTTCACTGCATTTCTTTATATATGTACCTAATTTTATAGCTGTAGCATTAAAAAGGCTATGATATAAACAAATATTTTGAATTTCTTCAATGAGATTTTACAAGGAGGTAAACGGCACAGTTTTAAGCCGCTAAAACTGTAAAACTAGATAACACAGCATCACCAGTTGTGGTACAGTATTTTTTATTTATTTTTTTTATTTGTATTCAGTCTAGGAATTACAACCCTTTGAGTCAGGGACTCATTTACAAAGGCTCCGCGTCAATGACATTAGTTAGGACATACACAGAGAAAAGTACTACACCGAGGCAACCATGGGCTAAGCAAATTCAGGGCACCATCAGTAGAGCAAAAATAATCTATTACAATATTATTTACAGAGTTTTGATAGTAGCAGAGAGACCAAAAACTATAGATAGTAGTATTGGTTTAGCAGTCACAGTTACTGTTTGACAGGATATGGGTGCGCAGCATTGGCTTAAATGGCCCTATTCTAGGGATTTTGAGGGCAGCATCTGGGAAGGAGTTCATCCAGTGGGGGGTCCTGTAGGAAAAGGACCTTTGGCAAGCAGTGGTCCTTGCGAAGGGGATGTGAAAAGTAGAAGTGCTATAGCTTCTATTGGCCCTTGTTGGCATGCACTCTTGAAGGAGCGATTGACAGCCTGGGGGAGCTAACCCTAGTTGTATTTTTTTGGCCATTAGGCAGGACTGATAGAGAAATCGCCCCTGGAAGTTTAGCCAGGAAGACTGCAGGTAGAGGTCACAGGTATGCATAAAGTGATCGCAGTCAGTGGCCAGCCGGCAGGCTTTGTTGAGAGTGCGTGTTATGCTGGACAAGGCTGTGTCGGAGGCGGCGCCATATATAATTATGCCATAGTCTACTAGGGGAAGTATGGAGCTAGAGATGGCTAATTGAAGGGCAATAGGGGGGAGATAGGGCCTATATTTGTAGAAGAGGCCGATTCTAGTGTTAATGGCAGAGCAGGTCAGTGCAATAAATGAACACGGAAAGTGAGGGCAGAGTCAAGAGTAACCCCTAGGTATTTAAAAGTGGGGTCTGCTTCCAACATGGCATCCTGTGAGTTAAGTATGGATAGTTTGACCATGCTGTTTTTATGCTGAGGGTGGGTGAATAGCATGACCTTTGTTTTTTTGTAGTTAAGGACAAGTTTGTGGGAGATGAACCATGATTCTATCGCAGTGAAGGAGCCCTGTAGGGAGTTTTGAAGCTGGGTTGGGTCAGGGTGCTGGCTGAAAATTACAGCATCATCAGCGTAAAGGAGCAGGCGCTCAGTGGAGGCTAAAGGAAGGGAGATTAAGTATAGGGAGAAAAGAAGAGGGCCATGGTTGGACCCTTGAGGGACACCCGAGCAGACTGGGAGGCTGGCAGAGAGGGTGCTATTTATTTTTACTTGCTGGGTACGGCTATTTAGATAGCTGGCGAACCAGTCTGCAGTTTCTGGGGAGACCCCAATAGAGTGGATGGTGTTTACTAGCAGGCTGTGGTTTACGGTGTCGAAGGCCTTGAACAGATCAATGTAGACAGATCCAGCCAGGTCTCCCTGGTTGAGTGCTTCATGGAGGAAGGATGTAAATTCGATCAGGGCAGTGGTGATATTGTGCCCTTTTCGGAAACCATGCTGTTGATTGCACAGTAAGCGATGTGTGTCCAAATATTCTATGAGTTGATCTGCAGCTATTTTTTCCAGGGCTTTTGAGAGAGGGGGGGAAGTATTGAGATGGGCCTATAATTACTGGGAGAGGTGCGGTCACCATTTTTGTGGATCAGAGTGATGGTCGCTTTTTTCCATAAGGTAGGGAACTGTCCAAGGCATAGGGGCATGTTCAGCATTTTTGTTAGAGGGGTAAAGACTGCATCAAGGGTTAAGGAGAGCAGCTTGCCATCCAGTTAATCACCACTATGTCTTGACTTACCAAGGAATTTGGTGAGATATGATCGAGCAACACTTGGGGAGATTGTTTTGAAATAAAAAGGTGGAGCATTTGGGGGCGGTGGACAGTGTCCAGGGGGGTGCTTAAGAAGTCCGGTGGGAGGACAGAGCTGAGGTCTGAGAAAGAGACATTTAAGTCATTAGCTATTTTGTCAGGGTCTTGGGTGGTGACACCATCAATGGTAATCATGGAAGGAGGAGGGAAGGGAGACTTTCCATTTTGTTCCTTCATATTGTCCCAGAACCTCTTCCCATCTCCCCAGGTGACAGTGAGGTTGGATTGATAGTAAGCCGCCTTAGCCTTGCGGATTGCCCAGGTGCATGAGTTTTGGGCAGCACGGTACAGTTGACGGTCAGAGGGGCGACCAGACTCGATGGCACAGTACCATAGGTTATCTCGAGCCTTCATTTGGTCAAGTAAGGAGTGGTTTACCCAAGGGGAGGATTTAGTTTTTACTAGTTTCTTGACGAAGGGGGCAAAGATGTCACAGGCAGCTTGGAAGGAGCTGATAAAGAAGGACAGGGCGGCATCCATTGACGTCTGGTGGTCAAGAGGGGACCAGTCAAGGTTGGGAAGATGGTTTTGAAGATGTGTCAATGACCCCTTCTTTAGCTGACGATGCAGGGAGATCCTGGGGGGGCTTCCAACTATTTGACCACTGGCAGGTGACAGGGAAGTGATCGCTGAGTGCGTCGGGGAGGACCTCGATATCATGGAGGTACTCAGGGTGGTTTGTAAGGATGAGATCAATAAGGGAACTAGTGCCCCTGCGGCGGTCTAATCGAGTGAGGCTAAGGACCATTTGTGAGAGATTTTGGGCAGTGGCTGCATCCCTGATATGGGCTGTGTGGGAGGAGAGACAGTTTGTGTTGAAGTCTCCTAGGGTAATGACCTCTGACTTTTTTGGGAGTTGAGCAATGAGGTTCAGAAAGGAGGAGAAAGCCTCCTTTTGGTGGCGGGGGTGTATGTAGACTGACATCAGGTAGAGAGATTTACTCGATTTTCCAACTGGTATCTTAAGGGTGAGGGATTGGGCATCTGCACCAGGGTTTTGTGCAGGAATTTGGACACCTTGTAGGTGATCCAGAAGGTACAACGCACAGCCCCCACTCCGTCTATTCAATCTATCTGATCTGAATAGTGTGTATCCTGGTATAAAAACAGCCGAGTCAGGGATTTTTGGCGAGAGCCATGTTTCCGAGACTGCAAGGACATCAGGGGAGTGGAGACAGACCCATGCTTGAAGTGGAGTAAGATTTTTTTGGAGGCTGCATATATTTATGGCAGCCAATCATAGCCCTTTTGATTGCATAGAAAGGCAGGGGCCAGGATTTGGATGTATGTTGCCCATCAATAGCAGTAAGATGAAGAAGGTCCTGGATAGGGCCCTTTTGAGGGTCAGTTTGCAGTTTCTCTGTGTATGGCCAGTGTGATGGGGTAGTTTGTTTATAGGAAGGGAGCAGATAAAATGCAGAAATTCCTGACTATAGGGCATAGGGTTGGCCATGGTATCTGGTGGTGGATGGCTGGGAGCAAGTGGGAGGTGAGGTGGGAGAGATGTGGTTTCAGAGGGAGGAGTGATCACGGGGGAGGTATAAATGGGGCAGGGGTGATGGTAAGATGTTTTACAGGCATAGAACAGGGGGATAAAACACTGAGGGAAGGGGTAATAGTGAGGATAAGGAGTAACGACATAATTTTGCGATAGAGAAAGAGGTATCCTAGGCAGTAGGCATGAGTATGTATAATGCAGGGGGTGGAGGTGAACAGAGCTATAGTTTCAGGCAGTATATGAGTGTGATTTGGAGGAAAGAGAGTTAACCAGCTGGCAGAAAAAGAGGGTGGTATAAATTAAGGGAGGAATTTTAGTTAATATACAGCATTCAGTGAGTTACACACCAGGTGGTGTGAGAGGAGCGTTTCAGTAGGTATAGCAGCCTCTGGTGGTAGGTACAGATAACCTGCAGATGGTGAAATGGCCTGATTGTTTTTATCGTGTCACGTGATATACAGTATAAGTTACTGAGTTGATCAAGGGTGGTGGTAGGGGTGACGGGGCCAAAGCTCTGCCTGGATTGGAATCACTGCTGTGCTGTGAGCTGCGTCCGTACCTGTCTCTTTGTTGTCCTGGGGGGGGGAATGTTGTCGGTCAGCCCCTGGGGAGGGCTACTGCCTCTGAGCCCTCGCAACCCTACACTGTCTCTTTGTTGTCCGGGGGGGGGAGCATTGTCGGTCAACTGCTGGGGAGGGCTACTGCCTCTGAGCCCTCACGACCCCACACTGTGAAGGAGAAAGAAGACTTTATACATTTTGCCGTCCGAGATGGAGGAGCCGATTAAGCTAAGCAAACAATAGGTACGTGCAGAGCAAAATTACTCAGGTTAAGAATGTAACACCTGGCTTATTCTAACAACAGACTGTGGCACTAGTAAAGCTGTACATTAAATCAACTGCCTTAACCCAATATAGTGGTATGATATGAACTTAAGGTCCTTAGTGGGAGCTGGTGCAGAAACAGCAGAGAAATTTATAGTTTGAGTATTAAATTACCAGTAAAAGTCCTTGCTGCAGTGATTCAGTAGAGCAGTTTGAGCAATAAAAGTTTGTGCCAACTGAATTAAATAACGTCCTCTGCACAGATTCAAATTTTGGCACCAAAAGCTCTGCCTGGATTGGAATCACTGCTGCGCTGTGAGCCGCGTCCATACCTGTCTCTTTGTTGTCTGGGAGGGGAGCATCATCGGTCAACCGCTAAGGAGGGCTACTGCCTCTGAGCCCTCGTGACCCCACACTGTCTCTTTGTTGTCCGGGGGGGAGTGTCATCGGTCAACCGCTGGGGAGGGCTACTGCCTCTGAGCCCTCACGACCCCATACTGTCTCTTTGTTGTCCGGGGGGGGCATCATTGGTCAACCGTTGGAGAGGGCTACTGCCTCTGAGCCCTCTTGACCCCACCATTGATACTAAAAGGAGGCTATGTGTGTCAGACTTCCAATCTCTTGATTAAGGGATGGTCACATTATAAGCAGACAAAATGTGCAGAATAACATAAATAATGAAAATCAGATTTAGTGAGCTTTGGCTGATATTGTGATAATTTTGTGGAAGCCATATCCAAATATTCTGCCTGCCATACAAGTGACCTGTCATGGAGGAAGACAGAAAAGGCTGGGTAGCATGGTAATAAGGTAACATTCATAGGGGGCTCCATGATAAAGGTACATTGTTTCCCAGGGACAGGTCTATCTTGTATCAACTGATATCTCAAGTGAAGAATCATCAACTATGGTTAAGGACATCACTTTTCATTAGCTTGTTTTGCAGTCTATCACTAGAGCTCACAGATTAAATGGCATGTGGAAGCATGCACAAGCAGAGGTTTATTTCTGCCCAGAGCCATCTAATGAGTCTTTAACTACTCTGCAGGTGACAATAACTCACATATTTAGAGCTGGCAATTTGTGATACACAGACAGAAAGACTGCATGGCAGTTTGCACACAACCAGAGAAGGACAATATTCAGATAGGTAGTGGTCTTTTACCAGAGAGCACTAACTGCCTGAAAATGTGACTGTGCCAACTAGAGATGCAGTGAATTTAAATTTTGCTGGTGAAGTGAAAGCAAAAATGGGCACTTTGCATTGTCACTCCACTTCACGGAGTGGCCAGCATGAAATGCCCACTTCGCTTTGTTATTATTACTTCGCGTTGTCATTCCGCCTTAAGGCGAAGTAAGGCAGAGTGACAACAATACTGGCAGCCCTTCACACACACAGTCACTAGAATTAATGTGCATCCCCAAAATGCTACTGTCTTCTTGTCTCCAGAAAATTCCCCAGTGCTGATGAAGTGAAATGAGACAGTAACAAGAAATGCAAAGTCTCCCAGAATTAATGGCACACTCAGTCATCAGGGCAGTTGTCAGACAAAGTCACCAGAATTAATGTTCATCCCCAAAATGCTACTGTCTTGTGTCCAGAAAATTCCCCACTGCTGACAAAGTGAAATGAGAGTGTAACAAGACATGCAAAGTCTCCCATCTTAGAGATGCAGCAAATTAAAATTTCACCAAAGTGCCAGTAAAATGGGCACTTTCCGTTGTCACTCCGCTACGCAGAGTTGCCAGCATGAAATGCCCACTTCACCTTGTTATTGTGATTGTGACTTCTCATTGTCATTCCACCTTAACCTGAAGTAAGGTGGAGTGACAACAATATTGGCAGCCCCCAGGCCCCCTCACATCACATGGAATACAGTACTGTAACTCACATGCTGTACAGAAACGTGAATGCCTATGGCTGTAGTTCCCCGATGACAATGACCTGTATCACAAAACTCCCCAATTTGAAAACTCATATCAATGAGTACAGTGGTGAAGTCTGGAGAGATACTACAAAACAGGCTTACATGATGCAAGAAACTAGTAAAAAAAATAATTTACTGATTCGTGATGTGATGAGGAATTGTGACTGCATTCGTGACAGTGAAATATGAATTTATTTTTCTCGTACTTGGAGCTGACGAGCATATTGGGAACGCGAATGCCTACTGCTGTACTTCCCTGATGATCTGGCTGTTCACAAAACTCACCAGCTTGAAAACTCATATCAATGGGTACAGTGGTGAAGTCTGGAGAGATACTACAAAACATTAATTTTGTGATTCGTGACGTGATCGTGAATTGTGTGCACCACACCAGTATTCTGAAAGGAAGCCAAAGAAACAACTGTGACTTAAGTAACAGATGGAGATTGGGCCCTAAAGAGATGCAAATGCACAGACAGATTCAGATTGCGTGAGCACTAAAGAGTTGCAGATACAAAGGCACAACAACAACACCTAACCAGTGCACACCATCAGAAATCCAAATTTGGAAAAGACTACCTTTTGCCATTGGGGGGACTATTACATGGCAGTAACAGTCCATTACTACCAGTAAAGATACCACAAGCAGTACAAAAAAATCATGCAGGTGCAGTGGATAGCAGGTTCACACTGCTGCAATTACTCTGTGGCACAATAAATGGTATCTGATTTAATGGCACGCATGCATCACACACACACTCACACACACACACACACACACACACACACACACACACTATAAGTAATGTGTAGCAAATTGAAAATCTTTAGTAATACAGCCAAATGTTTTAAACAAACTGAAATTATACACTACTACACCACAACAATCAGCAAAAATACCAAGAATTACTGAAAATATTACTGTGTGTACATTAACACAGTTATACAAGAAAAATATAACCAAAACAGAAAGACTGCCTTTTTCTCCCAGTTAATCTACCTACACCACAGATACGCCTCTCCCCCAAAGCACACTTCACAGTACACAGACTGACTGTTCTAAATTGAAATTAAAAATCCACACACAAACAATAAAAAATTGATGATATGCGCACAGGAGGGTTTCCTACAATTGATGTACTAAATTTTGAGCAAAACAAATGGCTCAAAAAGTCTTTTTTAACAGCTTTTAGAGGATTTGAATGGCAGAGCTCTGAAAGGAAACTGTCTCCATCTTCCACTACACACACACACTACACAGAACTGAGGCTGTGCAGAACAATCTAGAGCCCATGTGACCTGCAATCCCATGAAATACTGCAAATTCACATTGGAACTCAGTAACAAGGCGAAGTGATGCAAAGTACATTGATTTCAGTGTTACTTCACCTTAAAATTGGTGGAGAAGTGGTTTGGGGAAGGCGGAATAACACAAAGTCATTGTTTTCAATGGACTTCGCATTCCCCATTATAACACAATGTACTCCGCTTCGCATTGCGGAGCACTTTTCGGATTCCACATTACTCTGCGTATCACTTTTCGGAGTGAATTTAGCCCACCACTAGTGCCAACACTACATATAGTGACTATGTGCAATGCTGACACTGCACACAGCTGACTATGGCCGACAGGGGAGCCTATAGGATTCATAGGAGTTACTGAGCCGAATAAGGCAGTTGCCCATGTGCAGCTCACACTTAACTCAAGGGGAATAGCCAAACACAGCATGTGAAATACAGTATGTGTCTAATCCCCTTTTAAAAGCAGTCATATTTCCACTGCCCACCGCCTTCTATGGCAACCAGTTTCATAAGTCTATGACTCTCTGGGTGAATCATGCTGCTCTTTTCCTTGTGTGATACAATTCCCCCTTCAGTTTGGGCTTGTGTGATCTTGTTGTATGGCAACTGGACTTAAATTCTAGTCCTAGGCAGTCCCTCAAGTCATTGTTTATGAAGGATCTAAAAAACAGACATGTCTCCTCTCAACCATCTATGCTCATGTATAACCCCAGAGCTTCTAGCCTATCTCTGTATCTCAGGTGTATGACTGAATTCATTATCCTTGTAGCCCATCTCTTTACTCCCTCCAGCAGTGAAATGTCTGCTTTGGTGTAAGGGATGTAAACTGGAGATAACACTGCCCAAGTGAAATAGTGCCAGAGCTCATGTGGGTAACATTCAGCCTTATCCTGCTAATGAGACAACTGGGCATGTAAAGCATTAAGGAGCCATTAGCATTCCCTTTATGAGATAATTAGCATGCTGCACAGCCCAAAAGTGCCCATTCTGTAAAGTGCAACATATTCACTGGTAGTCTAGTTAACCTCCTACCTCACCCCTGCGTTCACCTATTTTGTGCTGTTCCTACAGATTCCCTGGTATTGTAGTGAACCCACAACCACCTGATTGCCCATTCTGAAATCTTCCTACGGGTTCCCTGATAGTGAAATGGACATTCCACTCATGATTGTCCATACCAATAATTGTAGCACATTATGGTAGTCTTATGGACCTCCCTTCCTGATCTGCCTGCTCTGGACCAACAACCCTGCACTCCCTCTCACAGCAGACACTAACCAGAACCCTGGCAGGTAAGACAGTAGACAGCACTGCCCTTTTCCAACCACATTGGCCAGCCACCATTTGACATTCACTTAGCAATCATGAGTACTGGACAGTATGGTGGTGAGCACAGATCTCTGCCCCCCACCTTGGCTGGCCACCATCTAATGTTCACTGAGTGATTGCAAATACTGTACAGAATTTGCAGCTGATCTGTGAATGCCAGATGGCAGACAGCTGATGCAGTGGGTGAAGGGCTGTGCCAACCACAATCTTATCTGCAAGGGTTCTGATCAGTGTCTGGGGTGAGGCATAGGTGAGGTGTGGAGGGTCTGGAGCAGGCAGGTTGTGAGGGGGTCCACTAGACAACCAGGGAATGTGTTGTTTGAAATACTGGTATAGGTGAACAGGCAGGTGGGGATTCCACTAGTCTACAATGGAATGTGTTAGAGATATTGGTACGGGTGATCTGGGTGTTGGGGGTCCATTAGACAAGCAGGCAATCTGTAGAAACATTACAGAATGGCCAAGCAGTTGCTTACCCTTGGTTTTCAGCTGCAAGACTACTATTTATTTATTTGAGAAGGGTTTGCCTGCCTACTTCTAGTATTTTGATCCTTGGTCAAGATAACTAGAACATATTGGCTCCAGGACTGGACCTGGAGGGTCGTGGTTGGTGGGATAGTCTCATCCCCAAGGAGGATCATTAGTGGGGTCCCTCAGGGATTGGTCCTTGGGCCCCTCCTGTTCAACGCCTTCGTCTCTGACATAAGGAAGGGTATTAGGAGTGAGATGAGTCTCTTTGTGGATGACTCAAAACTGGGGGCAGTGGTGGATGGGGAGAAGGGAAGGGTGGCCCTACAGGAGGACCTGGAGGCTCTGGAAAGGTGGTCTAGAAAGTGGAAGCTGAGGTTCAATGCATGGAAATGCAAGGTACTGCACCTGGGAGCCAGAAATCCAGGCCAAGTGTACACCCTTTGGGGGGGGGATGCTACAAGTCTTGATGGCTGAGAGGGACCTGGGGCTGGTGCTGGATGTCAAGATGAACAACTTGGAGACTTGTAGGAGGGAAGCGGCAAAGGCCAACAGGATGCTTGGATGCATCGCTAGGGGGATCACCTCCAGAAGGAGGGAAGTGATACTCCCACTGTATAACTGCTTGATGAGGCCGCACCTCGAGTACTGCATACAGTTTTGGAGGCCACATTTAAAGAGGGACATTGAACTCCTGGAGAGGGCCCAGAGGAGGGCAACCAAAATGATTTGGGGCTTGGGGGATAGGACTTATGGGGAGAGGCTCGAAGAGCTAAATATGTACACATTGGAAGAAAGAAGGGACCAGGGGGACATGATAGAGGTCTTCAGGTACATGAAGGGGGTAAATAGGGGAGGAGCAGTCAGGGTGCTCCGAAGAAAGGAAGGGGGGCAACTAGAGGGCATGGGTGGATGCTGGAGTGGGGAGATTCAAGGGAGAAAGGAGGAGGTGCTACTTCACTGAGAGGGTGGTGGAGCCATGGAATGCACTGCCCAGGGGGCTGGTGGAGGCAGAGATGGTGGAAGGTTCAAGAGGGAGTGGGACAGATACAGGGGAAGGGTTCTGGAAGCAAAATCCAGTGCAGCGGGACTATCCGGGACTGGGAAGGGAGAAGCCAGAGAGGGAGAGGGCAGCAAGGTCCAGCTCCCAGGGTGGGAGCTGACCAAATGAGCAGACACGAAAGACCGTTAGGCCTATTCTGCTGGCATTTTAGTATGTTAGTATATCCTCCTAGTCTCCTGTTCTGGTTAATATATAGATGCTGGATTTACCTGGCTTGATCTGTAATCCTTTACATTGCATTCTGCCCAGTCCTACAATAATATTGGTATCTGCAGAAACATTCCATAAATGCCACCTGCCAGGTCTGCATTATACTGTGTATCTCATTCCACTGACAGCACCAACTCCAGTCAGCTGCAAGTACAATTTACAACCTGTTCTCCTGCCTTCATTGGTAGCTCCTACTGTATATCAAATTGGCTAGAGTGTGGCCACCATTCGTGGGTTATATTTAACACACTTACGTATGCCTCTTTTGTATTACCATGATTACCAGTTACTTTTCAGGCAGCATCATCTATTCATACTGATCCTGATGTTGCTTCATCTGCTGTCAGGCTTTTCCATTGGCCTCCCACTGACCTCATGCATACTTTAGGTAACTGCATTAGTTGTTTTTCAGCCATGACATAGCCTTTGTAGGCTGAAGGTCTGCTCCCTTGATGTCTTCATCATGAGCGTGGGTACTGCACTTCTGCTCATGCTTGGTCGTTCTCTTTTTTGCCTTTTGGGTGAGAATGTTCTGCACCCCTGGGAAAATAAGCCATACATATCAACTTGGTGGCACCGCATGGTGTAGCATTTAAGACTTCAGCTTCTGGATGGTGGCACCATTAGGCCTTTGGGGGTTCCTTTTATACTGCAGACGATGTCTGCAGCACAACTGAAAGTTATTGTCCTTACATCTGCCTAAGGTCCATCTGGACACCTCCACTTTTCCTAACTATCATCTGCTCCTCATGAGTAAATTTTCACACTATAATTCAGCTTTGTACCTCAAGGGCACAGCGCCATCATGTCATGCAGCCTTGCCCATTGAGGGTTCAGCTTTGTACCAGTTAGATCTCCACCATGTTCAGAGGTCAGTTGTTGCTTTTCTCCTCCTCTTCTTACACCTTAGGAGGTTGGTCTCTTCACAGGGAACTTTCTTTAGCTGCAGAAATAATCTCATGACACCCTTATGGTGTTTCCTTTTAGAGGGATAGATTGAGAGCCCTTCCTCTAAATGCTTTTCCCATGAACTGGTTACCTTGCATACATCAGCTGAGCTGTCACTAATACCAGCTCTAACCCAGAGGGATGGAAACCTAGGCCTTGGGTCCCCATGCTAAAGGACATAATAGTTCTGCAAGAGATGGAGGTGGATGGTGTTTCTCATTTTATTTTGTCTCATTCTAGCTATTTCACTCCTCTCCTTGGGACTAATGTGCTCATCTGTCATTTGTGTTCTTTTGGGCCTTCTTTGGTAAGGTGCCTTTGATCTTGGAGACCTCATCCCTGCAATAGCTTTTGGGGCTGAAACCCTTACATGAGGGTTCCTTTGTCTTTATTGCACTTGGACAGGATAGTAGTCCCAATAGCTGGGACAGAGAGAGTGGAAACTGAAGTACACAGTTGCACAAGCATCACATACTACTACCTAGTCTGTCTGCTCAACTCTGAATTACACATAGAAGGAGCTTAATGACCCTTTGACAGGCTTTAGTATGTGGTTCAGAGGGGTAGTGGGCAACAGTCAGGTTGCAGGGAAGAACAGTCTACAGATCCTGTAAATCTCTGGGTCCCTGCACAAGCAATTCTCCATGCTACAGATCGGAGCACTAAAGACCGCAGCTCAAAGGATATCTAAAAGGTGGACTTTGGCTGGAGTCATTCATGAGTTAGTTGTCAGCCAGTCACACCGCCCTTCAGTTTTCCATCTAGAAGGCACCCTCTGATCTCCTCTGTCAACAGTAACATTTTGCTTTCTCTTCTGTCCTAGCCCTACTGAGTGAAGAGACTTCTCTACTTACAAAGGTGACTGTTTGCTAATGTGCTATACTATTCAGGTTTCCTAGCAGTGCCCTATCTCGGTGTAGTCTCATTTCTAGTATCTTTACAAAATTTTGCATTGCAGTTTTACCAGTTGCTTTCACTACTCAATGCCTGTTGCT